>JAZDUH010000245.1:4492500-5747500 GCA_036419115.1 Scarus forsteni | reverse complement strand
TGCTGCTGTGATTAGACCACCAGCCACAGTCGTTTCTCTGAGCAGTAAAAGGGAAATACCTCAAAACTTTCATGTCACTTTTTTAAAAGTTCTTCCCTGTGTGCTTGAAGCAGGAGGCTGAGAAATGATGTGAAGAGAATTGTTTTATGCCTCGCCACTAGTGACAGCCATAGCCAGAGGCATGGTGTTTTTGAGCTGTCCTTTTGGTCGGTCTGTTCTATTCTTGTAAGCATTAAGCAATAATTAATCCTTTATTTTCTTTAAACTTTAAGCAAGTGTCCCAATAAAGAAATGACCTTCTTAGAGTTATGACTGTGCAATAAATGCATCGTCATTGAAATATGGGACGGTAAAATTAGTAGCAGGAAATGTTAGCTGTCAAAATCATGGAGACACCATAAGCTGTCAGTCTGATCATGGTCTTTTGGCTTCAATGCTAATTCACTAAACTAGACAACAGCAATCAAAAAAGCTCAATCAAATTTGACACTAAAAAAAGTATAAAAGCCAGTATGTTGAGTAAATACAGGGAAATGTGTTCATCTAAATCTTGCTATGTTTGAACTGTAAAAAGGCATTTTGGCCTGCAGCTCTTTTATTATTTGCATTATGTGTTCACTTAATTGTTAATTATTTAATTGAAAATTAATCATTTCATAATTTATAAATATCTTGTGAGAAAGAGGCAGACTCCATAAAATTTTTCTTCATTCTGCTCCTTTTCATTCACATGTTTGAGATTTTCTTTGTTTGTTTTGAATGTTTGACATACCAACAGAATGAAATAAAGACCTAAACCAAACAGCAATTTGGAGGCTTTCACAGCATCAGTACTCGAGGTGGTGAGGAGCAAAGATTGGCTCATTTAAAAGGAAAACACCCTGAAGAACATTTAGTTCAGTGCAAATAAATAAATTTAATGTAACAAAGTTGATTTTTCTGCCACTTTCGTGGTCAAACTACGAAACTGGGCAGGCATCATCTCATGGGTGAAACAGCTCCTAGGATGGGGAATCCTGCAGCTTTAGGATGGAAACCACTAAAGTTTGAATTTAGAAACGTCTGCAGCTGTTCAGCTCCAACATTCAGAGTCAAAAGAAAACACACGGCCACAGACATGCTGGCAGAGATGATCAGAGGAGAGGATGAGAGAAAAAGGAACGCATGTTTTAAACACTAATTTTTTAATTAGTGTTAAAATTAAAATGCCCGATAATCAGCCAGGTCGAGTAAAACAAGAGTGTGAGGATCCTTAAAATCTAAGGTCTACGGGCCTCATATCCATCATGTTCTTGTTGCTGTTGTATCTCTCAAACATTACAGAGATAATCTTACACCCTCCACAAACATTTATTCTTATGGCTGAAGTGATTAGGAGGGGGCTTTATGTTGAACCTGTCCCTTAAAATGTAATATCTCAAAGAGGTATTGTCGGATTGTTGTCTCTAAATCTGACCCATTGTCCACTCTGAACTAAGGACAAACTAAGGACACACTTTGCTCACATGTCCAATCAACAGAGAAGAATAAGGGCCACTGTATAAACCTCTACTCTCCGATTTCTGATTTTTTCCTAGAATACTGACTTCAGTCCTAAAAGCCTGACTTTTTTTGACAGACTTATAAAAATGTATCCTCTAAACATTATTTTCTATGGCCCTTATTCTCTTCAGAGATGGGGCATGTTAGCAAACTATAAAGAAAATCCATTGCAATTTCCGAAGTCTGAGATTAAAGAAGGGTACACACAGAGATTATCAGGCTGTTTTTGTCCCTACTTTCCCCCTTCCTGACCAAAGATGCCAAACGATAATCTTCTGTTTTATAAGATTATTATGAATTTGTCCAGATAATTGACTTCAAACCAGGTTGGGCCAACAATTATGAATATTAAACTTGTTCAACATTTACAACCACAAATCTTCATGTGTGGGTAACACCAATGACTCCTGAGTCATGACTGTGAATTGTGACGTGGAGCATCAATCAAGAAAGGAGCTGACTGAGGACCAAGGAAGCAAGCATAAATATAAAGAAGCATGGCTGAAACATGAAACATAAGAAACAAAGGACCAGCTCACCTGATTTTTTTGACAGTCCTTTCTTTTATTTAGGTCCAGATTTTCTGTCAAAAATAGTCCCAAGAGCCACACCATTCCCGTTTGTCTTATGTCCTCTCCCATGTTGCCTGTTTCCGTGTAGCCATAAACAATGTTTATGGTTGTTGCTATGCTTCTTCTTATTCTTCTTCATTTTTGTTAGATCACATTTGATCATGTGAGATTCTGGCTTGGAAGACTAGATTCTAGATCAGTGGTGGGCAGTGTTGTGTGTTACTTTGTAACACGTTACAGTAACAAAACTACCTTTTAGGGTAAAAAGTAAAGTAACGTGCTACTATTGAAAATTTGGTAACGAAACATAGTTCCTTTTTTAATGCAGCGCGACGTTACATTTCCCTCGGACAGATCTAACACTGAAGCTGCTTTCTCAGCTTCTCGCACAGACACGAGCGGTGTTGCCAAGTCCACTCGTTATAAGCGTCTAAGGGCCGCAAATCTTGTGAGTCACGGACACGGGTTGTGGTTTTTTGGGCTTGTTTCTAGACGTGAAGTTGCTTCTTGGGGCTCTAAAGTCTGTGTGTATCCCCCTGATTACCTTCCAGCTCCTCACATAAAGGAAAAAACGACTGCAGTAGGCAGATTGTCCACCTCCTCATTTCCTGGTTATCATGCACACCCCCAAACACAAGCACATGGCGCATGCTCCAGAGCCAAAGTTGCCAGGTCTGCTTACTATAAGCGACGTTCTTTTCTTGAATAGATACTTAGTGCTGTGATATTGAAGTGTAATGTAGACAAAAATTAACACACTTTATGTAGACTTCTCTTTTTAAAAAGTAGTATATCACATTAGGAAAGGAAATAGCTGGAGGTTGCTTATTTTGGGCTTGTTTTTATTGACTAGGTTGCTTATTTCAGAAGCAAAATGTTGAAACACTGGACAGAAGCTCTCATTCCACAGGGTATGTGACATTTGTAAAATAAAGAGCACAAAAAACTGTTATGTTCTCTGTAGTAGAAATTTTTATAGGCCCTCACATTTAGGAACAGACATAGGGTTCTGTCCATGATCAAGCAATGTAAAAGTAACGGAAAAGTAACGAGTAACTTGAAAAGTTACTTTTCATAGAGGGTAACTAAGTAAAGTAACAAGTTACTTTTGTCAGAAGTAACAAGTAACAAGCAAACACTTCTTTTTAAAAGTAACTTCCCCAACACTGGTGGTGGGACAGAATCTTTTTATGTGTGGTGTGCTATGTTGAGATTATCGGAACTAAAACTGTTCAATGCCTTTTTTTATCACACCAAATCTAACTTCCAGATATGTCCACTCTGACTCAAAAATAAACTTAAGATTTTGGAAGTAAAAGGTCAAGGTCCCTGGGCCTCATGTTCTTCCTTTGCTTTTATTGTGGTATCTCAGATGCTTCAATAGATTTGCTCAAACTTTGCTCAAATGTCCCTTTTGACTCATGTTTGTATGACTTTTGTTGGACTTCAAAGATTACTGTCTTCGGGCCTCACGTTCATCCCTGTCTTAGAAGAATCCTACCAAAAACAGAAGCACCTCAGATCTTTTTCTTCACTCACCATTATGTTCCTACTGTCTTGCCCTTGTTTACCTCATGGAGGCATATCACTGCCAGGCAGCAGCCCGGGTTTTCAGTTTGTGGTCAAAGAAGCAGCCGGAGGCACGTGACCTTAAGCTCACCTAATCTTTCGGCCTGTGGTCCCTGGGGTTTTTTCTTCTGTGAGCCTCTGGAAGCACAGAGTGACAGAAGTGCCGCTGTGCCTCTGACACACACACACACACACACTTGGCTGTGAGAGGTGATGACAAGTTGGAGATCTGTGGGAGAGAAGAAAAATAATGAGCTTATGATGACACACAGAAGACACACAGTTCCATGCGAGTTTGATGACGCATGCGCGCATACAAACTCATACATTTCTTGTGGGATCAAGAACTTCAACATGGGGAAAGTTCACAAATGCTGCTCTTGAAAGGTCGGCTTACACCACACAGCCTACTCATCACACCACTCAGTTTTAAACCCATTTTTTAGTGTCCCTCCTACCTGGTATCCATGGATGTGATGAAGTTGCACGCAGAAATAAAAGCCTACATTAACTGAAGAGGGCCAGAAACAATGAACCCTGTACACACTTCAAACACCAGAAGTGGCTTGTCCACAATGTGACAAGATCACATTATCTGTGCTCATTAACTAAGCCTACATGAGGGTTATTGCTATGATAATGCAGGGGTGAGTAGAACATTGGTGTGTTCATCACACTGCTCTTAATGATTCTTCAGAGAGGTCAGAGGGCTGGTTTGAGATTCTTCTGTCCTTCATCTACGCTGGACGCTGAATAAAGGCATGGCAGAAGGACGCCAAAATTACATGTCTGCTTTTGTTCTTGACTGAATAAATTATTCAACATTCTGTTCTCTGCAAGTGTTGCAGAAGCTCAGTCCGGTGGACAGTGTGACAGATGCCTGGAGGTTTTTCTCATTACGGTTATTGTGCTCACAAATGAAAATGTTTTGTTTAATTTGGTTTGTGCCACTGAATTTAAATCATCAGGTAAGCTTGACTTTCTAAGCCCTTGAATGTCAAAGTAAAATATCTAACTTTTAACCTGTCAGATGTGAAATATTAATAAAACATTTTCAAATCAACCACAAAGAACTACAAAATACTCAAATCACCTGAATGAAGTTTCTAGCATGTAATAAAACAGACTGTTATCAATACTGATACCTCTTTATGAGAAAAAGTTAAAAAGATCATATCAAAAATAACTACAAAAGCACTCGGAGAGCGCAGACCTCCACCATGCAGCACCACAGTCCTCTCCAATATTGTGATTTTTACCTTAAATATTAGTCCTACCTTTATTTCGTGTAAATATATAGATTTCTTGACCATGAAAACATACCATTAGCAATTGGTTTCATAATGATATCTATTTTAGTTCAGTAGTTATTCACGAAAATCACATTTTTCGTCATGGCGGATCCAGACAGGGATCCGGATCAACACCAAAATTGAATCAGTTCTTCCTTTTCCCATGCTGAACATTTCCTGAAAATTTCATCAAAATCCATCTTTTGAGTTATTTTGTTCACAGACAGACAGACAGACTCTCCAGAAAACATAACCTCCTTGGCAGAGGTAAATATAATTTTGCTGTAGATGTTGATAGTTTTACAGAGCAGCAGGGGGCGTCGCAATTCAGTGCGGTTGCTGGTTTAACTCCCTGAGTTGGCAAGGGCTTTTTGTTGTGGAGTTTACATGTACTCACTGTGCTTACTTGAAAAGGTAATAAAATCCTTTTCAGACTGGCCAAAAACCTGTTTGAATCCGGTAACAATCGGCTCCCGTCGCCAGTCCAATCTGCATTTCAACCTGGGTCATCTGACTCTGCAAGCGACACGGGTTTTTTATCGGCTCGCCTCCTAATGGGCTTCAGTGGGAACATCACAACCCCGGGTCAACCCACTAATTTACATAATGACGTCGACGTAACATGCCGGTGCCTGTCCCCTCCCTCTGTTACTTACGTGACTCTTTGCCATCTCAGCAACAAACTGCTATCTGCCTTTGTATAATCAGCACTCAAATGTCGTTCAGTCTGCGCTGAGTTTGTACGTTTTTAAAGAGGGACAAAAGGAAAAGTACAATAAACAGCTGACCAACATGTCCACTGCTTCCCTGCTCCTTTCGATTGTTTACATCAGTGGTCCCCAAACTACGGCCGCCTCCACATTTGGCACGGCCCCCTGAAGGCTGGGCTCACACTAAATCCGGCCGTATGGTGCTACGAAAAGAATCAGCAAGAAGTCTACTTTTCTTCTCCGCATCAAGCTGAGGGAAGAAGACAAGCCAACAGGAAGTGGCTCTACCATGATCCTGTCTCTTTCACAATAAAATAATTTTGCACGCCACTGTCTTTTTCTATTTCTATTTTGGCCGGCACATTGACGCTACGTTTGAAATTTAACCATAACCGGTCACACGGGTTGCAAGGATCGTTGCAGGGCAAAACTTCAAGAGCACGGTGGATCTTGCAAATATGGCTATTGTTTCCAAAGATTTCCTGAATACAGGAGGAATTATCACGTGAATCCCCGTTCTCGCGAGCGCAGTTTCCGCACCTGCAGCCGCAGTCCTCGTAGGAGGCAGTGTGAGTGACGGTCTGCAGAAAGTCCGTTCCGGATTCAGCGTGAGTTACAAACTGACCCCGGCCCCCATCAGAGAAGGGAAAAGTTATGTGGCCCTCACAGGTAAAAATGTTTGGGGATCCCTGGTTTACATGGTCATGTCATGTTTCAGTGCACAGATCATCAACGTGAAGACATTAGCTTGACGCACCAAAGGAAAAAAACAGTCACACAGCTTGTCTGTGTGATTAGATCCTGGTCTGCTGGCAGTAGGAAAAGGGGCACTTGTTGATTGTTCACGGGTTAACCCGCATTGAAATAACCTGCATTGATCCACTAATTTTAGATTGAAAGCAGTACAAGTGGCTATGAATTGCCCTTGGGTGTGAGTGGGTGTGTAAATTGTTACTGTCTCCCGATGTGGCCCTGAGATCAGGTGGTGCCCAGTCCAGGGTGTACCCTACTTTTCACCTATTGTCAACTGGGATAGGCTCTGCCCCCGTGACAAGGAGTATAGTAGATTGGTGGATATGTTTATACCTAAAGACCACTGCCACGGGATAGGTACCAGAGCGAGAGCTAACAGCACACAGCAAAACTGACTCTTTCTGTACTAAAATGTCACTTTTTAAACACAGGTCATATGTTAATAGTTTTGTCAGAAAGCCCTTTAACCTGACATGAAAGATGGACTGTTTCACATTTCCATGGGACATATTTAATCTCCATCTGGGCAACAAACGCCGATACAGCTAATAGATAGGATTTTACCAATTATGCTAATTTCTCAGTTCTTTATCAATTCAATTCCCTTAACAATTCCTGTAGATTTTCTGTGTGGAAAAAGTGGATCTGCACAATTTAAGGACATGAATTCACCACATGAGCCTGTTTTTGTTATCTGGACAGCCCAGGGAAAAGGAGGCAGAGGGAGAGCTTGCAAGAAAGACCCTCACTGACTCTAGGAATACAGCCAGCAATCTTTTGGTTGTGAAGCATGTACACTTAGCTATTGTGCCACCATACTGTTTTATTGCTATCTCATAATTCATGTAGTTTTGCTGTGCTTTGATTTTAAAGTACTGTTTTTAACTCAATAAATGTAAAAAAAAAAAAAGAGTTAAAAATACATCAATATAAAAAACTGATTTTTATGAAGACAATTATTTATACTTAAAATTAGTCAAAAAGCTGAAAAGGTAAATAGCAGGAAATATTTATATTATACATGCTAAAGATTCATTAAGTATAATATTAAAAATGAATAAGAGGGGCCATAAGGTGACATGGGCTCCAACAGAGCTCTTCAGAGAAGAGAAAGTAGAGGTGGATCATGAATAAATAGTAAGTCAAAAAAGGTGGGGTTTTTGGACAACATCAATGAACATACTCCTCCAGTCATTGAAGTTGAATATTGAAATATGATACTAAATGTCTATCCACCAAAAGACACTGTATTGTTTCAAAACATTGTTATTTAAGAGTACAAGTGTATCAAAAAATATAAAAGATTTTCTGACAGTTTCACTCATGGACTGGTTATTATTATAAGAAAGAACTGAGAATAAAATTAACTACTCTTACTATTTACTAAACCTTGTCTCATCAAATGCTTAAAATTGTGATCATTCATTAATAGAACTTTAGTTGAGGGTCACAAATTATGCAAAATTATTTTTTTATTTTTGTTTTTTCATAAAAATACCTCCATTGCCTGTCGACAAACCCACCAAAGTTGGAAAAAAGATTCTTACCCTCCATTCCTCACCCCATCAGAAGTTTTATGCTGAAACATTAGGCCTGTCATGATAATCAATAAAAACACACACAATAAAAACAATAAATAAAATGGATTTTATACAGTTGTAGAATTGTTTCTGACATGTATGTTCTTCCAGTCAATTTGTACTGTCTGTCAAACGTTTGTAACATTTTTCCGAAATGCAGGCTTTTCAGCCTTATTGAAGGGTTACATTTCTTTTGCGATGTAGCGAAGACACTATCTATGAGTGCACACCATTTTGTGCTTTTATTTCGATTTACTTCGCAGACCAAACGCCACAGTAAGCGTCGACTGTCAGGACAAGGCTCCACTGCACCTCAAGGTGCAGTTTTTTTTCGCAGTCAAAACTTTCAACCAAATGCAACATATCGGCTCATCAGTGTTCATGGGCGCACAGTTACCTTGTTCACTCTGTTTAAAACCAAAATATTCCCACTCTGGGCCTGTGGCAGCTGGCTTAGGAACCATCGGTTTCGTGCCTTCATTCATATTAGTGTTCGTTTCCTTGATACTCCTCATGACGCTCACTTGCAGCTCTTTGGGTGTACGCGTGAGCGGCCCCGCCTTCCCCACAAAGATTGACTGACAAAAAGATGGCTCACTCCGGTCATCCTGCTATAGAACCAACGCGCCCAGGTGTTGAGAAAGATGTACGGAGTGAGCCCTCTTCTCATCCAGCCTGTTTGGTAGAGAGAGGGGAGGGAAACAAACACGAATGCACGTGTCAATTTATCGAGGCCAGCAAGCTTACCAGGGACGTTTTTATTTATCATGCGGTTAATTGATTTATTGATTGTCGTGACTGGCCTAGAAACACCTGATTTTCAGAGTTTCCTCTTATGACATCATCAAGGGTAACACCAGCTGCCCTCAATGGGAGACACTCCAGGAGCCTGGTGTTTGTTCAGCTTCAGAGAAATCAACATGCCTATGTGTGTCTGTGCATCCAGGAAACATTAGAGCAGTGCTGATAGCCAAAGCCACCTCTACTTTTTCAGTAAGACACGGTCTAAGATACTGTAGCTCTTGAGGATTCACACCGAAACAGCCTGTTCTGTGCAGGGCTAAAACAGAGGGATTTACAGGCATACCAAAACCTGAGGCTGAGTAAAATGTCACCTTTAAGGGATACTCAGACCCTTCATTGAGCTGTATTATGTTTTTTGCCTTTCAGAGTAGAGGCCCATGAGGGCAGCATAGGACAGGGGTCAAGAAGATATTTGATCATATTTGAATCACAGCTGTATGCCTGTGTAAAATAACACAACTAGATACAGCATGCCTGTCATACTTGTACAAAGTAGTTCAGCTGTTATCATGAAAGTGACAAAATTCTGATTTGATCAGATTTAAAATGTTCGGTTCAGGTTTTCCCTTAAGTGTCATGTTATCACAGACAGAGTTAATCTGAGTCTCGTCCCAGCAGATCTGGTCTGGATGTACCTCCACTGAGATATTTATGTGCAGCACAGCATGTGTCAGTGAAACAGCGCTGAATGTCAAGGACAAGAAACTCTCTGATATTTTGCCATGCTTGAACAGATCCCTGCCCGTCCTCTAGTAGCGTAGATTTTAACATTTGAGGGTTTTTTTTCCTCTTACGGACAAAATGTAATCCACTTTTCATGATGGTTCACTGGCTCTCAGAGACCTCCATCCCATTGTTTATTCAGCATACTGAAAGTGCGAACAAAGAGCACTACATAACACTCACGAGAACGATCAATATGAATCACTTGAGTCTCTTCTGAACACCTCTTTTTTTATATGGTGTGGTTTACAAAAACAGTTTCTTTCAGTTTTGGCTTCAAATGATTTCATTCAGGCCAAACTAAAAGTTCATCTGGGTGTTTCCTCTTATATTAATTCATCTTTGCTCCTCACCACCTTGAAGTATAATGCTGTGAAACCCTCTCAATCGCTGAGATCCAATCCTGCTGACAAACCGCTGATAAAGCAATAACTTCTGGACTATTGATAGAGACAGAAGAGCAAAGGACGAGGCTGAGGGTTTAGTGTTCAAGTGTATGTGAGGATAAGGACTTCTAAATCTTTGAATGTATTAAAGTGAATCTCAGGTGTCCGATGGAAACTTTGACATTAATGAGACAAAGACACCCATGTCCAGAGCACTGACCATCAGTGGAGACATCTGCATGATTAAAGCCATGTGTCTTTACTGTGTGACTTATTAAAGTGCAGTGCAATTAAGCTCCCTGTCCCCTGGCTGACCAGCACCTGCACTCGGACATGAATGATGCTCAGCAGACATGACTGACTGGCACAAGTCGGAGGCTCACCTCCCATCTATAGATCCCCTCTGCCTCCCGGACTCATCTCAGTGAACTATGTGCTCATTTATCACAACGCTCAGTTTGGTCTGGCTCCTGTTAATTTACATCTGCATAATGGAAACCAGTCAACGGAAACATGGCTTGCTGTTGCAATCTCGTCTGGAGCGGCACAGAGAATGTCTGATCAGATGTGGGGTTCTGAGTGCAACATGTCTTTGCACAATCAGCCCATTATCTTCCCTCTAAATTCAAGCTCAGGCTGCACATACAATTTTTATGAGAATTCCTCTGGCCACTTGATCTGTTTTGTAATCACTACTGAAGGATTCCCGGAGCAGGCTAATTTAGAGTGATCTAAAGGTTACAGGTGTAACCGCGCAGCACAGAGTGCCAATGAGATAAGCCCCGCTGCTGGCTGTGGCTGTCTGCTGCTGCCGGCTGTGAGTCATTAGGAGTCAGGCCTCATTAGAGAGGCCGTGGTGTGGTGCATCATACACACTGTGTATCCTGGTTCCAGCCACAAACCTGTGAGTTTCATGAGTTTGAGGCCCGAAGGGGACCAGGACATGTCAAGGGGTATGCTGATTTCTGACAGCAGGAGAGAGAGAGAGAACAGTATTTAATTTAATCCTGCTGCAGCAAACTGAAGAAACTCTATTTTGATGCAACTTTGATAACAGCACCTTCTTATCTGTGCTAAATGTTGGAGAATTTGGGCTTATTGTGTTTAATATGAGGATTACAGGGCTACTTACAATACCATACATATCCATACTAGTGATTGATGCAGGAAAATCACCAAGGAAGCGGTGGTAGTGGGTTAGGGGTGGTCATGCCCCATTCTCCCCAATCAAAGTAAGCTCCCCTTCAATAAATCACTTCTCCTTGCACATATTAAAGTGGAAATGTTCAGAAAGCAGAAACACTCACCAAGGCATTTCTGATTCTTGGCCGATTTATCATGACCTCCAACAAGAACCTAGTTTCTGCCCACGACTGACGGTTTGTTTGTCTGTCTGTAAGTAAGGTCTGAATAAGTTTTGGACTAATTCTTATCAATTTTCAGGGAACATTGGTCAAAGTATAGGGATGTCTTAACACTGCATGATAGGCTAGTTACCTCCGCCAAGCACGTTATGTTTTCTTGAGAGTTTGTCTGTCTGTGAACAAAATAACTCAAAACGTTATGGATGGATTTTGATGACATTTTCAGGAAATGTTCAGCATGGGAAAAGGAATTTTGGTGTTGATCTGGATCACCATCTGGATCAGCCACGACGAAAAATGTGATTTTCGTGAATAACTACTGAACTAAAATAGATATCATTATGAAACCAATTGCTAATGGTATGTCTCCATGGCCAAGGAATCTAAATATTTACATGAAGTAAAGGTAGGACTAATATTTATGGTAAAAATAACAATATGGGAGAGGACTGTAGTGCTGGCGGAGGTCTGTGCTCTCTGAGTGCTTTTCTAGTTTTCCATGTTTTTTATAACATTTTGCCCAACAATGTCAATTATGCCTTGGTAAAGGTTTGTGCTCTCTGAGTACTTTTAAATAGATAGATAAATGAATACCTCAATAATCCTCTACAGGAATTTGCAATCGTTACAGCAGCTGTGTATTCATTCATTCACTCACTGCAATAACATAAAAAAACAGATCAAAAACAAAATGCATGTAATAAAAGTACATATGAGATAGAAAGATTTGAAATAATTTAAAAGCTACGACTGGAGTAGCAAAGAGGTTTTAGTGGAAAATTTGGAAAACTGTGCTGTGGTGCAAAGTCAACAAATCCTTTTAGAAACTGTCAGGATTCATAATTGAAATCAAATCACTTCTTCCTTGTACTATGACCAACATTCTCTGAAAATGTCATCAAAATCAGATGAGAACTTTTGAGTTACCTTGCACACAGATAGAGAGTCAAACAAACAAATTCCAGCAAAACATAACCTCCTTGGCAGAAGAAATGACACACAACAGAGGATTGTGACACTCTTTTTTTTAGCAATTAATAATATTTCAGTGAAAATGATGTATTTTTTTTGTAGTTTAAAGACCAATAAACTTTGCACGCATGTTTGAATATGAGACATGGCTGTCTCTGGACATAGAAGGGTCTTTATCAGAGGGATTTTAGAACAAAGATATAATTTTGTGTTATCTCTGTTTTTTGAAATGCTACTCAAAATTTCGGGGGGTGTTATCTTATTTGGTTGGCTGTTTTTCCTCCCAAGACATCGTACATAATATGCATGGCCCACAAGAATACCATGACACAGCAATGCAACCAAAGTCATGGTGGTCAATGATAATTTAATAACCAATATAATGAAAGGTGTAAAATAACCATACATGGAAGGATGCAAGATTGAGGAGTGCACAGTATTGGTGTTGGCAGAAAAAAAACTCAAAGTTGATTATTGGTATTAGTTGATATAAACATTGCTTCTAAAATGCATAGCAGATATCTCAGCTGTTAAATTTGTGCAGTTAAAAGCAAAAATCAACAGAACAAGCTCACTTAAAGCTTTCTTTCTTTCTTTCTTTGTTCTTTTCAGGGATTTTAGGCCTTCCTTTGAGAGAGGAGTGAGACAATGGATGGACTTAGCAAAGCAGAGCAAGAGAGTTTGGGAAGACACGCAGGAAAGAGGCCACAGGCTGGAAATGATCCAGAGCTGCCTGCGCTGAGGCTGGTCTCCATACACAGGGTATTCAGACATCACATACTAAACTATCAGAACCCTTATGTTCATACTTATCATTTCAACCACAAAAAAGGGATGTCAGAACTGACATTTTAGGTCTTGACGTAAGATACATGCCTGCAAACATGCTATGAAGTAAATGCTAATTTCAGTCTAAATGTTGAAGCTCTTCAAGCAGTTCTATTCAGGGTTTCTCATCCTACAGATTCACATGCAGAGTGAAGAGCACCAAGCCAAGGTCAAATCTGACTTGGACTTTTCTTAAAGTAATTACTCAACAATGTATAAAGTAAAAGTATGATTGGTATCTGCTATATTAATGTCTTAAAAGTTACACAAGATTTCTGAGAGCACAATCCTCCACACAGGTACTGCTAATAGTCTTAGCCAACTTGTCAGTGAAAACGTGGAAAACTGTACGCAGTATTTACAAATCCTTTCAAAAATTCCTGGATCTGCATATGGATCAACTCCACGATCAATCACCTCTACCTTGAAAATGTAACCTTGCAGTGCAGCTGGAGCCACCTGACTAATTGTCTGTCTTGAGCAGAAATAGCTTGGCAGAGGTTTGTACTCTCTTGTAATTTTTTACTAAACTGAAGGAGATTTTTTCTGTTGACATATGTTCTGTAAATTTCTATCCTTCCATTTAGCACTGGGCAGTTGTGTGCTGACCTTCATGAATTAACTCAGGAGATTTTTCCTGTTTTTCTGTTGATTTCTTGCCTCCCTCCTATCTAGACATCACTTTACGGGCACCAACTACTTGAATTGGCACCGAGTTCATTGAAATCATAAAGCCCCAGTGAGTGTTTGTCACTGCATTTATGGGAGTTCCACCGCTGCTGACAGCATGAAGTGCAGCCAAGACGGCTGTGTCTCATACCTGATCTCAGTGAAAATGCACTCCTGGGTACTTTAGTTTTTATTACTTTGGAATAATTTCAGAGGATCCTGCAAAGGATTAACTTCACAATCTCTCAATCTCAGACCGGACACTGGGATTGTAACACTGCTTAGCTATGGATACGGACATTAGTGGCTGGATTCTTTTCTAAGGACAAAGGACCTCTTCAGTACACATTATCTTATATATGAAAGGAAGAACACTCCATCCTGCTTTAGCCCTAGGCTTTCATGTCTGATTCTCAGGTAGAGGGTGAAGATGGGCTGCAAAGGACTGAAGCCTTGGAAAAAAAAATATTCACAAGTACTCATGACATTCATGAATATGAAGCCATAAAGGTGCAGTGTGTAGAATTTGGCTGGTGAACAGAAGCGGTGAATATAGGATATAATATTTCTATTTGTATATAAAGTCCATCAAAATAGGAGTACAATCATCCCCAAATGCATTTTTTTTATTTTTACTTAGTCAGAAAAAGCTTTAAAAAATGTACATTACCACGGGCCGCATTCATGTAAGCTGACATAACGATCCGCCATGTTGTCTATGGGTGTGTTTTGGGGACAAAAAGAGTGAAACGCGATTTTTGAATACAAGTTTGGCTGCCGGTCCTGAAATCTACCTGGATGGCATGTGGCATCTTAACTGACCTTTCATCTATTAAAATAATAGTTACAAATATGGATGAAAAAACCCTCACCTTGTAACTGCTGTAAATGATGCCCTGTTAACGATCCTTTTTGGTCTGCACCGCCTCTCGTCATTTTATGATGTGATGGATGGGTTAATTCCAAAATCTGAACACTAGATATCACTAAAATGCCAATTTCTACACACTGCACCTTTAAGTCTCTCTGAATTGTTGTCACCCACTACAGTTCTTCATACATTAAGTCTCCCATTAGGCATTTTGATAAAAGCAATACCATTTACAGCTACATTACCTAAAGACATGATACTCTAACTTATTAGCAGCTAATGAACGTCTAATATCTAGCCAGTATGTTGGCCCCAATAACAAAAAATGAGGGAGCTGAGTTCATTTTACTATTTTTGAACAGCTTCCTTGTTCACATGTGAGTTTTTGTGTCAATATCACAATCATACTATTACTTTTACTAGAGCAATTTCTGTGTGAAGTATTACACTTAACTATATTTCACATAATGCTTGAGTGCTGATGAAACTAGGGCTGTAATCAACCAAAGAAATTGTTGGTCGACTAAAACACAGTAATTGTAACCAAAAATCGACCAATCGACCCCCCCCTCCCCCTTACGTTCCGCCCCTGTGTGTGCCTCTCCTTCTTTTTTTCTCTCAACACAAGACTCTCTGCTTTCCAGTCTTCATCGATGAAATGGGCAGTCACTGTCATATAGGACTCCACTTGAAGAGACGTACACATCTGTTATCTTTATCTATTAACTTGGAAACTTTCTCTTTTTCCTCCCTTGTATTTTGCCGTGAGCGCGTGCGTAATTGTCTGGCGCGCCGGCACTGAATATTCAGGTTTCAATGTTTTTCTTGGTCAATGGGCCTCTTACCCTCAGAAATAAATGGTTAATTCCTTCTGTGATGTCGATTTTGCAATTGGGTGTTTATATGAGGCATAAAATCCAGCGCGGACTGGGTGAGGGATCCCGCCGCTGCAGCGCGCATGCAGTTATAAAACAAATAAACAATTATTAGACTAGAATATTGAAATGTTCTTGAATAAAAATATTGAAATGAACGATAAATACATTAAAATGGTGTTCTAAGACATGATAGGGTGCTCAGAAAATACCCCCATTTCACCTGATATGTTTCTTCTGATGAAATGAACTGCTGGGGAAAAAATAAATTGACACATTTGGTCGACCAATCAGAATTTTGGTCGACTGAGCACGCATCGACCAATTAGTCGACCAGTCGACTTGGACTTTACAGCCCTAGATGAAACAAAATAGAACTGGTAGCTAAAATAATCAAATCTTTCTAATTCGAGCTTGAATCTGGTCTGTTGATTAGCTGAAGTGAACCAGGCAGCACTTCCTGCTTTAATGCTACAGAGCAATTAGATAAGTGACTTTAAATGGCATCCAGGCTTTGTTAGTTGCTATTGTTTTTTAAAATTTGATAAAAGGTAATAATTTCATTAAACAAAACACGTCAATACAGAATATGTGAAATTGCAGGTATTACTTTGTTTAAGACCTTGTTCAAGACAGCAAAGTCATATGAACAGATAAGCTCTCAGACCAATCAGATGATCAGTTACGGTCTTTTGGCTGAAAAACTAACAAACATTCTATAGATCAAGCTGTGAAGTTAGAAAGTATTAATTAGATCCAAGTTAAGACCCTTATTGTCTGCAGGCAATTAAAGCTGTTCAACAAATCACTTAAATACAAAAAACTGAGACTTTAAGAAGTGTTTGAATTAGTGAATTAATTATGAAATGGAAATTCATAATTC
The DNA here is from genome assembly GCA_036419115.1 of Scarus forsteni. Lineage (NCBI taxonomy): Eukaryota > Metazoa > Chordata > Actinopteri > Labriformes > Labridae > Scarus > Scarus forsteni. The sequence continues at coordinate 5,731,107 of JAZDUH010000245.1, read as the reverse complement.
ATTCTTCAGACCTTTTTAACTTGGTTTTACTGCATTTAGTGTTTGTTAAAAAGACACAGCATTATGCCACTCTCTGATCTAAATGAACTTTTAACCTCAGGTTGAACTGAGGGTAACATCATGGCAGTTATCAGTAATAAGTCCCCAAAGGCGATTTAAAACTGGAAGCACTTCACCACCACGAAGAGCAATAACCCAACATCAACAACACAACTTTCCTGGCTGTGATTTCCATTAGGACTTTGAGACACCTGGGAAAATGCTGTGCGTCGTTTAACGGGGGCTTAATTCTGGCCACATGGTTTATTCATGTGGCGACCGCTGATATCACGACTCTCATAAATCACGCAGTGCGGCATGCTGGACGTCCACGCGCTCAGGCAGGGCTCACTAATCTCAACACCATCTTTCATCTGAATAACCTTGCCTTACCGCGGGGCAGGCCAACACCAGACACAGCCCATTGGAGGGAGCCTCCTCCTCGTACTTTTATTCCTTTTTCACTCTGGGCACAAAGACTTTCTCGCAGCCTGGCGGAGCAGACAAACACTGTCCTGTGCCGCTCCCAGGCAGCAGTCTACCCACTCGCAACCACAGGCAATAATAAGAACTCGCTTCACGGACATCAGAGGAGCTAATCTAGTCTAACATTAGCTTTATGAATGTAGAATCAGGCACAAGGGAGGACAGCCGCGGAGCTGGCCGAGCCATCTGTTCAGAAGTGCTTCAAAGAAAGAGCAGGAAATTTAAAACTAATGTGAGTAAACATGATCATCAAATATAGATAATAGAAAAGGGCACACAGCAGCTCTGCCCTCCTTTTATTAGGAGCTGTCCTATGTGTCAAGCATTATCACTTTTTTCTAACTAATTGGATTTGGGGTTTTATCTACACTACAGAATCTACAGTCATAAACATGTCACCAATTACAAGCACGGGGCCCACGTTTTCTGTAAGAAAAACTAATTAGTGAAACAACATCCCATTATGAACCAAAATAACAAAGTTCCTGATGTCACATAGCTCTGCCTGCTGCTTTGAATAGTCACTACGTTTCACCACATGCCTTTAATAACAAACCCCAGGCAGCACAATGACGGCCAAATTTGTTCATTGCCCTCTGCGCTACGTCTGTCCTCACTGCACGGCCCGGCCCCGGCCTCCTGCTGCCTCCAGGAGGAAGCTCCTCCCTGCTCTTTCCATGCTCACACAATTAGCCACCCTGTGACTGATTGCAAGTAATGAGAGCTGCTGGAGAACAGTTGGACTTCTCTGGACAAATTAATGTGAGAATATTAGCCTGTAGAACCTTATGCTCTCCCCCACTAAGAGGACAAAACTGAAATACTCCATTACTCTGCTTCTGTGGTCAAGGAGCAAAAGCATGCATACCAAGCAGCTGAGACAGCCATTACAGTATTTTGTAATGTAACAGGGAGGAGGCCAAACTCAGGGAGAGACATGCCGTGGACAGAAAAACAAATGGAGAAGAAAAGGTGGAGGGAAGAAGGCTCCGAGCGGGCAGGTATGGGGACACAGGCAGAGCGGCTCTCCATGAAATGCTGAAACAACAGCACGGCTGCCAGGGCAATTTTACAGCCCAATAGCTTCACACCTCAGCCACCAACCACATCCAACTCTGAACCTTGTGTCTTCTTTGTGTCTTCATTTATTTTGTGTCAGTGTCCAAGATGTGAGAAGCCAAGCAGTGAAAAACTCGTCCCAAATGTCGCAGGGTAAGCGGTGTGTGAAGTAGACGGTGGGGAGGGAGCGAGGAAGAGAAAAGCCACTGCGCCTGGGTGCACGTTGCTTTCTTCTGAGATCTCACAGAGACTGAAGTTGACATTATTCATACACTGAGGGAAACATGACATAAGTGAGTACTTACTACTTAAAAGATGAGGCTTTCTTTATTTGCACTAAAGCATCAAGACTAAGAGCATCCTGTGAGTTTCCTTCTGAAATTCTCCAAAAGACTGATCACTGTGGAATACCTGTACATCATCCTAACATATGTTGATAAATTGGTGGTAAATATAAGCTGCATCTTTCATATCGGTTGATACCAGTAATTACATTTTAAAGCTGTTTCCTGACAATAACATTGTACTGATAATATCATGCATCTCATCATTTATTTTGGTTAATTTAAATGTTAATTACCACCACTGAAGGCAAGTTGTCAGACACATCATGCTGCCGAAACAGCCTTTGTTTACATTTTCCACAGAAGGGATCAACAATACTCTGATTTCCTTCTACAGACCAGAGACATGCTTGTTAGGCTGACTGGTGCCTCTAAATTGCCTTAAGGTGTCTCTGTGTGTCTGTGAGTGGTTGTCTAGCTCTCTATGTTGGCCCCGTCATTAACTGGTGACCAGTCCATGTTGTCGCCTGCCACTCTCCTGATGTCAGCTGGAAAAAGCTTCTGCCCCCTGTGTCCCCGAGAGGGATAAAAGGTAAAGATAATTTTAAAGATTTCTTCAAGGACTACAATTCAAACTGGTCGTACAAATGTAAGACCAGCAGTAAGACAAGTGGAACCACTTTGTACATGGCACAGAAAAGGGAGTAAAAGAAAGACATTTAATGATACTAGCCTGTAAATTAGCATTATTTGAAATATTGTTAATTGGAAAAAAAAGCAAGATCATTAGGCATTAGGGGTGTAACGAAATGGTCAACTCACGAAACGATAAGAAATATGAAACAGGGCTCACAATACGAAATACTCACGATACAAAATAAAGATTATAGAAAATCCCCAACAGTAGGAAGTTGTGCAAAAATCTCATTTTCTTTATTTTCTTCCTAATGCAGACATACAAAAATATTGCTGCATCAGTACAAAATAAATGCTCTTTGGAAAAAAAACAAAATTGTGTTTTTGTTTCCCCGTTATTTAGACTACAGTTCAAATACAAACATAAAATCTCAGTGAAAAGTGCTTTGTTGTTGTAACAATCATGATAACTACATTCTTGAATGAAAAGGAAAACAAATAGCAGTCCTCAGAGCTGCAGTTTAGACCTATAAATGACCTGAACTGTGAACTATTATATTTAGCCTATAACAGTGCATATACTTCCGATCTTCAAGTATGATCAAATTCTGTCAACTCAACAGTAGATGCAAAAATCAAATATTATTTTTTGGGTAGACTTACACAAACATACAGTTGCTGCCTCTCTCCGGTTAAAAAAAAAATGTTTGATATGTTAATGTTCTTAAAAAAGGATACCTTTAAGGGGTATCATGGTACATCATGACAGTTGTACTCGCCGCCGTATACGGCAAACTGTCGCAGCATATTTTGCACACAGTTGTTGTTTTGTCCGCAATCTTCTCACCGTTCTCTCTTACGTCTTTTACATTGGAAGTCAAAATAGGTCCACACAACTGATTTATTTGACGAAAGAGCGTCGGCTTATTTCTTCATTTTTTATTTTGCGAAATTTCATGGCACGAAATTTCGTTACACCCCTACTCAGCATTAATTCATCTTCATTGTTATGTATTATTTAGATGTTTGAGCTTAAGATGAAGTAATTTGTAACCGCTTTCAGAGGCTGGAGGACCCTGAAAAGGTCACAAGATAAATCTAGAAGGTCGTAAAGTTATAAATCTCTGCTCTGCTGTATCCTCAGAAACCATGTTAACAAAAATTTAGTCAAAGTGCAAACATCTATCTTAAACAGGACAGTATGATGCCTCACAGCAAGAGGGTTGCTGGTTTAAACTCTGTGTCTGTTGGGGCCTTTCTATGCAGAGTCGGCATGTTCTCTTTGTGCATGTGCGGCTTGTCTGCAGGCACTCTGGTTTCCTACCACAGACCAGAAAACATTTGGTTAGTTTTTTAAAATGGTCGCTCTAAATTGCCTATAGCCGTGGATGAGTGCGTGAATGGGTTGTCTGTTTCTCTATGTGGCCCTGTGATTGGCAGGCAATTCGGTCCAAGGTGCACCCTGCCGTTTGCCCAGTGTCAGCTGTGATAGACTCCAGCTCCTGTGACTGGAAAGTGATGGATAATGCGTTGATGGGATTATGACAAACATAGTCAGTAATTGCTCATTAAAGGTTGCCAATGATAAAAAGAAACTGATGCTCCTATTGATAATCCCTATTAATCCAAGATCTTATAGCTATCTTGTAACAATTTCTCTAGTATTACTGATAAAAAGAGATGTGCAGCAGTATTAGCATGATACTAATACTGGTAGACAATAGCCTTAAAATTGATTATCAGAACTGGCGAACGCGATAATATTTGACAATTCTACCAAAAATAAACAGTATCAACCATGAATATTGGATATACTGCACAAACTGACTGTAATATCAAAATGTTCAAACGCACCATAATGCTCCACCTTATCATTCTTTTATGTGTCATGTATTTAAAGGTACAGTGTGTAGTTTTTAGCGGCATCTAAAGGTGAGGTTTGAGATTGCAGCACTCCGGTACTCCCCCCTCCCTGTCGGAGAACCTCCGGAGCTACGGTGGCATTCCAAGGACAAAAAGTGTTTTTAGCTTAGTTATCAGCCTATGTTTTGTCTTACTGCCACAGAAAATGAATAAATCGTGGAGTTTCAGCACGACGTTGTCTCCCTATTGTCTTTCAGTCTTGCTAACGCTCACACCGGTCGTTTGGAAGAGACAATCATTTCAAAATGCTTGTGGCCGTGAAATAAGCCTCGCATAGCAGATACATTCTCTGCGTCTTCCTCCGACTTCTCCCGAAAGTAAACAAATAAATTCGGCTCCATATAAGAGTACAATTCGACACTTAGTCTTACCTGTCCAGCAAAAAACAGGCGTCTGTCTGCAAACTTATCCTTGCCTTCAGGGACTTCCATCTGGGAAAGGCAGCGCCGATGTTAACCCTGTTTTTTTTTGTTTGTTTGTTTTGTTTTTCTGTCCCGATTGCGTGTGGCTTCGTCGCATTTTCGTTTCTTTGACAAAGATTCATGCTCCACTGATGGCAAATTGTATGTGTGGTCCTCCATGTTTGTTTGTATTAGCACAGCTGCTTGGTAATCACTCTCTTCTTCTTCGTCTATTTCACAACTGTGCATTTCCGGTAGGCGTCAACAAAAAAACGTTTTGTCCGTTCTGAGTTACGGTAGAAAAGATGGCTACGCAAGATGGAAGCCACCATAAGAGAGGACCCGCTCCTATGTAGATATAAATGACTTATTCTAAGGTAACGAAAACAAAACATTAATTATTTAAGGCTGATTAGAAACTAATTTAAATGTAATTTTAAGTAATCTATTCCATTTTTTACCAAGTCTGTTATTTTAGATAGCATTTAATAATACACACTGTACCTTTCAAGAATCTAGTTTTTTATTGTTCTATATAAGCACAATGAAACAGTTTAAGCATATGTAAGACTTTGTGTTCTTTATAAAACATGTACATATCAATATTAGCATCAGTATTAAACCCGGTCCACTTTATTGTATAGCACATTTTAAAAACATTCAAGTTTACCAAAGTGCTGCACAGTAAAATCGAGGGAACAAACACTGTAGGAGTAGAAACAGAAACACAAAAAAACCCTTAAACAAATACAAGTGATACAAAACACAGGGATTAGGAACATAACAGACATACAAGGAAAAAGATTGCACAACTCCAATGCTGAACTGAAGCCAAGGAATAAAAATGAGTTTAAGATGTGACTTAAAAGTAGGGAGGGTGGGGATGTTTGATCTCGAGTGGCAATTCATTCCACAGTTTGGGAGCAACAGCCAATACAGCTCGGTACCCTCAGGTTTTCAAACTAATTTTGGAGACAATGAGATGAAGCTGATCAGCAGACTTCAAGGAATGGGGGGGGGGGGGGTAAACATTTAAGAGGTCCCGCAGTTAACAATTTTAAAACAAACAAATGTTTAGAATGAATTGTAAAATGAACAGGAAGCCAATGGAGGGATGTCAGAATTGGAGTACAAAAGTACAGCATTTTGGACCAACTGTAAGTGGAAGGGAAGCCTGATGAACACCAATGTAAAGAGTAGGGCCCGACCGATACACCGATTTAATCGGCCGATTATAGCCCTTTTCAAAGTATTCAATATCGGCCAGAGTTTTGCCGATGTAACGCTGATATATTTTTAATTTCTTATAAAACAGTAAACGCTATTCGGTGTCCAAGCCGTGCAGAATGATGATGTGGAAGATGGCGGCGCGTGTTGGTGGCGGCTCTTCTTAGCTCTCTGCTGATGCTACGTGTGTGGATGACTCGCCTACACTCACACGGAGTTGCTCATTTAAGCCTGAAGGATCCGACATGATGAGAAACTTTCCACGGTGTACAATGTCCCACTGCTGCTGCTAGACACAGAGAAACCACCGAGCTCTCTGCTAGTTCGGCTACCAAAGCAGCCTCACAGACAGACCAGCCACTGCCGAACAGTTTTCCTGACCGATGTCGCCTCTGTCGTTGTCAATGCTGATAATTTGAACCTTCTGGTGGCAGGGGGATCAGTTTAGCCGTGACTGTTCTTTTGTGATTATGGCGGAAATCTGGCTTTATCTGCTTGTTCCCGACACAGCAGCTAAGCTAACTAACTAGCAGGCTAACTATGCTGGTGTTAGCAGCTCTTCTGAGCACTTCATCATCATCAGCAGGCTCATCCAGGGGAGACTTCAGCGTAGCTGGGGACTTTAATCGGCCAGTTAACGCAGTGTCCCATAAAATATTTTGATTTCCTCACGCACATTACCCCATGTTTACAATAAAATAGTGGTTCTACCTGAACTAAAACCTACTTCTGATAAAACTAATGAGGACTTAAAGGCAGATGTGACAGAGTTCATAAACAATCTATACATTTAAATTTTTAAAAATGCAATTTATTTTATTTTGCAGGAATCTGCCTCAGTTTAACACACTCTTTTATTTTGTACTTGAAAGCTGTGGCTGCAGAGTGTTTTTGTTCTTCTCCTGTTTAACAGTTGTTCTATCTTTTCTATAATCTTCCTCTAATTTTCATCAACAAGAATAGAATAAGAATAAAAGATACAGAATGACTCTTTTTTTGAGGTGATATAATTAATTTCCCAGAAGTTCAATGCATTTTTGCATGTTTTTTATACTCTAAATTTCCTCTCTGGTGTAAAGTTTAACAAATACTAAAGGACAAAGTATTATAATATGTATATGTATATGTATATGTATATGTATGTGTATATGTATATGTATGTATATATATATATATATATATATATATATATATATATATATATATATATATATATATATATATATATATATATATATATATATATATATATATATATATATATATATATATATATATATATATATATATATATATATATATATATATATATATATATATATATATACATATATATATATATATACATAGATATATAATTAATCGGCCGATTAATTGGTAATTGGTATTTTTTCTGACAAGTATGGGTATTGGCATCGGCCTCAAAAAATCCATACCCTAGTAAAGAGTAGTCTAGCTGTGTAAAAATAAAAGCATGAAGTAGCTGCACTACAAGATTTAATCTTTGATAAAAGCCTCAGATGATAAAAACTGAATTAAACAACAGAGTTGATTTGTTGATCCAATTTTAAATCACTGGCAACTTCTGTCCGCCAAAACTAGTTTGGGAATATTTTCAAATTTAATACCACAAAATTCCAATATCACACAACTGTAATCAATAACCAACATTTTCATAGCTTGATACAAGAGTTAAGTTTATGCTCACTTCATGAAACAGACTACTTGTTTTCCTTTGAATGCCTGTTTTTGCTTTAAATTCCTTTTTTCTTTTTGAACACATCATGACATTTAATCTTCAACTCGCAGACTTTTTTCATATTTTCTCTTCAAGGATGGAAAAAGTAAATTGCCATGATTTTCTCATAAACAGAGGGCATCAACATTTTCCCACTGAAAAGCAGTTGGGTAGGAGACCAAAGCACTTGATGTGTTTGGAGCAAATTACTGCTTATTGTTCTGCTGTACTGAACAGTCCTTAAGTGCATTGACTCATTTCCTTTTTAACTAAAGCTGGTTATGCAGCAGTCAGTCAGTGCAGAGAAACTCTACTGCTTTTTCACATGTACGTTAGGACACTGGGATTTTCTATAATAAGATTTTAATTAAACATAAGCTAAAATCTTTGTTAAATAAAACCAATCAAGACAGATATATTCAGTTTTTATCTTCACATCAAAACTACACATCTCACACACAATCAGTTGGGATCAATGGTTTCCCTCCACTGTTTGTGTAAGCACATCAACATCGAGTCTCGTGAATGATTGATCGGGAAATTACTTATCGCCTTGATTATTAAATCTGAGAATTTGCTCCTGCAGCATGCTGAAGCAAGGCCACACTGCAACCAGGTCTGATCTCAATTTAGTCAAACGAGAGCTCCCATCAGCTGGATTTGCATTAAAGATGCATGCCCAATTTTTTGCCACCATGACCTTTTAAATGTCCTTGAATCCACTTGAACAAAATATGCCTACTTAGACTGAATGCATTAAAAAAAAGAACAGAAAGAGGAGAGTGCTTGTGCCTCTGTTCAGACCGCTTTATGAATAAACGAGGGAGATGTCTATTTTCACCACTGAATGAAGGGCTAAAAGCTCAAGTGAAACACATTAATCTATTCAAAAGGTATATTCCAGGTAAAATAATGTAAAATAAATCTAGATCAGCATAGAGGGGATGCAGCTACATCCATAGAACTACATCTATCACTTCTTCTGGAGAGGTTCACCTTGTTTAAAGTGATTCATTTTCTCATTTTGCCATAATTGCTGATTTTGCTTTATTTTTAGATTATTTTTGGGCATTTTTTGTGCCTTCACTGAAAAGAGAGAGAGAGAGACAGTGGATAGGCTTGTGAAGATCTGCGAGAGAGTTGGGGAGGACTCTGCAAACGGATCACAGGCTGGATTCAAACCCGGGCAAGCAGAAGCATGGACATGGGATGTATCTGGTCACTTACCCCTCCACTAAATCAGCACCCCTTGATTTTGCATTTTCACTATGATCAGGCGACAGGTCTACATGTGGAATAACTGGTAACTATGTAATTGACCAGTGTTGGGAGTAACGGCTTTAGAAATGACAGGCTTACTAACGCTGTTATGTTTTCCCAGTAACGGGTAATCTATTTTTACCCTAATCTAATTTTTCATGCGTTACAACGCCGTTACCATAACTGACAGTGAAATGCAGCACATTACTTTGCACCAATGTCAAGCAGCTGTTATCCGACCTGCCTCACCCCCAAATTCCAAGGCACATGGAAGCACCGCGCCGTGGTCTTGTTCTGATAGACAAACACCACTGAAAGCGGCACGCAGCACGCAGTCCTGCAGGGGGAGGGCTGATCTCCAGAGAGCCACAGGCTCTTATCAGACTAGTGATGTCACACACTCATAAAACATGTTATGGACTGAGAAAAGAAAAGAACCTCACTTCACTTCGTTTCTCTAAGGTCCTTTTGCTGATCTCAACCACACAGCTTCATGATTTATTCAACTTCTATCCACTTATATCCTATATCCTTGTATCCTTGTATCATGTATACAATGTCATATAGGCCTATTTCTGTACCTCTACGATTCACTTTCTTCATTAATGGTGTCGTGTTGTCTCTGGGACCCTCTGATGGACTGCTGACCTGGTGCTCGGGCCTCTGGTTTTGACATAGTGACAAAGAATTGATGAAATTTACGTTCGAGAGTCCGCGCATAGTGTTTTATTTTGAAACTTCCAGATACTCCACACGTTGACTTCCTCTCTGGTGCTTTCTTAACGACAGTGAATTTACGAGGTTTGTAAGTTTGTAACCCTTGAAACGGAGGGTACTGCAGAGTACTTCGCTCCCATTCTAGTCTATCAGGCAAATTCCCCTGCATGCCCTGCAGCGCGTTGGAGAACTGATGATGTCAGAGCTGCTGCAGCAGCAGGTAACAACAAGGAAGGACACAGAGACGGAGACACACAGTTCAAGCGGGAAAAGCTTTTTCAAAAAGTAACGCATCAATTACTTTACCTGGCAACTAATTCAATTTATGAAGGAGTAATTCCATTAGTAATTCAATTACTTTTTAGGGAAAGTAACTAGTAACTATAACTAATTACTTTTTTAAAGTAATATGCCAAACACTGAGGATGACACACTTGTCTGTTGGCAAGTGCTAAAAAAGGCTCAGGCTGCAAGAGGGGGATAAGGAGAGGTCATGTAAAATGTAAGACACTATAAAGGGCAAATACAATAAAAATGAAAATGATACAATACATTCAATCAAAGCAGGGATATTTTTCTTTTCAGGCTTATTTTGGTGACCCCTGAGCCACAACAAAACTAGTAGAAAGTTGGCTGTGGTGTTTCTGTGGTCATGTGATCTGGAGAAATCGTACAATCTAAGGATGAATATGAGGCCCATGGTCACAGAGGATGTTTATGCAGTCTGAAAAATATCCCTCAAAGCATTGTTGGGATATGAAATTCAGCATGAATTGAACACAAAGGTTGACTATTGACCTATGACCCTTCAAAGCTAAGCAGCTAATCTTAAATAGGGATGCATGATATTGGATTTTTGACGATATTTTTCAATTCATTATCACCGATACCAACATTCCTGGTGAAGAGCACAAGTTTTGTGCTTAACAAAAATTGACTTGTCTCTGTTAAGGTGCATGCACATCCCACGCTACTTGTACTACCTCGGCAATCACTCCATGCAAATTCAATGTACAGCCGCGATGGGGCGGGGCTAACCCTTCCGTGATGCGACAGCTGCTTTACACACTACCACATAGCTTGTCGCACGATGTCAAAGTAAAAAAAAGTTGATCTGTTCAGACGATGTCGTGTGTGGCTGTGCGGCAACAGCCAATCAGCGGTGTGTGTGTGTATTTGATGGTGCCTGTGACAGACAGTTTTTCATCTGGACAACAGAGGAACAACTTTTGTCCGTGTGGGAAACAGTCAGTGAGGACATTAGTTCCACCTAGACGGACTGCGGGAAACTCACAGATAATGCTGCTGCATGGGCATCAGCTGCAGTGTTTTGTGTTTGATAAGGAATTGAAAATGATACAGTTGGAATAATGTCAGCTTATACAACCTATTATATGAAATGATATGATCGCGGTGAAACTCGAGCGGACGTGACTTCACCGAGCGACGGCCGACGGCAAGGGTGACCAAAATCAGGTATTGATGGACACGCGACGATGCGTCAGTGGGCGACGCGATTTTGGTAGCTGGGTTGATTGCAGTGTGAATGCAGCATTAGTGTTATAGAATATTTTCATGAGGATCAGATGTAAAACAAGAAAAACAGAATTAAATCTGCAAAACTGAAACCCTTGATTTTTAAATGTACCCATGTGATTTGAAGGTGCATCAGTGTAATACATTTGTGCAACTTACAAATATTTTAAATAATACATGTATGGCCAATATATCATCTACAATAATTTCGATATAAGCCAATACGTTTTTGAGACATTTTATCTACAATCAAGGGAAGAATATGCAAGACAATTGGTAATGCAAGGATTTTTCAACTTAGCAGACAAAATTTGATGGTGAAACTTGTCACCAAATAATTTATTATTGGATGGGTTTTTAACTACATTGTTGTGTGTTTTATGCACTAACAGAATAGTGTCTGTAGGAGCAGGGTTTGATGAGGAGTGAGACATCTCACATCCTTTACTATCTTTGAAAAGAAAAGCATGAGCAGACAGTGAGTTGACAGGAACACTATGCACAGCAGTGCAGTGATATATCACCACGGTACCCTAAAGTTTATATTCTACAGGAGCATTTCACCCTCACCTGCTGCAAGTAAGGAAGTCAAACACCTCCACTTTATCATTCAGGACTTGGGCCAAAGTTGTAGCTGATGGTGCAAACACCAACATGCTAACCCTTCAACAGCAAACAGACAAGGAGCCCAGTTTGAAATAAAAAGACACCAATTCAAACGTACAAAAACCAGGATGATAACTGGGCTACCAGTGACTTAGCGATAGTTTGAATCAGATAATCTATCTTTAATCTTTCCAACAACTTCCATTACGTAGAGCCCTAAATCAGAAAATGCCTAACACAAACTGAACAATGACCCAAATGTAAGGAAATATGTCATGCAGCCTGATCAGAAGGCATCTCTAAGTGAGACTCAAACTCTTCATGAGAATCACAGTAGCGTTAGGATGTCTGCTTTATAGCTAGGGATGCAACATGAATCCTAGTACTAGCCAAGATTTTATAGCCAAGAACATTTTCAAACATCTACCTGTCAGTTCACAAAGGCAAAAAAAGTTAAATAGAATCACACAAACTCACCAGCTCAGATGGCAGTGCTAAAGCTTTGCATGGTAAATGAACTTGACCTTATAGCATCTTTCTAGTCTTTTGATTACTCAAAGCTGCTTTACACTCACACTTACTTTCCCTCACTGATGGTTCTGAGTTGCTATGTCCATCAGTATTAACAAACACATTCACACCCTTTTATGCCCAGTTACATGATACTGATGCAGCAACTTGGGGTTATAAGTGTCTTGCCCAAGGCCACATCGCCATGTGTCACCTAGAGCTGAGCTTCAACATGCAACCTTCTGAATACTGGCCAAGCGCACTATCCAACTGCACCACCAATGCTTACCTGCTTCATTGGAGGGTCTCATATTAGGCGCAAGGCTCTGTCACCTTTGAGACAGTCAAAATTTGCTTTGCAGCTACTATCTAAAACCAGGATACTAGATTTTTGCTGATATCTGATATGCAAATAATTTTTTGCTCATTATCGCCAATATGGATTGACCATTTTCATGTTGACAGCCTATTTGTGCAAGAAACATAAGTGAAACAAAAAAATGTTCCTTCATAAGTTATACTTTTGATAAATAGGTAGACATAATGAAGAGGAGGTAAAACTTTAATGAATGTCTTTGTATAAGAATGTGTTTAAGCCCATTTTGTTTTGATCTTATTCGTGAAAACAATACAATTGTTGATTATTTTGCACAAAATATATAAAATCTTTCTTGCACAGGTCCTGGAGGGGCTCAGTTTTTCTTAATTACACTTAGGAGTAGCATCAAGGAAAGACGGTTGTGATCCTCTGGTAAAAGGACACTAAAGCTGGGTTATTTTCTGACTGGGAGCAATAGTTTCAGCTTGAGCTTTTCAAGATGGATCTGCCAGATCACTGGTGAAATTTGGGAAATTCAGCTGATTTGCAAGGTCAGATATTTTTCAAATATTTTCCAAATAGGTTGGGTGAGTTATTGTCAAATGTGTGGAAAACTGTCCTACCTCGCACTGTCTTGCCCCCTGTGCCATGACCAACATTCTCTGAAAATGTCATCAAAATCCACGGAGAATGTATTGAGTTAATGGTGAAAACATGGGAACTGCTCCATCTGAAAATGTCAACAAATCCTTCAGATTCAAATCACCACTCCTTTCTTGTGCCATGACCAACATGCCAACATGATAAATTTCTCATTTCTTAAGTTATCAGACAGACAGACAGACAGACAAATGCACTAAAGCAGAGATAACATTTAGCTTTCATAACTCTTCTCACACTCCTGTGGCAGCAACAGCAGAAGCAGAAAGAGCAGCAGGATGCTTCTGTTGCTCCTGCAGGGGTGCCAAGTGCCTTGACCCACCACTCTCAGGACAGGTCTGAAGAGCGAAAGCATCGCCTATGAGGGGCCAAACGAGATGGGACACTCGGCAGAGCCATGTGTGTATTATTCATGAGTTGCCCCTGTTGAGTGGGCAGTTATTCAGCATCCAAATCCCAGATGTGGTTCAATCTGTGCTCCATTCACTGTCCTGACTGCTGGCCATTGATCACAAGCGAGGTACCCGGGTGCTGAATAAGCGCAGGGGCTTTATGTTATAGGGCTCAAAGCGCCTCACTGATAGCACAAAGATCCATCACTATAGACGTTGGAAACAGGCCAGAGTTTGCCGGGTGCAACTGATCGGACGAGCCGTGATGCATCTGCAACTTTTTATTTAACAGGAGGAGCACAGCATGTGGTGGTGATGTGACCGTAATGCTTTACATATCACACACTATGCAGCAGAGGGTGTACAAGAAAGCAGCTCTATCTCTGTATTTAATCCCACCTTCTACACTCGCACACACTTCACACACGCACTAAACACCAGGATACAGCTGCTCTCCAAAAGGTGCCAGAGGCGAGGTATCACACTCTAATAGACATCAGACTGTTAATGGACAGTTGAGCACGCTGAATCATTTGTCCACTTTAATCATCAATCACATACAGGCGGCCAAATGAGGTCCGACCACTACCCTACCCCCGTCTGCATCTGTCAGGGTGATGATCAGCACTCATTGATCATTCTGCTGGATTTGTAATATCTGAATAATAATCACAATGCCTCTCGGATGTACAGCACTCTCTGATCCTAATTTTAAAACACGTGTCTGGAGATTTTGAGGCTTGAGACTCTTTCATGTCTATCATTTTATTTTGAAGCTTAACATTTTAGGATATACTTTGATGCTGTTTGTCCCTGTGTGTACTGTGTCATATATGTGTGTCACTGGATCCACCACAAGAGAGCCCACCAGGAAGCTCAGACTCTATACAACTACATGTTGTGTAATATAACCTGCTACTCAAGTCTGCTTAGAAGTGTCAAAAATGTCATTGTTGTATGTTACCTCACTCACATGAATACATTTTTATTCACTTATTTTCACACCTTCTTCCTCCCATCTGAAGTATATTTTCACCAGCAGCCACAACAAACTGTTACTCTTCATACAGCCTCCGTCTCCTTTCTCTGTGCATACTGAGCTAAGTGCACTGCTCACAGGGTGATAGTTGATTCTTCCAAACTTTCATACTAAAACATTTTTCAACTGCATCATACATATTTTTTCTTCTTTGGCTTTAGGTTGTATACATATTATTTTCATTATCTGAAGAGCTTCTTTTGTATCAAATTGCGTTATCCAGCCTGCTGTGTTATGTATAGATTGTGAATCATGTACTGTATGCATTGTGAATCACTGATCAGTTTAAAAGATCGGTTGTGAATCAATCAAGATCCTCAGAATCTGTACAAAATCAAATCAAATCAATTTGTAATCAACTGGAAGATTTGCACCTGTAACTCTGCTACTGTGTTTCTGCATTTAATTCTTGTTTTGAGCTTCTTTTTTGAAGAACCAAATCAATTCTCTCACTGCTGACAGCCCTGTTGTCAAAGCCTGTCCTGCATCATGCAACACCTTAGTTTGTACTGTACTAACCAAGACCTACAGTAAACTTAAACTGCCTGCACTTTTGACTTAACTTTTAAATCTGAGTACTTCTATTTGATAAAAACTGTAAGTAGGATTCACAAAACAACAAACCTAAGCTTCTGTGTCTTTAAAAAAATCAAATAAAAAGAATAAGCTCATACAAATAGACTGGTTTGCATGTATAGAAAGTCTAATTCTGAAGATGGTTCATGAGGGCACCTCTGACGGCCTGTACTACTGAAAGAAAAAATGAATGTAAGTAGATAAAATAGGTGCAAAAAATTGTCTAATTTGTTAGGATTTTACAATTTAGTGTTGCAAACATTAAATTGATAATATTCATGGTGATATGACTAAACTAGGCTCATAAAAGGTAAATGTTTCTTCAAAAGGTTGTCAATGACAGGAGTACAATCTGATCTTTCCTAGGACACCAAATTGGTGAGGGCTGGCTTTGAGAAAAACGGTCACAAGTAATTGTAGCTATATCTCATATCCTCTAAAGTCTCTTGTCAGTTTTTATTGATCATATCTTGTCAAAAAACAATCATCAAGCCAATATTTTCCATTCACTATCCAGACTCTCCCTCTTCAGCAGCGATACTCTTGTCTGACTTTCCCTCTATGTGGGTTGGGGGCTGACGTGTTTTTTTTTTCTTTTTAAATGTCATGATTGTAAAGAGAAAGAAAGATGGAGAGAGCCAAACACACAGGAAAGAGAATTACTTGAAATTGTGCCACACTTAATAAAGTGTAAGGCATCAACAGCAGAATTGATAAAAAATGTCTAAATGTATATCTTGTTTGAATAATATAAATATTTTTCACAATTTGGACATACCTCCCTGCCCTATCTGACAGCAGAATTTTGTGTGATTAACAAAAAATTTGAACATTTAAACCCTGGTGTCAGTGTTTGTCTCTAAAGTATCATCTCTCTGTGGTCTAGTTCAACGAAAGCAGGGAGAGACACTTGATTGAGGGGGAACTTACACTGACTGGTGCAAATTGAACTGAATCCCAGCTTTTTCCAACCCTACCACAACAACTGGCAATTTTTCTATTGGGAATCCTGCTTCACATAGTTATTTTACCGCTAAGGAACAACTTTAAATATACGTTATTAGTCCTCCTCTATATGTCTTACATACATTTCAAAGCTAATACCCTTGAATCAACATTTAATATCAAATCTCAGCATGATTCTGAGAGAACGTATTCTACATCCTCTCCATAACCTTGGTTCTCTAATGAAAAACTAGCCTGATTTTAATATGCTCGCAGAACAACTTCAGTTCCTACACAGTCTAAACAAGCGATTAAATCATTCTCAAACTCCACAGTAATTAGGAATAAAAGCTTGTACAAGTCTGCAAATGTACAGCAGTGAGTAAACTGCATAAAAAGCGTATATGCCTGGGATGGAGAGTGCAGTTTTGCTGTCTAAAGCATAATGATGAATAATAGCCTTATCAACAAAGCACAACACATCCCAACACGCTGAGATCTTATCACTGCTCATTTCCTCTGCTCGCGTGTTTCCTGTACCTCCGCTGAAAAAACCCTGTCGTGTGGTTCCCTGCACCGTTACTGACAGCCTGCTCATGTCAAAAGACTCAGGTTTTATGGCAGCAGCCTGTACACCAGACTAGAGAGAGAGGGAGGAAAAAAGTGGCAGGTGTAAGCAGATGCATCAGCAGTATTTGCAAAAAGTCACCAGATTCCCACCAGGGACTTGCTTGTCATTAAAACAAACAAGAAAAGAACTGATGAGTGCATTAATCAGAGAGCGGCCGAGCATCGATGGGGAGCTGTTGTCCGTGGCGTTTCCTCCCCAGGAGCACTCACACCTGAGGGAGGGGGGATTAAGGCAGCTCCACGCCGGCACTCCTGTATCTGAAATCTGCCTGAGCTCATCGTTTCTGCTCCTCGCTAAGAGGCTGTGGCTGGGTATCAGGCTCAGGAAATCTATTCCCCTGCAGAGCGCTGGCTGACCGACATCAATGCCGCACATTGTCGAATTATTAATTAAATGCATGCAAGCATAATCAGATGCAGACATGGTCGGGCCTCTGGGACGGCTCACATAGAATTGAAGCTGAATCTAAATTGCAGATTCTTAATTTTCAATGCCAGCTTGCTTTGCTGTTTTAGAAGCAAAAGCTTGTGGCCTTAAAAATTTAGCATCACTTTGCACTTTGTTGTGATGCACAACAGGCACAGCCATGATTTGACTCCACAATGTCGACTCACAAGTAAAGAAAGTTCACGACAGAAAGGAGTTGAACAAGTTCTCTGATACATAAGCACTGTATAGGTTGCAGCAGAAATCTGTTTACATGCACAGGACGGAGATAAAAGGTGGTTTATGCTGTGTTACAAACGTTTTTCATCGCCTCTCCACAGACGCGTAAAATTTAAATGCCACAGCTTTCAGAGCTAAAACAAAGTCCAGGTCCTGCCTCCATATATTTCATTAAGTTCTGTTAATGTAGTTGCTATGGCTCCAGGGTGTTTGCTCAATGCTCAGTGCACTTTTGCTGAAATAATAAGATCTATCAGTCAGCGTGGAGCAAAAACAGCTTAATTTGCAGAATAAAGGTCATTGGAGCTGTTACTTTTGAGGGGCTCTGACACCAAACAGTGCTCAAAACAACAAACTCTGGCAGAAACTCGGCCTTGAAATATTACTCAACACTGAGCTGTTCACATGGAGTTGAAAAGGTTCATAACCCTGAGCTGATTACGCTGGTTTACCCTTATGAACTGGACCAAAACCCATTTATTATGATTACTCTATGTTAGCCTACTCTAGGGATGCACGATATTGCCGGCAAGATAATGGTACTGGCAGAAAATAGCCTAAAACCTTGATAGTTAACGTCTATGAATGTGAACATTGCTGCATTTATTTACAGCCAATATTTTGCCCACTGCATAAATAACTGTCAAAAATACAAGTCATTCAGTTATTTCACTTTTCCCGCTTACTCTTTCAAGAGATCCCTTATTCTTTTTTCTGTCTGTTTCTTAAGACTGTCACAATAGGAGGACCAAATCATGGTGTCATGGTGTTCTTTGCAGAAAAGTTAAGACATCAGTATCAATAACAGCAATGGAAACTGATACGATTTTATTGATATCAATGCCATAATCAACTGTTTCCATCAATCCTTAGCAATTCCGTTGCCATTCCCTTTACAATTCCCTTATGGATTGCTGTTCTACAATGACAAATGCTTCAAAAAGCAGATTGTGTTTTCACCCTTGCTTATAATCACACCCACACAGGCTCTGGACCTTGTGCAGTTAGAATATGTTTGCGTCTGCCATGAGTATTGCTTGAGTAATTTGTTGTTCATGCTGACTGCCTCGCGTAGGAGCCTGGCCTCACCGATTTGAAAGGCATCTTGTACTTAGTCCAAGGAATCAATAACAAAATTGTTAAACAAAAAGACAAACAGCATTGACACCTTCAGCTACTTGTTATCAATTCTTAACTGAAATTGGTTTTCAATTTCTATTTCTAATTAATGCTATGAGAGTGGGCTCAAACAAGTTTGGATGTATACCAATGTGTAAGAAATCAGCATCCAAATCAAGCAAACATTATTTGATATAAACAAGCAATGCTTCCACATGTGTGGATTTCAGTGGTTCTAAATATGATGTCTCTGTTTGTGAGGATGAATCTTCAATAGTTTATAGCTTGATTCTTATTATTGGGGTAATATTTGATTAAAATCAACTCCCAATTCAAACCATTAATACTCCACAATTCACAATAAAAAATTCTGTTTATTTCAGAATGAGCTTCTGCTTGCATTGAGAGTATATAGTAAGGAGAGTGTATAGTGTGATTTGATATAAAAAGCATAATCAAATTTGTTCAAGATAAAGACATACAGCTCATGCATTCATGTATGCTATATTTATTATGACGTGTGCTGCTGACCTCTTGGCCCTAGTAAATGAGATCCTGATCTCAATGGGTTTTATCTGGTTAAATAAAGGTTAAATAAAATTAATAAATAAATGCCCTTGTTCATCAGCTAATTATAATAATAAAGATAAAATGTGGACAGCCTGAAACCAAACAAGAACCGATAATGATGCAGTCAAAAAATCTTTTAATCTAAAAACTAGAAAGAGGGAGAGTACACATCAGGATCAGCACACCCCTTGTTCAGTGTTCAGAGAGATAAAAGAGAGGCTGCGTGAAAAAAAAAAACTATAGTTGGCTGTTCTGGGCCTCTGGTGAAGATTTACTTTGCATGAAAGGAAGTTTAGTTAAAAATAGATGTAAAAAATGGTTCATGGATGTACTAAATCAACTCTGAGGCTTTTTAGGAGTATGATTTAGTTAGAAAGCAAAATGATTTTTTGATGTTTGTTCAATGCTAAGACAAAGTTTAACGTTAGAAACCTGTGGACAAACTACATGGCTTCTCCCACAAAGACAACATATGACTGAGCCTGGAATGCTTATGAACAGACTACCAATCTTTCATCTCTTTAAAAATAATCCAGATATGAAAGCTATTTTCCTTCAGTAAATGCACCAACCCAGGAGCGACATCTCATAGTGAAAATAAAACTTTCTGTGCAGTGGTTTAAACACTTCTTAGCAGCTGCCTGCGACTGACATCATCCAGTTCTCCTGCTTCATGTCACCTCAGTGACAGCAAGCTTCCACAGCCATGGCTCACCTGCTGTGATTATGGTTCATAATCCATTTCAAAATGCTACCCAAGAAGCTTTGATGATTTATTTATGATTCACTGATGAGAAATACTATCAAAAAGGAAGAATCACACAAATTATGAACCTACAGTATGTGGCATGAGTTCACCCCTGCACCCAAGCACAGCATACAGTGTAACTGAGGGGAGCACTGATTTTCATGTCCTCCATCTCTTATAGGGGAGTTAGAAAATATTGATACACCAATATTTTGTGTGAAAATAGGCAACATTTGTTTGTATTGCAATCTGGCCACTAGTTGGCAGGCATTCAGCCATTTGACACTCTGTCTGCTACATTTACTTTTTTTATTTCAGTCACTGGGACAGAGAATACATTCTGTAGAGACACAGAGCACAAATCATAATGATGGTGTTGAAGAGTGGGTATTAACAAGAGTCCAGCAGATAATATGGGTGGTGATACGATATATCATAGTATACCGGAAAACTACAAACGTCATCATGATTTTTTTTTACACTTTTTGTCTTTTTATACAACATGATATATTGTCTGAACAACAAACTTACAGTTTCAATTCAGAGATATTTATATAAAATGTTGTCCAATTTATAACATTAAACAAAGACAGCAATAATATTAATAAGCGTTACAGGAGGAGGGAGTAAAACTGCAGAATGTCTGCCACTATCCAACAGGGCTGCACTATATATATATATATGTATATATTATATTGCACTAAAATATAATCCACTGCACACATACAATCTTGAGACACTGGAGTATCAATATTTCTTAAATGCCTAATGATGACGTTTTGATAATGTAAAAGTACGGTTAAACCATTAAAAAACAAACAATGCAGTACTATTCTACTTTTCCTTTGCACATACAATTTTGAGTTTTTAAAGTAAAAAACAATATTGAGTAAAAAAAAACTTGATATATTTCCTTGTTTACAGTAACAGAGCATCAAGATATATATCCAATTGTCACCTGTTCACTGTTATACATATTACATTGCTAGATTCTTGCCAATTCACTCAGTTTCAGTCATTTGTCTTTTCCACACACATGGATGCACAATGAGCACATTTCGTACATTTCCGGTACTACTTTCTGAACAAAATCCATCAAAAGTTGATAAATCCAGCCTTACAATGCATCTTAGGATATATGCTTATTAAGTTTCTGACCGTGAAGAAGGACAAATGTTTATTTTTGTCTTTCTACAAGTCCAGAGTTTTTGTCCTTATTAAATCTTCTGCTGTTGTTTTTTGAAGGGAACATATGATAAATAATATTTTTTCAGTATTTCAGCACATCGATTTGGGTATCCAGAGTATGTACAAAGCTAAAAACTGTGAACTTAGCTGGCTCAATCCTTCATTTACAGTACACCATGTCTGAAAACATAACACATGGTGGCTTGTTCAGAGAGCAGACTCATAGTGACATTAGAGAGGCACTGCAATAACTGCTACCCTTCACCTGGTATCTCCACCCATAGATCTCCACCCACAGTGAGCACAGAGGGACATGTGAGAGGGAGCTCATTTGCATATGAGAGACGTGCACCACAAGGAAGCATCCTGCAAGAGACGGTTTGAAACTCAATTTAGGAGAATGACAACAACCTCCTGTGGTGATTGATCCCGGTTTTATTTCGACCAAAGCAAACAAGCTCTATTAAGACTGCTGTGCTCAAAAGGAGCAGACAGGTACACGTCTAATTTAACAAGGACCACAGACCCTTAATCTACTGATTTTATTAATAAATTGTAATATTTATATTCATCAGAACATATAAGTTTTGATATTGCCAGAATCATGCAGCCCAACTTATGGAAATATAAGAAAATCTTGAATCTAGCTTAGAGTGCTCCGAACTGCAACTAAACAAGCCAAGAGCACACCTGACCTGCAGGGGAAACCGGTGTTAAATGTGACAACTCATGCTTACACGTCTATTAATTCACGTGATTAAGAGATTATCGAGCTTGTATGGGTGCAATGCAGCACTTCATCAACTGTAATTGCATTTATTGAATAGTTAAAGAATGAATCAACGTGACCTGTAAAGACAAGTAAATGTAAATTCAATAGCAGGGATGCGCAACAGTGGATTGTTGCTGAAATGTCAATATTTACAAAGATATTTGAGCTGATACTGATTCAAGGACATATTCTTATTATAAAGTTTATTATCTCCTGGACTATAATTCATATTATTATTTTCAGACCTACTTATTTGTCTTTAAACATTTATTTTCATCATAAATAGCTTTATTTCTATATTAAACATCAAATAAATTGTTTTGGCTGCAACCACATTGTGTGCACTAATTGTTCCCAACAGTGATAATAAACCAGAGTTTGATAGGTTAGAGCCTGATAAACCAGCAGACAGTAAAGAGCAGTAAAAGAAGTGTGAACAGAGCTCATGCTTACAAACGGTCTATTTCAACATTTCTGTTGTAATGTTTGTAGTTGGATTATCAACCACTTGGTCTGCTCTTGAAATGTGCAAAATAAATGTACTGTTTACTTAATAAGTCAACATTTAGCCTCCTAATTAAACATCATTTTGAAGGGTGGTTTACAGAGGAAATCCTGAGGAAGTGTTAAAGAAAGATCCAATTAAGTGCAGAAGATTTTACTTTGGCTGAATTCACACTACAAGTACTTCTGCTTGTGTCTGATTCTTTGGTCAGATCGAGACTTTTTGGTGGTGTCTGTCCACATAAATCTTTAAAGGCCCTGGTAATCCACACAGATGTCAAAGAGCCCTCGACAGACCTCTTCTCAGAGATGTGTGGCTGTGATACAGTTTGTCTGACTGACATCTTCACCACCCTGCAGAACCCGTGTTGGTAGTTGGACTTGTTGACCTGCAGTTATTTCAGCTGGCCCTTAAACTTAAAGACATAAACTGTCATCATAGCTCCGCCTATTTTTAACCTCTACTGGTCTAATGAACCGGGGACTAAAACACTCGTGTGAGAGTCCAGGGCCTTCAAAATGAGGCCTCAATCAGACTTAGCAGCTCCACCTCTTTCTGTGCTTTGGATGAGAAATCTGCTCGTATGGGGCTACACCAGAAGGTATGTAAGTCATCCAGTTAGCAGTTTAGTACCATCCACTGCTACACAAGTAAACACTGATAATGTTAGTGTAAAGTGTGACATCTCCCTGAGTAGAGGTCCATTCAGAGTGTGACACTTTGTTCATAAAATGCCTTGGACACTCTTAACAGAGTTTTCCAAAATCATCATCTCACCTGCATTTTTTCAAAATATGCAATTTCAGTGACATATATCATTTGCATGTGGAGAGAGGGCCAAAAGGCACAAAAGGCTACATTTCAAAATATGGACTGAAAACTAGAGTAGAACGATATATCATTTTTTAATCCAATTGCAATCTCAGACAATCATGTGTTCACCAGAGCTGCAATGTTTGCACCACTTCTGAATGACCCAGGATCTGTTGAGTCAACTATTCTACAAATTTGCAAGCAATTTGTATTTTCAGAAGTGCTGGGAAGAAGGTCAACAATACAAAGCCTCTGTTAAGGAGTAGAAGTTGGAGTATCACTTAAATAATGATACAGATATTTATCATCAATATCAGATGATGAATAATGGGTTATGTGCTTTAATTACTGATGTCCTTATTGTTGTCTATACTGTAAACATAGGGAATATTGCACTGAAGCTTGATTTGAAGAAAATCGTGACTCAAATTGAAATCGAAATATCTGCCAGAAAAATCACAGTTAGATCTTTTCCTAAAGTCATTTAGCCCTTTTGAATACTGTCTCATGTGTGGATACAGCCTGAGTTCTTAATAGTTTGAGAAGTTTAAGGACCCTGCACACCCATCCAGGTGTTAGCAGAAAGTCCTTGATTCTCAGGATCATGTGAGTGTGCAGGAAACGGTTTGTCTGACTACTCGACACCCCTGTTAAATCTTAGAACCTGTATCGATAGGAGGACTTGTTCTCCTGTTATTTCTCAGGACCCTAAAATCTGTGAAATCATAACTGTAACCACAGCCTCACCTGTTTTGAACACTCCTGGTCTAATCCACCAGAGTGATTAAAACATGTGTGAGTGTTCAGGGCCTATAATCTGATTTTCTTCTCTGATATTGTGATATTAGGTCCTGATGAACACACAAGCCCTGCTGTTTATGGCCTGAACAGACAGATTTTAACAGATTGACTGTGCTGTAAGTTCTCAAAATGTGTGTCTGACCATGCTGCTTTTAAGAAAAGGAAGTGGCTTCAGCTTTCCAGCTCTGTACTCATCCTAAGAGACACGCCGAGACATGCTCCTTCCACTGGAAGTATCTGTGGGCCACACAAACACCTGGAAGCGACTGCGTACCCCCTGATGACCTCATTGGTACAATGGTTGGTATGAAGGGATGGGAACTGAAAACCAAATCCAGTTGAGAAACCTTGAAAGCTCAATCAGAGATTCCATATCACAAGACTTTTTGCTAATCAATTCCCTTATCAATCCTTCCACGAACAAGGTTCAGAAGCGGTCAGAATTGTGGCTTCCTTTTTTTTTTTTTTTTAACAAAAAGTGCCTACTGCACAGCCTTTAGTGAGTGGAAACACCAGCAGCTTGCAGAAGCAGTCATGGATGCTGTGACATGTGTTTCATATTGTTGCCACTGAAAATCTGCAGACCAACATTTGCCCACATGGAAAAATCTGCAGGAATCAAAAAGGGAATGGTTAAAGAATTTAGTCAATTAGCAGGATCGTTAACAGCATTGGTATCGATAAAATCTTATCAAGTCCCATCCCTATTGATACTGTTGGACCGTCTGAGCCAAATTTTCTGAAAGGTGGAGTAAGCAAGAGAGTAAGAGAGAGAGGGGTGCGGGAGAGGTTTGAAGAAAAGTCATGAATATATTTTTATATTAAACCATACTGCATAATATTAGACCTTTGATAATGATGAGTACATTTGTCTTATGGAGATAAGAGGCAGTCAGCCCTACAACAACGACCACAGAAAAACAGAAACCTATGGGGATGCTTATTAAAAAGAATGGATACAGAATTAAACTGACTGATAATAGCACGGGTTTCAATAAAATCCTATCAACCACAATCTATAACAATACATAACCTTTATCAGCATTTGTACTCATCGTAAGTCTGGCATTACTGGCATCTTGTGAAAAAAGAACAACAGGTGCTAAAAGCATGCAGCAGAAGAATGATCTGTGGTTTAAGCTCGGCCATTGTTATTTGCCCTCTGTAGTCCTGCCCAAGTTCAGGTCATTTCATCCTTAAGAGTGAATGCACAGTTGCAACCAGTCAAAACTAAACATCATATTTTTGAGTCCACTTTTCACTTCACAAAAGACGATGCATAAAAAATAACCCAGGTCTGGTGGTTTTTCTCGGAGCTACCCTAAAATTGTCCTTCACCTTGTGCAGGGTGAGTAATGCAGAGCATCCATACATCCTGCAGAAATGTGTGGTTTATTTATTGGTTGTAAATATCTGCAGAGACTTTCACATCTACAACTAATAAACTTTTTAAGCGAATATCTGCCTGAATTCTGCTGCATCCCTTGAGAATTGTCCTTTAACATTAATATTAAGAGTAGCTTGCAGTGTGAATGGTAAATTTAAATCTCGACCCACATGAAAAGCAGATTCCCCCTCTTCGCCAGAGAGTGTGTCCTTGTGCAGTGAGAAAGCTGTCAGGCCTCCACAGCCACAGTCTTTCATTAATCAGCACTAATTAAATGTATTGACTGAGCCAAACATCAGGATTTCAACTTGAAGGGTTTACTAGACTGTAAAGCGCACACACACTCCCTCACAAAAATAAATACTCGAGCCACTTATGTGCCCTTGAAGGGAACCGTCTCTTTGGAGGAGCTCAGAAAATTAGACAAAGATGAGTCTGCTCCATTCTCATTAAATAACGTGAGAATTTCTGCCGCGCCTCGGTGGCAAATGTCGTCCTTGGGCTCAACCGAGAGCCGAGAGTCACTGAAGTCGAACTGAGTATCAATTTGTTTTCTGGCTGCATGAGTGCTCATCGCTGGGGAAAAAGGGGGGAAAAAAGTTATATGAAATCACAGCTTGAACCAACCCCAAACCTCCGGAGGACCACCCCAAGTATACAGCCACCACCTACAGACACAAGTTTCAATAAACGAGGACTTTAGGAGAACTTTGGAACTCACCGGGTATGTTCAAATACAGAGACATCCCTGATAGAGTGACGCAGTGTCCATCAGTACAAACACAGCATCTTTTTAACCACATTAATGTCATGCAAATGGAAAAATAAAAGTGTTTACATTTAAATTAGTTTACCTTGAGTAAGACTCAGCTAACTTAGGGGTGTGCGATATGACGATATTAAATCATTAAGGATTATAACGTGGGGATGATCTCATAAAGCAGAAAGATCGTCAGATCGTCTGTGTGGGCGTAGAGACTTTGACACGCACCCGACTAACCAATCATAGCACATTACGCGCAGTGCATGGTGGGATCTCCTGTTTGGTTATGAAGCGTGGAGCCATGGCAGAAAGAGAAAAGGAGATAAAAGCTTGAAGATGTCTGAACAAAAATCTGTTCTAAAGCAGCTGTATTATTCACTCAGGTTATAGACATTGCAGTTAGATAACATTTGTTTTAAATTGTTGCACTTTAAGAGATAATGTTGATATTGTTGTTTACTACCTTTTATGTTTACATTTATTGCACATTTTTATAAAAACTGCACTATTTAAATTTAAACCTGTTCAGAAAGTTTCTTTGGTTTTAATTGTCTTTTTTTGGGGAGGGGGTTTACATGTTTTATATGTTAAACATAGGGAAAAATGGTCAAACATGCAAATGACTCTAGAAAAATCAAAGTAAAAAAGAACCGTGATAAAATCGTGATCGTGATTTTATTTTTAAAAAATCGTGATATGATATGTTTGCCATATCGCCCACCCCTAAGCTAACTGTATTTTTTATTATCTGCATCTTCACACCTGGGATGTTGGATCTTAATGTATGACGTTGAAACTGCCAGTAAACTTTTGGATAGGGATGCATGCCGTTGATTTTTCACCAGTGCTGATATCAAATTCAATATATGTTTTTTCAAAAGCACAAAACCTCCACTCAACTAGGGATGTAACAGTTACCAGTAAAATGGTAAAATTTCTCACAGTGCTCATTACCGTGTTCTTTAAAATTACTGTTACACTAGGGCCGGACGATTATGGTAAAAATAAGAATCCCGATTATTTTAAATATACACAATTATTAATTTGTTAAAAACTTCAGTATTGATTTAAACACAACTTTAAAGAACCAGCGAATGCCACATACAGTATTATTGATGCACATAAGTCACACACACTCGCTGTGGCTGCACGAGGAACACAATAGGGCTATGAAGCGCAGGAACTTGCATACACGACACTCAACACTGTTGAATATTAATTGTTTTTCTTCGATTATAGTGTTTTTATGATTGTCAGATGGCAAAATTGAAATCACGATCAAAATCCGATTAATTGTCCAGCCCTATGTTACACCATGTTTGATTACCACAGTGAATCAATAACACACAGTGATGCTACTCTTTGACTGGAAAAGCCGAAAATAAGTGTCTGTTCCTCGATGAAGCAGCCTCACAGAACGCATGCGCAGTTTGCATTGTTTGGCCTCTGAGTCTGAGAGCGAAAGTTAGAGACACAGCGGAGATTTTTTTCCTCTCGAGACGAACTCTGAAGTCTGGTTGAATTTCGAAATTTTTTACAAGGATGCCGAGGGGAAACTGATAGAAGACAGTCACCCCGTCTAAACATGAAGCTGTGGCGAAAGAAAAAGACGTGCGCGGTTAAAACTGCTGCAAGTCCTCGAGTAAATGAACTGACTGATCCTTAGAGGTGGAGGGAGAGTGAGAGAAGATTCAGTGAGTCATACCTGAGAGAATTACAGGTGGCTTGTCAGTAATTCTGTCTAAATAATGTAAAAATCTTGTAAATAATAGAATTATTATCATTCTGGAGTGTGTTCACCATATTTTCAAATTGATCGTCTTTTTCCATCAAAGTTTGTGTTTTACAGATTTCATCGATCGTAATTTAGAATTATTAGAGGAGAAAATATCAAGGAGATCTACCAGAGAGAGGGGACACCAGAGGAGAGTTGTGAAGGAGGTTAACTGCTTCAGGGACGACCGTCAGTTTAAAAAAAAAAAAATAGCCTGGACATGGTCTAATATAACGAGCTGTAACATGGACATTACTGCTGTAGGTAAACAAAAATGTGTGAGTGTATATAAAATAGGTTAAGATCATTTTTTGTCATCTCAAAACTTTGAACATGTTCATTTACAATTATTTATAGAAAAAATCCTGTTTAGAACTCAAATCTGTTTTCTTTTCTTTGAATTACACACTGTTCAAGTTTTTATAACATAATAATGACAAATACTTGCTAGAATTGTTTACTTTTATTTCTCATGAAAGGAGGGTAAAAAATGCACTCACAGGGCATTTATTGACAAAAAAGACCAAAAAATTACAATACAATACAATTATGATATTAAAGGGGTTAAATTCTTTCAAGTGTTTGTAAAAGTACTTTTTTGAACATTTTGAACACACTGCATCAATACAGCAATAATAATGATGACTGTGATAATTTTGGTCACAATAACCGTGATACAAAATTTTCATATCGTTACATCCCTACACTCAACCAAACTTAACCTGTTTCTTTTATGATGACAGTCTGTCTGTGTTAAAAACTAATGCAAAGTGAGAAAAAAACATATTTTATTGTCTTACAAATTATACTTGATTTAATTACTCATTAATGTAGTAGTACTAGTTCATTAGTAGTGGTACTAGTTTATTTCGAACATGCAAGAAATAAATGTCATACATTGCATTTATACAAATGTGGCAAAATACCAATACAAATATAATTAAAGTCCCCTCAGCCGAAAAGATACACCAATTGATTTCACCCACATGCTCCAAAAGGAGAATGTTCAGTGATCATGAGGTACACCATTATGGTACATTTATTTATTCTGCCAGTAATATAACTACTATATGGACTTTTATGGCCAATCTGTAAAGCTATTGGCTTCATACATAGGCAACAATGTTCATATCTTGCAGTTCAGCCCATCAACATTTTAGGCAATAATTTGGTTATTTGTTCCAAGAATTTCATGCATCTCTAAAATGTGCAGTTATGAAAATGTGGCCTATATAGCTGCAGAAGCCTTTTAAATCATTGTTGAATTTGAGAGCGGGCATAACCAATAAGACAACTTAGTTGTGAAATTGGGTTTTTGGAAAATTTTGAATTTGAACATTGAAATCTAGATTTTCTTAAACTTAGCTGCATAAAACTTAAAGTTGAAGCCACTGTAAAAAAATGTTTGTTTTTATGTGTTAGCTCTGGTGGCCCTTGTAGACATATTTAGTATCTTTAATTTACACCTTGTACTTGTTTTCAAACTGAGCAAAAAACCGTCTGCTGTCTTTAATAGGGGTTGCATCATATTATCAGCACTGTTGGTGAGAAATACCTGTAGCTTAAAAGGTTGATATCAGTACTGACAGACACGCAAACTGTCAGAAGTTTTCAGTCTTTCTATTAGTTTACACATTGTCACGGCAAACCTACATTAAAAAAAAACAATACAGTATTACTCAAGATAAAATCAAATCTTGTCAATTGAGACAATAGAGATTTTGTGCTCTTGACATAAAAGTTTATCTGTGTCAGTACCTGTTATAACAAGGGCCGCACGGCAGGCAGCGCTGATGCCTTTCTGAAAAGGTTGCTGGTTTGAATCCCTGTGCTGTGCTGGGCTTTTCTGTGAGGAGTTTGCATGTTTACCCTGTGCATACATGAGCTCACCAGCTTCTCCACTTTCTTCCCACAGACCAACAGACCAATGCTTGCTCACTGTAATTGGTGGCTCTGAATTGCTGTAAGTGTGTGCGTGTGTAAATGGTTGTTTGTCCATCTACAGTATGTCGGCTCTGTGAGCAGCTGGTGGCCAGCTCAGGGTGTACCCGCAATATAAAAACAGATGATGGATGAATGGATGGTATTGCCGATGATGAGGTTGGAATATCTTGTACTGGCAAATGTCAAAAATTGGACATGTTGCATCCCCTTTCAATTGTCATTCACAATAATAACTCAATATTTTTGGAGGAACTCTGGTTAAAAACATTTGTGCTGTGAAGCTCCTGAAAAAGAACCAGCCAAAGAAATAAGATGATGGCAAAGGGAACACTGTTTACTTCTGCTAAATGTATTTGATCAAATGAAAAAGCATTATAGAAAAGCAAAATAAAGCATTTCTTTCCCTATTTTAAGAATATGTTTCGGGCCATTCTGTAGCCTTTATAAGCCTTGGGGAGAGACAGTGGTTAGACTTGCAAAAGGGGCTTCAGAGAGAGAAGGGGAGAACACTCAGCAAATGGACTACAGGTGGGAAACAAACCCAGGCCAGCCCAAGCATACACCTGCGCTGTAGATCTACACCCTCAGCACTAGAGGTTTAATGCTGGTCCTGCACTGGCACAACTCCAGGAAAAGAGGGCAGGGGTCAGAAGGAGATCTTTGCAGTTAAAGTGACACACATACAAAAAAGCAAAGAAAACAGTGAAATATTAGGCAGCAGTGTCATTTAACACATCTAAAAAAATCCAAAGAGGTTTAAACCATAAAATAATTTGACCAAAGTACAGCACAGAGGATTCATTTTAGAGCACAGAGAAGGGCCTTTAATAGGTGAGAAAGAAATACGATATGCCTGCTTTAGAGTACTTCCCTTCTCTCATTCATGAATGAAAAAATGCTAAAAAAAAAAATAAAAAAAAACTGAATAAAGTTTGTTGAAGCTCAGTGAAAAGGCAGATGAGGCCTAGTTTTACTCTTTGAATCACAGTTTGCATGAAGTGAGCTATAAAGACAAAAACAGCTTCAACTTCTCTGCACTAACAAGTATAAGGGATGGGTATCAAAACAAACTTTCCACATGTGTGGTACCAGTAAAACACATCTAATAACGACCAAACAGAAACTACACACAGAGTGCTTTATTTACTGCTCAAAGCCAGAGCGCTGAACCCCTCTGGCTATTCAGCAAACTGTTTCTTCCAAGCTAAAGAATCTGGTATAACAGCAACAGAGCTACAACAAGGATAAACATTCTTCTTTCTCTTTTCTCTTGAAAGTATTGCTTCAGGTATGGCACTGTTTTTGAAAGTATCAATTTAGCACCACATAGCGATGCCCTAGAGGACAACCAAAGATGAGAATCTCTTGAGGAGTCAATATAAATTGCTTAATACTTTTAACAACTGTCTTTTCAATCCCTTCATCTTTGTTCTAAAAGTCATTCAAAACAGTTCGGTCATGCTCTTATAAGAAGCAGTCAGCCCAAAAACCATGACCACAGGAAACTCCACAGGAATCGATGGGGGAATGGATACAGAGCTGAACTGACTCATAATGTTATCAATAAAATCCGTCAGTCTCTAGCAATACACAACATTTACCAATACAGATATTTAAGAGATTTATTTATTATTAGTAAAAGGGGACAATACGCATTTATAAACACTGACATGTAAATGCATATAATTATAGCCGAGTGGCAAATTTCCATCCCCCGTCCCATTAGCAGGTTGGTGTCAACACATAGAAACAAGAAACAGACATCTGTAATAGAAATAAAATCACAGAGCATATGAAAAGACAGTCATACAGACTAAAACGTCACAGAGTCCAAATGAAAAAGGGCCGGGAGTTGGGGGACCGTGGGAATTTGTTATCTGCATTTTGTATGTTGGCAAAAATCCAATGCTATGCATCCCTACCAGAAAAATAATAGACAAACTTGATTTAATGCAAGAAGGTCAGTACGTCAGCAAAACTGAAGAAATGTTTAACATCTGACTGAGAAATGCTCCGTCACAAAGCAACAACAAAATAAAGGATTTCATGCTTGGGCAGTCTTGACATTTTGAAGGCACAGACAGCAGCTGCCTAAATCACAGCAACACAGAATAAACAAATGTTAACGTAAATGTGGAAATAACGTATTGCTTTCCTTTTCTTTATTTGCTGCTTCAGTTGATTGGAAGAAGTTTGGATTGTGAATTCACTGCCCAGAATTGATTAGCCATACTTGGGGCATTAACAGTTTTAATTCTTCCTCTCTGTGCTCCCTACATTCAAGTCCATATTTAAATCCCTGAGTTTTTACTCGTTGAAATGATTACAATGCATGGATTTGGTGGACCTCTGGCTGCTGTTCTTCATGATGAATTTGGATCAGACACAGCTTGATAGTTGGACTATTTGGTTTTCTGAAAGTACATCCACAGATCGACCGATGGACTGGCTTCCAAAACGAGGGACAAACTTAACTGCCTGTTAAACTTAATGAACTTAAAGGTGATTTTAACAAGCTTTTTGAAACATTATAAATTATGTTAAACCTCAGTACTGAGCTGAATGATTTAAAAAAAAAACTGAAAAATGAATAATTTAGACTTAAACTGTATTTTCAATTTGACTTGTAGAAGCACATTTTAGCTTAATACTCTCTTCTAAACAAAACTTAATTTAAATGATTATTAAATTAGCATTTGAATGACTGATGTTATGATTTCCAAAGAAATTGATTTCTTTACCACGTTGATGATACGTATGCCAGAAGCATCAGCTTTACAATACTGCAATTAAAATGGAATTCAAAGCATATTGACCTTAAAAGAAACATCGATCCAATGCTGAGTTCAAAATTGCAGTAGGCCATATTATGTGTTTTTTACAATTTAAACAATTTTTACATTATTCCATTCCTTCTTATGATGAACTGAATTATGACTGAGTGGGAGCTGAGAGTTCACCTTCCTTACGTATACGATTTCCCAAAATATGCACACAAAATGTAGTTATTCAATAAATACAATTTAAAAGGATTTTATTTAATATCAAAATAAACCCAGGTATTTTGTTGGGCAGTGTTTACGCTTCTCATAACGTACAAACTTATAATTAAAAGTTGTTATTACGAATGTCCAAAAGCAGGACTTTTAACCCTGTTTGTTATACTGTCTTATTTTTAATTGTGATGTCAAGAGTCTAATGTGAACAGTGTGATTTTTAATTTCAGTCAGTGACTGAAGGAATAATAGTACACTCAAAGACTTGTGTCATTTCATCCTCATTGTTAAACACATTGAACTTGTATGCAAGAAAAACTATGCTTCTAGTATCAAAATAATGAAGTCGTCCAGCACAACAATCTTTATTTCGTGACCATAGTTCTAGTGTAAAGCACAGATCAGGCTCAGGGTCAAAACAGAATCTGCCTCGCTGAAGTGCCGAGCTACATTTTATGATAAATGACTTGATGACAAATTGCTATAATGCAGGGAAGCCATGCAGAGCCCGGGCTACAATGTATGCAGCTCCAACAGGGCACAACAACACCAGCAGCATACTGTGGGGCTCAGACTGTATTAAATGAGAGAGAGAGAAAGAGAGTGTGGATGTGCATGTTCCCTAATGCATCTGCCACTGATTTGATAAAAATCATTGGTTGTACAAAAGCCTTCTCAGTCTGCTTACTCCTCCACATAGGAAATCAACAGCAGTAATGATTTCATTAACAAGCCGTGCTGCATGTTGTGCTCATTGACTGATAAACTGATGTAAGTTTAATCAGACGCTTTAGCCTGCGCTATGTTGTCATCTAGTGGCTAAGAAGTGAAATAGCAGCATGGATATGAGTTTTACTCTGCTGCTGGACTGCAGCTGGATTTATTTGACTTTAAGAGGACAACTTATCTTAATGCACAACGAGGACCTAAAATTGGATTGAGAAACACAAAGTAACTGCAGGACCATACAAGCATTACTTTAACCAATCCAAAAACCAATGTCTAGGATCCAGAAATGGCCAATATCAGCAATCAGACAAAAAAATCAAGGAAGCCACTGCTTTAATGTGATTAGACTTATAGTAAAGCCTGGGGCAGTATTGGAATGAGACTCTTGGGGATGTTCAGCTCCAAAATAAGTTTGGACATTTAGAGTTTTTTTGCAAAATATCAATGTTGTCACTGAAAAATACATCTAGGGATGCATGGCTTTGTCCAAACAATATCAGCATAGGAAGATGTCTAAAAAGGGGATTATCTGTTTATGCAACTTTTCAATGATTTTAAAACCAATACTTTGGCTGTACAAATTAGCTCTAAATATCCTATATACTGGCTATGATGTGGAGAATGTACATATTTACCACAATGATTGACCTCATCACTTTATGTCCACTTTTATAAAAACAAACTGTATTCGTCAAAAAATGGGAAAAAAAATATATATATATAGATAGATAGATAGATAGATAGATAGATAGATAGATAGATAGATATAGCCTATATATACATATATGAGTGCATATCATGCTTCACATCTGTCTGTAACACAAAAGAAGGGGGACATAGATGAATTTAGTTTAATGGAGGCTTTGTGCTTCTGACAAAAATATCAGTATGTGTGATAATTACTTTGGACATAGTGCCATGTGGGATATCAGCAAAAATCCAGTAGCCCTAAATAAATTTCCAAAGCCAGAAATATCCTATGATGTAACATACAGTTGTGAAAAAACATGCTTTTTGCAAAAGTATGACTTTGAACCTTTAAGAATATTATATTGAACTTATTGTTGGGCCATCTATTACTGGAGCTGTTCTAATGCAATGTTTTTAATTCTGACCTGTAAAATACATAAAAATATCAATAAACGATAATATGAACTTTCTGTTAAACTTAGACCATGTAAAGACTGTGCTCTATCATTTAAGGATGCTCAGAACCTTCAAAGAGGGTCTATGTGAACCAATACGTCAATGTATCCTTCCGCGTTGTTGTCATTCATCGCATAACAAGTCCTTAAATCTCTCAGAATAGTACTTTTTCTGGCATATTAGCATGAAGAAATCACAATAACGTGGCTGCAGGGGGATGAAATAACTCCCGGGATGATACAGCCCTTTTCTTTGGCACAGCACACACATTTCCACGGGATAGACTCGCCAATAGCCTAATTAAATAGAAAGCACAATTTGTCACATCAACCGGCCAGCAGCAGGGCTATCGGAAAATAGACTGCCTGCACTTAAAGTTACTGCGGACTGTTTCCGCACAACACAAACAAAAACATTTTCGAGAAAAAGGCAGCTTAAAACACAGGTTCAAAGATGTTCAAAGCTTTTCAGCAGAGCAGACAGTTGTTGGCACGCTAGCTGCACATTCATTATCTCCCTCAGCTGAAGCC
The DNA here is from genome assembly GCA_036419115.1 of Scarus forsteni. Lineage (NCBI taxonomy): Eukaryota > Metazoa > Chordata > Actinopteri > Labriformes > Labridae > Scarus > Scarus forsteni. The sequence goes on along the minus strand of JAZDUH010000245.1, from coordinate 5,695,672 downwards.
CCAAAGCCCCTTTTTCTGTCTGTTTATCGCGGATTAATTCATCTGCACTCACCTTTCAGGAGACTTGAGCTGTAAAGTTATCGCCCCTCGGGGTCAGCAGCTCTCAGTTGTTCCACGGTGAAACGCGGTCTGTCATGTTTTATGAGCACATAAAAGTCGAAAAGCAGGCAGGTAAACGGGGCGCGTGCTTTGTAGAGTTCAAACCGGCGTGTTTCGGCGCTGACACGCAGTGAAAGTGAGGTGTCAGTGAGAGGGGAGCGCCGTCTGCCTGCTCTCCTCTCCTCGCTCCTCTTCTTCACTGTACGTAAAGCGCGGCCCACTTTAAACTCTGGTGACGTCATCAGCGCGGATGCCAAGGCTGCCCCCCCCAAACTAATACATCTTATCAATACATTCAATTCTGATGCACTGAGGAGGAATACCTTTGATTGACACTTTTCCATTTAGTTATTGTCTCCACTGAATTCTCTAACACTAGTCTCAATGTACATTTTTACATACAAAGAGTTTTTCATCATTTTTCTTTTAATTTTATTTGATTAATCATATTCTCTATTTTTAGTATGTGAATCGAAAACCACTTCCAGTTGAGAATCCTTAAAAGCTCCATCAAAGTATTGATGTCATGACATTTCCACTGACAGGGTTTAGAAGCGGTCACAATTGTGGCTTCCTTTTTTTTTTTTTTTTAACAAAAGGTGCCTACTGCACAACCTTTAGTGAGGGGAAACACCAGCAGCTTGCAGAAGCAGTTATCAATGCTGTGACATGTGTTTGACATTGTTGCCACTGAAAATCTACAGGCCAACATTTGCCCACATGGAAAATGTGCAGGAATCAATAAACAACATTGTCATAGAATTGGATCGATCAGCAGGATTGTTAATTGGTATCGATAAAATCTTATCAATTCCCATCCCTAATTTTTACATTTACCTTTATTTACTTATTTATTTTATTTATTTACCTCCTTGTATTAGAGAAAACAACTGCCAGAGTCAAATTCCTTGTATGTGTCGTATTGGCAATCCAAATCCGATTCTGATTACAATTCCAAATCCGATTCTGAATTCCAGGGGCTCCTAAATTGAGTAGAAGGGGACTGTTGATTGAAAGGGGGTATCAATGAAAAAAATATATGACAGCTAGTATAAAATTTCAATGAAGTAGGGTCGTAAATTAAAATCAGAACAGAATGTTTTGCACATCCTGTTCGACTTTTATTCAATTGAATGCATCACAAAGACACGATATACGGTTGATAAACTTCATGTTTTTTGTTTGTTTCCATTTTATGTTTCTTTTGTTGTTGTTTTTCAATAATCACATGTTTTGAGTAAAATGCCTGTAACACATTCCAACAAAGCTTGGACAGGTGCAAGTTTACCACTCTAGAGATGTACAGCTCCAAAATAAAGTTTGAAAAATTTAGGTTTTTATTGTGAAATATCAGTGTTTTCACAAAAAATACGCCTAGGGATGCACAACTTTGTCCGAACAATATCAGAGTAGGCAGATAAATGTCTTAAAATGTGATTATCTGTTTCCAAAACTTTTCATTGATCTTTAAAGCCAATAGTTTGGCTGTATAATTTGGCCATAAATGCCCTATATATTGGCTATGATATGAAGAAAAGAATAATTTGCAAATCCTTTTTAACTTACATTCAATTGTACACACCACAAAGGCAAGATATGTGGTTGATAAACTTAAGGTTTTTGTCTGTTTGTTTTTCATTTTTTTCCAACATTCGCTTGCTTTGAATTTAATTCCTACAACATATTCCAAAAAAGCTCGGATAGGGGCACGTTTACCACTCTGTTACATCACTCCCATTCTTGCCTGATGTATGACTAATGTTTGTCTACAGTTTTGGTCTCTGTTCTATTTTGGGGCTTTATAATGCATCACAGATTTTCACTGGGAGACAGATCTAGACTGGAGGCTGGCTATTCTAGTGCCAGCACTCATTTGCTTTGATACCATGCTTTTGTAACACATGCAGAATGCTGCTTTGCATCGTCTTGCCAAATTAAGTAGGGACATCTCTTAAAAAGATGATGTTTGGATGGCAGAATGTGTTGCTCCAAAGTCAGAATTTACGCTTCAGCATTAATGGTAACTTCACGGATGTGCAAGTTACCTATGGCATGGGCACTAGCACATCCCAATACTGTCACAGATGCTGGCATTTGATCTTTGCACTGATTAGAATATGGATGATCCTTCTCCTCTATTGCACAGAGGACAACAATAATTTAAAATGTGGACTCGACAGACCACAACTCACTTTTACACTATGTATCAGTCCTTCTAAGAGGAGCTCAGACCCAGAGAAGCTGGCACTGTATTGGGTTTTGTTGATAAATGGCTGTTGCTTTGCATGATAGAGTTTTATCCAGCACTTTTGGATGTAGCGATAAATAATAGCAATAAATTACAATAGGTTTTGCAAAGTATTCCTAAGCCCTTGTGATAATATCCTTTACAGAATGATGGCAAGTTTTAATGCAGTGATGCCAAGGGTGCAAAGATCAGTGTCATTTGATGTTGGCTTTTGGATTTCTCTGGATTCTCAGAATCTTATGATGATGTTAAGGTTTGCAGATGATGAAATCCCTAAGTCACTTGAAATTGTGTGTTAAGAAACATCAATTAAAATGACTTTTTGCTTAAGCACTTGTTCACAATGAGGTGAATGCCGCCCCATCCTTTCTTGTGAATGACAGAGCTTTTCAGGATTGCTCCTTTTACACCCAATCATGACATTAACCTGTTTCTGATTAATCAGGTTACCTGCTGAATGTTTTTAATGCTTCCATTTAGTATCAGCATTACTGCCATTTAATCATGACTGATTCCATTCCATTGGTATTTTGTGTGATAGGAGGTTAATGAACTTAATGTCAGCAAAATCTACCAAAACAGGGTCTGGATAATAACCTTACCATCCAGCATGGACAGTAGCATTATGTTACTGTAACACAGTGAAACAGTACTTATGACGTCATACTGAGAAACTTGACAATTAAGCTGAAAAAGAAGTGTAAAATTTACATGTTTATTTTTTTTCATGTATCATACCTTAAAAACATTTTTTGCTCTTGTTGCAATTATGGTTGTGCTATTTGTGTCTGAATATCTATTCATCATTGATAGCACCTTTTTTTGTCCAATGCCATCCTTATCTTGCCATGCTCAATTCCTTGTGCTGCAGAGAGGAGCTGTTTTAAATCTTACAATCCAAGCTACTGAAACACATGAAAATATTGAGTATGATTTGTGAGCGCAATTTCAAACATGATTTGTGTTACATGATATCATAGACGGGCACAAAAAAATGTAAAACCCTTCACAAGAGTACATTCTGTGCACTCATCTGCCTACCATACATAGGGCAATACATGCAACATATGACATAAATCTGCTAAATTGCCTGGAACTGCGTAATTATCATAATTTAGACTCCTATATTTTTTCTGCTTGACTGAGCACTTGAGATCTCCTCTCAACCAAGAGAAGAAGCTCATACCAGATCAGGTAGAAGGATGTACGCCTTCGTGGTCTCTCCTAAAGATTGCTGGAGTTCGATCAGTGCTGAAAGATTTCATCACATCACTGAAAATACTATGTAAAGAAGAATGTGAACCATAAATTATAGCAGATATATTTATGTCATTCTACAACCAGGCAATGCCATGCCTTTAGATTCTGGTGAATCCTTAAAATACATTAAAAAAACTGACATTAATTTGTAGTAAAATACTTGTATATGCTTTCACATCCATTATGTGAATCATAAAGTTTGTTACCAAATATGAATGTTTTGTTGACATATTTCTGAAACTGAATAAGAGAGGTAGCAGTTGCTCAAACTCATATCCTTATTGTCCCATATTTTACACCATATAACAACTGTTCACTGGTCCTCTTGTCCCCATAATGGATTTTTAACATGCTTATAAACCCCTCCGTTGCACACCTGCTCAGAACAGGCTGTTTTAGTATAAGTCTTCATGAGCTGTGTCCAGCCAAGCCTCCTAAAGAAGTGGATGTGGCTTCATCTTTCAGGTGCTGTACTGTCATGTTTACTGATGCACAGACAACTGGAGGATATCTAGCAGGGGGACTGCCTCCAGTCTAAAGTAGGCTGCATATTCCCTTAGTTGGATTTATAGGGGGAACATTTCCTCAAAAGTGTAACAAGCAAAAGAGGAAAGGTAGGGGTTTCATATTTTGAAAGCTTTGTAGAATGCAACGCACATTTTCTAAGACTTTGTTTTTATTGGGGTTTTTTTATTCCAGAAGTAAAAAAAAAAAAAGTGTTACATAAAGTGTGCATGAATGCTTTGACTCTGAAGCAATTATGTTACTGTAGCTTTTTCTTAACCAATAATTCAGTGTTTTTTTGATTTCACACGTTTCGTTCAAAAAAATTGCAAACGACTTTGAACCACAGGAAATTTCCTCAAATGTTACTTCCTGAAAAGGAGGCAGAAAGCAAAAAGAAATTTAAAAGACACTGTGAAGACTCTTTCACACTAGATGCAGAGTAACAACAGCTGTGGCAAAGGCTGATTTTCAGAAAGCATTTTATAAAGTTAAGTTCAAGCTATCAAGATGCACATTTTACTTTTAAACTGTTGTCAATAATTTTATAATTCAACAAGAATCACTAAAAAAATTCAAAAGCATTAAGTAGAACTGTGTAATTAGTCATGATTTTATAAACACAATATAGACATTTGTAATGGATATATTGTGAAACTCAGAATTTATCAAAAACTTAAGAAAAAATAAACTATTTTCTTTCAGAAACATTGACCACAGGTTGCATAACCTTCACAACTTTTGATGCAGTCAGACGAAGCTTTAGATGACAAGAGGCTTTGTTTCATTGTCATCCAGCATCCACATTGGTGGCTTTGTCTGATAGTTCACTCCACCATTAATGAGAGGGTTGAGGGTTCAGACCTAGCTGTGTGCAGTTGCAGATTGGAGTGTTGTGAAAAAACATGACAGACAGCATTGGCTAAGACACTATAGGTTATACTGCAGCTTATATGCACCACAATCCTTTTACAGTACATCAACATTTTTATTGGTGTTGTAATTTTGTACAATGGCATTGCACGTCCCTTATTTTTCTCATAGCGTGCACACCCAGCATTGGGCATAGCATCAAGTACTTTAACCAATCATGGCAGGTACTTGATAAATCATACGATATGATTTTATATATGATTTTAGAAATACTGTATTTCAAAAGAATCAGAAGCAGAATACTTAGACTAATGTCACAGAGCAGAATGAAGAGATCATTAGCGTTTTGTCAGATTCTTCCCTCCACCTTTCTCTCTGCACTGTAGGTGCAGGACAGCAGTATATGCCCTGTTCACATGTGATATTACTGTGGCTGCACTCCTTGACTCCACCCACTCCCACAATGCACACACACACACACACACACAATCAAACATCCTACTAAAAAGGAGTGCCTATTGTCTACATCCATCGGTGTACTTAGCATATAGCTGCAGCATATGAAATGAAAAGGTCAAAATTGCAACTGAGTATCAATTATTTTTCCGTCCTGTTCACCACTATTGTGAACACATGAGCTCTTGTCTTCACAGGAAATGAAAGATAAAACATAAGCATCGGTTCACTTCAGAGCTTCTTTAGATGATTGTGGAAGTTCCACCTGTTCTTTAATATTTCCACACATGTCTGTTAAAGATTTATGCCCCAGGAAAGAGAAGAAGTTGACTTATGATTGATGGCAGAAAGTTTCTGCAATGCTGCAACTAGGCAAACTCATGCTTTGCAATCTTGATACTTCCTTGAGCTGACAGACAAGATGCTCTCTTTTTTGAGATTTGGGAGAGGGATATGGGGAGAAATGTCTTGCAGTGGATCAAACAGAGCCCTATGTTGCAGTGTGTTAGTTGTTGATTGTTTCTCAAATTTTCTTTAATTATCCACAATACCAACCAAGCAAACGAGACGTTTACAAAAAATAGCAATATTCAATGTTTTTCTCAGTGAAAGATCTAAGAAAGTGTACATTTTCATACCGGAATTCCTGTCTTTTTGGAAAAGTACAGACTGTGGACAGCATGCGAAGTAGATGAAGTCTCTTAGTTTGGATTAAACGAATTTGAGAGTATCCTAAACTTACATTTCTTAATTGCTTTAAATTTACAAATGCAAACACTTGCTGACCAATACATTAGCTTCTAGACCACAGATGCCAATTCAGATACACTCTTTTTGATGGTTTGGCTGTATTGTGATAAGTAGAGTGAACAAGAAATTTAAATTCTAGTCATGAAAATAGTCCTGACCCTCGGCAGAGGAAATGACAGTAAATTAATGGGATGGCTGTGGGAAAGCTGCAAGTTTCCTTTCTCTTGCAAGAGTGAAAGTTGAGTTCCTGTCCTTTATTCTTTCTGTGGCTCATGGATCAATTTGCTGCTCACCAAAGTCAGGATAAATCTTTCCCTGATATCTGATTCTATCAACATTTAAAATGCTATTCAGATGTCATAAACCTTGAAGGAAATTCAGTTTATTCTCTCAATTAACTGAGCTGGGCCAGTTACAACCAAATTCTGACTCTGGTCACTCATCTACAAAAACAAACAAACAATAAAACAAACAAAAAAAATGAGCTGAGAGAAAAGAATGATTGTAGTCATCATTGCAAGCAGCCCAGGTTCAAATCTTTCCCTGATATCTGATTCTAACTGTTCTTTCTCCGATTCATACACATGGACCAACAAGGTTGCAGCTTCTTGTTTTGTTTTGTTTTTCAGGTTGAGCCCAACTGGGCACCATCAACGGAGACCTGGCCATCCTTTGCCTTTAATCTTCTCAACAGAATAACCCAGAAGATGTACCCCATCCCCAGTGAGGTCACTGAGCTCCTTTTCTGCAGTCCTCTTGGAAGTCTTTAAAGTGCACTTATGGGCATTTCCACAAAATATGATGGCCTGATTAAACTCAGCTCTTCTTGGTTTTATTTGTTTTGTTCAGGCAGGTTTTGTTATTTGTTCAGGATAATATCAGTTTCAATTTTTCCAGCAAGATTCACAGCAAAAGGTACCAATACTAAAATGTGCTGCTGAGATACTACAGCCCATTTTAGCCTAATATGGTAAGTAAGAGTATTGCCGCATCAAAGTAGAAGTAAATGGCTCAATATAAATTTCCTAATCCTTATTATGATTTAATAGTATATTGTTTCGCAGCTTACAAGTATGAGGGAACAAAACTTTAAGCTTTACTTTGACATCCAATGCCTCTCCCTTCTTTTTGCTGCATGCTTGGATGTCTCAGCTGTTTCATGCAGCGATTATATGCAACCTGCCTATGTTGGGGAAGTATTATCAAAGTATGATATAGTGAATTAAGTACCAAAAGTGAGATCTGATCTTTAGTCTATAGTGCTATGGTGATGCAGCCCTGGATAAGCAGCAGAAAATGGATCATTTTAAAAGTGGCAGTGACATGGTATCAACTTGATTGGTGGGAAATTCTATTATCTGTGAATTATGAGTTTTACTGTCTTTTTGTTTTTTTTTAAACAATGAGGTCATCAGCAGAAACACAGACACCACGGGAGTAGATAAGTGCTTAAAGACCATCGAGGGAATAGCTGGTTTTGGTAACAACAACCAGTATGGGGGAAAACTTACCCAGGGCTGTTTTAAAACATTTAAAGATCAGTCTTTGACTATTCCTGAAAGCGTGATGTCATGCTGTGCCCTAAAATACTGTAGCAAACATGAATAAAAGTGCTTAGTCATAATGCTTTCTCTCAAGCAGTTTAAATGTAATTTCATTTAAGACTGAAGAGCAGAAAACTCACCATCAGCTCCATCTGCTCCCTCTTCAACATTTCCCTCCATGCATGGACTTCACAGTCCGGCTGTCTTGATTAAATGAGTGACCATGTTAACTGGTTGCTTTCAGCTGTGATTTTCTGTAAATAATGTTGCTATGAAACAGACAAGATCCCTGCAAATATTTTAAAATGTATTTCCTCTGCCAAAGAGGCTACGTTTTTGCCAGCGTTTGTGTCTTTGTGTGCTGTCCGTCTGACTGTGAGCAAGATAACGCAAAAAAAGTTTTAAAAGGATTTTGAGGAAAACTGTCAGGGAATGTAGGTCATTTCCTGACACGCCAGATGGACTGTTCAATATTCACTAGTCCATCATGGCAACAGCTCATAGACAGTGTTTGGGAACGGGCAGAACTCTTTAAAAGCATATCCAGCAGTTGATTGGATGATCATTTCGTCAATCACATTCAATATGGGCCAATCATATAATGAAGTAATCCAGTGCCGGAAAGTAGAACAAACGCTTGCCAAAACATATCAGAAGTGAGGGGAAAATGTCCTTTTAATCAAGGAATGCTCTCAGAGTTGTTTGTTTTATGTTTGATAAAGACACGCAGAGAAGATCTACTGAAGCTGTTAGCATATATGCTAAACTCTGTTCTAAGAGCTACTTCCTGCAGGTGTATCTCTTACAACTCCCACCTCTTCGTGCTTCAGAGGATGCTTTGGGCCATTCCTTTTTAGCTCAAGTCCAAAGGTTTTGCTGAAAATTGCACTGACGAGTAGAGATTTTTAAAATCATCATTATCCATATGACCATCATATTGGTGAAATTTCCCCATATGAAAAAGCATTATCTTCACATAGTTTATTTCATGACAGTCAATAGACAATGGCTGCTGTGATGTGTTGTCTAGCTCAGCCTGAGTACAAGTTTAGTAAGAACAGCACAACACTGCCTTCAATTTTGTAGTCACCCTAGCACCAATCAGCACCTCTGCAGCTCTCCAATTTCTGTAATTTCTTCACCAAACTCTGCTGAGCCTCTCAAAAACATGTTTGAAAAAGATGTTCAAACTGTTTTCACAGCCAATTAGTTTTGAAGAGGAGTATAAAACCCAGTGCCTCACATCCTCAGACATTTATGGGTGGGAAACCTTTTAAATGTAAATTTAAAAATAGGTCCTGCGTAATCATGAGATCATTCTATCTGATGTATTCATGTGTAAGCATCATTTTTGTTTGTTGTTGGTTAAGTTAAAGTATCAAAAACTAACTTAACATAAAAGTTACTGTTTCTGCTATGAAGGCAGCAAAGTGTCTTCTTGCATCATGCCACACCATGTCATATGAGATCACATTAAATCATACCCATGTTTTGTATTGTATCTTACTGTCTTTTCATGTTGTTTAATAGCACATCATACTATCACCTTGCCTTTGGTAATGTCACAATGAGTAAAGTCGTACTTCATTGTATTACAACATATATTATACTACACCACATGGTGCATAAGTGGGCCTATTACTTTTTATTAAACCCTACGGTATAGTATGGTATAGCATAGTATTGTGTCATATTATGTTGTATTGCAGCGATCACCAACTGGCGGCCCGGGGCCCACATCAGGCCCCTCAAAGCTTTCCATCTGGCCTCTGATAACCACTATACAGAAAAGATCAGGGCAAAGAATATATACATTTATATTTAGATAAATCTTTTTATGACTAAAAAAAATTAAGATTTTAAGAAAATTCACATACTAAAATAAAGCAAAAAAATTAAAAGTATGATTTAATTCTTTGACTTCTATCTTTTCTCCATATGATTTGTATTTTAATTTTAGACTTTTTTATCTCCTAATTAAAAATGTATTCTCAGAATTTTGGCTTCTTTCTCAGACTTTAAAGCAAGTTTAACCTTCAATTTACTCTTCTTTTCTGATGTTCTTTTTTTTTTTAACCCTTATGGTCTTCAGTGTATGCAAAATGAGAAAATGTCAAGGGTAAAAAAAAATTGTCATAAAATACCCACAACAGTCAATGGAAACCCTATGTGGCATCTTCAGGACTGAGGAATGGGACTTATAATGAATTATATTTTCACTGGACCAAATATTTCATTATAACTGTTCGTGTATAATTATGTCAATTATTACTGGTTTCTTGAATCTGGCCCCCAAAGCATATGCCAAGGAAAAAAACTGGCCCATGTACAAATGTAGTTGATGATCCCTGCTGTATTGCATCATACCATGGTATGATATGAAATTATGTTTTGTATTGTTGAGCCATGTCGCACTGAAATGTTTTATATCTCGTTGCATAGCATGGGTTGTAGCATATCATAATGTGCTATATTATAATGTATTGGGCCATATCCTGATAAGGAACGAGTCTTGAGGTTTTCAGTAGGACCCAAAAGCAAACCAAGACAAGAAGGTGCACAAACTCAGGAATTTATTAATAAACGAACAAAGGGAAGGGGGTGAGGGTTAACAATTGAGGATGTGAGCTTCTGGCGAGAGGCAGAGATCCTGGAGACACTGAATGAGAAGAGTAGAGACACAGGGTGAGTAAAAAAAACCTCTCCGAGACACGAGAGCAACCACAGAAAACATCGACTGAATTCAGGCCAACAATACCAGGATGAGTGGGGATGTTCCAGCACTGGTTAGGAGGCTGCTGCAGGCTTAAGAAGGGTGAGCTGACTGCTGTGATGAGGACCAGGGGTGATCCAGCAGGGAACCACAGCTCCAGATAGACACGCCCCCTCCCAAAGAGGGGGAAGGCAGCAGGGGCAGAGACAATAAGGAAGCAGGGAAAAAAAGTCACTAACAGCCTAATCCTCAAAATATCCTATGGTATTTTGTGTTGTGCCATGTTACATTACAGCATCATTGTCATTTCTCAATGTATTAGATCATACTGCAGGGCCAGCTTTTCTTGTAACAAGTTTTATGGAGGTCGAATTTGAAACAATTTGAAACAATATTGTCTTTGATGGAATGAACATGTTATTAGCTGCATAATCAATATTTTTTCTTTCCCAAATCCTTTGCATTTCTTTGCCTGTAAAAACCAGTTAACCCCCTGTCAGCATGGGGAAGAGATATTTTGGCTACTTCTTTTTGGGGCTGCCACATTTTGCACCACTGGGTTTAGCTCTAATATACTCATGTTTTTCTGGTTAGATATTGTCAAACATTGGCTGAGGGGGAATTTTGTTTATCAGGTGAAACATTAAGTCCTGCCTGATCAAACCACTTTAGTACCCTTAAAACCACAAAAAATGTCTCAACAAATTTGACAATAACTTAATAATAATCTTGGAAGCTGCAGGGGTACCTGATGCAGCCACTGTCACTTGATGGCCACTGTCCTACTCTAGTTATATCATGTGGGATGGTTTATTTTTTATTAGCTATAGGCCTTATTATCAGCAATGATCCAAGACACAGTGAAAAGCACTATAAACTTTCAGTAGACTTGCTGTCAAGGGATTCAAGGGTACGTCATCACTGTACCACTCTATTGTAACATGTCATACATACAATAGTATATTCTATCTCATTTTGCTTTATCATATCCCATTCTTTAATCTCAGTCTTTATACTAACCAACTATCATACTGAGAGATACCCGGTGATTCCCGAACATATCAAATCCCAAAGCTGAATAGGTGTATCTCATCCAGTGAGTTACACTAAAGTGGATCCTGTCTGGATATATGCTTGCCATAAACTTGTGCAGTTCAGTTCAACCCTCTCCATAAACCAGCTCCTCAGTGCATTCCTGTCTTGATTGTTTACACCCGCTTTTCTGCATCCGTTCAGCTGACTGTTGGGCTCTGGTTCTCTGTACTTTTATCAGAAATATGTTTGCAGTCACATTCACTGCATGTGGCCCTTTGAGTGCCGTCCTTGGCCTGACTCCAGATGAACCACATCTGCCTAAAAGTTAAAGAAGACACAGCTGCCTTTGCCTCTGTATTAACATGCCGAGTTATCTTACCCAAACAGACGGGCCCTGCTCCACCTTCCCTTAGCTGTTAGCTGGGAGACATTATGCTCTGTGTGAAACATGAAAAATCCAACACACCACTCGAGGATCTCCACAAAAGTCCTCTTTTTCTTTGGGAGAAATCCTTGCCTGAAGTAATTTGTTTTCCCCTCTTCTTTTGTTTTCTTTTGATCATTTTAATGCACCACTCATTATCTTCTCACAGATTTGCCTCAGTCTATGTCAATGATTAGGCAAGAAAAGGACAACACCTCAGGCACATTTTGAACATTTAATAGCCTTTATTTTGGGAAGGCTGTCTGGTTTAGTCTGCAACTGGGAGCGACACATGAGAAAGAGGAACTAATTCCTATGACTAAGTGGTCATACTCCTGAAAATCAAGTGTATGTGTTCAAGTCAGTATTATACACATGGCCTCTATAAATGATAGGCATTAATAACCAACAAATATGCTTACTTTGCTGAGTCACTTTACTGTACTTTAAAGCCTGTCATCTCTGTATAACTTGACTACATGTTGTAAATTTTCAGTCTAAACATCACTGACTACACTAGCCACAAGCAAGCAAGTCTACCTGTGGATTAAATTCAGCAACAGTAAAAAAGTGTTCATTTTGATACAGCTGCGTAATACTTCAGTGGTTTCCCGGAACTTTTTTTTTTTTTATGTATTTTTGGGGTATTTTGTGCCTTTATTTATAGAGACAGTGGATAAGCTTGTGAAAGGGGGTGAGAGAGTAGGGGAAGACACTCTGCAAACTGGTCACAGGCTAGATTCGAACCAGGACCGGCAGAAGTATGTATATGGGACGTGCATGGTTGCTAACCACTCCGCCAAACCAGCACCCCACTTTTTGAGTTATTTTGTCCTTCCCGGAACATTTTAAACAAACTGTAAAAAGTTTTCATGTGGCCCAAAGGTGATCCCTTCTATAGGTTGTTTTCGGTCACATGACGCCTTCACAATGCTGTTGTAAGCCATCATACTCAGAGGTGCAGAGATAGAGAGAGACATATTTTTGGGGCCAATCAGGAAGTTAATGTCACACTGGTTCCCCTGACTAAAAGCCCATAGATTTTCTTCATCCTGTTTTTGATCATTAGTGATAATAAGGTCTTGCTTATCATGATTTTTTACAAATGGACCTAATTTTCAAATGTTTTGGGGGTCTAAATGTGATTAACAAGTAAAAAGCTACTATTATTTACCTGCAAACTCATCATTTTTCTATCTGCAACTTAGATCTTCTTTACAGGCATGTGGTGCCCCTGAACATCATGCATTACCCGTTCATCTATTATACAAATCGTTTTGTAATCGAGTTGAGAAGATATACATAGTATCTGTTGTCATAATTTCTTCCTGGAGGCCTCCTATAATGAATTACCACTTGATAGAATATGGAGGTGTGATATTTCCAATTTTGATTCTAATTTTGACTGGTCAAAGGTTTGGGCAAATATTAAAGAAGCTTCCCGCAACCCAGACCACCAGCAGATACACTGAGCGTTCTTTTTTGTTTGTTTTTTGTTTTTAATGTATGTTTTTGGGCACTTTGTGCCTTTATTGACAAGAGAGAGAAAGTGGATAGGCTTGTGAAAGGGGAAGAGAGAGTAGGGGAAGACACTCTGCAAACTGGTCACAGGTGGGATTCGAACCTGGACCGGCAGAAGCGAGTACATGGGGTGCCTGGTTGCTAACCACTCCGCCAAACCAGCACCCCACACAGAACATATTTGACCCCTCACAAACACCATTGCATGAAGTTGATAGCTGACCCCTTGATTAGCCTATGCTCTATTAAAGCCCCTGGCACTTTTCTGCATATGATGTGGACCTGCCCTCCAATCTCACAATTCTGGTCAAAGGTGGCAAGCAAGCCTTCTGATTTAGTCTCAGTGACCATACCACTGTTCTTCTGCTTGTTGATCTGTCTGGGATGAATATTACTAAAATCAAAAAGCACACGGTACTAGCTGGTCTGACAGCCGCCACAGTACACAGTACATCTGCAGTATGCAATGTCACATAAAGCTGCATAATGTGAATCAAGAGCATACTTTACTTCTTTTTAAGTATAAAAGTATGTAGTTTCAGGCAGCCTATGAGTGAAAGGGGAACCCTTAAACTGACCGCAGGTTGAGGACGAAATTTGAAGAATCTCAAAGATGAAACTCAAACACTTAATATTCCAAGTGTGGAAAGCACACATTTGTCCTACAGGGTACATCTCTTCATTTTTCTGAATTTTTCTTTTACTCATCGGACAGTTATGCAAGTTTGGAGCCCCAACAGTTGGCCTCTCTTCCCAGTCGGAGCGAGTGGCTGCTGTTATCGGCTGCTTCAGAAGCTGCCTTTGTGGCCCGCTGTAATCCCTGACCACAAATCCCAAACTCCCCAAACAAAGTGGTGGTGGATGAGGCAACAAATCCACAGCATCAAACAAGACATAACGCGTTCTGTTTTTTCTCCTTCTCTCCATCTCTGCTGCTTGTCCTCCATCTGAGTCTGTTTCTTTTCATGTTTCATCTGCGCTGTCCTAACGGGATTGGTGATTACATGCTGCAGGAGTATAGCTGTGGAGGTGTGAGTTGGTGGTCTCTGTGACATCTGCTGTAATTCTCAGTTACCATTTTCCCTAATGAGTGTTTGCTCCGCACTGATTTCTGGCTGCAAGAGAAAAAAGAACATCATGTCATTCAGGAGTCACTAGAGGGGTTTAGAGCAGTGTTTACAAGTTTGTTTTTGTCATACTGACTGTGAAAAAAAAAAGATGATTACTAGGGCTGGGTATTTCCAGCAACCCCACGATACAATACGTATCCCGATACACATAAATTGTGAACATTGACTTCGCTTTCAACAGAATTCCCAGCAACTTTTGTTTTTTATTACAAGAAGAAAAAGAACAAGCATGAGTTTTAAATAATTCTTCAAATTAAGAACTTTAATTCAGGTCCCCAAAGATAGTACACTTAAGTTTAAATTTGGAACATGTGTTTAATCATGTAGCTTGGCTTATACTTTGAACTGTGCCATTTTAAACATTACCCAAAGTGTATTTACAACAACTATTTAAACACTGAGGCCGTATCGATTCTGTAGAATCCGTATCGATACACGTATCCCCAAGAAGTGCATGAAGATATTTTGCCGTATCGATAATTTGAGCACAGGCCTAATGATTACATTGAGGAAGATCGGAGTGGATGTGATGGAATTTATTGGACACTGAATTGACAGCTGACAAAAGTGGAGGAAGATTTTATTGTACTTGTCTATTTTTGTAAGATGTAAAGCTCACAATTCAGAGCTATATTGCTAGTGAGCGTTAGTGTTAATATTGCTCAGTAACATCACTCCAAAATATAATCGGAATAATTGTTTTTTATTACCTCAGCCAACCAGGTTATGGTGTTGTCAGTATGTATCTGTCTGTCTGTTTGGCTGTCTGTATGTCCACCCATCCATCCATCTGTCCATTATATTCCAAAATTGCCAAGACTAATACGTCAAAGGAAATTTAGTCAAGGCATAAGGAAGAAGTGATATGATGGTGGTATATGTGGTGGTGATTGGAATGCAGATGTGGAAACAGACTTTTTTATTTTTTACCTGGTTTTGTCATTACTGCAAGAAAGAGGAGTATTTAACAATTCCGCTAAAAACTCAAAAGTTCATAACAGATTTTGATGAAATTTTAAGGGGCCTTAATTTTAATGGCAATATGGCTTAGAGAGTCCATGTTGGTTTCTTGTTCATGAACTTCAGGACGGAACAATATCAGGCAAAAAAGCTATTGCAATCTTCACGGGAATGGTTTCTTGTTCATGAACTTCAGGACGGAACAATATCAGGCAAAAAAGCTATTGCAATCTTCACGGGAATTTTCCAATTAAATGCTGCATCTCCTTAAGAACATGATTTTTAACTTTTTAAAGGTAACCATTTTACTCTGCAAAGCTACTGTGGTGGTGCAGTAAAAACTTCTTGGAGGTTTGAAAGTGTCTCAACAAATATCTTGTTGTTTAGATGTTCACTAAAAACACATGCAACCAGTGCTTTTCATACGCTTTCATCAATACTGTTTAGAATTCTCTGTTTAGACGTACACAAGGTTGAGTAGATTTAACAAGCACTAATGCACAGTTAACACTGCCCCAACCAGCAGAATGTCCTCCAAAACATTCAATACTGAGCTAAAGAATCCCCTGGGATCTCATTGGCAGAAAAGCTCTTTGGCTCTTGCTCTCCACATGTTCCATTTTTCTTCATTTGATATCTTCTTTCTTCTAGCTAGCCTTGTCCATAACATCTGACCATTTTTGTTTTACTCTTTTTATAGAGCATACGTATGGCTTACGCACACCAGATGGACTGTATTTTACTAGTATATCAAGGCAATAGCCCATGAATTGACTGGGAATGGGTGAGTGGATGATTATTCCATTAATCACATGAATTACAAGCCAGTCAGATAATATGAAAGGCGGGTGCTACTCCAGCAGAGTAATAACAGCCACTTTGTAGAACAAACTTTCAGCAAATCATGCCAAAAGTGGAGTGAAAATATACAATGGAAAAGAGCTTTCAGAGTTATTGTTTGTTTTTTCACTTAATAATGAAATGCATCCAGATCTAATAAAGCTGTTGCTGAAGCTGTTAGCATCTTTGCCGATCTCTGTAGAAACAATCCCCTCCTGCTGTGACCAACCTCGTAGCTCCCTCCTCTTTTTGCTTTAAAGAGAAATACAGTAGTTATGGACTGAAGCTTGGCAAGATGTATCTGCCTGTGTACAGACATTGAATCAGGCTGATCCATCTGCTCTGCTAGATCGTATTTTTGATTGAATTCTTTTTAATGTTCTGTTTGAAAAAAGTCAACCCACATAGATTATCTGGGTCAACGTCATCAAACACATGACACTCTTGATATTCAGTTCAGTACTACATCCCCTTGGGTTTGAGCATGTTTCCAACCCTGCCTAAAATCATTCATTCACGGACATTACATTGCATGTTGTGATGTGATTTTTATTCTTTGATTTCGGCTGAATCCCAAACCGCCCCCTACACACTACCCCTTCACTAACGAGTGTCACTCCAAAATTAAGTCACACTCGTAGATATGGAGGGCACTTCCACTGAAGGGGGAGGGTATGTAAATATGACGGGCAGGAATGGGAGGCCCTCTTCACTTCACCGGAAAACAGAAAACCTCGTGGCCATGGCAACAGAGAGACACCCCGTGTATGGCTGTTGGCTGTTACGCTGTGGCAATGATTGTGATGCTCTCAGACAGGAGTTTTAGACTACTTCAAATTATTTAAGTGATTCCACATGGCTTTCAATCCGATTACCATATGACAATTCCAATTAAAAAAATGAACAATGCTGCCAATTGTGCTCACATTTTATGGTGCCCAGGCGGCACAATCAAACGTCAGCATAGAGTATGATTTGCTTGTTTCGTTTAAATCTTTTAAAACTACGCTTTATGTGATTTTTTTGTCAGTGTGACAAAGGTGTGGGGAACATATGAACACATGCAGCACTTACATTTATGTTGTTTCCTCTCCCATTTAGACGTTGCATTTCCTGCAAATGTCGTTGAAAGCCTGCATCGATGCAGACTCGCTGTCTAAGGGCTGAACGGTCCACTCACCCTCCACACTGCGTGGTTTGGGATAGCTCTTAATATGGCGGACCCTCCGCTAGGACTCGCAAACGGAGGGGGAGTGGGCAGGGAGAGTGTGTAAGGGGTGGTTTGGGATTGGGCCACCCTGTATGCCTTGATCACTTCCTTGGCTCCTGATGCTTATGGTGACTGCCTTTTGCAAAAGTGTGATATTAATGTTTTGCAAGGCAAGCAGAACTCAGCAGAACACATTGATAAAGGAATTGTTAATCATGATGTCAAAGAAATTGATTGATCAGACTAGCCAGAATCAGTTCCCTTTGCTTGGTTCCAGTCCCTATGCAGAACTACAGGTGGTCACTGCAGCCTCTAAATTACACATTAATGTGTTCTTGCAATGAGTTTTGTCCCTTTTCACACATCTTGCAGGGAATTACACTGTAGAAATAATAACTAAAAAGCGGTAACACAAAACCAACAGAGAGTCAGGCTATTTATTTCTACTTTCACAGTAACATGATTAACTCAGACAGGCTGAAATAAAGTCTAATTAAGTTTGAAGCAAATCAAGGAATAAATAAATAAAGAGAGAACAATAAGCATTTTTCAGTTTGTTTTATTGTCCCTCTGTTTTGATATATCTGTCGCAAAGTTTTCTGCTACCACTATTAAAATGTAATTTCATTCCTGGTGTTCACAGCTCTGAAAAATCACATTCAGGAGCAGCAGCATATTTGGAGCAAAAACAGCAGCCTGTGTTTGTCTGGATAAACTACAGTCCTCGCAGTCAACAGCTTTGCTTCTGAAACAAAAATTCACCCACAAAATAAAAACTGTCGACAGCGAGGTCTGTGGAACATCAGAGACACTGACTGCGAAGAAAGACTGTCACTAAAAAATTTAAAGATCCCCTCCGGACATGTTGAGATGTATTAAAAATATTCTGTCTTGGATAACAGTTTGGGTCTGGCAGAGTTTTTTCCACACAAAGACTCTTCAGTTGATTAAATTACTATAATTGAAACATTACAGCAACTATTTCTTATCATAAAATCCTCAGGATGCATTTGATTCAACTGGAAGGATTAGCTGTCGTCCACTTTACTGGTAAGATAAATGTCACTGTACATTTATGAGTGGCTTCTTTTTCAACATCACTCTTGAGTTAAGCAATTCATCCATAACTTTTAAGTTCAACCTTGATACACAGAAATGCTTTACAGTCTAACTTAGCGTTAAGAGCTGACTGACTAATGAGTTTATGTGTTTAAAATGTGACAAATAAAGGCAACATAACAACAGATCTATCAAAAAAATTGAGGCCAAACTAGCTGCATCATACTAGAGTGAGATGTAACAATGGGATGTTAACATTTTATCAGCTTAAATTGAACTTGGATAACCATTTTTAAAAAGTCTGGTGATGCATTTTGTATGTTATGATTTGTTAATATTTCACATTTATCCACTTTGGGATGTGTTGAGCAAAAAACAGTGACACAAATACACAGGGCTGAGTGAATCTTTTCTGTTATGTGGTATTTTCTGTTTATTGATGTTATTTTTATAGCTCCTGTGATGGTTTTAAAAAGCATATGAAGTGGACTGAAATTGATTCTTATACCTCTCTATAGCCCCATTCACTTCGCTGTTTCAAGCCATGATATTTACACCCCTGTGGTGTTTCGCCTCCACTGTGAATGTCACAGAGATGACATGGGGAGTGAGTCGATTTTTCAGTGAGTAAATAAAAAACGATTGTTTTCTTACCTCACTTGTTAACATTTTACACACTCTTAACCCCTTTTCATGCAGGACAGTGACAAAACTCAAGCTAGCATCGACTACTCTACAAGTAGGCTAAGAGCTGCTAATTTAGGGATGTGGCTTTACTTTGATGGATAGAAAACATCTCTTATTTTTTTATGTATTTTTTGGGGCATTTTGTGCCTTTATTGATAGGAGAGAGACAGAGGATAGGCTTGTGAAAAGGGGTGAGAGAGTAGGGGAAGACACTCTGCAAACTGGTCACAGGTGGGATTCGAACCTGGACCGGCAGAAGCAATTACATGGGGTGCCTGGTTGCTAACTCTGCCAAACCAGCACCCCAGAAAACATGTCTTATAAAGCTGAAGCTGATAGGTAGGCCAAATCTTTATCTAATTTTTGTTAATTTATCACTCTCTGCTGGATCTGCCTGATTCAATGTCTATAATCAGGTAAGGTCATCTCGACAAGCTCTAATCTGCAATGACTGTGAGCAGCTCAAAGTGGCATGGCCCAATCAGCATCCTTTGAAGCAGGAAGAGGTGGGAGCTACAAGCATGATGACAGCAGGAGGTGGCTGTTCATATGAAGACTAGCATAGATGTTAACATCTTCAGCAGCAGTTTTGTCAGATCTGGACTGAATGTCTTTATTCAATGAAAATGAATGGGACTGAAAGCACTTTCAATGACACATTTTCACTCCACTTCCTACATGATTTGTTAAAAATTTGTTCTACGAAGTGGCTGTAATCACGTCTTTTACTCTGCTGGAGTAGCACCTGCCGACTACATTATCCAACGCACTCTGTGCGGTGCTTATAAGTCTGTGCCGATGCCTTCTCTTGGTGCCTCATATCACAATGGTGTGTTTTTATTGCCTATGTATGAACCATCCTTCAGACGCCTTCGGTGTGAAGAGAAGGAGGTTAAAATCTGGTCTGAGGACAGTATTTCATCCCTTCAGGCATGCTTTGAATGCGCAGACTGGCATTGTTTTCTTGATTCCTGCAATGATGTTGATGAACTCTGTGACACTGTTACCTCCTATGTTTCTTTTTGTGTAAACTCTGTTTTACCTATAAAAAAGGTTGTTATCTATCCAAATAACAAACCTTGGGTAACTAAGGAACTTAAAATTGTTTTAAACAAAAAGAAAAGGATTTTTTACACTGGAGACCTTCTTGAGAGGAAAGCTGTCTCTAGAGAGGTGAAGAGAGAAATTTAGAAAGCTAAGATTAACTATTAAAACAAAATATAAATGATCTTCAGCACTGGTGACATTACAGCAGCCTGGCTAGGTCTGAAGTCTATGGCTGCTATTAATAAGAATGCTGATAGGTCCAAGCAACACATCGGCATTAATGGTGTCACTGATACCGACCTGTCAAACACATTTAATGCCTTTTTCTCTCGGTTTGAGAGGTCTGACTTCACCAACAGTGTTACCAGGGTGAAGGATTCTCTTGTTCCTCAGTGTGATTTTCAGATATGTCAGGATCAGGTTACAGCATTATTAAAGAAAACTAATGTCAGGAAGGCTGCTGGCCCTGATTCTATCTGTGGTCGCACTCTTCGTTACAGTGCGGACCAGCTCAGTGGAGTTTTCTGTACACTTTTTCAGATGTGTGCCAATCAATGCCAGCTTCCTGCATTATGGAAAACTTCGACTATAATCCCTGTTCCTAAATCCAAAAACCCAAAAGAACTGAGTGACTTTAGACCTGTTGCTTTAACATCATTGGTGAAGAAAACTTTTGAGAGAGTTTTAAAAGAAGAGCTTGTATCCTTGGTTTTTGGGAAACTTGACCCTTTACAGTTTGCATACCAGGCTGGTAAAGGAGTGGAAGATGCAAAACTCTTTATTTTAGACAAAATTTTTAAGCATCTGGAGAAGCCAAAAGCACATGCTAGACTTTTATTCGCTGACTTCTCTTCAGCTTTTAATAAGATGCAACCGCACATTTTAATTGATCGCCTTTCTTCTTCTTTTATGTTGCCTGATCAGTTTTTATTGTTAATTTTAAATTTTTTAACTGACAGGAAACAGCAGGTCTTTGTTAATGGAGTCATGTCCGATGTACTTGTGTCTAACACAGGCTCTCCCCAGGGCTGTGTTCTGTCACCTCTTCTTTTTATTCTATACACAGACAGCTGCAGATCTTGTAAAGAAGGAAGCTACCTGGTCAAATTCTCTGATGACACAGTACTGTTGTCCCTTCTACAAGGTTCAGAGTCTGACCATGGTAGTGCCCTTCCAGCTTTTATGGACTGGTGTGATGACAATTTCCTTGACTTAAATGTGTCAAAAACAAAGGAGCTTATTGTTGACTTAAAGCTGTGGTCTACGATTTGAAACCGCAGCCTGCCCCCCCTTCCCTCACCTCTCCCCTCCGTGTTCCAAGATCCCGCCCCCAGCTCGTGTCGCCTCATATACCAACAAGCCCCCTCGGACAGAGCTACGAGCGACTAGCATAATATATCAGCAGCAAACTCAATCAAAAACAGCTCAGCTCAACTGAAAGTATCAAACACGACAGACAACCCCCTTGTAACACACAGCAGTAGCCATTTCAATTGGACCGGCGGCAATGCGGGTCTGGCGCCACCAGAGCGGAGCCGATTGTGGGGAAGGATTTATCTTTCTCAGCCTGTCCTCCCCAGCTCAGCTTACAGTGCTAACGATTAGCGGCTAACAGGCTAACCCGCTCCTCTACAAGTCATTAGCCAGGACAGGCACAGACTAACCAGGGTTATTCAGCAGATATCTCCCACTGTAGTAAACAAAGCCATTACCTGATCAACCAGGGGCGAAACGGCCGATGCTGAAGGTCTGACGGCCAGCTGGGGCCATTCGTTAGCCGTTAGCCCGCTAACAGGCCTCAACCCGCGGGCAGAGCTCCGTTGGGCCCCGCGGGAGAGGGAGGCGGCTTCCCGGTTTCGGTGCTAGGCTTTTCCGGCTCCATGATAGTTCAGTAGCTAACGCTGCTAGCTGCTCACCGGAGGTAGAGGGGAGGAGGCGGGACCATGGGCATGACGCTGCGTAGTGAGGGAGACGA
The DNA here is from genome assembly GCA_036419115.1 of Scarus forsteni. NCBI lineage: Eukaryota > Metazoa > Chordata > Actinopteri > Labriformes > Labridae > Scarus > Scarus forsteni. The sequence continues at coordinate 5,673,337 of JAZDUH010000245.1, read as the reverse complement.
GGATTGGATGGACTCACGAACCAACTCACGGACCAATTGAACCTTACAGGCTTCTAGGCTTGATTGGTCAGCTAGTATGCAGCTTTGCAGCGGATATACTGAATGGATTTTTTTCGTTCTTTTTGGTCTTTATACTGTGTAGATAGGACCATAGGACCATAACAGCCTTGTAAACGGTGTTATTAAGATGTACAAAGCTTCCAAATCGTAGACCATAGCTTTAAGAAGGAATTGTGTTGAACCTAAAGCCAGCTCCATTCATGGTAATGATGTGGAGATTGTTCATTCTTACAAGTATTTAGGTACTGTGTTTGACTCCCAGCTGAAGTTCAACATTAACACTGAGAGCATTGCTTGTCGATGTCAACAAAGAATCCACTTACTGAGGAAGTTGAAGTCTTTTAATGTCTGTGACAAAATGCTGAGTATTTTCTACAAATCCTTTATTGAAAGTCTTTTGACATTTTCTTTCATTTCCTGGTTTGATGGTCTGTCTGTCAAAGACAGAAACAGCCTGTACAGCATTGTTAAAACCTGCTCTAAAATAATAGGAGTCCAGCAGAGAGATCTGTGTTCTTTATGGAAGAGACAGGTGGTCAGAAAGGCGAAAGGAATCATTTCCCAACATGACCACATCTTGTATTCAGAGTTTACCCTAATGCCCTCAGGCCGCCGCATTATCGCCCCCAGTAGGAGAACAAACCGGTATTCGAAGTCTTTCATTCCTTCTGCCATCAGGCTGCTTAACCTTGATAGCAGTCTGATAGACTGACATACTGGTACTTTTTTTGTTTGTTTGTTTCTTGTTGTTGTACTGTGTGGGATCTTAAATGCACTGTTGGGTATCTCCATGTTCTCTTTGACCTGCCACAAATTGTTAATGTGTATTGTAATCTGCCTGACCCTGGCTACCCTTCCAGGAAGGGTCTGTTGAAGGCTGCTGTGTATTGATGTGCTCTCATGTACTGACTTTATTTATATTTTGTTCATTGTTGTCTCTTTTTGCTGTTTGTAGATGTATGTGTAGCCTAGGTGGACTGCAATTGCCCATTGGGATAAATAAAGTTGTCTAAAATAAACTAAACTAAACAACTGTCTCGTAATTAATGTGATTAATGGCATGATTATGCTCTCACCCATATCCATCAATTTTGTGGAGCTGTTGCCTTGATGGGCAAGTGAAAGTTAGTGAACAGTCCATCTGATGTGTCAGGTTATTATCTTTTTGGATTAAAAAAAAAGGAATACACACCAAATTTTTATCTGCTTTAAGTTTAGGCCTTGAAGTATCAGGGAAGATGACTTTAATGTTTTTTTTTAATTTTAATAGAATATCAAAGTTCAAAATGTCAAAAAGCATCATTTTATTTATTCAACCAAGAAAACAGAGGCTGATGAATGAGTGAAGTGATTTTGTTTTCTTTGATTAGATGGGACTTGGTGTTTATTTTTTTATTGGACTAGTTGTAATAAATAATTTCTGAAAACAACTGCTGATATACTTTTGTAAATGTGCGAAGATCAGTCCTAAACATGGCTTATTTAGTCTCACAATTAACTAAATTTTCAGTGTCAGTTTTGTGTTATATTATTCATCCATTATCCGTTTTGGGGTCGGGCTGGAGTCTATCCCGTCTGACACTGAGCGAGAGCCAGGGTACTCTCTGGACTGCTTGCCAGCCAATCCCAGGGACGACATGTGGTAACAGACACACTCTCAAACTAAGGGTCATTTAGAGTCTCCAATTAACCTAACAGACATGATTTTGTTCTGTGGAAGGAAACTGCAGCACCCGCAGAAAACTCTGCACAGAAAGTCTTGACTGACTCAGAGAGTCGAACCTACCACGTTCTAGCTGTGAGGCATGAGCACTAAACTCCTGCACCACCAATGTGCCCTCTCAAAATGTACTAAGTCAAAATTTTCACATTTACTTACAGTCTGGCCACTGACCTCTTTATCTCCTCTTTAGAAAGTCCTTTGAATACATTTAGCAATTTTTACTACTCCTTATTTCACCATCCCCACAAAACAAGAGAAAAAGTCTGTACATGCCCCCCCTCTGTGTTTTGTCTTAACCCCAAACCTCAGAGGATTCAGGGTCTGATTTCATCCACAGCAATACGCTCCTGTCTTCCATACTTCCCCTCCAACATCTGGTATCTTTAATAATTGTGAACACTCTCCGAAGCCTTTAAGAAGATAAAAAGAATCTGATTTCCCTTTTTAAATTGTACAAGAGCTCGGGCTCTTCACAGGAGCGCAGGCTTATACTCAGAAGTCCCCAGATTTCTGCTCGCTTCCATCAGTGCCCTGATTACCAATTATACACTCATGAAAATATCACATCTTCAAAAGGCAAGCTTTTGTATTACAGAGAGTCTTTTCATAAAAACTTAATTATTGTACCATAAAATTAAGAATGGGCAAATTATTTGAACATTTCCAGTCTGATTTTTAATACTTTGTCATTTTGACTATTTCTTTTGAAAGATCACAAAAAGGAATAAAACATATTTTTTGATACTTGTTCATTACTTTTGTTATGTACAGACAACAAAAGTAGGCTGTATTTACTGAAAGATGTGTGGATATAACCACTGGTTAAATGGCTCTGTGAAGTACACAGGTGCAGAAAAGTGAGTGTCAGGGTTGGATCAAGAAAAGTCAATAAAACAAGCCATGGATTATCAAAAAGTCTTCATGATCTTGACCTTTCAACTCAAAAACTGCATCAGTTGAAGGAATACTTCAGGTTATTTAAAGTCGGGTTGTTTGAGGTGCATGGCATGAGCCTGAATGTGTGCTACAGTGTCACAGCTCAGTTTTCTCACTGTTCAGAAGTCAAAGGGCAGATGCTAATGCTATACTTTGCTGTGCATGCTGCTAAACTATCCGTGTAGTTAAATGAGTTGTGGGAGGAAACATGCTACAAAATAGTGTGGGATCATCGCACATGACAAAAAAACAGTTTGCTTACAACCAGATGTTCGTATATGTTTCTGATGTACACTTTGTACTGCATTTGTTAAGAGTTGTTATGATTTTTATTTCATTTTAATCATTTAATTTAAGTCTCTGCTTTTATATTTAACTTTTTAACTTACTTTGTACTAGAGAAAACAACTGTAGGAGTCGAATTCCTTGTATGTGTCACTATACTTGCCAATAAAAAAAGATTCAGATTCTGGTTAATTTCCCACCAAGTCACATGGCACATAGACATAGCACAGCTTACATGTCCTTTGACCATATGCTTAAGGATCAAACTACAGATTTACAAGAATTTTGCTAAATTCTTCTTCTCAAATAAAGATTGGCCAAATGTAGAACCACAAGGAGAACTCACAGGAAGCATGCTGGTAAACACGCACAGCATCAGGGAGGGAGTGCAATGAAACATGAGAAGAAACAAGACGTTAAAACAAACTGAATTACACAAAAACTAAACACATGACAGTTAGTAACTAGAAAGCACTCGGAGAGCGCAGACCTCCGCTAGCGCCACAGTCCTCTCCCATATTGTCATTTTGACTATAAATATTACTCCTACCTTTATTTCATCTAAATATTTAGATTCCTTGACCATGAAAACATACCATTAGCAATTGGTTTCATAATGATATCTATTTTAGTTCTAGTTATTCACAGAAATCACATTTTTCGCCATGGCGGCCAGACGGTGATCCGGATCAACACCAAAATCGAATCAGTTCTTCCTTTTCCATGCTGAACATTTCCCTGAAAATTTCATCCAAATCCATCCATTACTTTTTGAGTTATTTTGTTCACCGACGGACGGACAGACAGACGGACAGACAAACTCCCCCGAAAACATAACCTCCTTGGTGGAGATAACTATCCTTGTAAAAACACCACAGAGCTCTAAAATTCAAATGCAGGGTGACGTCAGACTCATAAAGCGTTGCAAAATAAAACATTCAAATCTTATGTTCTCTACAAACCTTATTTCAGTTATACTAACTACAAATGCTAATAAGCTAACTAATGTCTGCATTTTGGACTTATTCCTGTTCCACTTTATAATGAGGCTACATGACTTCAACCTTTGACATGTGAACCCCAAAATAATCAGTTCATTCTTGAGTCAGAAAGGACATTTCTGCCAATCTTTAAGAAACTCTTTATGAGTTTTTTTGACAGATAGGTTGAAATATGGACAGACAGCTCGTCCCAAAATATGTTGCCTCTGTCATCTGCTGTTGCCAGTGGGTGACATTAAAGTTGATGCAGGAACAGTAAACAATGAATATGAATATATCAAAACACACAAAAAGTGGCTCTATGAATCTTTGTGTTGGTGACAATCCCATTTTCACTAACATTCATCTCTTTCTGTTTTTGAAGGTGCATCGTCAATCATTCTGTCGAGACCACAGACGGTGTTTCTAATGTTTCTTTAGAGGCTCATGGTCAGAGGAGTCCTTGGCTTAATACTGTTCTTTTTTCTATGCAACCATGAAAACTTCAGGATAAAACCCCTTTCTTAGTATTTTCTCCTCTTATTTTATTAGTCAGCTCTCTGTTGAAAGAAGTAATCAAACAACCTGTGAATCAACGGTTAAACAGGAGGCCCTCACTGACTTCAGTCAGCACTGTGTCAGCTGTCAGCCTCACTGTACCATGAAGATTAGACAGCAGACACATCTCCAAACTAGCTGCCATTTTTCCCAATCTGCTCTGAAGTCTTTTCGCACCACCCTGACAGACACAAGGCCACTGAGCCGTGCCTGGTTTACCGAAGGCACCTGGCTGCCAAAAATCATCATTTTCTCCACAAAACAGGACTGTCAGAGAGGAGAGATTGGTTGAGTCTTATCTGAAGCTCATGGACAGGAACCACGTGAATTCTAAGTTTTGACAAATTGGGTTGTGGGCACTGAAGCTCATCAGACCTAACCACAGCCTGGTGTCTCCAACATGGACTATAAAACATCCCAAGCAGTGGTTTAATCTTTTGTGGACAATGTGCAGCGGATTTTTTTTTAAAGATTTCAGTATGTTGTGAAAAATCTAAAGGAAAAACCTTCCAATGAAATATTTGCATCATTTCAACGCACAAAGCCCTAAACCAATGAAGTTGAGACATTGTGTAAAATGTAAATATAGACAAAATATTGTTTTACAATAATATTTGACCTATATAAATTAAATATACTATAATGACAAGATGTTTCATGGTGAAACAGATATACTTAACATTTTTCCCCCCCCAAATATCCCCTCATTTTGAATTTGGTGCCTGAAACATGTTTCAAAAAGCTGGGACAGGGGGCACCTAATTAAAACAATTCACAGGTTAACCCTATAATGCCAATTGTATCATATTTGATACATACTTTAATAATACCTCTATCTACTCAATATGATCAACAAATCACAAAACAAACATCTGAATGCAATCAGGTAAGTGATAAAAATGTCCTCAAATGGATTATCATTTGCCAAAAATACCTAATGTATCAAATGAGATACGAAAAATCTATATGTTGAATTTTAGGGACATTTTGATTTTTGTGGGATGTTAGCGGAAAGTGAATTAAAAATTTAATCTCCAAAAAAATAAGAATTTCCTGGCGATAATCTACGGTCTTGGGCCTTGCAGGGCTAATAGGTGAGTGTTATAAGTAGATTTAAAGGCTTATCCCTGAAAGGCTCAGTCATTTATGGGCAGGGACAGAGTGAGGTTCACCTCTTTGGGGAGAACTGGAGGAGTAAACTGTCCAACAGTTTGAGAAGAATGTTTCTCAATGAACATTTGCAAGGAATTTGGGGATTTTATTATATTCAGTATAATATCATGAAATGATTCAGAGAATCTAAATTAAGCTCTTTGCGTAAGCGGCAAGGCCAATAAAAAACATTGAATGCCCATGACCTTTGATCTGTTAGTCATCACTGTATTAAAATCTGACATCAGTTTTAAAAGAATATTATCACATGGGCTCAGGTGCACTTTGGAAAGCCATTGTTATTCCATTTTCATTTATTTTTTAACATCCCAACTCGATTGGAACTGGGATTCGCACAAACAAATAAGGAATGCTATTTATCTTGTTTGTAAATTTTGAAATCACTTTCTCAAAATTCTCTTAAATATACTGTTTTCACCACAAATGAACCTGCATTGCAAAAGATCTGCAAGACACATTCATCGTAATTTCAGTCAAGCACTTTGGAAACTTCTGGTTTGTGTTCCTTCTGGCACCTTGTGTAAACACAGCAGGTTGCTCATTTCATTCCACACATGTGTTAGCAGCGTTGTTTGTTTTCCTACCCAAAAATCTCCAGTGGTTTATCCAGTGGTTCTAATATCACACACCTGATTAACTTTGTTAAATATAATATGAAAAGACAGCCTGATACAGTGAACAATTTTGTTTGTCCATTAGAGGAAACCAAAGTAAACAGAGGAAAACCCACCGGAGCACAGAGAGAACTCTACACAGAAAGACCCTGCCCGACCTGTGGACTTCAGCCAGCAGGGTAAATATGTTCAAAAATGTGACTTGATAAAGTTTATTTTATTCAGTGAATTTCGAGCGATGCAGATATTTAGTGATCATGAATTAGTTTTGCTTAGATAATCTGTCAATATGAATCACATTTACTTGTGGCATTGACTTGGATTTTCTGAATATCCTCAGGCTGCATGAATCATCATCTGGCTTTTTCCCATTAAATCCAACATATTTTAACTGTTGATAATGAATGTGAATTTAACAAGGCCCGTTTAATAGAAACTAGCCCGGAATCTGTTTTACATGCCAAAAAATAATTTGTGGGCTTTTTTGTCATAAACATTTGCTCCAGGGCATTTTATTGAATTTATTTGGTTTCACACTCCACAAATTGGATCATATTATAACATAAAAAATAAGAGAGGTTAAAATATGTATTTGCTAAACATGCATTTATTTATGATCGTTTGGAAACCAACATTTACCTGTTGTGGCAGAAAAACCTGATATTTAACTGCTGTACAGAAAATGTACTTGCATTAGGCACTTGGTGGATGTTTATTTGGAACTCTGATGACACTCTGTAGAGATTCAGTGTTTTATGTCAATGTCCTGCTCTCAGACACCTGCAGGGTAAAGGTAGAGTTACATTGCTTATTCAAAAATTAATATAGTTTCCACTGACAATGTATGTCTTAAAAATGATGAACAAAAATGAAAGTTAGTAAATTTCAAAAGTAGCAACTTTTATCTCTCCTGTATTATCCTTGATTAAAATATTGCTTAGTCTGTAGAAAATTTCTTATTCATTACTCAGCACTGTTGAGCAATTTACTTTAGCATAACTTACTTACACTTAAACACGCTTTAGCAAACATAAGCTAAGTGGCTGATTCTGGAGCTTTGACTATGGGGCCAGTGTTGTAGCATATTTGACAGCCTGTCGACATCCATGTGTGAAAAGCCCCCTTTTTAATTACGGTAATGTAGTACCACCCGCCACCAGCAGAGGGGGCACTTCTTCCTGAAACAGCCATACTGTCCAGGAGTCTTGTAAATATTCAATTACTACGTCCCATCATGTAATCAGCCTATTACTCACAGTGTGCTGTTTTCACTGCTGTCACTAATTAGTACTAGCTACTTTGTTACAGAAACTCCTTTAAGTCGGTCTGCTATGTTTTGGGCAGCTTGTGTGGATGTTTTCAGAGGGCGACATGCAAGGCTGCACTAAAAATGACTCAATTTAATGACCTCTGTAAGAGCCAGCAGAAGCCCTTTCCAGATGTGATTAAGAAATGTAAACCAACGCTTTACGCCTACTTTTAGACAACATTTGTCTCCTTGGCTTGGCTCCTAACAGCTTATTCTCTTAGCATTTATTTTCTTGTATTTTTGCTGCCGCCTCACTTTTTGTTCTAATCTAAATGGTAATACACATTTCAACATTCAGGGTCGAACAGTTAAGTTCAAATGACATCACAAAATGGTCATATCATGGAAAAAAATGCCTATTACCTTTAGGAGAAGGGTTTAGTTTTTGAAACTGGCTGCATTTTACTGAGGAGCCCATAAAAAATGTTTTTGTTTGTTTCTTTGAAAGGAAATGGGAGTTTTGGTTTAACTCTTTGCATTTATTGACCTTCGTTTTTAATCATTTAAACTAAACTGTTAGTGGGATGTTTTCAAATGACAAAAAAAGATATAAATAAATCAGACAATTGATAATAGAAATCAACATTATTTTGCCTCATAACCTACCCTGAGGGTAGCTGCTGGCTAGGTTTACTTATCAAGAAAGTAATTCTTTACAGTTTTTCCCCATATTCTTGCCATTATATTCCAACATCATTCTTGATTTTGACTCTTTTCTTGACATTTTAACCTTATCTCAAGTTTTTATACTTCAAATATAAACTTTGCCTATCTGTAAAGACTGTTTCTCAAAGTGCATCATAAAAATGGTCTTCCTCCCCTTACTCTCATGCATTACCCTGATTCTCTTCCATTGAAAGCACTGCTTGATCTTAATCTTTTAAATTGATTAATTTTAGCAATCTAGACTTTTGCAACAAGTTAAAAGTAGGCTGCAGTTATTTGGGAACAAATAAACTTACCAGTCTCTACTTTTTGCAGTGTACATGAAAACTCCAAAAAATTAAATTTTGAGAAGAAAAGCTTCTAACCTAAGGAAGAAAAGCTTACCAGTGGATGTTTACTCCGTATAACAGGCCAGATAGCTTTATAGAATACTGTTTTTTTTTATTATTTGGACAAACTAAGCAGAAGCAAATAGTTGAGTTTTTCATCATCACGTGATCTTATGTATCATAAGATCACCTTGCATGCCAAAGTATGAAAAGAAAGTCTGACATTACATTCAATATGTGAAAAGCCTTTTTCAAGACCTTCATACATTATGAAATCCCACAGCACCACTGAATTGTTGTCATAGAAATGAACATTTTATGATCGGTGAGAGGAAATGAGCTCTACAGTTTTCCCATTGAAATGTTTATTAAATTAATTTATAAAAGAAACTAGCATCAAACTGTCTGTCATATCATTTGCTAAACAATTCCTGTATTTTCAAAAGTTTCTTCTAAAGCATAGTCTGTGTCTGTCACTGTCTGCAAAATTTGCAGAACTGAAACCTGAGTTTTGCCAATTAGCAAACAAACAAAGAAGCAAAAGGAAGAATTGGGGTTGTTTTCAAATCCACTGTTGCAGAGTCAAAATCAAGGGCATAAATTATTGTCATTTTTCCTTATCTTTGTTTTAGTGAATGTAAAATCTGTTGTGGATTTATCATCAGCCTCCCATTTACCTGAATGTTAATTCTCAAATATTTCGTACTTCCCTGCTTATGAAATGCAAAACATTAAACTGACTTAACTGACTTCACTGAGTCTAGTTATGGCCAACTTGTCATAACTTCAGGCCTTGTTCAAAGAACAAGGGCCAAACTTTTGGTATATCTGTGATAAATAAAAAAAATAACACTAAGTTTACATTTTTGCCTTATTTTAATTTAACTATTATTCTTTTGTACAACCACCTAAATGACATAGATTAAAAGCATGATTCCCAAAGCAGATGAAAAGGTGTCTTTAAACCTCTTGTAATGTAAATATAAATATAATAACATGTAGTTATGCATTTGGGACTGTTTGATACCTTTAAAGCCCTCTTTTCTCTCTTAACATTTTGGCCCAGTGAACTCATTTGCATGTATTTCTCCTGATTACAGTAAAAGACTATTTTCAAAATATTAGAGACAAAGAAAAAGTAATAAGTTAATAAAACTCTGATATGTTCCCCTTTCACAATTAATAGCTTTCAAAACTCAGAAATTTGGAGTTTTCATCCTGATAGATAGATAGATAGATAGATAGATAGATAGATAGATAGATAGATAGATAGATAGATAGATAGATAGATAGATAGATAGATAGATAGATAGATAGATGAGTGAATATTTTGTGAATAGTTCTTTCCAAGCCCTTAATTTAAGCTCTAGTATCTTATAATCATTTTTACGTGTTTTTATCCCATGCGGACACTCTGTCACACTTTCCTTCAGAGTAACAAACTATTTTAATGTAGCTATGAATATAGCTACAAAAAATAGAGTTTTGTGTCATGCGAATTACTGACTTTCTTCACAGGAAATGGGTCTACTTTTGCTGATATTAACATTTCTTTTTTGTTGGTTAAAGTTAAGCAGTCTGTACCACATGAGTAATAAAAATGTGATTTACTGTCCAGCCCTAGTTTATGACCGTCGAGCTGTTACTACGAGGCCGCCCATTTGTTTTTGTTGCGGCCCTGCAGTACCGCTCACTGCCAGCAGAGGGGGCGCTCCCCCACGCACAGCCACGCTGTCCGGAAGACGAATGTAAATATTTCAGTGACGTCTCATCCTCAGCCTTTCACATCCACCCATTAAGAAGAATATTAGTGCCTCCACCTCCAGCTTGTTGTGCTGTGTGTTATCTCTGTCACTAACCCGTTCCTGCCTCTATAGCACCACAGCTCATCTCCGCGGGAGCCTCCTTATCCTCAGAGCAGCTCGTGGATTTCCTCTGTGGGCACCATGCAGAAGAGAAGGAAGCCAGAGCCGATCAAACTCAACCCGATCCCCGATGGAAACACCATCAACGGCACCGGGGCCACAGAGTGAGTGTCGATGCCTGTTTTCTCGAGTCCTGTCATTGTTAGACTACAGGTGAACGAGGAGCAGTGATTGACTCTGATTTATTTTTATTATTACACTGATGTAAAGTATGAATGGCCACTGCAGTGATTGATGACTTCCTCACAGCTCCTGAAGGATACAGTGTGTGTTTACTTCTGTCTTTGGTCTGCAGTAACAGGTGTTTGTGTGTTTTAGTTCATTTTAAATGCTGTATTATAATTAATCAATATTGCCCATAATAGTTTTAATGACATGGGCAATTCACCAACTACATTTTAACTACAGGGATGCCCAATAGAGATTTTTGCCAATAGTATCCTATTTATTTTTGCCATGATACAGACACACCAGTTGTAGTGTGAAGAAAACTAAGACTTCTCTGTACAAAAATGACCCTTTTGTCTTAAGGTGTCAAGAACAGGCACAAACAAGAGAACAGTTAATCCCACAAAAAGACGGATGCATGCTTTTCAGGTCTTGACGTGCAGTGATAAAATGCTGAAACTGATTCTCTGGAACAGACATGATATAGAAAATCAGTTTTTGACAGCAGCAGTAATTCCAAGCTTCATTTGCCTTAAAGAGAGCTACAAACATTACTGCAACAGCCTGCTTGCAGACAGAAAGCTCTGCAGTGCCAAAAAATAAATTGATCTACCATATGGCAATTGTACATACAGTGCTTAACAAAAGACTACCTGTCATAAAAATAAGAATGCGTAAATATTTTAGAAATCTTTCAAAAATGTGTTTAAAACTAAAAGTGTTCCTGTTATAGGACAGTCAGTTTTAACGGGAATGAGCCGTTTAGTGGGTCATCAAGTGGGTCAGTCTTAAGTAGGAGTTGATATTTGTGCAAAGTTTGATGAAAATAACTACCAGTAAAGGATGGCCATGAGACATCACAATCTTGACCCTCCTCTTCTGCCTTTTGAAATGTTAAAACTTTATCCTTCAGACCAAGTTGACATTTATGCAAAGTTTGGTGAGAATCTGTTCTGGTGGCTATTTTAGATGCTATTGCCTTTCAGCACTTTGGCCATTTCCCCCTGCCCTTTGGCATCAACAAGAAAATCTTGCCCTGAGAACTGCTGCCCTCTGGATATTTTAGATGTTCTAGGACTTTCCCTGCATACCCCAGAGATGGCTGTGCGTTAAAATCCCTGTAGACCGAAAATCATGCGATGTTCAAAGATACTTAAACCTGTTTTCTGCCCCAGTCTGACTCTGGTTTTTAACTTCAGCAGGTCGCTTTGACCATCTCTAGATTCCTGGATGCATGGCCATTGTGATTGGCTGATAAGCTGTCTGCATTAATGAGCAGTTAAAGAGGTGTACCTAATAAAGTGGCCACTGAGTGTATTATTTCAACAATTAAAGGCATGCAAGGAAAGTGTTTTTTAACAGCATGGAAATTAAAGTGCTTCATAGTACATCAGAACACGACAGATGAAAGATGAAAATAAATAAGAAGAAGTGAAAGGTAGAAGAAAATTTTAGTTTATTAAAGTTAAAATGGAGTCAGTTTGAAAGATTTTAAATGTCAGTGAAGTGTTTTTTAAGACAGTCACTTGAGTATTCATTACTGTATTAAATCATAAGATCATTACAGTTACAGAGCTGTACTGAAAAAGAGAGTGTCAGGGTTTTTATGTTTCATGATATTGTGGCTGAGCGTTCCACTTAGTGTTGAAACAGTTTTTGGTCATATTGATCCAAACAAGGATATTTCAAGTACAGAAAATCGTTCCTGAAAGAAGTTGTGTATTAACCTTCTATCACCATGGTGTGATCAAACACCGTAATGGGGATATTAAACTGTTGTGACACGGTGCTCTAGCGGAGAAAAGCTCTGGCAACAGGCTGGATGAGTGGAGATGAGAATTACATAACAGGCCATCCCTCGTGAAGACTGCTTTTCTTACGGGCTGTACAAGTGGAATGTTAGATTGAGTCACCTTTCATTTTCTCTGTGGTTTTAAAAAGTTAATTTAGCTACAATCTGCAATTAACCTCGACCAGAGGAAATGTTATAACAATGATAATGACTCATTTAAATAGTGGGTACCTTTTACACCACTTAAGGTCGACTATATTTTTCAAAAGAAACTGAAAATAAACACTGAATAAAACAGACGGGCTGTCTTTTTTTCAGAAATTCAACTCAATTTTTAAGCAAACACATTACCAAACAAAGATTTTCAGGCCCGGAGGCCAGGCCACAACACAGATACAAGACATCTGCATTATTTCAGTGAAGTATTTACCTATCCCTAGGCCACACTGATGGGCAGCATGTCCTTGCATACAAATCTTGCAATCTTGTCTGCGATGGCCACGCCTCTGGTGGGGGGCCTGCTGAAGAGGACTGGTCACATGGAGCTGAGCACTTGACGAAGCCCTGCTGGACTGGTGAGGGTAGAATGCTGACACATTGGCTCATGGATTTGTCATAGATAAGGAGTGGGCCAGCTGTTTTTCATAGAATTAATGCACATTTTGGTCTTTTTTTCCTGTAAGATTTTCTTCATTCATATGTAGAACAACAAGTGGTGGATATAACTATCTGCATCATTTACACAGATGATTGACCCCATCTTTTTGCTACAGTATTGATAAATTATTAAGAGTTGCATTTACAAATAGCACATAAACAAATAATAATTCTTTATAGCTGATAATTCCAGGGCTGCATTGTGGCGCAGTAGTAAGTGCTGATGGGTCACAGCAAAGAGGCTGTTGGTTTGACCCACCAAGTTAGTCTTTTGTGTGGAGTTTGCATGTTCTCCTGCAGCAAGCATAGGTTTTCTCTGCATACTTTGATTTCATGCCACAGCTCAAAACTATGCTTGTTAGATCAACTTGTGGTTTTAAATTGCCTTTTGTGTTGGATAGGGGTAGTTTGGGATATTTGAAATGGGCTTGTTTGAGTTCAGAAGCATTAGTGTGAACACTGATCACACTGACAGACACATTGGCTCATGGATTTGTCATAGTTTCATAGTGTTTTGAAACAGCTCTCTGTTTCAAAACACAAAGACCAGGACTAAATGTGTTTTTTATGGTACCACCAAATCCATGTAAGTTTATGAATGATGAGTGAAAACAATCCACAGAATAAAGTGTATGGTGATTGCCACATATAACCACATTATTCACAACAACTCAATTTTCCACCAAGAAGCACATTTGTTTTGGCACTTCATCAGTGCCAGTAAGTCGTTCTTACAGCTGTGCCATCACGTTGCTTTACAAGAGGAAACAAGGGCTACCAAACTGGTTTAAGAGGTGATTTTAGAAGCAAATTAGACCACCTTTAGTTTGGACTCTTGCGGATGACTAATCCAGAGAGTAACCTACCTCTCCCTCAAAGGAACAAGAGAAAACAAAAGATAAAACCAGTTAGAGATGGGAATCAGAAATCAATTCCATTTGAGAAACAGTAACAGCTCTTGGAATTGATGTCATTTTTCTTTTTGCTTAACAATTTCTCCACTTTTTTCTGCATGCTTTGTAAACCAAGGACATCATGCTCTGATCAGAAACAGTCAGAATTTATGATAAAGTCAAGGATGTGATCATGGCAGACAGGAAGCCGAAGTGGTCGAATTGTGGCTGAGTTTAATACGATGTGATGCTGACTGCACAACAATGGAAACGAAAGCATCTTTCCATGCAGCATGGTGTCAGATATCAGGGGTACCTTGTGTTTGACATTGTTGCCACTAAAACCTGTGTAAACCAACTTCTTTCCTCACAGAAAATCCACAGGAATCAATGAATTGAGTCGATATGTACAATCGTCATTAGCATTAAAAAAATCTTAAAATTTCCCATCGTTAAGCAGTACTAACTCATGCTTTAGTAGAGCTATTATAAAGTGTTGTTAAATGTTTGGCAGGTGCTCCTCAGATACCTGACTCCTAAGCAGAAGGGCTTCATGTCACAACGTAACAACAGTCAGGAGCTCTGAAAGAGATTTGCAGGATGTTTTGTTTTGTGATAACATGACCGATGCACTCTGTGTTGTGTCAGAGAGCCATGAGGCCTGGTGATGCTCACTCCTTCGTTCCCATAAAAAGCTTGTTTTACCTCTGAGGGGAAGAGTATCATGTTTCAGGAGGGTGATGGAGGATTATGAGTGTGTGAGTGCACATCTGTCCCTCACACTCTTCACACATTTTGCTCTTTGGCACTGCATAAACAGTCAAATTCTGCACACCCACATGAAATGGAACAAAGAAGGAACAGGACTGCAGGTAGTATTTATTTTACGTAACTGTTCATTTGTTGCAAAGTGTGCCAATAAAGTAAGAAAATGAGAGAGGCCAAATCTTTTAAACTCAGACTCCATTCATAGTAGTTTAAATGTTCATTGATGGGGTGCTGGTTTGGCGGAGTGGTTAGCAACCTGGCACGGCCAAATACATACTTCTGCCGACCCGAGTTTGAATCCAACCTGTGGCCAGTTTGCAGAGTGTCTTCCCCAACTCTCTCTACCCTCTCATTCCTCTCACAAGGGGCGAGAGAGCATCAATGAAGGCACAAAATGCCCACAAAACACATTTAAAAAAAAGCTTTTTTAAATTATTATCATTACTTTAGCTATCCTTTATCTTTGTGACTATTTTAAGTACCAATATGTGTTCTTATTATAATATCACTATATATTACTACGATAGCAAGGATAAAATCACTATCATAACCCTCTTTTTTAATCATTACCGTTTTTACTTAACTCTTTCAACTTTACTTTATTTTGCTGTTTCTTTTCTAGTTATTATTGTTATTGTTATTATTATGTATGTGTATGAGTGTGTATGTATGTGTGTATGTGTGTGTATGTATATGTCTGTATGTATGTGCATGTATGTACGTATGCGTTGGCATGTGTATGTGTGTATATGTGTATGTACGTATGTATGTATGTATATATATATATATATTCTCTTCCCTTTAGCTTACTTTCTATTACTTTTGAAAAAAATGTACTTCTTCTTTTTCATTCATTTATTTATTTATTTATTTATTTTAAACTTTATGCAGGTATGACATCGGTTTTTGTTTATATTTTCTCGAGGGATCTTACGTACGTAAATGTTTACAGATATGTATGTTTATAGATATGCATACCTTTATCCTTCAATATGATAGGATTTGTCAATGTGAAAATAAAAATGCACGCATTCATTGTAACAAATGGTAAAACTCTGGTAATTATGTGCCAAAAATTCAATAAAAAAGAATGTTTGGAAAAAAAAAAAAAAAAAAAAAAGCTCATTGACCCATCCATCCATGATCCACATCACTTATCCTTTTTGGACTTGTGAGGAGATGGAGCTTATTCCAGCTGACATCCAGTGAGAGGCGGTGACACTCTGAACCGGTTGCCAGCTGATTGCAGGGTGACATAGGGAGGCAGACAATCATTCACACTTACACTTTTTTTTTTTTTTTTTTTCATTTTATTTAAAGAGAACAGTGCACATCAAGATTATATACATACACACTTACACCTATGGGCAGTTTAGAGTCACCAACTGACCTACAAGCCTGTTTTTGGTCTGTGGGAGGAAACCAGAGTGCACGTGCAAGGATAACAAACCCTACACAGAAAGGCCCTGACCGACACAGGGATCGAACCAGCAACGATCTTGGGGTGACTGTGACTGTACTAGGTAAAGAAAATGAGAAGAGCTGAATTCATTTATTTTTATCAAACAGCTTGCAGATGGCTGCTGGTGTGCTTTGTCACGTGCCTGGCATTGCACATCCTGCAATGTGACAGCTGCATCCATGAGCATTTCATCGGGTTGCTATATTTATTGATGGACTGCTGATGCAGTACGTGAAGGCTAATTAGAATTAAGTGTGTTGCCCAAGGACAAATAAATATGTGATAGCTGGAGCTGGGCTAGAACCTGCAACCCTCTGTCTACTGGTAGAGTGCACAACTAGACTAAGCCACAAACCAAGTGCCAGAGTTGGTGAAAACCTTCCAGTTTTCACATACTGTGTACCCCTGATCCACCTCTATATCCACTCAGTTAGAACTCCTGTCCCATTATGGCCCTCCTCCTCTGTTTGTTTCTGACTGCAGCTCAACACAGTGTTTTCAGTAGCTCTGCATTTTGTCTTCAGTCTATGATTTGCACATGGTGTGCAACGAAATAAGCTGTTTAAGCTGGTGGGCTTAAACTACTAACTAAAGAGAGAAGTCCAGATGCAGTGGACTTTGTTGTCTTGTGCTTTGAAGTATTCTGTCACACAGAGGAGACATGAACAATACATTTAAGAGCTTATCATTCAACTCAAAAAAACATACTATTACCACCTTTAAAGTAAATTGGAAAAGCACTCAGAGAGCACAGACCTCCTCCAAGCAGCTCAGTTCCAGCAGTGGCTTTTTCACACCCCTGTAAAAGATACAATTCTGGATCACCAGATCCAGAAAAGTGCATACAGCACATACATGGAGGCTGTTATCCTGTGTTAACACAGCCAGGTTTGGGACCTTCATTTTATGTTAGGATTTTATATGAATTATTGAATGTCTTCAATGGGATTTCCCATTCTAAAGTTCAGTGTTTTTTGTGTTAGTCTGGATTGGATCCAGATGAAATTTACCTGGGTGATACAGACATGGACCTGATGTTATCCTGTAAAATTGGAATGTGAGAAATAGCAGATATATAAATATATATTTATATATTTATATATCTGCCTATATATATAAATATATATATATCCTATATATTTAAATTCTGCCAAATGTCAACCTATGGGATTTTTTAAGATTTTGTTTTTTTTTTTTAAATCCAGACCAATATCTGTATCATCACCAAAATGGCTTCTTCCCTGGACCAAACTACACCTCTGGTAAAAATTGTCATGCACATCCATCCAGTTGTTTTTCCATAAGCTTGCTAATAGGCAAACAAACAGACCCTGGCAAAAACAAAACCTCCTTGGCATAAGTAATTACTAAAATACTTCAAAGCTGATTCAACAGCGCGATGGCAGTAGATTCCCTCTTTAAACCAGGAGGTCTGTCATCAACCACAGTGGGTCCTTTCAAAAGAAAGGATACATTTGCTTCCTCTTGTTTACATTAATAAGCTGCCAGCTGCAATCTCCAATTTATGTTCGGTGTTTTATTTATGTCTTGATTTATATCTTAAGTGCAAATTCCCTCAAAACATTGCAATATATTCTAGAGTCAGTGCCCCACCCCTTTTTGTGACATCTATTTTGTATGTCTTTACTGAAAAAAATACAAGCAGTGCCATTTAGCTAAAAGCAATTCTGGTTATGATTCCAGGCTCATAGCACTGCCAAAATGCCGCTAAAACACTTCCTGAAATAAAAGCCACAGTCTGGTAAGTCTTGGTCCTCATGCTCATGAATTATTTGACCACAACTTTGAAAGGAATGTGCCTATATTTAAATGTTTGGATTTCTTTGTGCAGATATGAATGATGTTTACTCAGCATTTCTGAGGGATTAACTACATGTTGATGGTTTTTAAATGCCAAACCAATGCAGCTACAGTAATCAATAACTGCACAAAAGCACATCACAGGAAATATTAATAAAGGCTCTATTGTAAATGTTCCTGTCAGTGACGACTGTGTGACAGTGAGTCAGAATGCATAATACCATGACCCTGAAGATGGAGCAGGGAAAGAAAATGTGATTTTCTGCACCTGTGTTATGTCTACTCTGACATGTCAGATACTCAATAACAGATCTGTTTTAGGTCTCAAATATATGAAGACAATTCTGAAAATACAATATCCATGTTAAGCAGGAACACAAATGTGGTTACCAAAGATTACTAGATATTTTTAAGGTCCAACAAAACTTATGCTTCAAAACAGACGTGTGAAAACGTGCTCATATTTGAGGTAAGTAAATCAAGTGTGCTCTCTCCTGGCAGTGCAGGTGTTATACAGTATATCGCGTGCAGATGAGCACAATACAATCTCATTAAAGCCAGACTATTTCACTCTGGTTGAAAGGAGTTGCAATTTCTGCCGGCCAAATGCTTTTTTCAGCGTGAAATGGCTGACAGCCATGGGAGAGAGCTGTACTGAGCGGCTAACATCATGACAGCCAAGCGTGTAATATTATCAGAGATCTGAGAACAAATAAAAACAACCTGTTCTGGAGAGAGCAGGCAACAAGCCACTGCTTTTAAAAGATAAGGGAAAGGATCAAACTAAAACACACACTGTACCTGAGCTTACTGCTGTAATGGTTTGGGGATTCTTCAAAGCTCTGTTACTCTGAAAAAGACACCTATTTGTTCTATGCTAGAGGCTTTTTATGCATTTGAATGTGAAGGAAGTAAAGATAAGGTGGATTTGGCTCTCACGTGTTCCCCCCTTATTTCATTGTTGCTGAACCACTGGAGCAGCAACTTCTACTGTTATATATGAGGCCAGAGTCAGATGTCAAGAACCTGCAATTATGAACTTTACAGTAGAAATGGATGTGGTCACAGCCTGGTTTAAGAAACAGATATGGTCAAAATAACTTATGTCTTCAACTGTGTTCATCTAACTATTGTAATGTCTTTGAAACACTCCGGTGTCATGTCTTTTTCTTCATATGATGAATGTGTTAGCTTGGTGATTACTGACTGAGCCACCAACGTTCCCTGCTGTTTCTCACCGACATATTTTCTTTTTTCATCCTGTGGTTGCTGCCCTTTTAGTACCAAGAGACAAAGAAGAGGTTTTCCCTCTGTCTCATGGTTTCATCTTGAGCTTAACTTTCTTCTGTAAATGTTACGCATGCAGACGACTATGTACTCTCATTGGTCAATGTCTTCAATGTAAATAGAAAGTAGAGCTTATATAGCTCTTTTCTAGTCTGTTTGACAACTCACTGGCTTTACACTGCAGGTCACAGCTAACCATTCACTCTCATATTCAGTTATGGATGGTTAAAGGATAAGTTCGGTTTCTGCAGCTTTCACATTGTTTATAGAATGAAGTACAACAATATACTCACCCAGAAGGCTTTCCTGATCCAAACAGTGCTTCAGGAGATATTTAGATCCAAAATCGAGCGGCAGACACCCGTATAATGGTAGCACATAGGGCAAATCTATATATAGGGCAATATCTCCCGAAGCACTGTTTGGATCAGGAAAGCCTTCTGGGTGAGTATATTGTTCTACTTCATTCTATAAACAATGTGAAAGCTGTAGAAACTGAACTTTTCCTTAAAGAGTTTCTGTGTTTGTTATCCATCAGTAAAAGCTTACACATTTAAGCCCTCTCATACCCATCAACATGCCACTGACAACGTTACCTGTCTTGCTCAAGGACACATTGCAATGTGACAGTTGGAGCTGGACTTGAACCTGCAACCTTCTGATCACCAACAGAGCATAGTATCAGACTGCAACATCAAGCCCTTTGTGGCAGAACAAGTTGTCGAAAGCATGAAAAAGTCTTGAGACCCTGACTGTTGAGTTGGGTAAAAACTGTGGTCAAGGGTGAATCTCAATGCTACCCCTTACCCCTTGGTTTTGCATGTTCACGTCCAGTGAAGTGGTGTTCCAATTCTCCTTAGGGCTAAAGGGGAAGGGCTAAGATGAAGGGCTACACAGCCCTCGAAACAAAGACAGACTGGGCCTTCACTTGAAATGAAGGGGTATGAGGATCTCTCATAATACATGTGCCCGCCAACACGGGGTACAGCAGAGACAGAAGGAATAATTATAAGTAATTTTTAAATCATCAAGTAAATATTAATCATGTTTTGAATTGTTGGTAGTATTTTGAAATTTTTCATTATAATGAGCTAGCTTTGCAGCCGTAGCTACGATTTTTGTCACATCTGCCTACATCACAGCCTGCGAGCGGCTCTGGGTGATGATGTCGCAGGAATCGAGTGGAGTCTCATTTCTCAGGAGCATGTTTTCACCCCTTTGCCTTTTCCCTCAAAACAGAGGGCTAAGGGGAAGGAGTAAAGCGAAGGGGAAGAGCTAAGGGGTAGAATTGGGATTCACCTTAAGTCATGTGATCTGACTCTGACAGTCCTTAAACCCACTGTTAGAATTTATATTTTTCTGACTGTAACAGTTTGGCTGTCTTACACCTCTGTCGGACCTGCTCCTCTTAAAATCCTTTATCTGTTCCTTGGTGGACCAAGAGTTTTAGACTGCATTTCTAACATGATGTAGCTGCAGTGGATTGACTCACAAGCTTCCCTCGGCCATTCAAAATTGTCCATTTTTTTGGTACAGTCCAATGTGAGCCCTTCTGCTCTCAACTAAGAGGAAAAGAATTTTCAGTTTGATTTATTTTGTGTCCCATATTGATAAGTGTGGTTCTACTTTTATTTATTAGATTTTTGTCCTGAATATTTATGATAAGCTAAGAAATACTTAATCCTCAAATAAGAATTATGTTCTCTCTTTGTACAGTTTGTTACATAACTTGTCAAAAAAATTTGCTGTGGAAAATACGATTAAAACAACGTCATCGGACACCTACCCCGCTTTGGTAAATGTGATATGTTTCAGTTATGGCATCAATATAAGGGATAGGGATGGGAATTTATAACATTTAATCAATGCAAGTGCTATTAAAAATCCTGCCAATCGGTTCAGTTCTTTAACGATTCCCTAATTGATTCCTAGATATTTTCTATGTAAGCATATTTTGGCCTGTAGATTTTCAGTGGCAACAATGTCAAACGCATGTCACAGCATAGATAACTGCTCCTGCAAGTTAATGGTGTTTTCACTAACTTAAGGTTATGCAGTAGATGCCTTTTGTAAAAAATTAAACCACAATTCTGACCACTTCTGAACCCTGTCAGTGGAATTGTTAAGGTATTTGATTATCAAAAAGACTTATGATATTGATACTTAAATGGAGCTGTTAACGATTCTCAATGGGAACTGGTTTTCGATTCCTATCCCTAATCAGTATTATCTTCAGTTTATGTCATAACCAGTTGAAAACTCTTCACTGGAAATGGTGAAAAGCTCTTGAATGTTAAATAATAGAAGCCTCTATCATATTGCTGCATACTAAAATAAAGTTAGATGCCAAATTGACTATCACTACTTTGAATTGTGTTATTTAAGCAGAAAAGCACATTAACAGCAGTGTTAAAGGATGTCCCTGTAGGTGAGTCTTGTTTACTGTAGTTCATCAACTTTCATTCATTTAAATGCACCCATTGTTTAATATTTTGTCTTTGGCTTCTCTGTGATATCTCATTGATTGTATGTTCCAAGGTAGACTCATTCAGGAGGCAAAACTCAACAGTGCCTCACAAACACATTTTAGTGAAGAGAAAGTCATAATATTTCCATCTCTTTGTAACAAAGCTGCTGCAGTGTTACATCCTCCCTGTTTGTCCTTGGCCATTGTGTGGATGGAGCTCAAAAGACCAGTGTCGTGCTCACTTCCTCCTGCACACAGAGGAGGAGGGAGGAGGGGGTGTAGTTTGCAGCTACTGCTGTCCCTCCCACATTGTGTGGAGTGTGTTTCTGCTCCTCTTCTCAGCACCTCCAGCCTCCTCCACCTCCAGCTCTTGTCGACAATACGCCCACGCTGCCCACAGCCTGCTCAAACTCACTACCTCGTCTCCATGGATATATGCAAGGTCCACTGTCAAAAATAAAACCACTTAACTCCCTCTTTGCTATATGCTGGAGAGCAGAGAGAGAAGGCCCTGCTTCAATTGCTCTCCGCTGCGTCGTGATCAAGTGTAGCAATGAAACCAAGCGTAATCACCACTAAGCACAGTGATGTAGCTCAGTAAAATTAGCATTTATCAGTGCAGTTTATAAGGACTGACCCTAACTAGAAGCTTAGGACAGATCATGTCAAGGTGTTTGTGCACTAACATTAAATGCTTACCATTAAATCTGCCTTTTGACATCTGAAGAGGGTTGAGACACTATCAGGATATTAACTTTAGAATACTTTATGAACAAAAAGTAAACCTGTTTGGTACCAGAGCAACAATAAAAGACTCCTGAGACACCAAACTTATGGTCCTTTTTTTTTAAAAATTATATTTACAGCATCTTATGTCTGCAAATTACCCAAAAAACATTATTTACTAATTGGCCATAAGTGCCTGATACAACCAAACTTCAAAAATACTGAACTATTCCTTTAAGATGTATGTTGGCAAAATGTCCATTTTTATCTTGGTTTGGGCTTTATTCCATTCACTGTTTTTTAGTGCTTTCCAAACATGTTCAGGGGAGTGGGCTTATCAAAAAACAATTTTATTTACCAAAGGACTAGTTCATAAATTACTATTTAGTGTCTAAACAAGTGTTAACAGAGATTCTTGCATATCCCTGTCTTTTCATGAGGGCTTTCTTTGCATTTCTTTCCACTTCTTTTTGCTACACATTTAAATGTTTGACCCTGCAAGATTTCAGAATAAAAGCACTGGGTGGAATTTCTCTTCAGTGATATCAAACAGGGCTTTAACTTTCAAGAACACAAACCAGAAGGGTAATCGAACTATCAGCTATGTGGCATTGATGTGGACATGCATGTCTATCAAAACAAGGTAAATATGGCCCCATGTTTTTTTTCTTTTTCTTTTTAGTTGGTCAAGAGATGTGTAAGGCTTGTAGTAGAAATAGACAGACCTTCTACGCTCTATATTCTCCAATGATGGTAGTCAGAAAACCCTTGCTTGATAACAGGCTCCAGCTGTTACACAACCAATTCAAATCCAGTCCAAACTCAACTTAAGCCATACCTAAGAGTAAAATGATGCTCTAAGTTATGTGAGACTTTGACCAAATTCACACATGAAAAAAACTCCAAAGGTTTCATGAATTTGCCTGTGGAAGCTGCATGTGTGAATGCAGAAAAGTAGTCTTTCACCCTTGATATTAACCCTATTACCCACAGCATTTTTTCCTTCTCTGCCCTTCCAAATGTGGAATAGCATTATTTATCTCCCTCTGTGATGCAGAGAACTTGAAAATGTCTTGTAAGCTTTCCTAAATGAGTGTGAATCTATCCTGCTGTGGGGGTTTATGTGTGTGATTAATCAGCATGCAGCTTCGTTAATATTGTGCGATACAAGTCATCATCACTGACTAACATGCACCTGATCTTTGGATGTTAAGGTTAAGAAAGTGCAAGATAATCCTGTTGTGTTCTGATTTGTCAAAAAAACCTCATTTACAGTAAGTTGGTCTCTCATTGTCTCCAGTGTCTTGTGTCTCTTGTTTGAAGCTACTGGTTCAAAACATTACACCCTCAGAGTATTACATTAGTCTCTAACCCTGACAACACAAGCCAATGAAAGCCATCAACCTCAAGTTAATGTTCCGAAGTTCTGTTTATTAGTACTTTTCAGCATTTTTTAAATATCAGTCAATTTTTTATATAAACACCATGCTAACTGACGACTTTTTGGTCAGTATTCATGACCAAAAAAATACGGCAAAACATGACTTTTTGGACATTTTTCAGTCAGGAAAACATGTTGGTACGTGACATTCAGGGCGTTCTTTACTAAAGGAGTTTGTTTGCCAATATGTTTAGAATCTTTCCTTTCTAAATCACTTATTATATGATCTATATGTCTTTTTTTAGCTTTTGTACCTTTTGAAAGTGTTGTTCTCTAAAGTAACAGTATTTTTCAAAATTATTTTTAGAAGTTAAAATATACAAAACAATGTAACATCTGATTTTTTTTATAAAGCATGGCTGTTGCAACCCCAGCTCGTTGAGGAAAAGCGAAGTAACATAAAATAACCAGATTTTAAATGGTTTAAGTAAAAGTTATTTATTTATAAAGCAAAGGAGATAAGAATAGCAAAATGAGTTCGAAAACGGCAAACTAAGAATTACTATAGTAAAAATAAAATATGCAACCAAAACACAAAACTAAGGACCACAATAGAAAATTCAAGAACAAAGATAAATGGTCCAAAATGGATAATCTAAATAGATATGCACAAAAGAGCAACAATTAAACTAGTGCCCTCGAAAATACAGGACCTCTGAAATATATATTAGGCAATCACAACACTTGAGTGTGGCGGCGGCCATAACAATGGCACATCATTAAATTCTCTTTTACATCATTGTTCTTACTTGACTTGTGTGTATGTGCAGTGTTTCGGCTGGAGTAAGGAGGGGTCCAACAGATCTCAACAACCAAATCCTCAGAGAAATGCGTGGCTATAACAGCAGTTTCAGGGAAGCAGCATCACAGTCCAAGGAAACTGCATGCTCAGACTGGGATGTGTGAAACTTCCTGTCTTCCTGCATGGATGAAATTGTTCCCAGAGTCTGGTGTATATCTGAGTCTCCCCAAGGTTTAATTCTATCTTAAAACAGCTGATCTGGACTGCATGTACTTCAGGGAAACAACTTCTGCCAAAGTTGTGTCTGAACAGACCAGAGGAGCTTTTATTGTGGAGTGTGTTTATCAATAATGCATGAATTACTCATCTCTCTCTCTCTGTTCTCTGTTCTCTGTTCTCTTTCTAAGAACAAACTTGGAGGCGCTGCAGAAGAAACTAGAGGAGCTTGAGTTGGATGAGCAGCAGAGGAAACGCCTGGAGGCTTTTCTCACACAGAAGCAGAAGGTGGGAGAGCTGAAGGACGATGACTTCGAGAAGATCTGTGAGCTGGGAGCAGGTAACGGAGGAGTCGTCTTCAAGGTCTCTCACAGACCCTCAGGTCTGATCATGGCCAGGAAGGTGAGCTGTAAGTTTGGTAAAAATGGTGTCCACAATCTCAAAAGACATAATAGTGCCTTGATTCTGTAACAGTTTTATGTTTTTCCCTGCCTTGTTTGCTATCATAACTCATTTTTACAGGTATTGTCATTTGATAAAAGTCAGATCTGATTTTTATGCCCTTTTTTCTAGACTGTGTACAACATAGAATATGAGGTTTATTCAGAACAGAGCGTCTAAATATTCACTATTAAGTCTTATTCATAAAGGTGATGCTTGTGTTCTCTGTAAAAGAGGCATGTTGCAGGTTGTATATTTGACTTTTGTGCTGTAGACCGTAAATAAACTCTGATGTGTTCCAGCTGATCCACCTTGAGATCAAACCTGCCATCAGGAACCAGATTATTCGAGAGCTTCAGGTGCTACACGAGTGCAACTCCCCCTACATCGTTGGCTTCTACGGAGCCTTCTACAGTGATGGAGAAATCAGCATCTGCATGGAGCATATGGTACTTGTTATTAATATGAAGATATTAAGTTTAAGTGCAGCTTTTTAGCATAAAAAAGATATTTTGGTCCTTTTCTGAGGATGACCTTTAGTTTTAATGGAATACTATGAAGAATTTCACAATGAAATGTTGAAACTAATAAAAAATGAACTGGATGGATGGATGGATGGATGGATGAAGGAAAGGGGGAAATTGTGGTGCTGCAGCTTTTGTTAAGCATGTAAAATGTCAGAAGAATACAGTTGTCGTGCAACTGCCATAACAGTGCCACTATGGAACCATTCATTCATTCATTTATTCATTTTCTATACCCGGCTATCCCTTTTGGGGTTGCGGGGGGCTGGATCCTATTCCATCTATCATCCGGCGAGAGGCGGACTATGGAACCAAAGAATATGAAAACAGGAAAGTAGAGAGTGAAGGATACTGAAAAGCGTAATGTTTATATGCTCCAACAGTTTTAATTTTTATTTTTTTATACATTTAAATGTTTCACTCATTAATTCATACATATCAATTGTTTGAGTGTTTAGTGTGATACTTGAATAATGTGATGTACATGTTGGAAAATCTAATAAATCTTTTTTTTTTAATCATGATCTCATCTCAGTACCAATTAATAATAATGCAGACTAAAATCATACCAGTGGCAAAGCAGGAGTGCACGTGCCTTACAGCAAGAAAGTTGGTGGTTCAAACACAATGTGGATCAGGGCCTTTCCGTGTGGAGTTTGCATGTTCTCCCTGTGCATGCGAGAGTTCTCTTTGGTCTTCAGTCTGAGAATGAATAATGAAATAAATAAAGTGGTTTGCTGTTTGGTAAATGTGACTTACTGAAGGCAGTTTTGTTGAAAACAGCCCTCAGTTTAAAAAAAATGAAGCAGTAGATATGGGTGTGACTCAGAGCATGTCCCTTTCAAATTGGAAATGTCTCCTTGGGCTACGGCATCACAGAGTTTGTTTGGGTGAAGAAATTGAGGATGGCAAAGATTAAAAAGTAATCATGGTCCATCACAAGCATTTTAGAAAGTAACTAGACACTAGAATGAAGGATGGGAACCAAAACAGCATTGAGTACTTCTTCCTGTGTGCTTACTTAGCACTATTTGACAAAAGTTCCTCTTTGTCTACAGCAGTGATAAACATGAAGTGTTCCCTCATCTGCTGCTGCACCGACTGTAATAACTGTACAGATTGTGATTTTTTTCTGGCTTTGGAAACTATAGGAAATATTTAAGTCAGATATCATTAGTAATTATTTTAAAACTTTTTAGACCTTTTATTGTAAAAACTAAATATTAAACCGATGAAGAAATGACTTCTCTTAAGTTTTAATTTTAATTTCCTCTGTATATTGATTGTAGGATGGCGGCTCCCTTGATCAGTCTCTGAAAAAGGCAGGAAAGATCCCTGAGGAGATCCTTGGCAAAGTCAGCATCGCTGTGAGTGCCTCGAACATCTACCCTACAAGTTTCAGCCTTCACTCATCACACTGTAGCTATTTTTATTCTAATATTGGATGCATAGGTGTTTATTGCATATAGGGATGTAACGGTTACCGGTATAATGGTAAACCATGGTAAAATTTCCCACGGTGATTATTACAGTGTCCTTTTAAAATTACCGTTATCCCGTGTTTGATCACCACAGTGTGTCAATAACTCATGGTGATGTTGCTCTTTGCCTGAAAAAGGCGAAACTATGTGCGTCTGCCCCTTGATGAAGCAGCCGTGTGTCGCAATCAGAGGGGAGCATACGTAGCTTTTTGTACAAATGAAGTACAAATTCTTTTTTTTCTATTCTTGTAATTAAACACAGTTTAAGCATTCATCACAAAATAATGACAACTTTAACAAATTCACTTATAGGACATTTCCTGACACAATTATTGGCAAAAAAAAGACAAAAGGACTGTTAAAATTATAATATTAAAGGGGTAAAATGATTTCAAGACTGTGTAAAAGTACTTTCTTCAACATTTTGAACACGCTGCAACAATACTGTGATAATAATGATAACCGTGATAATTTTGGTCACAATAACCTTGATATGAAATTTTCATACCGTTACATCCCTAATTGCATATGTATGCACATTGTTTCCTTTCCTCCATTGTATCTAAATCCTTCAGTATCATAAGATGATATGATATTTGTCTTCTCAGGTTATCAAAGGGCTGTCGTATCTGAGAGAGAAACACAAGATTATGCACAGAGGTTAGTCTCTAATTTATTCACTGAATCATTTTGTAAATTTTAATTAATGTTTTAAAGACTTCTAACCAATAAATGCTCATGCTGTTTGCTGCTGTGCTAACCTCAGGGTTGTGCTTTTGAACGCAGAAAGGACACAGACAAATATTTTCTCAGTAGCACAAGCACAGAGCCTGTTTATTCTCCTGCTGTTTTCTGCTCTCAGCTGAACACTTGCCCGATATGTCCCTCTAAATATTAGATGTCCTTCTTTCAGATGTCAAGCCCTCCAACATCCTGGTGAATTCCCGCGGTGAGATCAAGCTGTGTGACTTTGGAGTGAGCGGACAGCTCATAGACTCCATGGCTAACTCCTTTGTGGGCACTCGCTCTTACATGTCTGTAAGTGACTACACGCACACGCCACCCTCCCTGCTGCTCTCATTCACACTTTCGCCTTTGGGAATGTTCCTACAAACAAAGTCTCAGATTTGGATGTGTGAGGCAGAGAGAGTCCCTAATTCAGGCTAAAATACCAAATCAGATGACTCACAAAGCAGGGGGGTTATTTTTGATTTTGTTTTGATGCAGCAAAGATTTCAAAAAGTACATTCACTAGATCACAATAACCTGATAATAGGAACATTCAGGTAATAGTAATATTTCAGTTTTATTCACATGCACTTTCATTATACATTACCAGAAGAAAACTGTGATTACATGATTCAGTTGATAGTTGGATTTCTTTTCATAAGTATTTGAGACAGAAATCCCTTTAATTTTCCAGAGCATCAAAATATGAGCAGCAGCCACTCATTTTGTTCAGTCTTTTATGCCCAATTCACACTAATGTTTCAGGCGTAATATTTATCCCTCTGTGACATTTGCCTCCACAGTGCTGACCCCCTCCTTGCTCAGTCTTCAGGCTAATACCTCTTTCAGACTGACCAAAAACCCTGTTTAAACCCAGTAAAAACCGTCTCCTCTCAGCAGTTTGTAAGGATCTATTCTGCATTTCGACCCGGGTCGACTGACCCTGCAAACGAAACTGGTTTTTATCGACTCATCTCTGATTGGCTTCAGTGGGAACATCACACCTGGGTCAATTAACGTCATGACGGCGGAGTAGTGTGCCAACGCTATAATATCATGCCTGTCCCCTCCGTCTGTAGCTTATGTGACTCTTTGCTGTCTCATCAACAAATTCCATCTGCCTTCCTATTATCAGCACTTGAATGTTGTTCAGTCTGTCTGGAGTTTTTACATTTTTAAAGAGGGAAAAAAGCACAAAGTACAGAAAACAGCTGGGGAAGGGAAAGGGAAGCAACATAAGACCAGATCATCAGTGGTATTAGGTGATATTTATTCCAAGAAGTGAGATTTAACAATAAGTATAAAACAAGGTGAGACAACAGAAAAGGGCCGGAGAGTGCTGTTCAAATCAACAACAAAAGATAACCAAAGGAGTCTTATCTAAAATTAACGTTACTGTTGCTTTTTACAAAGAAGAGTAAAATGAAACCAGCTACCCATGTCTAACCAAACAAAATTTACAAACGGAAAGCACCCTTAACCTAGTGAGAATAACAAGGCAAATTGTAAGTGTGAATATGTGCAGTTTCTTTGGTCTAACCCTGGCCCCAAATGGCAGCGCGTGCCACATGGATACAGAACTCAAGTGGAGTACAGCTTAACAGAGGCCATCTCAGAGCAGAAATGATCTCCTGAGCAAAGGCGGTCCCGCTTCTTCTACTGCGCCTGTCTTCCTGATTGGCCAGTGCTCCTGCTCCTCACCAATCAGCTGTTTCCCCTCGCCTGGGTGCACCTAAGGGGACGCACCAATCACCCAGTTGCACTCACTCACAAATTCATTTTCACACTCACAAGTGGTCACTTTACACATACAGGGGAGGGATGCGACCGCAGCCGTAACAATGGCTTTCATGCTCCTTTCCATTGTTTACATTGACGTGTTTCGGCACACTGATGATGTCATTGTGATGCACCAGAGGGACAAAAACAGCCATGCAACTTGTCTGTTGCCGATTAGACCCAGGTCTGCCGGCAGTGGGAAAAGAGTCACTTGAAAAAAACATGCCCGCTAATTTTAGTGTGAAAGCAATTTAACAGAGGCATGAAATTGGAGAGAGGGAGGCACACGGGCGACAAGAGCGCTACCAGTGAGCGACTCTGCCTTTGTGTGAATGTGGGGGCACAAGCTGTGTCACATGCATACAAGCCATATTACTGGGTAAATCGGCACAGATGTTAATCCTGGCGGATTTGATTTAATGTAATAGTCTGAAGTTGTAAATATAACAGAGCTTCATTACGGTGCTTTTGCATAAAGACACTGTGCATAGACCTTAAGTTTCATTGTGAGGAACGTTAGGAATGAGGTCCAGCTAGTTTGAGGCATTGATATAATTTGCCTTTTAGGCATAGTTTGGATCATTGAAGTGGCTGTATCAAAGTAGCATCAAAAGAAAGCTGCTTCAAGTTTGTTTTCGTTGAATAGCATATGATCACCCTATGTTGTTTCTGTGACTTGTTTTCACCCTTAAGTCTTTGAATTATGCTGAGTCAGTGGCACCATCTGTATGCTGGCTGTTTCTGTGCAGATACTGATCTCTGTCTCTGTGGCTCATGTTTGGACTAATGCCATGTAACTCATACAGCTCCACTTAAAAATCCTGAACTATCCCTTTAAGTAATGTTTGCCTTCTCAATACATATATTTTACATGGTTTAGCTGCCTTACCAAACAAAAGGCTGTCAGTGCAGACAGTGTCTGGCTGTGTCATTTCGAACAAGGAGGAAACACCAGCAACAGGCTAAAACATTTGTCAACACAGCATGGCATCAAATATCAGAAGTGTCATGTGCTTAACGTTACTGAAGCAGGAAACCTAAGATGGCCTCCTTTTTTTCCACACAGGAACCTACAAGAATCTATCAATAAAAATATTGGATCAATGAACAGAATATATATGACAGTGGTATCAATATAATCTTGTTAATTTCCATCCCTTGGTGATGTAATTTCCAGCTTCAGCCAATCTGATTCACACTACTTGAATGACCCACATTTGCACTTCCTGACTATTTAAACCACAGGTGTCAAACTGATCCAGTAAAGGGCCACTGTGGCTGCAGGTTTTCATTCCAACCAAGCAAGAACACACCTGATCCGACAAATCAACCATGTAAAGACAATCCAGTTGATTGAATAATTTGCGTCAGGTGTGATTTTGCTTGGTTGGAAAGAAAACCTGCAGCCACAGTGGCCCTTTACTGGATCAGTTTGACACCCCTGATTTAAACATTTCTGTTTTCTCTCATCCAGGAGATGGATATTCATACCTTACATTTAGTTTAGCATGAAATTTGCTTAAGTTCAATCAAAAAATGCCCCAGGACTACATTAACAATTGTGCAGCTCTAGAAATTTAATAATGGATAGTTTATAAGTGTACATGTAAATGCACTTAATTTAAGTATTTTAACGCTGACACAAGGATGTTTTGTAGATTTTTTTTGTTCTTTATCTCAGTGTAAGATAAACACAAGTTGCTTGTACGAAACTATTATCACTACCACACAAACACCTGGACACCTACCATTCAAAAAAAGCGAAGGGGTAATAGGAATCGAGAAACAAAAGCAGTTAAAATCAACAAAAACAACTCTACAACCCTAATTAATTACTTATACTTTGCTTTGCTTGCCTTGGAAATCAAGGACCACACACTCTCATCAGAGGCAGTCAGCAGAAATGATTGCAAAATCGTCAAATATGTAATCATGACAGGCAGGCGGAAGAAGTGGTCAAAATTATGGCGTAATTTTAGACTCAAAGACCTTTAGTGCACAAAGTTATATGGCCCTTTTCCATTAGCCTTACTCTACTCTACTCGACTCTACCCGGCTCTACTCTACTCGCCTTGTGCTGCTTTTCCATTAGCCCCAGTCGCTTGCCCAACGGGGTGCAGTGTCGCTGTAAACAGCTGAGCGGCACTGTGGTGTCATCATTTTTAGCGTGACACAACAATCTGTGGCATTTTGTCACAAACCGAGTAAAATAGGAAAGCAGAAGAAGGCTGCAGGTGGCAGGAAGAAATAACCCTGAGAAGCACAGGAGAGTTTTGGAAGCTATACAACAGAGTGAAGTCGAGGACGAGAGCAATCGAGCTGCAAAGAAAAGACGTATGAGGGTAAGCTAATGGTAGCTACCGCTAGCATGCTAGGTGGTCGCGCTCATGACTCATCGATGACGACATTGTCTGACCAATCAGTAGCCGGCAGTCGGTGACGTCATCTTTTAGTATCGACTCAGCTCGCTTGGAACCAGAGTGGAGTAGGTACTAAAACTAGCTTGTTTTAGGAGGTACCGGGCTAGTGCAAACACGCTGCAAATCGAGTAGAGCCGAGTAGAGTAGGGCCAAGGCGTGCTAGTGGAAAAGGGCCATTAGTGGGTTGAAACAGCAACTAGCTGAAGCATTTATCTACAAAGTTTTGCACTGATATATTAGGAGTGACGTATTTGACACTGTTGTCTCTGAAAAATTGTGCAGGTCAACTTTGGTCTACACAGAAAATCCACAGGAATTGATAAGGGAATCTTTTAAGGACTGTGTCAATAGGCAGAATAGATGATGGCACCGGCATCAAAAAAATCACATCAATCCACATCCCTACTCTAGACACCAACACCAATTTGACCAACCCTTCATGGTCTACAGTACCTCCTTCAACCAAACATTGAAACCAGATGAGAGGCAAGTCCATATTCAGTAAAATGAGATTTTAGACTCAAAACAACTCAGGAAGACTCAGCTGTGAGCTCCCAGGTTGCAAAATAACCCTTTTGAGTTTATCCTGTCTCAACGCCCATCAAATCAGCCCACAGATCATCTTTGCACCCTCATGTGAAAAGGTCAAACAAAGAAAACCTAACTTTTCCTTGTGCCAACATTACAGAAGAGAAAGATAAAACAGAGAAGAGCCCAGAGTGATGTGAGGACAAAGTGAAGGCAAGTTAAAGCTACGTTGTGGATTCTCTTATAGCTGTAGCTCAACCTTTGACGGATACTTCAAGACCCTCTAAACACATGCAGATACACGGGATGAACATAGATCGGCTTTTACAGGGATGGCATTGGGACACAAACTGCAGGTTTTTTTTAGCAAGACTTTGCCCTTATATATTCTATTAGCCCCTTTGTATTTCCACTCTCTTTTGACCAACAAACCAGATGAAAACTTCTATCTTTGAGGGACAGGTGAAGGCAAGACAATCAGGGGATTTTCTGGGTAGGTTACCCTGATACTGAAGGGTTTTCATGTATAAAAGGATTTTAAAATCCATTATGGCTGCTGATTTGACAAATGTGATATCTTTTTTCAACCACTAAAGCTACCCATGCACTTCAAAAGCCACAGCATAAGCATAATTTCAGCATAAACATAATGAACCTACAAGGACTATATAGCTGTGTTGCTCATTCCACAAATGCATGATCCGTACCTCGTTGTAAAGATGACTAATCAGGCTGTCCAACCTCTTTGAGCATATATTATTTTGACTTAAATTCAGCTGGAATTTAAACCTTTCTCTATTCAAATTTGGGGAGGGTACTAAGATCAGGCAGCTTGTCTGTAAAAGGGGACAAAATCTGAGAAAAAGGGCAATGTTGTAAGAATAAATTCAGGATTCTGAGAAAATATGTGAATTCTGCTGGAAAAAAGTCTGAATTTTGAGGTAAGAGTTAGAAAGTCAGAATGATGTAAGAAAATTTAGATGAGGCAAAAAATGTGAACATTTTAGATTGAATTCATATTTCTGAAAAATAAGTCAGGTTTTTGGCATTGAAGTCAGAACAATGACTTTATCTGTTGTCTTTTTTTGATGTTGCTTTCATTTCCACTTTCTATCTCAGAATTCTGACCTTTTTTACAAACTTATTTTTTTTTCAACCTTCAGTGTTTCTTTTAATGGCTCCAATCTTTCCTTTAAAATGCACAAGAGCATGACCAAAAACAAAGCTTGCCTGGTCCAAAAAGACTATTTCAACTGTGACATTTAAATGGCCTGTTTGGTAATTGCTGCTAACATGAAAGCCTACCAAACCACCACCAACTATGGCATGGTCAAAACCACTTCAATCAACAACTTTAAAGCTCAGTTTAACTCTACTAGATTTTCTTGACCATGAATACATGGTTGCTTCTATCTACTCAAGAGTTCACATTTTAAAATGTATCTGTCATGTACAAATGACTTTTTTTGCCAGCTGATTGGAATGATGTTGATGTATCTGCTTGTGTTTTTTGCAGCCAGAGCGACTGCAGGGCACACATTACTCTGTTCAGTCAGATATTTGGAGCATGGGTCTATCCCTGGTTGAAATGGCCATTGGGCGCTTCCCCATCCCGCCGCCTGATGCTTCTGAGCTGGAACAGATTTTTGGCTTCCCCGTGGAAGGAGAGGCAGCGTCCAGTGAGTCCTCACCGAAACCCCGGCCTCCAGGACGACCAGGCAGCTGTAAGCCTCATTTGACATTTACTGACACTTGTGACTGAATTTTTTATTAATGACAAAAAATTAGATCAGCACTGTCAGGTACTGACATCTACTGGTGACTTTATTGTATCCTCTATGTGGACCGCATGGTTAATTATGACATGAACTGCTGTTCTTTTAAACCAACAGCCTACGGCCCTGACAGCAGACCACCCATGGCTATATTTGAGCTGCTTGATTACATTGTCAATGAGGTGAGGATGATCACTTTTACTTGTATCCTGCTTCTTTATGCACTGTATATTTACCTTTATCCAGAGCAGTGGTTACCAAGCCTTCCCTCCAAAAGTCATACCATGCTGCGCAATATAATACATTTTGTTTTCATAGGTAAAATAAATGGTCTTTCACACATTTTATTAAAATACCTTTAAAGTCTCACCTTCGTGTGTTATTGTTGTTTTATTTAAAACAATGAACTCCCCTACCGGACAATTTCCAGACCCAAGGTTGGGAACCAAGGACGGTGATGAACTAGATATCATTGCAACTGTGATTCAGATAATCACAGCTGCATGAACTAAAAGCTAAGCTCTAACCACATTTGCACAGAACTCTGATGACATCACTTGTTGAGCTGCTCTTGTGAACACACAACCAAAATAAGATCTCACACATTTTAAAACCCTTTATAGATCCAAAAAAGATCATAAAGGCAACATTTGCACTGTGCTGATTATACTTTTTGGTGTTATTTGGGACTCACACATTTTTGTCACAGCCTTCTTTTATGAAGTCCTATTTACTGTTAGCCTCTGCCAACTTTTCTTTATGTTGGTTTATGTATGGGTCTTTATTAATGCTGTAAATGGTCACAAATTAAACAACCACAAAAAAGAAAAGAAACAAGTAACCTTAAAAAGTGTTCAGGCACGAAAAAGTCAAAGTATCATCTTAATATATCAAGCCTCTCATTGGTAAAAACTAAATCACCAGCCTGTACATCCTCATCCTTTGCTATGCTTAAGACTTAAAGGATCTGTTGGATTCCTGTTTACCAGACTCTCCTTTATTTCTGCGCTGCATTTATCCTCCACTGCCTGATGGAGAAACTCCAGTAAAACTCGCTGCTCAAAAGGACAGTGATGATTGCCATTTGATCTTGGAGGTCAAAAAATCAGAGTTGCAAGTTTGTTTCATCATCCAAAGTGTCACATCTGAAAGTCTGGACTCAAACTTGAAAACTTTAGTAACCCTTATTTTGCCGCCTGGAAACTGACCCAGTCATCCCTGGCATGACCCTGTTCTGACATCCTAGTGCTGAGGTAAATGGAATGCACCACAAGTGTGAACAAGCACACCAGTAATAAAGATTATTAGGAGTGTATCTATAAAAAGGGCTCGATATTGCCCTCATACAGCAGCTCTACATAAAGAAAATGGTATTTAAAGAAATATGCAACTCTACAATATGGTCGAAATGACTTCCACTTTGACAATAAGCTCCACCCAAATATTTTTCTGGACTCCTGACGGTTCATTCAAACTGTGTGTTCACACATTTCATGCTAGCAGTAAAATTGTTTGGTGACCAAGATTGGTCAAGACCTGGAAAGTGATACATCCAGAACAATATATCAATAGATACAAAATACCAAATATAAAGCTTCAAAAGGATTATACCAACATTAATACATTTAAACTTGAACACAATGAAAAATCCTCAATTAAATGAGCGTGACCATGACTAAAGCCAATTTATGCTTATTTTTAATGCAATGAATAATTGAACATTCCAGCTTTTAGAGCACAAATATATTACCTTCACCATTGTTTCCTAATATAGGTATTACAAATACTATATATTTTAATGCCTCATTAAACATATTTTTTGGTGACTTATCACCTACCCTATTGTGTATATTATGTATTACTGGTTGTTCATAAGTCAAATCAAGCAGATATGTTTTATTCATATTTCCAATTGTATTGTATTTTTTTTATCAATTTGTGGCCTATATTGAATGAGATGAAGGGCCACCAGTTGCCCACCCCTGATCAAGACCCTAGATGATGTAAAGGAGTCATTAATGAAACCTGTAGCCTGTGAGTGAACTTAAATTCCAAACAAGAGATGAAACTTTATTAAAATAATTTATATGTATATATTTCCATAGCATTCATTTGCATGTTTAACTCTTTAAAAAATAGACATATTTAAGCAGCCATGCATGTAATGCTCTTACTCAATGTAAATGTTAAAGGAGTTATAACCACTTGTGTAATAAAAAAAGTAGCGCAAGTTTTCCTCAATTCTGTTTCCCGACGATTGACTGAGAATTAAGTATTTCAGCTGTGCATCTTCCTTTTTTAACACCAGTATTAGATTTTGCAACAACTGGAAATGCATAACTGGAACTGGGGAAAAACTGATAATGCCATCTGAAGTTACCCACACCAGACTCAGTAGCTTTAAGCACTGTGTGAATAGATCCACAGTCATATTATGTAGTCAGAAGACACTGTTAATCATGATTAGTGGGGTATTAAGCCCCTAAAGCTTCAAAATGCACTAATGGCTTATGATGGACAGACATTTTTCTTTTGTGCCCAAGACACTGAACTCATGGCCTAACAAGGTACAACCTGACCTTTTGTAAAACAGGGTCCAGTAGCCAGGATTTCCCCAATGTAGCCAACTTTGACCATTTCCTCTGTTTTCAGCCTCCACCAAAGTTACCTGGGATATTCAGCTCTGAGTTTCA
This sequence comes from Scarus forsteni, assembly GCA_036419115.1. Classification (NCBI taxonomy): domain Eukaryota; kingdom Metazoa; phylum Chordata; class Actinopteri; order Labriformes; family Labridae; genus Scarus; species Scarus forsteni. Next base: position 5,635,969 of record JAZDUH010000245.1, on the reverse strand, counting down.
AGACTTTGTCAATAAGTGGTAAGTAGATGAGCATTTGATCTCTCCTCTGGCACTAAAATGTATCAGCACTGCTGACACTTACAGGGCTTGATGCCATCTGGTGGTGAGAAAATGCACTTAGGTTGAAATGTGTCCTCGTTGCAGTCTGATCAAGAATCCTGCAGAGAGAGCAGACCTCAAACAGCTGATGGTGAGTGAATATTTAGAAATACTCTCGATGCCTACATTTACGACTCAATCTGAACATTATTCTTTTTTTCAGGTGCATCCTTTCATCAAACAATCGGAGGCAGAGCAGGTTGACTTTGCAGGCTGGTTGTGCAGCACAATCGGACTCAATCAGCCTTCAACGCCCACACACGGTACAGCGATGTGAGACTTGTCCTCAGAAAACCCCACATTCCAAGTTCCTCTGGATTTTTATTCAGTGTGAACTTTTTATTTGTACTATGTGTAATTAAAAGTTGTGCAATCAATAGATTATTTAGTTTAGAGACCAACATGCCAAGTAAAATCAAGTATTTATTGAACAAATCTTTGGGCTACATTTAAGGCCCGTCTAAAAAGCCATGTTTTTGTAATGATGATATTATTGAATCACAAATGCTGCTGAACCTGTGTGCTTGATATTCCTCTCTGCCTTGTATCCTTACAGCGCCATATTCAGATCTATGCTAGCTTTTGTGGAATAACTTGTCTTGTGAAATAAAATATTTTACAGATCTGAGTTCTGTGTTTGAAGAACTAATGACTGGCTGACAAAAGCAGCAAGGTAGGGCTGCTCAATAATGGCATAAACCATAGTCACTTTTTTGATGGATGAGGTCCAACCAATGGACGCAGGGACGTGTAGGCTACTCCCAAAAAATCTTGTTCAAATATGATTTTTCTAGTAGCACAGTAACATTTTTTGGCGGTACATGCAACACGACTTAAAAAATTGTCAATTTTAACTGTGAAAGATTACAACCCTCCTCCCCTCACAATGGTTTGGTCCACAGTTTGTCCCCTAGAGAAAGGTACACACAGAGGCAGGCGGACAAAGTGGTGGTGATCGGACAAAGTGTATTAACGCACAGAATGATTAAGTTATCACTCCACTTGTTCAACAGGTGCAACGTGAAAAGCAAAATTTTAACTCCTGTGTTTAATAGTCTGATGGCATGTTTTAAATTAATGCAGCTACTAGTGTTTATTTGTAGGCTAAAACAAAATTTGCACTGTATGTAGCTCATATTTTCACCTTAGTTTGTGATGAATCTGTGAATTGTCCAGAGTTTTTCTCTCCCCTCTCTACCTGATGTAACAGACTGACAGAGAGAGGACAGGTGACATGCTGACATCCTCTCATATGACACATATATCACACATTAGAATTAACATGTATTTACTTTATCCAGATTTATTTAAAAGTAATTATAAGACATTTGAGAACATATCAAAACACAGCAAAAATATAGCATTACTTTAATGTCCCCCCCAAAGAATTACTCTTGGAAATGTTACCATTTACTGTTGCTCCCAATACTGAAGAGGGATGTTTTGACACTGGACCCAACAGTGTGGTGCAGATGGATCAGCAGGAATTATCGAACTAGAAAAGCACTCTGAGAGCACAGTCCTCACCCATATTGTGATTTTTACCATAAATATTAGTCCTACCTTTATTTCATGTAAATATTTAGTGTCTTTGACCATGAAAACATACCATTAGCAATTGGTTTTATAATATTTTACTTCATTAGTTATTCACGAAAATCATTTTGACATGGCAGATCCACATGGTGATCTGGATCAACACCAAAATTAAATCACTTCCTTTTCCCATGCTGAACATTTCCTGAAAATTTCATTAAAATCCATCCATAGCTTTTTGAGTTATATTGTTCACAGACAGACAGACTCCCAAAAACATAACCTCATTGGTGATCCAGCTTAGCAAGCTTCAATCTACAGGAAGAAGTTGCAGGTATGAGCGTGACATTATACGAGTGTTAGAATACATGCTAACAGCTTTAACAGCAGTTTCATCACATCTTGATCATATTCCTTAATCAAATGAAAAAATTTATTCATCCCACACGGGGAAATTTGCAGTGTTACAGTCGCAAATGGGACCACGTTTAATAAAAAGACTTAAGTATTAAAATAGCAGTATGTACATAATTTTACCAATATAAAGAGAGCTTGGATACAAAACTAAAAAGCAAGTCTCAAGGATTATTTACACTTTCACAAAAAAACAGTGATTGCACAAGCCTATAAAATTCTCTATTAGGATATTTTTGTTTTACTTCTGATGTTTTGGAGTTGTCTACATAATGGCTCACATTCTGTCCTTTGCAAAATGAGTGTAGCGCCTCCCCTTTACAGTATCTCATTGGCACATAATTTTAATAAATGTCAAATCACCAGCCAGATATACTTTTGAAGGGTTCTGCCCATTCCCAAACCCTTTCTATGGGCCGTTTCCTGGAAAGACAAGTGAAATATTTTAAATGACCCGTCTAACACGTCTGAAATCCTGACTATTAAACACAATTGCTGATTTTTAAATGTGCACCACATGAGTTTGACAGCATCATTTTGAACATAAAAGAACAAGCAACGCACGGATGTACCCCAAAACATGTTCAAAATAATGGAAAATTAAAATTCCCATGCCACAGAAGACTAGATAACTGTAGAATTTGTAACAGATTAAAACTTAATTGCCCAACTCTACAGCAAGTCATCCAGGTGACAAGGCTTCAGTGGAGAGTAGCCCTTGAGCTCTTCATGGGATTCTTCTTCAGCCCTCTGTGGTTCATTCTGAAATAACAAAATGATACAGGCTTAGCAAGAGGAACTTAATCTACGCTCAAAGACTGTTAAGTGTTGTTGCTCAGGACTTCCAGATAATCAGGGTTCAGAAACACGGACCTGAAGTGGAACATCATCATGTTTTAGGGGTGAAAACAAGTTAAAAGAGCTTAAGTGGTGCTTACTTTGCTGTGAAGGGCTGTCTCAATGCCCTCACTCTTCAGGATTCTGCTCCAGTCTGTTCATCATCTGGAGGTGTGCAAGCTAGAATAAAGAAGTCACTTTTAAATACCTCATATGCAAACTATGAAAAATTAGGATAAAAGCATTGTTTATAGTCAGAACCTTGGAACTATCACAGAAATCAAAAACACGGACTTAAGTGGAAGCTCATCACTGATAAACACTGGTTTTAGGTTTCAGAGCAAAAGCAATGCAGATACTCACAATTATGTCAGCACGCTAATGGCAGGTGCAGCAGGACTCCTGAATGGCATTTCAGTCAAGACACAAGTCATCGTCATCTGGGAAATGGCCTTCTCCTGTTTGTACGTCTGCAGAGGGAGGATTAAACAATTTTTAAAATAAGTTATCCTCATGAAGGTGGTTTAGTAGCTTGTCAATTGAAGTTCTTTATCCACAAAGAAATTATGTCAATGCATTTAAGAAATTAAGACATACAGAACTGACAACCCTGCAAGCATTGAGCTAAACCACCAGTATTTCTGTTGACATCAGGTTAACACATTAACAAGGAAACAATACTCATCCAGTTTAACACATATTTATGATTTTTAACTCACCTCAGATGTTCCTGTTTTAACAGCATTTCTTGGCAGTTGACTGTCATCCATGATCATCTTGTATTTTCCATCTCACCTTCCACACATTTCACTCTTTTTAGTGTGCACGTTTGTTTTATTCACACTATTTGACCTTTTAAACGCCCACCTGAAGATCAGCAGTGCATTTTTTTTTCTTCTGCTCAACCACACATTTCTGGGTGCTACTCTGCACATGGTGTTAGAAGCACATCTTTAAGTGTTAAATCGTCTCAACTCTCTCGATGTAGATTTACAGATTAATCTTAAGACTTACAACTGGGTTAAATCATTTAATGCAGCTTCACTATCATCTGCTCAGCATCCCAGCTCTCTCTCTTCTGCACCTGACCGCTCGTGCCTGGAGAAAACTGTTCACAGCTCATTTGGGATTGTACACGCTACTATTCTGGTGAGATTCAAAGCAAGAGCTGATTTTAACATTTAATATAAAGAAGCTGGCCCTCACATACAGAAATGCAGCACTGGTAAAGCATAAAATGATTTAAGTTGAGATTCAAAACAACAGGCCTGACTCTGGAGATTTTCAAAGAACTGATTTATTAATCACTGAACTCCAGTCTTTATGTATAAATTTATGCCTTGGTTTTCTTGGGTGCTCCCTTCTTTCCAGGCTTCTTCTTGGGTTTCAGCATCCTGGCCTTGATCTACAGAAAAAAAATATCACCATCAGCTGATTTCATTGCATAATTTATCAATTAACCAGGGATTGTTGAGACTCTTACCGCAGGGTCATGCTTGAGGATAGCATTGCGTCTTGCCGTCTTGGCGTACGGGTTCAGTTTGAGCATTATCCTCAGGTTCTTCAGAGGATTCTTCTTCAGCACTCTGCGGTTGATCTTCTTGCTGCAGTGACAAAATCTCAGTCTTAGCAAGGTGAACTTATGATAAAAAAAAGTATGTTTGAAAATAACTTTTACTCAGGACTTCCAAATAATCAGGATTCAGAAACACGGACCTGAAGTGGAACATCATCATCGTCAACAGGCTCAAATTAAAAGTTTGAAAAATCCATCCGAACTTACTTTGGTGTGCGAAGGGCTTTCTGGATCTCCTCACTCTTCAGGATCCTGCTCAGGTCTGTGTTGGTCATCTTGTGCATAGGCAGGCTGTAATAATGAAGAATCCATCAATAATGTGGCCATGTTGCATATTGCATAGCAACCTTGCAAAGTTTTGAATCTTAAACTCAGAACTTCGGTACTATCACAGAGTTTCAAAAACACGGACCTGAAGTGGAAGCTCATCACAGTTAACTGCACAACATGATGGATTCTACAAACGTAGTCCATTGTTACTTACTTGTAGCCAGTCTTCAGGGACGCAGGTTTACGCCAGGTGCCGTACAGCTCATCCAACTTGCGGAAAGCACTCTCTGTCCAGATGCAGAAGCGTCCAACATGACCACCGGGGGCGAGCCTCAGGAGGTTCAGTTTGTTCACATTCTGGAGAGTGATGCCTTTGTAAAAAGCAGAGACAGTTCAAACCAATGCCAGCTTACGGTTTCTCCTCTAAAAATTTTTACAAATTTAAATCCACCACAAAGCTTGAGCCGTTCCTCTCTTTATTCCAATACAAGTTAACATCAATGTGTTATCACTGAAAACATACCTGGGATGTTCCTGAAGGCTTTGGTGACACCAGCGTCTTGGTTGTAAATGATGCATGGCCCTCTGCGTTGGATACGTCTGCGATTCCTCATCTTACCCTTACCAGCACGCATACGCTGAGAGGCGTAGACCTGAGAATGCAAAGTTTAAGTTGCTGAATCTAAAATGTCATTAAAACAGTATTGTACAGCATTACTGCCTGTTTTACTGCACTTTATTTGTACTTTTGTAAGGTGACTTTGAGTATCATGAAAGGCACCCTTTCGTTCATTTAAATTAAAATGTTTGCTATTTTTTCCCCTTGACAGTCATTGAGTGATAATTTCAACAATGGTTGCATATGTAAAGACTTAATGTTCAGCCTTCCATTAAATGTGATTTATTCATCCAACAAAGTTCAAACCAAGCGTAAATTAAAAGTTTTCAATATAACATATCACCTTCTTGATATCGTTCCAGGCTTTGAGCTTCTTCAGCAGCAGCACAGCATCCTTGGTCTTCTTGTAGCCCTCAACTTTGTCTTCAACCACCAGTGGGACCTCAGGGATCTCCTCAATACGATGTCCTATGAGGAAATACAACATTTAAGTCAGCCAAATAGCCAAAACAACCTTTAATAATGAAATGGATTTACATAGGCTTTATATTGCTCAGATTTTTACATACATCAACAACCCGTGACAGCTTCAAGACAGCAGGCAACTGTCACTGTGCACAGGATCAGACGCAAATTACACCATCATGGCAGGTAAAGCACTAACTGGTTGATCCATTTCTCTAAGAAATCCTTTGGAGTTATTCCGATTTTGCCAAATGACAAAGTTGTTCAATAAGCTTACCTTTGGACATCACAAGTGCAGGGATGGCAGAGGCAGCCACAGCAGAGCAGATGGCATAGCGCTTCTGGGTTGTGTTGATCCTGCGGTGCCAGCGGCGCCAGGTTTTGGTGGGGGCAAACATACGACCACCACGACACATCTGCACCAAAGTCAAGGGGCTTTAACAGCTTCTAAAATATCTAATTTACAACCAAATACCTGCTCAGACTCAAATGTTCGTCAAGCATCTGTGCCAGCATATGACAGCAGGCATTCTGTCACTGGACACAGAGTCAGACGCAAATTACACCATCATGGCAAGCACATGAATCAATATTAAGTTGCCATGGCCTTCACAAAGACTTGGTAAAAATGCTTCACTACGAAAACAAGGATACATTTCCAAAAGCACCCTGGCCAGATCGGTGGGTACCACCACCTCTCACACGGGGGATACGGGCAACAGCTCTTCCTGTACCCCAGGACTCGGCACTGGTCTGGTGACCTGAAATAGAAGCAACCATCAAACTTGGGCACCAAAATAGCATAAAATTTTAGCAACTAACTGGCATCATCATTGTTGTCGGTCCCACATGCACTGTAGTGTTACTCACCTGCCAATTCACTGACAGCGTAAGGCTGGCGGCTGTTCTTGCGCATGTTGGTGTGAACAAAATTCACAACATCAGGGCGAATTGGAGCCTTGAACACAGCAGGCATGACAACATTTTTGCCTGCGGATTCTCCTTTCTCGGAATAAACCGAGATGAGGGGTCGGGCACAGGCCTAGGGAGCAAATCATACAATTTTTATTTGCGTCAAGACTTAAAACAGGAGTTACATGTGCTGCTCATTAAGTTAGAACTGACTGATTTCTGACATTATCCATTCATCAGAGACTTGCTCCTATCAACAACTTACAAAAATGCCAGTCTACAAACAAACGAAACAGTGTAAAAATATTACAAGAAAATGCTCATGATGAGACAAACGGCTGCAGGACAGATAGCAACTTAGCCCTGCATGCTAACTAGACTTAGCAGGCCCGTCTCAAAGGGTACACACATGACTGATGGTAGTACAACCTCACTGTATGTTCAGTAAATTTCACGGATAAGTTGGCCCCATAAGGTATCTTATGGGGGAGAGACAATATTTAGTTGTTATGTGACGGTCTGCTGTCAAATCGGCATCCACACGTGTCACTGATGAGACACACTGAGGCAGCTCGCCCAAAATGGCTCCTCGTGTTAGCTCCGCTAGCCGGGGGCTTTTCGCTTCACTTAATCATTTAAAGCCAACTAAAGCTTTCCACAAACTAAAATGAACACTCATTTTAGTTCTAAGCATATATGTTAAACATCTCACAATATGCGACCTACTCCAAGAATATAAATGCTTGTTTTCTCACCATTTTCGGTTAAAGTTTTTCGGCTCGCCGGGAACCACGCTCCACTCGCTATGGCGGCCACAGTAAAAAGGAAGTTGGTCATTTGCCCCGAATGCTTTATGCCTCCGCATTCACGGATATCACTTCCGTCGAAAGATAGTTCCCCTTCACTGTTTGTTTGACACTGGAAAAAATACATCGTTGAATCAGGATGATTATATTCACTTACATGTTGTGATATTTTATTTAATTGTCGTTGTTAGACAAATGCAAACTTGAAAACGGACGGGACTATTTTTTGATGGGCGGCGGCTTACGACAAATGAAATGGCCGAACTACATTTTGAGCAGTAATTTAATTTGCAGATTATAATGATTTTATCCAAATTTCACTTTTGCTTCTAGGGACATTATAAATCAGTTAGAGCCCCTAAAATGAATTCATAAATTCCCTAAGAGAAACGACAAATTGATTACCTCTGACCCCGTGACGTCAGCCATTGAGAGAGGGCGCGCGAGTGTCAAAATATCAACAGCATCGCCCCAAACGAACAAACAGTCTGTACAACGCAGCTAATCTCGGGTCTCTGCTCTTGTTGTTCAGTATTTTGCGAGAGGAGAAGTCGTGTATCATCCCGAAATGTGTTCAAAGGCGATGTCAAGCGCTAATGAGTTTTACAGCACTCTCCGGTGAGTATACATTTGAATACCTAACGTTATGATTAGCTTTTTATCCATCAACAAATCAGCGACATATCAGTGGTGTATTTGCTCATTGTTTAGCCATCGTAAAAACAGTCAGACTACTCTTATAACGACATAACAACCCGATATGCCTCTCCCTCGTGTGTGCTTTGTGTTGTCCCTTTTAGGTCTTTACAAGATGAGGGAACCTCTGATTCAAGTATATTTGAGGTAAGGTCTCCTGAACCATGTATTCAGGGTTTTTCTGATGTGGGAAAGTTAAGACAACCCTAAGGACTGACAAGGGACCCTTATCATATTCAACTGCTTTAGTTTTATATAAACTATCTAAAATCATATCAAAATTTTCCTCGCACAGTTACAACATAAATATTCTGATAGCTTTTTGTTTTGCTTTAAGTTTATCAAGAAGCAAAAAACCCTAAGCCAGAGAGGTGCATACGTTACAAAGTTTAATCCATGTTTTATCAATTTCGATTGCAATAAATGTGACATAGTCTTTACTTTTGAATCGGTTTTTGCCTATAGCTTTAAACAGTAGCTGTAATTTTGTACTTTTATTCTAAGAGGAGCATATGAAAACTACCATAACAGCTCCCTTTATATCCATATAGAGAGGAGGACCCTCCTGAACGCGATCTGCCACGTCTCAAGGGGATATCCTCACATAAATGTTAATTCAGTAGAGATAAATATGATAAGGACCAATTTATGGTCTGAGTGTCCATGAATTTGTCAATATATTTTTCTGGACACCTCTCTACCTCTACACACTCACACCTCCAGCAAAGCTTTGGTGGATGGTTGTTCAATGTGTCTGGTTTTGTATATGTTGTGGATTCATGTTGGGTTTGGAGCAAATTTAGAAAGTGAATTAGTGAATTCAAAAAAAGATTGACAGAAGTGTTCAGGTAACTATTAAAGAGAAGTTTAATACATATAACTATATAAGAAATGTTATGTGTGCTTAAAATGTTTTAAAATGTATTCATGTATTTATCTATTCATTTTGATTAATTTCTTTATTTTTAATCATATTTTGTTGCATAAATGAGGTGTAGAACAAACAATTGGATATTGTCATACATTTCTTTGTAAAAAAAAAAAAAAAAGATACACTGTATCTACTGTCTTTCAGGAGGATGTTCAAATCGTACAGAGAAGTGGAGACTCTATCCCTGTGCTGAATATGTTCTATGGCAACCAACCAGTCTTCATCTGTGAAAAAGCTGTGAGGAAAACACTGCTGGGAATCACTGTTTATACATGTTGTCAATGAGCTATGGCTGGGTGATACAAGCCAAAAGTCATGTCTCAGCACAAGATAGGGGTGCATAATGGCAAGACTCTTGCAATATGTATCACAAGGCATGACTGGCCATACAATAATATTACAATATATTGTGAACCGGGCAATACATCACCACTTTTTTTTTCTCTGCTAAAAAGTCTTTCTTAAATGTTTTTTAATCATTAAGCACCCAAAACATGCTATGAAAGATACACTTTCTAATAAGCATTATTCATATAGTGGAAAGTGTAGTATCAAACATGGGCCGCCAATATGTAACACATAAGGTGTATAGAAACAAACCCAGGCCATTGGCATGCCCAGGACGGCTGTTATGAACTGCGATTCAGCCTTCGTCCGCTATTTGGCAGCAAGTATGAAGCCATTTCACTTTATGTCTGTCTGTTACACTTATTGTTTAATATTTTGTGAATGGGACAGTTAAGATATGCTTATCTGTGTTGCAGAGACCATGCCTTAAAAAAGCTTTAAACACATGTCAGACATAGGTTTTTATGCATATGATGTTGATGTCTTACCACTAAATACTATTTAGCAAAAAGAAAACCAACTGTTTTTGACTGAACTGGGCATGTAATAAAGTTAAATGTGTATGCTAAATGAAAGGTTATGGAAATGTTACGATCTGCTTATGTGGGACTTCCTGTACCTTATCACCAAAGGGTGAATATTTTTTCAATGCCTCTTTGTGTTACCATTCTGCTGCTCAAGTTTGACAAGAATCAGAAATCCTCATTGCAGCATATTTTGATTTCTTCATTTGACCAGGTTCCAAAGATAAATGGATATGATGTTAAGGAAATGACTGAAACATCGACCTGCAGCGATGAAGGTGTTGATGGTGAAGACACCAACCCTCTTCAAGCAGAGCTGAGTCCACAGCCACTCACAGTCATGAAAGCAAGGTGACTAGAGATACGTTTATGGTCATGCAAGTGAAAGAAATGCCTGTGGGATTGTTTATAAGGTTAAACATTTTAATATGACTGTCTTTTTACAGGCAATTGCTGTCTTGGTACACACTATCTCAAAATGGGAATGTGTCAGCTTTGGACAACAACCCTGCTCTTCCCCCTTTGTGGGTACGATGTGACATGTCTGATCCAGCTGGAACAACCTGGTTAGGAGCTGAGACAGTCTGCATGGCCAAAAAAGTTTCTGGTGTCAAATTATACTCTGTTACCTGCAAAGGTATTCCTCTGATTTTTTCCTGCTGTGGATGACGCATCCCTGATGGCATACATGTATTTTTTCCTTAATTTTCTCCTTTGTGACTTTAAATAGACTCGACTGTGGACAAAAGCTCCCTAATAACCTTAGAAGATCTTAAATGGGAGCACAAGAAAAGGCATCACCCCTCTTCGGTAAGTGTTTGTGCAGCCTTTTGGGTAAATCAGTGCAAGTGAAAGTTCAACCTTGCGTATGTGTTCATGCTTTTAGGTGGCAATCAAAGGCACTGCCAGGTATAGCCTGTACGGCTCCACTGTTGTAGAAAATTCCACAATCGAGTCACAGAGTAGTGTGACGGTGGATTTCAAGTGGAGCCATGTGGAGAGTATCCTGGAGACCCCACCCTTGTCCTCCTCTGCAAACTTGGTAAGAACAGTTTATCTGCATTATAAACGTCCTCTCCTAATGACTACGGCTCAGTTTATATATACATTAAAAGATAATTTTAAAACGACGTAAATCATACTTTAAAAAAACCCATGGTTAGTAATCTGTCTGTCTTATTTTTATTTACATGCAGAACATCAAAGTTGCCAGTGGGGACATGAGGAGCCCAATGTACCAGATATATAAGGAGCTGGAGTTTCTACAGGTTTGCTTCTTACAGTAATGTGGAAAGAAACATTTTTCTACATAGATGTACTGGTGTATCTCAAATAGATATGGAAGAATTTCTGTTTTTTTATTTAATTTGAAACGTGAATCTTTCTCCTATTTTAAATTCATTACACAAAGAGTAAAATGTCTTAGGCCTTTTTATCATTTACAAATGAAAAATCCAGTGTCTGAAAATAATAAAACTATATAATAAGGTTACAAGTCCATCCATTGTCTGTTCTGAGGAAGAGTACACCTTGAACCAATCACCAGCCAATCGCAGGGCCACATAAAGACACAGGCAACCATTCACACACTCGCCTCCACCACTTTGGGTCACCAGGTAGCCGAATACGCACATATTTGAATCTTTTGGAGGAAGCCAGGATGCTTGGAAAGAACCCAGGCATGCTTAGGGAGAACTCAAAGACTTGTACAGAAAGGCCCTGATCAACATGGGCTTGTCCCACAGATTGACTGCAGGTTTATTTTCTGCTGAAACATCTGCTCAGGCTTTACTTGTTACCCTTCAAGCTGCACATGTGACGTTTTACTGTTGATGAAGCAGCGAATTGCAGCTTCATCCTAAAGTGCAGAACATGATAATGTTGACAGCAAGAGAGGACAGGTAGGAAGCTTCAGGTGACTGAAGACAAATTTTGATTTTTGATTGGAGAAGCTGCAATCTCATAAGAGGAACCAGCTATTGGGTGCGAGTTTCCTGCACCTACATGGTGATTTTAAATAAACTTGGCTGATGTATGTCCTTGGGTGGCAGTAATGTTACATTAGTGATACTTAAGTTATTTCTGTGTTATTTATTATTAAATAAGAAAATGATTTATATAACAGAAATGTCACCTCTCTCTATTAATTATGTTCTATAATGCACTAAATACTTGGTCAGGACTCAACGGCGTGCAGTTTCGAGTCTGTTAGCCTGGGATTCTCAGACAGCTTAGTCCAGAGTCAATGCAGCTGTCTACCAGAAGTTTTTAGAGCTCTTCATGTCTGTTAAGCTTTAAGAAGATACTGATCTCCTGCTCTAGCAGGATTGGCACCTGCCCACACTGGTTGGATTTTCATTACTGTGCTTGAGTGGCCAAACAGCTTTCCTGACCCAAACCCCATAGAGAAACGAAGAGGAAGATTTGAGACATTTGAAAAAAAAAACCCTCTAAATTCTTCACTTAATGTATAAGTAATACAGAATATATAAAGTTATGCCCATTAAACTATGGAAAAGGAAGAACTTTTTCTTGTTGTTTTTGTGAGATACACCTGACCATGTAAACAATGCAGTGTATCAGATCTTTGTTATTTCAGACCCTTGCTGATGGTTTAAGAACTGGTGAGACTGAATGGATGGAGCCTTTGGAAACCACTTCTGCTGTTAATTTGACAAAGGTCTTCCTAGAAGGTACCTTCTCTGAAAAAAACAACTGATCTTGCCTATAGTTTAAATGAAACACTTTTAAAAACAACTTATTTTATATATTTTAACTCTCCCTCTAGAGCTTCAGAGCACTGCTAAGACACTACAGGAGCAGTCAGCCAAACCAGAAGATGTATGATGCCATTACAATTAAAGTATTTCTAAAATATACATTTATTTAAGTACAAAACTGTCATTTTCATGCTCGTTTACTCTATTTTTAAAGAACAAAAAGGTGAAGACTGTGACCGATACTACCATTCACAACTCTCTCCTGGAACGAGGGGATTTGGATTTTGTGGAGCAGCTGTGGGTCCGGATGAGAAAGAGTGAGTAGAATACCGTACAAAGGACCCTTTAAAGCTTTGAAAAACAAATGGGAAAACTTTTCTTAATTTTTTTATTACAGGTGTTACTTCATATGAAGACATTGGAGACTGCTTGAAATTGGTTATTGAAGCTCTTCGATATGGTGACATCAAACCCTGGGTATGAAATTATGCCACCTCTGACAACTGTGCAGCTCTGAGGACAGATTAAGGATCATTACTAAAGTTTGTTTACTGAGTCACTCCTCTTGAAGCTAACTTTTGATCCTCCTAGAAACAGACAAAGAGGCAGAGTGTATACTTTTGATGTATACACACAATCATCTCATGGTAGACAACCAAGGAAACTGACCTGAACATTGTTACTAGATTTACCTGTTTGTGTTACTAAGATTTAGAGCAGCAATATGTAACATCTCTGCCTTGACATAGTAGTTTAAAAGTTAAAGAGAACAATAGTAATCAGCTTTAAGAATGGACTTGGTTGCTGTGTGTCAATGCTGTGTAACGATGACAGCAGGTTTCAGTTTCCTTCAAAGATAAACCAAGTCCTCACAGGACCACTTCATTAGCCAGCTCTCAGCTCAGAGGAAGCCATTTATAACTGGTCTCAGAAGTGTTTGATAAAATGGATGGGACTGGATGGAGGCTAAATGAAATGCAGGATAAAGAATTGTCGTTGATGCAATTTACCCTGTTTACAGTTATTGTTTTGCTACATCTGACTGATACTTCATGTTAGTTATATGTTCAAACATGTTCATATTTCATATTGCTGATTCAAAGTCCCAGACAATCTCTGTAGCCCAAGCTAGCTGCTTGTTATTATTAGCTGAGTAAGACATGAAAAAAGCCTCTAAATTAATGTGCTGAAGCATTTTATGTAAGATAAAACCATATTAAAATCTCTTCATCTCAACTGTACCTCAGATCTTATTGTTTGCACAATACATATAGCTTATATCCTCCCTAAAAGTTAAAATAATAATAATAATAATGCAAAGCCAGCTTTAGGCAGACACTCAAGTAACTGTTCTAGCTGTAGGTTTCAGTTTTTTCAACACTGGTGGTTGCTGGTTGTCTGAGAAGTTCTTCTTTTAATTCCTCTAGATTCACAGAGACAGCAGCAGCTCCCTCAGCAAGCTCATCCTGCAGTCCTATCACCAGCAGATCGATCAAGTGTCTCTAACAGGGGTCACCCCGGTCCACATGCTGATAGAGATGGGTCTGGACAAGATGAGAAGGGATTACATCAACTACCTCATTGGTAGCTCCAGATTTCATTTGTCTTAATCTCAACATAACTGTATGACTGTTACTTTTCTTCATAACCTTAATGTATCTTATTTAACGAGCATAGTCTAAGTATCTGACTTTTTTTTTTTTTCAGGTCAAGAATTGACGACTCTAAATCATCTGGTAGGTTTCACATCTGTTGTTCTCTATTGGCTCGCTTTTAGAACGAACTACAGCCACCCATGAGACACTGCAACCAAAATTCTCAACCATTCAAGTTAATTTAATGAAAAAGATGTGACTGTACAAAGAAAAAGAGATTAACAAAAGTTTGAGAATCAAACACAAAATAGTAAAGTCGGCTTTGTTAGTATAAAGCAAAATGATAATTTGAGATATTAATGAAAAAAACAAATATACCGGTACATGCTATTAAAGGAAACAGAGTTAAATAAAAAACATGGATGTTCTGCATTTTTTCTCAGGGTTACTTTTCAGCATAAACTCTTAGCCACATTTTTTTAGCACCTGATCACATCCAGCAGCCACCCACCTCGGAGCACTAACCCATTAGATGAAGTCCACTTTATTCAATCATTCTGTGTTTTTAAATAACTGTTAAATAATCTTTGGGGTTTTTTTGCCTTCAGTGTTACTATCTGAGCACGGAAGTGGATCTACAGGAGCAGGTGATCCGGCTGAGAAAACTGCACCACCTGCTGGAAATCATCCTGACCTGCAGCGCCTTCCTGGGTTTGCCCTACGACAGGCTCTTCCTCCTCACTCAGTAATAACCTTTTCACTTTTCTGGTGAATGATTCTGTGACAGAGATGTAGTCATAACAAATTAGTCAATTTCCTCTCTCATAGGTCATGTTTGCAGCACTATAAAACACACCCCTATGATGAGGAGCATGAATTCAAACTGCAAATCAAACCAGCACTGATCAGCCAATTCTACCAAGAGTAAGTTAAACAATGTGTTGCACACTGACTGCTTCAACGGGAAATACACGCACTGGATAACATATTTGTCTTTTTTGTATATTTTAACACAAATGTGATACTTTATTAGCTTAAAGAAAGGTAAATCAGAATCAATAACAAATGTCAGAATTTTGTTTAATGTTTGTTTCAGAGTTAATTAAAAATAGAAATTAATTAAATTCATAGCAATCAGACATCCTAATGAAGTATTTAAAAGAGAAAGACAATCATTAGCACACTGCTTTCTGTTATATATCAGCCTGTCCTCAATTGCAGCAGAGTTGGAAAATATGTACTGAAGTTATACCTAATATATATTAAGAATAAATGAGTATACATAAAAGGAATTTAACATATACAGTTATAAAGAAACAGAAAATGACTGACTCAATACCAAAGTAATACACTTTGATATTATTGTAGTCAAAATCCAAAAGTAAATAAAAGTAGTCCAAGAGGTCCAATGTTAATGAATCTTTTGTTTTCTGGCATCAAAAATTGAAAAGAAATACCTGCACAGTGTCTTGATTGTTCAAAAATATCAGCGACATTTGTATGTATTGATGTTTCTATAGTTATCAAGACAGTGTATTTCAGAATGTTAAAAATCAACATTATTTTCATGATTTGTGACTCACAAAGGTTTACAAAGTATCCAGTCATATTTATTTCTAAAAGAGAGAGCACTGTCATAGCTGTACAGATATGTTGGGAACATTTGGAAAAGTAGATGGAACAGTAGTTTTTTGTAGTATTTGCTGATAAGAAAGCTCCAGCAGGATTGGTTATTGAGAGAACAGTTTCATTTGGACCAGCCACAAGCCGCCAGCATGTTGGTCTAGTAAAGTTGTTTACTGACCTGTAAGTGTTGCTGTAAGATAGCTTTCTAATTTCCTCCATACTTATTCATATGCCAACCACCTTTTAGGTTGATCAAGTTGTGCCAGCAAGAAGACTTTTATTCATAAACTTTCATGATTAAAAAAGAAAAGTGGCCACATGATGGTGTTTTTTGTTGCAGTTTAATAAAACAAGAATCAACGCATTTTCAGTATTTTTTATAAGTATATGAATGCTCCTTAAATGGAATACAACAATAAAGGGAGAATTCAACATTTAGATTAACATCCAAATGATGATAACATCATCAATATTTGTATTACTGTTAGATGTTCTTAGTTAAAGACACTCATTTATTTCTGTCATAATCAGTTTCAATATAAATTCTGAAAATGATAGTGTCTTACTTTACATCTTGTTTGAAAATATATCTAAACCAACTTGTATCCCTCATTTTGATTCATTACAACAATCTTATAAGCTGACCTGTTGTGATCAAACGTACGGTTGAAAAGGACTGTTCAAGTTTGTTAATGTTTCACAGTGAGCACCCAGTGTTGATGGGTATTGAAGTGTCCAGTGGCAGCGGTCCACGTGAGGTCAGGACGTCCCTACAGCTCAGCGACAGACCACTGGTGGACCATGTCATCTTTGACTCAGGTAGGTTACCTGCAAATCCCACACATACTGTACTGAGCAAAAGTCTAATTTAAGATAGGCTATGTTTGACATGATTTTTGACCATGTATTTACTGGAATTGTTGAAATCCAATCAGATAAATTTGGGGTATGAAAAATAAGCACAGATTATTACAGACTCTTTCGGCTAAAGCAGAGGTGGGCAAGTGGTGGCCCGGGGGCCAAGTGCGGCCCTCCACATCACTAAATGTGGCCCGCCATTCATTCCCAACCAGAAGTTGTAAATAAGAAGAAAACTCAGATATCCAATAGAAATACTTCTATATAATCCGGCCGATATTTTTATTGGCTTATGTAAGTTGTTTGTGACCTAACTTTGCTATAGTAGTGTCTCTAAATCTCTTTTATGAAGCCTTTGAACATTAGATCAAGTATTACTCAATACTATATTTGAAAAATGGCAGCAGCAAAATATTTGAGCTTTAAAAATTTGAATAACACTCATCATTTTATTGATTTGAAAAAAGCTTCATTGGATTTAATTCCATGTATTTTAGCTAAACTTGCTTGAATTTTGTGTCAAGTTCATTTGATTATGCATAATAACTTGTATTTATGTAGTAATATATGAATATTGGTATACTGATGAAAAATTTATATTCTCATATGTTGTTTATCCAACGTTCTTTTTCCTCATCAAGAGTTTCTGAAAATTTGTAACAATGTGGCCCTCAGGCTGGGAAAAATGGTTTTGTGTGGCCCCCTTGGTAATTGAAGTTGCCCACCCCTGGGCTAAAGTGACAAGTGTTATTTGTAGTACGTCAAGTTAATCCAGGACATGTAAACGCCTTTTATCGATCATTTGAGATTTATTTGATTGCTCTTTGGTGTTGAGCATCACACACAGATATTGTAGAGTTTAGCCCAGTGGAGGCTTGCAAACAGAGGACAAACTATCATTCCATTGAAAACACTAAAGATCACAAAATGTGTCATACAGTCTGTGGATACTTGAGTTAATATGTTATCTAAGAAGCCAAAATAGAGAGTCAAGGACAAAAGGGGATTTGAAGGCCAAGAGGACTTCAACATCTAATGAGAAGTTTCTTAGACTTTTTCTTGGATGGCCTGGGAAATGTTCAGCACTCAGCACTGAGCAGTTTTATTAGGATGCCAAGTTGACCTTTCTGGAGTCTGTCATTGATCAGGAATAGTATCTTTGGAGGGGTAGCCATTTCCCTTTACTTGGAAAAGTATTCACATGGATTGTGCAGTGAATTGTATTTGTAGAACAAAAAAAGCAGAACTGGGTCCTGCAAGTGTATGAAAAAAGACAGAAAAAAGACATAGTCGAAGAATTTAAGGGGGGTATCAATAGACCTCTTATAAGACACTAGATTATCAAATAGGAATACTTGAAGAAGTTCCCAGTATGCTTTAAGATGTGTTTGATGTAAGCCGCAGTCACAGGGTTGAAGGCATTATATTTTGAGGATTTCTTTCAAACTGACTTCGCTGACAGGCCAACTCTGATTAGATGTTTGTCATAACTCCAAGGTCAGTGTCATCAGGCCTCATGTTCATCCCTTGATTGTAATCCCAACACACGTTTAAGGATGTTCTTCCAGCTTTGCACAAATGTCCACACTGACTCAGCAGCCCTCTAATAAATGCTGCCACCAAACTCAGTTGCCTTCACATGCATCAGTTCACAGTGTGGCATGTCTGTGGTGCAGCTCCATCTCAATCTACACACAAAGGCAGGCACATAACATCGCACTCCCTTAAGCACACTACAGGCCAAATCCAACTAGAAAATAGGAGTTTGTATGAACCCTTTAAAGAAATAAAATAACAACTAACCCACTGCCAAAATAAAACACCTTAACCCCTTTTCAATCAGTATTTTGATGAAAAACACGATGTTACGAAACATGGATGGTCTCAGCTGAAACACTGAAGTTGGTGATAGCATTAAACTTCTGCACGGTGCTACAGTGTTGTTGGTAAAGTTGATAAAAGTGGTAAGAACATTGTCTGTTTTGTCTGTAGATTACCCAAATGAAACCGTGAATGGGGGCAGTGAGGAGCCGGCCTTCTTCTCCACTATGGTGTGCATCAGTCTTGTCAACTTTGCATGACTTCACACAGAGAAAAGCTGAACAACAGAGGAGGTGTTTATTGTCATTTTACAGGATATTTTCTTCTTCATAAAAATGTCTGAAATACCACAAGAACAAGCCAAGCGGTATGATTCTGGATCAGATAGTGTAAATGGACTTCTCTCTGGTTTACAGTAAATACAATGTAGTTCTGTTGATATTTAGAGTGATCAACTCCATGTTATACTTATGTACATTTTGACAGTACTTGTAACTCCATTCCATTTTTGCATCCTCCTAGTTGTAATATGATTAAGAACAAAGTACATTAGATCACAAGGACTGTTTGCAATGGTAATATTCCACAGCAATATTCCAGTAAGAAAATCCAGCACTTCGCAGGGCTGTTCACGCTGGCCGACTCAGTTGTCCTAGTCTGTATAATAATTCAATGTTTTACAGCAAAAACTGTGCACATCAAAATAAGGAAGTCAAAAATTCTCTTGAAGATCAGTTCAAATAATGTACCTGTGTTCACACATGATTGATTAAAGTGATAATAATGCATTTACATGATGAGTGTGTTGATATCTGTGTTTGTAAACATGCACACGGCGAGAGCTCCTCTCTAGTTCCGCCTCCGCAGCAGGAACATGAGGAAGACGGCGCTGAGCAGGATGGAGAGCGTGCACACGGTGGGAACTACAATCTCAGTTACCATCTCCATGTGGCTGGTCAGAGGGTCTGTGAAGCACAGAAACACGCATTAAAAACTCACCAGCATTATGCTGAGGTTAAGACACTGCACATGAAGCGAGTACTAAGGCTTAAGCACAGCACTCAAAGGGTTAATATTCTTTCCATAGATCAAATTATCCTTTATCTTATGCTAAAGTGATATTATGAGGGAGTCCTTACCATGAATAAGTCTTAGAATATTGGCAGCAGTACTCCGCTGTTCCTCTAACAACAACAACAACAACAAAAAAGAGAGTACTCAGAATTGATTAACGGCATTTAACCCTTTGAGAACTGCATGCAGCTTAGGGAGCGTATTTCAGAAAGCAGGATTCTTACCAAGGTCAGAGAGATATCTGATAAACTAGTATTTTTGACATTGTTGCTGTTCTCTGGTTAGCTAAAGGATGGGCAGGGGTTGAGACTAACCAAAACACCTACATTACTGTAATCAAGTAACTTTTCATGTACTTGTAGTTTTTTTTAGTTGTTCAATAGTAAATATTTTAACCTGAATGACCTTAGTGGGAAGATTTGTACTTCCCTGCATTTTTGAGTATCCAAGAACTGAGTAAAAAAATAACAAGCAAGACCTGAACTTTTTTTATTGCTGAGTGTTGTCACAAAGAAACGTTAACTGCGACACCAAACCACTATTCCACTATTATACGCAATTACTGAAACTATACTTGAAACCAGAATAATAGAGCTGTGCAGGAATAGGTTAGCAACCAGGCACCCCATGTACTTGCTTCTGCCGGTCCAGGTTCGGATCCTGCCTGTGACCAGTTTGCAGAGTGTCCTCCCCTACTCTCTCACCCCCTTTCACAAGCCTATCCACTGTCTCTCTCCTATCAATAAAGGCACAAAATGCCCAAAAACATACATTAAAAAAAAACAAAAAACAAAAAAACGTTCCAACATAAGTCAAATGCCATGTTGTAGATCTGTAATGGCTTGATAATAGCTTCTTACTCTTGCCAAATACATTTAAACTTAAAAAAATGTGAAGTTGCATTCCTTTGTTGTTTATTATGAAGAGCAATCCATGTCAGTTTCATGAATTTTGGTAGGCCACGGACCTTATTATCAGAAAAATCCATGAACACGATAAGACATCTAAAAGGCTTTTGGCAGACAGAACCAGGGCAATGCTAATTCCCCGGTTGGCCCATAAAATATGTCACCTTGTCACAACCTATAGAGGCGTGATGCACGTAGTCCAGAGGGCCAGAAAGAGGACGTCTTCAAATTGGTCACATTTTGGATTTTATTTATAAAATGAAGTGTTAAAAGTATGTGTGATTATTTAGTTATATTTACTTATCTGGGAACATTGCTACTCAGCTGGCCTTTAAGGTCAGGTAATATTTAGTGTGATACTAATAAAAACTAAAATAGACATCAGGATGACTTATTACGCTACAGCTGATGTTCTTTATATATGACAAAAAAGTGCACTGAAAATTATCTGTGCTTGAAGCACATTTCAAATGATATAGTTTTACTTTTTCACAAGTACATTGATGGCTACTTGTACTTGAGTCAATTTCATCTAAATAATTTATACTGTACTTTTATAAGAGTAAAGTATGTTTTTACTCTTTGCACAACTAGCGTCCTTTTGTCCATAAAAAGCCTTTTTAACACCCCTCCTAGCACAAATGGGGCACACCAGTCAATTTCAAGTATCACTCCATTGTAGTAATATCTGCTTTGACTACAAATGTATATATTTCAATGTCAGCTATTTTGGTTTATGTTGTTTTATAAAGAGAAATAAGTAAGCCATCCAATCCAGTTGTTTTTACTGTTTAACTATGAAAGTAAATTTAATTACACGTATTCCACAATTTTGTACACTTTGTCCCTCTGGCAGTAAAACTAATAAACAGAAATGTGGCCTGCTAAGCAAAGTTTCCCACCCCTGCCAAGAAACCTATGAAAGACGTTTTAAAGCTTAGCTAAGCTGTCATGGTCTTGGTTAAATTTACAGTCCTGCTTTTTGAAATACTCCACTTTTGGTTGCTGTGTTAAAGTAAAAGCTGTTGTGAGACAAGAATGCTACTATAAGTTGAAAAAATGGGCTGAAGCACACACAGAAACTTCAAGAAACAAAAACATATTATTTACACACTGCACAAAGAGGACAAGCTTCTTTGAAGGACTTTGCTGTCAAGCTGCAGGCATGTTAATTTGTTAGTCTGATTTGAAAACAAAGCAACAAAATGTCTTTAAAGGCAGAAATGTACCCTCAAGTTCTAAACTTCATCATGCACTGGCCAAACCTTTGCCATTTCTGCATGTTCCTGGGATTTTCTTCTAGCTGGAGGGGCAAACAAAGAAGATATCTCTCTGTTAGAGATTTTCTTGTTTATGTTTATGTCCATCTTTCTTGTTTTATGACTGAATTTTCATGGGGTTTCTGTTTTGCTTATGAACAGCAACACACATTAATGTCAATTTATAATTTTGATCTTGATTTCATTATATAACGATATGCTCAGAATCTTTATTTGTTTCCCCCAGCTAGTTTTAAACAATGATCAGTGATTAATATGATCAGAAATGTTGAAGATAAACTGACCTGCAGCAAGGAGCTGGTTGCTGGAAGAGCAAGTCTCAACTGCTTTCCTCCTCCAGTTCTCAACCTGCGTGAGTTTAAAAGTTTATTACATCTTTGAAAACAGTTACAAGAATATTTGTTTTAAGGATAAGAGAGGTTTACAAGTCAACATATTGCTCTGCTTACCTCTCTCTGATTGGGAAATCCATTAGAGCTGATAATGCGTTTGTAAAACTGCACTGAAGCTTTGGGATAACGGGGCTTGTTTTTGTTCCTGAAGTCCACGTAATACAGGCCAAACCTCTCAGAGAAGCCCTCATCCCATTCAAACTTGTCCAGGAGAGACCACGCAGTGTATCCCTTCACATTCACTCCATCTTTGATAGCTAAGGAAACAGAGAACAGTTGAAGCTGGACTGGTTTGTCCTGGTTACCAAACATACTGCTGTTTTTCCTTGTAAAAGCTCATTCACCTTTCAGCATCTCATTGATGTATTCCTTATAATACTGTATCCTCCAATCGTCACATAGCTCGGTGCACAGCATCCGCTCAGAGACGCCGTTCTCAGTCACAAAGACTATGGGGTTTCCATACTGAGTCTGGGTAAAGAAACACATTCTTTGATGAACAATAATTCACGTTTCACAAAAATATCTTACAATTCCAAACAGTTGTATAAAATGTCAACAAGAACACAGTGCAGTGATTTGCATTTTTTTTTACCTGTTTGGTACAGTTCAGCAAAAAGATAAGATATTAAGTGTTGACTGATAAACTCAATTGGCTTTTTGGAAATACACACTGAATGTGATGACTGAAGCATGTCCAGAAATACTTGGGACATGGGCAGGAAACATTTCACCGGTAGATTAATTGGTCAAAGTTGACAAAATCCTGACTACAAACAAAAGGAGCGCTTGTTAAAAGGTCATGTAAGGATGTGTATTAGTGCCCATGGCATGGGTAACTTGCACACCTGTTATAGCATTACTAATACAGAGAGGAACATATTTTTCAGGAACATCACTGCTCATTTCAACAAGGCCCAAGCCACATTTTGCACAAGTTTTATTTTTTTAGTTGAAATGCCCCAAATTCAGCCTTTTTTGTTTCTAGTTTTTTCATATCTTCTCTGACATTTTTAGTGAGATTTTTAGTGCAAATATTGTTAACTCTTATACTGAGTATACTTCCACCTCCATATAGATATACCCAAAATTTGTGGTGTAAATATTGTTATATCTTGTTAAATAGATAATAGATATTGGTAATAGTTAATACTGTGTATATAGTTGACTGATATAGTATATATCAGTCAGTCTTATTTCCACTTATTTTTTACTTCTTTTCCTTCATAAGGAAGTTGAATATTGATAAAAGGCTCATGCTCTCTTCATTGTCACTTATTTGTATTTATGCTATTTTTCTATTTTTTATTCTAATTACTTATCGTTTCATTTGCAAATCTTTTTCTGATATTTCTCTTGTATCCTGCTGCTGCTGTAAAACTGGAATTTCCCCCTTTGGGACTAATAAAGGTTTATCTAATCTTATCTTATCTTAAGTTGCAACAGCATAGCAAAAGAGTTTTGGGTACTAGAATGGCCACCAGCAGTCCAGACCCGTGTCCCAATTAAAATGTATGGCACATTTACAAGCACAAATCCCAACTCAGACAGCACACTGTTAACAACTGAAGATGTACAGGAAGCAAGAATTGTAATACAATTTGACTTTAAATATTTGAAGTTATTATATTTAAACAAAAACTGTATCTAATAGAGTATAGATTATAATTGATTTGCAAGTCATGTAATCAATTCACATTTTAGACATCCTAAATCTTTTTGAACAAGGGTTTTTATTTAATAAAGTTACAGCAGTCTTAGAGCATGTCAGTCACCTTGACAAAGTTGAGCAGACGTCTAAAGCCCCATGGCACAGAGTAGAGCCACTCAGAGCCAGGATCAGGCCACCGCGGGTCAACCAGTTCAGCCAGGTCTCGGTCAGTGAAGTAGCTGCTGCCCCGACCAGACGGGTAGTTCTTCTGGGTGATGTAGCGGGTGGTGAAATGGCCGATACCGAGGAAGTCACAGGTGCCCTTGATGTAGCTCTTCTCTTGCGGGGAGAATGATGGCAGGCGAGATGTGCCGAGGCCTTGCTGGACACTCTTCCGTCCTGCAAATGCAGTGATGTATTACATACTTGTCGTCGGGTAAAACTTAAGTATTTACAATTTGGTGCTTAACTTACCGATAAAGTCTTTCATCACTTGAGGATAGTCTCCATGGAAGATAGGCGTGGCAAACCATCCCAGGTAGAACTGAACGTATCTCTCAGCTGCCTCTATGTCCTTCTGGTTGCTGATGTCCACCGGTTCCCCCCAGTCTCCAGACAAAGAGATCCCAACCAAGCCTACAGGTTTAAAAACAAGATTTTATTACTTAACCAAACAGCACTGCTGAGAGGCAAACAATCATTATACATACTATTATTTAGAATATAAGCTGGTTTACCTTTTTGTTTGGCCCTCCACTGAGAGTCATAAGTGTGCCAAACTCGAGCATGCGCCTGTAGAAGAAAGAGGTTTTACTTTTAGGTACGATCAAAGAACCTATGTTTCACTTCTTTTCCTATGGGTTTCATGGGTCCCAGATGTCCACATTTAATTTAGAGGAGTTTCTTGCTTAAAAATGATCTCAGACTTTCGATTTTGGCATGTCCCCTGCTCAGAAAAGGTTTATTTAGTGTAATTCCTCAAGGGCTGTGTCTGACCACACCTTTTCCAAGAAGTGTTTGTGGTCACAGCTTACCATTGCTATACTCTAATGTTTACTGTGGCTGCCCGGACATGCCTAGACAAGAACCTTTCATCAGAGCAGGCTGTGAGCTGAATAAATGGCATCATAATGGAAACTTTTCTCTGAGAAAATGTTTTCTGAAAAATGGAGCAAGCAACAGAGATAAAGCATTTTTTTAAATGTGTGTGTGGGGAGGTAGGTATGCCATGGACACATGATTTGTATTAACATACATAAAAGATACCAAAGCAGTGCATTTGACACTGGTTTTTACGTTACATTGAAATAACGTTGTTTCCTACAGTCCCATCTAAAAACTCCTTATTGGAGTCCAAAACAATAAGTTGAATATCTGATTGTGAATTGAGTTTTATACCTTAATTATATGATGAGCTGCTTTGTATGCTCCTGTTCCTTTCAGCCTCAGTCCAGGTGCATGCTCACCTGTCTCATAGCCTTCAACAGCCATAGACTAAAAAGGAAACAAGACTTTATGTAATATTGGCATGGAAAATACCTTCAGAGACAAGTTGAAACTTTTTGTGTAAGCTTTACAATTGAGTTTGCGGAGTTATGTGTTTCGGAGAAGACCTACCCACGGATTGTTGAAAGTGATCCAGTATTTGACTCGGTTGCCAAATCTCTCAAAGCACAGGTTGGCAAATTCATTGAAATAATTGACCATGCTTATGTTCTGCCATCCGCCATATTTCTCTTGTAAGACCTTGAACAACAAAAACCCATTAAAGATAATAATAAAAACATCAAAAAGTTTTTTTTTATGATTTTATGTTGCATTGTCAACCTGTGGAAGGTCCCAGTGATACAGGGTGACAATGGGAGTGATCTTGTTCTCCAGTAGATGGTCGATTAGTTCATCATAATACTGTATTCCTTTTTCATTGATGTGGTCAGCTGCAAAATGATGAAACAGGTATAGGTTGGTCATTAATTGTGTTAAGTATCAAATAAAATGACTTCAGTGTATACTCACACTTTATGCCAGTGGGGATGAGTCTCGGCCAGGAAATGGAGAAACGGTAGTGATTCAGCTTCAGCTCCTTCATCAGAGATACATCGTCCTAAATACAAGATACAAATTAATAACATTAAAAATTAAGGCATTGTCTGCCTTTTGCCCTCACCATAAGTCAACTTTGCATCCAAACACCTACCCGGACTTTAAAGTAGCCCTCACAGGAAGAGTCCCCTGTGTCATTTTGTTGGATTTTGCCTTTCTTATGACTGAACACGTCCCAGATGCTCAGTCCTTTTCCGTCTTTGTCCCAGGCTCCTTCTGTTTGATAGGCTGAACCGCCGGCACCCCACGAAAATCCTTAAAGGAAGACGTCAACAACTGCTTAATCTCTGGCTTAGATTCAAGACAGAATATCCACATTTCCATCATGTTGTACTGAAATTACTTCCAAACTTTATGGAAGCATAGACATCCATTGGAATAGACATCCACTTAATTAGTCTATGAGCGGGCTGATTGGAAGGGGACCGCCATCCCGTGCTGTCACAACAAAGACAAAGATTTATGGCAATAAACCCACACCCAATGGCCAAAAGAGTTTTGCACCTGTGTAAGGAAGCTCAGATAACACTTTTACAATAAGTGCATCATATTGGCAGAGGCACAAGTTTATCTGTTATCTAGCTATCCTGAAAAGAAAAATGAATGCATGCTTACAACTGTGAACTTTTGTCTGGTCAGCTTCCGGGTTTTTCAGTTTTTAAGGTTCTAAGCACTCCAAACATAGCAAGGTTTTGGCCACTTGCCCAGTGAAATATATCCCATTGATATTTGAAACAGTCCATCATTTACCATGCTAGTAAATTCTGAAATGCATCAGAAACAGATTTGATGTTTGTATGCCTCTTAAATGTAACAGTGTACAAGGCAGACATCTTATTTAAGAGGTGGAGCACGAATAAAAGCCCAGCACGTCTTCTGAAAAGGGGAAAAAATAGATGTCTTGGACAAAAGGCTAAAATGACCTGTCCTTTTTAATGAATGGATACATTTTGTACATTTAATGAAAATGGATGCCATTTTCTTTCAGAGACCAAAGCAAGTTTTTTACAGAATTGAAGTCAAATGTGTTTATGGTCATTTGTCCATCTGTTCAGTTTTACTTCCATCTTCCAGTTGCCCATATGAGCAAATAAAAACCAAAGCATTGGCATAAATGTTTAAGCTGAATAACGCTGCACAATCTCAATTTTGGAAGTCATGGGTCAAATGTAACTTTGACTTTTCATTCTCCAATTTTGAAGGCATTATCTGAAGTGACTCAAGGATGAACTGACTGACTTTTGAAGGTCACACGTCAAAGGTGGTGGGAATAGAGCTTTATCTTCAAACTTTTATGATATGTACATTCTGACTCATGAACGAACACTTTTGAGATCAAGGTCAGGAAATGCAGCCTTAAGTTCATCCTGTATTTGTTCATGTGATGCTTTTCACAGATGCTAAGTCTGACTCAAGGATGATCTGAAATGATTTCAAGGCCTTACGGTTTATTTCATACTCATGAATTTGATATTTCAGGAATGCTTTGAGGGATTTTGATCAAATTTTGCACAAATGTCCACCCACATTTTAGGATGAGCTAGTCGGATTTTGCAGTTTCAAAGTCATGGGCTTTGGGTGTAATGTTCACCCCTTGGTTAAAGTATTTAACTACAAAAAATATCCTGGCCCTCTTTTTGACCAATTAATTAACTTTCTCTGTTGGCTGCCTTTCAACTCTGCAAAGGCAAAAATCGGCCTTGTTGTAGTTAGAGTTTTCTCTCCTTCTTATACCTCTCCAAGTGTAAACATTTTTTAAAGTGATTTATTGTCTGTAATAACGAACAGTATGCACTGTTAAGAGACCAACCTTCAATGAAGTTATTTGAAACAGCATATATTTGTTCATATTATAAAAGAAAACTCAAGACCTATCTTTCTAATCTGGCTTTTAGCTGATTGTATTTATTATCATTTTATGTTATATTTAAACTTATTTTAACCCTTTTATTTTGTTTTATTACTACATTTCTGTTCAGATTTTCTATTTGGAATTGTATTCTTTGTTAAATGCTTTTCCTTTTTTTATCCTATTTTAGCTGATTTTATTATGCACCTGATGTTACACTTTCTCATTTTACCATATTATTTATCTAACTTTTATTCTACGCTGTTATATTATTTTATTCATTTATGTATTTACACATTTATTACCTTCTAGTATTTTCGAGTATTTTTAAGTATTATTTTAGTTTTAGCTCCTGTGTTTTCTCTTGTTTTTTTAATTCAAGATAACATTTCCTCAGTCCTCTAATTCTGTTTTCTGTCAGAATTCCTTTTTATGTCTTTGTGTGTTTGAGTAAGTGAGTGTGTATATTGAATGTGTTTTGGGGGAGGGGGGGGATTGTGGGGGTCTTATGTTTTCATTTTATGCAATTTTCTGCATTTTATTACTATATAACTTATTATTTTATTTTATCTTTTTCTCATGTAAAGCACTTTGTATTACAAAGTCCTGTATGAAAAGTGCTATACAAATATAGTTTGATTGATTGATTTTCTGACAGTAATATAAATATATATACACACACACATATGTGAAAAATAGAAGATACCACAGATTTTTAGCACGGAGGAAAAGAACAAAGTTGTGTTTACCAGCTGGAAAAGTGCCATAATAGAAGGATCCGTGGTCGTTCTTTGTCCAGTCGAAGTCCTCAGCCGAAGACAGACACAGCACCAACATAAGCACATGACACACATTGAGAGCACAGCGGGGCAGCATGGTACTCCTGAGCCTGCAGCACAGTCACAGTCCAGTTCTGCTCCAGTCCTTCACTAGGGTCTGCACACAGACAAAAACAACCTTTAGCACTTTTTAATCACAACAACAACAACGCCCCACTCCAAAACACTCCTTTAGTAGAATAGAAGCAGATATTAACAGAAAGACACTCAAAATGTAAACCGGGAGGTGTGAAAGCGTCTAATGTCACAGACCATGGGGGGTCCCACATCCCTATTGCAGAGCAAAATTCCCCCTTTTCAAACTCAATGGTGTGTGAGCTGATCTCGCTGAGGCAGACAAATCCCATACAAAGTGTGGTTTCACTTATGTAAGCAAAGTTAATGTCAGAGAGGATGATACATGTACGGGGCAAAATCATCTGACAGTGAATGGAGCTGATATTCTACATGGACTGAAAATAGTTTTCAAAAACTTCAGTATCTTAAAGTTGTGAGACAGTAAAGTTTAATTTCTCAACTCATGACATGGTTGAGGTACCTGAAAGGTTTTTTTAGCCTCTACTGACACAGAATTCGATAAATTCTGGGATCTCTGTATGACCTACAAAGCAAACAAGACATTCTGTGAGGGGACTGCAACTTTATTAACAGTTATTTTTATGACTGTTAACGCTGCCTCAAGGGTAGATAGATAAATGTTTTGTATATTTTCATGTTAAAGAAACAACACGTAGCAATATGTCTGTCTGACAAAAGACAGAGCCGTTCAAATATCTGACCATTTTAATCTTTCTTTGAACAATAAAATGTATAACTTGATTCATTCTGTCTTGGAAAATCTGAAACTTAGGCTGACTTAACATTAATGACACTGTGTTTCAATCCATTACAACACACTGATTCACAGCCCCTGGAAACAGAAATGATCAAAACCAAAAAACTTTCTTCATAAGGTTTTGTGATCAAATATCTAAATATCTTTGGACTGATCTTTGCGTAGTTTCTTAAATATCAGCAGTTAAGATGTGTGGATGCTCAGAAACTGGATGTAAAGTGGGCGGGCTTTGAACAGTCATTTCTGATGTAGCAAATAACTCAGCCAATAAAACATGTCAGTGGGCTTCTTTTTGTCTACACAGCCCTGAGAAATCATCTTTACTGTAAAATGAGCTGTTTAAGACCAAGACTTTCTGATTTTTAGAGATGGTGTTTCTCTCTCAAACATTCAAGGATGCTTTAAAACACAAACTTTGAGACTCTGTCAGAATTCTAAAAATTCAAGTCATGTTCACAGGGGCTTTGATAAAAGTGAACTCATATTTTGATCACTGTGGAGTAATGTTTCCTACTATCAGATTTTTTAAAGCTCCTGTAAAAAAAGACTATTGGTGTGAAAATTTCAGGACATTCAAGGACTCACCATTTCAATATTATTTTATAAACATCTACAAGTACAAACCCATTGTGAGAGTTGAATGATTTTTTAATCTGATATAAAGTAAAAGTGCACAAATACAGTATAATAGTCATAGTAGCTTATACATTTTACCCTGACAACACATTGCTCTTTACCAATAAAGGGTAAAGTCCGTAATCATCATGCTTTTATAAAACATACATACAAACAGATATGGACAAAATTTCATATCTCAATGTTCATGCCAGATGTCTTGATATCAAAAATCATGCAGTGCATTCAAGAGCAATTGTAAAAATGAATTTGTACATGCAGGGCGAGCGCGGGGGAAAATCTATATCATTTATGTTGTTGCTTTTTTGATATTTAATATATATTGAATGTATATCTCAATATAGATACGATAACGACACATCTTTCAGCCCTACTACATACTCCTTGTCTCAGAAACTTCATAAATTATCCATATGTCAAGTTGTATGTCCTTTAATAAGTCACTAAGACATCAGTAAAGGGTTTGAATTGGGGTGAATAATTTGTATAAATGATGCAGAAACGCAGTGATCAGATGAACAATTCAAAATTCCAGTGTAATTAGGATTACCTCATTATCTCGCCCATTTTAGATCAAGGATTGGCAAAATGCAGTCAGGGGTCCGCATGCGTCCCCCCCTCTCTCAATCCCACAAGTTTAATCCAAAATATTGAATAACTGGATATTCATGTTTATCTTTGGTTACCAAAATTTACAGCATTCAATCCATTTTGGGAAAAATATGCTGTATAATTGCTCTTGTTTCTTCGTAGTCATGTTTATGCATCACTGAATGTCTTTGATTAAAGAAGAAAAAGACCATTGGAGACGCTGTTAAAATGATGTCCATTGCACTGAAAAAGGGGCATTTTGCTTGAATCCATGTTTAAATATTTAGATAAAGCGTTACTATTTGCATTTTGACTTCAAAGTTGGACGTTGGTATAGTTCATTTTAGAAAAGCTGTATGTGCTCCTTTTGCTTGATTAAGCAAACATACTGGTGACATAATCTTTAAGTTTGTAATGTGGACCTCCATCTGTGTAGGTAACATTAATGAGCCTCCCTCGATGAGCTGAGTTGCCCATCCCTGATTTAGAACTGCATGGTATTATTGGTCTGTTGATGGTATCAGAGGTGCCCATATTCTCCAACTTTCTGCAACCAAAACCAATGTGCAGAAATAACACACACTTTTTTCCCACACCATCATTAAATGCAGTATGTATTTTGTAACCTGCTCACAGAGTACCGGTCTTGTATTTGTGGGGTTTATCCTCTCTAATCAAATGTAATTATCCAAAGTACCACAAGTTTGCAAAATCTCAACAGATTCAACATTGACAGAAAAGGTCACATTATTGGCAGTAAATACCTGCAGGAGTATTCATACTTGATGTCAATCTTACACCCAATAACTACATATTTTAATTATTTCCCAAGTTATGACTCACTTTTCAGCACTTCTTTGCTCTGTTAATTATGCACTGAACTGTGTACAAAATAGTTATCATCCACAATATAAAGAAATAGAAAAGGCTCTCACCTTATGAAGCTTTCATTTGCAGCAGGCGTGTGTTAATCCCAGTGCTCCCAGGTGAACAGCAGACCATGTGAAAGCTGTGTGGATCTATTGGGGTGCTTTCTATTGTCTGCTCCGTGTTGTAGCACCACCCTCCTCCAGAGCTGTCCCTGCTGTCAGAGTGAAAGCTGGCCCTATTGTGGAGCTCTCTGTATTGTTTTATCTGTTTAGAAAATGCTGAATGGTTTGCCCGTGGAAAGTGTTTACACTGCATTACACAGTTGGGCGGGTCAGGTTAAAGCCATTTTACATATTTTACCTTGAACATATGCTCCACCTAAACATCAAATCTCGGTATAGGTTAAACATTACATCAGAAAACAAGTAGATGAAAAAACAGGCAGAGTAAAATCAGAAAGGAGAACCTTATGCAAAACATTTTATTTTGTGCTTTTCATTACTTGTACAAACTTACACACATCTTTTCATATGGCCCAGCCATATGTCTTAACACCAGTCTTCACAACGCAGAGCACTTCTAACCAGCCACGAGCACCTTAACACTGTGTTACGGCTTTTTGGTGTGATATAGATAAGAAGTTGACTAGTTCTGACAGATACTGAAATCCTGACCACGTGCCTTAAATCAGGCAAATAGAAAAAAAGATACTGCTAGCACCACGTCATCATCATTACACTCCAACTTTAACTTCATTCAAATAAATAAACTTCCTAAGTGAAAGTACAAAATGAGTGGACACACATACAGGCTTCTGTTTACATGGGGTCAAGATCTAAAGGTGCAAATATTTTTGCCCCATGAACAGTGAGAACCTCAGTAATCATCATCTTCATCTTCCTCAGGCCCGAACTCCAGCTCATTGTCATCATTTTCCTCATCCTCTTCATCCTCCTCTTCATCATCTTCTTCTTCCTCCTCTTCCTCCATGTCATAATCTACAGCAGTGTTCAGTAGAAGTTTGGTTCGATTGATCTCGCTCTCATCATCAAGGTTGATCTGAACCTAAAAATACAAAAACAATGACAAATGAAGCCGAGAGCCTCTCATAGTAAATCAGAGTTGTCTCATATTAAATTATACCAACATTCAGATCCTGCAATATCAGGCAGTTGGACCACAGATGAATGATGCTTGGTTGCTCTGAAAGACTTTTTCTCTGCATTTGTTGCTGTTTTACTAATATATCATGATACACTGTACTATAGAGCACATTTGTATCTGCCTTTCATTGGGTCTTTCTAAGGCAGCTCCAATATTGTAAATAACGCACTGATACAACACCATGGATGTCTCACAAGACATATAATGCCATGTGTAGAAAGAGTGGCTCCCTATGCCCCTCACTTATATCCCTTTCACATGAAAATTAGTGGGTCAGCGCAGTTTTTTCAACGCCGGTAAACCTGCTACAATTGGCAAGTGACTTCTCTCCCACTGCCAGCAGATCCCTGTCTAATCGGCAGCAGGCGAGCTGTGTGGCTGTTTTTTTCCTCTGGTGTGTCAAGCTAATGTCATTACGTTGACAGTGCAATGAAACACATCCATGTAAACAATGGAAAGGAGCATGGCAGCCATGCACTTGCTGGTCAACTGTTTTTTGTACTTTGTACTTTTGTTCCTCTTTAAAAATGTATAAACTCGGCACAGACTGAACAACATTCAAGAGCTGATGATACAAAGCCGGATGGAATTTGTTGCCAAGTGGTAAAGAGTTGTGTACGTTACAGACGGAGGGGGCAGGCGCCATATTATGCCGTGGGACCATTATGCTGACATCATGATGTAAACTAGCAGGTTGACTGGGTGTGATGTTCCTCAGAGGCAAGCTGATAAAAACCTCTTTCGCTTGCACGGACAGTCGACCCTGGTCAAACTGCCTATTAGAATCTTTCAAACTGCTGACAGGATCGGACTGTTACCGGTTTTAAACAGGTTTTTTGGCCAGTCTGAAAGGGGTAATAGATTAAAGTGAGAGCTGTTTTGGTTGGAGTAGCAGATGGTTTGCTATATTGACAAGGAAGCACTTACCACACTTAATATAAACCTGGGTAAAAAGCAAGTGCAATACATTGGGTGCAACACAAATAATGTCTTATAATAATTTTCTTGTTGTCTTGATTCAAGGAATCCAATACAATATTTGAAACGGAAACTTGGTTTTCCAGGCAGTATTACATCTTGCAGTTATACAACATATAACAGTAAAAGAATATATAATATACTTATTTCACAATAATCTCTCCATAACAGTACCTTACCTCCACCTCAGGGGACAACTGTGGTGAGGCTCCTTCTTCTGTTTGAGCATTTATGATGGACTTCAAGGCACCTTCTTCAAACTGAAACAGAGACAAAAGAAGAAACATTTGAACCACATGGTGCATGGACAGGGACCAGTCTAACACTGCGATCTTTCTCCTTACCTTCAACCTGTTCAGCTGATCTTGCAGCATGACTTTGATTTTAAGGAGAGTCTCCTCTTCCTTCTTCAACTCCTGCAGGCGGCTGTGCATCTTCACTGGAGCTGCAGCAGTCAGACCATTCCTCAGTGCTGACGGAGAGAGATGAGTCAGCCAAGAGCACAAGATGGATATGTTAGAAATCTGTCAAAATGTCTCTCTTTAAAACTTGTGTTAAAATCGTGTAGTAATCATTTCATGTTACAATGTTACAGTTACATTTAGTGGATGCTTTTGTCCAAGCGGCTTACATCTGAGAGTAAGAATAGTACAGGCAAGAATCTACCGCAGGGAATATTACAACTGGACATATGTGCTGCCATGTAGTGCTAAATGCAGGGCCTAATTGTCTTTCTTAAAGGGATATGCCAACCTTTCTTTTCTTTTCATGTCTCATCTCATTCCCGAGTCCATGACAAGCAGATAAATCCTTCTTTTGTCTGTGCATGCAGGAACAAGAAGGAGACGGGGAAAGCTTGCTCACTGCAAGTTAGCTTAGCTCAAACACTGGGAGTCAACAGGTATAGCTAGCCTGCCTCTGCCTACAGTCATGGGAAACTCTTCAGCAACTCTTAATGGACATGTGTGCTTGTTGTGCCCACCCTTTTTTAACCGAGTAATGATACGCTATTTTCTATTATCATCGTATTACGGGGTTCCTACAGCTCAAGCCAAGTTAAATTCAAGACTTTTTAAGGCTTTTTAAGGCCGTTTGAAATAAAATTTAAGACCAAGTCGACAACGAACCACAATTGAAACAAACAAACAAACAAAAACACCACATGAATTACCTGGGTTAGAGGCCATTTTAACCCAATGTTTATTTTAAATAAAAGATCACTTTTTGTCTTCTTTTTAACCCGATCTTTACAACTTTATGCCATTTTTGCCCCCATCTCATCTTTTTTTGGCCACTGTAAGAACCATTTTTGGAATTTTTACATGGTTTTTGAGATTTAAAATAAAATTTAATTCCAAATTTTGCTGCCATAATCAATTTTCCTAAGCCACTTTTGGATTTTTTTTTGCAATTTCATACCTATTTTGTACCTGTTTATTAACCCTTTTCCACTTTCATACCATTTTTTACCCAATTTTTGCAATTTCATCCCTCTTTTTTTCTTTTTTTCCTCTATTCACACACTTTGTCCCACTTTTGGACCATTTTTACCTTTTCTTAAACCCGTTTTTACAACTTTCTACCTATTTTGCCCCCATTCATCTTTTTTTGGCCACTGTCAGAACCATTTTTGGAATTTTTACATGGTTTTTGAAATTTAATTTCAAATTTAATTCCCAATTTTGCTGCCATAATCAATTTTCCGAAGCTACTTTGGGATTTTTTTTGCCAATTTTTCCCCATTTTTTTTCTCTCTCCACGCACTGTAGGTAGAATCAAGACATGCGTCTGCTCTGTAAGATCCGGGTGCAACCACTTCACTGTTTTGTTAGTTCTGCTATTGTGATTACACGATGTTGCCATGACAGTAAATCTGTGAATTATTTTTGAAAACTAGATAAATGCTACTTAATTTTTTTTTTAGTTCAATCTAACATTAACCTTACTAATGTGGTCAAATTTTTACGACTTTTGAAAACTGGATTTAAGACATTTTAATGCCAATTAAGGCCTTATTTTTAGAATTATGAATTCAATGCCTTTAAGACTTTTCAAGGATCCGCGGGAACCCTGTATTATCTTATTTTACTGGTAAACAGAAGCTTTGTATTGTTGACCTCCTTCTGTGGTGGTTCTGAGACGAGACATTCACAAATGAGTGGAGTCTTCTGAACAGCTCTTTAAGTGAACAATGAGGCCTGAGTCGCAGTTGTGAGTGAGCTGTTCATTTGCAAGCTATTCTTGAATGCAAATTGCCTACAAATTTAATAAGATAATAACAGAAGATAATGTAACATAACGCAGTAAAAAAAGGGGGGGCACAACAAGCACACAGGACCATTTAGAGTTGCTGAAGAGTTTGTCTGATGACTGCAGAGGCAGGCTAGCTATACCCATTGACTCCAAGTGTCTGAGCTAAGCGAACTAGCGGTGGGCAAGCTTTGCCTATCTCTATGGACTCAGAAGTGAGGCAAGGCAAAAATGAAAAAAAGTTGGTCTATTGCTTTTACCAAACAACTGATGGAGAACCTTGTCAAGACACCTAAATATCATCATCAAGTCTTCATATCAGTGAATATCAAGCATCAACAAACTCAGTGCTGAGACCCAAAGAGCTGGGTCTTACACCTTCTAACTCAGGGGTGTCCAAACTTTTTATATCGAGGGCCACATAAAGAGGAACACATGGACAACTGAGCCACTTTCTGTGCCTCACTTTTAGTGCATTGAAGTTGATGTTTTAAGGTTTATGGGTGGGTTTTCACCTGTCAAGGGGCCGTTGTCAACCCTATTTATTACAAGATTTACACCTAGTACAGGCTAGACCTTTTGAGCAGCTGAGATGGGAGACACTGACATCTTATCTTCCCTTTCAGACACAAAACAAGAGTAAACTGCAAGAGCGTTGGTGCTTGAAGATGAATATTACATTATACTTTGTAAATGAGGCCTTGTAACAAAGTAAATACAGCTGAAAATGTGCATGATTGATGGTTATGCTGCTGTAATCAAAATGTCTTGATTCCTCAACGGTTTCGGGGGCCAATTCAAAATAGGCAGTGGGCCGCATTTGGCCCCCGGGCCACAGTTTGGACACCCCTGTTCTAACTCGTTCTAACACTGAGGGCTAAAAAAGAAAAGAGACAAATGAAGTGCACAAGTGTTTCTGAAACAGTCTAGCCTTTAACTTTTGCCTAAAAGTAGATAGAGACTCTGCAGATTGAATAGAGTTTGGGTAATTCACTTCACCACTTGGGAACAACTGAGGAGAAGATTGATTCTGAGCCATGAGATGGAAGCATCAGGCGTCTTTCACTGGTAGAGCACGGAGGGCCAGAGGGAGTAAAAGCTTTCAGAAAGAGAGGAGCTGTTCTTGCTACTGTTTTGTAAGCCAGAAACTGAGCTTTGAATTTGATGTAACACAGTGGATTTGTGGGCTTTTGGGGCTGCTGAAGACCAGATTTGCTGCTGCATTCTGGATCATCTACACATGCAGAGAGACCTGATAGTTAGTAATATAATATATAAGATAAAACTATTGACAATCTGGTGTCTGCCAACTTTGAAATAATGATTCCTTGCGCAATAAAAACCGCCCCATCTCCAGCAAAGTCAGTTTAACAAATAATGCAATAAAAAAGAAAACATGGAAAATATATGCAATGGCAACATTATTAGTACAAACATTTTCCTTGAATTGTTTTCTTCTAGTATAGGTTTACTCGTTTGCAAGAGAAAGGCAACTGTTTCATGCGCCAAGAAATACATTTGAAAACAAAAAACTTTACAAAGATATAACAAAGTTATTTATCATAAACTGACCCTGACATTACTTATGTGCTTAGCTCTTTAAATGCATAGCTTTGTTTCTTTTACCTATATAAATGATGGTACTAAAACGTATGATAAAGCCCTGTATTTAAGTCATTCTTTTAAAATATCGGGTTTCACTGTTATTCTATTTGAATACATACTT
Source organism: Scarus forsteni (assembly GCA_036419115.1). Taxonomy (NCBI): domain Eukaryota; kingdom Metazoa; phylum Chordata; class Actinopteri; order Labriformes; family Labridae; genus Scarus; species Scarus forsteni. Next base: position 5,598,170 of record JAZDUH010000245.1, on the reverse strand, counting down.
TTTCGATAATGTGTCCCTTTGTCATGTACAATAAACTTAACTGTTTCCCCTAGTGACCGAAGTTATACGTCTCTTTCTAATATATCATCAAATAAAGCATCCAGTGATAAGAAGTTTGGCTCTGTGACTGAGATGAACAGTGCTGTCAGACAAAAAGCATCAGACTGAGATATGTGCTGCTAGCTAAAATAAAGACAAAACAATCAGGCTGAACTGCGCTGGTTTCACACTAAAATGAAAAGACGCCTCAAGAACTGCAAACTAAAGCTCATAATCCAGTGTTAAGCAGTTACCTCTGTTTCAGATTTCGGCTACAGCGCCATAACAGCGAAGACGTGTGTAAAATAACAAAAGATGTCCCTCCAGCAGCGCTATTTCAGAGCACGATAGTGTTGTTATGCTACAGCTCATGCTACAGCTACAAGCTGACGTTTTCTTCTTCTTCGTTTTTTTGGAGGACCACAAACCAACGTTAATGGCGCATGCTGCCACCTGCTGTAGCGACAGTGTCATAGCATGTCTTCATTTATTGTACTTTTGTGAGAACAGATAAACTCTGTATCAGATCAAACTACTTTCTTCTACTACATAAAATACAGACCTGCATTTGAAAAAGTACAACTTTAGCTCAACAGTTGAACTTTAAGTTCACAAAGTAGGCTTTTTGTATATTGTTTTCTTGGTGCATCTCACTACATTGTTGTACTTCTACTATCCAATAGTATGCAATGAAAACTTGAATAGCTACATTTACCCTTAGTGACTTCAAAAGTTGTTAAAACACAATCAGATTAAAAGTGCCACTGTAATGTATAATCAATAGCAAATTATTTGACACCTACTTGAAGGTCATGAAGACACAGTATCAACATTTAACAGTATATTGAAAAACTTGTTTAAAATATATATTTTTTCATTTTACTTTAGAGAGTTAGGTGAGCAAAACTGTGTGTGTAAAAAATGTAAGATTATAGGAACTGTACATTTAACAACGTGTTTATTTGCTCTTATTTGACAGGTATCAGGAAAGCATTTTTCATATTAGATCATATAACGTGCTTTGAGCTGTCCAAAATTGCACTTAGTATGGCATATAAAAATATGTTAAATACACTAAAACTAGTATCAGCTCTCACTTTTTTTAAATGTATTTTTTGGGCATTTTGTGCCTTTATTGACAGTTAATAGGCTTGTGAAAGGGGGCAAGAGAGCAGGGGAAGACACTCTGCAAACTGGTCACAGGCGGGATTTGAACCTGAACCGGCAGAAGCAAGCACATGGGGTGCCTGGTTGCCAACCACTCCGCCAAACCAGCACCCCAGCTCTCACTTTTTAAAAAACCTCAGTTCCCTTCTCTTCCCAAATTTAGGAGTTCCCTGATTCTTTTGTCTTAAGGCTTAACTATTTTAAAATCCTAAAATAATGAAGTACATGTTCAGAATTTCTTGACAGGTTTCAGTTTCTTGCTTCTAAATCAATCTTTTTGATCCAGTTAGAGGGATTAAAGCACAGTTCTGTATAATGTATGCTGGGCAAGACCCCTTTACCCCAAGTTTCTCCCCCTGCTGTATCAATGGGGCGTTAATGAGAAAAGTGCTGTGCCATAGCTTACACTAGTCAACTTAAATGAAAAACTCTCAATCATGAAGACAAGAAAAACACCATCAGGTCTATTTACCTTCTTTTCTTGTTTAAAATAATGCATAAGGAGGTTTTTACACTACATTTGTTCAATAAATATGTTTTGCTTTAAGTTAAATAGAAGCCTTCAGTCAATGAAGTTTCATTTAGTCACACCTGTGAGGCTGATCAAACCTGCAGTCAATGTGTCTCTGACTACAGAGCTGCTTCAGCCAGATGTATATAAGCTGTGAGAAATCAGCAGACAGGTTGATGTGAGTCATTGTTGAGGTGGTAATATATATATTTTTCATTATGATCATTTTTGGACTTTTTTGTTACCTCTGCAGGGGATGTTTTAAAAGTGCTGCTGTTATGTGATGCTTTATTTGTTGGCTAGCCTACTTGATGTTCATTTACATTTAAATTTCTTCAACTTCAAAACTTTTCTGCACTACACCACTGGCTAAAACTTTCCCCATTTATTCGTAGTTTGAATTTTATTTATATAAAACTTCACACAAACATGAGTTGCAAAATACTTTACAATGAAGCAACATGAAAGACAAAGAAAAAAGAACAATAATATCAATACTAAAAAGTAACAGGATATTTAAATAACTATAATAATAAACATAATACAACATACACTTTGAAACCTTGTTTTTATTAGTGACAAAGATTTATTTATGCTAACTCATTGATATGTCAAGTCAGCATAACCAATGTCACGTTATGTTTTAATTAGGATTTTCTTTATTCAGCCTGGAGTTTTAGATTTTCTCGTTTTAATACATCATTTTTCATTTTTACTGTTGCTTTTAGATTTTCCTTTGATGTGATTTTCATTTTGCCTTCTTGATAATCACATTAATATTTGACCTGTTTTATTAATTACCCTGTTCTGGTGTAAAATGCGTCCCAAAATCACGACCCTCAGTGAAGCCCTTAAACGCAGCACTGACGGAAAACTACAAGACGACTTTGCCGCCATCTTGTGACCAACCGCCGAAACAGCTCAGCTAAACAGAGCTGAACCCTCGTTGTTGGATGGCATTCATCAGGTTGGAGCCAAATGGTGAGGCACTCAGGAACTGACTTTAAAATCCAAGTTAGTTTATTAGGAAAATAAAATATGACAGCTATTACGTGTATATCAGAAATCTCGACCTGACATACTTTACTCTGCCGTCCATTCAAACAGGGGGCACGAGTTAGCTAAGTTGACTTTAGCTCATTAATGCAGCTGAGTCTTTCTTTTCTGGTTCTCCACACCTTTTCACAAAGTTTTGAAGTGGCAGGTGCCAACTTTATAGCACTTGGGAGCCTAATTTGTAACAAATGTTCAGTGTTTGTCGTCCTCATAAAACACAAAGGTCACGCAGTTTGAAGGCAAAAAGGTCTAGAATGTTCCCGACCTGATGCTGAGCTCATGTGCATGGTGTAAGTTTGCCTCTGTTGCCTTGACTTCAACACTGACTAACTTTCCTTTACTTTAGAAATGTTCAAAATAAAATGGACAGATAGTGTAAGGACATGATTTGTTTTTATTTAAATGCTACTCAAACAGTATTTAAGAAACGCCTTTCAGAATAAAGTTACAGGTTCTGTGTCTTAATTGAGAAAAAATGACAGAAGGTGGGATGTTAAACTATTTTGAGACATGCACACCATTGTTTCCCAAAAAGTATTAAACAAACTGCAAAAAATAAAAGGCAAAGTATAAAGATTTCACAAACATGATAAGCAGTAAAATTAGGATTTATAATGTTCGAAAGATTACATAATAAATGAAATGAGATAAAAAGGTGTCGCCTTAAGGATAAAATCATTAATTATGCGTGTTTATTTAAAAGTTATTGTAGAGCAAGTGGCTGTCAAAACAATATGAGCTCTACATTGTTAATTACTTAAAAAAGCTGGATTAAATAAATTGTTTTTTTTCTTTTTCTATCTTTTACCTGTCTGACAACTCCTTTTTATTCTTTTCTCAGGTCCTCAAAGTTTCATTTGGGTGTCTGTACCTTCATTTTGGGATGTAACGACAGAAAACATCAAATGTTTTTGTCCTTCTCTGTGGAAGCCAAAGGAAAGAAGTGGGTCCAAGAGGCAGACCTGGTCAGTAAGCATGAGGTGAGTGAGGGGAAGCTTTCATGGTTAGTATTAAAATGGTGAAGCATTTCTTAAGTTTTATGCACATCAAAAATCTGGTTGAGGATTTATATTCTATTCTATGAAGAAAAGATCATAGTTACTCTTCAACTTTGGTAGATTTATAGACCAGTAAAGTACATTTTAATCAGAGTAACTATATATATTTATGTATATATGCATTATCTTTTCAGCTGAGCACTGTGTCCAGTGGCAGCGTTGGAAAGACCAATGCATTTTTTTCTAGCAGTGAGAGATAAGTAAATATGATTCACTGCTACAGTGACCATCACCAGCCCTCCCTGTAGGCTACTTCCATCAAATCAAACTTTAACCCCTGATGTGAGCTGAAGGGGAGGGCCGTGCCACACCACAGTGCAAAAGAAGGGGAAACAGTGACAGACAGGACGAGACAAGACAACAAGGAGGAGGACAAACAGGTAGTGTAAATATTTTGAGATAGCAGTCCAAGTGCTGTGCTGATTTTAGTCCATACCGGAAGTAAAGGCTGCAAGAAACCAGGGACACCAGAGATGTGGGACCTGATAGTAGGGGGTGGACCCACAGGGGTGTGATATGGAGGAGAATGCATCACAAGACGTGACAAGATGTGTAGGAGTGCCCAACTCAGTATATTCTGACGGGACCAATCATTTCTCTCAGTTAGTCTCAACATGGGCTTGAGTATCTGTAAACACATGCATGTGAGGTGGTCACCGAATACCCAAGAGGCTGCCCATAGAGTAGCTATATTTTTAATTTCAACAGTATTCTTGGACTTTTTCAAACCCATACCTCTGAGACACACCAGTCAGTCTCAGATCCCCCAACCCCCAGTGCACTGACTGAACAGGTAATGTAGACTAAGGAAATGAATACTTAAATAGATAACAGATGGAAGTTATTGATGTGAACCACAACTAAAATGACTCTTAATCATTCTTCAAAAAATGTTTGAATAGCCCACTAGGTTCTTTTTTAGGATTCTATCCCAAGTCCATCCAGATGTGTGCATTAATAATCACAGCATGCATGCTTGCTGGAGACTAACGCGTTGCTTTCCAAAATAACATGCATTCTACCAGCGCGTTGAACAATTTAAACAGCACACGTCATCAAAATCTTTCTCTCGAATATCTTTTTCAAGGGTGCGTTACTGTGTAAAAACATATCTAGATTAGATTCACACGTTTCATGGCTATTTGTTCCTGAACACACATTAAGGTAGTTTGCGATCCCGAAGTCATAACTTGAGTTTTAAAATTTGTTTACATGTGATGTTTTTGTGTTTATTTATTCAAATGGGTCTGTGGAGGCCCACAGCCTACACTTTGGGAAGCACTCACTGTCTTGTCTTATTGGCAAATCCAGGGAAAAGAATGAAAACTCATGAGTTGCTATTGTGTTGGTAACTTGCTGTAACATTTATGTTTTTAAAGAAAGTTGACATGTAAACAGGCTTTTTATATTTATAAAATTGAAATTCTACCCAACTTAAATCTGAGAAAGGATCAGCTTCACTTGAATCATGACAAACCTGAAATTAGCACAAGCTTTCACACCATGTAGAGTCTGCCTGAATGAGACGGACTAAACACCCTCTTCACCAATGAAAAAACCTGAGAAATTTGGAAGCTGTTACAGATTTGTAGGTGGCTTTTTTTTGATCATGTTAAGGTGATTCATAAAATCTTGTTATGAAAACCACCAAATGTCATCCAAATAGAGCTTCAATAAATGTCACAGATTTTAACTGTCAGCAAAAATAAGAGATCTAGACATAATGAGCATTGAAGATACTAGTTTGCTGTTTAGATAACGAGAGAGGAGGGTATCATACTCTGCAGCATTTGACACATTCATATGCTTGATGGGGGTTTTTCTGAATTAAAGCTGACATCTTTTTTACATCAATTTTCAAGCAATAAAAAACTCATTACTAGTGCTGTATTGATTGTGAAAATTAGTGCAGATGTTGACACAGATGTTTACAACATCGATTTACCCATACCAACGCAGATGCTGATGTTTTCTTTATTTCCACTGTGGTGTAAATCTCCTACAATCTGAGAATTTTTTCTGCTTGATCATTTAAACAAGTCAGTGTTTGTGCAGCAGGACATTTTTTTCTGTCCATTAAAAAATATTCTTTCATCAGCAGAGATTCTGATTCAATCCCCAAAACATCTGCAACAGAGAAACATCTGCTACTGATAGCAGTTGATTCCACTTTAATTTTCCTGTTGCTAATGTTTGTGAAACAGGCCAATATCAGATGATTTTAATCTTACACTAAGGTTTGTTGTTTTTGCTTCAGGTGTGGGATAACAGCAGCTCCGTGTAATGCAGTGACCCATACAAAGACCACGCAGAAAAGGGAGCAGGTCGGAATAGGACGGCCTTTGTTGCTGATTCAGGTTTGATAACAGATATTTCTGTGGGTGTCATGATATGGAAGTTTATTGACTTTGATATATTTATTGTAATAATCAACTGTACCTATTTAGACAGAATGGCAACAAAGATGGTTTGTAAGAATCTCGTGTTTGTTGTTTTCTCTTTCTGTTTTTACTGATCAAAAAGCCTTGAAAATCCATCCACATTGTCTGATTTGCAGAAATTCTTATAATGTCCAAGCAATTTATGTTCTCAATGCAACTTTGGGCAGTCTTGAAGTTTAGGTCTTGTATAATGCTGTTAATGATTGAAATAACAGTGGTTATATCTTTTTTGAACTACACTGTAATGACTAGCACCAACATTACCAAAATTCTGTGAGTCAGTTAAACACTCTAGTTAGCAGTGCTTTTCTTTGAAATCCTTTAAGAGGGCATGCTGCTATACAGATACGTCTCTTCATACCTAATGATTTCCCTCTAGATTCACTGTGTATGAAGTGAAATGATTTGATCATTCTTTTTAGGAATCTCTGAGAACAGCTTCTGTGCCAAAATGGAAGCCCTAATTAGGATTTTTCATCAAACTTACAATGTAATTTTACAAACAGAAGCACAACCATTTTTATCATGCAATGCTTCTTATGGGAAGGAGACTTCCTGTTAAGGTGACCTCCTTAATTATAAGACAGGGACTTTAATTATTACACACAAATTACAAAAACACATTTAAAAGAGAGAAAGATATTCAAACCTGCTAAGATATGATGGAAAAAACAATGAAGCGGCTCAAGGTTTCTCTTAAATCAATGAAGTGTCACAGATGGTTTAGGCAGAGTCAAACTAAATTATGACTTAAAGGTGTAGTCAGCGATGTGGGAGAAAACGAGGGGAAAAGTTGTTGACCTGCCTCTCCCTTCATACCTCACCCCTGGCTCCACCCTCCACTCGAAAGCTGATGGACGTGCATCGTCATGGAAACGGCCGTGGAAACTGCATAGCTGACCAACGTAGCTAAGGTAACCCCGACTCGTCAGACAACTCGACTGACAGTGTTGATAACATCACGACAACAGTACATTCTGGCAGATTAGACAATAAGATGAATGCCTGACGGCTGTTACTGTTATATGAAGCACCACAAAGCTAATGTTGCTTACCTATCCAGCAGAAAGACGGAGACATCCACGTCCGTTTTCAGGTCTTTCAGTTTGCGGAGTTCCCTCCACCGTCGGAAAGAAACACCAATGTTGACCCGGGTTTTCGCTCTTTCATGGTCATAGTCCTTCTTTTTCACTTTTCACTCCTCTGACCTTTTTTATTTTGGGCTGTTTTTCAGCCATTGCTACTGCACCTATTGTATCTCTCTCTTACGCTAACTGCGGACGCTACGCAACCTACTACTCCCCCTCCCCCCTCTGTCTGATCTGCGCATGAGTTTGATCGCCCCCTGGATGTGGGGGGTGTACCCTGTTTTGGTGACTCGGCCCAAGCCACAGTATTTACCCGCTAAAATTCAGAGCCAAGGCTGTGTATTGAAACCGGACTTTTTTTTCAACATGCTGTCAGTGGTGACATCTTGTGGATGGAGAGGAGAAATACGGTGATTTTAACAAATAGTGCATTAGATTAGAAGATTAAAAGATCGCTGACTACGCCTTTAAAGAAATGAGGAAAATACATTATACACATGCAGATAGTGCAACAGCTTGTTTTGTTTGTTTAAGATGATATGCATGAGTAAATCGAGTATTTTTTCTCTCCTTTACAAAGTATTTTAAACTGGGTGAAATGTATTACCAAGTTAAATATCGTACATCAATCCTGTTCCTTTATTAATAGAAGAATATTGGTATCAGCAGATATTGGCTTAAAATCTGAATATTGTCATTGACAGATGTGACTTCTTTGCAGATATTCACAACTGATATTTTGGCTGCACAAATTGACTATGGATGTCTCATTAATTGACTGTTTAATTGGCAGAAAGACCAAATGTACCATAATAGTTTACCATGTTACTGAATATCCACTTTCATGAATCAAAAATGTTATTTAGTTAAGATTTTTATGTTTGTTCTTGCTTCACGTCTGTTTTATACTAAAATAAATCTGGCATTTAAGAAACAGGTCACTTTAGTGAAAAGTAGGCTTTGTGCTTTTGAATTAAGTATCCATATAAGCATCGGTATCAGCAGTAATGAGTTTTGAAATATCAGCATAAAAAATGTCATAATAACTCCATTATTGTGCATCCTTGTTCTAAACCAGTTTAATGAATTAGTTGTTTTTAAAGGTAACATTGATATTTCAGATTACCTCCACTGTTTTCACAGCAGATGAACGATTTGGCAGCAAAGAGACAAGACTTGAATGATTTTCAGTTTTGTTGGCCAAAAACTAGATGAATGTGTGCAAATTGCATTTCTGTACATTTGCTGCGTCCTGGTATTTGACTGTGTGTGAGAACAGTATTGTAGTAAAAGCCAAGCTCGTAGGGATTCCTGGGAGGGTGAAACTGGATCTATGTGGTGCTGCACTTGAGACCTGAAGGATTTGCGGGTCAGACGAAAAGGTGCTTTGTGGCTTGCGCCCCACTATCACAGCTGCCAGACCCCCGGCACAGACATGAGAGCTCCCCCCCCGATGGCATGAGAGTTTTACTTGGAGCTGGTTTCAGCAGCTCAAAGGTGGCTAATGCTACACAGTTATCACTCTGCTCCTTGAGAGCCACAGTTGCTTTTTCCTTGTCATCACACGGACTCTGTTGCTGCTACATTGCAATTTCTCTCCAATCAAAGCCTTCCTTGGCAGCACCCGAGCCTGGTGCTGAGGCCCGGTGGCAGCTGAGTCTGGGGGGGCTCAGTCACCCTGTGAGCGGAGGTCTCTGCCTTTGCAGCATTTGAAGGTGCTCCCACCGCCTGTGGAATGCAGTGCTGGGTGTGTTGGATAAGGGGCCTCCCAGAAGGGAGAGGAGGAAAGGGGGCGGCGAACGCATAGAAAAAGAGGGAGAGGAAGGGGGGGGTGACCTTTGAACAGTGTCGTCAGGAAGTTATGACTCAATTTTCAGTTGTGGCTGTAAAATGAAGTAAGAGCATGTAAAGAGAGGAGGGATGAAAGATGAAGACAGAGAGAGAGGGGGTGAAGATGCTTATGCAGCTCGTAAGGTGAGGCCCACGTAGATAAGATTGTAAAACAGCAGTGCGGGGTTCGGGGAGTCGTGAGGGTCAGCAGGTCCCTGTGGAATCATGGGCTCTTTTGCAATTATAACTGAGGAAAACCAGATCCTTACCAGCATTGCTTGTGACTGGTGTCTGCTACAGAACAAGCTTTCAGTCTAACAGAGCTGAAATGAACTTGCAAGATGACCACTCCTGTCAGACGCTTCAGGTCAAGCCATCTATAGAAGGTGAAGGGACAAAGTGGGGGTGGCAGCTCCAGGATGTTCCCTCTTAGCATTATAGCCATGTGTACTGGAGTCTAAGGCGTCTACAGTATGAAAGGAAAGGACTCATGTGGAGATACGGTGATGTGGAGGAGCCTTTGTTTCAAGGAACCCCCTCAACCTTTAGCTTTCCTGTCCTGAGCTCCCACATAAACACTTTCATGTAAATTGGCACGCATACGCGCAGCATGACAGATCTATAAGAGCTCATTCATTGTAATCAGCAGCACAATCTTCTGCACGTCCACAGAGTCACAAAGGTATGGGGATGGATGCTGTGGTGGTGAATAAGTGGATGTGTATGTATACTGATACAGATCCGTGAATGCATATTATGCGGCTATAAATATCCTTTAAACCCACACACACCCTGCACAAGCTGTAAACAAAGTTAGAAGATGGATTTCTCTGTGTATGTTCAAATATGTCTGTATGTTATATGATCAATGGATCATATATAAATCATGCAGTTGTACAGGATGACGCTCGATCAAGGTTTGCTGAAGTTTGTTGCATATGAAAACCTCACTTTATCAGTCAGTTGTTTCATCCCAGTGGACAGGCTGTCACTACATCACTAAAGATGATTGATAACAGTGTTAATCACCAGATTAGCCTCAGCAGTGGGCCACGCTACACTGTGTTTTTATCAGTCAGCATTTGTATCAAGTTTTGTTTGTGTTGAAATGTTTGGCATCTGGTGATGTGCCATCGATGCTATAACACTGTCCTTGACTATCAAGAGAGTGTTGTAAAAGTCAAGCATCACTTAATCACCCTGCTGCAAATCTGAATTAGTGGTGCCCTCACCAGTATGTTACAACAGTTGTCCTGAAGTAGGTAGAGACAATGTATCTGTCAACTAAATGGGTAGAATTGGCTGCGGGGGGCTGCTGGTGCTGGTGGGACTCCCTGTTTGAGAAGGGTCTTTCTGTGTGGAATACGCATGTTTTCCCATGCAAGCGTTAAGGTGCCTACACACCTGAAGCGACTTGAGCTACCTCCACGATCACTCTCCATGCAAAGTCAATGTACAGCCACAATGGGGCGGGGCTAACCTTCCCACGATGCGGTTGCTGCATTCAAGGGGATCACTTTGCTTGTTGTGAGATGTTAAAGTTAAATAAAAGGTTATCATTTCAGGCAACAGCCAATCAGCAGTGTGTGCATGTGTGACGGTACCCATGACAGACAGTTTTCTGTCCTAACTACAGAGTAACAATCTATTTCTGTGTGGGAAACATTAGTCAGTGAGGACATTAGTTCTGCCTTGACAGACCGTAGAAAACTGACAGATGATGCTGCTGCAGGGACATCAGCTGCAGTGTTTTGTGTTTGATAAGTGAGTGAAAAGGATACAGTTGAAATAATGTCAGCTTATGCATCCTATAATGCGACCTAAATGAGGTATTAATGGACACAGGATGCGACTTCAGTGGACAATGTGATTTTGATTGCGGAGTTGCTTTTGTTGTGAACGCAGCTTTAGTTTTCCCATGTTACCCAGGTTTCCTTCCACAGAGCAAAAGCAATTGTGGGGAGTTGATTGGTGACTATAAATTGCTCGCAGGTATGGATTGGAATTGATAGGATTTTATCGATACCAGTGCTGTTAATAATAGCACTGGTATCATCATTGCATAGATAAACGCTAGTAAAAGAAAACATACAAAAATATCCTGCATTGCTTAAGTTATATGCTGTCTTCTTTTACCGCCTAATTTTTTTTTTAGTGAGAAGTAGTTGATTGGGGGAGGCTTAACCTTTCAAGAATGTATCTAGAAGGTGACTGGGCAGTTGTTCGGTCGTTCCTATTCATGACAACGCAGTCAGAAGATGGAGAAGGGGTACCCTGTGGCTGCAGTGTAAAGTGTATTAAGTGAGCAAATTCTTACAGCAAACACTTGTTAAAACATGTCAGAAGTGATGTGAAAATATATTTCTTTTATGGGAATTCTTTCAGTGTTTGTATTTGTTTTTCATTTAATGAAGAAATGCTGCCCAGATCTGACAAAACTGCCACTGAAACTGTTTGCATTTAATCTCTGTCATGCAGTGGACCATGCATCTGCAGACCAAGCTCAACTGTTCATGCTTGGAGATTTGGAAGATAGATCTGGCTGATTACAGACGACAAACCAGACAGATCCAGCTACACTGCAAGGTAAGAAAAGTAGGCCTATGCAATATAACAAAGTCTTTAACTTACACTAAAACTAAAACACCAACTACTAATGGAAGAAAGGAGGAAATGCAAGTTGTAGGAAATAGGGCTTTAGGATGAAACAACATAACTAGGAGGAGAACTGGAATTAAAGGCTCAATTGTACACAGAAGGTTTAAAACTAGACAGTTAGAACCTTGCCATCATATAATCTAAAATTACATGGCTAAGAATTTGTTTTTAAGTATTTTGTTCCATAAAAGGTTGTAAAAAGCCTTAGATTTGCTGCTAAGTGTGTCAGTAACCCAGGTTTAGCTCTAAGATTGAGGAGTTGTGGAGTCAAAAATGGCCCAATAGACCTACCTCAGCTGGGATTTTACCTTTTATCATCCTCATTTGTTGAACTTAAGATTGCATTCTCTAGACTTGCTTTTTAGGTCTTGACTACAGTTAATTCGATGCTTTGCAATGAATAATTCACTTTCAGATGCTGTAATGTCTTAGGGGGGCCGTCCTTTTGGCCTGGTTTTTAGTTAGAATTTATCTTGATTTAAAAGTTTTATAAGAAAAGAAACACTTAATATTTGGTGCACTACAGAGCTCTCAGTCTGCCATCATGTTGTTACAGTGCCATTTACAGCCCTTAAACAGGCAAATGGAGATTGTTTTTCTGTTATTGTGTTTTGCATGTAAATGCTATTTAAAAAGTCTTTCTGTCATCAAATGTCCATGTGAAATGGCGTTTATCATCTGCTGTTTGTTTTACCATGACTAAACAGCCGGTCCCAATAAAAGAAGTAAATTCTTATAATGGACAGACTTGATGCTATTTAACAAGAAATTTGCATTGGTATCAACTTAAACACTTGAAACAATGGCATGCTAGTTACTGGCAAAAATCCAATATCACGCAGTCCATGGAAAAATAAACATTTCCCATATTGAGTTTTGATTTCAGTCTGCTTGTGTGGCTCTTTTAGTTACACTGATCTGTCCAGAGGGGTTAAAGTACTTGCCATGAAATTGGAAAGGATGTGCCGCATTTTGTGATCCTAGTGAAGTGAAAAAGCAGAGTGACAGAGCGGGGGAGGTCTACTCCTCAAAAGTACGTCAGATGCATGGAAAACTTAAAAAGGGGTCAGAAGAACCAGCAGATCCTGGATGTAATGTGATCCGGTGTAACCGCAGTCAAAAAAGACTGTTGATTAAGGTTGGGCTGAATCAAGCAAACTTCTTTATGTTGCCGCTGCGGAATGCTTCAGATTACGACATGAGGTTTGCTCCTTGATATATTGTGGTTTGGTCTGAGCGGGTGGGAGGGAATCCAGGTTCTGTGCTGAGGAGATTGCCTCTGTCACAGCTGAAATTTGTAAACTCATTGACCACCCGTACACAGCATTCATGTTCCCCCTGGCCTTCTCTTAAGACCCACAAACAAACCTAGAACTCAAGAACACCTCAAGCAAACCAGGCCCACTGACTGTAGTGTGATTAATTACATTTCTCTTTCCTTCCTCCCTCGCACTCTCTCTCTGTCCGTCTGCCGCTCTCACTCTCTCGCTCTCCTGACTCTGGTGTGTTGGTCTGCACAGTTCACCTCCCTCAGTACCCCAAGTAAAACATCATTCTAATGTCAAGATTGAGCAGATGGAAATCCACCATGTTTTCCTTCCTTGCCGAAACATTTTCTTTTCATAATGATTAATTATTAGCTAGTCTTGCTAGCTACTTTTCTGATCCTTTTTAATCTCAAATATCAGACTGCCTGGTTCCAAAACATGGTAAAAGATTATTTAGCAAAAACTTAATTGAAGCAAAGAATTCTGACCCAATTCACCACAACTCAGAGCAGTAAAATATGACAGGATAATAAAATGCTGCTCAGTGCATGGCTGGGCAAAGAGATTCCTTGGTGCTGATGCCAAAGACAAAGGTCAAACGAAGCACACGGTCGGATTACTCCCATGGGACTGGCCGCCTGTGTGATCATGACATCGGCTAGGTTACAAAGTGCAATAAGGTGTGTCTGCTTGGCACCATGTGTTAGTCAGATTTTTTCTGATGTATTCTTGGGTAAAAATTAAGCCAATGCAGAAGTTCAAGAAAACACAGTTCCTGAAGTGTCCACTTGGGCTTTCTTTAAGGCATCTGAACTTCATCTTAAACTGCTGATTTTATCATATGAAGATGTTTACTGATGACCTGCACAGTGTAGCTGTTTGTCAGGAAACCTTGTATCTTTGTTTATTAGTGCTTTCACAGTCATTTCCAGTGTTTCAACAAGGCAGCTGTTGAATGCCCCCTTGATTTTTGAATGGCTGTGACACTCAGGCTTTGTCTAATGTTTTCATCAACATTTTTGGATATACAGAACTAACATCAAAGCCTGATCTCAAATTCACTTTCTCGGTGATCGTCTAACAAGCATCTGTTTTTATTGTTACCTGGACAGCAAATCCTCATGTATTGGTACTAGGGATGTAACGATATGGAAATTTTGTATCACGGTTATTGTAACCAAAATTATCACGGTTATCATTATTATCGCGGTATTGTTGCAGTGTGCTCAAAATGTTCAAAAAGTACTTTTACACAGAATTGAAATCATTTAACCCCTTTATTGTTATATTCATAACAGTTCTTTTGTCTTTTTTGTCAATAAATGTGTCAGACTCAGAGGCCAAACAATGCAAACTGCGCATGTGCACCTTGTGTGAGGCTCCTTAATCGAGGACAGATACATAGTTCCGGCTTTTCAAGGCAAAGAGCAGCATCACCCTGCGTTACTGAGGCAGTGTGGTGATCAAGCACGATATAACGGTAATTTTAATTTTTGGATATACAGAACTAACGATTATCGTGGGAAATTTTATCACGGTTTACCATTTTACCGGTAACCGTTACATCCCTAATTGGTACCTGTCATATGATGTGACACATTAATGTTACACTCCCAAGATGGGCAATAACATTACTCTCTTCTGTCCTTTACAGAGAAGTAAACACTCTTACCACAGACTTTGGACAGGTATATTTTGTTTTAAGGAGTGAAAGATGGTTATTTTTCAGTTAAATGCACCAACAGTTTCAAAGATGGGTCTAAGTTATACCTCTATTGAGCCCCATATTGGCAAGAAACCAGCATTGATCAGTTCTGTTAGACACTCTACTGTGTCTATGAGCCACGGCAATGTATTACTGAACAGACGACTCTGAATCCTGCTGGAAATTATTGTTTCAACTTGATCAGAGTATTTCTGCTTTTAGTAAAACTCCTGAAAACTGACTGGATGTGACAGCTACTTTTAAAGGTTTACAGAATAGATAATGTTGGCTGCTGACAGCTGTTTTGATGACTGACTTTCCAAATGACAGAATTATTGACTCAAACACATCAAAAATACATAAAACGACTTCAATATCTGTAGATTCTAATCCTTACAGTGGCGTCAAAGGAAGGATTTGCCAATAGCTCAGTATATAAACTAGGGCTGGGACAATTCACTTTTCTCCCAATTTGATTTTTTTACATTTTTTTAAGGTGCCGATTCGGTTTAAATTGCAATACAATAGTGCCAATTTTTTGCAATCTTCAGTTAGCTTTTTAAACACCAGCGAAAAAGATGAACAATAATGATGCCTACAGACTACATCAGGAAAAATACACATCACATGTAAGTCTGTTTTCAGGATTTATTTAGCAATATATTTTAACCAGCTGTTTATACTCTCTCTTCAAAAGCCTGGATTGCATTTAAAAGTGGCTTATTAACACAGACTAAAATGAAGCTTTTAAATTTGAAAAAAAACAAACAAAAAATCTATTTAAAAATCGTCAATCCAAAAATCCTGATACTTAGGTGAATCGATTTTTTCTCCCACCCCTAACATAAACGTACCTAAAGTGACATTCTGGCAAAGACTGCTTTCTAAGTGATATAAATAATGATACTGTGTGTGGGTTCAAAATGCGTATAACCCACATAAATATCTAAAATTTCAAGCTGTGTCCATGGAATGTAAATGTTTTGTTATGTAAAGTTGAAAGTTGTAAAGCCTGTGCTGCAGCTCCATACAGCGGACAGCGCTAGCTGATGCTCTTATTGGCTTCCAGCCCTCTGCGCTGATCATGTGACTCAAAGCTCTTGATTTATTGCCCTCGGTAATGATATTGGTGGCTAAGCATTACAGACTGAAATTTGTCTGTTATAGTACTCAGAGTTACTGAGTGAACATTACAAAACTTCTAAACACTTTGTAAAAACACAGGATGCAACAGTTTTTTTTTTTTGACGAAGGCATTGACTGTGCGGCCGTAGCTTGATCAATTCTCATTGAAGTCAAAGTAAAATGTGAAAAATGCTTGTTTATTGAACCCTGTGATGATATCGCAAGTTTTATTTTGTATACTTCATGTTTATGTAATGAGAGTGGATGTCAGCAGTCAGCTGTGAGGATGACGGCCTCTGCTAATAGAGGTATAAGCCAGGAGAGGCCCGTTGGTTGGAGGAATGTGTGAACACAGTGACAAAACCATTTATTTACAGGCACTTCCACAGCGAGGTCTAGCACCCGCGGCCCAAGTGCAACCCCAGGAAAGACACAGCTGCGTGTGAACGTTGTAGCGCCAGCCTCGCTCACTTTGATCGCCCGACATGAGAGCGGCCCTGATCTCCAGGAACACCACCCATCTTGTCTGATATTCTGAGTGCACAAACTGAGACATTCCAGACGTGCGAACTGCCCGTGACAAATGATCGCCCTTTGGGTTTTCAGCTTTCGCATGCTGTAGGCTTCTTGGCACTGTGAAGTGGATCCAGGGCCGAGAGTTTTCCCCACTCTGCAGCTTTAGTAACTGGAGTAGCACCATAGAATGTAGACGAGTCCTGGTGTGGATTGTTTTGTTCCAGGGAGCCTTTAGGGTGGAGCTATGATTTAATATTGACCCTTTTTCAACATGGGGAAGCCTACACCTGAAACTGACAGGACTTTTGGGACTGTCATTTAGCAGACTGTTGATGGGATTAAGTTTGCTTAATGAAAGACCTGAGGCACAACTATAAAGACGTTTGTTCTAGTGTCATGTCACAACCCTCCTTGCCAGATTAGTCACCATGTTCGAGATTGATGTTTGTTTTGGTTGGACTCCAGCTCTTGTCAAGTTTCTTCTCTTGTATGAGATGTGATTTTTAATTCACAACTGGAATCTCGTGATTTAACAGGTTTTATAGAGGCTCGTTGATTTCCCCATTTCAGTTAACAGGCATTGCTCTGTTTCTTTTCATTTCTTAGCGCCACATGCCTTTCTCCAAAGTCCATCTGCTTAAAGCTCAACTTGCTGATTTTTTTTTGGCACAGTTCTGCTCCAAAGTCATCCAACTACAGCTAAAAAAATGGACTATCGACCAGTGTACTGGTGACATAGTTTCATTGTGTTTACAACTATTCACAGAACACAAGGTTCTTGGGCTTGAAACGCATCTCTGGAAAGACTGTAAAACAACAACAAAAATAGGAAAACAAAACACAAATCTGTAGTTTTTGCTCAGGTTGTTGATATGCAGTTGAACTCATGGGAACTTCATGCTCAAGTTGCTGTCTCCCCTCTCAAACTTCTGTTGCACTCTAGTGCAAATGGGTCTTCACTGCCAGGAGGTCTTGGCAGCAGTTTTAGCAAGATTGCATTAAGATCTTACCTCCCTGTGTGTGTGTGTGTGTGTGTGTGTGTGTGTGTGTGTGTGTGTGTGTGGAGGCTTGGATACTTTCACTGTATTGAACTTCAAGAGAATCGTGGTCAGAAATGTCATGTATGAAAACAGCTGTGTTGGGGACATTTACATCTTTTCATAAATTTTGACTGAATTCCTTCTCATGTTGCACTGCATACCAAAAAACAAAGGAGATGTTAACAAATGTATTATAACCACCCTAGATGTTTGGTTTCTGTCTAGGGATGAAAATTGAAAACAAATTCTAGTTGAGAATTGTTAACAGCTCCATCAAAGAACTGATATCATTAATCTTTTTGCTTATCAATTCCCTTATCAATTCCTTCCACTGACAGGGTTCAGAAGCATCAGAATTGTAGCTTAATTTTCATTGCACCTACTGCACAACCTTAAGTGAGTGGAAACACCAGCAACTTGCAGAAACAGATATCTATGCTGTGACGTGTTTAACATTGTTGCCCCTGAAAATCAGACCAACATTTGCCCACATGCAAAACCTGCAGGAATCGATAAGGGAATCGTTAAAGAAGTGGATCGATTAGCAGGATCATTAACAGCATCGACATTGATAAAATCTTATCAATTCCCATCCCTATTTCTGTCCCATGTTTGTTCATTTCAGTCTGTCTGTGAGCTAGATAACTCAAAGTTCTCCACTGATTTTGATAAAATGTTCAAGAAATGTTGGTCATGGCGACGAGGTAATGTATCTCTTTCTAGTTACGTAGCGGTAGTTTTTGATGTGTGACAACAAGCAATTTTTGGAAAACTTAGTATCATAGTTTTGTCGCCAGCTGTCCGACCCAACCACAAAGCTAAGGAATAGTATTTATAGATAACCTATTTTGATGCTATAAAACTCATCTTAAAGTGTGTATTTCGATCAGGCATATATCTAAAAGTGAGACTTTTTTGTAATTACTCAAAAACTCCTCATAGGGGCTGCTGGTTTGGCGGAGTGGTTAGCACCCCATGTACATGCTTCTGCCGGTCCAGGTTCAAATCCCGCCTGTGACCAGTTTGCAGAGTGTCTTCCCCTACTCTCTCACTCCCTTTCACAAGCCTATCCACTGTCTCTCTCCTATCAATAAAGGCACAAAATGCCCAAAAAATGCATTTAAAAAAAAAAAAAAAACTCCTCATAGCAACTTTAAGTGTAAATACTGCAGGAAGACCTTTTTACACCACCAATTTGTTCCAGCATAGCGTAAAATAATTGTTCATTAATCGTAATCAAGGTAAGAGCTTCAATTCATCCTGATACTGAGATTTGATATCACCCAGCCCTACTACTTCCTTACCCATCTCACTAACTTAATACATTTACCCTGTTTAACTTTGATCTTACGGTCCTCCCCACCGTCCTGCCTACTGTCTTACTGACTGAGACTTTTACAGTATTGATTTTGAAGAAAATTCCAATGGTGATACTGACTGGAAATGACATTATAGAAATGTCTGACGGAGGACTCAAACCCCTCTCTCAAGACTTTCAGACTCTACTTTTAAGTGGTATTTTTCTCATTTCTCTTAACCTTAATGAGGCAAAGCCACGGGACCAAATACACTATCACCTTGATGTTGTTATTGCATTAGACTTCACAACAGTTAAGTGCAGCCTTGTTGTAACAACCCTTCCTATGTTGAGATACTTTCATGCTACTTCACTTTCAAACATAAACTGCTATGGAAAACAAAGCACCTGGTATCAAAACTGAGTGAAGTCAGTAACACCATAAACGTTATAATGATGCATCACAGTTGTCTTCGAGTTCTACCTGCTGAATTGAACGTAGACACTGAGAGGTAGGCAGAGCATAAATCTATCCTCTTGTAGCTGGACTTTGTGGAAGTAGTTCTCAATGACTGTGGGTTACATTGTGGGACCAGGGAGGAAGTGTTGTGGAGGGGCTTTGGGGGCGTTACTAGGCAACAGGGTGGGCAACTTGGCGTAATGAGCGCGGGGCTCAGGAGCTGTCTGCTCAGTGTTCCAGGTCCTGACAAGAACAGACAGCCTGGCCTGGGACGGCCTGCATGGAGCTGCCACCACGGCCACCTGCTCACAGCAATCATCACCAGCGCTCCAGCCAGCCACCGATACAGCATACAGACCCAATTAAGAGCCCTGCATGTCCCCCTCCAGCCAGCCATCACTAACACTCCTGCAAGTCTGACAAGGCTGCCTTTTTTCCCCTCAGCAAATCTCTAATTAACAGCGTTGGTAGTGGTGAGGCCGGCGCTGTACAGAGCTGCTGAAAGGGGCTGGGACTCTGCTTGGGTAATCAGCTTAAATACAGGTTTATTTCCTGCCCCCTGTGCCTCGCTACTTCCAACAGAGATTGCATTCTTTTATCTGTTTATCTCCAATTTCCTCTGACTTGTAACGTGTCTTGTAGACACACTGTCACCCCCACTAAAGGCCCGACTGGCTGCTCCCATGATCAGATGGTTTCAGAGCAGTGATCAGAGTTGGTTTTGGCACGGCAAAACTCTCAACAACATCTCTGTCTGTTCCATTACTGCCTTACCACCTCCTCTCCCTCCGCTCCCACCATGGCGAAAGCCTCTGATCGGAGCTGCGGAAACTTTGCCGAAGAGCTAAGCCGTCAGATTCTCACTGGGAAAACCTCAGCAGCTAGTTCAGTTAGTTGAATATTTGTTTGTGAAGTATTAAATATTGAACTCAGCTATGGAACTACAAACAAAGTTTCTGCAAGGCCAGGTTTGCATTTGTTGAAATGTATAAAATGGAAACAGCCAGCTATATTGTGAAATGGCCTCATTACCAGAGAGGGATTAGGAGGGTTGTGTGATCCAGCCGAGAGCAGAGGAGGCAGAGGAATTTCCTTCAGTGTGGAGGTGTTATTGTTGGATCGCTGTGCAGAGAGGTTGGATGAAATATCCTCTTCCCCTGGTTGGGATTGACTCGATACAGGAAAGAACTCTTCAGTGGATGACACCTAATTACTTGTATTTTACAATTAAGGAAAACCTCTAAGAAGGGATTAACTCTAAAATGACAGGAAACATCACACCTGCCTTCTTTAAAAAACAAAACAAAGATGTCATCAATAAATCTTTGACTTAAGTCTGAGTCTTTTCTGGTATGCAAAAGAAGAGTTGACCACTACTATATTATTATGATTAAAGTTAAATACTCTACATGACCTTTATTTTTTTCCCATAAATAGCGTACAAATTTACTCCTTGGAAGGGAAGATTTTAACTTTTTTTATGTAGGTATACCCTTGTAAGTAACGATAATGGATGAGAATCAGGAACCATTTGCAGTGGAGAATTGATACAACTGGCTGAAGGAATGGATGTCACTGTGCTTAATTTCCTTATCAGTTCCTCACTAGGATCTGGCTGCCTTGCAAATGAAGGAAGTCGTGCACTCATCAGAGGCAGTCAGCTCAAAGGATGTGAAAGAAATAATCAGAACTGATAGGGGACAGAAGTTGTCAAGTGTGGCTTAGTTTTATGCATTTTCACATTAATTGCATACATACAGGGTCTGCAGCAACATGCTGAAACTTTCCTCTGAGCAAAATGACAATAAAACTTAAAGACCTGCTCTTTGTCGTGCGTAAAATCCACAGAAATCACTGAAGGAATAAATGAAGAATTGTATCATTAAGCAGAATTAGTAACAACATTGTTATCAAAAAAACTATGAATTCCCATCCCTGGTATTACTTCCATATTTTTTTTGTTCAGTTGATGATCTTGATAAAGATGTAAATGTAAAAGTCTCCGAGGTATTATGCATTTACAGTATTAGCTGAAAAGACTAAAAAAGTCAAGCAGTTCTAGAAGTGCTAAAGCCTGGAGTTTCTCCAGCTTGAGGCTGGCTGCAGGGACCCTGGAGGTTAAATGTTTCACAGCCAAAATAAATCTATTTACAGCCTGGTTACAAACAACGGCTTCCGACTAAATCGATAATGCACCTGAGTGCACTCATGGGTGGGAATGTCATTGAGGATTTTTGGAAATTAGAGACATGATTGTCAAGGCTACAAGTTCACAAGGCTTCTTGGTTAGGTTGATCTTTCCGCGTCATTAATGTGACATGCAGAATCCACTTTCTGCAATTTGTGGTGTTAATCATGAAAGCAGTCATGAAACAGAAAGTAACTTAGTGGTAAGCATATTCATACCATTTGAACATTGTAATTCCTTTTACTGCGGTTTACAGAAAATAATGATTATTGCTGTAATGTACTACAAGTAACGTGTTTATTTGGACGGATAGTTTCTTAGATAGAGCAAAGGCTTGTCTGCATTGCCTCTCCCTTTGCATTGTTGCAAGTAACACATTGAAACTCCCAAGCTTTGGCTGACACTGTAAGAAGAGTAAAGATAAGATAAATTGGATATACCCATGAAGGGAGGAGACATTTCACAGTGACAAAGTTACAGAGAACAAAAAAATATATTTCCAAGTTTGTTCCTTAATCAGCAGCTTTAGCTGCTCTTATTAAAATGATAGAGTTTGAAATAAGTCTCAAGTAACCTGGAAGTGAGTTTTAAGATGCCGCTCCTTTCACATAACAGTTGTCTGTGCAGCATATGCTTGCAGAATGAAACACAGTTCTGACTTAAAGCTGCAGCTTGGAGTATTTCTGTGTATTTGCAGGATGACTGAAGACAGGCCCATTTTAGCATGTCAGTTTTGCTTAATTGTCTGTTTTATGAGTTTGCAGGACACCATGACCTGAAGTAACATGAGAGAGCCCTTCCTTGAGGCCACTCTCGCTGTTGGGTAAAATTGTAATTGCTAATCTCTTCATCCTTAAATATGAGTCTTCACTTTGGACTTGAGGTTTGTCAAGATTTTTTACCCTGTGCAAAGCCTTTCTTTTCCTTTGTCAGAAACAGAGTTTGCTGTTCTGTAAGTTTGAATGGGTAGTTCCAAAGGGGAGCAGCAGAGGGGGCCGTTTGTCAGACAGGGTGAAAGCTTTTTAGTGTCTCTGAGGATTGGCTTCAGTGGAATCATAGGACAGGCATTTGAAAGTATTTGTAAATGTTTAAATACATTGACTTTGAAAAAATTTGCTTTGAAAATTTTTACACTTAAGCATATTGATTGAGTATTATTTCTACATTATTACTGTTCTGGTGTGATACTACAGTCCAGATCATATATCAATATCTTCTTGATGGATAATATAGAACACACCTTTTTAGGGTCGAATGGTGAACATTTAATTCTGTTGTTCTTCAGTGAAGAAATGACAAATGGCCATCACAATCCCAGACTGTTATTCTCTTGTGAGGTATAAATAAAAATTAAGCAACATCCTTAACAGACAAGCAATCCCTTTTATTTTGAAAAAAGGTGCTATAAAGAAAAAAATGTAAAAAAAAATTGGAGCTCTTTTAAATGTGAAAGATGCCATGAGGAGAATCTATCTGCAGCGACATTAAGACTCTGCTACCCATGAGCACGCGCGGCGACTGTCATAATGCTGCGTTCCAGTAACCTCGGAACTGGGAGTGACATCATCTCCGACTTATCGTCGTTCCAGCTGAAGTCGGAAAGTTTTTGATGTGTGACAACAGGCAATTTTTGGAAAACTTATTATCGTAGTTTTGTAGCCGGCTATATATCGCTACTTACAGCCCGGTGCTCTGAGACATGTCAGAATAATATAAATTTGCTCTAGTTTTAATTGACTTGTTCCCGAAGTTGAGTATCCAGGCCAGTCCAGCCCTGACCAACCCGACCGGAAGACTAAGGAATAGCATTTACAGATAACCTATTTTGATGCTATAAAACTCATCTTAAAGTGCGTATTTCGATCAGGCATATATCAAAAGTGAGACTTTTTTTGTAATTACACAGAAACTCCTCACAGTCCCTTTAAAAATGTGTTGGCAACATTTTTAACTGGTGAGGAACAAGGGTTCTCTTATTTTTTCCCAATTCCCCACATGTTTGTAAAGAATACCAACCTATTTTGTTCTATGTAATAGCGAGCTGAAGATTGCTTGCAGCTTTCAATAAGTTAAAAACAATGATATCCGGTGTTAGGGGCTTAAGTCCTTTTTGTTGTAGCATTAGGAATTAGAATAATTCTCCATTCAGAATTTAAATTTAAAGCTGCTATGAGGAGAATTTATCGCCAGCGTAATGCTGCGTTCCAGTAACCTCGTAAATGGGAGTGACATCATCTCCCACTTATCGGTGTTCCAGTTGAAGTCAGAAAAAAACATGCCGATCTACCAGGCTATTTGTTAGCTGTTGTTAGCACGCCCTCTGTTGTTGTATGAAGAATGTGATTATCACTATGGCAGCATTTTTGTAAATATAAATCGAGCAATACTATGTATACAGCTGATCTAGAGCGACACACCCCAGTCAGAAGTGCAAATAAATTGATTATTACAGGAGCTAAATAACTGTTCACACTGGGGGCATCCATCTTCGATTGACACCTCGGGGTGGCGAGGTTTCACCGAGTTCCCAGTAGGAAGTTCAGACTTCGGGGGACGTTCCAGTTTTAGTTTCCCACTCGGACCCCGAAATTCCTACTTCTGACTACAACTTGAACGCACCGGAGACGTGAAGCCAAATGTGTTTGTTTGTAATGCTAATGAATGTAGCATGGATCTTTGTCAGAACTCTGCATTGCATTACAAGTTCTTTTTCAACAACTTACAGGATGCAAAGCAACGAGGTAATGTATCTCTTTCTAGTTATGTAGCGGTAGTTTTTGATGTGTGACGACAAGCAATGCGGGGAAAAGTTATTATCGTAGTTGTAACCGGCTATATAGCACTACTTACAGCCCGGTGCTCTAAGACATGTAATATAAATGATAAAATAATATAAATTTGCTCTAGTTTTAATTGTCTGGTTCCCCGAAGTTGAGTATCCAGGCTAGTCCAGCCCTGTACGACCCGACCAGGAGGCTAAAGAACAGCATTTATAGATAACCTATTTAGATGCTAGAAAAGTCATCGATTTGTGCGTATTTCGATCAGGCATACATCTAAAAGTGAGACTTTTCTGTAATTACTTAAAAAATCCTCACAGTCTCTTTAAAATAGATTACCTTATGATCAAAAAACACATGACAGTATTTGATACAGTGTGATATGCATTTGCCTTGCATCTATTTAAAAAAAAATGAATATCAGCCTAAACTCAATCCTTACACATATTTATGTAATTGTATTTCTTTTTATCCCCCCGACGCCGAAAGGGATAAAGGGGTATAGAAAAAGAATGAATGAATATTTTTTATTATCCTTTGAAAGTCTGTGCAAATGCATTAAAAACATTGTTTCCCAGCCCTACTTCTTGTTAAACCCATGGCTGCTCAGGTGTTAACTGACAGTTTTTTCTGGGTTTAATCAGACAAACCACTTGAGCAGCTCCTGGAAACACCCCTGGGATGGAATACAATGCAAACACACTGTTTCCTGATCCGTCATAATACGCAAACTGACAGCCTTTTCTCACTTCAGATCTCAGCCTGTCCTCTTCATTTTGCATAGTAACAGTGTTATTGCATAAAACTGGAACTGGCTGCTAGGACCTTAAAAATGTGATTGTTGGTAATGGCAGACATGAACAGAACTGCATTGCTGATATGCTGACGTTGCATATTAACTTGTCCCATAATTAGAAATTGAAATTAGAATTTCTTGAGTTTTTAGCAGATCCCCTGTACTGGCTTAAGCTAAAGATTATAGTATATTTCCTTAAGAGCTGTTTGCCCTTAGAAGTAGAACAGCAAGTAGAATGAACTGGAAAGAGGAGGAGAGAGCAGGGTAGACTCAGGGCAAACTGGCTTTGAGCTGGACTCAAACCTGAACCACTGAATGAAGCAAAAACATCAGCATGTGTGGTCTGTGTATGGACACAATAACCAGGATGATAGCATATTCCAGCTTTGTTTTTTCATTTTGTCTTTTGTTATGCTTTTCCCTTAAACTTTAAAGCAAGTTTTAATGACAGATATGTAGGTCCAAACTACTGTAGTTAAAATTAAATGCACGCAAGTATGTGTTTTGTATTATTATCAAAAGGTTGTCTGGATTGTTCCTAGCATACCCTGCAGACCTGCATTTTACTAAGGACAGTTATGTCAAATGAACATCATCACCCAGTTAACGGTTTGCTGTCTAGAAAGTGCTGATATTACTGATTCTTTATATCAGGAAGATTCATTTTGAAAAATATATTCAAAGAATGTAATTGTTTTTCTCTTCAAATATCTTCATTTTCTGAATAATGCATCATGTATGGAATCATATGTTTTATTAAACAAGGGGGCTGTCACAATAAAAGTCACAGCAGGGTTCCAACTCTCTTCCAGAAATAGTTTTCCAGGACTTTTCCAGGATGTTTGTTTACAATATTGGTGTGGGCAATAACTCAGGTTAATCTAGTCTTCTTAAAGACAAGATTAAAGGTTGATGACCAATAGCTCTAGCTAGCTCCACTGTATCATATTGAACATAGGATTTATTTATTAGGATTAACTCTCAGGCATAAACATTGTCTGCTCGCTATCTTTTTAGTCTGGCTTTTATGAAGTGTCTTAGTATTATAAATTTATGGTTTATACTTATTTTTATCTTTATTTTCTCTGCTTTTTTATAAATAGATTTTGTTGATTTAATGTTTAGGTAGCCCAAATTTAGTTTAGCCATTTTTGTGATTATTGTGTGATAATGTGATATTTATTTCTCAGCTTGAATTTTTTAAACTACATTTTTACTTCATTACCTCCACCAAGGAGGTTATGTTTTCGGGAGAGTTTGTTTGTCTGTCTGCCTGTCCGTCCGTCTGTGAACAAAATAACTCAAAAAGTAATGGATGGATTTTGATGAAATTTTCGGGAAATGTTCAGCGTGGGAAAATGAAGAACTGATTTGATTTTGGTGTTGATCCGGATCAGCGTCTGGCCACCATGGTGAAAAATGTGATTTCTGTGAATAACTACTGAACTAAAATAGATATTATGAATGCAGTTGCTAATGGTATGTTTTCATGGTCAAGGAATCTAAATATTTAGATGAAATAAAGGTTGGACTAATATATATGGTCAAAATCACAATATGGCTGAGGACTGTGGCGCTGGCGGAGGTTTGCGCTCTCCGAGTGCTTTTCTAGTTTCCTATGTTTTATTGTCGTTTACTATCAAGGTAGAAGGAAGATAGATAATTTTCAAGGACAATTCAAGCTTTTCCAGAATATTTTTACTTTTCCCACATTTTTCCATATGTTTTCCATGACTGGAAAATCAGTCAATTATTTTCCAGGTTTTTCAGGATGTGTGGGAACGTTGAACAGGTCACTTCTAGTGAATGGGACTTGGTGTTCTTTGCAGTATGTATATGTAATATGTCTTGAAATGGGCCATGTTGACATTGCATAAGAAAACACTCAAGGCTGTTTCTTTCCTTTTGTCTGATGTTGAGTTATTCAGGACTTTATCTGTTGTAGAATTGGGTAGACTGAAGCCTATTCGACTCTTTTTCACTGACCAGCCTGTTTGGAAACTTGCTTCCTGCCCAACACTCAGTCTGCTCCTGAACAGGCAGCAGCTTCTTTGCAGGAGGTTCAACAAATACCTTCACAGGGAAATTTGGGTGTGGGGCTGAAGAAATGGGAGTGATCCCCTGCCTCTACCTGTATGAGGTCATAGGCCAAAAAGAGGAGCCATCATTCACCACATCCAACCCCCCTCCCGTACACTAGTGCCCCTCTGTGACTGATCGCTCTGAGCATGTATATGTTTTCTGTCGAGAACGATGAATTTGTAGAGCTGACTTTGCTTGCTGTTCTGTGAGGAGAGGGGAGGGATGATCGAGGGGGGGGGCTGCTTTTTCTCCAGCTGACCCTGGACTGGCAGGGTCTGCTTTGGTGAGCTCGGTCTCCAGAGCCCAAGTCTCACTTAGCCTCTCAATATCCCTCTTTCTCTCTGTGGGGCCGGGGCTGCTCTGGATGAAATTTCAGCAGGCCTATGAGGGAATGCTTCGCAGAGTTTAGCACTCTTTTACATTGGCAAAATAAATGACTCCTCCTAATGCTCTAATTGGTGGCAGTTTGATGATCAGGTATCGCTGGCCTTCGGGGCTGAAGCACCTAGTTGTTTCTCTTCTGCTCTGTAAAAGAGCCGCTCTGTACCTGCTGCTTCGGAGATCTTTTTAATGAGGAGGAAAAGGCAGGGGGCTTGTGGTCTGCTGAGTCCTCTGAACTGTCTTTTTTTCCATGAAGTCAAAGTAGAGCATTTGACATTTTAGGCTAAGCCTGGCTACTGATCTCTCCTCTTTCGAAATCCATGCCCCCTGGCTGGGATCTGTGTGTGAATTGAGAATCAAATGAGTGGCTTAAATATGATTCAGCCTCTGCCTCTCACTTGCATATCCCCATGATCTTTGGCAGTTTTTTTTCTGTGGATAAAAAAACAAATTGTCACAATACCAGAAATATGAACTTTGACGAAACCCTCCTAAAATTATCTGAGTGACTGATTCTTACTGATAACCATATGTTACCTAATCAATAATGCAGTATTGACCAGGACTCTTTCCATCCATCACCTGGATCGCCAAGGTTGCAGAGGGCTGGAACTTATCCCAGGTGCCATCGGGCATGAGGTGGCGAACAACCTGCAACAATTGCCAACCAATCACAGGGCCACATTGAGAGACTTACTCTTATAGCAAAAAGCGATTTACCGTGAGTCTCTTCTCTCCTCTCCTCTCCTCAGTCAAACCGAAGTTGGTCCTAACCCACCATGTTATTGTCCCTGAGGTCTTATTTGAACATCCAGCAGAGGAGGGAAATCCGAGGAGCTATAGCCAAGGATACGGAGGAGCTTCCTCCGCCGAGTGTTTTGACCAACAGAAACACCTGGATATTATTTGATAATTGGACGCTGCACTGGAGCAGTTTATAAAGAGATGGCCTGTGGTCAAAACAGAAAGAAACAGATGGTAATACATGTGTTTGACAATAATTTTCATTAAATGACTGTAACAAACTTAATTTAATGTCAGTGCAACAGTCCAAGGTGTTGTATGTTGTGTGTTTTCTGAATCACAAATGACCCTTCATTGAAGTTTGTCTCAATTGAACAACTGAAAAAAAAAGTTTTCTGTTTTTTTAAAGAATTAAGTTGAAGTCTAAATCAAGTAAAGTCTGTTTTCATCTGGAAAACTCTTCATACATGTATTATTTCATATAATTATTTGTAAGGCTGATCATGAATAACTGTCAGGGGTTGATGACATAAAAATCCAAATAATTTATATCCAGGGATGTAAACATAGTTTAAGAGTATCTGTTTCTATACATTACTTAGTTTGCCATTAATAATCGTTATTCATGTCATCAATGAATCTAAAAATTATCCTTCATTTAGTTAATAATAAGGCGGTTTCCTCTTCAGTTATTAACAGTTTATAATACCAAACTGACGAACACATTAAAATGAGTTTTTATTTGAATTTTTGTCGTATTTCTGTATAAGCATTCAGCTGTTTGAGTGTGACTGTCAGATAATTTATGTTCATCACAAGCAAACTTCCCTTCTTGGTCGCTACAAATGCTAAGATGTCTCATGGCCCTAAAAGATGTGACCGTGCAAACTCCAGACAGAAAGTTCCTGGTTGACACACGGGTCAAACTAGCACTTTTCTTGTTCTGAAGCAAGCTCATTGACCTACTGCGCCATGCCCCTCATTAAATATTTGCCTAATTTTAATTTTGTATTTCCGTACATACTAAAAACTCCCACACACTGTCTTTATTTTGTAGTATTGGTAGTTTTTGAAGATTATTTTTTAGAGTATTTTGGTCCCTTTATTGATATGAGAGAGAGGGACAGTGGATAGGCTTGTGAAAAGGGGTGAGAGAGAGAAAGTAGAGGGAAGACACTTTCCAACTAGCCACAGGCTGGATTTGGGCCGGCAGAAGCATGTATATGGGTCCAGCCTGGTTGCTTACCACTCTGCCAAACCAGCACCCTTACATTATGTATTTATTAATCAAAAGCATTTTGAAACTTTCCTTCTACCCACAGGCAGACGCCATAACTGTTTAAAAAGTCAGCTTCTTGCTCTGTAACCTCTCCCACCAGACATTGTTTGGGCAGCCATTTAGCACTGAGCTCATGTCAATGCCTCTCCAGATCCAAGCGTTTTCAAAGGGGAGGGGAAGAGATCTGCATCTGATCCATCACTGATATGAAATTTTTAACCTTTCTGTAGTCAGCTTAAATCAAATTCTTGCTTAATAGACATCCAAGACATGATGTAAAAGGTTAAACACACCAGGACATAGAAACTTTAAGAATGTGTGTGTGTGTTTGGGTGTGTGTGTGTGTGTGTGTGTGTGTGTGTGTGAGATAGAGAGGGGTGTGCTTTTATGTGTATATTTGTTAAAGAAAGCCTCTATGTATGCATGTGTTTGTCTGAGAGTAGTGTGTGTGCGAGAGATCAGTTGTGAGACTAAGAAATTGTGGTCATATTTGTGTTTATTCGTGAGGGCTATTGTGAACGGGAGTCTGCGTTTTCGAGTATTTAGTTGAGAATTATGCTTGTGAAAGGAAGTGTCTGAGTGTAATCGTGAAACTGTGTGTACATGCGAGTGTGGAAGTAGTTGCTGGTGAGTGCGAAACGAAAAAAATACTGACCTGTGACTCCAAAACTGAACAAACCATATTGTTTCTGCACCGTCACTCCTAGTGGGACAATTTCAGTTGTCTTTTGTTGGTGAATAGATAAAGATTTGAGTCTGTATGGCTTGTGTTTATCACAGAACTTCAGGACATATAACCAAACCCAAAGGAATAGTTCAGAAAAGCCGGGAGTGCTAATTTGTAAATTTATTGTAACATTTTGGACTTGACCCTGTGTTGTTTCGTGGTTTTTCTCTGTCTCCCACAAACAAAATATAATTTGTGTTGTTTAAGAGGTCAAAGCCATGTTAGGAAAGTTTTAGTCAGAGACAGTGTTCTGACTTTAAAAATAAACACAACCACAGCTTTTCGTTGCTTAGCTTGCTGTTTGCAAGTTGATTTTGTCAGTAGATGGTGTGTGGTAAAACCTCTACATGTGAAATGAAGGGCAGTGGATAGTGCTGGAGTGGTGTCAGTTTGTTATTGTACTGCATGCCTCATGGTTGCAGCATGTCACTTTCCATCACTTTCCCAGGTTAGCCCTGTGTAAGGCTTTAGGCTGGCCTGCTGTTTACAATACCTCCCATTCAGCCTGCTGCTCCTCAATGAAATTTCTATTTTTAGAGCCCACTGGCGTGCAGAGAGTCATCTGCTTGTTCTGAATGAGGTCTGGTGGTTTTGACAAGGTTAGCTGGATTAAAGCTGTGGAGGGGGGCAGAGGGACAGGTCACAGGGGCTGGTTGGGGTGAGAAGGCCACTAGAAGAAGACTGGCTGCCTTTATTGTATGTGATGGCCAGTGTCAGCAAACTATTTAGTTAAATGGCAGGCATGTGATGAAGCTGAGTAAGACAAACATTTACTCAAAGCCCAAACTCAAGCTATATCCCTTTAATGTGGCGTGCATGTCTGCCCTTCACCCTCACTGACACCAAGTTTTGCACTGATTTCTGTTCTAATGGCGGGAAGTCAGCATAAAGTTAGAGCTGTTAACTCCAGTCAGCGGTGTTTAGCACTTTGATCTAATAATTTTGACAACAGTGCCCTACAGATGGCCTATGCAGCCCCACCCTACCACCGGCCAATAGCTTGCTGAGAAAGAGTATTTCTCCGATCAGTGGTCAGCTTCTGTGATAGTAAGTTCCTGAAAAATATTTTTGACTGAATACAAACTGTTTTTTACTACTGCTGTATTTATTGCACTTCAGGACCTTTTGGCTTATCATACTGTTATGTTCAGAAGTGTTTTCTGTTGATTTCGATGTGGCAAAATAGAATGGAAAAGATGGTAATTTCCTTAATGCTTGCAGAGCTTTTTCCTTGCTGTGTTTTTGTTTTGATTTCTTGGTGTGTGATGGTGTTTCCCACACAGCGGTGCTTCAGCCAGCTTGCCCTGCTCCATTGTGCCCCTGGCCTCTCTTTGAACCTGTGCAGCTGTAAACACCACTAAGTGCTTTCCATCAGAAGCAGACTTGCAGGAGGACAGCACTGTGACAGGAATTTTTCTACATACTGTCTTCTGCAGAGTTGTCAGAATACCAGAATTTATGTTTTAATGCGTTGCTGGTAAATATCAAACAATACTTCAGCGCAACAGCTACAAAAAGAAACATATGGGAAAAAAACAATCACTTCAGCTGTTATTGATGTACACCCTACACATTAGAAGGGTAATTGAAAATTATAAAATTTGAGATTGTGCTTGAAGGAAAAATGGGAAAAGTATATATTTTTTAAAATATGCCAAAGCAATGAAAAACTCCAAAAAAATAAGTCTTATTCTATGATTTATCAAGAAGTATATGTAAAGGTTTGATTTAAATTTTTGGGTCTTTTTCACTCCTAGGTTGTTTGAGAGGTTTGATCCAATACAAGTGGGTGAGGTAAGGTTTGTTTGAATATAAATGAACACAGCAATTGATCTCTTTATTTTGATACAAACAACTGTGCCAAGCTTGGCTTAAGAAGGTGGTCTCGGCCCGCTTCCGATTAACCTCTGGAGCAGTTTTTTTGCTGTTAACACTCAATGGAGCTTGCAACTGGCACAAACGGTGTGACAAGATAACTAACCACACTTCTTTAGTAGTATAGGATAAGTAGCAGTACCAAAAACAATAGTTTTATTATAGCTAGCAGGCCATAGCAAGGCTAACAGCATTATGACTAATGATGTTTTGGATCCCACTGAGTCACTAACTGTAGACAGGCACAATAAACAGTATGAAAAAAGCAACAAAATGTCATTAGGTGGACAACAGCAACTGATGAAAAATATATAAAATTCAAAATCCAGCTTGTCTAAGTTTTTACTATCTTCTGTATCACATTGCTAACAATTTATCTGCAGCCAATTCTCTTTGTATTGTGTATTAAGTTAGAAAACTGTCTGGTGTCCTCTATCGTCAGCTGTAGGCATTGGCAAGCATTAGAAGCCCCTTTTTTCATCAATTTGTTAAACTAACATTGACACGGCTCACATCGACAAATATGCCCATCTGTATGATCTTACACGGGACAATTAAACTCAGTGATTGATCAGTAAGTCGTTTTTTGTTAGCTAAGCCTGCCAGCTTCCTTCACATAAAGCAAAGCATGAGTAGTAATCGTTGCCCATTTTAATCTCAACTGAAATTGCTTTGTTTGAGAGGTTATTTGTGAGTTTAACTTGAAACGGCCTAGATACAGCTTCAGCTCAAATGTTTAGAAAAAATGCTGCTAAATTGTTCTGTTAAATCTATCTGCTTGTTCCTTAGCATACATTGAATGACGTTTGTTTACACTGGGAGGCCACTTTGGCAGTAAAGCAGTGGCCATCAGCAGAGTTATAGTTGTTATAGGTGGAGGACAGCTGCCCTACATTTTGGACCGAGCATTTGACCATGACTTAAGGCCTTTGTTGTTTTGCAAATTTGCAAATCTTCCGGCTATAAAGTTATGAAACATAAACTGTTAGGCTGATCCACGTTGTACATTCTTGAAAATATTGTATATTGCATTGCTCAAGAAATCAAGAAAAGTATCAGAATGTCAAAAAATTGTCAATCATTGTCCACAGCGAAAAAAAGCAAAGTAACAGAAATCTACACTTGACAACAACACAGTTGCCACAACTGCTGACCCCTGTGGTCTGTCAGATATAAAAAACAACCACAAACTTCAGGGACACACACACACATACAACTTCACCATCATCTACCTCCCATGTCCCTCAAACCTCAGACTGTTATATCCCTCTAGACTTCGGACAAACCTAAACATAAAACTGATCTTTCTCTCCCGTTTAATATCGAAATGGAGCCTGTTGCTGATCTCTGTAAAGCTGCTGATTTGGTTTCAAAGATTTGGCCGGCTATCTCTTCACTATCTCCCAGAGAAAACATTGTCGATGTGTGGTCAGGATAAGCTGTGTTGGGATGAAGTGCAAATGAATGCCAGTGTGGTCGTGTTTGGACAATTTAGCAAGGCTACAGAGGAAAAACCCTCCAAGTCATCTAAACATTGAGACTTTTAAATCTCAGGGGCTCTCACGGTCTCAACAAAGTAGCTGGAAGACAGACTGGCTCTGAACTGACTAAAGAGTGATACTAACCCACTGTAACAGACAACCTTGAACAATCAATGCCAAACAGATGTTTTTTTCTTAAACCACTGGTTAACAGCCTTAGTGGTGCTTTGTCTTTTGACTACCCAATTCTTCTCACCATATGTACTCACTCTGATTCTGAAATCCTTTTTATCTTATGTTGAATTAAATAATCGACTACATATGACTGACAGAACTTTCTTGCAACAGTATACTTCCTAAATTTGATGCTCAAATAATGTTTAAAAAAGTTGCATGGTCTACATCTCTTGATTCCTTGCAGCAAGAAATGCTCCCTACTGCTGTAGATTGTTGAGAAATTAACAGTCTTGGTAGCCTCCTGTGTGTTTCAACCATTTTTATGCACAATTGACCTTCAATTATATGCACTCAATGCTGAAGCGACAAGCCTGAGATTTTAAATCAACAGAACGTGATCAAATCGAGAAAACACAAAAAGGATCACACTTTTAACAGACTGATCCTACCATAAAATGATACTCTGTCAACCTGGCCAGAGAATTACTGACCCCAATTACATTGATAGCCCCAGAACACCAACGGAACATGCTTTTAGACGGCATTTTGAGTAAAATAATATAAGCAATGATGTAAGCTGAATGGTGCTTAACAATGTTTTGACAATGGAAAAAAAAGAGATGTGAAATGCCTGGCTTTAACAAGATTGAAAATAAAAATGACTGAACCGCAGCTCAACTGCAGCATCTTTGTTCTTAAACTCTTCCTAACCCCAGTAACTTGATTCCAGAGGAACATTGCTTATAAACTGCAGGACTGTTTTACCCACACTTAGGATTGACCTCTTAATACACAATGACTTTACTGTCACCTGCTACCAATGAATCTAAATACCTGTTACAAGATATTTCTTAAGCAGTCTGACAATATTTCCAGTATTTCCTTGCCCTGTCCTAACATTTTTGAGAGATGAAGAGGGCATCAGACTTAGTACACATGTATACTTCCAAAAACAATCTGTTTTATCATGAGATATTTTGTCTGTAAAGGTTTAAAAATGCCTTTATTGAACATTTTGTCCTAACTTTATGGAACAGGAGTTTGAGCCACTGCCTTCCTGAGCACAGGCCCTACCACCCACACAGTTCTTATACAACTTAAAGCAAAACTAAAGGGCTCTATTTAACACGTTTTTATGTAAATATATATATCAGCTCCCGCTTTATCCTACACCATGTTGATTTTGTGGACACAGATGCAAATACTGGCCCTGAAATCGGCTATTTTGTCCCTAAGTAAAGGTTGAGAGCTCCACAGTCAGAGCGATGTTTACTCAAATCAGAGACAGTTTCATTCAAGACTTCAATTAAGGCTTCAACCCTTGACTCATTTTCCACTCTCTAATTTTTCTAATGGCTGGGACAGAGGGCTGGGAGCAGCACAGCCAGCTCTGCACTGCTCATTAGCTCCAGCACCGCCGCCCGTGCTGCATTTAACTTAATAATGAGGCCAAATTAACAGCAGCCCTGGCCTTGCTCCATGTGCATTGTGGGTGAGAGTGAGGGTTAGGAGCAGCGGAGGGGGAGTACCTGGCCAGCTGAAGGGGTTCTAACAAAGCAAGGCAGTAATGACTGGAAACACAACATCTAATGACTGCCCTCCTTGGTCCCTTAATGGCTACCATACCCACTAATTCACTCCACCCATGATCCACTATGCTTTTTCTTACTGTAATCTATATCTGCTGACTTTATCAATCTTGATTCTTGGTTATCGGTAATGTCAAGCTAAGACATAAGTGTTGAGGCATTTTCCCACAGGATTGGTGAGATGACACTGGATTTGATGAAATTGATATCTTACAGAGAAATGTGCTGTTCTTGGCGAGGTAAGGCTGAGCAGAGGTGGCACAGCCGTGGTCATCCTCCAGCTAAACCCCGCAACAAAGTATGAGCTGCCAAGGGCTACAGGTTAATGAATCCAGGGAGCCTGGGAAAGTGTGCAAATGAACATGAGCAGTGGATGACAAACACCGTGTTCCAGTCTGGATGCACTGCCACAGAAAACATGTTTTTTAGTTCTCTGTTATGCCAAAGATTTTGTCTGCTGCTGCTGCAGAAATATCACACAAGTCTGGTAGGCACACAAATGATAGTCATTTCATATCACATGGGAACTTCTTGCTCTTGCAACACATACATTTTGCCTTTGTGCTACAATGAACTGGCCTTCACCAGACACTTGTGAACCTTTGTGAACCTGTTGGGTTTCAATTGAAGATGTATTATACATTACTTGTAGTATGGACAGTTTGGTCCCAGTCTAAGGATGACTGCCTTTAGACAGTGCACCTTATGCTGTCAAAATAGGTCCCTATAGCTCTTGTCACAGTGCATGTCTGCAACAGTGCTTATCGGTGTTTATTCTAGGTCTTTTACACCTCATTCCCACTAAAAGTAGCTTGTAAATGTGGGTTTTTGAACGCAGTTAAACCTGCTAACAATCCACTAGTGACTGATTTCCCATTGCTAGCAGACAAGCTGGGTGGCTGTTTTTTTTTTTTCTCTTGTGCGTCAAGCATGTTGATGATAAGACCAAGTAATGTCACTTATGCTTTTCTTATGGGAAATCATGTTTTTGCTCTTCTCCTTACCAGTTTTGGTAAGAGTTTGAGCTACCAACTGGTACCTCTGGTTGTGAAAAAGATGGCAAAGTCTCTGAACTATATTGTGATAATCGTAATTTTGCGATTGATGGATCTGGACCCAATCAGAAGAGCTTGGGATCACTGCTGGGAAAGTGGGAGAGAATGTGAAATCCGTCTCAGATAGTGCCGTTTACTCTGTGGTAATCATGGTTAGTCAGTGATACCTGGCAATATATACTCTCCTCAGAAGTTGACAAGGAGGACTTAGTTTGGTCGTTGTTGACGAGGTTCATGTCACATATAAATGGAAAAAGATACATCTTTTTGGAATATGAAAGATGACAGCCTGAGGACTGAAACTTAGTTTTAGCTAACGACTAACACCAGGGTCTAGCTGCTACGTCATACTCTGACTTGATGTGGATTGGTCTGTGATAAGTGTGGCAGACCGATCTCCAATCACCAGCTGCAGTTGTTTTGGAAGGTTCTGCCCTCTGAAAACATCTTCTATGGGCTCTTCTCCTAATGGACTAGTGAAATGTTACAGTGGTTGATCCATGGAACTGCCCGTCTGGTGTGTCAGGTTATCCAAAGTCAGCACAAAGGGGGAATTTTGCCGCACCCCATGGTTAATGTGTAGCATGAATAATCAAATAATAAATAAGCTACCTGTGCGAAAGTAGCTAGACTTTAGGTGTGCAGAATGACTGAATGGTTTTATGAAATGACCCTCTGACTGTTAATGCATCTCTTTTTTCAGAAACATGATGTCAAACTTGAACTTAAATTTTATAAATGAGTGGCACAAATTTGAACCAATGCTTGGCTTCTAATGTGAATTTTTAAAGACTGGTGATGATTTTAAGCATGTGTTCAGAGGTAAAAATCTGCACTGGACATATCCACTGTGACAGTTTTGGATAATGCTGAAAGCACTAACCCTGAAAGCAGCTCTGTTTCTGGTGATGTCAGCATCTGCTCCTTAGAAGCTCCTTCTTGTTGTCCAGCGTGAAAAGGTAAGTGTTTGTTCACCTGTCTCAAGCCTGTTAGCCAACAGTTCAACACACCAGTTGCCAGGAAAGTGGTCATATGACTTCTTTCCTCTTACCATACCCCTGATGTGATCCTAGTTAGCCTAACCTGACCTTGTGACAAGGCTAATGCTAATTCCCTATGTGGGGCATTCAGGAAACAAGTTCCCATTATTCACTTACACTCTCAGTGTCATGACAGGATGCTCTCTATTTAGAAAACCATGTCATGCTTTAGTTTTGGTCTGCTGTTTTAGTCATGCCTTGGCACATATAATGAAGCAGTGTGGAGGCCAGAGGTGATGTATACACCAAGATCTGATTTAGTGTGTGTTTGTGTTACTGTAATATATTCTGACTCACCTTGGGCAACAGAGTACAAATGTGTGAATGAGTGTATATGTTTTGCATTTGTGTGTGCACACAAATGCAAAACACACTGGGACTGACTAATTTCTTTCTCCTGTGAAAAAATAATACTATTAAAGAGAGAATTACAAAGCTATTTGACAACTATTACGTAACTGTAGTTTTGCCTTTTCTCTGTGTATGAACCTTTTCCATGACTTGTTTCTTAACTGGAAAGAGCCTGGCACATTTTAGGTAATTATACAGTTTTTTCCTTCTGGGATGATGTGTTTTTCTCACCAAAGCCTTTGATATTCAGGCTTGTTTTCAATCAAGTTTATTATGTCTCTATTTAAAATTTCTCCAGATTGCCACTAAATCAGTGCCTTTGCATCCAAGAACCATGGAACATACAAGGCTTTATCATTGCCAGGGATGGGAATTGATATAATTTTATTGCTAATATTGCCACTATAGATTCTGAATGGCGATCCAATTCTTTATTGATTCGAAGAAAAAAGGGAAGCCAGACCAGATTTGCAAGGCATGCAGAACTTAAGGGGAGAAATTGGAAAGAATACTGTCCACTTTATTAAGTTCCCCTCCTAGGACTGAGTTCAGCCCCTTTTACCTTCAGATCTACCTTTATACTTTGTGGCATAGGTTAAAGGTGAGGTTGGTAGTCACAGAAAACTGACATGAATTTGAATGTAGCATCTCCTCAGGGACTCTGTCTAGAGATCCATCATGTGAAGCTTCAGCCTGATGTGCTTGTTCCTGGTCAGAAATAGACCTGACCAGTCAACAAGGAAAGACGCAGTAGTAGAGTGGTTTTGTGCATAATGCAAGAAGTGAATGCAAGCTTTTCTGATCCTTAAGGAGATTAGTGTGCAGTCCTGACAGTTATTGAAAGTAGCATAAATTTTCCTTCAGACTCACCTGAAAACTCACCTGAAACTATCTGTATTTGGGGTCATGACAAAGATTGCTGCCAGTCACATAACTCAATATTTGGTGAAACCAAATTAAATTTGCTTTTGACTAAATAGCTGAAAGTTGTTTAAGCTCTTAAATAACTGCAAAAATTAAGCTGCCTACTGATCAGAGGATTGTCGAAAATGTTAGCCCTGCTAGCACTGCTAGCCCTTATTCTCCTTTCAGTTTAACTTTTATATAGCTGTGCTGAATGTGATTACTCACTGATTTGGTTGGGTTATTATCTTCAAGTGTAACCTAATGCAACCCACATACAAATTAAGTAAAGAAATAATCATCAATATGCTGCACCATCTCCTTGTCCAACTACAATGCTACCAATACTAAGTGATTATGTCTTTGCTTTCATCCACTGTCAATTGTTTACAACTCACTTATTTGTTGTGGATCCTTAGTGCTATGGTAAATTACACTTTGATATCACACTTGTTTTTTATATTTAAGGTTCAGCAACCAGCAGCTTAGGTAGTTACGGAAGCTAACTGGGTGTACCTCTTGCTTTAAGATCTGTAACTTTGAATGTGTCTTTCAGTATGAGTTCAGTGCAACTTTTCTTGAGTCCCTGTGGCCTAAAGCACTTCACATTTTAAAAAGGAGGCAGCTCTGTTCTTGTCCTGTAGTTTCTTCATATCATCATCCCAGCCCTCTTTGTGTTTGTGTATGTGAATGATTCCGCGTGTTTAGCACAAGGCCCTTGGTGTTTGGACAAAGCAAAGGCACTATCATTACTGACATGATTATGGGGCATTGCAAGTTTAAGCAAATATTCAGGAGGCTTTGTCTCTTTTAGGATTTTTGGGTCCGCATATCACCACTGAAATAGCTGAAGAGCTGACAGGGCCAAACCAAGTGCTTTTGTTTGCAGCTCCTGGCTGTGAGATGTTGGTAACTCTTTGCCACGGGTACAAAAAGCAAGTCATGAGGAATTTACTCAGCATTAAATGACTCCATCGTCTTACTCAAGTTGAAATAATGCTGTTCTGGATATAATCATCCAATTAGGGTTGGGCCAAAAATTAAATTACAAAGAGTCAAGTATGTCAGCATACGCTGATGGCAAGATAGCCAAAAGTTAGCACTCAGCAATGTGTGCATGCTCAGAGGAGAAAAACATTTTCTGTTTGCCTATGCATAACAATGTGGGACTTGTTAAGGGTGTTTGTGGGGTCCCATGGAGAACTAAAAGTTGATTAATCAAATCAGGAAAAGTGAAAGTCTTTTAAAAGTTTAAAAACTTTGCAAATGCAAAATAAGGTATTTCTTTTTATAGCTTTTTCTCATCTTTTCATTTATTAGAAGAGGTTGTAGGCTGAAGTTTTTCTTAGTTTAGTAGTTACATTTGGTATTACTCAAGTGCTTTTTAAAATTTTAATAAAACGTAACTTGATCTGATGGCAGGGCTGGGTCCTTGAACAGTCAAATGAGCACTTCTCAAATATCATTAGCATGCATGTTGCTTACACTGTTAGCCTCCTGGCTAACAGTGGCCTCCTTGGCTTGGCCACAATTACTCTTGGAGTTGATTGAAATAAGTTTTTTACAGGTCTTAGCATAATTTTAAACACTGGCACTGTTGTCCCAACATTTGAGTTTGGTTCCCCCACAAATAAATCAAGGCTCACACTATTTTAAGAAGAGGGGTTTAAATGAATAAAACAGCAACAAATACAATTTCAACTTATGCGGCCCCGATGCTTAACTTTATATGTCCATTGGTTGATTTTGCCTGTAGCTACCAAGTTAACTTTATACATTGATATGGTAAATTGCATTCTCAATTAGACTTCTGGTGTTTTAAAGAGGCCTTGCTTTGAAATGTATAAGGTTATACAAGTGCTGACTATTTCCATGCAAATGATGCCTTCTGGTGGAGAGCCCTTGGTTTGTCGGCAGGATGCTGGTTTATTTCATCTATTCATATTTCAATTTTCAGAATAAACCTTATGATGAGTAAGCCTTGGGTTTATCACAGTAAGTAGTGTCTGGATAAAATGATCAATTGATAACCAGTCCCGATTTTAAAGATTCAAGAGCATTGGTCTGTGGAGCCCTGCGTCAAAAAAAATCTTGAAAGAACTGGAGGATGGCCCTGTTATATTGTCAAAATCCAGTTTATTGAAGCTCTGTCTACGCATGGAGATGACATTTCGTTTTTTTCCCATAAAGATGGCATTGTTTCGAGAAATATGTCTGACTGCACAAAAACACTGATAATGCTGTAGTACATATGCCAGGCCTGCAAGTGAAGCTGCAATGCTGCTGCAGACTTTAACGAAAACCAGAGAAGAAGAAAGAGGTTACATACATCATGAGAAAAAATGTGAATTAAAAAGACGTGTGCTTTTTCTCGATGTCCTCTTGTTGCTCACAGCAGTCACAGAGGACAAGAAGATTTGCTTTTAAAGCCAAAACAAGCTCTGGAGCTTCTGCAGCACAAATGCAACATGGCTGTAGTCCCCCATTGTTTCTGATGTTGTTTCCTTTTTTTTTTTTTTCAAATGTTGTTAAATCAACAAAAAAGGAATAGAATCCACAATCGATTTGAATCATACTGGATCGAATCAAACCTAATTCCTTTTTTTTTATCATTTATGCAAATGAAACAAGTCCTTGCCTGAGAATCGAGATTTTGACTGTATAGTCTTGCAAAGGAGAGATTTCCACCTCTAATCATGACCAAAGTTTGTTTAGTTGTGCAATCTTGTGATCAGTAGTAAACAAAGTGTTTTGCTAATGTAAGGATTGAAAATCATAAAGGCCACATGGTCTGGAAATGTATGAAGAGGTTCTTAAAATAATATTAAAAAGTAAGAAATGCTGCCTTAATTTGTTAGTGTATACTTTTTTGTTAAAAGGTTAAAAGATACCACATTTTGTTTATTTTCAACAAGGTCATGGACTTTAAATTTTGTATATAAATCTTTAAAAAGTATGTTTTGTCTAATATGGGACTTTAAAGGACCACTGAATGGAGACATTGAGGTTGCTTTAAATACTCCTAACAAATTGTTTTACCCCATTTCGTTAAAATGTTGACGAGAGAAAAGAAGAGAGATCCTGCCACTGACACGTTTACAGATCGCCAAGCTGAGCGGTGGAGGCGTAGTCTGATGGCAGCAGTGCTGTCTGAGTAATTACAGGCTCCCTGGTGGATACTACGAAGGTCCTGAAGATTCAGACTCCATGCAAGGCCACTCTCCTACTGTACTTTAAATATGGGGGGAAAATGTTAACCAAAGAAAAGTCAGGGAATGAAAAAAAACAACCCGTTTCCTCCTTTCTGGTCTAATTCAACAAGCACAGCTCTGTTTCTGTGCATAGCACTATTTGGCTTCTGCCAGAAATATGTACCCAAGTATAGGCACATTTTTATTATCCAGCAGGGCTTCTGGTATTTTGAAAATGAGGTAAGCTCAATTACCAACAAAGGGCTCTTCTCAGGGGTCTGTCATCACATAGAGTCGAACAGGAGGGAGAGAGGGGAAGGAGAGACCCCTCTGCCTGAGCTTTGATACTACAGGATTACAGGCACAGATGTGCAATCATAGCCATATTATAGGTGGCAGTGGGCTGGGAATAACATGACTAACAGGGAATGGTAGATCTGGGATGATACCGAACAAAATATGCTATTTTCTCCGTCTACAAAATATGCTTTATTCCGAAAAGTTATCTCGGATTGGGTTAAAGCAGGAAACCATTTATTCTCTCCTCTGCATGCAGAGTTTGTGTTGTTCCTCATAAAATGTACAAACTTCAGACGATGTTCTTCAGATACAGCACTCTATCAGTTTGGAGAGTCTTTGTGTTAATTGAAGACTTTCAGATGTTTTTTTAGCCTTATGTTGATCAAACCATAAAAATACTCATCAAAGGTGCCTTAAATGAACACCCAAACATTGGGACAGTCTGATATTTTCCTCCTTCAAAAACATAACCGCTATAACGATGTGCGCTAAGCAACCCAGTGTGATGACCTGGGAAAAAAAAGGTTGCTCATGGAATAATTCCTTCTCAAGAGTGGGTTACATTGTCAGATTATGGATAAAAACATACTAGTACATTTTCGGATTTTACCTAATCGAATTGCAAGCCTCAGGTTAGAGTTTATCAGGAAATGTGTTCCTTTTCTCTCTCTGTTGTTTCCTATTTGTCACAGTTGCTGGCAAACAACTAGGGTACTTTTTATAGATAGTTATTGTTTAAATTGTAATATAAAAAATAATTCATTTTCAAGTTTCCTTAAAATATTGAGATATTTTCTAAGAAAAAATATTGCAATGTTTTTCTATTCCAACATCATTCGACCCTACGTTATGTTTTTAATTTATCATTGATAACCCTGTGTAAGTTGCTGTTAAAGTATCAATTTGGTGCAATAAAAGCATAATTTACAGCAGAGTATCATAAGCATGTGCAAACTGCAAGTAGAAGAAATAAAATGTGAGCTCATGAATTTTGCTTTAAAGGGATAGTTCAGTATTTTTGAAGTGGGGTTGTATGACCTCCATATGGTCACTAAGGACATTAGATACAGTAGAAAGTTCTCTCCTCTCCACCAGAAAGCCACAGTCTGTAAGAGTCGATGACGGAAAAAAGCCGCTAATGGAAAAGTACCGTACCGGATTGAAAGGCTATTTTCTCCGCCTACAAGAACTCAAATCAAAAAGTAATACCACAGTTTAAGAGAACGCTACATAGAAATTTTTTGAAGTGCATAAACCTTTAGGACATATAAAGTTTATCCGGACCTAAGCCAACTCACATCTGTGTCCGTCCGCTAAATCCCTCGGCCGTAGTTAGCTAGCGGCTTTTGCTGCCTTTTTTAGACTAATTAAAAGCACATTATAAGACAAATATTTCTGAGATGGGTTTTTGTGATGCTTCCCTTGATGCAGAAACAGATGTGCATCATCTAGAACTCAGCTGCACAGAAATCGTTGCGTGTGTGCATGTGTGAGAGACACACACTCACTAGTAGTCTGCACTGTTATGATAAACAAACAGCCTCTACTCTTATTTGTCTCTGACATATCATCATTACTTACTTTGAGCAGAAACTGTCATTAGGTCCTTCAGGTTTGGGACGTTTTTCCAGTTTATCTTCGGGAAATTGAAGAATG
Source organism: Scarus forsteni (assembly GCA_036419115.1). Taxonomy (NCBI): domain Eukaryota; kingdom Metazoa; phylum Chordata; class Actinopteri; order Labriformes; family Labridae; genus Scarus; species Scarus forsteni. The sequence goes on along the minus strand of JAZDUH010000245.1, from coordinate 5,554,316 downwards.
TCCACAAAACTCCAGGAAAGGAAAGACTGTTTGACGAGTAATACCGCCGTCCATATCACATATTCCCAGGTCAAACATTCGCCCCACTGTTTATTTCCGGCTCTTTCTTGATATCCAGTTTCCGTGGATGTTTCCTCTGTTTTCCTTCTCGTCGGTTCGTCTCCATTTTTATCAGCTCGTCCTCTGTAAACTCCGGTACATACAGGTATCCTCTTGGCTCCAAAGTGAATGGGACTTCATCGGCGCTGTCATAATCATCCTTTTTTTTAATTTCCTGCATTGTCTCTTCCTCACGCCGCTAACAGTCAAAACAGAAGAGTTACAATACTTGATCAAAGTTAGATCAAAGCTACAGGCAGCATCTGAAGCCGCTAGCATGAATGTTTTGATCAGCTGAGAGGGGGAGAGGGACGGCGGAGTGTGTCCCACCGCTAAATCAGTCCGCCGCCCTCTCCCCCTCTCAGCTGATCATACAGGCTACGGTACGGTACTTTTCCATTAGCGTCTTTTTTCCGTCATCGACTCTTACAGACTGTGGCTTTCTGGTGGAGAGGAGAGAACTTTCTACTGTATCTAATGTCCTTAGTAACCATATGGAGGTCATACAACCCCACTTCAAAAATACTGAACTATCCCTTTAAGATAAAAAAAAGTAACTGAAAGAGCAGGAGAATAAAGGCACTAGGCCAAGAGGTACGATAGATAGTTTTTACTTGAATAAAAGAAGGTAAAGTCAGTTTCGTCTCGTCCCACTGGACAGAAAAATTCTCTCTTGAGGTACAAAAAAAATAATTTTCTTCATGCTTGAAAGGGTCATAAATGTACATAAACTATTAACTGATATACATTTTCCTAATCAGCAGATGCACACACAAAATGGGGCAAATTGTGTAAAACAAACAGTTTTCAATGTTCCACTTTGATTTATTGACTCTTTAAGCGAATGGGGCTTCCTTGGGGCAGAGGGCCTCCCTCTGTGGTGACGCAGTAGGCACCAGAGCTGTTTGGGTTCCAGCCTGTCCTAGGACCTGCCTGACGTCTCCTTACTTCCTTATCTTAATGACCATTAACCGTTTCTGCTCTGTGTCAGCGCTGCAGCTTGAAGGAAGGAGCAGGAAGAGAGAAAAAAAAGAGCAAGGGAGTCGAAGTAAGAGAGCACAAGAGATAGTGAGGGAGAGAGAAAGAGGGCCTCTGATAGAAAATTCCTGACAGCTGATAAGAGGGAGAAGGAGATCCAGTTTACTGCAAAGATAGGGCAGGAATGTGTGGCCAGATGATGATGACTGGGTCCATGACTACACTGCCCCTATCTGTGCCTGCCAAGACACATCACCGCTGACTGCCTGCATGGCAGCCAACCTCCTAGTCTTCAAAAAACACTGGATTCAGAGAGCTCCTTCGTTTGAATTTGTTTTAACAATTCTCTCTGATGGTTACACAGTGGTATTAAGGTCCTGTAATTATGATGCTAAGATGGTGTAGTACCATTATCATCTTTCTGTCCTTCATACCTGACAGCAGTGCCTACACAGTTGTAGATGCAATTGCTGAACATTCGGCATGCAAATTTCAGATACCCAAAAGAGTTGGCACAGTTTTGGTAAAAGGTAGTTAATAGATAAATGTTAATATCACATCACCATATCTACTGATTTTCTGCCAATAATCAAAAAAAGCTTAAATTTTGGCGAAACATTGTTTGTGGTGTTTTTAGCTGAACCAAAGACCAGTCACTGCTGACTGTATTTTTCTTTTAATTCTTCGCTTATGCTTAAAGTGGGACTCAGAGGACAGACTTCATGTCTGAACCCTGAAGAAAGAGGGTTTTTTGTCATTTTTAGCCCTTTGCCAGAGCTATCTTAAGGAATTACACTGCAGACCAATTTAATTCAGGGAATGAATTTGATTTAAGGTAAAAGTTCCTTAAAACATTTTTTTTATTTAGTGCACCAAAGAGCTCATCAACATCCATCAGATTGTCACAGTGCATTTTGTTGCTGTCAAACAGACTTCTGAAGCTTGCTTTTCCTGTTAGTAGAAAAAAAAATGCATACAGTATAAAACACATCCAAAGAAGTGTCATCATCCAAACCTTCAGTATTTCATAACTGAAATCACGTGTTCTAAAATATTCCATTGATTTTGATAAAATGAAACTATTGACTTTTTTTTATTAGGATTAACAACTGGACTGTGGTACAGGAGAGACCTGTTAAATGCTTCCACAGCATATAATATGCATTAGGTTCTGAGGAATATCTGAAATGGTGCCTGTAATTGTGTTAGTTGTAGAAATCTTGGAAGCAAATAGCTGAACACAGGACATAATGACCTTGACCCCTGGCTTCCAAAATAATATCTGTTGGTTAAAAATCTTTTGTAGTATTGCATTCACAAGCAAAAGATGAACATAATACCCTGTGACCTAAAGCATTTGACTTATGAATTCAGTATTTTATCAGTTTTTTTATGGTCCAAATAGAATTATTATGCAGAATTTGAAGAAAAACATCAATGATTTTTTTTTTTTTTTTTTGCATTGACTAGAATGGTGTAGATGTATTGATATACCTGAAATCAAAACGCCTCTGCTTTTCTTTATTATTGGTGCAGAGGCATGAAAATAATTGTTTACAAGAGTGATTTAATCAATATTGATACAAATAAGTTTGAAATATAAGCAGATATTTAATAACATACATCCCTTATTTTAATATGATCAGCACAAAAGTCAGTATAAACAGCTGGGTTAAATAAACCACTCAATGCATGTTTTCAAAAGTAAAGGCCTAAAATAACATCCCTGATTTTGCCACACAAAAACTAGATTTATAAAACTACTAACACAGAATTTACATGAAGGAAGTCTTGTGTTAATTGTGTTAATATTTCACAGAAGTATACTGAATGTCCCTTTTTACATTAAAGTGCATGCTGTATTTTTATTATGAAAGGTGCGCTATGTATTTTAGATGTAGGCAGCTTTGTCTGTATTGACTCTATAAGCTGCAATATTTCAGTCAGTCATGAACATGTAACTCTGCTCTTCCTGTTTTTAATCTAGTAAGTTCAAGCCTAAAGATGAACCTTTGAAGAAAAGGTTTCCATTGTGAAAACAGTTACATAATATTTCTTTTATTATGCTTATCTTCAAGCATTGTCACAGCTTTCGAATTGTTGTGTCTCTGATTGAAGGGAAATTGGGAGAGGGGAAACATTTAAAGATTGTTTTTAAAATCTTCAACAAAACATTAAATTCATCAAACAAATTGATTTATCATCCAGCTCTATTCCATGTTAATTTTTGGTTCCCCTCATTAACAGTAAGGTAGGCCTGATAGGAAATAGTTGATGCTACAAGCAGAGCATTGTGAGGGTCGCTCCTAACTTTATTAGTTAGGGTTAATCACAATAGATATCTGTACATTGAAAAACCCCTGTCAAAGACAAAGAGCTGGGTGAAACAGATTGGGCTCCTGGGCTGTATGTCGATCAGCTATTTGCTCAGATGTCTGAAGGAAATCAAACAAACCTGTATAATTATTTATGAGGTGACTTAGCATGAGAGAGCACTGGCGACATGATCGAACTGAAAGTCTCCACTAAGCCCTCAAAGGGTGAATCCCAATTCTGCCCCTTAGCCCTTCCCCTTCATCTTGCCCCTTCTCCTAACCTGTTTTTAGGGCCAAGGGGAAGGAGTGAAAGCACACAGCTGAGAAGGGAGATGCCACTCGATACCTGCTACGTCATCACCCAGAGCCACTTGCTAGCTGTGACGTCAGCAGATGCGACTATAGTGGTGGCTGTGAAAGCTAGCTCGTTATTAAGAGAAATTTTAAAATAGAATCAACAATTCAAAACATGATTAATATTTACTTTATTTAATAATTACTTATAATTATACACTTCCTTTGGTCTCTGCTCTGCCTTTGTGTCAGCGGATGCAGTGTATTATTGGAAATTCTCATACCCCTTTGTTTCAAGTGAGGTCCCGGTCTGTCTTTGTGTAGCCTTTCATCTTAGCCCTTCCCCTTAGCCCGACGGAGAATTGGGACACCACTTCACCAGACGTGAACGTGCAAAACCAAGGGGTAAGACAAGGGCTAAGGATACAACTGGGACTGACCCTTAGTATGGATGCAGTCAGAGCAGGCAGTCATCTGGAAAGCCAAGGATGTATTGCTCACCATTAATTCTTCTTCTAACAAACTAATATTCTTTAATAAGAAGCTGATGGGTGAATCTTTCTGCCCTTTTTCTCTAGTTTTAATCCCAGTCACTGCTCACATGTATGTCTGAGGTTACTAGAGCAGTATTTCTTGCTCTATAGATGCTGATAATTGGATATAGATGGTATAAGGGGAGGAACATGCAGGTTAAGGTATCTTTTGTTTGTTCCTCTCTCTGAATACAAAATCCTGTGTGGTGACCCCATCTCCAGAAAACCAGTAGACTTACAGTCGTCAGGAAGCAGCAGCGAATATGCACAGCAGTGCTGTGCTCAACCTCTGAACTGCACTCACCTCACCTTTTAACTGAAGAGAAAAGTCAGGAAGAGAAGGACATGCAGTGAGGCACGTTCCTCCGTGTGTCTGGGATGTTTTTTATAGAGCTCAACATTAGAGACAGATGTAGTCCTGCAGGATGGAAATACTGTATATGTGTATTGAACCACTCTCCTGGTGGGAAATTGAAAAAAGACTACCTGTGGATTCATCCAGGATTCATGTGTACATGCTTAAACAAGCACTTGATGATGCAACAGCAGCAATGAAGATAGAGTCAAAGGATGGCTGGGTTTGTGATGTTTTTCCATTCTTGCACATCTCTATTTCTGAAGAAAGTGCCTGAAGGCTATCGGCCGGCTCAGACGCCAGTCTCCCCACTATCACCAGGGCCTGATGGAGCAGATAGCACCAGGAGCGCTCAGTGCCTCGCAGTGTGCAGTTGAGCATGGCGATGTGGGTGGAGTTGAAGGGGTTATTCAGCGATGGCTAGACAGTTTGCAGTCTCCTGTGGGAAACAGACAAGAAACATTCAATCAGCTGGTATGCAGAAGACAGAATGGCACCAGCAGAGCGCGAGCTCGCCACAAAGCTGGCCAGAGGCAAAGGTCATAAATGTTATCGTACGATGACACACAAAGTCTATCTCCATCATCAAGGTCAGCTCATTGTTTGCTTTGTCTGGGCTGAATCATGGCAGCGCCCATCTTGTTGGTGGTGGACAGGCAGGTTTGGGTGGAGAATGGTGTCTATAGTTTTATCAGCTTTGTACCTCCAGCTCTTCATGAGGAAGTATTTAAGAGGCACAGTGTATCATTTTTTTCCCAGCCTGTTTGTTAACCTTGTATATCAACAAGCATCAGCCAGTACAATCAATTCTTGTTAATGCCGGTTAGATTAGTTATACATGTTTATTTGCCAGTAATCTGTCTGACCTGAAATGAATAGAGATAAACATTTGTGCACGTATAACATATAATTATATGTGGATGTTGTATAACAGGGTGTGGATAAGGTCTCATTATAGGTGCAGCTTCTACAGCTGGCTGTCTATGAACTACAATAATAATAAAGGGCACATCTACCTTTATGAATATTTTTATCCGACAGTTCTTTTGGGAGAGCTGAAATTTAGGGGTTGTGCCATTCCATCAGTGAGTGTAATTAATAAATATAAAATGGTTTACTGTATGGTCAATTGTTTCCCTTAAAACACCGGTCAACTACTCAGCCAGACTGAGGGCTTTTAAACTTGATTGATGAGATGTCTGAATATGTTCAGGCACATTGTTTAAATGCTGTGAATCAGCTAATTGCATTGATAATTATAATGGTGCACTTGCTGTAAAGTATCAGAGAATGCTGTAAACCAACGGCGCCATGTTAGTGCATAGCAATGCTGAGCCAGTTTGAGCTGTCAGTCATAAATTAACCAAAGGAATGCAAGCATTAGATCACATTGGAAGATAAAAATTCAGAGAAATAAGGTCACAGTTTGGTGGTTTGTCGAGAGCAGAGACTAAGAAAGCACAATAAATATCACATTTTTAGCTGCTAGGCTGTACCTGTTTAAAGGGTTGAAATATATTCATTCACCCCTGTATTGTATAAAAGAGTTATGACGATTCAGAAAAAATGCATATATATTTTTTTATTTAATTTAGTTCAGCCTCGTACATTTTTACCAGTGACCAGTCTTAGCTCTGGAAACATCTGTCCATCCATTATCTATAGGCTACTGGGGTCGTAGGGGGCTGGGACAATGTACAAACGGCAGGGTAAATCCCTGACTAGTTGCCAACCATCTCAGGGCCACATAGAGAGACAGATAACCAATGTACAATTACCAATTAACCATGCATGTTTTTGGTATCAAGAAGGGAAGCTGGAGTGCCTGGCAAAACCCCATACAGGCACACTGGGAACACCTACTCTACACAGAAAGATCCTGACCAACTTAGGGAGTCAAACCAGCAAACTTCTTGCTATGAGGCACATGCACTGACCTGCTATGTCACCATGCTTCCCACTGAAAAGATGCACCTGATATTAACTTCAGCACCCTCTCCAGCTTTCCTGGTATACCAGTGCAGCAGGCTGGTTGTGGCTTGCTGGATAAATGTCTAACAAACACTGCCTGTCACACTAACATGATCTCTCCAGCAGTGAGGCGTTAAGCCTGTTTTTCATTAAAGGTGTGCACAGTTAAGATTTTACCATCCCTGGGTAAGACAGCTGAGAAAGAGCCCATATAAAGTGTTTAAGGAGGGCAGAACCCAAACTTTAAAGTTCCGTCAGTCACATTCTTTATGGGTCAATCAGATAATGTAGTAGGCACTGCTGCCATGGTGTAAAGGACAGAACAGGAGCCACTTTGTGAAACAAGCTCTTGGCAAAACATGTCAGAAGTGGAGTGAAAATGTCTTTCGACAGAGAAGTTTGTGGTGTTGCTATCTACACTGCCTGGCCAAAAAAAAATTGCCACCTGGATTTAGCTAAGCAAAGAGGTACGAGCCTCCTATTTGATAATTACTGCATTGGTGGTTATCTTTCAGCTGGCCACAAGTAATTTAACCCCAGCTGATGCAATGAGTCGCTCCTCATTTCTTAAACAACCATTTTGAAAGACACATCCTGTGTCATGGAGAAGATATGGACAAGTCTGTTTAAGAAGGGTCAAATCATTGGAATGCATCAAGCAGAGAAAACATCTAAGGAGACTGCAGAAACTACTTAAATTAGGTTAAGTACTGTCCAATGCATTATTAAAAACTGGAAGGATAGTGGGTAAACATCACCTTCAAGAAAGAAATGTCGAAAAGAAATGCTGAATGATAGTGATCAGCGAATCACTTAAACGTTTAGCCAAATCAAGTCGAAGACAACCAACAGTAGGACTCAAGGGTATGTGTATCAAGTAAAAGCATTTCCACATGCACAATGGGAAGGGAACTCAAGCGATTGGGACTGAGCAGTTGTACAACCTTAAGAAAAACACTTATCAGTAAGAAAACTGTTTTCTGGTTAATGCCTAGTGCCTACTGTACAAGCCTGTGGGTGCAGTGCTATGATCTGTGACAAATCTTGTGACATTGCAGAAGCCTAACCAAACAATGCCACAGCAAATGCAAGCTGTAATCAAATTTTAACAAACAAAATATTTGAGAGTGTGACCTTTTAGGTGGTGACTTTTTTTTGGCCAGTGTATTTTTCATTTAATGAAGAATTGTGTTTCAGATCTGATAAAACTACGACCAAAGCTGTTAACATCTATGCTGATCACTGTACAAGAAGTCACTTCCTGCTGTCGTCTCGCTTGTAGCTCCCACGTATTCCTGTTCCTAAGGAAGCTGATTGGGCTGCTCACATTGGATGTAGATTGGAGTTTGGCAGGAAGGATCTGCCAGATTACAGACATTAAATTAGACAGAATAAATCCCCACAATCTGGAGTCTCCCAGATTGTGTACTTTTACATAGATTGTTCTATGTACTATGTAGCTGATATAGTTTCAGTAGGGACAAAACATTTTAAAAGACTTATTATGGTAAAGTATTTTCTATCAGCTTGATTGCTAATATCTTCCAACATCTCAGCAACATGTTATTAAACATATCCACCAAGCCCAGTAATCACAGTGACATCTTGTTCTTCATTCCTTTGGTGTGTTATAAAAGGGTGTATGTTTGTGTTGGTATTGGCATGAGTCCTCGTCTGTATTTGTGTGTTTCTGCCTTTCAGAAAGCACACTTGATCATGATTGTGTAACTCTACAGCACGGAGGCTAGGATATTAAAAACAGATGTGGCCTCTTAAGTCTAGAATATGGAAGGGGAGGGGGTTGTCTTGAAAGAAGGGGCGTGGGTTTTTGGCAAAACATTTCCCCATTATTGATTGCTGATCCTCTGGTATGTTTGGACTATCTGCAGGGTTCTAAGAGAATCAGTGATAGATCAGAAAGACCAAAAGTGTCCAATTAGAACAAGAAACAATATTTTTGGGGGGTTCATTTTGGCTTTTTTAATTGTTTTTGATATATTTTGAAGGCAATCAATTAGCAGGCTTTTAAATTACTTTCAGGTTTATGCACAAACATTTATTTCTTAACATTATTATTTGTTTATTATTAGTAGTTACGGGTTATTCCATCCACACCTATGCTATTCAAAACCCAAAACACATACTTGAATCCTTTCCTCAGAATATCATAGATTATGAAAGGATTCAGAATGAGGGTATTCTGTTGCTTTACCGAACAAAGAGACACTTGAGCTTATTGTGTATGAGCAACAGTGAAAACAACACCATGTATGATGTGTTTTATCAGTGGCAGGTTACAATGTGAAGCAGGGAGAGGAGAAGAAAAACTTCCTTGTGAAAGTTGGAATGCAAAGTATTCCCCACAATGCCACACTGCTGCAATTATTCCAGCGCCTGATGCCGCGCCAAGACAATGAGATGACAGCTTGTGGTGTTCAGGGGGAGAGAAGCTTAACTCCCATGTCTCCTCTGTGTACTGTGCGGCTGCTCTCGATCTATCTACACAGTAACTTTGTTTTTCAAGCCTTAATTTGGTGTCTGCGTTTTTCAAAATGAATGTAATTCCATGTGGTATTATGATCAAAACATCGTTAACCAGATAAAGTGAGAACTTGGACTGGCATGTTTTTTAATTTAATGAACAGGTTAATGTAAGGATAAATGATAAATACTGTAGTCATAGAATATCATTGTCATTGATGGCTTTACATGTACCCATTTATGAAATATAGAGGACAAGTGACACTGGCACACTGGCGGCAGTCTATTCGTAATAGTAACTCAAAAGAAGAAAGGGTTTCAACTTTCTTCCTGCATAATGTAAATAGTGTCTATTAAAGAAGCAATGTGCAGGGTTTTGCTTTTGTGACTCTCTAGTGGCTGTTAGCTTTAAAACAGGAACAGTGCAGTCACCTTCCCTGACAACAACAGGGTGGTGAAGCCAGCAGGTTAGTATGTTCAGAATGGCCATTCAATTATATCAACTGATAAGGGGCGTGCTTTTTATTTTGCAAAAATTATTGCATCAGCTTATTGCATCAGCTGTCTATTGTTTGCTCACTGTTACCCTGATGACTCAAGTCTGTGTGCCACTTTTGAGAGGCTAATGTAATACAAGCTAGTTGAGATTGGTTGAATGGATGTATAAACACAACAAAATAGCATAATGTCATACCACAATTCAGAATTATAAACATACCCTGTTGACTCTTTAGTTTCACACAGAAAATCTGCAGGAATCGGTAACAAATGTAATCAATAATCAGAATAGATAATAGCATTCATATCAATAAAATGTTATTAATTCCCATTCCTAGTCACGATTTTATCTTCTCTCCTCTCTTAGTCTCAGCCATTGTAGATTGCAGTATGGAGATGTGCAAACTACCTCTCCTCTGCACTAGTTGAGCTTAAGTATTATAGCTTATATAAAAGTCATGACAATCATAAAGGTTTAGGTGCAAATTTGTGATCACACATAATCACATGCTCATGTCTTACCTGCCACTGTGGCTGTAGGGTTAGCAAACCCATCTGTCCTGAACAAAATCAAAAATACACACTTGGCTGGTGGTGGGTACTAAATTCCACCCTTGATGTTGTTTAAGTAACATGTATTTACCACACCAGCTGTGATTGTCACATAGTTTTCCATCTCTTGTCTTAGTGCTCATTGTCCTCACTGATAGTGTTTACTCTCACTTGGACATTAACTGGCACAGTGGTCTTTAGTGAAAAGAGACAGAAAAGAAACAAGGTGAGGTTAGGCAGACAGGGGGGGGGGGGGGGGGGGGGGAGTGGGAGTGCTGGATGTGGGAAGAGGGTTGGCTGCTGCCAGAGTGTCTGCCTCCCTAGGCCTTGTTCCCTGCCGCCAAGGCCCGCCTGGCTTCCCACCGCTGTTATCAGCTGGCTCAGCAGCAGCAAAGAAATGGCTAAACAAGGCACTGTTTATCTGTGCAGACTGTATTCACTGCACATCCCAGCTGCTGGGCTGCGGCACCACTCAAATCTGTCCAGCTCTGTGAAGAAAGGGTCATCAGACCTGCTCTGAACAACAGTCTGCATAGAGGAGCCAGAGGTGCAGATCAATAGGCGACAGTGTCCCAGCTCTGTCGGGCACTGCAGACCTGACAACCCTGCTCTCCCACCCCAACCTTCTCCAGACTATTTTGCCAGTCCACTCTCAGCAGGTTGTAGGTCTATATACATAGATCTTATTAAACTTGTTTGCAAAGTTTTGGCGTAAACACTACTTACAGTCGCAAATAGTTAACCACTTCAACACTTGACTTATCTCCCACTGCCCAGTAACATTCCTGCTGTTCTCTCTCCTTCATTCATCACCAGAGTTAAGAGTTTCTGCTGTGATTACATAATTAGAAATGTGCAGATGAGCTCAGCTGTGTTTAACCTATTCATGACAAATCATTTTATGGCTGCTACTACTGCCTGTTTCTGGAGGATATAGAGGGTTTTTACACCAGCTGGGCTCCAAGCTGTCTGGTTCCCAAACCTAACTTTGAACCGGCCGGCTTCTTCAGACAGAAAAATTGGTTCGAGACTCGAAAAGTTGGTTCGCAGCTGGAAACAAAAAAGTTAGTTCCAGCTCATAAACCGTGACGTCATCAGTGGGCTTGTTGTATCCTGTGTTGATAAAATGACCAGGAAGTTGAAGAAACAGAGGGACATACACACTCTTTTTACACACCAGAGGCCTTCTACGTCTTCTCTGTCTCCTCATCATCAACAGTTGTTGTGCACTTGATTGTTGGATGAAAACAAAAGCCTTAAATAGAGAACAAATGCTTTTATAATATTAATGCGACCCGCCATTTAGCTGGTGTATTGATAACTTCCACCCAAGTAACACGGAACAACACCCTCCCACTTTTGTTCGGCTTAAACTGGTATGAACACAGGCCGGTTTGCCAGAAAGCAACAAGGTTCTGAGAATCCAGCACAGAACTGGTTCCAGAACCAGAACCATGCTGGTGTGAAAGCCCTCATAGTGTGGATAGGAGACTGTAACACACCAAACATGCCATACCCTCTCTCATTGATGTTGTATTGACCGAATATTTTTTGCACTGGATTTTTGTCTTTCCCTTAACTAAACATCTTTACTGAACTTATGTTTTTTAGCATAGTTTAGCCAAACACTTGGCTGATGCAGTTGGCCGCTATTGTCACTTAATAGCTTTATGTGCTGCGTCACCAAAGGCATATCACCTTGTCAACACAGCAGGTGTTGCAAACAAAAGCTTTTATGGATTGCACTATTCTCATTAAAATAAAAAGCCTATTTATTTCGCTGTCAGAAACCAAGAGCTGGAACCTAAAGCCACAGGCAACATCAAATCCACAAATCTCAGAAAATGAGAACCAGCTCTCATTTAAGCTCATTTTACATGTGGGCTTATTAAGTTGTATTGTAGGAAGTTTGGTATATTTTTAACATACTGAGAGCATCTTTATTTTGAGCAGCCATTATGCCTCATAAAAAGTCAGATTTCATTACTTGCCTAAGGGCTGCACAACTATGATCTGTAAGCACTCTCTCACTAATCTCACAGACACACATGCACACACAAAATCATTCCCCTGTTATCTGTGAGCTGAGGAGCGCTGACTCCAGCCTGTGCAGACAGTGCTATCTAACTGGGGCATGTCTCTATATACACAAGGAAATCACCCACTCCTCGTGAAGAAATGAAATCTCCCTCAGACATCCTGGCCCTGAGTTGGAGGGAGGGAAAAGAGAAAAACATATTTTGGAAGACCAGGTCCACAACAGGCAGATCACACAAAAACAGCCCTGAAAAGAGATACAAACAAATTTGAAACATAGATACCTTTTAATTATAAGAACAAATTACCCTCCTGTCTTTTTTGTGACATGTGTCTCCTCTGCCTTTGTCACTGGTTGTTCATCCATGAGGCATGGCTCAAGCAGCTACATTTTATTAGCAGATGAGCTTTATTACACTTCCTCTATTCTTGTTTAATGTCTAGAGCAGCTTCTACCTTCTGAGACCTGCGTGTTTACATAGGAGGACATCACATTGTGAGTTGTCTGGGGCCCAATCATGAAGTGGCCCATGAAGATACGGTCCATCTTAATACCAAAATCTCCTTTTATTTTAAACTAAATACTCACCATTTCTTATTAAACAGTTTATATGTATATATATAGATAATGTCATTGTCATTTCATTTTTTCATTTATTTCGAATATGATTTAAAATAAAATCACTGTCAAAGACAGAAGAAAAACTAAACAAAACAAGACAATATCTAGTCAGCATATTCGAAAAAGGAGTAGGAGGAAGTACAAGAACTTCTTAATTCCCTCTCCTTTCCAAACAATCAATTACAAACCAATGCAGATATTATCTACACACTCATAAACATCTGTGTCCATCCACTAGTCCTTGCATGGTCCAGCCATACCTGTAGCTATACCTGGCTAATACACTTTGGTCACAAAAACAAATTACACTATTGAATGTCAATTCAAAATGATCACCATCTGTTCGAAAGTACTGGTACTGACACAGTGCTCTTATAAAAAAAAAAAAAATTATATAAATAGCAACAAAAATGAAATACTAGATTTCATCTTAAATTTCATGATTTTGATTTAATGTATTCTGTTTTTTATAGTTTGGATTTTTTAGATGCAAAAAAAATACTTTTGAATTTCCTGAAATTGATGGTGCTTAGTGAAATGATTCCCTTGTTACCAAAATTAGATTAACAACCCTAAAAACAACACCCCAACTTTCTAATTTAGTGACTGAAACTAAACTCACAGGCACTTTGTCACCATATCATACCTACTGATTGCACTAAAAGAAACTAATACCCTTTATTTACAACTACATTTTGCAAATAAAGAAAATAAAGTTTTGGCTTTTGTTCCATAAAAGGGGCCTCGCTGTTTTACATACATTTGCATTAAATGCAGACTTCATTTTTCCTATTCAAAGACAGTGGTTTAGTTTTATACGTCTCAGGTCCCACTTGTCCCAAATAGCTGGAAGAAATTAAAAATGCATAGCAAACAAAAGCTCAGGTCTCAGGGGGTTAAAGACAGATTAGAGATTTTAAGGGTAACATTGACAGTCTGATGGTGGTGAGTATAATGAACAGCGCTGAAGGCAAGAGGGATATAAAGATGACTGACCTCTCAACAGGACACAGTGTCCAGTGGTGTTGACTTTACATCCCCAAGACTCAGGTTTGGCTCTCACCCCTCATTTCCACTGACCTGTCCCAAGTGCTCACCACAGGAGAGATCAGCACGATTCCTCTTAATGGCCCTGAAGCGAGACCCAGCACAGTGGGAGTTCTTCAACACTGACTCTCCCAGGATCCTTAGGGGCAGAATATGCTGACAACATGTGTTTTGGATTCCTGGAGAGTGTTTGTTGTTTCCATGCCAGTCAACTTCATCACTGCTGGAGGTGTCGCAGCCCTCATGGTTTCCTTGGGTCTGTTGATGGAGACTGGAGACATAATGCCCAGTAGTTATGAGGCTTTAGTGAAGGTTTAAGCAGGAAGATCTATGCATTCATCCAGTCACCCATCTGTTCATTTCATTTACCTCTTATTTCCTCACCCTGCACAGGTTATTCAAAACATCATCTGATTGGGGGCAGACACTCACTTTAGCACTGAGCCAACCAGATTCTGCCACAATGTGTTCGGCCAATCATCCTGCTGCTGTCATATTTTTACACAGCGTCTTTGCTCCCCACAGTGGTGTTGTGCTGTTTGATTTCAGCAGCCCTTCTCCACCACAGGCACCTCCAACTGTCTCATCACTGTCCACGTCCAACTCTTCAGAAGTCTTCATCAGCACCTCAGTCCATCACATCAGGGTCCCAGCAAGGTCCCTATGGGAATCAAAGCCATCAGGTCTAAACCTGACTTGGAGAGATGTATCCATGCATTTGTCTCTAGTAGTTTAGACTACTGTAGCGGCCTGCTCACTGGTCTCTCCAAACGAGCTATAAGACAGCTGCAGTATATCCAGAAGGCTGCTGCTCAGGTTCTGACCAGAACCAGGAAGTACGAGCACATTAGTCCTGTGCTCAGGTCCCTACACTGGCTTCCTGTGGCTCAGAGAATAGACTTTTAAGCAGCTCTGCTTGTGTACGAGTCTCTCCACAGCCTAGACATGTTTGTGCCATATGAACCATCTCAGGCTGCGTTTACACAGCAGCGAAAATGGTCAAATCCGATGAGTTTTCGTTGCGTTTTGGACTTGCGTTTAGATGAAAACGCGATGCGTTTCGTCTGAAGACGGAAACTTTTGAAAATGGGCTCCAGAGTGGAAAGTTTTGAATCCACTCTCCATGCAGCTCCATGTAAACCCGTATCAGAGTGTTTCAGGGTGAAATGCTGACGTCCCACATGCACAATACTCTTTCACATGAAGGCTGCGCGCACATACCAGGAACAACAACAGCTTCGGCCATCTGCAGAGTAACCTGTGAGTTTCTTGCCGTGCTCGGTTTGATATCCAGACAAAACTGTCAAGACAGATTTGTTGTCCGAACTGATTTGTTGTCCAGAAAAGAAACTCCTGCGTCTCTGTGCGTGTATTTGCCATCATTGTTTGTGAAAAGTTTTTCTTCTTCGTTCATGTGTTGTAGCAGTGCCTCCTCTCTGCAGACCTACACCGCCATCTACTGAACCAGCATGCGTATTACAGCGGATTTACTCGTCTCCAGCGTCGTCGTATGAACACAGAAGAATTCTAAAACGCAAAGGACATATCTTTGCGTCTTTAAGTCAGGAGGGTCCATGTAAACACAGCCTCAGACTCTGAGGACCTCTGGGACCGGCCTCCTGCTGGTGCCCAGAGTCAGGACTAAACATGGGGGATCAGGTTCCAGTTTTATGCTGCTAAAATCTGGAACAGTCTTTGGACAGATTTGAGACAGGCCTCTACTCTGACAATGTTCAAATCTAGGCTCAAAACAGCTGTTTAACTGTGCATATGACTGAAAGGATCTGATCTGCACTCTTGTTTTTTAAAGTTAAGTTTATAATGATTAATTTTGTTTCGTTTTGTGATTTTAATGCATTTTCTTTCATTTTTTGTTCTATTATAAATCTATCCCGGACTTGAAGTCATTTTCATGTGTTAACAGTTGAAAGATTTCTGAAAATTTTCAGACAAAATTCAAGTCTAAAAGTGACTTAATTGTTTTGTAATCCACCTTTCTTTACTAGGCAGGGCAATATGACAATGTCATATGATCGTTCTTTCCATTGTTCTTTACAGTAACTGTATCATATTGCTGTATTATAAAATTAAAATGGGGCCCTGATGGATTGAAAGTGATATTGGCAATTTCAGTCAAAGTAATCCCTCTCTCTATCTGAAACACACATATGATGTGTTAAGCAAAGCCTTTAGTAATTGTGTCAAATTTTTAGCGTTTATCCAAAGCACCTAAGTGTGTGGTTGGTATCTTTCCTGAGTTGTGATTTGCCACTGAAAACTGCTGGTTTGCTGATTCTGATCTTCGGAACTTTGACATTTGTCATAGTTCCAACAATGTACTTTTATTGTTAAATAAACTGGATAAAAGTAACATTTTTATCATTGTTTACATTTACAGATTTTTACAACATATTTCTGTGTGCAGGGCTGCAATGTTATGAATAACTTCTTCAACCAACTTTAGGATATGATCCACTTCTTTGTACCATTTAGGACTTAGCCGAAGCGAGTTATGGGTGTCAGCACATTTCAAAAGTTGCTTAAAGGGACTGTGAGGAGAATCTATTACCGGCAACGTAAAAGACTCTGCTACCCATGAGCATGCGCGGCGACTGTCGTAATGCTGTGTTCCAGTAACCGCGGAACTGGGAGTGACATCATCTTGGGGTTATCAGCGTTCCAGTTGAAGTCAGAAAAAAACATGCCGATCTATCAGGCTATTGTTAGCTGTTGTTAGCATGCCTGCATTGTTCTACACAAATGTCACATGAAGAATGTGATTATCACTATGGCAGCACTTTTGGAAATATAATTCTAACAACACGATGTATACAGCTGATCTAGAGCGACACACCCCAGTCAGAAGTGCAAATAAATGGATTATTACAGGAGCTAAATAACTGTTCACACTGGGGGCATCCATCTTCGATGGTGGCAAGGTTTCACCGAGTTCCCAGTAGGAAATTCAGACTTTGGGGGACATTCCAGTTGCAGTTTCCTGCTTGGAACTCAAAATTCCTACTTCTGACTACAACTGGAACACACCACAAGACGTGTGCTATCCAAAGCGTGTGTTTGTTGTGATGCTAATGAATGCAGCTTGGACCTTGCTCAAAACTCTGCATTGCTTTACAACTTCTTTCTTTCAACAACTTATAGGATGCAAAGCGACGAGGTAATGTATCTCTTTCTAGTTACGTAGCGGTAGTTTTTGATGTGTGACAACAAGCAAATTTTGGAAAACTTAGTATCGTAGTTTTGTAGCCGGCTATATATCGCTACTTACAGCCAGGTGCTCTAAGACGTGTAATATAAACAATAAAATAATATAAATTTGCTCTAGTTTTAATTGTCTAGTTCCCGAAGTTGAGTATCCAGGCCAGTTTAGCCCTGACTGACACGACCGGAACGTTAAGGAAAAGCATTTATAGATAACCTATTTTGATGCTATAAAACTCATCTTAAAGTGTGTATTTCCATCAGACATATATCTTAAAGTGAGACTTTTTTGCAATTACTTAGAAACTCCTCACAGTCCCTTTAAGCAGTTGTAGTGGACACTAAAATCGCTGTCTGTTTTTTCCAGTGCGTGGTTTGTGCTCTTGCCAGACAGAGAGTGCCAAAAGGCTGTCCCTTCACGTGGATGGTATCTGCAGGTTTTAACGAGGAGAGGTGTATTTTTGTGCAGTAGCCTTCATTTAATTTAGAAGAAAAAAGCACTCAACACCAGAATGTCAGAAGTGTCTTACTGTCTGCGTGAGCGTTTGTCTGCCCCGCTTTGTGATAAGTATAAGAAAGAAATATGCAGAAGACAGGACTTTAAGCTGTCACAGGTGTCAAGATGATTTTGCAGTACTTGTTTGGCATTGTATTTTGGAAGTTGAGTGATGGAAATCTAAGTTCCATAAACTTTTTCCTGTTACAAGCTGGTAAAATTTTGACCTAAGAGGGTATTTTCTGGATCCTTCTGTGCTAGTATTTTGGGTTTCCAGCTTCTGTGATCAAATGAAATGCTTCATTGTATCATCATGTTACCATAGCTGACCTAGTAATTTTGGACTTCAAGCTACTGGTGTGACATAGGAGAAAGGAAAAAGCCAATATGCCACAGTATTGCAATATTTGGCGTAACAGTAGTACACTGATACAGACACAAAGTATGAATATTTTTTCATATATTAATGTCCAACATTTAATAAAGCTTTTGGTTCCATAGAAATAAAATCAACTTCTGCTTAAGATACTGCTGAGGCAATGCAGGTGAAGTCTGCATGGGTTACATTCATTGTCCATTAGTGAAAATGTGACAGCTCAGGAGAGAGACAAAAGGAATGCACCATCTGCCCTTAAATCCATTGTGTGGACTTTCTTTGCACTTTGAAAGGTGTAAAAGAGACATGACACATTAGGTTTGAGAAATACTAAAAAGTCAAAGTAAAGGACAGCAAAGCTAATTGTTAGCTATGCCTAGTGATTAATTAGCCGATACCTGACATGCTTGTCTTGTAAAAGTGCCTCACAGTTCTGATGGAGTCAAGAAAATATTAAGAACTTTATAGGCAAAGACACCAGGCCTAAACATGTTGTGGAAAAGGTTGTTTTTACGTGTTGATTGGAACTTTGGTATGTGCCTGTACTAATTTACCAACACAGCATTACCGAAGCTCTACAGAACAGTAAAGCTAAAAGTTTAAGAGTGGTGGAGCAAGGCAGAGCAGGTTGCCCTTGCTTTAATGGGCTACATGTTGATGTCACTGAGTGAGTTTTATTCCTGTTTTTAATTAAACTGAGGTGCAATGTTGAATATACTGACATTTGTTTCTCATTCAGCTGTATAAAATTCTGCCTTTTTTCTTTATGATCTTAATTTTTAACTTTTCTTAACTGTATTTATATCCAGAAGGAAAAAACAGAGTTCTATAACGCTAAATAAGAAACAAATACCAGTGCCCACATCATGCCACTTAAGTTTTATTAAAACCAAGAGTAAAACTATGCATATCCTACAAAATTAAGAATCAAATAGAATTCAAATCAAGTGCAATGTTATAAGTCACTTGCTCTAATTCCAACTGCAAACATAGAGATGCATGAGAACTCGTTACTCCTTTCGTTTGTGGGAGCCATGAGGGGGAAGTTAGTTAGTTTGTGTTTACAAAGCAGACAAAACAGTCTGAGAGTCTTGCTCCGTGAATAATTGATGATTATTCAGAAGATGACTCACATTAGTGGTTTCTATGGTAATGAATCATTTTGATGTTGTGTAGCTAAGCAGAGCATTAGGCCTGGGCCTGTTCTCTGCCTCGGGCCACATATCACAGAGGCCCTTCATAGAGATGCACACACAGGCTTTTATCAGACTACAGTGTCGGTGTGAGAAGTCATTGGTTAGGCTTTAACACTGGTGACAGGATGGCTGAGCAAGTTGCCCGCTAGCTTGTAGTCCTCCTGGGTTAAACAGAAAGAATGGCATTTTTGTGTTAAGCTGTTTTTGCAGAATTACAGCACTCCCTTCA
This sequence comes from Scarus forsteni, assembly GCA_036419115.1. Taxonomy (NCBI): domain Eukaryota; kingdom Metazoa; phylum Chordata; class Actinopteri; order Labriformes; family Labridae; genus Scarus; species Scarus forsteni. Next base: position 5,535,018 of record JAZDUH010000245.1, on the reverse strand, counting down.
TCCTGACTTCACCGAGCCTTATTCCTGCCAGCTCCCTTTTCATATTTCTCTGAAGGTGAAGGTGTGTGAACAGGCATTTAAACAGATTGTAGAAAATTTTAAGGGAAATTAACTGAGCAGTTTTGCTTGGTAGTTTAATTATAAGTTATTTTTGCTTTTGATCATTTTAGATCAGATTATGCTCAAACTGAAATTGTATTTTCCTGCCAAATCTTATGTTAATGAAGCTGCCAAATTAAAGTGAAATTTGAGCAACCTTATTTAATACAGGATCACAGCATCAGCTGTAATGTTGAGATGCAGAGCAGGGTGTGGCTAATGCTAATGGTAGCAGTGCCAGCACCAGCAGCTTTTATTCTTTCCTCAGTTAAAATGTACCCAAATGATGTGTTTGGAGATATGCTACATCCCTCAAAAGTCACCCCAAAGCCTGCAGGTGCCTGTTCACCCTACAGCAAGCTCTACTGTGTGACCAAAGCCACATCAGAGCAGAGTGTTTAAAACTGAAGTCACATCCACTTCTTTGGAGGGACATGGCTAGTTACATGTCATGAGGATTTACACTAAAAAAAGACTGTTCTGAGCAGGGATGAAACTGTGAGGGTTTATGAACATGCCACAATGCAAACTATGGAATATTTTTTTTTGCAAGAAACTTCAAATACATGTCCCAGGGACAAGTGTAAACTTTTTGAAAAGGAGCAACGTATGTGACCTTTAAACAAAGGATGAGTACAACATTTAAAGCATGCAAAATTAATACAGATAAACAAGTTCTAAAAGTAAAAAGTTTATTCAGCTGTTCAACATTAGGGTGGCATCAAAAATGTTTTCAATGATTCATGTAGAGCTGCAACTATCGAGTATTTTTGGAATCGAGTACTCTGTCAATTATTTCTTCGAGTACTCGAGTACTCTAACAAAATATCCTTTTTTGTTTTTAAACAAATAAATCAATTGTATACAATGCAACATGTTAGGGCTTTCAAATTGAGCAACCAAATGCCGTTGATTCTTCAGAAAAGGGTTTTTATTTTAACAACTTTCAAAGTTTAAACCAGTACTGGCTTAAAACAAAACCAATACAATACTGATTTACAAAGCAGTTACATAATTCTGCAATTATATTTGTGAAGTGTGTTCTGGAGGGCATTGTGTAGTTTGGATTGAAATCCTGATCATGTTCTTAAATCCTGTGTCCTCCACCATGGAAAGAGGACGCATGTCTGTGATGAGCATATTTAAAATGCTGTAATAGTAATAGTTGCAGCACTAACGACATGCTATCATGCTAAGCTACATGCTAGGCTAACTCTGTTTGACATCAGACACACTGCGTTGTGTTTTCTTTTCATCCCTTCTTGTAGTGACCACACACTTGGGACACTCTACCATTTCTTCTGTGGACTCTCTCCTTTCTGTCCTTCTCTTTTCTCTTCCTTCATGATTGTACAAGCCGCGCAGCAGCGGAGGTAGCAGGCGCGTTGTGCCACAGAAATGACCGTCCGTGTCAAACACCGTGCACTGTATAGTAGTCCAGATATATTTTATACGTATAATTATATATTAAACGAGGCTTCGAGGCACAAAATTTAATTCGAGGATATTTTGTAATCGAGTACTCGCGAATATTCGAGGAATCGTTTCAGCCCTAGATTCATGTAATCATTCTCTTCACTTTAGGTAGGGATAGTTTTATAGAATTTTTTTGTTTTGTTACTTTAATTTATGGACATTTTCACTGGTTGGTCTTTTTTCTATTTCTTCTGCCCCTCAATGTTCTTTGCTCAAAATGTTACCCAATGGCACTTCTGGCCTCTTCAAAGTGTTTCAGATGTGTAAGATCTGTAGTGCATGATTTTGAGTGGATGAGGCCCAGAGTGACGAACTGGTAAGCCTGGATTATACTTTTGAGACAAGGAAGATTTTTTTATTTTATTTGGCACTGGTCCTGAAAACTTTGGTCTGCAATCACCAAAAGCATATAAAGCTCTAACAAGTGTCATTTTTTCCTTGTGCCTTCTACTCGTCATCCTCTGAGACTTCTTTTGTCTTTCAAAAACCTGTTTCAAAAAGCCAGTGCTTCTTTTGTAAGTCTTTTTTTTCTCTAAGTCCCTTTAAAAGTAATTTTAAATGGTATTTTGTGATTGTATATATTTGGAGAAAAGGGTCTCTGTGCAGAACTCAAGTCATTGCTATTCATGAAACAACATCTGCAGTGGCACACCAGGCCAATGATAATGTTGTGTTTAGGCAATAATAGCTGTTTTCATAGGTGTCAATTTGAGATTATGATGTACTGCTCTTAACTATGATCTGGGTTGCATGTTCTAAAAACTGCTGTTATTTCTTATAAGGTCAGCACTATGGCTGCCAACCAGCAAACCTTAAGCTCCACCACACGCATATATAAAGGTGTGTCCAACAGCTTTAAATGTGAAGATACCTCTTGAAACTTAATTCTACAAAGAAACACTTTGAAATTGCAATTCAGAGTCGAAATTCATTTCTATTCAATTGATCATTCCTTTTAAAAGTTCTTCTCAGTGGTAGTACTTTCTTAAAGTCTGAGATCTTTGGTTAAGGATCCTTCAGTGCTGAACATTTCTTGTTGTTCAACACAGCTCCAGTGATGACCAGTAATAAGCCCTCATTTTTAATATCCTGCAAAATAAAACAAACTAAATTGTTTTTGCTACTGCCTGGAGGTGCTTAGTTTTCAAGAAATGAGGGAGAAAAGCTGTTAAAGAGTCACTGATATATTGAGGGCAACTAACCAATAGAATGTAGCAATGGACTTGTAAATGTGTCAGTCATGTTCCTAATTTCTGACACCAGCCCAATATAACAGTTTGATAGCCTTTCTCCTTCATTTCACCATAAATGTGCTTTTAAATTAAATTATTTTACTCTTCACTGGTTATTTTGAAATTCCAAATTGAAGTCTGAAGTCTAAAGTATGTGTCCCAGATCATTTCTGCTTGCCACCTAAATTACTGTCTCATTTAACAATTTTCATCCACATTGCCATAGGCCTGGACCATATGGTGATTAAATTAATTCGATTTTTTGTTGCATACGCTTTAAAACACAATATCTGGATTTTTTTTCATCACCTTTCTCTTGTCACCCATTTTGCTACCCCTGGAGTCACATAAAAAATAAAAATAAAAACCCTCCCCCATGTTGCCTTCTAACAGAAACACAACAAGTTTTCAAGTTGGGGCAATTTTTGAAATCTGATGTACCAAAAATGTTCACTGTATTTAAAATAGGAGGTCATGCCATTCTTTGCACAACCACTTTTCTAGGCTTGCATTTTTTTGACTAACTAATGGTACACATGTTTATGTCATGCTTGTGTCATTGCATATATTCTTACAGGGAAATTTTGTTTCATTTTCAACATGTAATTTCTGTGTCATGTATAGACGAGAGATGAGATAGCGAGAAATAAATTATGATTGGACATACATTTTTGTGTGGAAAAAATCAAGATTTTTTTTGGCTGTATCCCTCAGTCCTTATTGCCATGTTTATAGTGAATGGGGTCAGAGAAGAAGCCTATGACAGATGCTGCTGTATACTACTATTAAAAATGTAATTCAATTTCCCCCATGCTAGCAGGCTAATTATAATGTCACGTAAGCGGTGTGTCCAGGCTGTCAGTGGCATTTTATGGTGTCATATTTGTTGTCTTTTCGTCCCCCCCTACTGGACTGGCGTTGTAATGATGTTAGATTTATTGCCCCCTCTGGACCAAACAACAGTCTAGTACCTTGTAGATTAGAAGTTCCTGGATCAGCATGTCCCTGGTTCTTTTAGTTGAAAAAGCACTAAAGGAACAGTCTATGCTTAATGGAGGATGATTGCGAAAAAGGGCAAAAAAGAGAAATCCGAGAGGCAGCGGGGAAGGATTGCACCAGGGAGGAAAGAGAGGGGGAATGCAGGATTAGAGACCAAGAGCAGTGTGGAGAAAGGGATCAGAGGCAGGAGGAGTGCAAAGAGAGACATAGCAGAGGGGAAGGCGTCTGCACCCGCCAGCAGGCCATGGCTGTCAGTGGCAGGGCCTCTCTCCCAGCACCAGGGGCTCCAGGGCTGTGGCCACATAATGAAGGCTTGTTTGAGTTCACATTCAAACATCACAGAGAGCGCCTGGAAAAACAGTGCCCCACGGGCTACTTTTATTAACTGGGCTAGGATTCCCAGCCTTCAACCCTTTGCCAAAAGGCTTCCTCATTTCTCATCCACACACATACACACTGTCTGGTATAAAGTTTGTCATGTTTACCATGGAACATATAGCTGGGATAGTGATGTTCTGTCTTCCGGCTGTGGGAAACTAGCACATTTTCTCTTAAAAACAAAATTTCATTGACAAAAGAACTGTTGTACAAGGTAAATGTTGGTGCTTCTTGACTTTTGTCTGTTTTATCATACAGGAGTGCGTCTGACTGCTTTGCTGTTTGTCTTGTCTTTCTCTCAGCCTCTCTGTCATAACACACGCACAGGCTCGCTGAATGATGGGTTTGTGAGATTCACCAGGGAGGATATTTGACTCAGGATTTTCCGATAATAGGATTTGAAGCATGCTTGCAACAGATAGCGGTTATGTGGTTGAGGAAAGGAGTATGTGATCCTGCTCCTGAATGTAAATACAGCAGCTGTTTGTGACAGCATTTAGATTCTGAACTTATGTTTCTTCTATGTCCCCTGATTCTTATTTCCTGGCTAGAGTAATCAACTGGACTTGTGAGAGCAAACCTGTATAAAGCATGGTTAGTTTAAAGCACGGCACACACTACAAGGTAGGTTTGTTTATTTGGGACATGTTTGTGTCCTTCATGTAAAACTAAGCAAAGCCCTGCTATTTATGGCTCGGAAGACTATCTGGTAAATACAGCTGTGGATGAGGCAGGGGTGTAATGGTACACTAACAGTTCACTAAGTTTGATTGAGATTTCATTTTTGTAATGTTTATTTAGCCAGGTTAGTTAGAAGTCTATCTCTTTCAAGGGAGGCCTGACCAAGAATGTGAGCAACACACACTTTGAACAGACACACAAACTCATACAGAACATATCAAATCAATACCAACCAATAAATCAATTTAACAGTGGAATACTGAAAGCCCTGTCCAGTATCTTTCACAAAGGTTTTAAAGACATTAACAAAAATTTGTGGTGAAGTTCTGAGTCATGGTGCAATAAGTTTCTGGTAGAGTGCTCTTTTTGTTTTCAGAACTTTTCCTCTCTTGCATACATTTTTTCACTCAAAAATTAACTTACAAATACACACATTGTATTACAGAAATATATCCATAAACACAGACTCAGAACACAAATTCACTCAGTTACTGTCACAACTAACATACGTACACTCACTCTGATGCAGTTATCATATTTTCTGAAGACGATTACTCCTTTCAGACTGACCAAAAAACCTGTTTAAACCCAGTAACATTTGCCTCCTGTCAGCAGTTTGAAAGGGTTATATCAGCATTTCGACCCAGGTCGTTTGACCCTGCAAGCAACACTGGTTTTAATCAGCTTGCCTCCGATCAGTGGCCCACCCTCTCCGTCTGTAACTTACATGACTCTTTGCTGTTTCAGCAACAAATTCCATCCGCCTTTGTATCATCAGCGCAGAGTTTGTGCATTTTTAAAGACGGACAAAGTACAAAGTAAAGACAACCGCATCCACAGCCACCGTGCTCCTTTCCATAGACAAAGCCATGCAGCTCATCAGATACCGATTAGACCCAGGTCTGCCGGCCGTGGGAAAGAGTCACCCGCGTTCAAAAGACCTGTGTTGACCCACTAATTTTAGTGTGAAAGCGGTATATGACGTACACACACATTTGTTTCACACAAATGCTGTACCCTGCCTCACTAATGCATGCACACTACACGACTGCTCATTTGTTTATCACAAAAATTTAAGCACAGGAGCTACTTTCAATTTGTTTTGGCCGGTCTGAACTTGCATGGTGCACTCCGACTTACGGGACCGAGGTCCAGTTCCTCACCTCTTTTTATGTTTGTTTGCTACACAGCTGTAAAAAACAAAACAAAACTGAAAAGCCTGGCTAAAAATGGCTTGGCACAAATACAAACCCTGTTTTTCCCCTAATATTAGGTGTTTTGAGGGTAAACAGATCTCCTGAACTAGCACCTAGGCTACACTGATTTTAAAAGCAAATGGTAAACAGGTTCAACACTTGAATACTTATGGCCACAGAGCATTCACTTAGTGAATATTCACATAAAATGAGACAACTACCAAATGGTAGCAATTGGAAGGACAAGCATTCCTATGATCACTTCAAGTACCACCCTCAATACTTACCTACCTGTAGTGTGCTATGTTTGTTAACTTCAAGCACTTATAACCTTAAAAATCTGGAACATTTTCTGGTTTGAGAGATCGGAGCCTATTTTTGTGAACAATATTGGCAGTAAAAATGGCATGTTAGGCCATTAGAGCAAAGAGGATTGTGATGATTTAAGGACAACCACTTCCATGCCCCACTTCAATACATTACTGTGTCCTAATATGAATACTGATCAACCAGGTTCCTTGACAAACTGACTTTGTAGGAGGTCAGTTTTGAGGCTTTTTAAAGATAACTTCTAATGGTTCACAAGAACTTTACTCAGGACTGCGTAATGAAAAAGGAGGCTAAGGTGTTAGTATTTTACCTTAAATCTAATCTGTGTAAGACTTATTATGGAGGCCAGGTTTAATTGCACCATGGGATAGCAGTCCTTTCCTTTTTTCCCAGGGTTGCCTGTTTAAGGGGGCCCGGCAGTGCTCAGTACTCGCACAAATCCCCTTAAAACCCCTGGAGTCACCGAGGGTGTATCAGGCCCCTGGATCTGCTGTGTGCAAGGCTGGGTGTCGGGCTGTGGTCCGGAGCCAGCCGGGGGGGAGAGGACAGCTACTGTGAGGGCGCCCAGAGAGCTGGGAGTCACTCAGCCACAGAAACCCTGTGTTTGTGTATGGAGCGCAGTGCTCTTATCTCCCGCCTGTACTGACGCCACACTCTTCCTGTTTCAAATCTTTACTGCTGATTTTCTCTTCACTCATGCCTCAGCCCCAGCCAGTCCTGTTGTTTTTTGGTGTTCTTGTTCTTTCCAATGGAGATTAGATAGAGTTACTGTGGCGACAAAAGAGACAGAAGCATAGACTGTTTGAAAATACGTAAATGCGATTAGTAACAAATAATACACAGTGTTAGAGTTTTAGAGGAAAGCATTTTGCAGAGTTGATCAGAGGTCTTTTCGATAGGGTCACATCTTACATTTTCAGAACCCATATTTTGCTTTAACTCTGGTTCACATATTAATTTTTGAAGACCAGTGTTCAGAATGACTAGTGTTTGAAAACCTTCTACTTCTATACACAGCACCCCTGATACAGCTATTCTCTCTCTGTCTGGAATACTCTGTTGCGTTTTCAGTAATTTAGGCTCTCTTCCCCTTGTGGTCCCAGTCTACTGTCATTGGATGAAAGCTGGTCAACCTGTGGAGAGTTTGGTCAGTTTAGCACAGCTAAACATCTTATTGTCAACAACTTTGCATTGATTCTAGCAACTCTGCATTGTACTGAGCTTTCTAGTATGTGTCAGTGGGTTCCAACTACTGAGGGAACAATGGTATGTCACACTTGTACAACGTCACACTGATAGGTTTATGAAGGGGCCTAAGGAACCAGCTGTTTCAAGCTGGCACCACATATATGGAGGCACGAGTCTGTCTTGAAGCAGTGGACTTTTGCTCTGTCATGTGAAGGAGACCCAGCTAAAACACTGAATGCATATGAAATTGAAAAAGCATACTGTAAGTTCCTTAAATACAAAAGTAAAGAAAATTACCAACTAAGGTGTTTGTTTTTTTATTAGGAATATTATTTTTGACATATGTCTTACATCTCAATAAGGCCATACTTTAATGTTTCATTTCTGTTCTTTTAACATACTTGTTTGTATGATTGCAGCCTTATCTAAAACTGTTGTGCTTGGATGCTGTTTGAACTTAAATCAATCAATAAAATAATAAATATATATTTAATCACAAAAGTTGTAAATGTACTCCTTAGATACATATGCACATGCATCGTTCATCGTATGCAACTGATTGAAAAGAAAAGCATGAAGAACAATAAAATCAGAAATATAGCAATCGAACAATACAGGCTTCCAGAAAAGCAAAAGAAACCGATACATAGATCCATAAATACAATGGAGCGTAAAGTGCAGAACAGTTAAGAATCACAATGTGTAAAGGGCTGACATAAACCGAATTCAGCACAACATGGGATTTGATATCTGTACACTTACTTTTTGTTTTAATTTTTAAAGAATCTTCAATATTTCAAAAAAACCTTCAGTAAGATTAAAAGGAGGTCTGTGTGTGCTTAACCAAAGCATTCTCTGGCCACATTTACTGTAACACAGATAAGAAAGTGAATCTGCAAAGTCGATCCAAGGCACGTTGGCTTTGACTCTGCTTCCATTTGCTTTCCTCTGTCTATGGAAAACAAAGAGAAGCTAGCACTGTGAGTCTTTGGTGTGGATGTATGAAGGCTCTGGTGGATAGGTGAACATGGCTTCTTGGCCTTTCACAGTGAGTCACTGAAAGTAATATTTACTGGGGTTTGAATAAGAAAAAATGTAAAATTCCTTTCCAATGAAGACGTATTTGACATCACAGAAACCATCCAGCAGATTTTCTTTAGGTTCTTTGGTGTGCTTCCTTCCTCTCTGTCAGATTCCTTTGTTTGACTCCCATGTTTAGAGATGTAATGTTTGATATGATTGAGAGAAGTTCTTGCACATACATTAAGAAAACATGTGTCGACAGTGAGGCCCTCCATATGTAGTGCACAAAAACATATTGCGTTGCATAATTTGCGTACAAAACAAGTTTGGTAACTGTGGGAGGGGGCTGTCCTTCTTCTCCTGCTTTTCAAATCAAAAACAGCCATCTAAAATACATAAACATTGAAAGTGCTCCTAACAGTCCTCAACTTGGTATTTGCAAGCGTCACCACCAGTCTTCCTCTCCCCTGTCTGGCCTGCCCAGCTGCCTGGATGGCCGATTTTGATGGCGCCAAACACTCTGCAACTCTGCCGTAATCAGGAACAGAAAGGGGCAGTCTCTATCACAGAGAGTTTCTTTCCCTTTCCTTTGTTTTCCACAGATTTCCTTCCTCGTTTTCTTAGATATTCTCTACCCACTGATGTAAGTCCAAACAGAAGCCTATTTAGAAAGTAAACACATGAATGAGGGGAGGTTCTGGGCCTGGCGTCCGTGGAGTCAGGCGCAAAGCGGAGACGTCTCGCTCCACCCGCCCTATGCTGACACAGCCTGTAAATATACAGCATGACAAATGGCATTGCTCTGCAGCAGTCCCCCAACCAATCTCTGACTAGCAGGCCTGATGCCGGAGAGGCTAGCCGCCAGGCCGTGTCTGATTCACTGTCACAAGAGACACATTGTTTATAGGACAGAGAGACTCTGTAACACAAACACAAATACCCCTCGAGTGGGTGACACATTGGGAAAACCCTTGGTTTGTGGCTTTAGTGTTGGCTGAGGAGAGCATTGCATGAACCAGTTTGTTGAGGATCTCAAATATGTCTTATACCTTGTTTCCCTCTTGTACTCTGCTGATCAATCACTTTCTACAGGCTCTGTGAAGACCTCTCTGCTCTCTTTACACCTTGGTACAGTTTTGATGTTCATGTTTGATTTCCACCAAACATAAGTCTGACTTTGACTGGGATCATCTATCTTCACCATAGCAAATTTATTTTCATGCTCCTCTCTGAAGGAAATCCTTTGGACAAAATCCATCCAAGGAATGCTTTTAATAAGATTTGCTAAATGTTTGTCTCACATCAAACAATGACTTCTATTATAGCACCTTTTCTAGTTATTTATTACTCCACAATAACTACAGTGAACCGCCTTACATGGGAAGGATTGAGATGTTGATGGTTCTGAACTTTTTAAGAGGCTAGGTTTTAAGAAAGGAATGCCTTTCAGGGTAAAGGGGGAAGGGAAAGAGAGAGTGTAGAGGCCCCTGGGGGAAAAAGCTCTGTTTGACCTCTAAGGATAGACCTGAAAACTTAAATGGCAAAGCTCCTTCCGGCTCTGCTCTTGACCAGGATTTCCTTCCCTTCTCCACATCTCCCACATCTACAGAAGCACCAAGGGCCACAGTGGGCCACCTATTGTGAGTGCAGAGCAGCCTTACTGTGTGAGGTCACACAGGGAGTCTGTGAGCGCCAGACTGGCAGGCGATGCACAGTTTCCTCCAAGATATGAGATCAAGTAAATCAGAGTAAGGAGCCGTTACCCTTTAAGAGTCTAATGACTGCTCCTTTCCCCCCGCACACAGCTTTGTCTGAGACATGGGGCATTATGAAGATGGTATTTTGTGCTATCATTCGTTTTTCATCGACTGGCTCTCTTTTGAACAAACATGATATCATCCTGGTATCATGGCTAACTTAATGCAGCCAGTGTCCGTGATGTGTTATGTAGCATTAGCATATAGACTGGAGCTCCATTAGTCATGCTCTGGACTTGTGCCCCACATGGATACTGTGTTACCTCTTAAGAGGATCCATTTTTCACAGGCTGCCCTGGGCTATAAAGAAAAAAGACAAATCAATTGATTTAAATTTGTCAGCAGTGTCGGGGGAACAGCCTGGACCAGATGCATGGAGATTCATCTCCCAAAGCAGTGGAAAGAACACAACTGCGATGACAGCCAGCTGATAGGGAAAGAGCTGCTCATGCTTGGACAGATTGAAGCTGCAGGGTCCGCACCATCCTGCTTGAACAATTAAAATCTATGGACAAAACCTGCAGGGAACAGAGCAGTGGCCTGTGGCACAACTTCATCCGCTGCCAAGATGCGTCAAGAGTGGACAAAAGTCAGCAGAGGTCAGATCTCTGGAGCAGAAAAATATGTTGTAGAAATACATAAATATAATAGACACTATTGAGAGGACCTCTTGTATAATCTTTTTGACTGTACTGTAAGTTAATCACTTTGTAAAAAATCAAACATTTCTTGATCACAAATAACCATTTCTTTTTTTATATTATTCTCAGTGTATTTGTGCATCTATAAAACTATTGAAAAGGGCTGTCTACGTTAACTAACAGGCTATATTGAATTAAATTAAAGATGGTTATTAATTAGTTATCCTAGTTTTTGCCAATCCCTTCTGCTGCTCTGAACTATTCAATCAAAAGCACGTTTTTTAGGTGATTAAGTGAGAGTAGATGTCAGTTATCAAGGAGTATTTGATGTCACATTCAACAGAAAACTCTTCAGTCAGCAACCTTTCAGTGAAAATGATCATAAATCGTCCACTAATAGTTCATTAAAATGACCTTAAGTGTTGTGAACACCTCAATCAAGGTGCACATAGTTAAGTTAGTGTTTTGCAGATGTTTGAGTGGAGATAACTGCATTACTTAACCAACGTGCAGTTATTCACTTTCTTCTTAATCAGCACAGCTTTAGCTCGGGGGTAGATGCTGTCTCGTCAGTATTTTTGGGCATGTCCTCGGCTCTGCTCATCAGTGTTGGAGGTACAGATGGAGTAGATGGGACTCAATGTAAGCTGTTGACTCTCACATATCACAAAGTTGTATTTGCACATCTCTCCGGCTGAATTTTTTGCTGCTATGTGGCAATTATGCCATTATCAAGTGGTGACGCAGCCTTGTAGGCCAACCTTGGAGGTAGCGTCATGTTAGTTTCCTTCACAAAAAGCCGATGGATTTATTTAGCTTGAGGCAAAAAAAGAGAACTGCTCTTTTCACACATGCAATCAAACTTTAAGCAGTTCACTCAATTGCTTGTTTACCCATGGTTATATAGGCATTACATCCATAAAAATATGGCATTTCAGGTGCACAGAATCTGACATTTTTACTAACTCTCCCAGAGTGGATAAATCTGAAACGCTGGATTTGTGTTTCTGTGAGTACAACAAGTAGCTTTAGAAATGATGACATCTTAGCCCCATGTCTTGCTTAAACTGTGTTTTCAAGTGGAAAGACACATTTTTTGAAACAGTGCCATCTTTACATAGAATATTTTGAAAATTAAAACTTTTCTCCTTGTTGAAAGGGCCTTGGGTCATTCTCTGCAGTGGGAATGATGATGACACTTCTTTGCGAATCAAAATTGTTATAACTAATAAACCCTTCTTTCATTATTTTTCAAGTGAAAATGCCAACAAAACAGGAAAGGTACTGATACTGTCTGGTTATTATTGAGACACAATCTGGTAAAGTGACAGCAACATAGGTGCCGTTGAGCTTTCAACTTGAATTTTTTGTGTGTCTAGCACCATTTTGTAAGACGATCAAACATAAGTTTTGTACATGTGATGTCCTGGCAACAGCTCTTTAGACCGAGCATTAATTTGAAGCTTATTAACATATGCCCTTTGTGAGCTGAAATAAAGCTGGAATCATCTACTACAATTGTACAAGGGCCAATTTTACCTTGACACTTGCAATGGGGGCCAGACTCTTAAAACAAACTGAAACAATAAAAATATTTTAGTCTAGGCAACATGTTATCTGTTTGACCTGTACCTTCTTTTCTAAAATGCATACATTTTTTATGGAGGTTTCACTCTGCATGTGTATGATTGACACAAGTTCCAGCTCTAGCTTGCAACACAATGGCTTTCATACAGTGCATGTGGTAATAAAGAGCTTTAATAGTAATGGGAGGCTGTGGAGGGCCTGGTTATGACCCTGGACCACCAGTTGATGATCACTGCAGTGAGGCATCAAACTTCACAAGAGGGGCATCTGCAGATGTACTTTCTGTTGTTGAAAACATTGAAACTTTAGTGATTGTGTTTCCACAGGTCTCACTGGAAGCATTTAATCAAAAACTCATTTAAAATCATACTGGGTTTGGAAAAAGGAGCCAAGAAACACTAAATTGCTGAAATATTTCCACAATGAAGGACTTACTGCTGTACCACGCTCATGGGAGGACTTAGGTCGGGACAGGGCTTTGGTAGAGAGGTAAGTGCATCTGTAGATGAGTAAATCATCACTGGGGAAAGACAGGGTCACGGAGCTGACCCTACTGCTCCAGTTGGGCTTAAATCCCACAATCCCTTGGTTAAGAGAGACTTTACTTTGCATAATTTGCTTGAGCAAGCTCACTGACATACTTGAGCAGCATGTTGATGATTGCCCCATGAAGCTGCAGAGGTTTTCTCTGAGGTGCTTGTCCTCCTACTTCAGCCAGAGAGACAGAGCAGGCCTTTTTACTCTTCCACTGTTAGTGATAGTGAATAGGCCATAATCATTATCAGCTCTGTGGTAGTGAGTGGCTCCCACTCTGCACAGGCGGCTCCATGTCTGACCTGTCTGTGGTGTGGCAGTGCTCTGCGCTTTGGACGAACTAAATGCTGAGGGCCTGGGTCACTCTGTGTCTGCCGCCTTCCTTGAATATCTGCATGCCATTAACTGCAATGGCTCTGATGACATGTTCTTCCTGAACTGGCCTCGTCTGGGCTCCTTTGCTTCGGCTGGAGGTGCCTGTGGCCCCTGGTCTTGAGGCACTTGTCTATTTTGGGAGGTCATTTGGAGCTGGACACTGTGTCTCCCAAACGCAGCCTGTCTCCTGATACTGCTATCAACTGCCGGCTTTTAACAGGGAGCCACGGCAATTTACTACAGTGACGCCAAGCAAAGCAGTTATCAGGACCCCGACACCAGATTAGCTGGTTGGTCTCCTAATGAGCATCCTTGAACAGGGAAACTGCAGGGGGACTTTCAGGCGCAGTAATAACACTATTATCAATAGTCCTGAAAGAGCAGGAAACACAGTGCGCCAGTGACACAGTGACAATTATTTCACAAGTTTAGAGAGTCAAGGTGAAGTAAGTTGTGCCTTAACTGGTATTGTTATCGATGATTAGATTATAATTAAAGGAGCCTCTTCATCTGCTGAGGTTTACAAAAGCCATTTGCCAACTGTATGAAGCTTAACCCGTAGGACAAATGTAATGGATATTTTTTCATGACACTTGAAAACATGAGGAGCAAAATAATTTAATATTCTCAATTCTCTTAATGGTTGATTAATCCATCAATTTATTTCCGGAAGTTATTATTTAGTCCATAGCCATATTTTTAAGCATTTAACTAACTTCTTTTTTGATTAACTGTCAAATGAAGAAATCAATTAATCTGTTATTGATTAATTATTTGAATTATTAATGACACATATCTGTAATACTTAGTTGCAGCTCCTCAGATATAAGAAATGTAAGAATCTCTGTTAGAAATTGGTTATTCCCATACAATGTTTAAATATATGATCATACAGTATTGTTGCACAATACATTATTTTTTTTCTTTAATTTTATTTACTCAGACTGTGGCTTACAAAGTGGCAACATACCTGAAGGGGCAAGATGCCTTCTTACAAACTAAGAAAAATTAAACCTTGTTTTAGTGTTTCTTTGCTTTGTACACATTATTGAATATGTACATAAAAGTAGTTAAATTCAAACTAAAATAAGGTTACTTTGTGAGGTTGAAATTAAAATGATGTGTTTAAAAACACAAGTTTGAAATATTGTGGAGGTCTGCCTTATATACACACAGACATCATTGCTTTTATATGGCATATCCAGTCCTAGCTTCAGTCTGCACGTCAGGTCATCAATTGAAATTTTATTGAAGGTTGCAGGAGGACAAAGTACTGTAAAAAATAAAATCATGGTCTTTTCAATATAAAATGTTAATCTGTGTTTTCTTGGGGGCTGGACAGTCTGTAGGAGCGGTTACATCAACTGGAGTTGATTTTCTATTCCCATCCCTATGCACGAGGTTCTTGGAGGAATAGAAAACTTTCAAGAACAGCAGTATTCTCATCTAGGTTTTCTCTTTTAAAAAATGACATACACTGTGGGCAATGAAAAGTGGAACCTAAAGTTGCGAGCCTTATTAAATCCAAGAATATTGAAAATGTAGAATCATACCAGGGTCCAAATGCAATATTCCTACAACCTGGATGTAACAAAAAAAAAAAAAAAAAAGGAACTGAAATTAATGGATACTGAGGCATAGAGGGGTGATGGCTGGTGGTGTTAGTGGTGCAAACATTAGCTTTGCTCCATTTTGCAGACCAACTTCACATTGTTTACTTACATATCCTGTGATCCTGTGTTAAACAAATGCTGGTTAATTTGGGTTGTTTAATGAATGTTTTCTTAATTTTTGACAAATGGTACCCCTGTCAATCAGAGGCTGATCATTGTTGGCCCATTATTGTTTATTCCAAATGTACTGTATATTTGGCTAATTGGGATCATTGCCTTTGTCAGTAATACAATTATGCATGGTCCAACTCTGTGAAGTATCTTTGGATTTCAATACAAGTTGTCTTTAAATCTGTTGCTGTGTTGTCATACCATTAAGGCAGCTGAAGAAGACCCTCAACTTTTTTTTATTTCAGTTCCATAAGCTAAAAACATAAATTCAGTGTTGAAACCTTTGCTAAGACCAACAGGTCATAAAATAAGGGTGAAATAAACTAACTTTAAGTCAAACAAAACAAGGCACCATGTTCATAATATGCAGTGTTTAAGGTCCAGACTGGAACATTATGATGCATCTGTGTTGCCTCAGGAAATAAATGAAATATATGCTTTTTTCCAGGAACCAACACAAATTTGGTTGAGTCTAAATTTAGTGTTATTCATAATATGAAACCATTTCCGAAATTCAACCTCAATCAATCAATCTTTGTTTGTATAGCACCTTATAACAAATGTCATCTCAAGACAATATATACTTCCGAACCAATATAATTTCACCATGAGTACTGTACTGAGCCACAATTGGGTGTTACAGCTACAGTGGCATCCTCGTAACTCTGTTAAGCTGTACAAAATCTTTAGCAGAACAAGACTCATGTTGAACAGCCATCCACTAAACCATGTTCGAGTTGTGAGTAGGTAAAGGAAGGAAGGTGGCACGATGTGACAGTCATTATTCTGAGACTTACATGCTTTAATTTATCCTGCACCTTTTAGCCTATTGGATAGGCCTGCTGACGTACTAAGTCTTGGTAATTTATCTATAACTGAGTTAATTATTATATACAAAGTAACACATGTAAATAATGAAACATCAAATAGTGCAGGCTGATTCAGTTGTCATTACAAGGTTACTTGTTGCATTGAGTTTTGGAAGGTTTTTGTACCCTGCTGTTTAACAAACATTGAATGAGATGCTTTAACAAAACAGATAGATGGATGGATGGATGGATGGATGGATGGATGGATGGATGGCTGGATAGATAGATAGATAGATAGATAGATAGATAGATAGATAGGTAGGTAGATAGGTAGATAGGTAGATAGGTAGATAGGTAGATAGGTAGATAGATAGATGGCTGACTTTATTTTCCCATTAAGGAATTTGTTTTCACAGGCTGTCAAACAATAATAGACATACATTTAGGACATACAGAACACAATGTACAGTAATGTAAAGTATTTTTAAGGAGTCCAACCCCAATTCCAAGTGCCAAGGTAAAACTGACCCTTGTACAATTGTAGTCAATGATTCCTGCAGAGCGTGTGCTGTCTGTTGTTTTTTTTACAAGTTATTATAAAGAAGATCATTAAAACATGATAATAAGAATCTGCAATTCTCACTCATTAACGATCAATTATCATCGAGGGCAGCACATCATCTTTTAACTTGTAAATTAAATGCAGTTCAAACTTGTGTTTATTGGATTTGAACTTGTTCACCTTGGAACATCCTGATTGCAAATAGACAGCCAATTATAGCTATGTGGTAGTTATAATCTTATAATTGCAGACAGCTCCTCATTACTGCAAACTGTAGCAGTGTCTTAGAAAAACTCAGCATCAGTTATGGTTTTATGCATTTTAATGAGTATGCTGTAAAGTGTGGGCTTTAAGAAGGCAGCTCCCGGGAGGAAAGTCCCCTGTGGGTAGCACAGACCCAGGGGCATGATGGCACCCACACAAGAGAACCTGTGGCACCACTTGATTATGACAGCCAGTGAGTTTTGTTGGCATTTCGACAGAAAGGCTTCAAAATTAATGGAGATGTGCCGAAACAATAATAAGGGTTTTGTGATGGTTAAGACGGGGTGCGGCTCCCACCACAGGGCTTTTACCTTTGCTTTAGACACGCCTCTCATTTCCAGTCAGGAGGAATGTTCCAGTGATTAAGATAATTCTCACTGTAAAGAAAATGCTATTTCACCTGTGTTGTGTGTTTTTAATGAGTCCGTTGGGTTAAGAATAAAAATGTTTGTACTAGTGCATGAAATCCTTGAAGTGCTTGATTTTTTTTCAGTGCTATGTTTTAAAGTAAGGAAGTGCTTGAATTTTGCAAAAAAATTAGAAGTTATCCAAAATTGTAACTGTCTGTCTCTTATAGAAAAAAAGTTATCTCATCAAACACTTAACCCTAAGCATTCATAAACAAAAGGGTTCTGGTACTTTTTTAAATAGCATATTGATAAAAGTTGATAAAAGACCATGTTTAAAAACAGTTCTTCTGCATCTCAGTTGTGGTTTTTGAATGGTCATTATTTACAGTATTATTTATTATTGTTTTATTTATCATGCTTTTTGCTTTTATGTTGAGATCTTCTTTGGTAACCTTTATGATATGATCATGCCATCCGTAAATATACTGTATGTGCATTTTTAATGACAAATTAGGATTATTCTTTAATTCAGGATTCTCAGAATATTTTCTTTTCCAACTTCTTTTTTGACACCCTCTTTTGGAGAGTGACCAGAACAGCTACATTAAAGAACATCCATGATTCATGATTATAAGAAAATTGTTTGGATATGTCTTTTTGAGATTCAGTCTGGACTGACACATAATTCTGTCCGTGTGAACTACAGACTCGATTGCAAAGTCATCGTGTAATCTCTGTGTGAACGGTTGAGACTCCATCTCCAGACTTTAATCTAAGTTTGTGTTTGTAGTCTTTGAGGTGTGGATTAGTGGGAGTGTTGAGTCAGGCCCAGTGGAAGGCCCAGGAGGTCAGCCTGCAGAGAGGCCCACGTAAGCAGGCTCCAGTGCTGCTGAATGGCCGATAATGGCCTGGATCAGAAGGAATGTGTTCATGGAGCCTTGCTACTGACAGCGAGCCCCTGGGGACATGAATTAGCCTGACTGATACAAAAAGAAGATGACAAAAACACCGCCTTAGGCGCTGTCTCCCTGGACTCCTTGTCTCCAGCACAGCTAAATGAATCAAATTGCTTCCAATTAAAGATTTAACCATGCTTCTGTCTGCTGCTCCATTTTCTTTCCTTTCAGTTTCACAGTTCAAAAGCACTTCACTGCATTGTGGTAAAGTAACTTACAAAATGTTACAGAAGTGGTTTTTGATCTTATCTATTTTTTGCTAAATGTTATGGCCTGGATAATTCTAGTTTCTGAAGAACATGTTTGGAACAAAAGAACTTGTTGTTGCTGGTGCTGGTCGTAACATGAGTTTCATACAGCCACATCATAATGACCTCACCCACTGTATGTTGTGAGGCCACCATCAAATATAAACTGTAATGGAAAACAAAAAAAACAGTAGATCTGAGCCAAATTGAAGCAATACCAGCAATAGAGAAAGCATCAGTTGTCCATGTGGGTAAGGCTTAACTCATGACTTGTGCTTCTATGACAGGTCCGAGGATACATCTGTAACAGTACTAAGTGTGTGCACCCAAAGCTGCTCAGTTTGCACCAAAGTGAACCAATGCATTTTTCCGCACAATGTTTCTTTAAAGCTCCTGAAGTACAAATGACAACCAGAGATGAATGGTGTAAATATTTGCGCTATAAGATCAGGGATTTTAATGTTATCTATCTTTGCCGTATTTGACATGAATTGCTTGCTCTTCTTGTCTGGAGCCGTATTTGGGAGCTAGGCTGGTGTGACCATTGCATTATTACCCAGGGGTCTTCAGGGTAGCACGGGCCTAGACCTTCACAGGGAGAGGGGCAGGCCAGGGGACAGGCCAGGGGACAGGCCTGTGTGAACAGCTGCGCCCTGTTTTAGATCTGCGTACTCGGTTACCTCTTACTCTTTGAAGAAGTCTTTCCTTACACACTTTCACACATGCAGCACACATTAGGAGAGTAGGCCTGAAGGATGAGGAGTTCAAATGCCAAAACTTTGATTTTTCAATTTGAAGAAGTGTCAGATAGTTTTGGTGGCCTTTTAAATTGTAGTTTTTAAGAATAATAAAGTTGTCAGTTGTCTCTCGTGAAAATATTGCCCTTTGCTGCAGCAGGAACCAGTTGTGAATCCATTAACCAATACTCATCTAATCAAATCATAAAGTTTACATCCACAGGGTGTTCTGTGCATACGCCATAG
The DNA here is from genome assembly GCA_036419115.1 of Scarus forsteni. NCBI lineage: Eukaryota > Metazoa > Chordata > Actinopteri > Labriformes > Labridae > Scarus > Scarus forsteni. The sequence continues at coordinate 5,515,566 of JAZDUH010000245.1, read as the reverse complement.
TGGTTTTTATAGCTGTGCAGCTGAAAAGTACTCGGCCACCGTGTGGTACCAAAGACTGTACATTCACACTGAGCTGCCACAGCAACATTTCTTTGAGATTGCATCAATCCTATTTCAAGAAAGAGCTGGCTTGGCTGTTTTTCTCTTCTTCTGTTGTGGTGGTTGACTTTAAATTACGTTATTCAAATGCCCAAGTGATATTTTCTACCTATCAACTAAGTGTGAAGGCTGCTGTCCGTCGAGTGAATCATTCTGTTATTTTGAAATACAGTCAACACAACTATTATCATTGGATTTCTCTAATTAAATCTTTTTAAACTATAGGATATAGATGTTGTATTTTTTAATTCTGCAGAATCAGAGGATTGAAATGAATATAGTGATGTTGTGGTGGAGCCTTTGTTAGTGGAGCATTTTATTGTTCTGCTTGTGCTTACTAAGAATTGTTTTACATTTTATCTAAGTAGACTTCATTTGCATTTGGCAGATCTAATCATAATAGATTTGGTGTTTCCCCAAAGTTTATCTTTTTTGACTGATCGTTGAGGGGCATTACCCCCTGGAGGGACCTACATACACTGCATGTGACCTATTTAAATGTTGGAAACTACACCAGTATTGTAGAAATGTATCCCTTCCATTTGGCTGGAATATGGTATAAGTATATATAGGGGTGTGCGATGTGACAATATTAAATCGTTAAGGATTATAACGTGGGGATGATCTCATAAAGCAGAAAGATCGTCAGATCGTCTGTGTGGGCGCAGAGACTGATGCGCACCTGACTAGCCAATCGTAGCACATTACGTGCAGTGCATGGTGGGATCTCCTGTTTGGTTATGTAGTGGGAAGCCATGGCAGAAAGAGAAAAGGAGATAAAAGCTTGAAGATGTCTGAACAAAAATCTGTTCTAAAGCAGCTGTATTATTCACTCAGGTTATAGACATTGCAGTTAGGTAACATTTGTTTGAATTGTTGCACTTTAAGAGATAATGTTGATATTGTTGTTCATTACCTTTTATGTTTACATTTATTGCACATTTTTATAAAAACTGCACTATTTAAATTAAAACCTTTTCAGAAATTTTCTTTGGCTTTAATTGTCATTTTTTTTCTTTTAGGGTTTTACATTTTTTGTATGTTAAACGTAGGGAAAAAATTGTCAAACATGCAAATTATTCTAAAAATCAAAGTAAAAAAGAATCGTGATAAAATCGTGATCGTGATTTTATTTTTTAAGAATCGTGATATGATATTTTTGCCATATCGCCCACCCCTAAGTATATATATATATATATGTTCTGAACATTTCTTTTGGTGTGGTGTTAAGATGTTTGGGGTGGTGGGCCTCCACTGGAAGGGAAAACATGAAGCTGACACAAACAGCCATGATATGCAGATCAGAGGATGCAGTTGTTGCTAATGAAAGTATTCACCATCAATTTAGTGTTTTCGCTGATACACACGTAATTGACTGTTGACTCTGTGATTACTCAACTAACCCACCAGTCAACAAGCTTGGCTGCTTCAGGTTAGACAAACTTTTGCCCAGACCAAGACTTCATCACAGTGAAGTTGTGACTTTAATATTATTAAACATGTTTATACAAGTATGCTTGTATCAAAATCTGGTGTCAATGTGTTACCAGTACTGAAACATTTGATACCCACCAAACTTGATCACAAAACAAATTAAGATGCTCAAGTTAAACCAAGTGTAAGAGCCAAATATGCTGAATGTTCTATACCTCTTACGCTGTTCAACATTGCCCTCAAACTGAAGAACTGAACATAACAGAACATTACCTGGGCTGCAACAAAAATAAACATTTGAAGCACCTTTTTCCTCTTGAAAGAACTGATCAAGGAAGTGTTCAGGAACTGACACCATTTAAGTCAACTGAAAAAAGAAAAAGAAACAACCATCTTCAGTGCTGGTGTTGTCTTCAGGAGTGACTCAGGACTTCCATATCTGAACATGTGAGTATTTTTTAACGCTGTTACCTTGACCTCAGTTTAAAAGAGGGGAAAAAAAACTCCTTGGATTCCACTTTCGTTCAACCACACTGCAAGTTTAACCCTTTGACAATTATATTTAAGTTTACTGCAAGGTAAGAGAAATTATTTTTAATATATTGATAGTATGTATGTTATGAAGTAGTTACATGATTTACGAACGAATTTGCAACGATTACAGTGTAATGTTAGCCTAATTTTATGCTTATGTTGCTAATCTGTATCATTACCTCACGAGTGTTAACATTAGCATACAACTTAACATTAATGCTGATAACTAAGACATGAACTGATTTTGTTTGTCTTTTGCTAAACAAGCAATTTGTTGATGTGTTGCAGGAGGATAGTTGTAAAAGTCAATCTTTAGAGGTTTTGAGTTGTCCTCGTATACCCTAATGTGTCTTTTAATTTTCATGGACCATTTGTTGTTTCCATTTGTTTCTTTCTTTTAAATATATTTTTTGGGCATTTTGTGCCTTTGTTGATAGGAGAGAGACAGTGGATAGGCTTGTGGAAGTGGGTGAGAGAGTAGGGGAAGACACTCTGCAAACTGGTCACAGGCGGGATTTGAACCTGGACCAGCAGAAACAAGTACATGGGGTGCCTGGTTGCTAATCACTCCGCCAAACCAGCACCCCATTTCCATTTGTTTCAAGTGTGAAACAGTAACCAGAGAGTTACAGGACTTGCAAAGTGTCAGTTGACCTTAGTGTTAATTGTTTTATGTATGAAAGACATGCATGTAAAATGTAAATTAAACATTATCATGTGGCTTTCATGTATTTGAGAAAACTTTGACTGCAAATCTGGACTGTTTGTCCCTATTTATAGATATTTGTTCACTTTTTTTTTATCATTAACTCTCTCTAACAGTGACCGAGTCAGGACCTCCTGACAGGGTCACTGGATCCTCTGTATGTCACTCATGCTGAACCAGATTCAAAGCATCTAAAATGTCTGCGTGCTACTGATGCTTTCAGACATTCATTTCACGTGAATCCGTTCCAGCAGCTCAGACGGCACGGCAGACAGCCGCTGTGACTTACGAGCCAGCTGGATTTTTCCTCTCACTTAATTGAAAATTGCATGACACTGATTTAAAAGAAGCGTTACTCTGTAATAACAGTTTTCTTTTCCTTGTCTGACATGTGATTGAGTTACAAAAGGGAATGCATATGCAACAGGTGCCTCTAACACAGTGCAGGCATGAGTGCCTCCATGTCCACCCTCAGTAACCTCCCACTGCCCCGAAGCTCCGACGCTGCCAGGGAAACTTGATTCCAGTTCAGACACTGGCACAGTGTGAGGCTGCAGACCTCAGAGTCTCCACAGGTGCCACAGGGACGCTACAGTGATGTCCCACTGAATACACACTGAGTGTTTGTGTCTGTGAGGACAGTATAGTAAAAACACATTTGTGTGATTTAGAAAGCACTTTTAGATCCAGGAATAGGCAACTGGTAGCCAGGATGTACAGAGAACCCTTTCCACCTTGCCTGAGGAAAGACAACTATATGAAATTAATTTTTAAAAAATGGATTAATAATTTAACTTAACACAACAGATGGACCGTTCAGTGTATTTGACAAGTTCATCGAGAATGAGCCTATAGAAAGTGTTTGAGTATGGGTAAAACCTTTTAAAAACATATCTAGCAGGCGATTGGATGATCATTTCATCCATTACATTCATTATGGGCCAATCAAATGTCAGTGGGCAAGGTGTCAAACACAAAACAAAAGCCACTATGCTGAACAACCCTCATCAAAGCATGCCAGAGGAGGAGCAAAAATATCATTTCTCAGTGTTGTTGTTTGTCATTTCATAAAGAATTGTGGTCCAGATCTGTTAAAACTGCTAATGAAACTGTTAGCATATATACTAATCTCTGTTTGAACAATCACTTCCCGCTGTTTCACCTGTAGCTCCCACCTCTTCCTGCTCTGAAGTACACTGATTGGACCATGCTGCTTTGGGCCGATCACAGTCATTGTAGGTTGATGCTTGGCACGATAGATCTACCTGATTACCTCCACCAAGAAGGATAAGTTGTTGCCGACATATGTTAGTGTGTTTGTCCATTTCTTTGTTTGTCGGCAAGATTATGCAAAAACTACTGGGGATTTTAATTTATGTTGGTAATGGCCCAACTTAAAATGATAGGTTTTTGTTTGTGATGCAGAAAGCCGCCACGAGGGAACAATCATTGTTTCTCAATAACAGTCTAACTAATAATGATATCAGCATGTTTGAGTGCTAAATGTGCATTTTCAGGGTCAGGGAATCATGTGATGATGCTAACTTTATCACAGAACAATTGCTTTAGATGTAGCAGCAATATTGGGCTAGTTCTTGAGTTTTTAAAATGATTAATCTGAATAAATGTCTTTACAGATATCAGATATCACCATTTACCTGAACATATAGAAATATGATTTTTTGTCAATATTGCCCAGCCTTACCTTTTCCCAGGCAATAAGAATGAAGTGACTGTAGCCCTCTTTATAATCAAAGTTGCCCATCTCTTTATCAGATTTAGTTGTAAAACTTTGAAGCCTGTTTGTACTTTTTCAAATCCTGAGTAACTTTTTTTTTATCAATAATTATTTTTACTACCACAACAGCTCATGACATCCCTGTAGTCTCATGAGAAATGTTACATTTGAATTGTATTTTAAATTAGTTAAAGCAAAATGGAAACAATGATGTGTGTAGAATAGATCACTCGTGTGTAACAACAGTTAAAAGTCCTCTAAGTGAAACAATACCTCTGGCATGTTACCAGCAGTGAAGTAGCTGTATTTCATTCATGACTATTTACAAATTTAATACTGGGCGTGACTTCTGCAAAAGAGGGTTAGGCTTTAAGGGTTTTAAGCCAATCAGCAGTGGTTACTCTTGTACTTGTGCTTCTTGGATCATGTAAATACATCTCGGGGTGTGGCTTTGCCTTGCCGTTTTCAGAGCCAGGATATTTTAACTCTTACAAGCCCAGATTACATTTCACTTTAACATCATTGCCTTTTGGTTTGTATTTTAATCAGATATGCATTAAATAGGAAGGGTGTAGTCCAAAATGTCATTTGTAAGTAGCCTGGTTTTAAAATATTTTCTTTTTTAACTACAGTAAACAATTTGTGCATGATTTCCTCTTGCAGCAGGAAGCCGGTGGCAGAGACAGGAGGTCTCCGTAGTTTGCTGTATGCTCAGATGAGTCAGGAACCATGAGATAAAGTGGAGACAGATTTGAGGAGACATCAGTGAGAAGCAGTTGACCCGCTGTCTCCAGCCAACATGCTGACTGCTGTCTCATTTGATATAAAAGGTCAGGATTACAATTTTGTCACTAATATATTCAAAAAGACTGTAACACTGTCAAAATGCTCGATTTCCTCATGACATCATGGTGTAGCAAGGACTATTGTAACTTATGTTTATGTTTCTGTTCCATTTAAACACTTTCTTTAGTTTTTATTTGACCTGTAAAAAAATGGAGTAAAACATAAAGGGTAAAGTCAGTTAGATATATAAGTTTAGATGTTACGTCAGCTATAATGCAGCTGAAACATTTTTCTTTGTAACGCTTGATATTCATTCACCTTGTATGACTGCAGTCCTGTCACAGCCAACTTTTTTTCTTGCCTGGGGACCATGATAATTCTTAAGAGGTTGCTCATAAATGTGTGAAACATAGGAGGTATATTGTGTTGCCCAACTTGAACGTCATTTGTAGTGATGCAATATAACATACAACTCTGTGTCAATCCATCAGACAACATCCACCCAACTCAGTATTTATATGCTTACTGTTTGGGGCGTCACATGAGGGCTTAAGGTCACATTTTGTTGAGCTTAAATTTTATGTGATTTTTTTTCATGTAAAGGAATGTCTGCAAAAACAGTGCTTAGAGTCCTTCTCAGTTAAATATTAGTTTTCCTGATAAAACGATGAGTTGTGTAGAAAAATGATTAGTGCTGCGTGGATTTACTTTACTTCTCCAACGACATGAGTTTATTGTAATTGTTCAAGAACAGTCAAGCTGGAACAACTTTAACCAACATAACAAGAGAAGACATCTCAAAGGGGTCCCTTAACCTTTTCTGTGTTTTTTTCTGGAATATGTTTGATTTATAGTTCAATTAAAGATATTATTATAAGTTTTTGGTCTTTGGTGTGTCTGATTCCTTCTTTACTGAAGCAATCAAGTCAGACGTCCTAATTTAAACTGACACATTTAAGCTTTTGTGGGTGCTTGTGAGTTTGTTAGTTAACAGAAAACCTCTTGGATGAAATATGATGAAATAAAAAAAGTGCACCGAGGACCAATTGATTACATATTGGTGGTGATCTGATTCCAGATGTGGATCCAGAGATTGTTTGAAGGGTTTGTTAACATTGAAACATTTCCACATCTTCCTAATAAGTCATTAAGTACCCAGGGGATTTTTGATGACATTTTCTAGGAATGATGGTCATTGCACAAGGGACGAGTGTTTAGATGTGGATCCAGGATTTTTTCAGGGATTTGCTTACAGCTCAAGATAAGGCAGTTTTTTATGTTTTTTAATAATAACTGAACCTACAATGTTGAAAACAGATGTTTGATCTACTGGTGCATTTCTGTTTTATTCCCTTTTTCCCGTTATTTTGTGGGTTAAAGCACTATTCCTCTCAGCTGCAATGGCATTATCATCACAATAACGAAACGTTTGCTTACAGCCTCCAGAAAGTCATTGTTTTGTAGTTGGAATGGTGGCCCTTGTAAATGTCGAAATAGATTATGAAGAGAAGCAAAACAAGTCATTAATTCAAGTCTGACTTTTTACTGTGAAATTACTGCGTCTGTGATTTAATTTTCTTATTTTGCTTGTTTTGTTTGAGGGATAATGACTGGCATGTTTTTGGCCTATTAACCTTTTTATCTTGTTTTGTTGTCTCGTAAAAACACAAATTATATTAGGTGTGTAAGTTCCCATTTCATGTAATGACAGCTTGATGCGCACGTTGCAGTACTCCCTTCAAACCTGAAATTAATTATAACTTTTTGGTAGAGAAATAAAAAACACTTTTTTTTCTTCTTCTTTCTTTTTTTTTTACACAAAAGTTGCTCGGGTGCTGTTTACTCTTGTCAAACTTATCACATCCTCAGAGTTGTGTCAATGTGAATAAGTTTAAGCAACTTTAAAACTGGAGGTGGGTGTTTCGCCTTTAAGAGTTAAGAAACTTGAAACCTTGTTTGCGCAACAATCAGTGCAGCTCACAGCCGCCAAAGTGTCTAGACTAGCACATGATGGTAGTCAGCCAATGGCTCCACCGCTCTCCTCGGGGGCCCCGTGTGTGCGTGTGTGTAAGTGTGTGTGTGTGAGGAAGAGGGGGAAAAAAGAAAAAGAGAGAAACGGAGAAAGAAAGACATCGGGGCTGCAGTTTGCCTTAGATGTGAGTGGAGGAGCAGGAGCTTCTCTCAGCCCTGGATTGATCCTCTCTGTGTGGTTTCAGCTCGGCTCGCTTGGATATTTCGCTGGGATTGTAAAAGGAAAGAGAAAAGTGCTCTGACCTCCCGAGAAGACAAGGATCCTGCCTTCCAGTGCCTTTTCTTTGGATTAAATCTCCTCGAAGTACCTCATGCTCTGTGTACCGGTGTAGAAAGTAGATTAGAGGTTTGCTTAAAGTCCCAAACTGCTCCAGATTGCTGCCTCTGGATTATTGTACTCAGTAGGCTATATATTCTCACGCTATTTTCTAATGTACTTTTTTACTCGTTTGTAACTATATAAACAATCAGCGATCCTGGATAACACATCCCATTTCCACTCGCTTTGTTATTTAAAGTGCAGCCGGATTAATGAATGCATTTGATCGGAATGTTGCGCTGCATTTATTGCGCGATTTTGTTGTAGAAGCAACTAAAGAGCCCTCAGTCTAATGTTGGGGTTTTGCCACCAATGCTCGTCAGTCGGCTGTGCATGCATTGCACGGCGTTTCGCAGACATTAATGTTTTGCTACGACCGTAGGAGCTTCTGTAATATTCGGATATCCGTACAAAACAAAACCCTCTTCTAGATATTCAAGTTGTCGTATGTTCAGGACGAAACGCTCAGGTCTTGTGCGGCGACTCTGGAGAAGCCGTTTGATCCCAGATACCGAGGGGGAAGATGGAAATGGTCAGACCAGTGAGGGCTGTAGGGACGATCTGTTCGGAAACAACCCAGAGAAAATTCCCAAAACGGAGCTCAGACCGATGACCCCGAGCGGGTCCGTGGCAGGGGATACAGGGGGTGTGTGCAGCCGGAGCTCCGCGGACAGCAGCGGCCCGGGGGTCACATCGGACCAAGATGGGGGCGCAGGCTGCGTTCACGAGCAGGGCAGCCCCCGATCCATACAGGACAGAGAGTGCAGGACAGTGACATGCTGCTTATTCACAGACCGGGACCACTCCGAGCTCAGGCCTTTGGACACGGCTCAGGGCACCATGGTTCCGGGGTCGTGTCACTTGGTGCTGAGGGGCCTCGGACCGCGGGACTGCGGGTCTCCTGAGGCTCCAGAGGCGATGCCAAGGACGATGTTGGAGCAAGAGCTGAAGTCAGCCACATACTCTCTTTTAAAAAAGCTCAAGGAGAGGGCGCTGGATACCTTGTTGGAGGCGGTGGAGTCCCGAGGAGGGATGCCGAGCGACTGTGTTATGATTTCCCGGACAGAGTTGAGGGTGGGCGGCCATGTGGCCTCCCCACAGCTGCTTGTGTGTAAACTGTACCGCTGGTCAGACCTCCAGCACCTTGCCCAGCTCAAACCGCTCTGTGAGTGTAAGAGCTTTGGGGCCCTGGACAGTCCAACAGTATGCTGCAACCCCTATCACTACAGCCGGCTCTGTGGGCCAGGTAAGGCCATCACACAGTCTCCGTGTGTCCACCTTACAGGCCTACCTTTGAGGCAAAGTCACCAGGCAGGCATTTAAACAGTTAACAATAAGGCATCTGTGTCCCCGCAGCATAACTTTTCCTCTAACTTTTCATCTTTCCTACTATCATTCCTCTGGACATTCTAATGCAGTAATGTACTGTATAATGGTTCACCATTAGGACCCACCACCATCCTGGTGAGAACTCACCACCCCAATCTCTAAAATGTTCAATCACTGAAGGTTTATTAATGTAAGATATTGAAGTTTTAAAGTTGGGATGGAATGGCATATACAACTGAGCAAAACCTATAAGCCTTAGGAAGACAGGCATGCGATCACTTAGTTTTACTTCCTTTGAGTGAACACATTGTCATGGAAAACAAACTCTTTAATTTAAGACATGATGAATAAGTGAAGTTCATAATAGAGAAGAAAGTTTTTCAATATGATGGTAAATTAGAGGAGAATAATATAAATGAATGTGCGTCCACTCAGGGCTCCCATACATCAATCGTCGTTTTGCTTATTTCTTTTCTCTCTGGAGCACCTTTGCTTCCCACAGCTCCACGGCCCACTTTTGGGTCCCATCTGACCAGTTGAGAACCACTGTTTTATCCTTCTAGGAATTCTTGCAGCTACAGAGTATGACTATGAAGAGCCACTCAGTAAACTTTCCTCTCAGTTGTGTTATTCATCTATTTCTTAGTGTTGGTTTGCTTGTTGTAAAAGATAGAGATATGTCAGCCTTTGCAGTCAGTTGTAAATTATTACTAAAGTCATCTTTGTGCAGTTGAACCATAATAAACTCACAGAGATGTTTTGATCCAGCAAATGTGACACAGTCATTTGTTTACCTGTGAGTTTAGTGCCTTTTTAATGTGGGCTTGATCAAGTTAAAAGCCAAATTGTAGTCATAGATCACTTAATACTTGTCACTATTGAAGACTGAATTTACTGTGAGATGTGTTGGAGTAGTTTGTTGCCACAGTAGTGCAGCCATGCCCCTGGCTGTAAAGTCTTGGCCTTGCTAAGAGGAAATCTGATTATACTGCTCTTTAAGTTTTTATTAATTTCTTACATGCACTACATTATCTGAATGTCAGTTCATTCAGTTCTAAAGATTATGAATACATGATATTTTTACAGGGTCATTATCAGTTTGGCACATAATCAGTGTATTCTATCATGTCCAGGAGGGTACTGGTCACTTAAATTCTCATTGTGGTGGAAGATTGAGCTTTATTTCCACAATCAATTAGCTATCTATGGCAGAACCTCCCTGACCTACACTGAGCAGACTGGGTATTGGCAGAGGGACAGGCCTGTGATTTGGCAAACCTTTAGCTGTGGGCCACTCGACCCTGCTGACCCGATGACAAGGTGTGGTATCATGTGTAAAGATGCAAGCGTCAGTATTTCTATCTCGCTGGCACAGGAGGTGGATTTTCCATAACATCCATGTTTACTAGGTCCAGCTGGCTGTGACAAGCTCTCTGAAATCTGAAGTCCAACAATATCAGAATTCAAGTCTGCAAATATGAGAAACTGGGGTTGACTTTGCCCTCATGTCCCACCACCTTGTTTGTCCCAATGCAGGAGAATAAATAAAACTCCATGTTCATGCTTAACCTCAGGATTTGTGCAGTTTATTATATAACATTTTTTTATAAGCCCTGCCTTCTTAAGTGGATGTCAGGCTGCCCTTTGTTGATTTCTTTCTACAGGATGGACTGTAAGAAGAGGCAGAGAGGCACATACCCCATATTGGGACTAAGGCCTGTAGTAGACATAGCTCACATGCACTCATGCGTGGCCCGATAGTGCTGGTATTTCTTTCATGCTATTCTAGAAGGGGGACTTTGAATCAAGACCTTTATTGCTGGTTTATACATTGTTTTGCAAATGGGGACACAAGAAAATGGATTGAGTGATAATTGCATTAAATGAAGCAAAACAAATTTATTGATTGAACATATAAGTCCTTAAAAACATTAAACAGTGTTAGCCGTGCTCAAAAACAAGTTGTATAAAACACTTTAAAACTGCAGGTCAGCTAAAATGAGTTCCAGTCAGGCTTATGAAAAAGGAACAATTCAGAAACTTCAGGAATGAAACAGTGTGTAATGTGCTGTAAAAAGCTTTAACTGAAGTAGACAAACTTCTTCCTTTTATTTTGCCAGGCATTCTGCTTTTCAAATGAGATCAGTTTCCAGTTGCGCTTTAAAAGCCCTTTTGTCCTGAGGAGGTCCCCTCATGCTATTTAGGTGAAGGAGTGGTGATAATATACAGTTTGCATACTACTGGCGCCAGACTGACTAGCTGTGTATCTGAGTGACTGAGTTCAGATCCCAGCAATTACTGCCGCCACTCTTAAAGGACCCGCTGCTATTATGCTCTCTTCTTCTCCTTCTCCCTGTAGGCGAGGTCACAGTGTGCTCACAAACTTTTCTTTCCGTTGTGCTTCTCCCTTTTGGTCCATGTTATTTTCTTCTTTTTTGTTCTGTCCCAGAGAAGATCAAGCCCTTTGAATACAATGTAGTAAAAACAAAGATTTTCTTGGATTCATTTGACTGCCTGTCTGAAACTTCAGTTAAGTCTCTTTAGATAATGCAGTAACAGCAGCTACAGTTGAACAGTTAATGGCTAACAGAAGTGAATGTGCAGCTTTCAGTTGACTTTATAAGCTTTTTATTAGTTTTATAACTGAATGTTTTAATTCAGTTCTGCACACAGATATGTGAAGCTTAAGGTGCAGACTGAACCTAAAATTCTTATATGAAGAACTCATGTTGCCAACGTAAGGTTCTCAGGCTGACTTGTTTTCATTTGCCATCATTAATGATTTAAGACAATAACTTTACATGAATGTTATGAAAAAAAACATGTTTGATTGCCTTTTAAATGACCTCATGTTAACCCTAATGTAACACTGGCCCCAAGAAGTTCCTTTATGATTTAAAAAACTTCTCTTTCTGTTATTTTCAATGTGATCTCAAGCCTTTTTGCAACAGATTCATTAAACTTATCAAGCAATTTTGTTGGTTCAAAAACACAATGCGACTCTGTAGTTTGCAGTAATTCAAGCTAAGAAAGTAGTATTGTGTATTTCTTTAGCTTCTTGTTTTTTTTTTTTTAATTCTTCACCATTATTGCTATTGACATGATATTTATGTGTTACAGAGTCACCCCCACCTCCTTATTCAAGGCTTTCTCCAAATGAAGAACACAAGCCACTGGGTAAGTAATAAACTCAGAAAATACACCTGAGTCCTACACCTCATAACCCCATACCCTTGAATGTTATTCTAGCATGCCATTGACAGCTGGAACCCCCAGTTTGATCCCACTAATAAGTACTTCTTTAAAAGTTATTGAGGGATTTGATAGAATTTTAAATATTATGATAAAGAATTTCTAGGGCACTGCTGCTAAACTAGTGGGCTGGGACCCATATGTAGGCCATGGGGCAGTTTTCACTGGGTTGCATCTGTGAATATATGGATGGGAAAACATGTCAAAAACCAATGGAAAGCGAACATACACAAATGATTGTATTTTACTCTGTTTTGTTATATTTTTGAGTTCTCAACATGTTATCTTGGGAACTTAAAGCTGTTTTTCTCAAAAGTGTTTCATTCTCACTGAAGAAGTAAAATATAATGTGTGCATTCATATCCTCACAGGGCTTCCATGTTGACATCTTTTTAAACTTGTTTAGCATCTTAATGCAATCATGCTTGTACCACATAAAGCCCAAACCATAATATTTCTGCACTAAATATATTGTAGATTTTTTGGGAAGGGCTTATTAACATTAAGTTAACATGTAGCTTCATATGTAAAACAATGCAATGAAGCTTGGTAGACTCAGTTTACATTAACAGTGTAAGTAAGATGCACTGTTTGTTGCTTAGATTCATGCACAATGCTGCGTATTCCAACACTGTTAATTACATCTAATCAGAGATGATTCAGTCTAAATGTTTACGCTTTCACACGTAGAGCTTCCTTGGAAGCCACTGAGTCTCTGAAGCAGACGATAAGTGAAAGGTAAAAGTAGTCCATGTCTGAAGTTGGAGATATAAAACTCTTGTGTGTTTTATCCCCCTCAGATCTGTCAGATTCCACATTGTCTTACACTGAAACTGAGGCAGCCAGCTCACCAAACATCACGCCAGGGGAATTCTCAGGTGGGTGTGTTTCTCCAACTGTCTGTCAGCCTTCAAATGAGGGATTAAAACCTGAAATTTCTCACCCTAATTAAGCAGAAGAGGATTACCCAGACTTTAGTGGTGTCGTCGAGTCTGCTCTCTGTTCCGTCATAATTGATCAAATAATACCTCAAATGTCTCTGAAAGCGTCCTCGGGTGTTTCTGTTGTGTTCTGTATTTTGTTAAGTAGAAGACTTTTATTGTTCTTAGGTTCCTTTTGTCAGATTAATTATCTGATGAAATGTGTCTGCAGCTTAAGTGTAAGTGAGTGTGTTCTAATGATGTAATGGTATTTCTAATGTAGTGAATCGCAGCTTGTTTTCTTTTTTGACTTGACTTTGCAGACACTGTGAGTGACTGTTTAATGCAAAGGGTTTGGCACAGTAACTCATTAACCAACCTGAACAAACAGTGACTGTACTAGTTAAGAACATCATCAGGGAGGAGTTTGTTTCAGTGCTTTGTAGGTGGGAAATATTTAATATATAGCAGCAACTGCTGATAATCAGTCTCAGTTTTTAGTGCCAATTAAAATGAGAGGAATGGCAGAAAGTGAGTGATCACCAACAGGCAGCATGGGACGTCAAATGTACGCAGCAGAAGTCAGTGTCCACAATACAAGAGAGGATGAACACTGCATATCAGAATTTATGTCCTTATTTCAGTGTTACATGTTAAGAAGTGTGTCAGTAGCCCTGACTAAGAGCTGAGAGGATCACTGAAGCACACAGAACTGAATATGAAGCAGCATCACTATGTGCACCACAGTTACAACAGAGAAAGAAAGCATCAGAGTTTCATCTCTGTATCCAACAGCAGCATGCGACAGCTATTTGCATGAGCGAGTGACCCGGTTGTGATTGTTTTGGAGCAGATGTTTTGATGAAATATGATGTACTGTGGAAACCACACTTCTGATGTCCAAGCACACTTTTGAGTTTGTGTTACTCCCTTACAATCAGATAAACGTCTCCCACAGCAGTAGTTGATTTTTATTCCATCCTGTCAGGACTCTCTTTTCCTGGTGTGTGCCGGTCGCACATGATGATGTCAGCAGCTCTCCCATTCGCCTCAGTGAATTACCCTGATAATTCACTGCAGCATTCAGACATAAGTGGACATTAAACGGATATAATACTAGGGATGCTAGAGGAAATTATCCTGGTAAAGTCTGAGTGAAAAGCGTACCTGCTTGTGTGCACACATATGGCTCTCCTGGGAAATGTCCGGGATAATTTTTAAGGATTTTTTGCAAGTGTGAATGGTAATGTAGTCTTACTCATTCTTTAGGGAAGTCTTGAATGTTGGCCTTTGATTAGGATGCTTCTTATGGTATTCATACTGGGCTGTTTTTCAGGGCTACTCCAGAGAATACAGGATAAAAAGATGTCAGCAGTGTGACAGTGGTAGGATAAGCATTTCTATGTTCTTTGTTTTCTCCCTAAAGTCAGATCTCATGTCTGCAACTCTCTCTGTCTTTTGTAGGAAAGCAATGAGCCTTGATGTTGTATTATTAGATTAATGTTCAGCACCCTGGCTCATTGTTTTTTTGGGGGGGAAATAATAATATCACTTCTAAAAGTCAGCACTTTGAGTGATAAAAAGCTATTTTCAATATGCAGACCTGTGTTTGTGTTGAATACCTTTTGTTCTGCAGTCTAAAAAATTAATGTCAGCCTCCCCAGTACATGTCTTAGGAAGGTCTTTAAAAGTTTTAATTTGATTTTAAAACACTTCAGTACTGTACTCTTCACGGCTGTTAAGTATTTCTGAGTGAATGAGCAAACTGTAGAGGGTCATTTCATTTTGATGTTTTACTTTATTCCGTCTCATTAGGGGTAATAACAGAGAGTGGTTTTGAAGATAAAGGTTTCATTGTGCGTGGTGCAGAGGTTCAGCGGGGCGTGTGTGTTGGCCTCAGAGCTGGCCTCCCCTCCTCTGTTTTTCTTTCAGAAATATTTGAGTGGGATCAAACTGTAATAAGATCCAAGCTCACTCAGGAACACACACACAGGCACACATAGTTGTGCACATGCATGTGCACAGTCACTTGCGCATACAACTCTATCTGGCTTGGCTGTAAGCAGGCGGAGGGGAGGGGCGGGCTCAGGGAAATTGAGTCGCTCGTGTGAATGGGGCCACACCAAAGGAAGCGAGTAAAAACAGTCCTGTCCTCTGATTTGAAATGAAACACTCCTTTCTCATGGCACAGAGTAAGCATGCCTCCCCCTTCATAGTAGCTAGCATGCACAGTATCAAGTGGACTAGGAGTCACAGCCCTCATTTTGGGCCTTTAAAGGAACAGCATTTCCTGTTCAGAGATCTGTCATGGCTCAGAGGAGGCCTGGACACTGAGCAGTTGACATGACTACCTGGCAGTGAAGTTTTCAGGCAGCTACGGCCCCCTCCTCTCCAGTACACATGCTGTCACCACCTCAGCATGGCCCGGCGACACTCCCTGAGTCAACAAATGAGGGGCTTGTCAAAGCGCGCACCACAATTCCTCAGAGACTGTGGTGAGGAGGGAGGATCTAGACATGCAAGGCTTTGGTTTCTTCTAACTGTGCGTCGCTGCTTCACTGGCTGGGCTGGATCAGTCCACATTAGCTGTCACACACTTGGCCCCTTGGACATGAGAGAGAGAGAGAAAAGGCAGCCAGTGCTCTACAGGGTGGTAGTTCTAAGTGATGTGAGCTCATCTGTGCCACCAGTTTGTCTCTGATCAGGTTGTTTTAGGTTTATGCGGATGGATTTTTTCCCCCTGTCTACAAAAACATCACCTACCATCATGAGATCGTGAACCTGAAGACTTCTGTATAAAGTAAAAAAACTCTCACAGTTCTCTCTGGTCAGTGGCAGAACTGACCAGAATCGCTGTGGCTTATTTGTCTATTATTGACATGTCACATAACCTCATTTCAGAAATACATTACTACCCCTTTAACCTACAGTCTTGTCTTGCATATTGTCAAGTTATCATGTGTTGAATATATTGCTGACCTGGAGATGACTTTCTCAGTGAATCCCCCTGAAGCTTGAGTAGAGGCAGTGTCTGTGTATATGTAACTGGAGATGTATGGGATCCAGACTCCACCCCTCATGCAGGAACAAGTAAACCTCTTAAAAGCAAGTCTGGGGGCACTTGGTGCATGGGTGGAGTGTAGTCAAATAATCAACTACAGTTTGCAGCCCAGGGCTACAAAAATACTCTGAGTATTCTTCTACATTACACAATAGTTGTAAAAACCGTAAGAGGATAAACTTGTTTTACCACATTAACTAATACTTTGAATCTGATGTGAGGAATTTCAACACAGTTTCTGTCTGTGCTTCAGGTTAGGCTGTCCTAGATTGTTTCTGTATGTCCTTGAAAATTCTGTCTGTGTTGAAAGATTAATGCGCTGCTCTAAACATTAGTTGTTTTCTTCAGTGGTACCAAAATGTGAACTCAAGCATGAGTCTTCAGGCTGTTTACAGAGGGTGTTTACAGTGTGCCTGGAAAAAAGAAATTTGGCAAAGGATCCATGGTGAATGGAAGTCCTAAGCAGACGTATTACCGTATAATTCACGACCCTGCTTAACCATAACAATAACTATGCTAATTTGTGGTTAATCTGCTGTCTTGACTTATATTTAGTGTTTTCTTGAGTAAGAAGGTTTTTTTTCCCTAAAGATAAAACATGGTTTGAGGGAGTATTAAAAATATTTTAATGTGTACATAAATTCTGATATTCTAAGGTTGGAATGGTACGTTAATCTCTGGCAGGATGCTTTAGTTCACTGTTTAAAAGATCCAGCCATGTGTAGATGGTGTGCAAAGTTCACAGGATACGCATTTTGTGAAATGAAATCTGTCAAAGCTTCATTTTAACTATTCGTATGGTTATATTTGTTTTTATTGGGGACATTTCCAGGTGGATAGTTTCAAATTTGGCTATCCATAAACTAGAAATCCATGTAACTGACCAGTTCAATGAAGCACCCAGACAGCGTTCAAAGCTGAGCACTCTGTCTCACAGGAGTGCTGCATCAGCAGGTAAACAATGTGAAGTTTGTTTGCAGAGTGCAGCGTGGCTAATGTAAGTAGCTCTGGTTTGGCTTGCCTTAGGTTCTCCTTTCAGTTTAACATCCTTAGTTCTGATATGAATGTGGTCACTGGGTGCTGTGGTCTAATGCTTTCATGTGAGGACAACCTGCACAGACTTCATACAACTTATTTCCCATTTTAAAGATGAAAAGATGATACTGGCAAACTGCGCTGTTCCTACCAGATGCTATTAGTGTTATCTGTTCCTTAGCATTAATTTAACATCCATCATTTACATTTGGGGTTGAAGGCATTTGACAGCAAGGCAGCAAACATCAAGTGGAGCTACAGTGTTTACCAGTGGCAGGCAGCTATGTTACACTTTGACAGAGCATTTGACTGGGACTTCAGGCCTATGTTAATGAAAAATATATTGAACCGACATGTAAATGTGGCGCTTACTATTTGTTCTTTGGGCTCTAACTTTATTTTTTGTAACTATCCATAGTTTTGATATGATAAAGAGGTAAAATCATAACTTCAAGTATAGTTTGATTAGTGAACAATCCTAATTCTCTAGAACTGCCATTGAATTGAGTCTTTGAAAGAGAGTGTGGATACTGGACTTCTTTTAAAATATTTTGGATATATCAGTAAAATCTTCACTTTACTATAAAAACAGTAAAATAATGGATGTATAATTGCCTAGCTTATTTATTTATTAAAAATATTTTTTATAAGCCCCATTCACATTTAAAGAAGAAATATTTGTGCCTCTGTTATCCTTTGCCTCAACTTTTATCATCCCGTAGATGGAGTGGGGGGAGAAACTGACCCCCCCATTTGTTCCATGAGCATTTGTAGTATTAAAGGCAATGTCTACCTCTGTGTGTATGGGGGAGCAAGCATCCAAGTCGATTTGCACTGTGTAGTGACACAGAAATACTGTCCTCATGGATTTAATGTGAATGTCTGGAGGTGTAATGATGACAGAGCTTTTCTGCAGCACTTTTGTGTAAATGCTTTGTGAGAAGGGCTATAGTTTCTCATAAAAGAGGTGGGTCGTCCTGATGATAGTCAAGCTGAAAACCGTTGTTACAAGTCATTCTAAAGTGTGAGAGGCATGCTGCACCTTCTTTACAATGTGTTAGTGGGAAACTTTAATTTAGATGTATGCTTTTTGACCATTTGCAGTTTTTCTTGGAGAAATTAGGAGAAAGACACTCCCACAGGCACTCTAATTATGCCGGCTTACGTCATGTGCCGGCCTAGCTTTCGAGTATGTGCATTCACAGTGTACCTCAGTGCTGCATGTGTGAGGGAATGTGCCTTTGCTGGTGCTACCCTCCCAGTCAGCCCTGACACCTGTTTCCTCAGTGCCTGGGCCTCGTCGTGTGGACATCAGACTGAAACCCTTTGAAGCAGGTCTCATTGCTTCCTGTATGACTGTCTGAGGGGGTGTTTTCCCCCTACACGTTGACTTTATTATGTCAGTCACATTGTCTCTGACATCAGGGGCTCTTTATGTTTGTCACTTCTTCATTATAACACTCCTCTGGCTCTCAAAATAAGAAGGCATGCCAAGATGTTCAAGCTTTGCTGTTGAAGAATGCCAATCATTAACGATGTGGTGGTTTTGGCCAGAGTATTGTGATTAACATATGATGCTGGCCCTCACTCTTTGCTTGCTTTAAACCCTCATGGCTCCAGTCTGCCTACATTCTTCAGTCTTCAGAGGTTGTGTCCTCAATCAACCCAGTGGAATTTGTCAGCATAACACTGTGTGTACACGCTCATGTTGGTGTGAGTTGAGATCACCGATGTGAATGGAGGGGCTCCCTCAGATTTGCTGGGTCAGGTGACTACAGGACACGCAAAGTGACCTGAGGAACTGACTTTATTTTCATTTTCCTCTTTCTCCATCTTCCTGAGAGTTCAGGAAAGTCATACACAAAAGGGGACAGAATGAAGTTTCTAGCATAAGGAGGGCTGTTTCACCTGAAATAAAGAAATGAAGAGGACATGAGTTGAAAGTTGTCAAATTTTATTGGATACTTGTCCCTTCAGTAATCATCCTTTATTTTGAAAAGCATGGAAATCAGGGAGAAAGTGGGGAGCGACATGCATGAAGTAAGACACAGGTCACACTTGAATCAGGCTGGCCTTTCTTTTAGGTGCCAAATTTGTTTTGATGCTTAATTTTTATGTCTTTGAAAGGATGTTGGTGATGGAAAATAGCCGGACTTTCAAAAACTCCTGATCTGTAGTCATATTTTTAACAAATTCTGACTCAAGAGAAAGAAAAAGCACTGACTATCTTTCCCCTCCCCACTCCAAAAAAAGTTGCCTTAAAACATTGAGAGAATTTTGATGTTGTGCAGAGGCTTGAAAGCATTCTGTGGTAATGAAAAACAAATGTCATTGATCATTTGAAACTTCTGAATACAGGAGAGCAGAAGCACAGCCATGTCTTTGTGATGGAAACTATTGGTAGTTTTAATAGCGCTCTAAGGTAATTTCTTTAAACCAGAAAATAATAATAATATAAAAGCAGTGCTGTTAATAGTATATTTTGCAATGAAAACTCTAGACATTTTAGGCACATCCACTGTCTAAAGTTTTTCAGTTTTCATTTGTATTATTGACTACTTGCTCACTTGTGATTTTCCCTGCATGGAATAAACTGTCACACATCAGATTTGATGCATGTTTTATGGTTACTGTTATTCATGTTGTTTGAATTTTGTTTCATTGCTTTTGAGTTTAAAAATATGGCATTATGACAACTCTTATGAGTTCTGCTCAGTGTTCTCTTTCATTTACTGGCCAGCCTTTAGAGGAAAAGCCAGAGCTGTCTCTGCAGACAGACATTGTGTTAGGTCCTCTCTGATATTGACTGTTTCTTCCAGGCAGAACAAGACAGTTAGTTGATGGAAGGAAAGGGCCTCCAGTGAGCTGTGCAAAAGATTACTTGGTAAAATTACAGTGAACAATATGTAAGTGCTGGGAATGCAAAATCCCTCCTGATCACAATTTTTGTTCACTTTGATGTGCATGTGTCTACTTTAATGTGTGCATTCAGAAGCATGAGTCAAGGAAATAACATTATAGCAGATCTAATAAAAGAGCTGCACTAGACATCAGTCACTGTCTTTGTCTGTGTCGGAGACAGTGAAAATGAGTGGAGTAATTACAATAGTCCAATCAAGGCAGGTGATGCTTCCTCCTGATAGAAAAGCAGGCTTCACCATACTTTAGTATCAGTTATTGAAGATATATCAATGTATTTTCCTCAAGATTTTCAGCATGACTGCATTGACTCAGTTTATGTTAATTTAGAAAAGCTTTTCTCATCTGACATGTTTTGTGTCTTTTGTGTTAGTTTACATTTACATTTCAACAATTTGCAGCTTCTTGTTAATCAAAGTACCTGTTGGACATTTGACATTCAATCCATGTCCATTTGATAAAGAACTGTTTTAGTTTGTTAACCAAAAAATAGCAAGATATTCTGTTTATTAAGTAGGGCTGCACAATGTGTTGCTTTAATTCACAACTGCAAAACACACAAGTGTGACTGCAGGAGGGGCAATTTCAGTCACGCCACGCTGCCATTTGCATATTGTTTGATGAAAACAAGAACTAGAACTTTTCTCATTGTCTTGAGTATATAAAGTGAAAGCCTGTCTGGTATCACCATCAGTTGGCTTAGTCAGAGACCACAATGCATGCAGTCATCTTGTTACCAGCACTTAAAAAGTGAAAGCTCCAGATTATGTTAGCTGTAGATACAGCAGTCACACTTCATAAAACAACTGTTTCAAATAGAGACTTTGAACTTTTATTCTTAAGTCTTTTTTACTATGAAAATACTGTAAACATGGGTTTTAGGTAAATGAATAATCAAAAGGATGTGCATTGTGACACTGTTCTACTTTAGACATACTTCATTTATCTGGATATTTAAAAAGATGCAATGAATTCCACAGGAGGGAAGACATGGTAATTGTTCATTCATTGTTACGCAGTGTTATTCTGCCCTAATACTAAGAAATACCACTCAGCTAAAAACAGTTGAAATTTAATTTCTGGCCTTTATATACCAATCCCAATTCTAACTCCCTAAGATGCGTAAAAGGGCACATTCTGTGGATGCTTGAAAATTTTAACCTCTCATTTCCCAAACTGTTCCTAAATTTTCTCAGTTTTCATTCTGAAGAATCTGCCTTCTATTTATAAATGAAAAAATGAATTTGAAAAATATTATTAAAGAAGACTTAAGACATAAAGGGCTACAAGAAGTGTTTATACTATCTAAGAACCTAAATATTATAATAAAATAATTATATCATATGTAATGAAATATATAAACCCAAAACAGAGAACTGAAGGTAATGTGCCATTAAACAGGAATGTGCATGATTGAGGCTGGAAGCAAATGTCTTCTATATTAAAAGAACACTAACTGTGCAATGTAAACAGTAAATTCTTCGGTTAAGTGTGTGTGTTAATGTAAGGTCTAATATCTAACAAAGAAGGTGAACAATGGGAGATGACATACCCTGGATGACAGCACAAAACACATTACCATACAAGCCATTTGAGGAGCCCATATTTGGCTTTTTTTTTAAATTGTATTTACCCTTTAGTGTGTTTGACATTCCTTCTCTGCTCTGCACATGTCCCAGTGCAGAGCGTAGACATTGAAATAAAGTTATGGACAGTATGGCAAACTGACCAATTGCCACAGACCTTTGAACCAATCAGAACCCGTCAAGCAGCAAGAGCTCCAAAAAGGCATCTCAGACACAAAGAGAAAATAGCAGTATCAGGGGTTGTCTGTATATGAAAACTTCATGTTTTTTAAACTTTAGAGATTGTGAACATATCCTAAGTCATCAAAAATGAACCAGCCTCAGAGTAAAACAGAACCATACTCTCTTACTGAATGCATGTAATATTATACAAATATAGATGTGTGTCAGACATTCACAGTCCATCTTCACTGTGCTGACTCCTACATGGTGTGATTTAGGTGCAGTGTACTGACACTCAACGGGGTGCGATGGTGTGACAACTGCATCAGCGTGTTAGCCATGCATGAGCTCCCTCACTCTGTCCCTCAGACCCCTGAGCGGCAAAGCTCAGGCTCATCTCCCCCAGCAGCCTGGCGCTTGTCCTCAGGTTTCCACTGCAGCCCTGAGCCTTCCCAGCGCCTTGCCGCCCACACTCCCTCAGGAGCCCCAATGCTCCAGGATACGGGATGTGGAAATAATGTGACTTGAGTGCTTCCACCCTGCCTCCCGAAATCAGGTTTTGCGGATTGTTTATTTGAGGGGAAGGAGGCCTCAGACAAACATCCTGTTTTAAAAAGCTGCCTGGGTTTTGTAGCAGTGCAGGGTGGTGAATTGCCCCTTTGACAGTGGGGGGAGATTGAGGAATGTTGAAGAGAAGGCCAGCATCTCAGGGGATGTAAAGGGGCTCTCCTTATCCCGTTTGTCATGTCCAGTTTTCAGAGTTCATTTCAAACTGGGGGGGACAGGGGTTGTAGCTATACATCCTGAAGGGTCTTGTGCTCTATTCTCTGTGTAGTGGTGTAGAGCCTGTACCCACAGTCCTCGTCTCAAGTATCCGTTCCTGTCCTGGGAGGCTGGCTTCCGTTTCCTCTTACGTAACACATACACATAGAAAAAGAGCCATTGATAAGAGCGATAAGGCCATTTTTCATTTTCCCTTTCTCAGCATTGTTAGGCCTCTGTGTGTCTACTTTCAGATTCTTCTCTCAGAGGTCACAACACTGCTGATCCTTAATGGAGTCATTCAGAATTTACATAATTATGACACGTTTGTTGTTGTGTAAAGATGGCTGTTGCTTTTTTTATTCTTGTTTTTTAATATTACAGTGTTGTGAGAACAGTTCCACAGTGCCTTTAGGCAACATAGCATAGAGAGCTGTAACCACGCTCTATGTTATAAAACCTCAAGACATTCACATTAATTCTGTACGGCTGTAATATCTGTCATTTCACGCTGCAGTATACAGCCAGGATGTGTGCTACGCAGCCTGGTCGCCCACATACTCACAGAGGCAGAGCAGCCACTTCCAGCTCTCCTGCCTCCTGCTGTAAATATTGTATTTTAAAATGGCAGCGTGAACGTGACTCATTTTGCAATAACTTCAGATCCGTGTATTCCAGTGCCAAGAGGTCTTCTTTAATGCTGGCTATGAGCTCCCCACATGTTGCTTCCAACAATTTGATATCCTAAAACTGCATGTTAAGGTGGTGTGGGAGGCATCCATCTAAATTGGCTCTCTTGTACTTACGTACATGTAAAACCATCAGAGAACAGCTCATGAGGTAAGGCTAGCCTCTTAGCTCAAGGTTGATCCTTCAAAATGTTTCCTGCAGTGTAGTTATTGGGAACATTTGTGATTGGGATGAAACAGCCACAAGATGAGAGGCAAGCAAGCTGGTTGGGTTGTGTTCCTTTTAATTTAGTTCATCAAAAACAGAGACTTGTGCCTATTTAAATGCTTTTCTCCCTTATTTTCTCATGTACATGCATAAAAGTAAACTAGAGTAAAGAAGAGGATAGCAGTGCCTCTGTAACAGCTTTTCTCACAAGTTTTGTCATATCCATCAAAATAACAGGAAATGGGTACACTAACCAGATACTAGCAGTGCCTATTGAAGAGCTATCCTCCTTGATTTTTCATGAACATGTAATCAAAGGAAACAGAAAAATGCTTTTCAGTGAAGACAACTTATGTGCTGGAGACTTGAATCTGAGTCCAGATGTAATGTGACATGTGAATGCTCCTATCAAAGTGATGTCAACTAAGTATCTGATTATCTAGCACTGTTACTTTTTACTTACAGTCCTTTTTTAATGTTTTTTAAAGCTAAAATATGAAAGCCAAGCCTGAACTAACAGCATTTGCAACAATCCATAATGTTAAAAAAATGTAAACACAGTTCGGGGGCTGGTATTACAGAGTGGGGAGAAGCCAGGCACGTCCCATGTACGTATTTCCACCGGCCCAAGTTCGAGTCCCGTCTGTGGCCTGTTTGCAGGGTGTCCCCCCCCCCCTCGCTCTGTCCTCCCTCCTTCACATACCTGTTCACTGGCTCTCTCTTCTGTCAATAAAGACACATAAAATACCCCAAATATAATCTTTTTAAAAATGTAAACACAGTTGTCTTTGTGCTCAGGTGTATTTTTACGCTGTATTTCCATCAAAGACTTTTTTTTCTCTGTCAGAGCCCAGAAACACAGACCATAGATGTGGTGAGGTAATATGACCTCTACGTGCAGAGTGAAAGCCATGCTAATCAAAAGCAGCCCTTGGAGAGGCCTGAAAACCTTTACATGTCAACAGAAACTGGCCTGCTGAGGTTAGTATTTATCTGTGTCCGCTTGGCAAGCCAGTGTGGTGCCAGTGCTGCTGGGTGTTTGACTAACATCTGAAGGGCTCATAGATAAAGATAAATTTAAAGCCTCGTACACCACTATGAGTCTAAAGCTCACAGTGCTGTGCTTGTCATGAATTTACAGAGCAGACTGTGCTGGGCTGGGATAAGGTGGACTGTGTTTCGTTTCAGGGCTCACCACACAGATAGAAAGTTTAGAAATAACAGGAGGTGTGCACAGGCTATAATTTTTGCCCCATATTCTACCTTAGCAAACAAAGTAAGTGAGCTAATCTTGTCGTGTGCGCAGGGAGGGCCGCTGTTGCCATATTCTCTTCCTTCACACCGCAGAACTGCACCAATGGCTCCATTCATTCGGCTCAGGGCAGAGGGTTAGAGCAACAAATAAAGAGCGTGCAATGCCATTAAAAATGTAAGGAATGTCCAACTGTTAGTTTAGTGTTTTAGTGAGCCTCCTCTCAAGGCTGAGAGGGGGAACAATACTCCGTTTGAGCTGGCCACTGTAAATGTGCTAGCCTTGCAATGCCTGGCAAGCATTAGGGAAGGTGGTGCCAGTTGTGGATGCTGTTTTTATTTTCTGACCATTTTACCCACAATTATGAATCCAGACACCAACCATGGCCAGCTATGATTTAGCCCTGTGGTCTGATTGCTGGTGAAAATAGATTTAAGATTTTTTCCCCCTTCCTCCCCAGAGGAGCACTGACAGTTGTGCCTGAACCTATGGCTGTCAGTATTTTTAAAACTCAGAATAGCCAGCGCATTCTTTGAGCCTCCAGAATGCTGTGTGTGGATTAACTGTGGGGGCCCATGTCATTCGACATCTCTACACAAGCCTTTTACTGCCAGAGGGAAAGGACAGGAGCTCGTTAAAAAGTATCCAACCTCCAGGACCACTCTTTCTGCAATAAACCTATTTATTTTGGTATCTAGTTGTGTTGTTTATCAGTTAGGGTCCAAATTTTAACATTAAATCGCTCGGTATATAAATTATACACATTGTGTTGAAAATAAGCACAGTGTCTTTCCTCCTCAGGTTTCCATCTGGTTACTGCAGTTGAATTTGTTTGTTTAGTGACCTGGTAACAATTAATAAATACGGTGTCCACTTTTGTTACGATAGAGCTCAACAGTGGCTTCCCACTTTTGCCACAACAGTAAACTCCAGAAGTTGCAGCCAACAGTCAAAATACACAAGCAACAGAAGGCTTAATCGGGAGGGGATGTTGCTGTAACATGTAAGGATTGTGGGTATTGCAGTTGTCGCCCTGGATCAAATAGAAACTGTTTGTATTCAGAAAAAGTTGATAATATTCACACTTTAGCTTTAACAGTACCTTATCGCACTCTCGACCCATTAAAATTCTGTGTGGGTTAAAAACACAATAAATCCAATTGGGGAGTGATTTAAAAACACTTTCTGGTGTTGGCTATAGCCTTCTATTATTTAGATTCTTAGTCTGTGAGGTGTGTCTGAGATTGGGTGCCAGTAGCAGCAGCAGTCAAAGCTGTTTTTATAATGTGCATGCAAAATGAAAATGATATGCGTACACTGTGTTTTAAGTGAAGTAGTAGGCTTCATCAGTCATTATATCACTGTGACACTTCAGGATTGTGAGCAGTGTAGTTTTGTGTTTTTGCAAGACTGCCTATATACCATATTTACCATCAAATGAAGCTGAAAACATACAAGCTCAGATTTAACGCTGGAGAATGCATTATTATTTCCAACAGGGTTAGCATGTGATAAATCTACCTTGGTCGGTTATGGCATTACAACTAACAATCAAATCTGCATAGAATGCATAATGTTGAAGCTAATGGAGACTTGAAGGGGTGAGCTGGCTTGTTTATCTCTCCAGCCTCTCTACCCTGTCCTTGGTGTTCTGAAGGTATCTTTTTATATACACCTCAGCCGAAACTATGGTGCTTCAGCTACTTTATAATGTTTTAAAACAGTGAACTCCTCCAGTGCATCTTGTTTTTGAAAATGCATCTCTTCTTCATGTGTAGGTTTAAAGAAAGTACCTTCATTTCTCTCTTTCTCTCTCTCCTATCTTGTCCTTGATCTGCTGGAGCTGTATCTCCATTCCTTCAAGTTGTCCGAACATGGGGCCAAGCATGATCGACGTGTATCAGACAGATGTTTGGAGCCTTTGATCCTCTTCCTGAGACATGATGCCTTTTAAATCCATGAGGAGAATCTTTTACTTTCAGTGATGATATAACATATCCTTTACAAAGGCGCAACTTACTCCGCCGTTCTGTGTATTTAAATTCCTGAGCATGTAGCAGTATGTTAGTGCTCAGGTTCTACATGAAGCATAACCTGACAAGGCTAACAGTGCTCTGAAATCAAGTTTTTGCAAGTAGTAGTTTTTACAAGTCATAAACAAGCTTATTTTCATTTATAATGACCCCGGGGGAGAACTATATTTACTTTTGTAATGTGTGTCTCTCTTATTTCTCAGGTCTTGGCTGTGCGGCTTGGTGCGTGCAGTCAGGCTGTCGCATTTCAGGGTACGGTTTAGATTAGAGGTCTGGCTGTAGCTTCCCCCTCTTCCCCTCTCTGTCACTGCCAGCACATAATTTACTTAATGAAATCCTGCCATTCCCTTTAGCTTCAAGATTTCTTGCAGATGTTGACAGGGGAAGGACTTTGTGACTTATTGGAAATGTTCACTCCTGCATTTTTAATGAATGTCTCGCATGTTGTGAACGGGCTAACTTGTCAGGGAGGTGTGTGGGGAGGGGGGGGTCAGTTGTCTTTGTTTGGGGGGGAGCTGGTGTCTGGATGCCCGTGGTGGAGCAGTGTGGGTTACAGTGCAGCAAGTGTTGTGATTGAAACAGAAACTCTGGTGCCACATTATCCTGACAGAACACATTCTCCTCACAGACTCTGATCCACTGGGCCAATCAATAGGAAACCATTGTTTGAGCGGCAACTGTGTCCATCACAGCAAGCCCACCTCCCAGCCCACTGGAAACCAAACACCTACCTTTCGCCTTGTATTAGTCAGGCTAATATAAGTTGCAATAATACAGTTCATTGTTGTTGTTCATCTGAAACCAATCTTTCAGAATAGTTAGAGGAAATAGACCAGCGAAGGTTAGTTTATTACCTCTGTGAAAAGTCACACTTTTGACAACTGTACCCTTACAGCAAGTTTAGCACAAAGAGTTAGCACCCACAAAATTATCAGCATGATATGCATCTGCAGACAGTAGCCCAAAATTGCCTTAGTTTTGGGATATATGCAGGTTTCTGCCAATGCTCTGAGCCTGAGTGTGTGATTTTTTAGGCTCTTTCTGCTGTTCACCAGGTTGTTTGAGTGAATGTTTCATCTCTCAAAATGGCAGATATGGTTTGGTTTTAATGTTATGGTGACAGGTACATTTTGTAGGTGTGATGTAAACCTCACCCCAATTTTAATTTCATTTCCTCTTACTTAATGTAACTCAGCTTTAGCTTTTTTTTGGAGAAATAGAGTAAGCGTGGCAGGTAAATTTAAGCATAGAAGACCCTTGCTGTTCATGTAAAAATATAATATATACAGTACATACATTTAGTGGTTATCACTATATACACAAGTGTTGGTGTCAGGCATGCAACAAATCTTTTTCCCTCTGGTTTGACTCTGCTTCGTGCCCTGTGAGTCAATGTCCTTGGTAAGGAATTCCTGTCCCTGACCAAACCTCTGGTGCACAAATACACATAATGAAACGTAGATTGTGCATCAGACTAACTAAATTGCCATACCTTTTGACTATTGGCCTAGAAACATAACAAAATTAAATTGGAATTAAAGAACTCCAACTATCAAAGGTTAAATAGTCACATGCAGACTTCTAATGGTGCTTTTTCATTTGTGGTATCTGCTTAACGCAGCTCAACTCTGCATAGTTTGGATACTACCTGCTCTGTTTCCTTATACAGTATTGGCTGTATCTCTATCAGGGTGGCAGATCATCGAGAGGCGTAAAACTCTAGAGGCATCATGAATAAAAAACAAAAGAGAAACCAAAGTGGTAGAGCCTCTAGCCCTTAATGGCTTTTTTGGAGGGTTTTTTGGCTTTGTTTCAGGAGGTTAATTTTGTTCCAAAGACATTTGCAAGAAGCAAAGAAATGTGCTGTTTAAGCGGATGAGAGTTTGGGAAGTCATGCAGCATCCAAGAACCAACAACAGAGGGCATTTGATATATATATCATAATCTGGACTTATGATGATACTCAAGAGGTCAGCGGGGTCTAAAACTTTCAAGACAACTGTCTGCACTGATTTTTTGAGTTTGGGCTCAACTCATATTTCTAAGTTGTGAGAAAAATGACTTAAAATTACTGTAAATTATCTTGTGCTGAGGTAACTTATAACTCAATAGAATAGAGAAAGAATACAAAAGGAACAGAGAATACAGTCCTACCAGGGGTAGTCTGTATGTAAAAACAGTACCATCAGTGATTGTGAAGTAATCAGAAATGAATAAATGAATCTGATTATCTCTTATTATGATCTTTTGTCAATAACCCCTTGTTTTTTTATGTAAAACTGACCTTATATGTCAGATAGTGGTATGTTCAAGAAACAAAAAAACCTAACGCAAAAAAGCTCCAACAACCGAGGCTGTCAGAACCAACCTCAACCAAAAACAGTGATGTAAAAACGTATGTGCTTATTTAAACAGAGGCTTTTTGTATTATTGCATTCCTCATCGGTATTGTATCTGCCCATATACATAAAAAATAACCACACTTCGGATATTGGCAAAAATCCAGTATTGTGCACCCCTTACATTAAGTGTGGCTCCTCTCTCACACAGCTTCTAGTTTGTGATAAGGAGACTTTCTCACCCAAATAAAGACTCCTAATGGACAAGAATTAGAGCAACCCTCTGGCTGCACCCCCCGCCCCCCACAGTCCTAACCAGAGTAGGAAGTTAGGAGGCACAGCAAGGGGAGGAGGGGGGAGTTCAGGAATGTGCAGGGTCTCCTCTACTCAAACGTTCCAGCCTTCTTGGCTCGTACCTCCCTCACACACACACACACACTGACGCTCACAAACAAACACACTCACACACAAACAGATAGGTTGTATGAGGAGGTGAAAGGGCACAGCCACCCAGCAGGATGTTCTCTGAGTGTTCGGCTTTTTTTTCCTCCGCTCTCTCAAACTTCTCTTTAACGCCGCCTGTAGATATGACATTTACAAACATACCCCACCGTTTTCACAGAGCTTTTTACGCGCCCTGGAGGACTTTGGTGGGCCTCGCTTGCATCACAGCCATCACTTGTGCTCTATGTCTCTGACACATTGCAGAGCCTTGGAGGAAACTTGGAGGAAATGAGCAGCACATTCTCTTCCCCTGAAGAAAACCGGAGGAAGAAAAAAGGGCCTTCTCCCTCAAACCAGCGCTCTCTTACTCTCGCGCCCAGACGGCTCCTCCATATTAGCCTCCTTTGCTTCCTGTTTGTTTTACACCCTCTGTTGTTTTATTGATTTAATTTATGGATTCTGTTAGTTATCTGCTATCAAGGCTTCAGCACTTTTTCCTCCCTCGTGGGGTCGTCCCGAAACAGAAACGAAGGGAAAGTGGAGAGGAAGTGGATGACAATGTAAAGCATTCCCGTTGTGACCATGCAGGCTTGGTGACGGGATTAATTTTCTCTCCGGGCTCCCACAGCAACTTTCTCCCTCCCTCTTTTTTCTATCTTTTCTTGTCTATCTCTCTCTTGCTCTGCAGGGAAAGGCCTGACCTCG
Source organism: Scarus forsteni (assembly GCA_036419115.1). Lineage (NCBI taxonomy): Eukaryota > Metazoa > Chordata > Actinopteri > Labriformes > Labridae > Scarus > Scarus forsteni. The sequence goes on along the minus strand of JAZDUH010000245.1, from coordinate 5,485,223 downwards.
GGGAGAAAAATCCATAGACGTATAAGAGCAGCTCCAGTTAGCATGTCTGTCTGATAAAGCCGACTTTGATGGCAGCGATAGCCCAGACGCCAGCCTAAATGTGGCCTGCTCAGGGGTTTTAGTCAGCTGGTAGGAAGCATTGTCTACAGAATTAAAGCCACACCATGCTTAATCAGAAGAACACTTTAACTTTGTTGTTTTGAACTGTAAAAGAAAGTTTCAGCCATTCATTAAGTGCTTTGGAGTAGCTGAATGTATTAAAACATGTTGGTTTGACACATTTAAAAACAGTGCTCACACATACTCTTGGTCCTCAAACCACCTCCCCATCAACAACCCGAAGCCTATCAGTTCATTGGTAGAGTCTAATAGCTTGAGGGCAATCTAATCCTTGGCACAGGATGAGAGACCATTGCCCCCACTCCTCTCCTTGCTGCCCTCCTCTGTCGACTGTACCTCTTTAAGAGACTGGAAACTGTTTTTCTTTTTCTCCTCCTCAGCAATGTTTTGAAGGCATGAGTTTCAGCTCTGCTTGGCGCTCTGGATTAGGAGAGATGAAGTATAATGGAGGTGGCCCCGGAGCTTGGTGGGGAGATGTTAGCACGGAGGGGAAGCTGTTGTTTGTCTGCCTGTCCCTGACACTCGGCCTCCCATTCATCTCACTCCAAGGCTGTGGAGCTGTGTTTACCCCAGGGCAGCTCTTTTCTGCCTTCCTCTCTCTCCCTCCCCTCCTCCTTTTCATGCTGTCTTTAAAAGCATTACTGGATGATCATCAAGGATTGCTATTGAAACTTCCAAGCCCCCATTTTTGTGTACTTAGTCGTAATTATCCAGATTGCCCTCGAGTGCAAGGAACTCATGGTGAGGCGTTCCGCTTTTTTCCATTTGTAAACCTGTGGAAAAGGCTCAGACAAGTTGTGTTTAAAGCAGTCATTGTGTAAGAATATGCTGGTCTTCTTTTGTAACATAGGACAAACATTAAACAGCTTTAATTCTAAGCAGAATTAATTGCTTGTTTGGCATGTGAAGATTGTTGTACTGTTTACTGTGTACTTGTCTTCTTGTACTGTTGTTTGATTAGATATTGAGGTGTTTTATTGTGCATTATGTTTCATCCATCCATTATTTATCTGTATTGCTGCTCCCGTTTTGTGGGTTGTGGGTGCTGGAGCCTTTCTTAGCTGCTGTTGGGCAAGAGAAGGAGTGCACCTTGGGGTCACAGGGCCATATTTCATGCTTTTACACTAAAACTAGTGGGTCAACACATGTTTGTCCAATGCGAGTTAACCCGCAAACAATTAGCAAGTGACTCCTTTCCCACTGCCAGCACCAGTTTCCCTGTGTCACTTGCATGGTCAGTCGACCTAGGTCGAAATGCCGATAAAAGCCTTTCAAACTGCAGACAGGAGCCAACTGTTCTGTGTTTAAACAGGTTTTTGGCCAGTCTGAAAGGGGTAATAGAGAGCCATTCATGTACACTCCCAAACCTAAAGGCAATGTAGAGCAATCGGTTGACCTAACAAGCATGTATTGGTCTGAGGGAGGCAAACTCCGCAAAGAAGGACCTGATCAACATCAGAAGTCAAACCAGCTGCTTATCGGAAGAAGCACTAACCTGCTGTGCTACCGTGCTGCCAAATTATTTCAAGTTAGGCATAATTATCAAGATTGTCACCAGTACTGCATCAATAGCAGATGAATAAATCTTAATAGTTGTTGACATGTTCAAATGTACTTGTAGTTCTGGTCTCCTGTTAATATTATGGGTTTTTTTGGCTCTAGAACAAAACTTGAAAGCCAATTCCAGCTGAGCATCAGTACCTCTCTGAAGGAATCATTATTAGTGTTATTTCATAACAATTCCCTTATCAATCATTTGCTCTGGGTTCTGCATGCCTTGTAAATCAAGAACATCATGCTCTCATCAGAGGTAACCTGCAAAAAGATAACACAGAAGTCTAATATGGCAAACAGACAATGGAGGTGATCAAATAAGTGACAAAAAATATATTTACAGCACAATGTTTAAGTGGCTGGAAATACGCTTATAATTTTTGTTTATTCCTGAATTATAACCAATTAATGGTGCAAAGTATTTCTATTTTAATTTCCATGTTTTCAAAATATGTATTCATACCATTTAGGGGGATTTGAAACCCCTATTAGGTTAAAAAATTAGAACTGAGCAACAATTATACCCGTTTATGCAGAAGTTAAATAATGTCTAGTACCTGATATATTTTAAACCATCTTTACAGACTTTTATGTCGATTGTTTGCTTTCTGACTTCCAGTGAACAGATAAAAGTCTGTGTTTGTTGTCATATCTGATGTCCTGCTCTGATACTGCGGATTCCTCCAATCAGACGGGCCACAGGAAAACAGAAATGTCAATATTGTCAGTGTTTCCATGGAACTCATGTCTTGTTATTGAAATCAGGCTTTGCTCACCAAATGCTTTGTGTTGATACAGAACTAGGCTAAAATATCTTTGTATACTGTGAGACAGGGTTTCTAGAGGTTTCCAAGTCACTTTAAATGTGAGCTGACTTGTCATAAGTTTTATGTTGCAGTCTTGCTTAGTGCTCACTGGTTAAGTGAATGCCAAACATACATTTATTTTTCTGTTTGTTTTTGGAAACTTGTAGACCAAACTTGCCCAGCAGATCTAACAGTGCAGGGTCATATGGACCAAAAATAATGCCAATATTTCTTCACAATTCTGAATGAAGGTCCACAACATTTATCGTGATATTTTTTCTCTGTGAGAAATAATAAATGGTTGTCACAATACTGAAATTTCAAACCTCTGATATGATTAAGTACATAGCAAGCAATATTAAGATCTGCTTGATAATCCAGCCACAAAATGGAGGTTGATGACACGTGATTTAGGGATTTTGTTGTTAAAAAAGGTTAACAAACTCCAACATAAAATCATGATTGCACAATAACACTGCAGTGTCTTTGTGTATGAGTGTTGTCAAAAAGTAGATACTCAGATAACTTGCATTTTAAATGGAAATGTCTGCATTATTTAATAGTGTGTGGGAACTTAAAGGACAAAAACATAATAATTCTCTGTCCTCTTTTTAAAAATATTGCCAGCCAATTTGTACATTTAAGTGTAGGTGTGGGAATGAAAGTGATTTACACCAACTACATCATCAGTTTTGCTTATTATTGCATGTTTTGCATGAGATCAGCCACTTATATTGTGTTTAGTGCTGTTAGTATCATATTGTTTGGAAGTTTAGACACTTCTGACCCCCTCTGTGTCCTGTCTGTGATGATTACCTCCCAACTCCCTCAATGGCATTAAATCTGACTGCCTCTTCATAGGGTGTTGCATCTTAATTTTGAAGGGCACACAGAACCAAATGTGAGGCATTAGTGAAAGAATGTTTAAGCATAAAACCAAATTAAATCAAGCTTATTAGTAAGTTGTTACATGTTCGTAACTTAAGTTCTCACTTTCAATCCCTAACATTCATTTTGTCAGAGTTTGTTCACAATCCCTAATATTATTGTTATTTTTGTACTTTTCTTGTATATACAGGGCACACCTGACTGTGCTGTATATCTATCTGTCTATCTGTCTGAGACACCCTGATTGGTTTACTAGTCTAATCTGTGGCCTTTGGTCCAGTCGGTCATTGCTGCTATGTGGCATATTGTCAACAACTCTGCATTCATTCAAATATCTAACCTTTGTAATGGGCTTGCTACTGTGAGCTAAATCACTTTAACTGAAGACAAAGCAGTGGTAGGATGTCATGCTGGTAGATGTAATCTAGTGGGGGCGGAGTACAAGACGCTTTAGACGGAAGTGCACAGAGACACATAAAACACACTAAAAAGCACAACATAAATCAAACAAACCGTAATATGGGTAGTGATGGGATAGGAGGACAAATTTTATCAATAAATTACCCAATATTTGGAAGTTGGAGCTTGTTTTTGTTGCTTAGGTACCAAAAATTTATCATTTGATTTTAATTGATGATATAAATGCTTCTTGTTAAGATTAATAATGAAAAGTGCATCTCCCCATTTAGACTAAATCTTCCACATTTATTATCTTGCAGTCAGTATTCATATTGAGCCATTCTTGGCGACTTCTGTCTTATAATGCAAATAATGCTAATAATAATAATAACCTTGTATAGCACTTTTAAAAACATTGTTTACAAAGTGCTTATGCATCATTGCACTGACTTAACAATTAACCATAGTCGTTAAACTGTATAATAAAAGTTGTACCTGTGACAAATGTCATCTTATCCCAAATAGCATTTAAAGATCAGAGTATAATGGCAGTACAAGAATGCCCAGCTCCTAGATCCATGTATTTATGAATATGATGGACTCCTTATGTTTCTATTGCTACCCTTGGTTGACCAAACAGGGAGCGCAATGGCTGTTCTGTGACTGTGTCCAATGACTCCAAGACTGACACTAAGAGGAGAGGCTTTTAAGAATAAAATAACAATAATAACATGCGCTACTATTCTAATGGGTAAACGGAGCTGTTAAAAGGTGGCAGGGTTAAATGGATGCAGAGCACTAGTAATTGCTCCCAGCCTGTCATGGCTCCACCCTCAAACAGAGCTTCTGAAGGCCCAACATGGAGTCGAAGTGACGTGGGTGTCTGTGGTGTGGTCAGAGGGGAGGAAGACACACGCCTTCACTTCACCACCTCAGGTCTGACTTCAACATTTGGGCTGATCCTGGGTCTGGCGTGGATCTGCAGGAGTTTCTAGTAATGTTGACGTTGAACCTGGCTGCTTACTTTCATGTGTAGATTCAGAGTTTTCTGAACATTGCCAAAAGAAAAGCCCTTAAAAAATCCCTCTCAGCGTTCAGTGAGTAATAAGCAGCTCTTACTGAGTAGTGGAGGCCATAGTTGCTGTGGTGATGTTGTCTAAACAGTCTGCCCATTGGTGATAGCTCAGCTCTGTTAAAGAGATCCTAATGAGTCCCTCTCTCAGAGCCCTCACCTCAGCTCCCCCACCTAGCCAAAACACACACGTTCAGGACAAAAACACAAACACACTGGCTGACTTTTTTCCCCCTTCCAAGCAGACACATGTGCGCACAGGCACACGTAGACACTGAACACAACAGAGCAACAGGAAAAGGCCTGGCTCATGGTGTGCTCATTGTCTTCCTTCAGGCCCATGCTCAGCATTTGATACATTTCTAACCTTTGTCCTGCTCATTCCTCTTCCTGGTCCTTGCCGTCTTGCTGGCTACCTTCATTCCAGGCTACGTGTGAAAAGTAGACACCACTGACCAAATTGTTTTAGCTTTATCCTGGCCGTCTCAAAAAGAAGAGACAGTAGCCATTTGGTCCTTTGTGTGTGCACAGTTTCAAAGTGAGTTTACCCTGATGTGTGGGCTCCATTTGATTTGAGACAATAGAGGGCCATAAACAAGTTGGGTCTGAGTTCTTTGTGTGGCTGAGCCGCGCTGAAGTAAAAGCAGAGCTCAGAGTGGAGGAGTTGGAGTGTGGAATTCACTAATGGCACATGCATGTTGGGGCCCCTGAAGAGAGGGGGTCATTTCAGCCATCAGTGTGTGCGCAAACACACAGAGAGCCTGTCTGCAGCTCCCCCCTCCCCCGCTCATCCCCACTCACTCCATCACTCACTCACTCCTCTCCTCCCCCTCCGCGACCAGCAGGAGTTTTGTCTCTGCAAGTCTGCTCAACGTTTTTGCTAATCTTTGTATAAACTTTACTAGTGTGGGTCACTCAGCAGAAAGGTTTAGTTGGGTGGGAAGTGAGCGAGGCATTTTGTTGCTGTGTGGATCGGCGATGCTCCACCTTAAAGGCGTTTGTTAATGGGCCGGGCGGTCATTAAGCCCTGTGAGCAGAGAGACTGAAAGGAATGGGGCCACAGGCCCAGGCTTTAAATCCTCTGTGCCAATAGACTCTCTGAAGCAAAATAATGGCATCACTCTGTGTGTGAGTTAATGGGAGCTGATAGCATGAAGGCTGGGGGGTCAGCGGGTCACGGGCTTGTGCTAAGTTGTCAGGGAGCTGAATGCCGTCCCTGGGCCCACAGCAGGGGGAAGAGCTGGGGGGAGGAGGTGGGGGACCCCCTGCCTGGCCCTCTCCTGTCACCCCCACTCTTGTGGAATGCGAGGAAGACGAGGGAAGAGAGGATAGAGGAACCCTGATTCTGCAGAAGCACAGGGTGAAGATTTGGATGTGAGATCCTGGGGCTCCAGCAGCCTCCCTCCTCTCCTCAAGCCATGGCTTTTACGAGAGGAAGAATCGTATGACAGCTCTGAGCAGAGTGGACTGAAGCAGCCTTGACAATGTTGTGTGTCTTTTTCCCTGCGTTGAAGATAGAAGCGTACCTAGGGAGCAGTAACTCATGTGGAGTGCTGAGGCCTGTCACTGCAAAGAGTTCACAGACTGCAGCCATGAAAACTGAATTAACAAGCTGATTTACTGGACAGAGATGTTTGGGAACAACATGCCAGCTTTGTTCCACTGTAAAAAGGACAACTCATTGCATTTGTAAGAAGTTGAGTTTACTAAAATGTGCACAGGAAATACACCTTTCCTGAAAAATTAAAAGTTTTATTGCAGAATTTAGAGCCTTTTCAGTTGGAAACACTTGATTTGATTAATAATTGGTCTTAATAAACCTGATGTGTTTGAAAGTGCATGTGTGAGGCTCAGTGCTGGGTGGTCAGTATTCAGTCATTACAGTGCCCTCTTGAGGGAGCAGAGGACACTGCAGTTTTTCCAACAGACCTTACAACAATCTCCACCCTCAGGATATCTATAGTGTGTTGTGTGCGTGTGTGTGTGTTTTGGACGGATGTGAATGCTCTGGTATTTATACAAGGCTTAGATTTCAATACAGAGCCTCCTTTAGTATTTATAGTGTGGACATCTGCTGTGAACAATAAAAACAGATAGTTAATCCCTCAAACTTCTTTTTACTGGGCCTGTTTGCTTTTGTTTATGTTGTGTTTAATGACCATCACTCTGTCTCTGTCCCCTGCAGATGCCAGTATGTCACCTGATGCCCCTAAGCAGAGCCACTGGTGTAATGTGGCATACTGGGAGCACCGCACACGTGTGGGACGCCTCTACACAGTGTATGAGCACTCTGTCAGCATCTTCTATGATCTACCTCAGGGCACGGGCTTCTGCCTGGGCCAGCTCAACCTGGAACACCGCAGCAGCACCGTTCAGCGCACACGAGGCAAAATCGGCTACGGCATCCTCCTCAGCAAAGAGCCCGATGGCGTTTGGGCGTACAACCGCAGCGAGCACCCCATTTTTGTGAACTCCCCCACCCTGGACGTGCCTAACAGCAGAACTTTAGTAGTGCGAAAGGTGATGCCGGGCTTCTCCATAAAGGTGTTTGACTATGATCGATCCTGTCTGCTGAGGCACACCACGGACCCTGACCTCCTGGATGGACCCTACGACCCCAACAGTGTGCGAATCAGCTTTGCTAAGGGCTGGGGTCCCTGTTACTCCAGACAGTTCATCACCTCCTGTCCCTGCTGGCTGGAGATCCTCCTCAACAACCACAGATAACAGACGGACCCCACAAACTATCCCAAATATCATCTACCTAGATTTAATATAAAGTTTTATATATTATATGAAATATATATTATACTTGTAAATACGGAGTCATTTTTACAATGTAATTATTTATGTATGGTGCAATGTGTGTATGGACAAGAGGAAAAAAATGGAAAATGCACTTTGGCTTATATATATTATATATATAAATATATATAAAGATAAAGAATCTTTCAATACCAACATGAGAAATTATACAGCAAAATTAGGATGAGTCTGGATTTGGTGTATACTTTTTATATACTATTGATATCCAGACAAAAAGCTAACACCATTCACACATTGATAATAAAGTATTCGCATAATAATTCTCCCTGTTTGGTGTGCATCATTAGCTCTGTGTTTACGTCCTGATCTGCTTTCTCTGATTAACTTGCAGGTTTTCTCAGAAGAGGAGTAACTAGACTTTTTTTTCATCAATGGTCACAAACAGATAAAAAAAAACAGGGATGATGGGGCCATTTTGATAAAGGGCATCGTACCTGAATTAGTTTAAGGATGTGTGGTGGCCAGTAAGATTTAAAGGGACTCTGTTTGGTCTTGGCCGCCACTAGATCTGCTATAAGTCAAGTAGAGAATGATGTTTACTCATTTTCACATTCAGACTAAAATAGAGCAAGCTACCTCTACACTACATGAGTGCTCGTGTTCAATAATGAAATGCTACATAAATCATACACTGATAACGAGCGGGGGATCAGTGTAAATAATTGTGGTTTGAGCTGTTATTTGCCATAATCCACTTCTGTGTGCACAAATCAGTTGATGCTTTATGCTCTTATATGAACCGTATTTATTTTGCTCTTTGAAGTGAGCTGCAGGTTGAATGAAAATGAGCCATGGGCCCCAGTTTGCCCATCCCTAAACCCTCTCTACGATGAGTTTAATGAAAGAAAGACCATCAGATCTCATGGCACTCAATGTTTAACACTGCTGAATCAGACATTATATCAAGAGCGAATGTTCTTAGGACACAGCAGGCTGACCCAAAGTTCAAAAATATTAAAGTACGTAAAGTGACTATCAGTTTGTTGCCTTATACTCATGTTCAAGCAAGATTGCTAAAAAAAAATGTTTTAAATTGATCAGCAGAACACAACAGTTAAATAAGGGATGTACCAACACTTAAAACTAAGTGCAAATACGCATAAACAAAAATACCAATATTTGGACCTACAACTAGTATGAATAAGTGTGAACAAGTATGACTTTTTTTTGTAGTACCCCAACAGTTCTTAAAATTATTTTAAAAGTTTGTTTTGTGTCCAGCAGATGTTTGTCAGCCTTCCTCTTTACAGTTGAGCAGGGCATATTGTGCCTTTTGCACTACTTTTGACTTTCTCATTTGCAGTCTAACATGTCCAAAGTGTGGCCATGGCTTCATCTTTGCCCTCCTGCTCAGATGATGAGAGGCTAACATCATGCTTTTGAAACAATAAAAAGTACATTATCTTTAATGTTATTCCTGTACAAGTACTTTGACTTGATATCAGCACTAAGTGGTATCAGAGCATTCCTAAATGGAAGACAGGGCTGGGGATTCTAGAAAACTAGGAACGGTGTTGCTGTCGTGCAGTTAAGCTGTTAAGTGCAGCAGTAATAGCTTTTCAGACATAACTTGGGTAACTTGGGATTGCTACAGGTGTAATGATGCAGTTTGGATCTGAGCTAATGGGTGCCATGAGACTTGTTTGTAAACAGATGGGTGGGTTTGCTGTTTAACAAGGTCTCAGGACAGTGATTGTTCAAATTTGAACTTTTTTATTGTTTTTATGAAAACTTGAAGTGTTGACAGATGATGGAATCTGAGGACAATTTCAATCATTTTATCAAAAACTGTATCCAAATAAAACTAGTAACCAGGTATTTAAATACTGACTGAAAGTTTTTCAACCAAAATAAGTAGTTCCCCCCAACAAACCAGAGTTAAAAAACACAATCATGAGTATGTCCGAGTGTATGATAGACTTTTCAACTATGTGAGGTAAGTCTAGGTTTTTCTGAAACTGATGTTAGTTTGTAAATTTTAAAAACATTGCAGGCACCGAAAAGGCTCTTGGTTTAACACTTTTAAGAGAAAAAAGTGCTCTAGAAGAGCATCAATTATGTTTAGTCTGGTTGGGCAGATGAGAAAATGCTTGTGTAATGCCTACTCTCAAATTTTGTAGTTTGATGGCAATACTAGGAAACTCTGAGTAGAGAAGGTTCAGCACCCTCTGAAATTCAGTGAATGATATCTAAATGAAGCATCAAAGTTTATGTTTTTTTGACTTGGCTCAGTAGGTACTGGACATGTTAGTGCCACAGTGGTTTCAGATTTTGATACACATTCCCACTCTGTGGCCTCATTTTTTTTCCAAGTTCATATTCAGGACCAAGCTTGGCGACCCACTTTGGGGTACTAACATACCATTTTAGAACCACAGGTCTGGAGGACAAAATTGAAGACCTCAGAGGATGTTTGAGTATTCCTCAACATGTATCAATAGGTGGATGTTAGCACCCACGCGTCCTTGTGGTCCTAAGGAACCCCTGTAATGAAGGCTCAGCTGTGGAGGATGAAACGATGACATTACTGATCTACTCCCCTTTAAGGTGTTCCTACGTTTTCACATCATTGTTGGCCTGCCTGTCTAAGCAGGTCTTGGGTCTCCTCCTCTCCGTGTCATGGTGGACGATGTCTAACCCGAGCAAGGATGCTGCACCCTGAAAACGGCCGCAGTGATACTGGAATGTGTGCAGAGAAACCAAGAAGTTTTACAAGCCTGCTGGAATCTTAAAAAACTGCAGCCAAGGTGGATGTGGTTAAGCTGGCTTCCTTCATAATTGCTGGTGTTGGGTTGTCAGATTGGCGGTGGTGGTAGCAAGAAGGGGGGGAGGGGTGCTGAGGCTTGTGCCAACATTCAGCAATGGAGGCATTCACTAACACTCTGATTCTGGTTTAATGAGTGTGGAGCTGAGCATTTATAAGGATACACGGTCTTTAATAGTGGGCTCTGTGAGACATCAAAACTAAGGATTGGGTTTTTGAAGTTTGAGTGCGGCATGAGTGGAGAGTCTCTGCTTTTCATATGAGGTTGTCATCATTTCTAGTTGAAAATACTACTTTCTGAGAGTGTTTTGCTGTTGCTGAGTGCAGCGTCTCTCCTTTTCCTCCTCCATAAAGACTCAGACAGCCTCCTCCAGGCCCTCTGTCTGTCTGGAGCCAAGACTGTGTAGAGTTCAAACAGCAGAGAGGAGTGGCTCCACTCCGCCTCCGTCTCTGCCTCCGCTCTCTTCCCTACAACTGGGGGCCATTATCCTGCTCCTTTGTGTCTCTGTTATGGGAAAAGGGCCCGCAACACCACTGGAGAGGAACTGGCAGACAATTATATGGGGTGGCGAGGAGCTAAGACACATAGTGGGCAGATTACACAAGCCACCACAGAGGGTATGAGAGGGGGGCCTAATTAGGCCGGGCTGGGGAGGGGCCAAGGGAAGTCTACGCATCCACTGTAGCTGCATCTTTAGCTCTGGAGCTGGAATAGTTGTGGCAGGGGGACTTCATCTCTGGATATGATGAAGGAGGGAAAAAGGGGAAAAGCTATGTAAGCAGCTCTGTGGGCTCCATTATCCCACGAATGGTATTGATTAGGAGGCTGCAGGCAGGACTCTTTATTTTCTGGAGGAGACTGTCACACTGTGCCCTAAAAACCAAGAAGCCATTTTGTTCATCTGTGACACTCTGTAGCTGCATTTCCACCAAGCAGTCTGGTTCAGTTCGGCTTGGTACAGAATGCAGTTTTAAGTGTTTACACTGTCAAATATAGGGAAAGGTACCAAATAATGATATGTGTCGTCCCACTTTTTTGGCACCCTTGTCAAGCATACTAAGCCAACTCCATTAGGTGTAGACTAAAATGCTGCGCTCTGCTGATTGGTCACAAGAATCATCACTTACCATTCAACAGCAGCTAAAGTGAAAACAACCGTGCCATGCGTACATCACCTGTTGAACTGAGTGAGGGACTTTTCTACTGCCTTTGCTACAAAAATGTGCACACTGTCCTTGCCATTGTTGGAGAGGAGGAAGTCCAGTGGGAGTTGGACGTAGCTGGTGCAACCCCACAGTGTTTTCTAGGAGTGGTCTGGTTTGGTTCAGTGTAGCTTGATATAGATTTTGAGCAGTAAGCTGGGACCCCACATTCAATTCCACTGCCAAGTGTACTTTCACCTGGGGGGTGAGCTGAAGGTGATCTTGAAAACGAAGATCATGACATTTACTCCAAAACCCTCTGTACTTCCTCTTTCCCAACAATCACAACAGAAGTGCTCCACGTAGCGTTGTTACTTTAGGACATTCTTCATAGCAAAAGTAGCATTAAGTCCTTTCCTTGGATCTATGGGTGACTCAAAGATGTTGTTTATTATTTTAGCTGCTTTTGCACAGGTGGTGACTACTCTAAATCTACTGACTATACTGATCTTCATTACACCCTTTGGGGTCTGCTTGGTGTGCTCTGCACTCCAACAAAACAATGCCAAAAAAAGTGGGATAGCACTGATCAGCTAATTCTGTGTTTCCACTGAGTGATCTGGTTTAGTTCAGTACTGTTCGGTGCAGTTTGTAGTTGTCAGCCCTCTTGTTTGTGTTTCCATTGCCAGCTGTACCATCACTTGAGGGTGGGAGGAACAGAGACTCGGGCCAGTTATGTAAGTACGTGGCATCACAGCTGCCCCACACAGTGCAGCATTTGGAAGTAAAGCAAGATACTGTACACAAAAGACAACAATGGACAACTTTCTGCTCTCCATGGACAATCCACTGTTGTTTCATGGAGATATGCTTCACAGCAACAGCAGCGAACGGATCACTGCTTATCTAAATAGTCTGATATTATTGACATTAGGGCTGCTATCCCGTGGGAATTGGTACCTTTTGTGACGAACAGACTGCAGTGTTTCCAATGATGCAGGTGTTGTAACAGGGAGCCATAGTAGTCTGTTGCAGCAGGCATTTGATCAGCTGAGGAACAGCCTATTTCAGTTTAATGGCTGTTTTCTAATATTTGACTAAAATTTTGTCTCTTGCTCCTAATTCTTCTTTTTGCTTTTTGAAGCTCTGACGAGGACATTCTTATGATCCAACAGTGTAAAATGCATATTATTGAAATATGATGCATTTGTGTATCATAAATGTGTGATCAGTTTTATTTTATTTTATTTAAAAAAAAATTCTCCAATGAAAAATGCAGCAGTGGTGTTCTTAAACCTCCATTCCAGAAAGAGATAACTTTCTGTCAGTCTTCTGACCAGATTTGCCAAGTTTCTTTTTGTGTTTTCTTAACGGTAGCATCCTGTCAAATAAAGCCAGACAAACAAGAGAAATAATGGCTGCCTGTCAGTCCCTAAAAGAACAGTTGATCCCCCATTTGCTTCATCTCCAAAGTGCGGTATTAGAAGTGTGGTGTTGGTGAGATATAGGCAAGCATTTGTGGCCACCTAAGCACCACTAGACAGAGCATTTTACCAGGATTTTAGCTAAGTTTTTAATCAATTAAGAAAAGTGTGAAAAAGTTAAACATTTTAATGATTTGTAAATTTGGTGCATTTTTTCAAATTATCTAAATTTAATGCCAAAGCTAGCAAACTTGGCACATCAACATTTTGAAGATGGTTAAACAGCACAGAATTTACCTAAAACAACAAAACGATAAGTTTTCTGTGTTAAATATTTCTTCATCTAGATGTGTCTGAAGTTGTGTTTCTGTGCATTTAGTCTTTCTCTGAGCTTGTGTGTGGAGAGCTGCTTTTTAAAGCTCACAGTTTTGAAACCCTGTCATTATGGCTTCTGTCCTGCCAAAGCCTCAGTGCATTCCTCAGACTGTAGATTCTTGCCTGTAAGCCTCTCCTAAAGGCCTACTTCTCCATGTTCACAGTCAGCTACAAAGACATTTAGGTCTCTTTGTAATTGCAATCTAAACTCATATATAAATAAAGGTAAAATCTGTAGAATAATATAGAAAATATAAGCAATTGGATTAAACATGTAACTAGAGGTTTTTAAGGGGTTAATTTTTTGTTTACTTTCCTGAACTACTAATAAAAGTCAACACTGAGATAAATATTTATATTAACAACTGAGATGGTTCAAGTATAAGCAGATATTTTTATTGTTACCATCAAGTAAAGACTAATTTCCTTCCTTTTGTATTATCAACAGAAAATGCTCACATGGACTTGACTGATTACTGGGGAATATGATCATTTTTGGGTTACTCAAAAAGTTACTCAAAAACAGATGTTATTGTTCATATCTCCATCAGAAGTGATTAATAAACCGACTATCAAAAATGAGTGATTACATTACTTTGAAGATACTTTCAAGCTTTCCCTCTTTAAAACATAAATCCACAACTGATTTCGAATAAAATTAATACAGCAATGTGCTTTGCATTTATCATGGACACAAACTTAAGAAAGTTGATTCTCTTTGAGTTGTTGACAGCATCCAGCTCTGTTTTTCCCCTCATCCTTCATGATACATTTAACTTTGAAGCAGGTCACTGCCTGTGCAAGTCTTCAAAATCACAGCCAAGAGAGGACAAACAGAGACAAAGCAACTGAGCAAAAACTTGAATTTTTGCAGTACAATGTCAACCTAAAGTTTCCTTTATTTATTTATGGTCTGGTTCAGTTGCTCCCAAAGACAGAACAGTTTTTTTCACTTATTTTCTGATTTTCTCTTGCCAAATTTCCAGTATGATATGCAGAATTACTGCACTGTAATTCCTCCATTAATCAAAACATTATGTTCTTTTTTCTTTAGTTGAGTGATTATGTTACCTTGATTACTTATAGTTTTCATAGCCAGAGAAATCCGTTGTCATTATAGTGGTACTGGGACATGTTTTAATATGGCAGCTGAGAGCATTCTTGACAAGATGCTTTATTGTTGCCATGGAAACACTGGATGCTGCATCAAAGGCTGTGCATATTGAAGTCAGAGCTGTTATGGCTGATTTCTTTCTGTGTCCTAGTCATGATTTATAAGGCTCAAACCATCAATGATACATGAGCAAGCTTTAGCGACAAAATTCAGCCAATGTCATCGATTCAATGTGTCCACATTACAAAGATGTTTTTGCCTCAACACCTCATCTTAATTTTCATCTGTTTCCTTGAGAAGAATTGTTAAAGGATAAGTTTGGTTTCTGCAGCTTTCAAATTGTTTATAGAATGAAGTAGAACAATATACTCACCCAGAAGGCTTTCCTGATCCAAACAGTGCTTCGGGAGATATTTAGATCCAAAATCGAGCTGCGGACATCTGTATAATGGTAGCACATAGGGCATACAGTGCCGCTCCTAAAACTGCATTAATCGTCCAAAAACTCATTAGTTTCACCAATATTCATCATGGTCTGTTCGGGCTACTCCTCCATTACAGTCTGTGTCGCTCCAGACATGTTGTGTGCTGACCTCTGAACTGAAGAAGAAGAGCGCTTGCTCCGCGCATACGCAGTACAACTCATTGTGTCAGCGGAAGACTGCCGGCTACACAACGACTTTTTTCTTCCAGTTTTGTGCAAAATGGACGAATATCTATCCGATGAAGATGTTGTGGAGGAGAACTTTGAATATGATGGGTGTCCTTACAGTTTCGAGCCAGAGTTTACAGATGAGGAGCTCATCGAAAGGAGGATGCGGAGGCAGCGCTCCAGAGAGTAGTGCGCAGGCGCGGAGGCAAGCGTTCTTCTTCTTCAGTTCAGAGGCCGGCACAGTTACAAAAACATGTCTGGGGCGACACAGACTGTCGTGGAGTAGTAGCCCGAATGGACCATGATGGAATATTGGTGAAACTAATGAGTTTTTGGACGATTAATGCAGTTTTAGGAGCGGCGCTGTACGCCCTAAGTGGTACCATTATACGGATGTCCGCTGCTCGATTTTGGATCTAAATATCTCTTGAAGCACTGTTTGGATCAGGAAAGCCTTCTGGGTGATTATATTGTTCTACTTCATTCTATAAACAATGTGAAAGCTGTAGAAACTGAACTTATCTTTTAATTTCACCAGTGTAGCGGGGGACAGTGGAGCATCAATCTGTATCAGTCACTGAACTATACTTTCCTTTCAATTTTCATTTACTTTCACTTTTAACAGTGAGGGTGGAACATCAATAGGTGAAAAGTGTGCTAAGCCTTGATTAACCATTGTCTTGACTTCTCTTCAAGTAGAAGCACTGCATGTCTGTTTCTCCACCTGAATAGTTGAAGTACTTGATGTGCTGTCTAAAAGGGTGACAGAGGATAGAAGTAACAGCTCACTGGAGGCAGTGTGGGAAGCAGGCTATGTGTAATGCAGGGGCACAGTGCCAATAAAAATACACAATGAGTATTTTCTATCTTCACAATGAATAACTCCTTCCCCCATCCCTTAGCAATGGCGCCCAACTAAATATTTTAAAGTCAGGTAAAGATGCACTGCTTTGCACTGCCCACCTCTGCTGCATGCATTCACCTGCATTTCATCAGGTAATGTGTTATAGATGACTTTTATGATGTTTTGGGTATACTCCCTTGTCTCCACTGTGTTCCTACAGAATGCTTTTTGTTGCACAAACCAAGATTCTACTTTTGACAGCTTTTCTCCTCTATCATATAACATTTTTCCATCAAAAAAGACATCAGTCGAATATCTGAGTACACCTCGCAGAGTTTGTTCTCAACTGTATACAGTACATGGACTTATCTTATTTTTTTTTAACTACTCAAAGCAGCTTTTACAACCTTTTAACGCCTATTAACTCTAACATTCATGCACTGATAGTTTCCCCACCCTTTGTGCCCATTTACACACCACTGATGCAGCAGTGGGAGTAACTTGAGGTTAAGGTATTGTTTCGACAGCTCCGTTTCTAGCCTTAAAAGGACAGTGTTCATTCCTTTTCTTTACTCCCTTTTACATGAGAATGGTGCCTGGAGTGCCTGAATCCGCAAACTGAAACCAGGGTCCAAAGTGTTAAACGCTGATGTCACAGCACACGCAATACTCTTCCACATGAAGGGTGCGCGCACATACCAGGAAAAACAACAGCTTGGCCATCTACTGGGTAGCATGTGTGCTGCTTACCATACTAGGTTTGTTATCCAGACAAAACTATCCAGACAGATTTGTTGTCCAGAAAAGAAACTCCTGCATCTTTGTGTGCTCATTCGCCACTGTTGTTTGTGAAAAGTTTTGCTTCTTCATATGTGTGTTGTAGCAGCGCTGTTTCTCTGCAAACCGATGTTGCCATCTACTAGACTGGCATGCACACTACAGCGTTTTCATTTGTTTCTAGTGCCTCCATCTGAACGTAGATCAAGTCTGAATATGCAGCGTCTCCGTGTAAACAGGGCCTAGGTGTCTTGTGCAAGGACACATCGCCATAGGACAGAGCTGGGTTTGAACCTACAACCTTCCAAAAATTAACAGAGTGCACTGTCAGACTGAGGCATAGATGCCCCTCAATATTATCTCAATATCATCCTCAGTTAATAATAATGATGATAATAATAATAATAATAATACATTAAGTAGCAGGGGTGGGTCGAGCTGGGCAGCACGTCTCTACATGTCATCTTTTGATATAGCCTCCTTTCATTGGATTTTACATTCTGTGTTTTTAAAGGTGTATTTGTTTATTACTCAAAGGTTCTCTTCCTGCTGTGTTTATCTGTCTAATGTTACTTCAATGGAAAGAGCCAGATTCAGTTACTTGCTTTATGAGACATCTATCCTGTGGCAAAGGCTTCAGATGTTGAAAATAAAGCTACAAAAACTGTCATTATCTCTGATGATAGTGATGTTTTTGCTTTTGTAGGTGATGAGGAGGTATTGGTATCAGTTTGAAGGTGTTTACCCTGCAAAACAATCCTTACACACAAAAGTTACCGAAGTTTTTGTGGGTCATTCAGCCAAGCAGTTGTGGAACCACTGCATCTTGCCACTACCTGGGGACTACGTCGTGCACATCTGGCCTCTTTAGAAGAAACACAGAGAGGTAATAGCACCTTTTGAAATGAAGGGAGATTACACTGAGTGCCTGAAACACTTCCTGCTCTCTGTCTCTTTCTCTCCTCAACGCCGGCCCACGGAAGTCTTCTCACCTTTGCGGAGGGTGTTAATTATGGCTCCTCGCAGCTGCCATGCTCGCCACTTACCGGGCGTGCTGACACATGCTGCCGCACAGGGGATCCACGCTCTCAGAGGGGATTATGGGACGGCACGCAGGGCCCCGCCAGGGAAGCGAGACTTTTCCTTTGGGGTGTTTTTTTTCTTCTTTTATCGAGGGTGTTTTTTACAGGGATGGATGCAAAGTGATGAAGCTGTTAGATGCTTCTGGTGTGGGATTCTGGTGTCATTGCCTGCACTTTTTGATTCCACCTCCTGCTGTTAAATTTTGCTTCTTGAAGTGACATTTTTGTTTTGTGTGTCCCTGCAGACAAACTTTGCCTCTGCTACTGTGCTGCAGGCCTCTAACTGCACACTCTGAGCACTGGAACAGACCATTGAGTAAGCATTTAGGTGGTTTTTCAGAAGCCAAAAGCAGCTCAGTCTTGATGCTCCTCTGCAGATCCCACCCTCCCCTCGGTAATTACAGGGTGCACAGGGGCCTCTCTGACGTACGCAAAAGGATTTATTTTAGTGAGTTTCCACAGAGGTTAAAAGAATGCCACAGTGTGAGCGCACATACACAAACACATGCACACACACACATACATACGCACCCTCTGGCTCATTTCTGACAGCATTTATCAACAGCATATTGCTGCCTCCCCTTGTTGAAGTCAAATCATAGACTCACAATAGTCCTTTATTTTAGGAGTGTTTAGATACTTGAGTTAGCATGTCACGTTCAACTTCATGGGTTTTTCTATAAATCTTGCTCTTTGAAGTCACATGAACCAGAGATGACTGAACCAAGGTCAAAATAGTTGCAGATTTTCTTTTATGTAGTTTTGACTTTTTTGTTGTTAATGTCCATTTATGTTTAATCAGATTTTAAAGTTGGAATTTCAGTGTAGTTTTGTGAAAATTAGTTGTTTTGTCATAGTTTCTTCTGCCAAGAGGGTTATGTTTTCTCCAGCAATTGTTAGTCCAAAAGGTATGAATGGAATTTGATGACATTTTTCCAAGAACCAATCAAATGGATTTTGGGGGTGAATCTGATCTGGATACAGATACAAGAGGGAGTTGTTCACTCTGTGAGATAGGGCAGTTTTCCCACATTTTTGACAATATAAGATCTCAAAATGTTAAATGTGATTTTCAGGGAATGTTGGTAATGACACAAAAGAGAAGTGATTAGGTCTTGGCGGTGATCTGAATTCAAATGTGTATCCAGGACTTTTTTTCAAGGATTTGTTGTCAGTGCAAGATAGGGCAGTTTTCCACATTCTTTGCAATAACTCACTTAACAGTGTTGAAAATGCCTTGGTGGAGGATTGTGCTTCTGAGAGCACTTCAAGTTTGTTTGTTTGCTTGCTTTTTAACATGATAAATCAAAACTGTATGAACAGGATTTGTTGAAAATTTTAAGATTGGTCAGAAATGGGCCAAGGACCCATGGATTAGATTTTTGGGGTGATTTAAATAAAATTTCAAAGAGTATTGGCAGTGGTGTAGTCGAGGGTATACGCCGGTATACGGAGTATACCCACTTATTTTTCAGTCAGCATTGAGTATACCCACTTCTAAACCCCACCGATGCGCACCATTCATTAATATCTAAGTGCCAGACTGCCCTTTTTCCCCTCAAGGATGGTGAAGCCATGACCCACCCTCCTCTGCCTCTAATTGGCTGGTACTTGCCTTCACTGATTAAATTGGTTAAATATGAACAAGAATGCATTGTCAACTTCAGATTTAAAGTATTTTATTTAAATAAATGTTCAAAAAATAACCGAAACACCATGTTTGCCTCATGATAAATACATTTTACATTCATCCATTCTGCTTGTGTGACCAGTAGTAACTAAACTGCTCCTAATTAAGTCATGATAATTTTATAAAAGTAAGCAAGTAGAAATGACAGATTTTGGGGTAAATAGAGTAGTCTTACATGTCACTGGTTCTAAAACCGTCTTTTTTTCTGTACTACTTTAAAAAAAAAAAAAGGCGGAAATTTAGAGTATACCCACTTCTCAAGGGACCACTACACCACTGAGTATTGGAGTAAGTCGTCAGATGTGGATCCAGGAATTTTTCAAGGATTTGTTAACATTTTCACATTTTCGACAGCAATATATCTTTCAGTGTTGGATGTACCTTACCTAAAATAAGGTAGCCTATTAAAGGTGCTATGAGGAGAATCTATTACTGGCAACATTAAGACTCTGCTACCCATGAGCACGCGCGGCGACTGTCGTAATGCTGCGTTCCAGTAACCTCGGAACTGGGAGTGACATCATGTCCGACTTATCGCCATTCCAGTTGAAGTCGGAAAAAAACATACCAGTCTAACAGGCTGTTGTTAGCTGTTTTTAGCACGCCCTGCATTGTTGTTCACAAATATCACATGAAGAATGTGATTATCACTATGGCAGCATTTTTGTAAATATAAGTCTAACAATACTATGTATACAGCTGATCTAGAGGGACACACCCCAGTCAGGACTGCAAATAAATTGATTATTACAGGAGCTAAATAACTGTTCACACTGGGGGCATCCATCTTTGATTGTCAACTCGGGGGTGGTGAGGTTTCACCAAGTTCCCAGTAGGAAATTCCGACTTCGGGGGTCGTTCCAGTTGCAGTTTCCTACTCGGAACCCGGAAATTCCTACTTCTGCCTACAATTGGAATGCACCAAAAGACGTGACCCAAGCCAAAGCGTGTGTTTGTTGTGATGCTAATAAAAATGCAGCTCGGACTTTCCTCAGAACTCTGCATTGCTTTACAACTTCTTTTTTCAACAACTTACAGGATGCAAAGCGATGAGGTAATGTATCTCTTTCTAGTTACATAGTGGTAGTTTTTGATGTGTGACAACAAGCAATTTTTGGAAAACTTAGTTTTGTAGTTTTGTAGCCGGCTATATATCACTACTTACAGCCCGGTGCTCTAAGACGTGTCCGAATAATATAAATTTGCCAGCCCTGTCCGACCCGACCGCGAAGCTAAGGAATAGCATTTATAGATAACCTATTTTGATGCTATAAAACTCATCTTAAAGTGTGTATTTCGATCAGGCATATATCTAAAAGTGAGATTTTTTTTGTAATTACTTAGAAACTCCTCACAGTCTCTTTAAGTGTGCTATTCTTACACACTAACCACAACAAAAGAGAACATCATTACTCTAGAGACAGTGAGTCCATAACTTGGTACCTTTACTATTTAGTATGTTGTGCAGCTTTGTTACGTAAGCTTCCTCACGAGAGTGCAAAAACCCTCCTGGCCATAGGGGTTATATGTAGATATTACTTACTGCAAGGAAAATTGGATTAGCCTGCCACTTTCTCACTCTCCACATTGCAATGCTGTTAGTCTTTTTTCTGGGTGACACGCACTTTGTAGTTTGATATCAAGGTCAAGAAGGTGCAAAGCCCTGTAGCAAAGTGTGTAGTAGAAAAATACCGCCTTTCACTGTCTCCAGTATCTTGTGTCTCTTGTAGTCCTGACGGCCATATATAGGGTTTACATTGTCACTCATTGGGCTCTAATGTCTTGTGTCTCATGGGCTTTCATTTAACCTTATAATGTCAAAAGTCTCTTTTGTGACAGTAGGATCTCGTATCTCTTGGCCTTCTCCCCTGATTGTGTGGTGTCTGTCCCTCACACCTCTGCTTTCTGAACACAGATGTATCTAAAGCTGAAGAGCTTAAGAGTCAACCAGCATCACCTTTGTGATGTCACTTTTTAACAGCTACAAGACACTCCCTGAAAAATTCCTCTTAAGCATCATGGAAGCAGAATCTCCAGATGTCAGTTGGCCAAGGTGGTCCTGAAGAGAGGTCAAGGGGACAGCTTTTGGATTCAGCTACATTTTGCTGACGTGGGCTAAAGGTCAGCAGAAGCTCCTTCAGAACCTCAGAAAGACTTCAGTCTTATATTTGACTTTTTAAATAAAAGCCCGTACAGAGTCTGATTTTTGAGAGATCTTACATCTTGGATGGCACATTGATGTAGATTTTTTTTTCCAATTCATTATAGCCTATTTAAGGCAGCTGGATAATTAAAAATGTATGTCTATCAAGTAAGACCATCTTGTAAAGCTCCACACTAAAACTATTAACCTCTGCCTGCAAAGGTGCTGCCAAACCAGCGACCTCCAAGGCAAGAAGATAGGCTAGGAGTGAAATGACAGTGAGAAGCAACTGCCTGTGCAGTGATTAGCATAAATGCTTACAGCGTTCACATTTTATTCAGATTAGCATTTCTTCATTTTATGTTAAACAAATAAACATTGCTCAACAGAAGAAATATTTTTGCCCCACTTTATACATTTTTGGCATATTTTACTTTGCACTGCGCTGTGGTGCCCACCTGCTACAAAACCTGATTGGCATAATGAACGGAATTGACAGAGCGATTCTCCAATCACCATTCAGATGTCTTTTAAAGGTTCTGCTTCAGGAGGACCAGTGACATACTCTGTAGAGCATATATTGAACTGTATATCTGGTGTGTATTTTATTTGAGTGTTGTCTCAGAAAACAGAGGAAATGCTGAAATGTGCCACTTGAATGGTAAGCATCAAAACCCTTTCCCTCAGCATGTGCACTTTTTTATATAAATGCTTCTGTTTTATTCTTGCAGGATTTGACTTAATGTCATATTATTAGATGATTATTTACCCCCCTTCCTTTGTCCACACCTTTGTTGACTTCTGGTTGTTCTATATTAGGCTATGTTACTTTTGAACACTTTCGGGTTCAAACAGATCTTGAAAAGTCAAACAAATAAGTATTTTCTAAAAATGTAAAACAGTACCTAATAGCACATGAATGCAGCATGCTTGATATAAAATAGTGTGCTTCATTGAGTGCTGAGGATAAATGGTTTTGGATAAAGATTTCTGTCAACCCACTGTGACTGATCTTTCCCCTTTGTAAAGACAGCTTTCTCCTTCACAACTCCAACCAAGAATGGAAGTTTCATGCTTCACAATCTGGCCAAGAACTCAACAACTTTTTTCCACTCTGTCCTTTTTGTAGTCTGACTTTTTTTCCGTCTCTTACGTCTTCCCTTTCTACATGAGGAGTTTAGCTCATAAAAAGACAATGCATGTCTACTCATTTCTGTGTACACTGTCACATATTGTGAGTTTAAATGGGGTGGACTCAGGAAATGCAGTCACACTGCTTTGCCTTCCAAGCTTCCAGTCTGAGGTTTGGCCTGCAGTGCTGGTGGTTCTGTGGAGCAGGGCTGATTGGCCGGCTGGAGCTGCCGAGGCGGTTAGAGCTCAGCCATGTGGGCTTTCTTCCTCCTCTCCTCAGGAGCCGAGATGTCCACGTTGCTGGTTTTGTTTTGTTCTGTTTCTCAGTCTACAGAGGAGACTCCACATTGATAATGAGTGTCATTCTGGCCTGCTAACACTTTTTGCAATGTTCTCTGCAACCTTTCAGGGACGCATTTCCTCTGTTTTTTTTCTTTTTTTTTGAGAGAGAGAATTTCTTGGTAATGTAGTCTGACCTTCTGTAAAAAAGGTCATAAGTATTTCTGCCAGAAGTTAGAATGCAAAAATAATATCTAGAAAATATCTATAAAAATTCTATATTACTCACAAGCATATTTATCTCATTGCAGTTGAGTCAGTGTTTACATTACTTGAGATATTTTCAATACTTCCTAAAGCCAGTGAAATCCTAAATTTGACTTTTGAACTGGGCTGTGTTTGTGACGTCTGTTATGACAGGACATGTTTACTGTTGACAGAGAAACTCAGGATGTTACATCAGTGACCGGTACATAAGGAAGCAGGAACTAGAAGCTGTTGTTTTGTTTCTGTTTTATTCATCTTTTGTGCTGCTTACTTGAGACTGACCAGTTTTATGCCCTTTGAGTTTTCCCCTTTATGTGTAGTGTAGACTGACCCCCATGACAACTCCGGGTGATACTCAGCATGCAGTCATAGATAAAGTATCTCTGCAGGACAGCATTTAATTTACTTAATATGAAGTTTGTTGTGTCTAATATTAACAAAATGACAAATAAAAAACTTCAACATTGAAGTTTATTCCTCAATGAAGTAGCGCACTGCACAACATAAACTACTTTACAGTTTGATGTCATAAAGTACTTAGAGTAGCAAACACCTTTGTTTTTGTGATTCAGGTAGACTTAAGTTATGTTTGTGATGTTTTCCAAATTTAAGGGTGGGGTCTTTTCCTTAGATATAGACTAGAGGCTGCTGCCGGACAGCAGTATTAGTTTTTTTTTTTTTTTAAGAGGGACAAAATGAAGTATGGGCTCTGATCTAGTTCACACTGAAAAAAGCGATCCCTTGTAAATACAGCAGAGCTGGTTTTCACCTCTGCCATTGTTGTATACAAAGCAAACAGCAGAAGTCCCACCATTTCTAACTTTTAATCGCCTGGTGAGGGAGAAGTAACACTGATGAGTGTGATGCTTTCCCAGAAGTTGAACCATTTACGACTTAGAGCGGTGGCTGAGTGACGACAAAAATCAGCCGACACTGAAGGTGTTTTTCCACCCAGGGTGCTGAAAACATTGATTTTAAATAAAAAACAAGCACTGCCAGGGCAAAATGAACTGCCCGTGGACACAAGGCCTCAACCAACCTGTTTGAGAAGGACTGAAACAGAAGTGACATGAAAAAATTGTAAGGTCTGGTGAGTTTTCTCCAAGAAACTTTAGAAGTATGTTCTGTGGATCTACAGGACCAGTGTGTACTTGTTAACAAGGAGTTTTGAAAGATACATTTAAGATAAATCAACATGACTCTCTTTGTGTTACAGACAAAAAACAGCAAGAGAAATAAAACGAAAGCTGTGTCCCTCACCGGAAACATGGAAACAGCTGGCACGGTTTGTCTTTAAAGGAACCCAACTGTATAATAAATAAAGTAATTTTAATGTTAGGGAGCTTCGAGTTAAAGGATGGCAAACTGTTGCCTTCTGAGAGAGCTAATGCAACAGCTGCCGGCTAAGGCTGCACTTACACAAAATTAGACTACGTTTTCTTATTTCACTTTCAGTGGAATTATGATGCTTTTCTCACATGATGTCAAAAAATACTTCCACATTCTCTTAATTCATCAGACAGGAAATGCCTGTTTTCATTCTTTCCCCTCCAGTGTTGTGAGATCTTCATTTAGCTGCTGCCAGAGCTTAAAGCAGAGCCTCAGTTGTTGGAGATGACTTTATGGAGCTGTTTCAGGACTCTGCCGGGCAGCGCAGCGAGGGTCGGCTCACTGAGCGTATCTCTGAGAAGCGTGAAGATGAGCGAGGGGGCTCAAATTCCAGCCCAGAGGTCAGGTTTCGCATTCCTGGGGCACATACCAACGGCCTGTCTCCACACTGACATACCTGCTGAGAGTATGAGTGCCAGCGAGGGGCCAGGAATGTGTGTGTGAGTAACCGTGTGCGCATGTGGGATGGTTTGTGTTCACATGTGCACATGGAGGAGTGTGTGTTGTTCCTGCAGACTAATGTGACAAAATGAACATATTACATTCCATTACACACCATCAAACATGCGCACCAAACCTTATCAAAGCAAACAAAGGAGCGGGCTGTTTTTCATGTGTGATTCAGAGGAAAACACACACAGATGTAGAGGGAAGCTGGCACACCGAATCAAACCGAGCATTTATGCTCCACGCACGCCATTCACAACCAGCTCAGGGGCTGGGTGGAGGAGGAAAAGAGCAAAGCGAGAGAAAAAAGAAACCCACGAGCTGGTACCCTTGAAATGTAGAGGAATCTAAAGTCTTTCTCAGCCTTTAAATGCTCTTTATGCCTCTGCTGCGAGGAGTTTTTAAAGGGCACACAGGCACGCCCAATGAAATGCATGGGCCTCTGAACGGCACAAGGCCCCCTCATTTTATATTAATTAAAATAAATGCATGCCCTTCACCCATAAGCTCCCCTCTCCAGCTCTTGGGAGGGCGTTGTTGTGGGAGCACTTTCACTTGTGATAGCTTCTTCCTCTATTGTACTTCATCTCCTTTCCCTGATTCAGCCCCCGTGTGTTGTTCAGATGAGTTGTTGAAGATGACTGTGAAAAGGTGCATCCAAATGTTATTCTTTGGGTCAAATGCCCTGACAGTTCCCTCTGTTTTTCCTTGTTTTCTTTTCTGGCGTCCCAACATTCATTTAGGTTCTGGCATTAACATCAATCCAGCATTACCAGCACAACAGTCAAATTTATTGGTGGCCATCCACAACATTAAAGGATAAGTTTGGTTTCTGCAGCTTTCACATTGTTTATAGAATGAAGTAGAACAATATACTCACCCAGAAGGCTTTCCTGATCCAAACAGTGCTTCAAGAGATATTAAGATCCAAAATCGAGCGGCGGACATCTGTGTAATGGTAGCACATAGGACATACAGCGCCGCTCCTAAAATGGCATTAATTATCCAAAAACTCATCAGTTTCCCCAATATTCCATCCTGGCCCGTTCGGGCTACTCCTCCAAGACAGTCTGTGTCACTCCAGACATGTTTTGTGACTGTGCTGACCTCTGAACTGAAGAAGAAGAGCGCTTGCTCCGTGCCTGCTCAGTACGGCTCATTGTTTCAGGGGTGACCACCGGCTACTCAACAACTTTCTTCTTCCAGTTTTGTGCAAAATGGACGAATATCTATCAGATGAAGATGTTGTGGAGGAGAACTTTGAATATGATGGGTGTCCTTACAGTTTCGAGCCAGAGTTTACAGATGAGGAGCTCATCGAAAGGAGGACACGGGGGCAGCGCTCCAGAGAGTACTGCACAGGCGCGGAGGCAAGCGCTCTTCCTCTTCAATTCAGAGGTCGGCACAGTTACACAAAACATGTCTGGGGCGACACAGACTGTCTTGGAGGAGTAGGGTGAGCGGACCATGATGAAATATTGGTGAAACTAATGAGTTTTTGGACGATTAATGCAGTTTTAGGAGCGGCGCTGTATGTCCTATGTGCTACCATTATATGGATGTCAGCCGCTCGATTTTGGATCTAAATATCTCCCGAAGCACTGTTTCGATCAGGAAAGCCTTCTGGGTGAGTATATTGTTCTACTTCATTCTATAAACAATGTGAAAGCTGCAGAAACCGAACTTTTCCTTTAAGGTAATTAAAAAAAGGAAACCAGCTCATACAATTTAAGTAAAGGGGGCAGAGAGTGTCGGCTTTATGTTTTGAAGTTAGCAGTAACTTGAAAATATTTTTATTGATTCAGTTGGGTATTTTAGTTGAAAATGTGTTTTGAGTCTCAATAAAGTGGACCATTTCATTGCTGATCTCTATGGCCCCCCCCTCAGCAGTGAGGCCCCCAAATCCTTTCGCCTTTGTTCCTCCTTATAGGTGGCCTTCAGGGGGGATATCATGACATCCCACTTCTCAGTATTTAGTGTATGCATTTGGGTGTTCAGAACATCCACTGACACACAAGATGTGAAATCAGCAAACCCTCTCCTTTATTTGTGGTTCATTGAAGTCTGAAACCACAAAGTCTGAAAGTTTGATCAGAATATGGCTTTGTAACACCTGACACTCGCCTGATATCTTAATCCATGGACCACCGACAAAATGAGCTTTTTAAGAGGGGCTGTTGAGAGCTGGTTTATACAAGTTGACAAACTTCATCTGTTGATTGATCCATTTTATATTTAGATGAGAGTATGGTACATATGTTTTATTCAGACTGCAGGGCATTGTGTAAAAGAGTGAAGAAGTTGTGAGATATATCATCTTTGCTATGTAAGACTGACCATTGCTATATATTGGTAAACAGTAACTGAAAAGAATGATATAAATACAGATCCTGCTGTGCTTGGCTTTCATCACTTTAACATGATCTACAGTCCCTGAAATTGAAGAGAATGAATAAAAAATGACTTTCAAATCATAAAAAAATACATGCAATTTGCCTCATTAAATTTTCAAAGTAGTTCTTTGATTTTGGATGTTTGTCCAGGATTTCCACTCATTTAATAACAGAAGGGCATGACAGAAAGGACACTCCAACAAAGAAAGCTGAAATGTTGGTAGTTATTTCAAATTGTCAAGAAAAGAAACTTAAAATATTAAACTTATGACTTGGATGTACCTCTGACAATTAACTACATCATTTGTTTGGGACAAAAATGAGTTTTTTTATCGTTTGTCTGAATTGCTTCTCCACCATTTACATTTTTTTTTTTTTGCACCAAGGATGTTAGGTTTTTTTGTAGACTTGTAAATGTTTGTTGGTCTGTTTGGAAGTTTTCCCTTCTGTAGTGATGAAATTTTCTGGTTGATGGTCGTGACAAAAGGGAAAGTGATTAGATTTTGATGGTAATTCAACTTCAGATGTGAATCCATAAATGTTTTAAAGGACTTGTGAACATTGCCCAATAGGGCAGTTTTACACTCTTTGGAGAACAACTAATAATGCCAGAAATTCCCTGGCAGAGGTTTGTGCCTGAGGACTTCTAGTGTTATTATTTTATTTAACTTTTTTATGTTTTTCTCTCTAAGTCTAGTTTGACTTTATTTTTAACACTTCAACTTGTTTTCTTGAAACTGCAAGTCAGCATTATTTAAGCATTATTGCTTCTTGCAAAGGCCTGTTGATAAAAAGCAGTAAACTGATAGATGGACTGGTTCACATATCCATTAAATATTTTATACCCATCCGACCAACATCCCATAGACAATAAAGGAGGGGTAGAGCCTTTCACAAATCTAAAGGATGGATCATGCCTTGTCTGTCACAGTTTTAAGGGCTAGTTTGAAGCTAGCAATCCTTTCCACTCTCAGCACAGTTTAATGTTGCTGCTCCCTCTTTGTCCTCATGGGGTGTCCTCATGATCAGCCCCATCATTCTTTAACTGGGCACAATTCTTTCAGCCTAAAGGTACATTCAGAGCAAACAGGACCTGGGGAACCTTGGCCACCACTCTCCATGCAAAGTCAATAGCTGTGTTCAAAATTGTCCACTCATTCACTCACTCACTATTCCCTATGTAGTGTAAATAACCAAATAACCAAACGACATTTCGGACACTACACTGAATTTTCTAAATGTCGTAGCGTCAGTAGATGAGCCAGATATTCCTGTGATGGAAGTGGATGCGCCAAAATACAAACCGGGCACATGGGAGGATAAGTAGCAAATTTTGAAGCTGTTTACAGCCGCTAAAAGACGTTAAAGAGCTACACTATGAATGTGTTAAAGATACTTAAACGTTTTTTTACATATATGAATGAAAGCCACGCCTAACGGCCATACTTCTCTTCTTCTTCTTTGGAAAAATACGGCCGCATTGCATTGTGGTATACGGGAGTACAATATAGGGTACATCGTATGTACACTCACTTTTGCTGTGCATTGTGGGTATTTTGTAGTGCACTATATAGTGGATGAAATTAACTGCTGAGAATTCAAACAACACTACAAAATGGCAAACACACTATATAGTGCACTATATCTGTGATAGTAAGCGATTTTGAACACAGCTAATGTACATCCGAGATGGGGCGGGGTCGGCCACCACATGATGTGACAGATGCAATCTGGTTGACACGGGTGCACTACCAGGTCACTTTGGACGCACGACTAGATTGCCAAAGTTGAAAAATATAGCAGCATTCTGTGGCTGTGCTGCAACAGCCAATCAGTGTTGTGTGTGTGTGCGTGTGTGTGTGTGTGTGTGTGCGTGTGTGTGTGTGTGTGTGTGTGTGTGTGTGTGTGTGTGTGTGTGTGGGAAGACATCCATCAGCAGTTTTTTCAGGATCACAGTAGATTGACAAGCCATGTCCATGTGGGAACATTAGTTAGTGAGTAAATTAGTTCCACCTTATTAAACAGAAGTGGTGGTTCTCTGCAGTCCTGTCCTTCCTCGACCTGTTTATCAGCCCGAGGGAAACAAGTAAAACACATCAGCTGCAGTGTTTTACGGTTGATAAATGAGTGAGAAGGATACAGTTAGAATAACGTCAGCTAATACATATAAATATATGATATATGATGTGATATGACCACGGTGAAACTTGAACGGCAGAACATCACTGAGCAACGGGACAGGAGCAAATGAGCCATTTTATGGACAGGCGATGCTACATGGGTTGGATACATAATCTCGGTTGCCAAGTCACGTTCGATGTGAATGCACTTCGAGATGTTGCAGGATCCGGGTCTGGATCTGCCAGACGGCTGTTTTTTTAAGGCTGCAAAAAGGCAAACTTAGACTTCAGAGTTTGTCTGGGACATTAAACATCATCATTTCTTGTCATTTTGAAAGTAGAGTTAGATTTCCACACAACCATGAACATCAACATGAACAGGTTGTGTTTAATGACAGGTGTAAATAAGATAAGGAAAGGAGTGAAATGAAAGTTGTAATCTAAGTGGGACACTCTAGTCAACTATAGCAGACAGTAGTTGTTACTTTTGTAAATAGTATTTGAGTTAAATTCCAGTGATTATAAAATCAGGAAATTGTCACACATTTTTTTTTGTTCTTTTTAACCACATTTTAATTTTCAGTAATAATCAAAAACCCAATAAAAGAGGCTTTTTGTTACAAGAACAACAATGATGCTGACTTCCTGGCTGGCCAAAAAATGAAGTCATTCCTGCAACATTACACACACTTCTGTTTTTAATATCACAACAAAAATATTTGTTTTCTTGAGATAAAAAGTGAATATCAGTGGTTTTCTAAAGATTTTTGGAGATTAATACAGTTTTAGAGGAAAGCCATTGCATTTTATCATATAAGAAATATTACCTGGAAGTTAAGACGTTTAGAAAAGCAAGAAAAATGACTTTGTCCATTCCTTTTTTCTTAAAGGAAAAGAGTTAAATGAATAGAGAGCAGTGTAGTTTCTAACCTTTAACTATACATTTCTAACGATCAAATCAACAAAGTGCTTTAAAATGTACTTTTTTCCAGGCCAGAGTAAAAGTTTTATGGACAATGACATGGGCTTGCATGTTAAAAGCTGCACTCATGATGCTATCTCTTTATGCTTAATTCATGTCAGACTTGGCAGCCCGTGTGCAGTGTAACTTTACATTCAATACTCACCTCTTTGCCAATAAAGCTGCATTAGACGAGGCGGCCTCGGGCCAGGAACTGTTGGCTTGTCTGCTCAATACTATGGATCAGAAACACAATCCCTCCATGCACTTATTTATCAGCTGTTATATGGGAACAATATTCTGTTTTTTATGGGTGTGATTTAAAAAGATGGAATCATTTTTGCCCAGGCTAAAGGGGTTTCCCACACCAATCTACTGCATTAAACTTTACTAAAAACATCTCTGAGGCCCAGAGGCCGGGTGCTAACTCCCCAGGCTGGCTGCTTTTGTGGGGTCCTCAGAGACATAAGCGTCCCCCTGAGGGCTTCCCAGCCAGTGTTAATGACAGCACATATTATTCCTCGAGGGAACATGCAACATGATCTTCATCTGGCATTCCTGGGCTTTTGTTTGTCTCCGTTTCCACTGCGCTCCGGCCCCGGCTGCCTCCTCCGTCCCGTGCCATCCCATCTGAGGCTGTTTAACATCTTAATCTGCTGCTGTCTTTCATCTGGCTCCTGTTAAAGCCTCAACAGAAAGATTGTGAATGCTAACTTCTGTCAGCACCTGGCTGTAAGAGAGCGGGGAGGAGGAGGTGTGGAGAGGGAGAGGTGCGGGCAGTGGGGGGAGGAGGACGGGGGAGTGGAGGACTTTAAAAAGCAAAAATGATCAGAGAGGCTTTGGGAAAAAGGTTTTTTTGTGAAGTGAAAAAGCCCAAACAATTACAAGGTAGTATTTCATGATAAAGTAGGCCTACAAACACAGTACTTCTTCTTCGGTTTAAAATCAAATACATGTTTAAAAATGGAGGAAAGGATCAAGCAAAACTAAATACTGTGTTAAATCTTCACTGACTGAAAAAGCACAAACCTCCACCAAAGCATTGCTGACATTGTTGGCTGAGATATTAGGGAATATGTCAAAAACTGCCGTGTCATACAATGTCAACAAATCCTTTCAAAAATGCATCCAGACTGAGATCCCTTTTAAAATCAAATCACTGCTCTCTTGTGCCATGGCCAGCTTGTCCTGCATATTTAATCAAAATCTGTTGAGAATGTATTGAGATTTTGCTCACAGACAAACAAACAAACATACAAATAACACTGCCCACTAAAGTTAAAACTCCATTTGCCACCTTTGTGGAGAGACCGCCCTGACTTTTAAAGAGTGCTCCCATTCTGCAGGTTGCTCAACTCGGTTTTTTTATGAATTAGGTGAGAAGAATTACAGTGATCCTTTTTAAAAATTCTGTTCAATTTTAGTAATTGGGGTATCTTTATGGAGAGACTCTCAGCTGTGACAGCTGAGAGATGCAGCCACAATTAGAACACACACTACCTATGTGAGAGCCACAGCATCTCGAGCCAGAGTTGACACATGGGCAAGCCAGACGTATCCACTGTGAAACAGCCACAATGCCCCCACTGATTCATCGTCGCCCCATACAGAGTAGAATGTAAAAAAATAAGTAAAAAAATAAAAATCACATGTGTTTTTATTGGCTTTCTTTTGTTTTTGTTAGATTCTGCAGCTCAAAAGTTACCCATAAACTCATCCATCATAGAGACATTTTGTGGAGGTAAAAATCATGACGTTTATAAAAAGAAAATGAAAAAAAGAGTTCAATATGCCATAAAGACGGGATGGGCAGCTTTGTTGATCATGAGGGCCACAGAAAACATTTTTCATTGCCTAAGGGGCCACATGGCAACAAATTCTCTGGCAATCTCAATGGAACTTATTTCTATATTTAGCAAAGATAAAGCTTTCATAACACTGTATTACACCAACATCTTTACGTTTGAAATCAAGCACTTATAATATTGCATGGTTAAATAAGCTTGACATGTAATTGTAGCCAGTTTATGCTTATTTGCATGCCCTTAAACTGCATTTAAATTACAAATATTTTTCCTTTGCCAATTTTGATGATATGGGATACACTTAGACCTTGTATAATATTGCAACAATGTTTTCAAACTGAATAGAAATGTCGGATGTCGGGTCGCATTGCTCATCTTCGCATGCCTGCTGTTCATATTGCATCTGTTGAAAACTTTAATTCCATGTCCTGTTTCCTCTTAAACTCACAGCTAGTTGTGAGCTAAACAAGGTTTCCACCAGTGTTGAAAGTGAAAGTAATTCATTTCATTCATCGAAACAGATATACGCTCCACCACTCCGCCATGTTTTACAAATAAACAAGCTCTGCTGATGGTGGAAAGTTGGAAGGAAAATCCCTCCCGCATTGTGGCAAAAGCCTTCCTTCCTCACTCCTTGTCTGCGTCAACTAGTGGAAAATAAAGACAGGGCGTTAAAGAGACTGAGGTGTTTCTAAGTAATTACAAAAAACTCTCACTTTTAGATATATGCCTGATCGAAATACACACTTTAAGATGAGTTTTATAGCATCAAAATAGGTTACCTATAAATGCTATTCCTTAGCTTCGCAGTCGGGTCGGACAGGGCTGGACTGGCCTGGATACTCAACTTCGGGTGCAAGACAATT
The DNA here is from genome assembly GCA_036419115.1 of Scarus forsteni. Lineage (NCBI taxonomy): Eukaryota > Metazoa > Chordata > Actinopteri > Labriformes > Labridae > Scarus > Scarus forsteni. The sequence goes on along the minus strand of JAZDUH010000245.1, from coordinate 5,451,892 downwards.
AAACCTAGAGCAAATTTATATTATTTTATTATTTATATTACATGCCTTTGAATACCGGGCTGTAAGTAGCGATATATAGCCGGCTACAACTACGATAATAACTTTTCCAAAAATTGCTTGTTGTCACACATCAAAAACTACCGCTACGTAACTAGAAAGAGATACATTACCTCGTCGCTTTGCATCCTGTAAGTTGTTGAAAAAAGAAGTTGTAAAGCAATGCAGAGTTCTGAGGAAGATCCAAGCTGCATTCATTAGCATCACAACAAACGCACGCTTTGGCTTGGGTCACGTCTTTGGTGCGTTCCAGTTGTAGTCAAGAGTAGGAATTTCCGGGTTCCGAGTAGGAAACTGCAACTGGAACTTTCCTACTGGGAACTCGGAACGCAGATAAGTCGGAGATGATGTCACTCCAAGTTCTGAGGTTACTGGAACGCAGCATTGCGACAGTTGCCGCGCGTGCTCATGGGTAGCAGAGTCTTTATTTCGCCGGTAATAGATTCTCCTCATGGCACCTTTAAGTAAAAAGTGTTACTTAGCATAGTGCTCCATCATGCTGCATCATCACTAAGAAATTAAGACAATCACATATGATTTAGTGCAACTGGTCTAATTTTGATGATGATCACATTCAGTTAGGACTTAAAAAATGATAGAAACAATAACATCATGATAAGCCCTGCAGTTATTTAAGAATAACAATTACCAGCAATCTAAGGTTATGTACGACCAATACTCTATATCTGATTTGTGCATGGTGTTGTGATGGTTTCTAATGTTGAATCACTTTTTTGCATATTATGTCTGTTTTCTTCATGTTTAGGATTCATTGATTTTTGGAAATAACTGGCACTGCTTCCAGGTCACCAGTGGACCACCCCTGCTTTAAAGAAAACATCACAAGGGTTAGAGTGCAGTTATCACCCTGAAACTGCACTCTAGACCCACGCTTGATCATACTTTAAACATTTTTAATTGAAGAGCTTCAGTATTTTTCAGTACAGGGCCAAATCAGAAGTAAACACCATCGTCATGTTAGTTCTGTGTTTGGCTGCCCTCTTTTTCCCCTTCATATATTTCTTTTTCTCATGCTGTAAATCAACCCACAAATCAAATACCTGAGTGTATGACGTGTTCATGTTCTGATTACTCTTCCCACTTTGCTGCTTGGAGGCTGAATGTCACGCTGTCTCTGTACTCTCTGCTGCTCTTGTTGGCTTGTTACTGCTCATGATGGCGTCCCTCTCACAGATTCCTCTGAAATTTATGTAGCAGCCCCTCCCCTCGCCTGTGGCTGCAGGTACGAGTGGCGGCAGCCTGTCAGAGCTGACGGGCCTGATGATGTTCTTACAGCCATTAACACGGCAAACTATTGCTAATAGGAATGAGCCCCCAGCTACAGAAAGCCGGGTCAGCAGCAGTACAGCAGGCCCTGGTGATTCAGACAGGCAGGGATCTATCTGACTGTCATAGGGAGGACAATGATGCCAATCATAACGCAGCACATGGATCAATGCCGTCTCTGTGCAATCACTGAGCTCATCCTTTCTCCACAGGCAACCCTCTAATTGCCTCACTCTTTATTTCTCCGGCCTGTATGAACTGAATGAAGCAATCCGGGGGAATTAATATAAATGCTGTAATAACTGCCCTCAGGGCTTCTCAAAATCAGGATAATAGTAGGCGCCTCGCTCGCAGAAAGCAGAAGAAAATCCTCATTACACTTGCTGCTGCATTCTTCCTGAAGGGCCGACATGCTGCAGCTTGTCACCTCTGTTTGCTAAGACTTATCTCTGTTGCTGCTGTTCATTCCTCCCACAGAACAGGCTGTAAATTGAAGGGGCGGCCAGAAGTTTTGGCTGAATGATGTGTTTGTGAGGGATGTGATGAAATTCATATTTTTCCTAATGTATTTTTATGTCCCGTGGTGCTCTGGTGTGAAAGTTCACTTCTTCTCCAGCAATGAACCCTCCTGCCAAAGAGCTCTCTCTCAGGCAGAGGTGGAAAGAGGACAAAAATATTAAGTAAATATACAGCTACTTTGGTAAAAATGTACTCAAACACAAGTAAAACTAGCACTCTATGAGTCTGCCCAAGTAAAAGTGAGAAGTTCACTTTAATTGTGCTTCAGTTACTGGCAAGTAAACTCTAATGTAACCCCTAAAAAATTTAGTAAAACTTCCCAACCTTTCCAAACTTTCCAAGATTTTTTGTCAGGCTTGTAGGGTAAAGAAAAAAAAGTTAAAAAAATGTTGATAATAAAAAGTTACAGTTTTTAAAAACATTATGAAAAATGTGAAAAACAACTTTATTCTCAACATGGTATTTTAGAGCATTTAGATCATTTCTAAATTTCATTTAGACCATTTCCTTGTTAAACCCTGCCTTACTCTGGAAAAATAAACATAAGTCCTTCCATTTCAGCTTTTTCACATGGTGTATTACAAAAAAAACATCCTAACATTTATACTTCATATCTATCCTGACCATAAGATACCTCATTAGATAGTCTTGACGGGATGAAGACAAGTGAGGAAATGGCAATGAAGGCATAACAATTCTATTATTTTCTATTCCATTTATTTTTTTTAAATAAAGATAACTGTAAAAGAAAAGAGAGTTTGCCGTTATAATGTACAAATATCTAAGTCGTTTTAATGCCTGAGTCAAGAAAGTTTGTGAAGTAGTACATTAAAATTTACTCATCCTTGTTTAAAAATGTTCAATAACAATACAATTTTGAGTTTAAAACATTTTTTGAAATATCTTTAAACTAACTATGCTTTTTTGAGTTTAGAACAAGTGTACTACTATAAATCTCTCTCTCTCTCCATACATATATATATCCTTTTTGACATTAATGATGTTAACAGCACTGGAATAAAGTATTCTTTCAGTATGAAGAATTGTGATAATGAGCTTCATGTTGGTATTAATGTTGAACTTTGATGTTTTGACATCTGTAGTCGATGGATAACTGATTAGTTTTAACCTTTAATTCATTTTTTGCCCACCCCCGCTCCCCTTCCCCATTCTGTGTGAGAGGTCAGATTAAAAAACTTCACACACAAATGTGAGAAACGGCTGCTTTTCCCTCATGTTTTTGGGAACAGGTTTAAACCGAGGGCAGCGTAATTTTGGTCGTGGTGGTTTATTTTTGCTGTCACACTCACGTTCTTTTTGGGCACAACCTGGCATCTGCTTGTATTTCAGGTTCTCTGGCATGGCCTCAGTCGCTGAGGTACAGTATCAGGGGATTTCTTCCCTCTGGTGATGGCTCGGCTCCAGCCTGAGAGGGTCTGTCCCCGGCTAAAGAGAGGCCTCCTGTGTGAGAGAACAGGCGAATAGGCAGGAGGTTGTTGGAGCAGGACAAGCTGGAGATGCACTGATCAGGCTCTCTACACGAGAAGTCAGAGAGCTGTTTTATTTTGTTTTGACTGGACAAATATTTGTGCGTCCATTATGAGGTTACACCTACAGACATGAGCTTAGGAGACAGTAGGTGTTTGTTTTCATCCTTTTCATCTTCTCCCTCTCTCCCTAATGCTCTCACCCCCTCCTCCTTCAGCTGAGTTTTTAATATCAAAGTGCGCAGTCTGACAGGGGTAAGTCTCAAACAAGGCCTCTTTTGTTGGCTCTGCCTCCGACCGGCCAGGAACGACAGGAACCTGTCAACCCTTGCTCGCTTAGAAAGGAAGATGAAGAGAGGGGGGAAAATGGTCGGGACAGAATTGGCTCTTCTGCAGCGTACAAAAGAGATTATTTAGGTGTCTGGCAGTGCGTATGAAACTGAATAACTTAATTTCAGCTTATTAAGGCACAGACATGCTGAAGATATGAAAACACTATTCATTTTTCAGATTCCATATATTTCATGTCATCTTGGATACTAAGGACACGATCTGTGTGTCTGTGAGAGAGGGAAGCGTGACTTTACCAGAAAACTAAACCACACCTGCCAAAGAAAGCAAAATACACTGATACATTTGTGTGCCTGGGAGGGCTAAAGGACACAAGAAGTACTTGCAACTTCTTCTGTAAAACATATTGCGACATATATACATTTTTTGGATGGGTAAAAGGAGGAATTAATGGCAGTTTCATATATGTATACCTTGATAACATTTATTCATTTTCTATACTGCTTATCCCTTTTGGGGTTGCATGGAACTTGATAACATTTTCAACTACATAACTGTAATTTGTCTTTTTAGAGATGTCCTTAATTTATGTTTAAGTTACTTTGTATTTCAAATGTCAATCTTCCATTTGTTTTACTGAGTCCGGCCCTTTGACAGCCCTGCTGAAGCACGTGAATGAAAACAGAGCTGTAAGAGCTTAAAGGAAAAGTTCGGTTTCTATAGCTTTCACATTGTTTATAGAATTATGAAGAAGAACAATGTACTCACCCAGAAGGCTTTCCTGATCCAAACAGTGCTTCGGGAGATATTTAGATCCAAAATCGAGCGGCGAACATCCGTATAATGGTAGCACACGGGGCATGTATAGCACCACTCCTAAAATTGCATTAATCGTCCAAAAACTCATTCGTTTCACCAATATTTCATCATGGTCCACTCAGGCTACTCCTCCACGACAGTCTGTGTCACTCCACACATGTCTTTGTGACTGTGCTGACCTCTGAACTGAAGAAGAAGAACACTTGCCTCCGCGCATGCGCAATACGGCTCATTGTCTCAGGGGAAGACCGCCGGCTACACAACGACTTTCTTCTTCCAGTTTTGTGCAAAATGGACGAATATCTATCGGATGAAGATGTTGTGGAGGAGAACTTTGAATATGATGGGTGTCCTTACAGTTTTGAGCCAGAGTTTACAGATGAGGAGCTCATCGAAAGGAGGACGCGGAGGCAAAGAGAAGAACAGCTCTCCAGAGAGTACTGCGCATGCGCGGAGGCAAACGATCTTCTTCAGTTCAGAGGTCAGCACAGTCCCGAAGTTCCCAAAGTGCTGTTTGCATCAGGAAAGCCTTCTGGGTGAGTATATTGTTCTACTTCATTCTATAAACAATGTGAAAGCTGTAGAAACCGAACTTATCCTTTAAAGTCAAAGGAAAATGTCACAGCCCCTGCTTGTAGCTGTGATATCTCTAACTTTTAGGAGATTTTATTAAGCATGCATATTCATCCCTCCCTTGTAAGGCCATTTTTACCCCTGATGGGCTATACAGGACCTAACTTGAGCCACTTTATAAAATAAATTCTCTGCAAAACATGTCAGAAGTGAAGAAAAACTAGCCTTTCTACTATAAAACTACTACATATAGTGTTACTATATGTTTATCAAGTAATAAAGAAAGGCCAGATCTGATAGCATCTATACTAATCTCTGTACACAGAATCGCTTCCTGCTCTCCTCACACTCATAGCTCAAACCACTTCCTGCTCTGAAGGACCCTGTTTGGGCTTTGCTTCTTTGGACCACTCACAATCATGATTGGACCTTAAAAAGATAGATATGTCTGATTACAGACATTCATTCAGAAAACCACTGTTTGTGTTCACACATACGACTCGCTGAGACAATGTCCCAATGAAAAAGTATAATAAGAACAAAATTGTTGTCATTATTGTTGTTATTTTAATTTTCCATGATTTATTTTAGTCTGTCTTCTCATCATTAATTTGTTAAAAAATATACCCCCCCAAAATTTTTAATGTATTGAATGGGAGACTTAAATAAAATCAGTTATATCTAAAACATAACCTTTGTTGATAATCAATAGGAATGTATTTGGTGAGTTCCTCTCCTTCTCCTTCTCCTTCCGGCGACATAAAGACTCTGCTACCGCATGAGAACTGGAAGGGACATCATCTCCGACTTATCGGCGTTCCAGTTGAAGTTGGAAAAAAAACATGCCGATCTACCAGGCTATTGTTAGCTGTTGTTAGCACGCCCTGCATTGTTGTTCACAAATATCACATGAAGAATGTGATTATCACTATGGCAGCATTTTTGTAAATATAAGTCTAACAATACTATGTATACAGCTGATCTAGAGCGACACACCCCAGTCAGAAGTGCAAATAAATTGATTATTACAGGAGCTAAATAACTGTTCACACTGGGGGCATCCATCTTTGATTGTCAACTCGGGGGTGGCGAGCTTCCACCGAGTTCCCAGTAGGAAATTCCGACTTTGGGGGGTGTTCCAGTTGCAGTTTCCTACTCGGAACCCGGAAATTCCTACTCCTGACTACAACTGGAACGCACCAAAAGACGTGACCCAAGCCAAAGCGTCGGTTTATTGTGATGCTATTGAATGCAGCTCGGACCTTCCTCAGAACTCTGCATTGCTTTACCACTAATTTTTTCAACAACTTACAGGATGCAAAGCAATGAGGTAATGTATCTCTTTCTAGTTACGTAGCGGTAGTTTTTAATGTGTGACAACAAGCAATTTTTGGAAAACTTATTATCGTAGTTTTGTAGCCGGCTGTCCGACCCGACCACGAAGCTAAGGAATAGCACTTATAGATAACCTATTTTGATGCTATAAAACTCATCTTGAAGTGTGCATATCGATCAGGCATATATCTAAAAGTGAGACTTTTTTGAATTACTTAGGAACTCCTCATAACATCTTTAAATAATTGTACTTAAAATATTTTTTACTACATTCATCCGTGCTCTCAGCGTCCAGCACTTGTAATTCAGAAACCTAAAACCACCAGGTGATATTTTTAGTTCAACGGCTTCGTAAAACATTTTCAATTCAATACCGGCGCCTTTCTATAACCTACAGAGGCAAACCAGAGCATCAGCAGGAAGATAATTTAGAAGATATTTTTGATGTCCGTCACCAGATTTGAAAACATTTTCCACAGGCCTGCGATTAGCGTGATAAAATGAGATGCCCTTAGCCCTGAGAGATACCACACTACTTTAGAGTCTGCTATGTGAACAAACTTGTGCTGCCTTTGAAGTGCCGCCTGACAAAGATGGTCATACTGATTTAAGGACTGATAGATGGTCCGTTCCCACAGCTGTACAGGGTAGAGATGAAGTCACGGTACTGTGAGGGCCATCATTTGATCTTTAGGATTAACAATCTGCGTGGCTTGTGTGCATTCTTTTAAATTACCTTTTATCTGATCATTGACCCACCAAAGGTCACCACAGCCATGTCCCCACAGCAGAATTCATTGAATGGATCTCTGTGAGGTATTTGTTCATGTTAGCGACATGGTTCCTGTGACCATCGAGATGTGCTGCCTATCAGAGCTATTCTTGCTTGTAACACACCTTCAAACACACCAGGCAGTATGTTCTTCTCGTGCTACAGGTGAACTCTGTTTGACCTCTGGCCACAAAGATAGTCCCTATCTGAGTCGTTCTGCAGGCTGTAGGTATGAAAATGTACATTTACAGTGAGCTGTAATGTACACCACCACAGAAAGAGGAGGAGAAGGGAGTGCTTGTGGCTGGGGGCCAACTGAGGCCCCAGATGTGCAGCGTTGTTTGGGCCGTGTCCTGTGTTGTAAGTGTGTGGAGCAGAGCCGGCTACCAGACACACACTGAGGAATCTGTGCAGCAGATGATGGCTCACTGTTCCCACAATGTAAGATAAACTGAGGGCTATTAAGGATTTACAAGATGAAAATGTTAAAAAAGAAATGTTGCCTGAAGAGGACAATGTGTGAGGAGAAAAAGTCCCTCTGATGAAGTGTGGGAAAAATGAGCTGCTCCTTTTTTATAGTTGTCATTTAAGTACATAAAAGTCTAATGTGTTTTGATAATATCTGTGAAATAAGCGTGCCTTTGGGTGAATTCATGTTGGACATTGTTGATTCAAAATAAATCAGCTCTTTTAGGTGGTTATATTGTAAAACCAGAAGTATTAACCGCTCACATTTTCATACCAAACAACATAGTGCACTTCCCATTCATAGATTTTTGGTTTGCTCGGACATGGTACAGAGCTTTTAACACACTGATCCATTTTATAAACTGTTTTTATCCATGCAATAACTTTTCAGCTTCTGGATAATAACTAGCAGTAATTTCTGAAGGTGTTCTAACAGAACATAGAGCAGCTGCCCATCACTGATGTCTGCACACCCCTCTATCTGGAGGCTGGTGTTCTGAAAGCAGGAAGTTCAAGTTATGGCTCTTTTCCAACATGTTTTTCCCCACATCTTTCTCTCTCTCATTTACAAATCTATCCCTTATCCCTTTAGTTTCCAACCTGAGGTCCAGGCTCTCCAAAAGGTGGTGCCAGAGGATCTCGGGGGCCACGGGGTCAGAAGGTTCTGTCAGCTTTGACTTCATTACATCAAGCAAACAATGAGTCACACACTCAGCATACCCTGAAGGATTTTTGGACTAGAGTGTGGATATATGTCCACTCTCTCCTCATTGTATTGATGAAAACAATAAAAGCTGATGTATCACATTTTTCACTCAGGTCCAAGTAGGCCTGTGCTCAAAATATCGATACGGCAAAATATCGTCATGCACTTCTTGGGGATACGTGTATCGATATGGATTCTCTAGAATCAATACGGCCTCAATGTTTGGACAGTTGTTGTTAATACTCTTTGGGTAATGTTAAAAATGGCACAGCTCACAGTAGAAGCCAAGCTACATGATAAAACACATGTTCCACATTTAAACTTAAATCTACTATCTTTGGGGACCTGAATTAAAGTTCTTAAGTTGAAGAATTATTTAAAACTCGTGCTTGTTCTTTTTCTTCTTGTAATAAAAACAAAAGTTGCTGGGAATTCTGTTAAAAGAGCAGTCAACGTTCACAATTTATGTGTATTGGGATACGTATCGTATCGTGGCCTTGGTATCGGGATACGTATTGTATCATGAGGTTGCTGGAAATACCCAGCCCTTGGTCCAAGGGGGCTTACCTTCTTTCTTAATTGGGACTGTTTTTTTGGTTCCCTAGTCAAGAAGAGGGTCCTCCAAGTAAACCAAAACAACCAACTGGATGGCTCTTAAAGCACCATGCAGAGACAGCAAACTGAATTATTTTATCACAACATGGAAGTCTTTTAGATGATGAAGATAGTAGTTCACTAATCATGAACTGATGAGTGTTTGTTACAATTTGAAATGAGAGAATTTAGTCCTTTCAGGTGTTGTGTAAACATTATGTTGATAACAACAGAGCTGTGTCCCAATCCAAGGTTCCTATAAGTCTGAAGGTACATTTAAGGACATATTACATCACAACAAGACATTGATGGCTATCCCATTTTGAAGATTGTTCAACAAACATATCTCCCTCTAGCCAAACAAGGATTCATCTGGAGTATTCTTCATACCCTAATGTATCCCAAGAATGCAGCTTAAACAAGTGGGCAGACTTCCAAGCAGCTATGTCTGGTCTTCGGACCATAACTGGACCAGACTGTCTGATTAGTTTATAAGGTCACGCTGAGAAGTTGTAGTCCCATTTTTGCTGGTTACTTAGGGTGTTTGGGACAGAGCTACAGTCTCCCTCAGCAGCTGTGATATTGTATAAACGGTTGCCTTTCCATCCACCCAGTGGAAATAAGTGATATGAGCTATTAACTGAAGTCAACAGAGTATCTTTATACCACCTGTAGCTTTGTAAGTGAGATAGTCTGGCTCATAGACTCTTAATGCTTCATTTTATGATTTAATCATTCAATATGTCAACGGATGGGAATTAATAAGAATTTATTGATACCAATGCTATTAACAATCCTGCTAATCGATCCAGTTCTTTAACAATTCCCTTTTTTATACCTGGAGACTTTCCATGTGGGCAAATGTTGGCCTTTAGTGTTTTCAGTGGCAACAATGTCAAACACAAGTCGCAGCATAGATAACTCCCTCTGCAAGTTGCTGGTGTTTCCACTCACTTAAGTTTGTGCTGTATTGCCTTTTATAAAAAAAATACCCCACACAATTCTGCTGTTTCTAAACCCTGTCAGTGAGAGGAATGATAAAAGAAATGACTGGCAAAAAAACTCATGATATGGATATTTTGATGGAGCTGTTAATGATTCTTAACTGGAATTGGTTTTCATTCCCATCCCTAAATATGATAGTACTTTGTACTTTGCATGTTGTTCAGAGAATGCTTTTCTAAAGCTTCGATAAACATGGGCTCTTGCACTAAAAACAATTCAAGCAAAAATTTTAAGACTTTTGATGCCAAAATAATCAGTCTAATGGAATCAGAATGGAAGCCACTGTGATTTTTCTGTTTGTTTACACTATGTGATGTTCATTTTTCACCAATAAAAGAGATGGATGTTCTCCCAGGTGTTCTTCACTCTGTGTCATTGTTTCCACTCATAATCGTGGGATCATAATATTTTGACTTTTACTCCTTTCTATGATTCTCCTCCCTCAAATTTCCAGGCTTCCTCTTCTGTCTCCTAGACTATGAATGAGACTCAAAGAGAGATTTTTTCTCTCGTGGTTTTGGTTTTCCCTTTTCCATGCAGTCACAGAGATGTCCTCCTGTTCCCACACTGACTCGTGAACACAGAGCCGAGGTAGCCGAGGTAAAGCCCGTCCACCTTTACCTTCCTGCCAGCATTTTTGCTTTCCACCGTACACTACACAGACGGAACGAAACTTTACTATTTTTAAACTCGTTGAGGCAGGGAAAAACTCCACCTAGGAGTTATGCAACTTAAAAACATCAAAATGTTCCATATTTCTCTCTTTCAGGGTCTTTCCAAGAATGGCCAAAGGAAGCCGCTCCTCAAGAGCCACGTGTGGAGTCCATGCAGGGTTTGTTGGATAGGCACAGTGAGCACACGGCTCAGAGGGAGTGGAAGTGTTCTGTCATGGTTGAAGATGGGCGTCTGGTGGTGATTAGAGGCCATTTGTTCCTGTCAGAACACAAAGCTTCAGCCTGCTCGCTGTGTGATAGATGAATTAGTGAAAACGGACGGTATAGAGGGATGAAAGAAGACACAGAGTCATCAGTGAAACACTTTGACACTGAGACGTTCACTGATTACTTGGGCTGGAATGTTTTTCTGCAATGGCAGGATCAAGTTTAGGAAAAATTCCCTGTTGACTGTTTTTCTTCCCTCAGAGTGTTTTTCTGTTCTCATGGACACAGATTTCCATTTTCGTTTCACAGTGATACAGAGTGCTTTTCACACCTGTGCCCTCAGTGCGAGTGACCCCCTGATAACCTCTTTAGCATTTGTCATTCAAAAGGCAGGGATAGATGCAGCATATATTTAGAGCAAATGCCCATTTCCCATAAGAAGCACAGTCCTGGTCACTTTATTAGGTACACCAGTGAGCTGCTATTTAATGCTAAAGGCAAATCAGCCAATGACATGGCAGCAGCTCAATGCATTAGGGCATGTAAACACGGTCAAAACAACCCGCTGAAACTCAAACTCAACATTGGGGGGCCTTTGAAATGTTACACATTAACATGCATGTTGGTGGGTCTGTTATTGTTGATGTGTAGAATGCATCCACTATGTCTGTAAAAGTGTGTGTTAGCCCACTCACCTGTGTATTGTCATCTATATGTATAACTGATAGGTTGTTATGTGTTTTTGCGTTTACCTGCCTTAGAGCAATGGATACAATTTAGCTATTGTGCTAATTCTGGCAGAGGTATGCGCAAGACATCACATTCAGTGTCAGACGAGCTACAGCAGCAGATGACAAGTGATCACACAGGTGCCACTCCCGTAAGCCAAGAACAGGAAACTAAAGGTGCGTTCACACCGGACACTACTTGTACTACCTCGGCGATCACTCTCCATGCAAAGTCAATGTACAGCCGCGATGGGGTGGGGCTGACCCACCCGCGATGCGACGGCCGCGTACAAGACGATCACGTCACTCGTTGCACGATGTCAAAGTAAAAAAAAACTTGATCTATTCAGGCGATGTCGTGTGTGGCTGTGCAGCATCAGCCAATCAGCGGTGTGTGTACATGTGACGGTACCCTAGACAAATAGTTATTCATCCGGACTACAGGGCGGATGAGTTCTGTCTAGGCGGAACTAATGTTAGTGAGGACATTAGTTCCGCCTAGACCGACCGCGGTAAACTCACAGAGCTGCAGGGCATCAGCTGCAGTGTTTTGTGTTTGATAAGTGAATGAAAAGGATACACCTGGAATAATGTCCGCTTATACATCCTATTATGTGATATATGATATGATCGCGGTGAAACTCGAACGGACGTGACGTCAACGAGCGACGGCCGACGACCAAAATGAGGTATTTATGGACGCGCGACGCTATGTCAGTGGGCGACGCGATTTTGGTAGCTGGGTCGCTTGCGGTGTGAACGCAGCAATAGGCTATAGTCACAGAGGCTCTCCAAAACTGGATCATAGACGGCTTGTCTTATCAATATCAAACTGTGCCTCAACGAATGGTTCAGAATTCAGAGTGGTATGGTTAGGGCTACAAATAAGCAAATACATATGTTGTGCATAGTGAATTTTACAATAATGTGGGATTAGTGGGAGTCGTTAGCCAAATGTTTCAAACATCCACGAGGACTCCGTTTTCAACAGCTGGTGTGGCAAAAACAGAACAAAGTCAACACTGAACATGGTAATGAACTGTTTGAACTGTAGATGAAATACTTGTAAAAATGGATTGCACAGTGCTGACAGCGTGTGTTCTGTCCATCAGTCATCAGTTGGAGCTGATCAGATGTTTCTTTCAATCAGTGATTTTTTTCATTAGTTTGGACCCCTGAATTGTCTCCCTCTATATTGTGTGATTGGGGTGTGCTCCACTGAAAATTTGAGTACATGCAAATGTCTAAGCATCTACACACATTGCACAGGTGGACAAGTGTGTGAGCACAAAGTTAAACATTGAGTTTATCTCAGACCTTAGTTTTCAGTCTGGCTGCCAGTAACAGAGGAGGCCTGAGTGCAGAGTCTGCATAGTCAAGCCACATAGATGAATATGCAAGGATCTGAACATTAAATTCACCAAAGAAGTTGTGTTTTTGCTGGTGTTTGTTAGTTTGTTTGCAGAATAACTCAACTCAAAGAGTCACCAATTGCATTTGATGAAGTTTCTTAGAATAGGCCAGAAATGGGCTGAGGACTGACTGATTAGATTTTTGTGGTGTTCCAAATCTGGATGCAGATCCAGAATGCTTCTCAATTATTTTTTATCATTGCGAGACATCCATATTTTCACTTATAACTCAAAATGTTCTCAAGAGATTTTCACGACATTTCAGGGAATGTCGGTCATGGCACAAGGGACACATCGTTGGTTTTTGGAGGTGATCCAAATCCGGATGTGGATCCAGGAATCCTTTCAAGGATTTGGAAACAAGGTTTGTGCTCTTCTAGCACGTGATTTTATTTTTTTTCTTTTAAAAGACATTGCAGACTGTTTTAGACAGATAAGGGTGATAAGGTTGATCATCTTTATAAATGTAAATCCACTACACTGAATGCCTTGGATCAAATCACTTACCCTGGTGCTAAACTAAGGCCTTAGTTCTTTCTGTCGAAAAGCAGAGTTCTTCAAAAAGTCTGTGGCTCCAGGGGAAGTTCCTGTGGTAGAGGAGGGCCTCAAACAAGGTACAGGAAACAATGCAAGCAAGTGAGGGAGTGGTTACAAGGACAAGAAAATAAACTAAAAGTAACAATGTTGCATAAAGCATATTCATTCTATGGATAAAAATCTGACTGTGCTCAGGCCAGCAGAGAAGACCCTGATGGACCTGACAGCCCACCACTGGTGTTTGAACATCCTCAAATCCAAACTTTTCCTTTTCTCAATCCCTTTTTGTGCTCACCTCCCTTCCTCTCTCACAGGCACATGCACTCACACACATACATAATAAACATACTAGTTGATGACCTGGCTAATGCTTGTTCCTTGTCTAAAGAGCAGAGATAAAGACAGAGAGGAAAAGTGGCGAGCAGTGCAACAGACCCCCCCCCTCCCTCCTCCCCTCCTGTCCTCCCCAAGGGGATCGGATGTTCTCAGCCGTTATAAGCAAGCAAAGCTGGCGGCCGGCAGACCGTCTGGCTCCAGAGCAGCCCGGGCACACAGACAATGCCAGACCTTCTGTCATGAGGTTTGCTTTCACTGAGGTCAGCTAAACAAGCCTGCAGGCCCTAAACACAGCCATGTGCACACGCACTCCTCCATCCCTGTACACACATGCAGCATCTGAGCACGCTCAAGATTACTTACTTTATTTTCTACCTCAGGCAACAGTGTCAGCCTCATGTTTGTGTTGTCTGTGGCTGTGTTTGCTGTGTCCATCCGTCCTCTCGTCTTCAAACTCAGAGGAGATGTTTTATCCCAGAGAAGATTTTCACATACTTTATAGGATTTGTCATTTTATTTGGAGCAGTACTTTAAGTCATGACAGAGAAAATATATCACTGTGTCCCCTTTGGTCACAATGTAAGGCATTGTGCATTGTCGCAGATGTGATGTTGGTGTGATTTTGATGTAACCCTTTAGTTTGCATAGACAAATGTATAATTGTATGCAACTCCAATGATTAAAGCTCATTTGACAACATTTGGGTTTGTTGACTATGGTGACTAATGTAGACCAGCAAAAAAATGAATGACTGTGTCCAAATTGCATAGTCAGATACTGTTTACATTGTACTTTATACGTATGTACTGCATGTCGTCACACAATAATTAAAGTGGATGGTATATTGAAAACAGAGTTATAGGTTATATGTTTATCAGCTAAAAACAGCCTAAGAACAGGCAGATCTTAAACCTTCTCACAACTTTGTGACACTAGATGCTGTCACGTCCAATAAATTCTAATACTGCATAGTTTTTATCCCTCCTCAAACCAAATGGAAGATTTACCAGAATATAAAAACATTTTAAAGACATGAACCATCCTTGATCAAAACTCTGTATAACCCAGGCGGCAGCCATCTTTATTCCTACAGTAATAATGGACATTTTAACATGGGTGGAAAATCATGGAACTGTTTTAACATTTTACTGTGGTGCTGCCACCATTTCCACTTGCCTGCTTCAGTAGATTTACTGTGGTGCCCCTGAAATGACATAATAGCATGAAATTAACACATTTTATAAAATCATTATGTTAACACTGACTTTAATGTTATCATGTCCAAAGTGTAAACACTGCCAGTTATTTAATTGACTAACAGATGGTTAACTCTTTTTAAACCTGGCCTTGTTTCTTTTAGCCCGTCAAGTGGTATACCCCTAAATTTTGGGGCATAAATTGACCATAAAACCCCCTCAGTGCTTGATGAGACTGCTGATGTAATATCTTACTCAAATCGGTTCAGTTGTGTGGATGTGTGACAGCATTAGTTATGAGTAATGATACTACCCGCTTGACTGTTTTAACCAAAAATCTCCACAACTGTTGCAACCCTGCTGTAGTCCTTCACTGTGCTTTACTACCTGAGTAGCTCCTTTGTCTCCGAGCCATTAGATGAAGAGGAGAGGATGGATCTGCTCTCCTGTATTCAGGGAGCGCTCCAATCTGCTGGCACTCAGGAGAGCAGAGTAACTTTTGTGAGTGAGTTATTCCAGCTGAGACTTCTTTGTAGCCTGCCGCAGCTGTTTTACATTTCACACCCCTTCCCCCCCCCACCCCCCCAACCCTACCCCGCTAGCATCTCAGGATAACCCCCACCACCACCCCTTCACCCTCTTCCATTTGCTCTCCCTCCATTACCACCCCTATTCTGCACACTTACTTACATTTACTCTCACATGTTAAAATAGAGACACGCAGCACAACAGGTGTTTACACTCTGCTGTCTGTCTGCACAGGTTTCAGGGTGATTGATGAGAGATGGGAGGAAATTAAGCATGACGGATTACATTGTGTCTAAGGTGGTGGCAAGACCTGCAGAGAGTGCATACTTTTTTTCCCCTTCTCAGAGAGGGTGTTAGTCTTCTGGTGGACCTTTTCAGCCTTAAAAATATAGGCCTTTGACTGTAAAAATGTTCATAAACAGACACAGGTTTGCCCTTTTATATCCACAAATGAAGCACACTTAGCCCTAGAGCCTTGTGATGCCTTATGCCTTGTCAAAGATATGTTATAGATTACATCTTCCTTTTTGTTTTGTCCTTTTTGGTTTGACTTTTTCAGGCTTTTAATCCATATACCCTTGGGTGCTTTTGCACATCACGGTAATAGTAATACAGCCTGGAAGTTTTATGCCAGTAGAAAGTACACAAATACCAGACAGTGAAAATACATTGATGGGAGAGGGCGGGAATGCTTTTTTTTGTGGGAGTATGATTTGAAGAATCCTTGTGAGAAAAGGATGATCATAAGAATCAACAACCTTGACCTAGACCCTCATCCACTCCTTCATCTCCTCTTGTCTGGATTACTGCAATGGTCTCTTCTTCGGACTCCCCAACACCACCCTGGACAGACTGCAGTATGTACAAAACTCAGCTGCCAGGGTGCTCACTCACACCAAACCCTGGCAGCACATCAACCCCACCCTCAAACGCCTCCACTGGCTCCCTGTCAAGTTCCACATTAAATACAAACTGCTCATCCTCACCTATAAAGCTCTCCATGCCCTAGCCCCACAGTACCTGTCAGATCTCCTCGAGGACTACTCCCCGGAGCGGAACCTGAGATCTGCAGACCTCGGGCTCCTCTCAGTACCCACAAACACAAAACGGACCCTTGGCGACAGAGCTTTCAGTGTGGCTGCTCCAACCCTCTGGAACTCTCTCCCCTTGGCTATTCCTGTTACAAACACTGCAC
Organism: Scarus forsteni; assembly: GCA_036419115.1. Classification (NCBI taxonomy): domain Eukaryota; kingdom Metazoa; phylum Chordata; class Actinopteri; order Labriformes; family Labridae; genus Scarus; species Scarus forsteni. The sequence continues at coordinate 5,435,166 of JAZDUH010000245.1, read as the reverse complement.
TCATTTAAGTCTGCACTGAAGAGACACTTTTTTGTTAATGTGTTTATTTCTGTTTGTTAAGCACCTTGGGTTTTTTGAAAGGCGCTATATAAATTCAAGTTATTATTATTATTATTATTATTATTATTGTTGACCTTCAAAATCTATCAGTTGATGTTTGAGCCAAAGAGGATGATTGAGCAAAGTGTGACAAATATCCCTGAGAGGTTTTTTTCAGATATTATGTTCACAGGCAAAGGATGATCATGCGATATTGCCTTTGAAATTCCATTTGGTCCATCTTTGAATCAAATTGAATTGCAGTGTAAAGTCTGACTAAATTTCTTTTTGCATTCTTTAGATGTAAGGTACAATGGCCTTAACCTTAGTGTTAAACACAATATCCAACTGATCAATGCATTTGTTAGAGTGGACATCAGTGTTAATTTTGTCAACTAATAATTTTTGTCATAGTTTTTGTAACTTTTGAAAACTAGACAGTAACTAACAAAAACAAATGCACATTTACAAAAACAAAAAACCTAAACTAATTGACAATATTGTCAACAGCTAAAAATAGACTAAAATGTTCGACAGTGACTTAATCCAGTCAGACCTAATTTCATCATGTAGAAAGTAGGGATAAGTTAGGAATATATCCAATCACTGCTACTTTGTTTATGTTATAAGATTAGATAAGTTAAGGGGGGCATCCAATCAAAGCTACCTTGGCTTCATGGTGGTGGGATAAGTTTTGGAGCGATCCAATCAGAGCTACTCTCTTCATAAATTGATACATTCATGTAGAGCAGGCTCACTGGTTATTGTCAATTCTGGTATTGCACCTGAAATACTCTGCCAGATAGCCTAAGTAAAGGTGATTGCAAAAAATGCCTTGAACTTCCAGTCTAGAAATTTACAGTGGATGTTGTCGACTACAATATGGTTAAATTTCATCAACTAAAACTAGACTAAAATTAAAACAATTTAGATGACTAAATGATGACTAAAACTAAAATATATTTTAGGCCAAAGACTAAGGCCCTCCTCACACGAAGACGGCCCCGTATTGTCTTGGCGTCTACATCAAAACACGTATCTCTGTTTACACATCGTATTGTACATAGACTTGTGCATTTACATGACAACGCAAAATCCACGCAAAATCCTGTCAGGTTGCCCATCTGGTTCTGCTCCGAGGTGGATTCCACGTCAAGTGCTCATGCACGTGTAACATGCTGCATCTCTGCATGAGCACTTGTTGCTGTTGTTGCCATAGCTGGTGTTGTTGGTGTTCTGTGAGCAAATGTTGGTATAAAAGTCGTAGCAATATTTGTAGCTACTAGACCAAGATCAGAATCAGCCCGGCTGCGCCATTGTTGTTGTTGTTGTTGTTGTGTGTGATAACGTGGGTTGGGGGGCGGGGAGGAGGAGGGGTGCTATGAGATCACCGTCTTTTCCGGACTTATCTGTTTATACCAACTACGGCATGAAGACACATACCCAGATATCCACTTGCAGACCCGTTTTCAAAAAAGATGCAGAGTCATGGACAAATACTCGTCTCCATGTGTCAACATCACCAGATCGATAGTTTATTTTACCGGAGTCTTACAAATTCGTACTAGTGTAAAGCCCACCTAAAACTAAATAAAAAAGTGGTGTCAAAATTAACACTGGTGGATATATGTTCAAAAGGAGAATCCTCCAAGGTAGGGAGCTATCTAGTCCTTCTTGGAAACTGCCCATTAAAGATGTTATGGGAGGGTAGAAGCTTCAGAAACATATTCGGAGGATTGGTGATCAGTCTTTAATCACAGTCATTATTGGCCAATCAAATGATGTAATAGACGGGCACTCTTACAGTGTTGCAAAGAACAAAACCAGGGCCAATTTGAAACCAAAATCTTACCCAAACATGTGGAGAGGGATTTCAAAAATGTCTTTTCCATCAAGATATATTTTCAGTGTTGTTTTTTGTTCTGCATTTGATGAAGACATGTTTACTTCTGAGTATCATCTATGGTACACACACCTGCCACTTATGTTTCTTTCTCCTCAGAGGATACTGGACAGTGCTGCAGACCAAGTCTAGTGATTCCAGTTTACAGACAATGAATCAAGCATATTCAGCTACACTGCAAGACTAGGACATCTGTGCAAGACTTGACTGAAACCTTTAAAAGTGGTTTTGAGAAAACTCTTTAACAAGCAAAGGATAAACACAAGACACAAAATCCTTTACTTCTGACATATGACCCACAAAATCTAAATGGTTAGTCACTGAACAAGGCTGGACATTTGTGCAAACTTTGCAGAAAATTCCTTCACGTCTTTTGTGGTTATTTTCTTTTTAAGAATGGACCAAGCAGACATATGGATGTACTAACAACCCAGAAAACATAACACCTCTGACCTTGGCTGTCGCTTGTGGGGCCATAAAAATGTGGAGGGAATTGTTTAAAAAAATGCAGTGTGATTTTATCTTCCACATAGACAATTTAATGTGGGATCAGTTTGAGCCAAAAGGAACAACCAATGCTGCCATTTTAAAATGAGAAGTCCACAGCGCCGTCTCCAGAGAGGCAAATAACATGCTCTAAAATGTTTCCTTTTATCCTCCCTCTCCTTTGGCCTGCTCCCACTCTGATTTCTAGTCCATCCTTCCCTCCTATATCTCCCTCACTTCTCCCTCAGCCACCCCTGTTTTCTTTCTCTTTCTGTATCACTGCTGCTCTCTCCCTCTGAATGAGCTGCCCTCGGATTACTGGGGCTTGTGGAGGTCTATCAGAAACATGTGTGGAGGGTTGGAGGCGGCTGATGGGAAGTCCTTCGGCAAGCGGCTCACCCTCATTTCTCCCGAAGAGCAGTTAGCCAGCGGGGAGGAAAAACTCTCAGTGAGTTCAAAGACAGAAAACTTATTGGCTTTTTACAGGATATTATTTTCCACAGAATGAATAAACAGGAAAAAACTTCTCACCCGAAACCACTCTCTGTGAAATACAGGAGCTGGTAGGAAAACTGGATCACTCACCTCCCTCTGAGTTCTGTTCTCAATCATTTATCCCAGGATCTTTCTGTCCGTTCTGTCATGTGTTAAGCTTTAAATATTAAAATCAAAAACAGCACACCGCTGGGTTCATATGACCTCATATGATCATCAAATTTACCCAATACATGCCAGAAAATATGAGAAAATACATCATGTGAGCAGAATAGCCTCACAAATTGTGTGTATCGTAACACTGTCATCAACAATGGTGTCAGTGACAGAAGTGATGTCCTCCACATGAGAGAATCACACTTTTAATTCACTCATCAGTGAACACTCAAACACATGTTACACTGCCACCCTGTGGACACTCGCTGCACTCTTCTGGCAAGCCAGTACTTTAGATCGAAGGTGTCAAACCATACTATTGTGCAAAAAGGCTGTGCAGATTATGTGTTTGGTGTCACTGTGTGAGTGTTGACTCTGAGGCTGAAACACTCACTATAAATATATTTGGACTCTTGGAGAGGGTAAAACAACTTAAATAGAGTCTGTAGTACTTCTAAACTTTTCTTGTTTTTTACCAAGGCGCACCTAAGGTCAAGCCAAAATATCAAGTCCCAGCATATTCATAACTGTGTCAAACAGCCTCTTGAATGTGTGTCACTATTTGCTTGTTTACTTTTATCCACAAATGCCTACACTCTAAAAACACAGGATATTTTTTCTCCTCAATTTCTGGGCCATTCATGTTGGGTTGTATTTATGTGTTGTTTTTAAGAGCCATATCCATTTCTTGGGTTATAGGGATTTTATTTTAATCCAAATTTGTATGTTTTTCAAAACTGTTAATATTAATGGGTTGTTTTCTAAGGGCAACCCATTAACTGGGTCGGAGAGTTGGGTAAGATTTTTATACAAAAAGGATGCTAGCATTAAGTGATAAACCCAAGCAGTATGGCTTGTTTCCACTGGAGTTCTGTGAATTAAATGGATCTATATGATTTGTATAGATATATTTTATCACAAAGCTATTATCACACTCTATCTAATGTATAATATAACAACGCCACTCCAAGATACATAATTTAATGTTTTGTGAATCTCACACCATATTAGAGCTAGAGCTTTATCATTTTGACAAATAACTGATACTTATTAAATATTAAATGGCAAATATACTACTCAGCTCTTTTGAAACATGGTTAAATTTCATGCATTTGGTAACACACATTAAGATTGATGGATCCCAGCTCTGGAATTTTTATCCTGCCATTGTAACTGTTGATGATTGTGGCAAAGTGCTGTACTCATTGTCGATTCCTGTTGTGTTTTGGATAGAAACAAAAAATGATTCAATTAGTTTTTAATAGTCAGTAAAAAAAAATGAAAAGTGTGGCATCAACCTACTATGCTGTACACTATTTTGAGATATTGTTAGTTATGATTTGATACTAGATTAAAAAAAAGATTGATTGATTTAGATTAGTTGATTGTTAGTAGTTAACCTATAACTCATTGTTATACAACTTTTTAGGGACACCCTTTCTTATTTCAGTAGACATTGCGAAGTCACATTGTGCACACTGCTGTGTTAAACTTAAATGATCCACAGGAAATGTGCACATTTTTAGTGTTTTTTTCAAAACCATTTAATGCAAATGCACAATGAAACTGTACAGTCCATGATTCACAAACGTAGAACATTTGGAGAGGGACATTAGGTGATTTTTTCAGTTCTGCTGCAGTGAAAGTATCTTTCAGACATTTTTCCCTGGTTGTTTTATATTTAATTTTGCACATATTTCAGCACAAGAGCGGTTGTATTTATGGCTTAACACCATCATGGTGGGTTTAGAGGCAGTAGGAGCTCTAAAGGGTCTTAACCAAATCCTTCCATTCCTTCCAGTCGATGTGGTGTAAATACACCAGTTACTCCTAAGTGCCTCACAGAGCCTACATGTCTACAAGTCTTATTAAGCAGTAATCAGTGCAGAGGAATTCTGCTGAAACACAAAAAATGTCCGTTCAGCCTCTCTGTTAGCTTCTGAGCAGAGAGTGAGCTGCTGAGAGTGGGCCAGAGAGGGAATGGAAAAATCCACGGCATTTAGGTAAAGCCATGTCATAAAGGCAACACTAATGAGCCGGAGGTTTTAAGAGAGTCAGAGGAAGAGGCGGAGGGGGAGGAGGGAGGAAATGGTTTACATATGGATTTAAAAGAGTACAGGCATCACAGCTATGTTGTGTATTTAATGAAGCAAAGTAATCCTGGAGCACATGTCTTTCTGTTTGGCTACCACTCCTCTGTCACACTCACTGCTGTTTAATCTTTTAAGTACTTTTTTAGGCATCAATTTGTTACAGAGAGTTCATCACAAACTGTTTACTTGATGGAGGCATGTACTGAGGACAGACATCTCTGTGCTTGGGATTTCTTTGCTTAGATAATTGTGATTTTTTTTTACATTTATTTATTGATTTTGCCACCCCTTGTTAATATTGGCCGCCATTTTACAAGTTGGGACGAACATTATTACAGACAGTACAACGATTTACCCATTATTTTTTACTTTTGTGTGTGTGTGTTTTTTTAAGGTTTTATTTAATGCAAATACAGCACATTTCAGAACAGCTGGGACAGGGGAAACCAAGGTCCAGTGATGTTGATGAATGCTCAAAAAACATCTGTTTGGAACAGGCTCAGTTGTTCACAAGCAAGGATGGCGTGAGATTTATCACTTTGTAAACAACTGAGAACATTTCTCATCATACAATCGCAAGAAATTTAAGAATTTCATCATCTTCAGTTCATGATACTATCAAAATATTCAAAGAATCCAGGGACATCTTTGCACACAAGCGGCATGGCCAAAATCTTCTATTTTAAGTTATTACAGTTCATTGGTACATCTACAAGTGTGAGTTAAAACTCTAGTAAAGCAAAGCCATGTATCCATGTAAAAGCTGCCTGCTTCGCTGGGCCCGAGCTCACCTGAGTTAGAAGTGTGCTGTGGCCTGATAAGACCACATTTGTAATTGTTTTTTGGAAATCATGGATGTTTTGTCATTCAGGCTTCAGAGGAAAAGAAAAAAACATACAGATTGCAATATGTGCAAAGTTCAAAAACTGGCATATGATGGTATGGGGGTGTGTTAGTATCCATGGCATGGGTAACTTGCACATATGTGACGACACCATTAATGCTGAAAGTTGCATATCTAGGTTTTGGAGCAACATATGCTGCCATTCAAGCGACATCTTGTTCTGAGCCATCCCTGCTTATTTCAGCAAAACAATGCAAAGCCACATTCTGCAAGTGCTACAACAGCGTGGCTTCATAGCTAAAGAGTGTGGGTATTAGACTGGCTTGCCTGTAGTCCAGACCTGTCTCCCACTGAAAATGTGTGGGATATTGTGAAGCACAAAATATGACAATTGAGACCCTGGACTGTTGAGAAATGGAAGGCATCATATTTCAACAAGTAGTGACCTCAGTATCCAGCCACTTACTAAGTTTGTCAAGTTTGTCAGTTTGAACATCTTGTCTTTGTAATATATTCAATTAATTACATGCCAAATATGTCTTGCAAATCAACATATTCTGGATTAATTTAATGTTTTGAGTAACATGCCACATTCATTGGGACTGGGGTTTGTAGATTTAGTCTTAGTCGTAAGATATAAAGGCTCAATTATCTTTTGTTTGTTTGCCCAAAGTTTTGGCCTAAACTTAGTCAACAAAAGCACTTTTCACACATGCAATCTGATATGATCATTGTACCCTGGAGTTTTCACCTTCACCAAGCCTTTACACTGGATATGTAAGTGTCCTCCAGCCTTTCGAGGAGGCCCCTGTAAATAATTGTCCTGTCATGCGCTTGATCACCTCCGTCAGTATCTAAATCCATTGTTTTTCCCAGCACGATACAACACCTGCTGCCCCCTGCCCTCATCACAGCAGTTTCTGCTTCTGTCATTGGAGGTATCTCTGACTCTGTTAAATTATTCTCACAGGGCTCAGCAGTTCAGTCCTGCATTAACCCCACACTGACTGGACTGTGCAGGGACATGACTCCATTCTCAACTTAAGGGCACAGATGATGCAAACATGTTTAACACAAACACGACAGCTGGGGGACATGACCGCTCTCTTCCGAGGAATGTGTTTATCTACCTCTCTAAACATGGCCTCCTGTCCTAAAACAGGTCATTCAGTTCAGACAGGACAGTTCAGCCTCAACTATCACCTGACAATATTAGGCCTTGAAAGGCATACAAGTGCTGGGCAGTGAAGGCACAGTTGTTTGTCAGGAAGAACGGCCATGGTGGGTATTGGTGGATTTGCGAATTGCAAAAAGTGCATGAGAAAGGGACGATCATGAAGCCAAATGATCTTGGCCACTGATGTTTAAAATCTAGCTATTTCATCCTTAAGTCAAGTTGGACACCAGTACCAAGTGTCATCTTGTTCCTATAAAATCAAATCACTTCACAACTTAGTAGAAAAAAAAAGTAAAATATGACAATAAAGCCAACTGACCCAGACCTTTGACTAATGACCAGTTTGTCATCTTTGAGATCTCTCTTTCATCAGAGAGAGCATCAATTCTAAATGTGAAGAAAATCCTGAAAACGTTTTTTGGCACGTGTTCACAAGCAGGGGATGATCATAAGATGGGATCAACTGTGACTGAATATCAGCAAAATCTAATCAGGGGATGCAAAAGTCAGAAATAACCTTTTTGCAAAGATGGACGTTACTCGCTTCTTTACTTTTTTAATTATGTTCTCAAGTATAAATATGAGACTACATGGCCTGTGGTTCACCAACAACCTGCATGTGGTTCATCTTTGATTCAGTATGGACATGACAAGCAGGGGAGGATCATGGGATATGTTACTTGATCACTGGACCTCAAAAATCAAACCAATCAATCCTTGAAAGGAGAAAAAAGTCTGAAGAAAATCCATTTAAGCATTCTTGAGAAACTTCAGGTGGAACGGTGGTGCAACAGGTAGTGTGACTGCCTCACAGCAAGAAGGTTGATGGTTTGACCCCTGTGTTGATCAGGTCCTGTCTGTGTGGATTTTGCATGTTCTCCCTGTGCATGCAAAGGTTCTCTTGGGGCACTCAGGCTTCCACTCACAGACCAAAAAATGCTCATTAGGCTAATTGGTGACTCCAAAATGCCCTTAGATATGAGTGTGAGAGTGAATGGCTGCGAGCGACTAGTGACCCATCTAGAATGTACCCACCTCTCCCCCAGTGTCAGCTGGGGTGAGCTCCAGCCCCCCTGTGACTCCAAAAGGGACATGCAGTATGGATATGCATGGAGTATGGAGACCCACCTCTATGAGAAAGGAAACACCATGAGGCTTCATGGTTTTAACCTTTTATCAAGGACCTATAAATCTAATAAGTTTATTCTTGAGTCAGAGCGGATGATTGAAAAAGGTTCGGGAAAATCTCTTTTAGCATTTTTGTGCTAACATGTTTCCCAGCATGGAATGACTGTACAGACCAACACCTCTTACCCTGTACTTCCAAAAATGGACATTTGTAGCATTTTTGATGCAAATCTCATAAAGGGGTCTTAAGATTTCCCTTCACAAACAAGACATAAACATGACACTCCATGAACTTGACCTTTGACCTCCACAATCTTTTCTGTTTGACCCTTTGTATACAGCATCTTTAAGGGCCGATATAAAAACCATATTTACTCACAAAAAAAACCTGATAAATAAATGTTGAAAATACAGTGCAATTTGAAACCAACTGTTAAAAGACTCTTTCTAACTAAAACCCATTTAAAGATACAGTAAAGCAGATTAAAAAGTTTACAATTGCTTGCATGCTAATTGTAATGAGAAGGCATTATAGGGAAAGCCCCAAAATAGTGATGAGTCCAATAAGAGCGCTCCACAGCCTGCAGCTCTCGAAAATAAGCAAGTTTTAATGTTCAAGTGTAATGCTTAATTATCCTTACATGGCCATTTACAAGCATATTGCCACAGGGCTCCTGCTCCACAACAGTCCCCAGTCTAATAGAAAATAGCATTATTGTGTGCAGTCAGAATTATTCACTGCATTACCCACGATTCATAGCATGTATTAACACAAGCAATTTCATGCATATGGATACAGTGGGTCTTAGCGGGGGAGCTCCTGATTGCGCTGAAACTAATTTCACAATCATTAGTTTTGGCGGTGGTGTGAGTGACAGAGTGTATTTACCAGATCGCACAAAATGACAACTTCCACATGCTTCGTACAGAAATACTGTAAAAATAGCAGTCTGATCAGTGTTTTCTGAGAAGCAACTAAGTAACGCAATAAATCTCTTTTTCCTCTTTTAAAATGCCCAAATAAGACTAAACAGCACGTATGCACTGCAGAGTAGAGTCTATTACTGATGGTATTAGTGTTAACCTATAACAGAGCCACAGAGGAGGAGATCCTTTGTAAACACAGGGCCGAGCACTTGAGGTTCAGGCCAAACAGAGAGCCGCTCTAGCCTGGAGGTGAAATTAATGAGTCATGTCCGAGCGCTGCATTCCATCCATATGTAAGGCACGGAGATATTCTGCAAAGCCTCTGAATCAACTTAATGCTTTTATGGGCCATTGTTCACAATAAACATGTAAATTGTGTTTATGGGATAGTCTATAAATCAATGGCTCAGAATCACAAATAAATTATAATCTCAGCGAGTCCTAAATGAACTTGGGAGGACACGAAAAACAAAAGAAATGCAAGAGAGAATGCAAGGAAATATATACTTTGTTGAAGAGTATACCTTCAACAGTCTGCCTTACATTAGGATGGTACGGCTGATATTGTTACCTCCACCAAGGAGGTTATGTTTTCGGGAGAGTTTGTCCGTCTGTCCGTCCGTCCGTCCGTCTGAGTCAAAATAACTCAAAAAGTTATGAATGGATTTGGATGAAATTTTCAGGAAATGTTCAGCATGGGAAAAGGAAGAAGTGATTCGATTTTGGTGTTGATCGGGATCAGCGTCTGCCCGCCATGGCGAAAAATGTGATTTCTGTGAATAACTACTGAACTACAATAGATATCAATATGAATCCAATTGCTAACGGTATGTTTTCATGGTCAAGGAATCTAAATATTTAGATGAAATAAAGGTAGGACTAATATTTATGGTCAAAATGACAATATGGCTGAGGACTGTGGCGCTGGCGGAGGTCTGCGCTCCCCGAGTGCTTTCTAGTTGAAATTGAGGTGCTTTTTCTTCATGAAGTGTTTCCAGTTCTGGTATTAAATCTCCCCAATTCACTTTATAGAAGATATTACTTTTAACTCATTTATACTGTATTATGCCTTGGCAGATATACACTTCCTGGCCACTTTATTAGGTACACTGTGTTTAAAATGTCTCCTGTGCCTGACAGAGCATCATATGAGCACAAGAAAATCTCAAAAAGATGGTAAATGGACTTGAGCTTTAGCCCTTGTCTAGTCTTTGACTACTCAAAGCTGCTTTACACCGCAGGTCACACCCATTCGCTCTCACATTCACTGATGGTTCTGAGTCTCTATGTAAGTTATCCATCAGTATCTCTAAGTTTCTTGCCCAAGGACACATCGTCATGTGTCACCTGGAGCTGGGCTTGAACCTGCAACATCCTGATCACTGACCAAGTGCACTATCCAACTGCGCCACCAACACGCTCAAAAAGATCTCTCCTCTACCCCTCTTTGCAGCACCAGCAGCTGCCAAAAACATCTCATACCCTGACCCCTCTGAATAGACCTACCGGTGTGACATCATACCATTGTTTCATTGCCAGTTTTTGCCCATTGGCTCACTGTAACAAGCCTACTGCAGAGCACAGAACACAGAAATTATTTGCATGACATCAACACAGGGTTGTTAACAGCATGGCACTGAACAGCACTGGACTGATCAACTACCACAGAGTAGACAGGTTAACAGATCACAGTGGATTGGGCCCATGTAGGGAAGAGATCCTTAAAGAGGAAGAAGCTCTAAAAGAGTGTCTCAGATATTTACACTACAACACTATCAGGGGTACTGTGTATATGAAAACTAGATGGAGTTTTGAACATAACTGATTGTGAACACCCCTGCAGTCATCAAGAAATGAATATATAAACCTGATTTAAGGCAAAATATTTAATGCTAATAGCTAATTATTCATTCATATGACAGAATGGCACTGTATATAAGCATGTAGACATGATCAAGACGAACCGATGATGGTCGAATTAAGCATTGGAAGATTTAAGTGAATTTGAATGTGACTTGTACATTCGAACAAGACAGACTGATTTTGAGAAACTGTGTATCAACTGAGATTTTCACACACAATTAGTTTTAGAGTTTAAAAAGTATGATAAGAAAAAAATGGAAAATGATTTGATGATGCCAGAGGTCACGAGGAAATGGCCCAAGTAGGTGGAGATGACAGGAAGACAACAGAAACTTAAACAACCAGTCATTACAGTCAAGGTTTGCAGAAGACCATTTCTGAACACATAACACAATGAATCTATAAATAAATAGTCCGCCACAGTTACAAGAACTCAGTCATTGGGATGTGGTGGGAAGGAGATTTGCATCATGATGCTTTTATTTCAGTAAGGTTCAGAATCTCTGAGGATTGTTCCCTGCACCTTGTTGAATCCAATTCACAAGAATTAAGGCAGTTCATTCACTACATCAGCTGCCGTAGGGTGGTGCAGGGATGATGTGCTTTTGTAGGCCGACCATAGAGTAAGAACATACAGGTTCAATCAACAAAAGCCCATTGTTTCTGAGGCATATACAGTTAAATATAGTAAAAGGCTCATATCAAGCTATTCAAGAACTACCACATGATGGCATGATGTCATTGTTGCCACTAATAAGCTTCTAGGTTTTATTTCATACTCTTTCCTCTTTATTGAAGATTCTTCTTTACGGTGGGACCTTAAACCATTGTGTGATGAAATACTGCAGTTGTTTTTCAAGTTTATCAAATCAAATCTATTTTATTTATAAGGCACTTTTCATACTTAAAAGCAACACAAAGTGCCTCACAGAGGCTAAAAACAACATAACAGAAAACCCGGCCATCCCCCTCCCACAAATACAGAGACATATCCAGATACGCACTCGCAGACGTCAACATACTCATACGCACACCTGCGCCCACACACATTCATAGAGCCGTCACAAAATAGAGACAGAGACAGAGATAGATAGAGAGAGATACATGGCTGTACAATGAGGACTGAGGTAAGGAATACTCTTAAATAAGATATTTAATGTCAGAAACAAATTCTGTTCTAATTTGCAAGTTTTTAGCAATAACCATTTTCAAGACAATGTATAAAAAGACATAAAATCTCTGTCATGAACTTCTTTCATAACCTGAAAACCAGACGAACCATTGAATTAATACTTTGTAGAGTATGACTGATTGTAGGCAAAGAACTGGACAGATCCAGCCGCACTTCTAGGTTACTTATTTCAGACACCTACCAAAGAACTGAAACAGAAACTGAAAACTCATTAAAAATTCTAGACACTTTGAGGCAAGGAACAGAAGTATTAAAAGGCTACCTCTCAAATATTAGAACTCACTGCAGCACTACTCAGTATTTCAGTAGAATGATGAGCAATCTATGCATCGACATTCATTAACTCAAATCAATTATATAATGAATAGTGTTTAATCGATACCATATGAAAGGGTATGATGTAGTTGATACCATACTGTGATTAAGTCATAGGAACAAGGCAGCAGGCTAAGAGCCAACAAAGTCAGAGCAGTGCTCTCTGTGCCCAGTGCACAAATCTGTGGAAACAAAGCTCGGTCTGATTTTAAAGTCTCGTCTTGCAAAAGTCAATTTTCTTTGCTTTTAATGTTGTTAGAAAGGGCTTGGAGAGCAGGGGAATGTGACACATTTTACTACACTCTCAGTTCACAGAGAATTGTTCCAACAATTAAAACACTCTGTTTTTCCTTCCTGGTGTTCCACCTACATGCCTGCTTTGTGCTATGATGGTTTTGAAAGTCTGCTCCACAGCCTGTAACCCTCCCCTGACTCCAATGAGGCAGAGTTTGGGCAGTTAATAAACACAGAACTCCTTATCATGGCCTCTTGTGGCCTCCTTGCCCCTTAGATCCAAGCATTTCCAAAGCTGAAGGGGACAAAAAGCCCCATCTACTCCTCTAAAGGGATGAAAGTTTTCTTTTTTTCATTTAACTTAAATCAAACCCTTGTTTAACAGACACCTAAGACATGACGTAAAAGGTCAAACACATCAGAACCTGGGACCTTTAATGTTAAGTTACAATGTTCAGAATGTCCAGCTCAGCAGGAGTGATGCACTTCATTCAGAATCATCTAAAGCTTAATTTAAGTGGTGTCTAATGTTACTCCAAGAACCTCATCCAGTCCAGCTGTTGCTTAGGATAAGTATGACATAGGGAAATGAGAACCTACGGACATTGTTTAAATCCCAGTGATGTTTTACTTGTCCAATCAAAACATTTAGTCTTTTAAAACTCAGTCTTAAAGTGGCCGGTCTTTGCAATAAATCAATGAACATCTATGCTTTTGTATGACCTCTTCTCTTTTTATATAATACTTCTCAAAACATTTTATTTTGCTGACTGTAGAGTGAAAGTCAGGAGTTATTCATAGTGTCAAAACCTAAAACTTAGACTCCTGAATAGAGTTTTTCCATCTTTCAAGTACGTTTGACCTACCATGATCTTAATCTTTCAAGATAGCCCAGCTGCAGACCTAAGACATGGTAATCTGTAGTAACAGCTGAATACCACTAGATGGAGTACTAAACATCTTTAATGTTGACTCCTCTGAGATCCAGCTCTGGTTTGAGCTCCACTGCTTGATGAACTGAAGCAGTATATCCAAACGTCTGCCATGGCTTTGTTTTTCCCTCTTTGGAGATTCATTTAGGAAATATTAATGAAATGAAATCTATTGCAATTTTAAAGGTCACACGGCAACAAGCTGCAGCCTATTCCATTTTCAGTTGTTTATGGACAAATTTTGTGTCGAATGACCTTTTGACGCTTTGATGAGAAGTTAACTGAAACAAATGTTTGGCATTCATTAGACTAGGAACTTTACTTCAGTTCATGTGTGTGTGCTCTGTTTGGAGATGAGCACATTTTGTCTGACCTCAGTCACATTCTCCTTTATTGTGCAAGGTTTACCATCGAGCATGTTTGTAAATAAACTGAACCATTTTTAAAACTCATCTGTGCACATCTAGATGAACATTTTGCTCTAGAAAAAAGGGGCTGCACAACTGTGTTATTGGTTGTTTTGTTACTTATTTCGTTCTATCGATGCAGCAAAACCTGTTTTGTACATTTTGAATTTTAGTGATAATTGCTTCTCCATTAACATGTCTTTACAGTGCAACATGTATAATTTTTTTTATCTTATATAGTCTACCATATCATATCTTTTATAAAATCCTATTGTGTTACTTAACTGATGGAAATTCATGTTCTGCTGAGGATTTTGGCAGACTTTGGTCATCGAGTTAAAGTTGTAACTACATAAGGAATATTTTATGGCACCACTATGCATGTCTTTTCTGCAAATTATTTGTGGATCCTTCAAGGACTAATTGTTGTGGGCTGATGATGATGATGCCCCTCTTTATCATGTAATAATGCATTTTTGGTCAGTAATCCAAAATGAATCCAATAACTACAAAGATTTAACACTTAACAATGAGCTGTAAGGTAACCAGATTTTTATTCTATTTATTTATTAATTGCGACGGGCGTCATGCTAGTTCAACATAAAATCTATATTTTTAAATCTTGGAAAGAGAGAATTGAGATGTATATGCGTAGGATGTGATAGTGTTTGACCTCAATGGCTCTGAAACCAGAGGAGAAGGGCTGGGGCTGCTGTGGTTCAGACTAGAGGGAGGGACGGATGAGGGAGGTCACTTCTGCACCAGATTTGGAGGTGCCACTGTCTGGGGAGAGATTGATGGCTGCGAGTGATAGATAGCAGCTTGCAGTGTGAAGGGAGATTTTAAAAAAGGCAGAGATTGTAGGGAGAGGTGGACCCCACCCTTTTGGAGCAGTGTCAAACAGCCAGTGTGATTCTAACACACTGCAATTAGCTGTGAGGGGCAATTACAGGTCTGTGGAGGGTAAATGTGAGGGTGTCTTTTCAAACAATATACTGGAGTCTATAATTCATTCTACAGAATCTGTATTTAGAGCAGATGACTTAAATTAATTCAAGAAGTAGTAATGAAAGACATTACTGGACATAAATGCTTTTTATTTTAGTATCTCTATTCAATTAAGTTCAGCAACTGTTAAGTTTTATTCTGCTTTATGATAAGGTGCTGAATCACTGGAAGAATAAATAATTATCTATATCTATCTATCTATCTATCTATCTATCTATCTATCTATCTATCTATCTATCTATCTATCTATCTATCTATCTATCTATCTATCTATCTATCTATCTATCTATCTCTATCTATCTATCTATCTATCTATCTATCTATCTATCTATCTATCTATCTGTGGCTGGGTGTGTGGATTTGGGGCCATTATTAACACTTAAAGTACCACTACAATTTGCCCATATGGATGCACAAAAGGCACATTGCCTCTAATTGCTGCTCCATCCTTGTCTAAGTATTGTTGTGACAGCAGCCCAGCTGATCAGGCCCCTGCAACACTTCTGCTCGTTTCCCACGTAACCCATGAGTGGTCCATCACAATGCCATTGTTATCCATCAGATTGTCTGCAGTCATTATAGATTCAGTCCACCGCTGTGCCTTTTGTCCAAAATCATTCCTCTCTCTGTCCTCAAGACCTTACCCGACCTGCAGCAGTCCAAGTGCCCCCTCCCTTTCTTATAAACACTACACGAGACCCCAATTCTGTCTCCCTCACACACACAGACAAGCAGGAACTCCCCACACCAGCTGTCCAGCCCTCTGACAGGAAAAAGACCAGAGTGCTGAGGACATCCATCAGTGTTCACTTTGAGTAGTGCTCACTACAGACGCTCACATGTGCAGGATGACAGCAGGTATTATGGGCCAGTTTAAGCAACTGAACTGGCTTTTAGAAAAGCTGTGCCAAAATGGTAATAATAATTCTTAGAAAAATATTTCTATGAATGATAACAAGAGGGAGAAGCCTCTTGAATATTTACAGATTTACATCTGCCAAGGAAGTTATGTTTTAACTGTTTGTTTGTATCTTTGCTTGTTGGTTTGTGAACAGAATGACTTGAAAACTAATGAAAGGATGCCAATCTTAGGGAATGTTGGTCATGGCACAAGGAGGACATGATTGGATTTTTTGGTGCTGCTCTAAATCAGTGGATCCATGACTTCTTAGAAGGATTTATTAACATTGCACGATGGGGTAGTTTTCCCACATATTTCATTAATAACTCAATAAGTTCCCAACAGATTTTCAGGACATTTTCAGGAATGTTGGTCATGGTACAAGGACAGACTGAATATATTTTGGTGGTGTAACCAATCCAGACGTCGATGTGGAATTTGTTTAAGGATTTCCTAACAGTGCCACTTGAGCAGTTTTACACATTTTTGACAATGATTCATTAGACAGTCTTTTAAATGCCTTGGTGAAGCTTTGTGCTCTTGAGGCACTTCTGGTTTATTTAATGGAGTATGTTAACTGGTGTTTTGTTTACATTTAAGCAACAACAACAACAACCACACTTTTAAAGTGTCTTTTTGGAACTTTTGTCTTCTGTGGACCAAGACATACTTCTTATTTCCTTACTTATGTTTTCCTGTCCACAGTGAAAAAGAGTTTATTTAGAAAAACTTGTATTGGTCTTTATTTAAAAGTCATATTAGTCATCATAGATATTTGCTTTGGTAAATGTATTTCAAGGCTGTGGGTGCAGTGGGCCTTCATTTGCTTTGTCTGACACCGATCCTGCAGCAGTGTTTAAAGGTGTAAAAATAACTTATGAATGATTGATCATGTTGCTGTTGGTCTTGTTAGACATACATATTCCATGACACTGCTACATATTGCTACATATTACGATATTAATTTCAATCTAGATGATGGCCATATATGTACTTGTATATGTAGTTTAGTAAACTGAGTTCAAGAACAGCAGCAAGAAAAATCTTGAGTCATCATCTTAAAGTACAGCAGTGGTCATCTTTTGTATTATTGGTGTTTTCTTTTGCTGTCAAATTGCCGGATTGATTAAGACTAATCTAGTCATGAAAAAAACACTAGATTGGAAAATGTCTGAAGATTAATGATAATCTTAATGTCATTACCCAACATTCATGATGATTCTGTAAATTCACTGAAACAGGCAAAAATTAACATGTTCTCTTGATACCATCCCAAAAGATTGACAGGAAAAAGAACAAAAAAGAATATTATATAAGAACATTACATTGTGGATTATTCAATACAGACTTAACATGAAGTAAGTCTATTTTTAATATAGTCTTTGTTATATTACTAATATATCTATCATGAATTATAGTTGATGCCAGTGATGTTGTAGGGGTCAAGTGTGAATTGGCTCATTCACGAAGGACCTGCCTTAGTGATAGTAAAGGTTACTTACATATTGACGCATTACAGTGTTTGTAGTTCAATATATTTCATATTTAGGTATATTTCATGGTTAATAATTTAGTTAAAATGAACTGTCATGATTATGTATTTGCATACTATTAGAATTTATTAAGTTAAAAAGATAATGAGACACTGACAATGTGTGATAAAAACTTTTTTTTTAGAAAAAATGCACAAAACCAGTCATGTGACCTGCTGTAGTGGAATGCAAGGTGAGCTTGTGTCTGTCGGTTAGACGAAGCCAGCTGGTATTGAAGTGTCACAGTTTTTGACTGTGCGACCTGACTATTTTGTACAACTTTTCTTTTATTAAAATTGCAAACTACAAGTTGTTGTCCTGTCTTTTGCGTACAAGGTTTACTGTAACTATAGCTTCAAGGGCGTTTATTTTTAGAAGATGCTTTTGGGAATACACATACAAATTTATTTGATTTTTAACAGATTGGCTGTGCTGATCTGCTCTTTTTTTTAAGTAATAACATGGAAAAGTATTTTACATTAAAATACAATCTAGCTCTCTTTTTGTTAGAGGTGATTAAAAACAGAAGTTTTATGAGTGTCCAGACTGCTTGGATGTTCCTGTAGTCTAAAACGTTTGGTTTAATAATGTTTACAGATCACTCTGACTTTAAGTAGGGCGCAATTCAAGGATGGTTTCCACAAAGGGCCATTAATAGTCCTTTTTTATTATTATTGTTAGTGCGCCTCTGCCAAGATAGCTGTAACTTTTATTTAAGAGGGAGGAAGTAAGAAGCAATGCCAAATACTTAAGTAAAAATAGATGGCAGTCATTGATGGAGTTTAAAAATAGAGAGATGTATTAGGGGCTGGGGCTGCACTGGGATATTTATGGCACAGGCAGGCTGCTGTTTACAGGAGGAAGCAGCCCACTGTGCACTTATCAATAACATCATAAAACCCCAAATACCTTTAAATGCAGTCACCTCCCTTGTCCATTTCAGGAGAGATGCATCCGAGGTGAAATTAAATCAGTTTTATGGGAGGATGAAAGGGATTACTCCTGGGGTCTCTTCTATTCATGGACACAGCAAATGCAAAAGATGTATCACTTTCAGAGTCGACATATCTCTCATTACAACATTTTTTCCATTTCTCTCCTCTGAGAATGTCAAGCTGATGTATACAACAGGGGTTTGAGGAGGAAATAAATCTGACACACAGAACACAACAAGACACTGATGTGGAAGGACATTATTTCACCAGTGTTGCATGTAAATTTGTCATAAAAGCAGACTAGAAAAATGCACTGTAAAGTAAATGATAATGAATGATTCAGCAAAACGCTTAAGATTTCATAGCTTGGTTTACCCTAATGCCTAAAACTTGGGAAATGGGGTTGGTTGTCATTTTGATTATACAGAAAAAACAAATAAATTAATTAATTAACAAAAAAATAAGTAAGTAAATATATGAACGAGTAAATAAATATGTTAATAAATACAAAGGATTTTGGATTCAGAAGTGCAAAAACCCTGCAATTCCTCCAGTGACCACTTGAGGCCAGCTGACACAAAAAGTCACATACTGTATATACTGTATTAACCATTTTTCATGAAGAGATTGGGCTTGACTGATTTCTGGTCCACAAAAGACTTTGGCTGCACCAGATCATGACTTTATGGGCACAAATTGAGGCAAAATTCTTTGCATAGATCCATAGTTTGTTTTTAAGTGGATACAACATATACATAACTGGGAGTATGGCTCATATGACTGCAAGCAAGTATGTTACTGCTGTTTGTCAAGAGTCATAATGTGACGTTTGTGGAAGATGATACAGCTTTAGCATTATGCTTTAAAATCCACACCTTCACAGGGTAAAGGTTTGCTTTCCCTCATGCTGATGCCCCCTCCCCAACTGTAACAGATGCTGACTGTGTCTATGGACAGTAAAGTAAATGGGGAATTAGCCATGAACTTCAAGACTAACAGTCATCTCTGTTTTTTTTCTTATTCATTTTATCACGACAAATGCTTTTTAAAAAAAAATCGCACTTTTTGCTGAATTTATGCAATAGTGGTATGCCACACATTTTGCTGACTAGATGGTGTTTGATGCCTGTCAACCCCCTGCCCACTCGCCTATGGTTGTAATTCAACTCAGCCTCCAGGACAGTGTTTTACTTATTCATTTGTATTTTTTTTCTCCAGCAGTTAAATCACAGTGACACAGGTTACATGATGGTTTAGCAGTGATCACCATCCGTATTTCAATTGGAGATCCCTCATGATGAAAAAGAATGCAAGATCTACCTGTCCAATTCACTGCAAACTTTATTTAACAATTAATGTTTTATTCATAATTACTAAATTTCCCCATATTTAAACAATTTGATACAACATTCAATCCATAAATGTGATAAAGGGCTGGAATAACAATATAGAATCGGTGGATTTCAAATTACACTTATGCAGCCTAACATGAAACAAAAGTCATGACTCTTAAGAGCTGAAGACTAGAACAATGCAAGCACACAAAAGATATTAATCTGACTGAATATCTTGCAAATATTGCAAACTTATGAGCTGAAAGGAAATCAGTTAGACACAATTATTCTTGCAAAGCAGCTGGCTTCATCAGATTCATGTATGTTAAAACATGGAACACCAGACAGAATTAAAAAAATACCCATTAACCCGTCCAACTGGGCAACATCCCATAGAAAATGATTGTGAAAGGCAGAACCTTTAAAGAAAGACTAGTGGTTAAATGCATGTTTGTCAGATTTATTACAGGTCAGTTAGAGCCTTGCAGACACTTCTTACTTTCAGAATAACTACACAACACTCAGGCACTTACAGTTTTGCCTTCAATTAAATGTTTAGGTGCACTTAAACATGATAGTTTTGTTAAATAACTGCTCTGATTATATGGGTCCTGTACTGCTTGTATCTACTTTGAAATGCTATATAATGTTATGTGTTACTTGTACTGTTGAATATTAAATATCTGTTCTCCCTCTGAAACAAGTTATTTCATGTCACAGGGCTATCCTCTCAATACATTTCTCAAACTTCTTATAGAAGGGGTGTCCAAACTATGGCTTGAGGGCCAAATGCAGCCTGCTGCCATTTTTGAATTGGCCTCTGAACCACTTGAATGAAATAAGATATTTTTATTACAGCAGCAAATAACATCTATCATGCACATTTTCTGCCATATGCACTTTGCCACAAGGTCTCATTTACAAAGTATATTGCAATATTTATCTTCAAGCATCAACAGTCTTGCAGTTTACTCTTGTTTTGTGTCTGACAGATAAGTTTCTCTGCTGTTTGGAGGGTCATTTTGTTCTGACTAGTGGCCCTTTTCCATTAGCCCTATGCTGCGTTCCATTAACCTCGAAACTGGGAACTGGGAAATGGGAGTGACGTCATCTCCGACTTATCTGCATTCCAGTTGAAGTCGGAAAAAAACAAGCCGATCGACCAGGCTATTGTTAGCTGTTGTGAGCACGCCCTGCATTGTTGTTCACAAATATCACATGAAGAACGTGATTATCACTATGGCAGCATTTTTGTAAGTATAAGTCTAACAATACTATGTATACAGCTGGTAAATAACTGTTCACACTGGGGGCTGCCATCTTTGATTCCAGATAAAATTTCCTACTCGGAACTGGGAAATTCCGACTTCCAACTACAACTGGAACGCACCACTACTCTACTCTACTCGACTCTACCCGGCTCTACTCTACTCGCCTTGTGCTGCTTTTCCATTAGCCCCAGTCAGCTGCTCAATGGGGTGAGCGGCACTGCGGTGATGTCATTTTGAGCGCGACACAACAATCTGTGGCTTTTGTCACAAACCGAGTAAAAAAGGAAAGCAGAAGAAGGCTGCAGGTGGCAAGAAGACATACCCCTTGAGAAGCATGGGAGAGTTTTGGAAGCTATACAACAGAATGAAGCCGAGGACGAGAGCAATCGAGCTGCAAAGAAAAGACGTATGAGGGTAAACTAACGGTAGCTACCGCTAGCATGCTAGGTGGTCGCTCATGACTCATCGATGACGACATTGTCTGGCCAATCAGTAGCCGGCAGTCGGTGATGTCATCTTTCAGTATCGACTCAGCTCGCTTGGAACCTGAGCGGAGTAGGTACTAAAATTAGCTTGTTTTAGGAGGTACCAGGCCAGTGGAAACACGCTGCAAATCCAGTAGGGCCAAGGCGTGCTAGTGGAAAAGGGCCAAAGGCGTGATAGCTCAGGGCTACAATAGCCCCTTGACAGATGATAACGCACCCCTAAACCCTAAACCTTTAACTTAAATATACTAAAAGTGAGATGCAGCAAGTGGCTCAGTTGTCCACGTATTCCCCTTTAAGCGGCCCTTGATGTAAAAAGTTTGGACACCCCTGACTTATAGCTACAGACTTTTTATGCTCAAATAGACCTGATACAGTTTTTCCAGTTTGAGGCCTGATGGCAGACATGCAATAGGGCAAATCAAGCTGCTTTCCAAGGTTGTGCGCATGAGAAAAGGTCTATCCTGTGCATAAGATGAAGGCCAAACTATCTCAGACATCTAGTATCCCTGGTCTATAAGGACAGCCAACCCATAGCAGGTCATAGTGGCAAAGACAGTTGGACCTGTTAAAATAAATTATAAGAATATAGGGCCGCCAGCTTAACCGCAACACCCCTCAAGCTTCAGTAAATTTGGAGAAATGCGTGACAACTGATCCCGTTCTCCCCTATCCTTGGTTTTATTGTTTCAAAATTGTACTTTATTATTTAACTGTGACGCATAAAAGTCAATAATGGTGAAAAAGCTCATGCAATGTCCTGAAACGCTCAGTGAGTGCAGGTGGTGAACAGGCCAGCTGACGGAGGAGCTGGAGGAGGGGCAGACAGACAGCCGGGCTGCCGGAGGAGCTGCTCGGCACAGACCGACCGACCGACCGACAGACAGACAGACAGCCCGACCGCAGTGAACCTGCGCCGCGCCGCCGAGTCCCGGGCAGAGAGCTGCCGCTGCTCTGTGCGGGGGTTTAACCAGCAGATCATTGTCTTACTGTTTATATGAGAGTCACGCTGGGCTTCAGATGATTCTGTGCTGCAGAAATACATGAGCACCGGTATTTATTGTCAAAAAGTTGCAGCATAAAATGTCAATATTACCGTTCACCCCTCCGATCGTGAAGAGGCTCCTGGGCTGGAAGAAAGGAGAGCAGAACGGGCAGGAGGAGAAATGGTGCGAGAAGGCTGTCAAAAGTCTGGTGAAGAAGTTAAAAAAGACGGGACAGCTGGACGAGTTGGAGAAAGCCATCACAACACAGAATGTCAACACGAAATGCTTGACCATACCCAGGTAAGGACACGGGCAGAGCTAACTAGCTGTCTGCTCCCTGCTATTGTTGATGACAGCTAGCGTTAGCCGAGTAGCATGCTAGCTAGCTTTAGTCGATATCAGAAGCAGCTTTCTTTCTGCTTTTCAGTGAATTTGATGTGAGGATGTTTGTCGACTCTGCAGAAATCGCTTGTTTTGTGTAATGCATCGGGCATAAATTCTCCCGATAAGAAGCTTTAGCTGCCATAGCTGGATCAGTCAGGCAGTGCAGAGCTAATGCTAGCAGATCACAGACTGGACCTGCTTCTGTCTGCAATTTGCAATTTGTCTGTGTAAATATAAAACGACTGATCAGTTTGATAGATCTTAAAAGACCAATCATGTAAGGTGTATTCTTAGTGTAGAGATCGGTCTGAGTTGCTGTGAGGGGACACGAGTTGCCCCTGCCATTGAAACCATACATTTAAGACCGTTGTGTCATGATCACCACAGGTGATCTGTCAGTGCTCCACCTCACAGAGCAGGGATGTTACAGTGGGAGAAGCCAAGGGGCCCCTTCTCACCTGATGTGTCCCACCAGTCATGTTAGAAAGTCACTGAATTTATATGAAGACAGCAAGACCACAGCATAGTCTGCATCCAAGAACCTTCATTGTCTGAACCATGTGCAAAGACTAAACGCTTTAGCACATCACATTTTCCATAACTTGTATTTCTGTGTTTGAAGTAGCACTTTCCACTATCATTGGAAAGCCTGAGTTGTCACCCTTACTATGGGTCACAGCTTGGAAGGATCATGCATTTGAGAAATGAGCAACACGACTAAGTGTTGAGTGACAGCACCCCCCAAAACTGTGCTAAAATCCACCCCCCTCAGGAGGAAAGCAGGTCATGAAAAACCTGCGGAAAAGTGAGGCAAAGTGTGGGGAATCCTTTGCCATGTCAAATATTTTATATAACACTCATCCTCAAAAAATAGTCTCCCAAAACAAATGACAGGGTTTAGTCATGCCAAGGATTTAATCAAACAATGCTGGTAGTTTATGGAAAGTAGTATTATTAGTGAGCTACATGCTGTTAAGCCTGGGGGAAACACTAACAGCAACACATGCAGATATTAATGTAACATTACAACTGTGATGCCTAAAACAAAATAAAGAAAGAAATGTTTGAAATGCCAACATTTGAGTCACTGCTGGCTTCTTGCTGAAGGTTTTGTTAGGTTTATAGAAGATGTAGCTTTGTGCTTGTCATGTTTTAACTGTTGAACACTGTCTTGCGTGTTTTATTCACTGAAATTGAAATTAAGATTAAAGTTTGGGATTAAACTCTGGCTTGGAGCACTGGTTTAAAGTGTGTTTTGGCCGTGCTTGTAACAGTTTGATAATGAATGGGATGCAGTGATTGAAATGGCAAATGGCTGTGGAACTGTGAGCTAGCCAAATAACAGCAAATACACACAGTAGACTGCATTCTTTTTGATCATACCTCCTCACAAAGGAGCGTATGGGCAGGATACTGTCTGGTTGCACCAGCTGAACAGACATTTGAAATGTTCTGGAAAAAATCCTACACATAATCATCCGAAGAGACTGGGAATCGAGTCAGTTTGGACTTTCTGTTGAACATTCTTCAATTTGTAACACTTTGATCCTCCTTCAGAGAGTAAATTAAAGTGGTCCCTTGTAAATGAAGCTCATCCCAGTTATTCAGGCTACTGTGGTTGACAGTCTAAGACTCCTGACCTGCTGACCTGCCGAGCTGACTGCAGTGCATCTCTCCATAAGCTTCATAAACACACTTGACCGAAGTTCACGTGTGATGAAGAGGCGGTTTGGTGAGCAGTCCTCTGACTCACAGAGGATGTTTAGACTGGAGTGTGTGAACTCTGGGAAAGTTGGATTTCACTTTGGGATTTCCCAACCGGGATCACCAGGCTGTAACTCATAGTTTTCTGACATGTGAGGCAGATCGTTGTTGGTGTGACCTTTTTTTAGTGCACAAACACACATGCAGATATATGCACTGTGGTCAAAATGAGGCAAACAAAAACACATTCACTTAATTTGAATCTTAAAAATATTTCAAGGGTATGATTCCTTTTTCTGGCTAAGATGTAATGAGACGAGACCCTGATGGAAATGTTTATACCAACCCAAAAAAACTGAAATGAAACTTGTAAAGAAACACAACAATAAAGAGTAGAATGAATACACTGCTTTTCTTTAGCAGTAGGTATTCAGCAATATTTAATCAGGGTACCATATAAACTGGGATTCCCCATTATAATCTGTAGGCTGGTGACCATGGGTGTTGACCTCTTTTCCAAACCCTTTCTTCTGTTCATAGGAATGTGCTGAAGGCTCAAGAGAGGCGTGGGCGACTGTTAAGATTATGGTTTAAAGTTGGTGCTGTCACAGTCAGTGGGTTTACAGAAGAACAGCTGCCTTTCTATCTGAGTAATACAAAGGAATAAAAAGATCCATTGAGTCCCCAATAAAGGCCTTTTTTCTGTACTTTACCTTCTATGATGTGGATTAGTCAGAGGGTAATTTGTCAGCCTCAAAATGTTTTAGTGCTTCAAAACAAATGGTGCTTTTAAATTGCAGAGACATCCTACTTACATGGTAGGTTGATGCTTTTACATCAATACTGTTTGACCTATTTGTTGTAAAAGGTTAACCATGCACATTTTTGCTTCAGGCACAATGTATTGACTCTTAGGAAAGCTCAGAGTTTTCGGTTTAACATTATTTGGTAAATATGTTAGGGTTTGGCACTGACATGTGCCATTATTTACAGATAGATGATGTGACATTAG
Source organism: Scarus forsteni (assembly GCA_036419115.1). NCBI lineage: Eukaryota > Metazoa > Chordata > Actinopteri > Labriformes > Labridae > Scarus > Scarus forsteni. Next base: position 5,409,423 of record JAZDUH010000245.1, on the reverse strand, counting down.
GTGACCAGAAAACAGGTCTAAAGAATGTCTGTTTACTGTATGTTATACTTTTTCTACAAAGATGTACTAATGTTCAGAAGCCAGTGAAGCCTTGTCTGCTGTACAGGTTTTTTAGTGAATAAGGAATTGTCTTAGTCCAGCTGTGTGTCAGATTAGTCAGAAGGTGGAAGCATCAAACCATGGAGACCAGACATAACCCAGGTCAGTCTTACTAAAGGCAAAGGAATGCTGACCTCAGCTGACCCAGCCTATACACCCTCTGACCCACAATGCTCTTCACTGCAGTTTGAAGCAGAAGTTGAATTGTGGTTGGTAACTGTTTTACTATTTTTTTTACATAACTGCTTGAATGTTGTATTATGATTGCTATCATTATTGTCATTTTAATCTTATTTACTACTTGCTATCAGAGGTGGAAGTAATGAAGTAATGAATTACAAATACTCACGTTACTGTAATTAAGTATATTTTTTGGGTACTTGTACTTTGGTGGGTACTTTTTTCAAGCATGTAATTTTACTCATACTTGAGTACAGTTTACACCATGTAATCTACTTCGCTACATTTAAAATCATAAGTCACTACTGAGTACACCCACAATATGCCCACAACATCTCGACAGCGCCAATTAACCCATGACGTAAGGGGGTGACATTCCAAATAAAATAAGACAGAGCTAGCTAATGTGTGCGCATGTGCATGCAAAATTGAGCTGCAATTCTTGTTGTAGCTCAATATTTGGACAGCCACTGACCGGGGGTGGATTTAGGATTGAAGAAGTTCCGGGGCTTAGCCCGGATGAGTGATAGATTTTTTTTAAGCATGTGCAAAAAATTAGTGCTTTTTCAAAAATGATACAGCTTCTCAATTTCCAAAATCCAACCACTTTACAGCAATTGCATACATTAAGATGGATTTGAGCCATGTTTTATATATATAAACAATCATCCCCAAATATATTCATACTAGGGATGTAACGATATGAAAATTTTGTATCACGGTTATTGTGACCAAAATTATCACGGTTATCATTATTATCACGGTATTGTTGCAGTGTGCTCAAAATGTTCAAAAAGTACTTTTACACACAGTTTAATCATTTAATCCCTTCAATATTATCATCATAATGGTTCTTTTTTATCTTTTTTATCAATAATATGTCAAGAAATGCCCTTTGAGTACATTTTTACCCTTCTTTCATGAGAAATAAAAATAAACAGTCCTGGAAAGTATTTGTCATTATTATGTTATAAAAGGTGTGATTACAAAAAAAGAAAACAACTGATCTGAACTTCAAACAGGATTCTCTTCATAAACAGCTGTATATGAACATGTTCAAAGTTTTGAGATGACAAAAAATGAGCTTAAACTATTTTGTATAAACTCACACATTTTTGTTTGCCTGCAAACAAGTGTCCATGTTACAGCTCCTTATATTAGACCATGTCCAGGGATTTTTTTTATTTCAAATGACGATAGTCCTTGAAGCAATTAACCCCCTTCATGATTCTCCTCTGGTCTCCCCTCTCCCTGGCAGATCTCTTCAGTATTTGCTCCTCTAAATATTTCCAAATAACGATCGATGAAATCCATAAAACACGAACTTTGACGAAAAAAACGATCTGTGTCAAAAAAATGGCGAATACACGGCAAAACAAAGGCAGGAACACAGTCCAGAATGATACTAATTCTGTTATTTATAAGATTTATACATTTTTGGATAGAATTACTGGTAAGTAACCTGTTTTTCTCTCAGGTATGGCTCACTGAATCCTCCCCCTCTCTCTCTCCCTCTCTCTCTCTCTCTGTCTCTCCCTGCGGATCCGTCAGTTCATTTACTCGAGGAGCTCCTGCCGTTGAAATCGCGCACGTCTTTTTCTTTCGCTGCAGCTTCGTGTTTAGACAGGGAGACTGTCTTCTATCAGTTTCTCCTCAGCTTCCCTGTAAAAATCCAAAATCCAACCAGACTCCAGAGTCCGTTTTGAGAAAACTCTGCTATGGCTCGAGCTCCGCTCTCAGACTCAGAGGCCAAACAATGCAAACTGCGCATGCGCACATCGGTTGAGGCCGCTTAATCGAGGACAGAGACATAACTCCGGCTTTTCCAGGCAAACAGCAGCATCACCGTGCGTTATTGACACAGGGTGGTAAACAAACATGGTAAAACGGTCATTTTAAAAAGACATGGTAATGATTACCGTGGGAAATTTTACCGCGGTTTACCTTTTTACCGGTAACCGTTACATCCCTAATTCATACCCTTCCATTAAAGAAAATTTACAATAGTCACTCAAATAACTAGAAACTGAAATAGTTATAATAAAAAAAATGGCTTAATTTTAATTTATTGAAATAAGACATTGCTTTGGAATTGTGGTTGAAAAGAATAACTAAAAAAACCGTCCTGGACAAATCAGAGCACCAGAATACCTTGAACAGGAGCAGAAGTCTGATGGAGAGTTACAGGAAAAGCTTGATTTTTAATAATTGCCTCAAAGGGTTGTCCAATAAAATATTGGCGTACATGTCCTTATGCCTGTTTGCTTTGTATATAATATATATTTCTGTTGAACTCCAGTACTTAACATTACTTCAGATTTGGGGCTTTTCAAAAAGCATCCAGGGCCCGGGGCCCAAGTTGTCACCGATGCAATAAAACATCAATTGGTTCAAAAGTAATAAATACTCTGAGTATTTTATGAGAAGACTACTTTGTACTTTTACTTAAGTATTTTTTAACACCAGTACTTTTACTTGTACTTGAGTACAATTTATGCAATGTAACAGTACTTGTACTTGAGTACAGATTTTCAGTACTCTTGCCACCTCTGCTTGCTATGTGTGGCTGATTGTCTGAAAAGATGAGATTTTAAAACTGAACATCAAACCCCAAGGATGAAAATTGGATTCAGAATAAAACAAATGTCTTCGCCATTCCCTGCCACTACGAGAGGGACATCTGTTCTCAGGCTGAATAGTTAAAAAGATTAAATTATTTCAAGTGTTGTCAAAAAATTTGTCGTTTTTGTTGTGGCGTGCAACTATTCTGTCAGCTGGGAGCTGTTAAAGCTACATGCTGACAGAAGAATGATGTGTTGTATTGCACTTTAGAGGTGTATTTGTGCTGTGTTATCTTTTGCTTAGTACTCTTAAGTAAAGATTCAGGGCTTCAAGTCAAATATGAAACAAATGTTCATTATTTGTGATTATATGAACATGTTTTGATGGCAGATAAGTGTTGGTCAGTCAGACAAAGGACAGTGTTTACATAAATAAATCTATCATTCAAATTAGAATAGAACAGATTTAGCCTTGTCGTAATGATTTTACTCCATAAATTATTTAGCCTTGCAGAGCAGACAGACCTGCCTGATTCTGAAATCCTACAGGTCCGTCTTGCCAGCCTCCATTGTCCAACGAATTCACTCGGCTGAATTCTTAACGGCCCAATCAGGGAAGAGAGGCGGGAGCAGCAGAACGCGGACGTGACAGCAACCGGAAATTGAGAACTGGAAGTTGAGAACGGACATGCTGATTAGCCTATTGTCCTCATGGCTACTCAGTGAAACTTGGCGAAATCTGCCCTCCTCAGAAGTTTACTTGTAGGGATTGTCTTTGACGAGATTCATGTCACATATAAGTGTTAAATGAATCATCTGTGTGGTACAATTTAGTGTAAGACGATAGCACCTAAGTTAACAGTTAATTAACAAGTTAATAGCACCTAACGGTCATGAACTGTTGTTAGCTGTTATTAGCCTTTAGCCGCTATGTATGCTACATTATAGGAGTCAACCCTGCTTGATGTGGATTGGTCTGTGATGAATGTGACAAGCCAAACGATTGTCCAATCACAAGCTTGTGTTTTTTTTTTATGTTCTGCCCCTGAAAACAAATTCAAAGGGCTCCTACCCATGGATGTATTATAAGAACTGGATAGCGTGGCTCCGCCTTCCACCATGTAACGGTTTTGAAGCCATAATATCCCCCGTCAGGGTGCTGCCATTGTGCAGCCAGGAGAGAATCTGGATCATATCTGGATGCAGCTGTCGTAAACGGTCGCAAAACTCTGCAGCATACAGCGTACCCAATCATTGTGAAACTGCCGTAAACCGCGGTTATTTTTTAAACTCTAATAACTGATGAAAAAGAAACTTTTCAGAAAAAAGAGGACTTGGAAAAAACGCAGCCCAATAATACTTTCATATCACCACAGCATACGGATGGGAGAAATATTTCTATGAGGTGTATTAATTTTTTGAAGTTTCACTTCGGCCCGTTCAGATGAATGGGGGAGATGGAGAGTTGACCTATACTACAGCCAGTCACCAGGGGGAGCAGTTTTTGTGGCGACTTCAATTCGAGCCCAGCGACATGACGTCCATGTTTTTTACAGTCTGTGCTCTTACCCAGATGGACTAGTGAAATATTTCTGTGGCAGATATATTGAGCTGCCCATCGGGCTTGTCAGGTTATAAATTATTAAGACACAGTAATAATTCTATCTAATTTTTTTTCACACTGAATGTGTGATGGCTGCAATACCTGCATGTGATCAAGTCAAAGCTTTCAGACTACAAACTTATTTCAGCCAAAACAGAAAGAAAATGACAAGTAGAGAGCCATATTTACATGAATCCATCTGGTATGTACCTCCATACTGTTACAATATGTCTCAGAAAAGATAGAAACCATTCAGTCACTCTCCCTGTCTGTTTCTCTCACAGATGAAGCTCAACTTGCATCCTTTGTGGAGAAACTCTCCTTTGTCCGTAAGAACATTTTCATTTTGCAGATTTGCAGATCAGTTAAGCAATGAATAAGACTGTGAGGAGATTTACTGTTCTTCCTTCTGAGCTTTCAGTAGAAGCTCATTGTTGGGGTGATATGTATTGGAGAGAAAGAGCTGTGACAGCATGGAGACGCGCTGAGGCCGTAGGACATGCACGCCTGGTGTGAAAGCTGTAGTAAAACTCGCTGGAGCTGTACAGAAAGTGCACACGAAGAAAACACTTCCAATGGGAAACTGGCTAAAGAGATTTTTTTTTAAAAGTTGGTTTATGGGCATTTTGTGTTTTTTTTTTTAATAGTGGAGAGAGAGAGAGACAGTGGATAGGCTTGTGAAGGGATGTGAGAGAGAGTAGGTTAAGACAGTCTAAAAAACTGACCAGAGGCTGGATTTGAATCTTGGTTGGCAGAAGCACGTATCCCGGTCATGCCTGGTTGCTTACCTGTCCACCAAACCAGCACCCCCTGTAAGAGACGTTTTTGCCCCTGTTATTAAAGAGATGATCATGACTGCTAACCATACTCCATTCTTTGTTCTTGTTATGGAAGCCCCAGTGTGTCATAATTAATGCAAGGTTAAATAGATAGTTGAGAAATACTTTATTTATCCCCAAGGGGAAATTCTGTTGTCTCAGTTGCTCTTATACATAGATACCTACTTATATAGCATAGGGATATCAAAGCATGCTAAAATAGATCAAATAGACAAGAGACATAAAAATAGATACGATTTAGGTTAAGTGAAAATAATAAAGCAAGTTGCAACATGCAGAATCTTTAAGCTTTACTTCAACTTCCTTACGAAGGAAATAAATAAAATAAGTGAAGTGAGATGATGAATAAAACCAAGGAAATTGCCCTGTTAACATTAACAATATTTACAACATAAATATAAATATGACAGCATTGTGTGACAGTAAACCACATTGACTGGGTGGATATTATGGATATTGTGTTTGCTTATTTATAATATTATCTAATATCATGTCACATGTTCATGTCCAATGTTAGTGATTCACATAATTTGATTGACAGATGAAGTGAGAGCACAGTGTAGAGATTGATAACGCCATTGTTCAGCAATAAGACAAATGTCATTGATATCTTGAGGGAGTTCTGATCAATTCTCAGCTGGAACAAGTTTTTAGTTCTTCCAATTCCAATACCAGTATCAAGAATTGATCCAATACTGCTGAAAATGCTGGCATCGGTATCAGCAACTAGCGGAGTCCAGACACCATCCAATACCACATAATTTATTAAATTAGTAATCTATTTACTATTTAGCACCATTTAACTCTGGTACAGTTCATTGCTTCTCTTAAAACAGCTGCGCTGTGCTGCAACCTGCAGGGACCTGGAGGAATTGATCACATTACACAGACACAACGGACACACACGTGTGTCAGAGCCAGTTGACGTGAGGCTTGGAGCTAAGCTAAGCTAAAAGCACGATCATGCTGCATCATTGCTGTATTTATTCATGTTTTACAAAGGGTTACAGCTGAACCAGGCCTTACCATAATGATAATCATATCACAGTCATTTAGGCGAAGTATGATGTGTTTTGTATAACATACTGGTGTTGGATCGGTACTTGATATTGTCTGAGACCCACAGCACATGTATTGGTATCGAGAAGGAAAACATGATATAGGAACATCTCTACTCCCATCCATGTGGATGTCAACTGCAGCAGTGTTACAGTTCAAAGAGTGACCATGTTAGGTGAAGACCAGCTGATTTTCTTTCTTGCTTATGCCTTATTTTAATCCTAATCATAAAACTACAAATTAAATGTGTCTTGAACATTAAAGAGAAATTTGCTAGAACACTCTCTTTGTCCAAAAACTGTCTTGGCTCCAACAGCCACATATGATGAGCTCTCAAAAGTTTAAAACAGTGCTGCTTGTGGAAAACTTACTCTTAACTTTGTCAGATATGTTCAGTAACACAGGCTTAAAGTAATGCATTGCAAACCACAAGTTAAGATGTGTCTTCACACTATCATGCTCTATGTTAATATGCTTACATGTCACTGTCAGAGGGCTACAGTGTGCAGTGGAGAGTCAAGTTTAGATTATTATACATAAATATACATTGCATTTATCCTGAAATTTGCCTTAAACCACAAAACATTCATCAGGGGGGAGAACATTGCAACATGATTTCCCCAATATTGTCCAGCCCTACTTTCAACCTTTGTGACACCAGTCAGATGGCTGTGGTCTCCAGTTAGTGATTATCTGTTCAGACTGATGACATGTTAAAAGTTCTCCTGTATTGTTTTAATCTGCTTGTTTCAGTCTTTCCTCTGTGTTTTCCTCCTCAGATCTTTAGACGGGCGTCTCCAGGTCTCCCACAGAAAAGGTCTTCCTCATGTGATCTACTGTCGGTTGTGGCGCTGGCCAGACTTACAGTCCCACCATGAGCTGAGGGCTGTGGACCACTGTGAATTCGCCTTCCACACCAAGAAGGATGAGGTCTGTGTCAACCCATACCACTACCAGAGGGTGGAGACACCAAGTGAGTGTCGTAAATTACTACAACTGAAATAACTGTTTTCAAGATGATGTGTTTGCTTTGTGGTTTACAGCCAGTTCTTAACGAAGGTATGTGCTTGCTCTCCAGTTTTGCCTCCTGTCCTAGTACCACGGCATACAGATATCCCTGCAGAATTTCCACCTTTGGATGACTACAGCCCATCCATTCCTGAGAACACCAATTTTCCTACAGGCATTGAGCCCCAGAGTAACTATATTCCTGGTGAGGAGAGCACTGTCATTATTTCAACACAGCAAACATCATTTCTGCAAGCTCATGCTGCCAATTATTTTGTGTGCATTTGAATTGGAGATGGAGCCAAAATGAATGTGATTATGAATGCAGCGCCTTTCTTATACCAGTACTTGTCCAGGCATTGGAGAAAACAATGTGTGCAGAAAACAATTCTTTGGCAGATGTGTGTGTAATTATTTTTCTCTGTCATGTTCAAAATTGGCCAGGCATTGACAAAAACAAAACAAACCATCCAAGCACTTTAAGTCTCAGTTGTTTTAGTTATTTAATTCACACCATTGCCTTTGTTTGCCTTAGAATAGAACTGTGTGCCTCATTGTTATCTATGATTGTATGTACGTTACAGAAACTCCCCCTCCAGGGTACCTCAGTGAAGATGGTGAGACAAATGATCACCAACACAACAATAGCATGGACACAAGTGAGTAATGCATATAAATAAGCCACACAAAGCTTAATTTTAAAAGGTAATGATGTAAAAGTCTTAAACTTGAACAATCCTCTGTCTGCTCTGTTCCAGGCTCACCCAGCCTGTCACCCAATCCTGTTTCACCTGCAAACAACAATCTTGGTAAGAAAAGCAAACAGCCAGTAATTCATCATGACACATTGATTATTAACAGAACATATCAATAATCATCTAAACTTGTGGGTGGCTACAGTAACACTAGTGAAGTAACAACACTGCTTAAGAGCAAGACGTTGAAGGAAGGTAAATTAGTCGTGCATGGAGCTGTGCAAGTAGTAATTTTATCATTATTGTGACATGAAAGTTGTCTAAATGAAACTAACCCTAAATTCGTTATAAATTAAAAACAACTTGTTTGATGTGGTCAAGCTGAGTTTTGTGATGTTATGGTTTTCTCTCCAAACCCTTAGTGCAGTCAAGTGAAGCTAAAACTGTCCACCTTATGAATCCATTTGTGTCGATTTAGAGGAGAAAAGTTTGTTGGATTTCTTTTAGACTCAGAAAAAGCATGTTGCGGCAACAAGAGTTGTATAAACAAGGAGGAAAGCTTAGGCTGGGACACAAAGTTATAGCTTACATGCACTCATAGTCCTTGTTAAATGATCACTATCAGTATTGTTATTACATTACCAAACAAAATAAGAGTTACTGTACAACATGTTTGTCTCATATTCTGCCATCTAGGCATGACGGTCAGAAGATACACCAAGAGGCAGACTTGTAAATCTTTTTCAACTGCTGTTCATTTATAGGCATTAAGTTTCAAATTTATATTAAGAGAAAAAAAAGTTTATCATATTGAACCTAACTTATGTTATTTGTGAACATTCAATTGAATACAGGCTGAGAAAACCTGGCAAATCTCTGTATTCTATTTTGTTAACATTTTAAATGTTTCACATTTTTGGGAATCACAGTTTGTAGTTCAATCGCGAAAGCATTGCGTTTGGACAGCAACAGAATGACAACAGCATGACTGTTAAGGTCCGCAGATCCCGAGAAGCTAGCAGCATAGCAAGTCAGCAAACGCTTGTAGTTGATACAGAAACTGCGATGGTACACTGACATGGAAAAGATCAGACAAATGATCTTTTGAGTTTAAATGAGTTTAAAAACCTCTATTTCTGACGAGAGCTGATTGATGAAAACAACAAGTATAACAGTCACTGTATTTTGACTAGTATTTGAGCATGTTTACTCATTGCTTTTACAATACCAGCATCACATGTACTCTGATCACCACACATGACCAAGCCTGGAGGAAAAACTTTGTAGAACATTTCTCCAGGCAGACAGAACATGTTACCTTGATTATTGGAATTTATGGCTTGACTATAATGAATCCAAAGTTGTTACTGAAACAAAAACTGTATTATTTGCCCAGTACTGCATCTTACATTGTTAACATATGAGACAGTCAAGTCTGAATTTTCAGAAATCTCTAAATAAAGCTGCCATTCCACTGAGAGGTCTGTTCTGGTTCAGGAGACTTTGAAACAGCAATTCCCAATCTCAGTTGCATTTCCACAGTCAGCTGTGTCCTTACTTGAGGGCAGGGTGTAAGCCTGAAGATGATAGTTGCATCAGCTACATCACTGAGTGACAGAACAGCAGAGCAACACAGTAAACAAAGCAACAGTGGAGGACATCTGGTAATTAGTGATCGTCTTGGCATGTAGCTGTTCATCACAACAAGAAATCAAGCTTTGTGACAGAGAATGTTACAAGTCAAAAGGAAAACTACAAGAAAGTAAGAGGGAAAAGGGGACCTGGATGAGGAAGACAGTTCTTAAGGGTGCTTTTACATTAGACCCACTTGTTTCGAACCGTGTTGCAGCGTGGTTCGCTCCCTCCCCCTCCCCCCCGCTGGCTTGCATTCACACTTGCTACAACGAACCGTGCTCGGGCCCACTTGTGTTTTTACTCAGCTTGAAACAGCAGGGGGCGATATGCACGCAACTGGTTACCAAACCTGCTACGGAGGAAAACGAAGAAGAGGCTACCATGGTAACCACTTCCCGCACCAAACAACCTATGTTTACGTCTCGCTCTCTTCTTCATTTTTTTTTCCTTCTAATGTGTTTTTTTGTATCGTATTTGAGACGACATCAATGACCCTTCTGAAGCACCGGCAATGGAGTCCTTCGTGCTTTTATGAGTGTTTTTTCATTGTTTGAGACGCAAGCAGCGATCTTCCTCCCCACCCCCACATTTATTGTGCAGCTCGGAGGATAAAATGGGCCCATTCTGCACGGATGAGATGGTTTCTGAAGAGGCAGGAGACGATGAAACTTGCCTTTATATCGCTTTTTCTACCCGTCAACTCGCAGTCTTTCGTAAGGTGAGTGATAACAGACCACTCGTCGACTAGAGTCTAATGATTTCCACAAGGCATTTCACAAAAGTGCGGACAGGGAGTCGCACAACCGTGACGTCACACAGCAGCGGTCCCGTATCCTTGCGCGCTTGCATTCACATCTGAACCGAACCGTGACCAAGTCCTCTGCAATCGCGCTGGAGACCACCTCCCCAAGTGGGCCCGGTGCCCGGCCACGGTTTGTATGCATTCACACTACCAAAACGAACTGGACATTGGGCTCAATCGCACCCGGATCCGGGACAGGGCCCCGAGTGGGAAAGCACCCTTAGTGAAAGGCAGATTTCCCTAAGGACACATAAATGTATCTTGAATGGATATTTGCCCTTTAAAGTTCAAATTTGTGGAAGCATAGTTTACATTAATCATAAAGGTGTTACCATCTGGCTGTAGAGCACTCTCTGACTTATTCCTAACCTGGATAATCTGATGAGTTTGGACCAGTCACTCACCTTACTGTGCCGATTGATCAAATTACTTTGCCATTGTTAGCAAAACAGAATCATCTGTCACTGTAGAGATGGTCCTTTTTGTACAAGTGTAGGACAGCACAGACAATCAGGTTGGGGCTTAAAATGACTACATGTGTGAGGTGCAGATGACTAACCTGCAGAGGCAGTGGACTTGGCTGAGCCTCAGGCCAGAATCAGAGCAAGTGTGGGATGAATGGAGTCTTTGTCCATAGTCTGCTGCTGTCTGGGAAAGGCTCAAGGTAATGCAATAATAATCATATCCGGTTACCAGGTTATTCTATGTGGAGATCCACTAGGAAGTCTTTGTTAATAAGAAAATGTGTATGCCATGTCTTTGGGGCCACAAAGGTCGTGGGAAAGATCTTCTGAAAAGACATCAAAGTGCGGTTTTATCTGCAGTGTGCATCTTCACAAATAAACGGCTGGAGGACCACAGAGCAGCTCAACTATCTCATGACCTCCTGAGACCTGTGCTCAGGGATCTGACCGAAGCCTGTATGTGTTAATGTGTTTCCATCTCACCCCCACCAGACTTACAACCTGTGACGTACTGCGAGTCTGCCTTCTGGTGCTCCATCTCGTACTATGAGCTGAACCAGCGTGTAGGAGAAACCTTCCACGCGTCCCAGCCCTCCCTCACAGTAGATGGATTCACAGACCCTTCTAATTCCGAACGCTTCTGTCTCGGTTTGCTGTCCAACGTCAACCGCAACTCTGCTGTAGAGCTCACACGCAGACACATAGGTGAGGTCTTTTATTTTGTCCTAATTCTTAAATGGCCACAATCAGCTGGCTGTCTGTGCAGAGAGACAATGTCCTTTTTACTTTCTCCAGGTCGGGGTGTGAGGTTGTACTACATCGGGGGAGAGGTGTTTGCAGAGTGCCTCAGTGATAGCGCCATCTTTGTCCAGAGTCCCAACTGCAATCAGCGTTATGGCTGGCATCCTGCCACTGTGTGTAAAATACCCCCAGGTTGGCACAAGCAGATATGCAGAACACTCAACCACATCTGAACCAAATCCCACAAATTGTTTTTCTTTGCAGTCCTATTCAGCCCCATGATTGTTTTCCTTTGCAGGCTGCAACCTGAAGATCTTCAACAACCAGGAGTTTGCTGCTCTGCTTGCACAGTCAGTTAACCAGGGCTTTGAGGCAGTATACCAGCTTACCAGGATGTGTACCATCCGCATGAGTTTTGTTAAGGGCTGGGGAGCTGAGTACAGGTAATAAAAATGCCTTATATCTGTATTTTTTTAAATAATTTATTTTTTGGCATGAATTTGTTGACTATTTCTGAGCTTATATGACTGTTAAAGTCTTAAAAATGACAAAATATTATAAGGTGTTAAATCTGTGTCAAGTTTGATATGAAAGTTGCAAGAATTGAATAATATATTTCTGTGTCCAAACCACAGCAGTCGACTGAAAACTGGTAGAAGTTTGATTTAATTTAAATGATTTGTGTGATTCAGGATGGAAATTGAAAACCAACTCCAGCTGAGAATTGCCAACAGCTCATTCATGGAATTCACACCATCAGTCTTTAGCTTAACAATTCCTCTGCTAACTCTTCCACTGTGTTCTGCATGCCTTGAAAATCGAGGGCGCTATGGTCCCATGTCAGCAGAAAGATGCCAAAGAGGTTATCGTGGCAGACAGCAGGCAGAAGTGGTCAAAATTGTGGCTCAATTTTCAGCAAAAAGATGCTAACAGCACAACATTTAGCGGGTGGAAATAGCAGGAACTTGCAGAGGCATTTCTTCTTTGCTGAGAGTTGCTTTTTTAATTTTTTTAAAGGCATTATTCCACAGACACAACAACACGAAGAGTAACTCTGGCCCATTTCCACTAGCCCTACTCTGCTCTACTTGACTCTACCCGGCTGTACTCTACTTGCCATGTGCTGCTTTTCGATTAGCCCCAGTCGCCTGCCCAACGGGGTGCAGTGTTGCTGTAAACAGCTGAGCGGCACTGCGGTGACGTCATTTTGAGCGCAACACAACAATCCGTGGCTTTTTGTCACAAACCGAGTTAAAAAGGAATCAGGAGAAGGCTGCAGGTGGTAAGAAGAAATCCCCCTTGAGAAGCACAGGAGAGTTTTGAAAGCTAAACAACAGAATGAAGCCGAGGACGAGAGCAATCGAACTGCAAAGAAAAGACGTATGGGGGGTAAGCTAACGGTAGCTACCACTAGCATGCTTGGTTGTCACGCTCATGACTCATCGATGACGACATTGTCTGACCAATCAGTAGCCACTAGTCGGTGACGTAATCTTTCAGTATCGACTCAGCTCGCTTGGAACCAGAGTGGAGTAGGTACTAAAGCTAGCTTGTTTTAGGAGGTACCTGGCTAATGGAAACACGCTGCACATCGAGTAGGGCAGAGTAGAGTAGGGCCAAGGCGTGCTAGCGGAAAAGGATCATTAGAGCTCACGAGACAAGTTGCTCTTTTTCTGTATTACGTTATTCTTAGTTAAATCCTCACAATAGTCAGCGTTTTAAAGCAAAAGGCTCACGGTCCTGGTCTGACGTCCTTGTTTTGCATTTTAAGTCACTGGTTAACATCTGTCTATTATCTACACTGCTCATCCTTTTTGGGGTCGAGGGGCCTGCAACCAGCAACCTTCTTGCTGTGAGGCATGTGCACAGCTCACTTTGCCACCTCACTGTTTAACAGATACTCTCGAATCAGACAATTTTCTTTTGAAGTTTTTCTCCTTTTTGTTTTTCCCTGACTGAGAGTGTGGGTCTGTCATTCATCCAACTGGCATCGTCTAAAATAAGAAAGAGCCTTAATTTCTGAAATAAGCATACATTAACTGAAATTTGGGGGATGGAGAATGATTGGGTGGTATGCATACACAGTCACAAACTTGGAAATGCAAAACAAGTTGATGGGGGAGGGTGCATCCGTGAGTCGGCAAGAGGGGGTTGAGTAACGGATGAAGAATGCAGCAGGCATGCAGTGGTGAAGGGGACATGGCGTGGGAGGTGAACACATTTCAGACACCCTCGGCGAGGGGGATTCCCAGCGGACTGCAAGTGCTGTGTGTTATATTTCTGGCACCAAACACCTCGGAGAAAAACATCCCTGATAGAAACTTGAATGACTTCAGGAATAGCTGGTAGAGTTGGCTCCATTGCTCACCATAAATCAGCTTTGACTGAACACTTGAGCAAACTCGGTCACTGTCTTGCATATATTGAAATTAAATAAATGATGAAGTGTCTAAAAGGGATTTAAATGAAATGTCATCATGATCTTAAATGAAATGTAATGGACTGTGTCCTGCTCTGTGCCCTGCAGACGTCAGACAGTCACCAGCACCCCCTGCTGGATTGAGCTGCACCTCAACGGCCCTCTGCAGTGGCTCGACAAAGTCCTCACACAGATGGGCTCTCCCAGCATCCACTGCTCCAGCGTGTCGTAGAAGATACTTTTCAAGGAGTTCCTCTACAAATTGACACTCTAAAACATGAACCACATAGGAAGACTCAGGCGTCTCAGGAAAGAGACACCATTCAAAACGATGTATGATGACCCTCCTCCCCTGCTGTCAGACATTTCACCTCACATCTGTAGCACTTTCCTTTGTCCCATCTCGTGTTTCCATGCAATAGTTTCTTCACAACGTCATGTGTTTAAAAGGCAGCCACAGGGTATTTTCATAGGTTTAAAAAAAAAAGTTCATTCAGACATCTTGTCTATGTTCAGTGTTTTCAAAAAATCTGGAACTGAAAAGTTAAAAATTCTGGTAAAGTCTTACCTTTGACCTAAATATCTTAAAAGATTTTTGATTCTGTGAATTAGCTCGTATTATGACAGAAACGTCATTACTGGTGGTTCAGAGCCATTTGTAATCAATGAATGACACTTCTATCATTTGAACCATAAATTAACATTTAAAGGGTTGTTCTAATAGTGATTAAATACATCTTATTTAATTAAAATTTTAAGTACCAGGTACTTTGCCCATAATGGTTTATCTGTATTAAGACAGTGTTGATTATTTCATTGATCTTGTAATCGGTATTTTATCTATTTTAAACTAAATATAGGCATTAGCACCATCTTTTCTTGAAAAGAACCCTTGTATGAAAACTATTTTGCTCAGTGAAAGAGACATTTTATAAGTTATTTTTGCATACTGTCCTGCATGGGAATATATTTTTTTTATTGCCTCAATTTGATTGTACATAAATATTTATAGCTTGTGATTTCCTGTAGTTTTATTTGCTTGAAACTTTGGACCTGACTGACCTCTGGCATGAGCATACTTAGGAAAACTTTTGCTTAAATGACCCACGACTTCTTCTGCTTGGACACTGGCTTTTAAAACACAAGTTAACCGGTTCTTCAGTGAAAGACAGGACCACTGTACCAGCTTTACAGTTATTTCCTTAACGGGACATACACCAAGACGACGATCTAAATTCCTGGTGGAATGGTTGAATATAGGCACTCTCCGGCTACAGTGTGAATCATCTGTTGATGGCGTGTCGAGTGAAAACAAGCGCTGGTCTTTTCACATGTTGCCATCTATTAGCCAATGTTACACTTTGCTCCTTCTTAGTAAATGATGCACTTCAATCCTACTGTTTCGATAGGTGTAAAGCTTTAGTTTTAGTGGTAGTTTGCCTGTCCAGTAAAAGCTGTATACTACACGTACATTTCTACAATATTGTAAGGCATGTGTTATATGCTCGGTGTTCTTGGTCATTGTCTATGAAGCCACCATGTTTAGCTTGCACTTACTGACAGAATAAAAAACCGAATCACCATGTTATCTCTCTGACACAGATACATGGTTCTTAAATGAAATACTGTGTATTGCAGAGCGTTAGATAGATGGTAACTAGTTTTAGCACTTGTACTCCTTGATTTCTTTAACTGGGGATGTCTGTTCCAAGTCTTATGTACATGGTTTTTCATGTAGCCTAATACTTGTTCTTAAATGACCATTGTTTTGTTATCTGGGAAAAAAATAATAAATTGCAACTGAAAAGAAGATCCTTGGTATTTTCTTAGGACAAAAAAACAACTTGGATGTAAATTCTCTGTTCTCACTGCCAACCTGATACAACAGCTCACAATAAAGAAATTAAGTCATCCTAAAAGAAAACAACTTTTAAATCACAACTCTTTATATTCATTTAACAACATGGGCATTAAATGTCTCGCAACTCTTAAAGGGACAAGGCACATTACATCACTTGCATTAATATGTGACATCTGTGACCCAAAGGACAAACACATAAATCAAAGTCCATGATTTCATTTGATTTTCCAGATGCAGCACTATTGCGTCGGGGTTTTCTTCAGGTTTAAAAGGGAATCATGAGAGGAGGAAGAGGACCAGGGCCATCCTTTTGGCTGTTTTTCCTTTTATCAAGATGCTCAAATTATTCTCACTCTACGGCAGTATATCATGTCATTTAAGGGCTAAACTCTTCCAAATGTTTGACCGCAGTACCATGTGTATGCATCTCAGCTCTCCAAGTGCAAGAAGTGAATGAGAGGGCGCTGGGTCATCTTGGACTCCCAGGAAAGGAGGAGGATCAGGAGAAAGGAGACAGAGTCACAGGAAGCTACTTTCAACTTTCCTCTCCTGAAGATAAACCATCAATCTCATCGTCATCACCCCCGATGGCCATCCAAAATGCTTTTGCTACCTGGAAAGCAAATTGATGATGAATATTTTCTAATGCAAATTGCATACCTGTTGAACTGTTTCAATATTACTGTTCATCTTCCTTGAGATTACAAATTAGATTTATACTTATAGCTAAATCTAAAACAAAAGATTCTGCTCATTGAGACTGTTAAATGGTACATTGTCCCTGATACAAATGCGAAGTTAATAAGCTAAATTTAACTTGAAAAGTAAAACTCAGAAAGCATGTTGTCAATTTCAGTTAAGCTTACAGCAGTCATAAAAGTTTAATCTGACAACTTCCCTCTCACATACCATATCTCTGAATAGTAATTATAAAGGCAAGCTGAGATACAACTGTTACATTTTCACAATTTTCAAACAATGTGTTAGTTATTTGTAGTTGAGTTGTAAGTTGCCACTAAAGAACAACTTCCTAAACCAATCTTTATCATCATTCTTCATATAAATATGTCTGAACTGGTATTTAAGTGGCTGCTCACCTTTTCTGCATGAACTTTTCTCTGTTCATGAGGTAATGAAGAGGCTTTGTCTGCAGAACAACATCACAAACAAAATCAAAATCAAAATCATGAATTACATCTGCTTTTAAAGTATTTTGGACAAGTCAACAAGCTAAGAAATACTGAACATCTCAATGTTCCTTTGCTCGTACCTTTCATCTCTTTTAATTTGGTAAAGAGGCGTTCAAAGTTATCCACATCTGCGTCGCCAGCGGTGAGATTAGCAAGCTCCTGAATGTCCAAATCAGTCATTGCATCTGAGACAAACCGAACATAAGAATATGTTGAGGGACATATTCATGAAGCAACAAGATTAGCTCTCAGAAATTCACTAAAGTCATACAATTTATTTCATCAGAGGCTGTTCACTTACCAACTACAGTGTCTGCCTGTGTGTCTGCATTTGGACTACTCTCTGTGTGGTTGGCCTCCTCATTTACAAGTGAGCCCTCTACTGGCAGACTGGAAGACTGCAGAAGAAAAAGTAAAAAGAGAATTCCTCTGAAGGGAAACTTGATTTTCAAAAATGAGGTAAAAGTATGTTGAAAGTTAGATTTACAATGACTGACTTAATTAAAGAAAAAATATTTCTTACAGGAGGATCTTGACAGCTGCGTGGGTTGTTATGTCGTGAAGCCACCAAACTACTCATAAGTCCAAAGCCTTGGTTGTGTCCTGTAAAAAACACACCCACATGTATACAGATGTTAATTGTTGCACACGTACAGATAAACTGAAAGGTAAGGAAAAGTGTACATTACAGTATCAGTGATGTGTTCCTACCATCCTTCATCTCCACACTTGACCAAACATTGGCATTGAGAGCCTGCACAATTCTCTTCACGCCTGTAGATTCTGGAAAGTCATCTGGCAAAGGTAACAAAAGCAGTGAGAATAACAGGGCAAAACTGAACAAACTTAACAGATGAAAAACTAACTCTTTATAAGAGTTCTGCTCTCTTTAAACTCACCATCCTCATCTGGCAATTCTAGAGGATTTAGCTCCACAAGCTCAAAGGCATGGGCCAAACACCACTGTTGTGCTTCATGTCTGGTGACGCCTAGGGTAAAAAATACATATCCGATTTTAAAAAAAGTGCCACGACAAATTAAATCCACATGATGAGTTATAAAGAGCAGCAGAACTAACCGTTTTCACTGACTCTATCACACACTAGAATGAGCACCTCTGGAGCAAGATCTTCTACCACTGATATCCATGGATGGAGCTTTTCCAAACCACTCTTCTGCAAACAGCATGCAAATATGACACGTTGAACAAGAAACCCTTCAAACTGAGCTCCAATGAATGGAATGAACAGATCCATTTGCAGCTTACAATGTATATAATTTAAAGATCAGTAACATCCAGAAACATCATCATATCTTTAAGTTTAGCTAAACGAAGGCTAACATACACAAAACATACACACTTACTTATCCATAACTTATTACTTAATCCAAAAATGTTATAAATTAAAGCCCTTGCAGCTATAAAGACTTCTAAACAAGTTAATTCACAATTTAAATAACACATGTACTAAAAAAGTTTAGTTAGCAGTGTCTGTGCTGTACATATATTATTACCGTAAATTTGTGCTGGTGTTCTCGTTCTGATTAAACACTAAGGTGTCAAAAATGAATCAGATGTGCATTTTAAATGCTCAAGTCCAGTGTAACAGGAAGTGTTGATTTACTCACCACAGTACTGTCAAAATAAGCGATGAAAGCCTGCATAGACTGGGCAATCTCTGATGACATTTGAAAAGTGCTGGGTACAACACATAGCCTGACATCTGCTGTGTAATATTTGTTGTTGATGGTCCATGGATACCAGACTACTGATTCTTCTCTCTTGGTTGGCTCAGGCAAATCCTTCATGTTGAGGATCTCTGAAATAAAACAACTTTAGTTACACATTGTGCAAAACATCACAAAAACAGATGTCACATTTGCTCATTACCCTGTTCGCTTTAAAGCGACAAACAAAAATAGACAAAGACTGCATGAGACTCCAAACTACAAAAAATCTTAAAATACTTGTGGATGAACACAACTGGATTTTGGCCAATATCCGATACGCAGACATTTCTGAACTCATTACCGCTAATACTGATATTTTTGGCTGGAGCATACAGTCTTTCATTTATGAAAGTTTATAGGGTCAATTCATTTCACTAATTCTCACAATTAATTTGTGTAATGATCAGATGTCAAACAAGAAAAACAATGTTTAACTCTTCAAAAAAATGATTTTTAAATGTACCTATGCAGTGATAATGAGGTGAAGCATTGTGGTGCATTTGTGGATTTGCTGATTTAACTGCGATATATGGCCAACGTATCAGCAGCAAATCTTGGCTAAAATTTCAATATTGATGTTTCCACTGTTTTGCTGAGAGTCGGTAGTGGTTCACATTCTCTGGAGGGGTTGCACCCACCTACTACATTATTTGATTGGCCCCCATAGATAAGATTGACATAACAATTGTCCAATCATCTGTCAGATATACCTCTGGAAAGATTATGGTCATTCCCAAACACTTACTATAGGGTGTTTCCCAAATGGAATATATTAAATATTCCATCTGGTGTATCAGGTTAGGGTTTGTGTCCTTAACAAAAATTATTAGAATTGATCACAGTATCAGGACATGAGTGCAGAAATATCAGTATAACAATATCAGAAAAGTCCAATATCATGCAATATCATTTAACACAAAGCAATATGATAAAGAGTAAAAAAGGCTGAAGCAGTAAAAAAAAAATGCAGATCACAGTTGAAGCAGCAAACACTAGAAACAACAATATGAAAAAGAGAAAATAATTAGCAAATAATTGCTTATAAAATGACATAAAGGCAAAAATAAATAGATATGAGCTATAGTATGGTGTATCAATGGAGGATGTGAGGCTTCCTCACAGCAGATTGGTAGATAAAATGCACAGGAAAAGTGAGAGCACGTAAAAGAAATTTGAAGATCATCAGACTGCAGCACATCAAAATATACAAAACCAATGTAGCAATGAGTGACTGATTTATCAGCAATTTCTGTTTTGGCAGGCACACGTACTTACCTTTGTTACATTCCTGATTACCATAAACAAATAAGCTCCACAAATATCAGTCCTCTAACCAGCCTGACATCCCCTGACAAAGCTCCTGTAAGCTGGTTCTCTGTTATGCTAAGATAGCTTTACCCAGCGTTAGCCTGTTAGCTGATTCATGCTATCAAACTGAGTTTCACTTACGTTTTATGAGCTCTTCTTCCTTAAATCCACTGTCACTGCTGGTGACAAGCACACACGGAATGGTAGTCTCGGTGTTTTCATCCGTAGTTGACATTTTTGTAATATCTGGGACAAGCTGTTCCAGCAACTAGCTTGTGGAGACGGTAGCCAACTTTGCTAACCTTTCAACTTTGACAGGCGGTTAATACGTCATTTCCGGTGTAGCGCTAAACCTAAAACAGGGACAGGTTTGTCTTTAGTTGTTACAAACATTTTATATAGAAATATATAACGCATAGTTCTGTTTCACATGCCATTAGTAAAAAAAAAACAAAAAAAAAACAGGAGGTATTACTTCTCTCAACAACGCATTTTAAATACAATGGACTGTGACAATAATCAAAACATTGAATTTATCAGTACAGGATTGGTACGCAGAAAACACACCTCCATTATGCAAGACATTCAAACATTACCTTTGAAACAAAAATAACAAAAACTAATAAGAAAAATGCATAAATTAATGGATGAATACATAATGAAAAAAGTGTATAGCCTATAATTAATTGATCAGATTGATAGAAAATGTATTTCTTTAAGTAGAAATGGTTGATTGAACGGGTATTTTAAATCATTACTTGAATCACCTCAGATAAAAGATTGATTTAAAGAGAGACCTTTACAATTATACAATATTTTGTTAGGTTTGTGTATTGTTGAAAAGTCATTTAATGTTTGTTTAATTTACTTGAAATGACCATAAATTGAACTGTGTTTGGTAAAGGGTCATTTTGGAAAATCGATCTTAATCGAAGACAACTCAGAGCTAATTTCACGAGTTACTGAATGTTTCAAGAGCTAAAGTGCTTTTCATGTGCTTTATTGTCATTAAGCAAGGGTGTCCAAACTTTTTCCACCAAGAAAGAAAATATAAGACTAAATGGACCATACAGTGTGTTGAGCTGAGTTGGTAAAACTGGTCCAACGTTCTTAGTTACTGAAAATACTCAGAGATAAAAAACACAGTCTACATCACAGGTTTTAGTGGTCTCACAAAGCAAATCAGATTTTCGTGTGTCCTGCTCAGCTCTGGCTATCACTGGATTGAATTATCCATGCAACAAAAAAAAGTCTGCTTGTAGCTCATCATCTCCACCTTCGGACATAAGACAAGAACAAACTGCACAAAACTGCCAAATGTATTAGATGTTGATGGTTGAAGCTGATTAACACATTTATTATAAATCAGACCTTGAAAAAAAGAAGGCATCAATAATAATGGGTACATTACATTTTTTTCCCCAGTATGTTACCAGATAGTTTTTATTCTCCAATCAAGCACGAGACTTAAGTTCTAATAATCATTTTTTTCCAAACATGTCATGGACAAACTGCAGTTGAACAATGGCCTGCTGTTGTCCCTGGCCCCATAGTAGTCTGGCTTAATCTTTGATAAAAGCTTCGTTTTGAACCTCATATTTAAATCTGCTTCTAATAAATTGGATAATGATCATAAAAATTGTAGAACTTTCTTTTGCTTTTTCTTCCTTTATATTGGTAATATCTGTCTCAGTCACACCTATTGTGCAGCAAGTACACGAGGATCTCTCGAGAAATGTAGAAGAAAAATCTGTTTGTAATGTAAAGGATGTAATTCACATCGTTGCGACAAAAAATATGAAATTGCCCTCAAAAGAAAACGACCCCTCAGAGGATCGTTTGCGAACATTGATTATGTAACAAGAACAAAGGAGAGACATGGCGGGGATAATAAATCGGCTTTAAACATTTGTTTTCTTCAATCTTGATTTTGAGACTTGGT
The DNA here is from genome assembly GCA_036419115.1 of Scarus forsteni. Lineage (NCBI taxonomy): Eukaryota > Metazoa > Chordata > Actinopteri > Labriformes > Labridae > Scarus > Scarus forsteni. The sequence goes on along the minus strand of JAZDUH010000245.1, from coordinate 5,387,286 downwards.
CGTCCACAAAACTCCTGACAGTCCACGCTCAGGGCGATGCGTCAACCCGGCGTCTACGCGTCACCTCGTTACCATAGATACGAGCACCCCTGGCCCTTAAGGTGATGAGCTAGTCCGGCTAAGATTTAGGCTAAAGTAGTTAGTACTACTTATGGTAGACCTATTAAAGTCTCTGAAAGATAATGTCTGCCCAGCTCCAGGATGAACAGAGCTTTGGAGCCTTAATATTTCAGGTAAATTACTTGACTCATGACTTATGACCTTTGGTAGCCTCGCCAACACGCTGTTTAGGCCGAGTTAGCTGGACACTTCTGTTGGCCTAGTGTGACTTTTGCTTTCCCACGTTAAGATAAGCCCATGGGAAGTACAAATCCCAATTCCATTGATGTTGGGACGTTATGTAAAACGCAAATTAAACCAGAATGCAAAGATTCGCATACACTTTAAGACCTAGACCAATTAAATAGACTACAAATGCATGATATTTCTTGTTCAAACTGATAAATTTCTCTTTAGCTTTAGCCAATATTCACTAATTTTTTATTGATGCCTGCAACACGTTCCAAAATGCTGGGAGAGGGGCGACAGAAGACTGGAAAGTAGAGGACTGTACCAAAATACCCTGGTTTGGAATATTCCACAGGGGAACAGGTCAGTTGTTAGGGGTGGGCCATACTGGGAATTTTGGTATCGATCTGATACCAAGTAAATACAGGGCTAGTATCGCAGATGCCCATACCGATACTTTTTACATGAAATGTAATGATCATTGAATAATTTTGTAATTTTGCCTTGAGTTGGTTGATTATGATTATGATAAAACACAGCACAAAGATTTTAGGCAATAAAAATACTTTTTATTAATGAACCACAACAATATAGAACACGATTTTAACTGTATAAAAGTAATAAATTATTCCACGTTTAAGAAAAAAATCACAAGTGCAAAATAACAAAAAAAAACAGCCATGTAAATAAAATATATAAATATAACAATGTCAGCATCACAACAAAAAATACCTTTCATTGCACAAATAAGGTGTAAACTATAGTTAACCTTAACCTTTGGTTTTCTGCTCACAAAGCCCTCTCTTGGGTTGCCCTTTTGACTCTGTTTCCATTTTGACAACAGATTTATAGGTTTTTGTTCAGGAACAGTAACATGTTGACATAGAGGGAGAGAGGTGCGCCGTTTTTGAAGTGGCGGTAGGAGCGGGGGAAAGTAAAGTAAAGACGACATAAGAGAAACTGCAGTATCAATGTCATCACGCTAGTATCGATCCGATACCAATACTCAGCTTGTCATCGATACTATCAATATTAAGATCGATACGCCCACCCCTATCAGATGTTAATAGGTAGAGGTCATGATTGGGTATAAAAAGAGCACCTCCAAAATGCTCAGTAGTTTGCAAGGAAGGATGGGGTTAAATATCTACCATACAAAGAAAAAGCCTTACAATAACAACACCCAGAAACGCTGCTGGCTTCTCTGGGCCAAAAGATTGTTTTCATGGACTGTGTGCCCTCTGACTAAAGAGTCAAATGACCATCCTGATTGTTATCATCAGTGTAAAGTTTCAAAGCTGTCCTCTGTGATAATGTAGCATGGGAAACTTGCACATGGTACTTGATTGGTTTTGGAGCAACATACGTTAGAGCAAAATTATGCCAAGCCCACTTCCGCATGTGTTTCAACAGCGTTTATTTAGAGAGAATTTTGTACATTAAATATCTCGTCTTTGTAGTTCATCCAAGTATATGTGGGTCCAAAAGGAATTTGCAAATAATTGTTTTAATTTTCATTTGCATTTCACACAATGTCCCAATTTAATTGGAATTCAGGTTTGTATCTGTAAGTCTTAAAAACTTTTCATCCCCCACAAACACACATTTAGATAACAAAGTAGAGTTTTCAATTACACTCTGAGGTTTGCTTTTACAAATCTATGTATTCCAGATGCAAGATGATTTGAGGCAACTCAGATGTACTCTTGAGAAAATAAGTGACCATGAGAGGTACAAATCTCTGGATTTTAAAGCCTTGGACTCTGCCATTCAAAACACAGAAAGTAAAATCAGGGTAAGTACCATTCAAACACAATTTGTTCTTTTTACAGCGATAAAACCAACAATATATCTGACAAACACAATCAAAAACAATGTTTATGTTCTTTCTTGCTCACAGAAACATGCAGAGAGTTATCTAAACACAGTGACCAAGCAGCCACTGCTTCTTCCAGCCATAGAAGATCTACCAAAAAAAACAATTCATATCCCAATATGGTAAGATCAAGTTTAAGTTTAGTGTGTAACTAAAAAAATGCTGTGTTATATAACTCACTATTAAATCTTTGATAAAACATGATTCATATTTAATGACTCACAGTGATATTTTATATGAAAAACACAGGAAACCTTCTTTGGAGAGTTTCCCAAAGGTGTTTCCACAAAGAGAAGACCTTCAAGGGGCCTCACCTGGAGAAAAGGTACAGTATATCATATTAATCATGCAGGCTGCATTTTTGGCACTGTCTGGAAAGTTAATTTTCCATTTGAAAGTTTTGTTGTAGGAACTTCTATTATTAAATTACATATTGAAATTTTCATTTTGTTTTGATCAGCACAAGTCAGCAATAGCCATGAGGCTGCTGTGTAATCCTGCTCATCCAAACTACAGAGCTCTTATGAAGAAAAAATATGGGATATCCCTCCCTGATGTCCACAAGAGAAGTGCAGATACAGTAAGTAATTAGAAGACAAATTTGATTCATTTGATACTTTACTCTGTGAAATGCATGTATTTACAGTAACAATGCTGCTGCAAAATATTGGATTAAATTCTCCAAATAGTTCCTTAAAGACCAATCATGCCACTTATGTGCCACATATTCTATTTGGTAATTTTAGAAAAAAGGAAATAGTTCAAAATTCATAAATAATCTCAGTATAAAGTAGTGATTTAGTAAAAGACACAGAATGAAAAAATGGGAAAATAAGGGTCAATGCAGATTCTAACATGTCAAAAACTTAAATTGATTGCTGATACTGGTGCCAATGACTACTATTCCATTATTTTATATTTTGTTTGATCTTAAATGCACATCACAGTTTGTCCTACAGTTTATTTTGGCTCAGTTTAAAGAACTCTTCTCACGATGAGCAGTTTGGTATGCCTGAAGCCAGCATTCATCTGCAACTGACATCTAATTAGGCCACATCAGTTGCTGATATAATAGCAGACAGCTGTAGAAAGGACCAATATTGACTGGTTTGGGATTTACTGCCTTTATCAGATGCAGTGGAGAGGCAGTGGGTAGAGATGTCCTTGGGGTGAAACCCATAACAGGGCATACAGCCAAGAGCCTAAGCCCAGATGCTAACCTCTAGGCTACTAGCACTCCAGTCTACATGAAACCAAGGCATTAATGCATCCCTGGGTTAGTCCGTCTTGGTACTGTATGATAAAATGCCTGACTAGAGACATAAAATTACAGAGACCAAACAAGGAATTGAACAGAAAAAAAATATTGACACCATTTTCAGTGCGGTAAAGTTATTGTACTATTGCTTTAGCTGTTGTCTTCTATGCCAGTGGTTCTCTTCAAGATTAAGGTTTTTTCATACCCCCCCCTTTAAAGTCACTAAAAGGGTGAAGTTGAGCTTTGTTAAAATGTATCAAAGCATGTAAATGCCAGTTTTTCTTTTAAATAATCATTATTATTTATTTGCTAGTTTTGTTTCCACGTATGAATTAAACTGACAGTGTTACCCAATGCCATCTTTGAATGATAAAAACAACGAGGTGGCAACTCACATATTTATTTCGTTGAAGACTACTTAAAGAGACTTAATTTGAGTCACAATTTTAAGCTCTAACAAAATAAAAAACATCAAAATTTAACAACCTCAGCCAAGAGGAACAATGTCAACAGTCGTGGAAAATGGACAGTGTCTAAATTTTAATGACAAGGTCAAAACTAAATTAATAAATTGAATGATAAAAAATGTTTCAGAAGGAATCCTGACCTCTCCATGGATGTATTTCATATTTCCTGGGGTGGCAAATCACAAACTCCAATGGACCCAGCCCCTGCCACTAAGGCTACATTTACACGGACACTCCTGACTTAAACACAGTGGATTTTTCCTTTTCGTTTTCAAAGTTGATCTGCATTCAGACAGACGCTGGAGACAAATGAACCCGCTGTAGTGTGCATGCCAGTTCAGTAGATGGCGGTGTAGGCTTTCAGAGAGGCAGCGCTGCTACAACACACATAAGAAGAAGAAAAACTTTTCACAAACAACAATGGCGAGTGGACGCACAGAGACACAGGAGTTTCTTTTATTGACAACAAATCTGTGAGGACAACAAATCTGGCTGGATAGTTTTGTAACAAACCGAGCACGGTAAGCAGCTCAAACATTACACTATAGATGACCGAAGCTGTTGTTGTTCCAGGTATGCGCATGCAGCCTTCATGTGAAAGAGTACTGTGCATGCGGTGACATCAGTGTTTCATCCTGAAACGCTCTGATCTTGGTTTACACGGCGCTGCATGGAGAACGGATTCAAAACTTTCCCCTCTGGAGCCTGTTTTCAAAAATTACTGTTTTCAGACAATCCGCAAAGAGTTCCCATGTAAATGGAAGGCCAAAAAGCAATGAAAACTTCTCTGTTCGGCCATGTGTAAACGGCCCCTAAGAGTCACACCCCCCTGGAGTGTGACCGTGTCCCCCTTCAGGGTAGTGCCCCACTATTTGAGAAACACTGTTCTATGCCAAGGTGCAAGTTAAATACTGTTGCTATAACTCACAACAGTTAGAGCTCCATAGGCCTGCGTGTAAAATTCAGTGCCTCCGTTTTTTAGGTTTCTTGTTCACAGTGCAGATTTTCCGTCACACTTAATCCGAATAGTGAAAAAGACCAAAGCAAATCTAAAAACAAGAGTATTTGTCTTCTGGCTGTTGTCCTTGTGCTGACAGAGAAAAAAGATTCCTCTGTCTATGTTGATATTAATGAAAACAAACAGCTCGTGCCCCAGGAAAGATTTGATTAGAAGGCATTTCAAGTGCTTCTGCTCAAACTAAGATAAATATGATATCTTTGTTTCTCTCTCTGATACTTACTCCTTTAATCCTCAGAGCAGACGCTCTATGCTGGAGTAAAGAGTGATGGTATGTTTCTGAATTAATGGATCACTTTGAGTTTCATTCTGGGAGAAACAGTGACATAAAGGTCACCAGGCTCAGTGATGACAGCCGGTACTTGTAAGAGCAAACAGATTAATCTTTGCAAAGGTCGACATTAGTTTAAGATAGATTTTACACACACTCTCTTCTCCAATATGTTTTCTGAAATCTATATCTGACATGAGAAACAGCAGCCAAGTCTGTCACTCTGATATAGGATAGATGGAAGTGCTGGCCGCAGAAAGCGGAAAACAGCAGATTGCAGCACATCAGCATTCTTCTAAAGAAACAGGAGCCTGATTGCTGTGCTATGGGCTACTGGTTTACAGCTGTCTCAGGACAGAAGTGGGTACCTGGTCCAGCATGCCAATAAGACAGCCGAAGCTTCCCCAACTGCTAACCACTGGCTCTCTGCCTGCTGCCGACTCCTGAAACTCTGGCCAGCTCCTCTCCTCTCCATACTCATGCCAGCGAGTGAGCTTTTGCATTTTAGCAATTTTTACGAAAGGTGCCACCTTTTCCCAACCTCATCCAAAAAACAGATGGGTGCCTCTGAGGGAAGAGTCTCCCAGCACCTGTCTTCTACCTGTGGTCTGTCAGAGAGCTCAGTGGTCTGAGGAGAACGAAGGGAAGGACACTTGCAGCAAAAACTTTATCTTTTGAGAACAGAGACACATACATCTTTTTATAGTAAACAAGAATTTAAAGTATTTTACTATTGCTACAGAGCAGTGTGTTAAATTGTGGCATTATAGCTCAATGGAACTGCTTTAAAATATGACCTTCAAGTTTAATCTTTATTATTTTTTTTTTTACTACAGAGAACAGTTTTCATACAGTTACCAAGAGGGGTTAACGAACTAACAACCTAGTTTTTCACAGATGAATACAGAAAATATGTTGCTTCCATAAATATAAGCGACTGCGGCCTTTGATTCACATTTGTTTCTAAAGTACCATTATTTAAGATCCTGATGCCTGATTATGGTTCAATTTAAATCATATTATTTAAGATATATCATTTAAGTTATGTCCTCCGGCTCTGGGCTTCCTTGAGAGTAATGTGGTTTAAATGAAAGGCTGAAGAAGATGGGTTAAGATCAACTGCTACTCAGGTCAGAATGAATGGATCTCCTTCATTCTAAATGAATTCAGAAAATACTTTGATTATAGATTATAAAAGTACAGACTACCTCAGGTATTTCTTTATACTAACAACAATAAAGCATATTTGTCTGCATCACCAAACTAGCATACGTTTCAATGATGGCTGTTCACCTTACATGCTGTGTGTACAAAACTCTTTCTAGAAAAGAAAGGGAGATGTGCTTTAAAGATGCAAAGGCTGGTCTTCCCTTCTGCAAGTTCTTGCAGGGTTGTTGTTCAGGCAACTGGTGGTCTGAAGGGCCACATATAACCCAGTCCTCACTTAATGTGACCAGCGAGTTCCCAAACTGCCCTTAGATGTGAGTGTGAGTATTAATGGCTGTCTGTTTCTCTATGTGGCCCTGTGATTGGCTGGTGACCAGTTGAGGATCAACTAACGTCAGCTCGGACAGGCTGCATCATAAAGGGATAAATGGATGGAGACATTATTTTATGGATGGTGCATTTCTGTTCCATGCAAGAAATCTGTAGATATTTTTTACTTTCCTTGTTTCTGAAAACCTACATATAAAACATACCAAAATGCATTTAAAAAAGTACAAAAGAAATATGAAAGTACTTAGTTTTAAAACAAGTACATATCTGGTCATTAAACTGAAAAAGCAGGTAGAATTGTCTTGATTTTGGCCTTTGACATATCATACTACTCATAACTATTTAGATTTAAGTTTATAATTGTGTATGTTAAATCAATAAAAATAAACCTCACATTTGCTAATTTTGTAAAGTGATAAGTAACTGTAAAAATCGTCTCTAAAATGCCTTTATACTAGTAAGAATTGTGCTGTATGGGATCAAGAATGAAAATAGTGTTGCCCTCTTCTAAACAAATGTTGCTCAGGCCTGATGCAGGTTTAGATGATAAATCATAATTACATTGTGTTCACAGTGGATGTCCAATCTTTGCAAGTTATAAAAACAAACACAGATTATGGTCTAAATTTGCTCTTTCTTGAAGTTTGCACGATACAAATAAATATTGATGCGCCTGACTGTTTTGAGTGTTTCTCTCTGTTTTTATTTTGTAAAATCTGTTGTCGTATGCCCACCCTCTTAGTCAAAGCATCAAAAAGTTATCACTGGTTCGGTGGTGAATCTCCAGGCAGGTCTACCAAAAATCGGGAGAAAATGTGTTCTTCCTGAGGAAGTCACCCGAACAGGTAAATGTCTATTTTGTGTAATACTGCAGGAGAATGTTTGATTGTGTGTTAGATTTCATTTTTTCAATCCTTGTTCCACTTTGTTTGGATCACCCAAGGTAAGCAGTGTAACACAATTTACTGTCATTTACATTCTGGACCTTGCTTGGATTTTGGGGTGCTGATGGCCTGGTGGGTGGTGTCCGTTGGACTCATGTCTCCTCTGCAGTTGGTTTAGGTTTGCCTCCAGCTCATAGCCTCTTTCTGCATTTTATCCCCTGCTCTGTCCCATTTCTGATCCTATTTACAATCTATTCAGTATAAACAGGGCAAAAAATGTTTGTCTTTATATAAATTATTTTCCCCTTGGTAAGTTCTTGTCCTATACAGACTTGGGCCTGTAAAATATAAGGAATATACATTTTTAAAAGAATTCATTTTTTCATCAGGGCCAGAGACATGTTTGCTTCAAATGTCCATCCAGCACAAGGCTGCTTCTCTTCACACGAAAGAGGATTTATGTTCTTCAAAGAAAGGTCAGTGCTTGTGCAGAGACTATACCTTTAGTAAACCATTTTGCTATATTCTTCCTTCCATTTTCCAAAGGTGAATTCAAAGTAATTGTTTATCATTTCCCACTTGAAAAGATGCACTTCATACTTGTCCATGAGGTCTTAATTGATCCTCATGACGGAGTTTGGCCTCAGAAATACTGAAACATAGCAGAAATTACTTGCAACTGTTGCAGTCAATACCGAAAGGACGTTTTCCTTCATTACCCTTCCACTGATTGTTTTCATTGTGTTGGTGACTCTAATGTAGTTTGGGAAGGTCGAGCAAGATGTAACAGTGATGGATACCACAGAATGACCTCAAGAGAGCTAATCTAAGTTTTTACATTCTTAGATCGGAAAAGCTCAAAATTCAGGCATGATGAAAAACTCAAGCGGGAAACAGAACCTGGATCCACATCCGAAAGAGCATTTGGAGAACACACACCTCTTACAACCACAAAGACACCACCACCTTCTACCACAACCTTCAAGAGCCAGGACTACATGAGTTTGATGGAAGCCACTCGTGATTTCATCCTTCCTAAAAAGTTTCAAGTAAGAATGCATTGTGATTTATTTTAGTTATAGAGGTCATATTATGCTTTTTATGTATAAAGTACATCTTTGCTCAAAGCAACAAATTGTAGTCTAGACTTCTCTCTCGCTTGCTGTGGCCAGTGGCTCTGTGAAATGGCTTATTCCTTTGGCCCCCTGAATGGACCTACCAGTGTGATGTGGCAAGCCCAGTGAAAATCGTAAACTGGGGAAAAAAGCAGATTTGTTAAAACATGATATGAACTGCACTAAACTAAGCAATTACAGCAAAGTGGATTTGTCAACCAGTCAGAGCGGAAGAGGCCCACACAGGGTTGGGGGCCTGAGAGCTGTCTGAGTGTGCCTCATTCAGAACTAGAAAGCACTCGGAGAGCACAAACCTCTGCCAAGGTAGCTCACATATTGCTGTTACTTCCAAAACAATAGTTCCATGAGGAAGTTACCATCATAATGATTCCTTGACCTTGAAAACCCACAGTAAGCACTCTGAATCATGTTGATATCAGCATTAGTCTGCCAGTTATTGAGCAAAAAATAATTGTTCACTAATGGCGGTTATCTGAATCACCACCAAAGTCTAATCATTTGTAAGTTGGACCATTTCCAACATCTCCTGAAAATTTCAGCAAAGTTACTCCTATAGCTTTTGTGTAAGCTTGCTAACAAACAAACAAATGCCTGCAGAAACATAGCCACCTTGGCAGAGGTAATGATAAAAAATGTGAATCAGGGGAACTTAGTGTGTCAGATTTTTTGAACACTTGCAGTTGTAAGCATACTCCAGCAGAAATAGAATTAGAAAATTAGAATTAGGCAAAATATGACCTCTGAAAATATACCTTGAAAAAATAAGTGATGTAAAGCAAACATAACTTTTGACTTATTTGGTTTCTTCTCTCTGTTTTCCCTCCAATCTCCAAAAGCTACCTATTCCTGCATACATCAACAAATACCCCTTCACCATTATTAAAGGACAGACTGACCCAAGAGCGGCAGATTTCTGTCTCTTTAAGCAGAGCTTTAACTTTTGCTGGGGTGATGTGCTGGATGCTCTCACGGCTCTGGAGAAGCTGCTCAGAGAATTTGCTGTGCCTGTAGCCAAAGTGTGCGGGGAATGTTTGGTGGAGTTTGCTCATGGTTGGGATGAAGGTTGGAGAAAAGCTCCTCCTGTGAATCACCTCCTGTCAGTGCTCGAAAACTCAGAGGAGGTTCTGGGCCTGGTCACACGCCCAGGTCAAAGGTACAGGGGACAGGGAGGCACGGAGGCTGCTGCCACATACATTCAGTCCTGCTGGAGGCGCTACTTAGCCCGAACGGCCTACCTGAGCCACCGTCGACGCAAGTGGGCGGCAGAGACCATCGCCATCGCATGGTGGATGCACAATCAGATGTGTCGTGTCAGGAGGGCCCTGCAGGCTCGGCGCTTCAGACAGCTGGAGAATTACCGCAGCAGAGCACAGGTAATGTTTTGTCAGTCCATGTGTTTCTGCTGTGTTCTCACTCTCTTACCTTTCTTTCCACCCAAACATTAATAAAGGGGAAGATGGTATTTGAGTCATGTCAGGAAGTGAAACGTGATAAAGCAAAAAAAATATTTCAACAAGGTTCTGTGAGTTTTTTTTCATCATGAAGATAGAATGTAAAAACAGAATAAATATTAGTCCTTGCATAATCTTTCATAACACTTCATTTTATAGTTTAAAGCTCCTGTTGGAAACTGCCAGTTTGTGTTAATGTTGGCACCCCCTGTATCAACTCATATATTAAACTAAAAGACATTCTGTTTTAGAAAATTAAAGTGGTTGAATCTGCTGTAAGATGTTTATCACTCTGCCTGGCACCTACTCTTAAGAAGCAGATTTTGCTATTCCCAACAACAATTCAGAAGTAATCCATCACTTTTGAGTTTGTTTTAGAAGGACATCAATTCTAGGATCATATTTCAGTACCATCTGAAAATGCCCACAGATTCTTTAATGTGAGTTTAAATGACAGGCTTTTAGTTTTCAGTTGTACAATAAATGCACAGCCTTTAAAAATTCTAATCAATACAATAACAAAAGATGACATAAGGAGATGCACCTTCAGTTACACACAGCTCAGCTGCATGCTTTTTGTTCGGAATTGATGACTCAAACTAAAAATCACACCGCATTGTAGGGTTGGGCATTTCCAGAGACCTCACAATGCTATACATATCACATTGTGGACACACACAGCTTTTAACATGATTCCAGACAACTTTTCTTTAAGAATTTTTTTTGCAATAATTAGGTATGTTGTTGCTACTGGAGCAAACCTCCTATCTCTAAAACTGCTACTTTTCAGGACATTAAGAATGCTTTTCTGAATAAATTAATTGTGTGTTGTCCTTATTATGAATAAATTAGTTGTGTATTGTCCTTCTTATGAATAAATTAATTGTGTATTGTCATTATTATGGATAAATTAATTGTGTATTTTTCTGATTTTAAATTACTTTTTGTATTTTCATTCCGTAATAAGTTATAAAACATACTCACCAACATAGATTGGAGTTTTGTGCCCACCAGCGGTGACAATGTGCATTTACCCAAGTTCTTATTTTGATTGCTGTCTGTCCAGAGGTGTTAGGAGCTTCAACATAGTGTGTTAACAATAACTCAAGGATGAAGACCTGTAACCTCAGCTGAGTGTGCTGCTCTAGTACGTCTGGTTTTAACAGAGACACAGAACAGCAGAGGGGGGCAGTGAGACGAATGAGCGAAGTAGAACAAGAGAGAGAAGCAGGAGAAAAAAATAGAGGGGGAGGCACATGGACACTGAAGGGCAGGGGAAAGGAGTAAAATTGATGGACATTGGATACTTAGAAGAATTCAGAGGTTAGATGGATAAACAAAGTAAAATTGTGGCACTGCTATAGTTAAAAAGTGAAGGAATGCTGGACTAAAAATAAAGAAAAAAAAATCACTGCTTGTGGTGGGTATCTGCACAGTTACAAAAGCTAAATGTTTAGCTAAGTGCAGTGGTTATTTTGGCAGCTATTTTTTAATTAAGTCTTAGTCTTGAGTCAAAAATGTGAACTAGTTTTTATTACATTTTAGTTATTTTTACCCTCCAGAACAAGGCTGGGTAATTGCTGAGATTACTGAGAGTGTCTCATATTTCCTTATCTAACCACCTGAGGGCCACCTTGTTGCAGATTGTCAGACACTTTCAAATTTGAAAAGGTAACAAAACAAATATTAACCCTTCATCAGAAGTAATTGAACACATATTTATGTTTTTCAGATGAAAGTTTGATAAAAATGCTTGATCTAATGAACTGGAAATATAATCAAAGCAATTTAAAATTTCTTTAAAACACTACAAAGCAATACACGTTTTTCTGTCATTAAATTTAAATGAATAACATACCTTTAACTTTTCTAATTATATTAATTCTGCTTTTTTATATAGTCATGCCCCATGTAAGTTTATACGAACAACACAGTAAATTAGGTCTCTAATTACTTGCAGAACAAAAACATACCAGTAATCCTAGATAATAAGGACATTTTTCAAGCTCATATCTCAGGTTGTTCATGACATTACAAGTCAAATTTACAAAATACTGTTTATTTCTGTTTATTATTTGATGTACTTGAAAATGACTCATGGGCAGCATTGAGCAAAGAGAAGGGCTGTATGTAAACCATGTGCCACCAGTTAATCACCACTGCTCTTGAGGATTTGGTCTATCTTTGTTTAAAAAATTCAAATACATTGTAGTCCATCTGTAGACAAGAAAATGGTGGTAAATTTAAGATGTGATTGTCAGCCAAAACATTTTCTTTCATGAAATTAGTTATTTTTTATTTAAGGCGGGTAAAGTGATTACAAACACAAAGGGATGAGATGATATTTTTATGAAATAGAAGCAGGTTATGAAGGAAAACAAATTGTTCTGCTGCTGTAGATAATCTCTATTACCTGCATGATCCTAATCTTGTCCTTCAAAATATTTTTTTATAGTTTTTGCAATGGTAAATCCTTACAAACAAAATCTTAGATGTGTTCTTGTTATATTAAGCTTTTTCAGATCCATGCTTCCATTTTTTTGACTTGTGACCCACAAATGACAGGGACTTCATTGTCCCTGGCAAAATGTGTAAAGCATACACATAAAGCGTACACGGCCGCAAAGACTCACTTTTAACAGATCCGTACCCATCACTGGCATCAACAACACAAAAGAACTTATTAGTTTAAAATGGAAATATTTGTACTTTATTGTGGGACGTCATATGCATTTCAACAGAAATCTCACCCGAATGACAGTGTTTATTTCAAATTAAAATCATCTTATGTATATGGTTTCGCAAAAATTGGTAGAATATACCATTCAAAATCATCATCAGCACATTTTCTTGGTTTTGTTTTTTAGTGAAGCAACTCTTAATTCCTCTCTGTGTTACACTACCATCCCAAAGTTGAGGTGTTTTTTTTTGCCCTTTTAGCTCCCATGCCATATATGTGCTGTCGTCTCGTTTTGCTCTCATTTTGAGAGTACTCATACAACATTAATTGGTACCTGCAAGTTCATTAAGTTCTTACACCATTGTGTGTGTTTACATGCACTAAATGTATGTAGTAACACTTTAAACATTCATACCCTGTTAATTAAGCCTGCTAATCTTCCCCTGGCAGTAGCATCATGTACCTAGCTGATTGACTTAATTGCAAGAAGATGCTTCTAAAGTAAACGCTTAATTTAATTAAGGTAGTATTTTATGCTTGGTTTGCTGCTGTTAGCCTAGAGAGATATTATCCTGATGTGTTTTAGCAATGCAGCGAGGTGATGATTTGTGTGTATGTGAGTGTGCAGTCCCCTCTCTGATCACTCCTTTTCTCCATCCCCAGCATCTGGCAGCCAACTGGAAACACATCCAGTCCTCCAAAAGGACCATTATCCACATCCCTTCATTAGGTAGCTTTCTCCGCCTGCTACACACACACACACACACACATTTGATCTAGCAGTAGTCATCCGCTGTCTGTCTCGCCACTCCGCCGCCCCAGTCTGCAGCACTGGTGGAGGCTCTCCGTCTCGTTCAAATGACTCTCCACAGGAAAGCACTCACAGGATGATGACAGTCGCCGTGCCAGGGAACTGAACAATTTAGTCTCAATCGCCGTTTAATTTGCAGATTAAGCAAATGAAAAGCCATTATGTAGAATATTTGACAGAGGCACAAAGGTCTTATTTTATCACTGAGAAAAAAAATCACAAAGAAAGAGGAGGAAGCTGCAGTTTTTGAACTTGACACAGACTGCGAGCTATGATCCGTTCCTGCTCTAGTTTCACTGTGGCACTCACATTTAGACTGTAATCAGGCATTGTAAATCATTGAGCGGTTGTCTAAAATTATTAAGCCTAATTACTGGCAGATGGAATGCTTTATTTGCACTTGGGGTGGCTACAGAGAGTGCTGTGTGAGCAAGGATAATTAGAAAGTTGAACCCCATTGTTGTTAATTAGCATGAATCCAATCATTTAATTACCTTGATTCAGCTGAGGATTCTCTCTCAGGCAGAAATCCAGACAGACATTGAGTAAAATCCTGGAGGAACCAACTGAATGGAGCTCAGTGGTGGTTGGACATGGTGCGACAGGGCTCCCCAGCACATGACAGACACTGCACCTGCTAGTTTTTAAGCTAATTTAATCATCAGGCATTAAAGTGTGATAAGAGTGAACAAATACACCCCTCATATGGTAGCTCACACTCTAAGTTAGATGTACAAAACAGGTTGGAAATTACTTTTTTAAATGCCTGCCTCTGTGACTGGTGAATTAAAAAACCCTCCAGTTACTTAAATGGATGTACAGGTTTTTGAAGTGGAGCTGCTTGAGGCCCATGACACGAGGAAATATACCTGGCTAGCTCTGCCTCTGTGGGAGGACAGCTTGGCATTGATGCTGGCTGATGCATAACAGTCAGAGGCCTTGCAATAACCTTACTCTTAGGTTAAAACTGCACTAAAGCTACATTAAATTGACTGGAAGCTACAGTACAACATATTGTCAGTGTATCCTTCCACTGCTTTATTTTCATCACCCGGTCAGTCAGTTTGAGTTAGGGTAGTGGTAAGTAGAGCACAAACTGAGATAAATGTCACCCACATATTAAGAAGATGGGTCGTTCCTGCTTTATCGCACGTGTCAAAACAGGCAAAATAAATAGTCACAGTACTAATTTTCATCGCTTGACACGGACCTTTGTTATCTTTGACTTGTTTTGATAATGAGTATCAGAATTCCCCTCACTGCAACAACAGAACATCATATTTTCAGAGCTCATTTTCTTAACCAGGACCAGAGAAGTCCAACACAACATTTTTGTGACAAATGGGTTTTATTTTTATTTACTTCCCACTGTGGCTGGTATGTTGAACAAATTTACTAGACACTAACTAACAAAAACACATGCATGTGCCAGGTGCAAATTTCCAACCCCACTTTGGAGCTCTAGGTTTTGAGGTAGGCTGTTCAGATTAGATGTAACTTCTTGTTTGAAAGGGTTTTTTTTTAAATTTTGGATCCCTTTTCTTTCAGGATTCTCTGAGAGCCAGCGAGAGAACATGAGAGAGCTGGACATCTTCCAGAACACTCAAATAAGCAGACTGTGTGATATTAGAGGTGAAATTTGCTTCATGTATTTTAAATCCAGTTTTCCATCCTCAGGCTTCCTTGCCTCAAGTCTATGGGATATTTTAGCAAGTTTCTGTGAAATAGAAAGTCTCTTCTTTTTCCTTTGACATGAAAAACATCATGAAAGCCTCAACTCAAGCCTCAAAAAACTTTTTACACTTAAAAAAAAAAAGCATATGACAAAACTGCCTTGGGTATTTGTATTATACAAGTTATACCTACTACTAAACAACAACTGACTTTTTTAAAAAAAAAGATTGATCTTTCAGTAATCTATGTAAACAAATTTCTTTATCCGTACAACTGCAAACCCTGTTAAAAAATAAATGAGGGTTTTGCAATTAACAGGATTATAGCAGATTAGAGGAAACTAATACTTTATTTTCCTCTGTTCAATTTGGCTATTTTCTTGCAGTTAATGGAAAAATTACATTTGGGTAACAAGAGAGAGAATTAACATGAACAGACTGATAGAGAGGCTATTTTGCATGTGTGTTAACATGTGCCTTGAGATTTGAGTGAGATTTTGGATGTATTTGAGCAAAAATAAGTTGAAAACATTGTGCCGAACAGTTGCCAATGAGGACTTCAGGGTTTGTACTCAAAATTAGTTCGGTCATGACCATTAACAATAGGTGACACTATAAAATTAACATCTTATAGAATATGTAGGAGCATGGAAAAAATGTTGAAGTTTAGTGGTGCCGACAAAGTAAATTGACTGTTTTTTTTTTTTACTTCTGTTACAGCCTGACATTAGCTTTTCACTCTCCTGATGTTATGTTTATGTGTCAGAAATGATAAAAGCACTGTTGGTTTGTGTAGATTATCTGATGAACAAAGCTTGCATTTGTCTTCAACTTTTTCTGCAACAGACATTAAAAACCCTCAGCCTTTGTTGTTAAGAAAACCAGCAGGGTGCTAACTTCTAGGTTTTCCCTAAAAATGACTAAATCCCTGCACTGCTATGTTCCCCTCCAATTTCTCTTCTACACCCCCCACACACCTGCACCACTCCCCTTTAATACCCACTGTGCCCCAATTCATTCTTCTGGGTTTTTTTTGTTGGTTTTTTTTGTAATTCCACGTGTTTTTCACAGTGCATTTTACTAAGACACTAAATTAATGTTTTTTGTTGTTAATGTTATTAATGTCTTTACTAATATTTAATTATCACAACTAGACATATATGTGTGTGGAAACATCACTTTGATAAAATGATCCTGACTAAAAAAATACAGAGTAGCATTCAAACAGTAGCATGATAAGCTCCAATTTATAAAGTGATATGTTGCATGGAAGAGGATGACATATAGATAAAAACAAAAGAAGGTTAAAAAGTAATTACTGTGTGGTTTAAGAGACCTTCCTGAGTCAATCTGTGGTAAACCATGGACACATGCTCTTGCTGGCACTGGTATGCATGATCGTAGGACCCTCATTTGTGATGTCTTTCTTGTCATTTAGATGAAAATGTGGAGGTCATTTACGTCTGTCCGCAGCATCTGGGGGACGACATCCTGCATTATTACAGCAACCTGTTCAAGTGTGAGCATGTCATGGATGGAGCTGACGCCAGGACAGCTCAGGCTTCATCCTGCAGACGACGCTTTGTCATCCTCACCCCCGAGGCTGTCGATTGTTTCCTGGTAGGGTCAGCCACACTCACATTTTTGTATAATGGGCTATTTTTACTGAGAAAAAAAGTTGATAGTTTGAGACAGACATAAAAGAATTAGGAAATGGCATGTTTGAATGTAGCCACAGATCCCAGTCCCTAAATATAGAACACGACCTGACCTCAAAACCTTACCAGCAAGTCACATTCACATTCAAGACAAGAGTTTTTATTTGTTTATGTGGAATTTTTAAACCTTTTTGAGACAACACCACAGAGAGGCAGCTTTGGTTACTATGTGGGACACAGTGATATATTTCTCACTGCCAGATGACTAATTTTTTGTTATGTGCCAAAAGGTGTATTTTCTTTCTCAAGTACAATACATAATGCTTACTTTAGTAAAGTCAACACAGAATTCAAGAAAATAATTACTTTACCGAGCATAGTTGACTACTTATTTGAGTTTAGGACTTTGGGGGAAATACTTAATATCTATTACTTTGAATTGAATGGTATTTTTAAAATGATTTGCAGTTACAAAGGGACAGACCATTCTTTCAGAACTTCTGTTCTACGTAAGATATGTAGGCTAGAAGATTTGTGCTGCAAGATATTCAAAGTAAATTGATATTTTGACACATATTTGACCTTAAAAAAAAACTGCAGCAATTTCTGCTCGTCTGCAAGTATAGATTAGAGAGACAGCCAGGACCTGGTACTGTGTTCAAAGATGACTGGGTAAATATTTCCTTCAGTGAAGTGCCTATAAAAGATTTTCTTTACATGGTTCCTTATTTCAACAGTTCATTGATATATAACATCGTTTTGCAGGCTACATTGTATGAAGGGAAAGGCCTTTTGTGGCCCTCAGGCAGCCAGTTGCCCTTCCTTGGATTTCTTTGCACTGTTATCTGCTGTAATTTGTAAGTCCTCCTCTAGAGGATAGTGTTGAGAAGATTTTTACTTTAGCATAATCTCCTGAGAGCCACTCTCAGTCTGTTTAATGCTTCTGTCCTTTTACTACTTTTGGAATTAAACATCTTTGTTATTTCAAAGTAAACAAACTAAAGCGTTACTGAGTTATACTTAATTAATATACATTGAAATGCCTCTAGATAATGTTGGGCAAACAATTAAATAGCATATTGCTTTAATTAACTTACTCATTTTATCTAACTGCTGCACTATGAAGAATGTGGAATTGTCTGAATTACCAGAGTGCAATAAAAATCAAGGTGCTGTTTTATTGTCGTCTTTACATCAAGCAGTTTTATCTGTTGTTTTACATCTTTTTTTGCACCAGATTGAGTGTGCAACATGATGTGGACTTCCTCATTTCTTTCTATTGATTTTCCTGCTGTTTTGTTGTTAAACTGTGCCAGACGTGTTGCTGAGATGAATCACTGCTACCCATGGCTGGCAGCGCATTCTGCCAGTGACAGAAGGGATAATTCCATGTGGATCAAATAAATACAGATGTGAAGTAATTAGTTATATTCCCAAGGAGCTCATTGCTAGCACACATTAAAGACGTGAAGGATAGGGGAGGCCTCCCACAGGCAGCTTTTATCAATTCAACCTGCTGGAATACAGGAGAGGTCAACACCCTGCTGGCTGTTACAATAATAGATGTGTTGTGTGTACACAGTGATAAATCAGGTCACAGAGCAACCCTTGGAAGACACACTTAAAACTCTTAGCAGCAGTGTTAATCAACAAAAATATGACTAAAGGTGTTTGTCGACTGCTGTTTTCTTGATTAAAATGATTACAACTTAGCAAAAAATATCTATGATGATTAAAGCTTTGACAAAATATGTGTTCATTTTTAGCCTTCCAGACAGGACAAAGCTAAAGTGTTAAGGGTAGGCTGTCAGACTCTTACATTCATGATAGACCTGTTATTCTGAGTTTTCCCAGCAATATTACAATAGTGTGACAGTTTTGTTTGAATCATATTATTTACTCTTTTGTCAAATAATGGGAGAGTGTTACCTGTGAAATCAGTGGTGCCTTGATTGTAAAGTTTGGTGTGTCTGCTTAATCTTTAAGCGTATTTAGAGTTGATAAACTGTTTAAATGATAATTAAGTCCCCTAAGAAATATTTAAAAGTCTGAAAAGCACAATACAATTCAAAAAACATGATACGGGCTTTTAAACTGTAGCTGATGTATTTTTTTTTAATGTTCACTAGAAAGAAGAGCATCACAGCAGTCCAGCCTGTCATTTATAAGAGCAACAGTCTGTCTGTCTGGCTCAAAAAGAGAGAAATAGCCTTTGGCAAAGTCTTCAGATGATAAAAAGCTGTTTTTGGGACACCCTGCACATGAGCCTCAAATTACAATTAAACCTCTGTGTTGTCCTGGATGAGCTGCAAAATATTGTGTCATTCAGGCCATCATATCAAAAATATAGTTAAAAAGCTGGTGTCATCAGGGGCATAGACACATAAAACTGTACATTCTTTGTTGTTAAATTTCATGGCTTCTTTTCACTTTTCTATTTATTAAAAGAGATAACAGATCAATGTTTTCATCCTCTACTGTGGGACCCATTATGCCTTTTTTTAATCTCTACAATGCAAATAATAATTTAAGTAACAACAATAATGTTAAAAATCTTAAACTGTAAATCTCTAGCTTTATTATTTTACATTTAAAACTGTTTGGGTAGAAGATTTTTTAGTTAACTCCATATTGGGTTGATTACTCAACTTATTTTGTCTGAAAAGTCACAGACTGAGATGGGGTCCCTGCATACAGCATCTTTAAGTCATCTTAAAGAGTCATACATTACAAATTGAAGACAAAGTCGTAAAACATCTTAAAAAGTCTTAATTTTTCTCTAAGAGGTCTTGTATTTTAGATGGCACTGTGACCAAGACTGTATAAATACGCCATCACATTCATGTTAGTTTTGAATTCATTTTTTAATTAAAAATTATTCAAATACAGTTCTGAAAGTGTTACTTTTTTCCTTAGGATATTATAAAGGTCTTAAATAGTGTAAAATTTGTTTTGATAAACGTTCCAACAATGTTTTGTGTTTCAGGTGTCCTATCATTCACTCAGTGCAACATATAATATGAATGTGTCGCTGTTGTTATCAGGTAGAAAGATTTGATGTATGTACCTTTAGAGGGGTATCGCTGAGGTTAGTCGTACCGCTTTACCTGGCTTGTACATGTATAAGTCCTTCATGTATGTCAGTCCGCACTTTCATGAGCTGATCTGAATTGATTAAAGCATTCAAAGTGATAAAAAATATATATATTCTTAATATAATATTATATTAGTTTGCAGATGGCTTACTAAGTTGTTTTAAAACGAGAAAATCTGACTAACACTAATTTCCCCTACTAGATGAAAATGTCAACTATAAATAAAATCAAACTTTTATAAGTTTTAAACAACTTTATTAGAACTAAGACACATTTTGACCTACAGAAACAGACCTACTCCAAAAAGCGGCCAAAATATCACTGCTCCAGCACTAATCTTTTTCCTCGCCTTTCTTCCAGAACAATAACATGTGCCTGTCCACGCTGCTGAAGTACAGTCCACACACCCTGAAGCGCATACGGAACCTGATCCAGGGGAAGCACGCCTACATCGTCAGTGGAGTGGCCCATGTGGATGACCTGGCAGTGGCTGATGAGTTAGGGGTGCCAATCCTCGCTCCAGAACCGGCTGTTGCTCAGCTCTACAGTACCAAGTCTGGGGGGAGGAGGATCTTTGTCGGGGCTGAGGTCGATGTACCACCTGGTCGAGGAGACGTCTACTCGCTTAACCAGGTCAGAGGTCAGAAACAGAAGTTCAAACTCATATAGATTGAGAAACTGGAATGCAAAAATACTGAGCTGTTCTTTTTACACAAAAGCAAGAAGCTCAGAGAACAAAATTGAATTGAATTGAATTGAATTGAATTGAATTGATTTTATTTCGGTCATGTCAGTTCACTTATACAACATCACACATTGTCAATAGATGATCACATTGTACATGTCCGAAAGGGAAGACGGAAGAAGCAGAGCTTATCTAGTCCCGTCCCCATTTCCTCAATATTTAGTCTCCTCTTTTTCACATATCATCAGATTATTGTACATTTTTATTCCATGTACAGAAGTATGACATAATTCTTGATTGTCTTTTAGTGTCCATATTTGATCTTTAATGTCCAATCCTTTGTTCCACGTAAGGCGTAATTCATGAGTGTCTTTTAAGGTTCCTTGATTTGTTTTTTTTTGTTGTGTTTTTTTTTTTTGTTTTGTTTTGTTTTTTTTTGTTAGTCCCGGTTAGTGATGTTGGGGTGGTGTGTCCGCGTTGCTTTTCTTTTTTTTTCCAGGTTTCAAACATGTGTTAAACGTGTGACTCGTCGTCACTCTTCTCTTCACCCAAAATAAAGAAATAAAACAGTAAAGCAAAATATCAGTTTACAAAAATACTTCAACAATAGAGTGCTGCAGGAATAGGCTTTAAAAATGTTGACCTGAGGTACCATTAATCACTTCCTGGTTCCCAAGCCTGAAACTATATGGGATTCAGAATGGCAGTTTTAGCTTCAGTTTCATGCCTTGAAATAAGATTTATGATGAATGAACACAATGTATAATCTGAAATAATAACATGTAGTTTATGTTGCCCTCTTTTAAAATTTGAAGTGGTTTGCGTACAAATAGACACTTGCTAACGAAATACTAAAAGGACTACAAAAATGGCGCGGAACCCAACTGTAAGCATTTCTAATTGTTTGCGATAACCAATAATTCATGCACCATTGCCACAGCCGTGAGGACAAACTTGATCAGGCCATTTGATTTAGAGGAAATTCTCAAACAAGATGTTATACTTAAGAAAAAGTGTAGTTACTTCGAAGTCAGAACTGCGCTATCCTAGTTTCAGAGAAGATTAATGATGACTTTTTACTCTCACTGATTATCTTTTAGTGCAAAAAAATCACGAAAAATAAGTTTTTTCCGTCAAGATTAACACAAAGAATATGCAAAGTTTGATAATGTTTTAATAGCTACAATGATCCAAAGCACAGTAAAAATTCCATCCGGTTTTAGTTGAGAGAACCAGCGCACTGATAGCTTCTTCACTTTAACCATACTTTAAATTAATGACAGAATTTTCTTCGAAGTTCACTTTTTTCCTCTGCTGATCTAGCTCCATGAAGCCCTAGCTGAACTCATGGCCCAAAACGTTGATGTTCAGCGCTGGCTTTTTAAGATGGACTCGGAGCACGGTGGCCGTGGCACTGCGTACTGTGATACATGTCATCTAAGCTGCTATAAGCGGGCCCTGCAGGAATACCAACATTATGGTCCTGAGAAATGGAAGAGAGAATGGATTCAGGTAAAGATGTGACTCAAAGGATTACATCATTGTCTTCTAGCCATAAACTACAGTGACACTTCTTTTTCATTTACTTTTATGTAACATTTTATTGAATTTAGGTTTTGTGTTTTAGCTTTACTTTATTAACCCTATTACTTCTTCCTAAATGGATGTTTTTTACTATTGTGTCTGGTTTTTATGGTTTCCTCCAAAGCAATGGGTTTAGAGAAGCGCAATACAAATGACGTTTATTGTTATTATTATTACACTCATACCAGTGAGGAATCAGGCGTTTGAATTTAGCATAGTAAAAAGCTAGATTCTTAACAGATGGATTACAAGCAAAGGTCACAGCAGGGTCAGAGAGGGCGTCATCATTTAGTTCAGTGTAGAATGTCTTAATGTTACAGTCACAATGCCTGTCCCTGTGGAACAATATTTTGACTATTGTCCCAGAACATTAAATCAATACATAAAATATCTGTGAAGACACACAGCCAGTATCCATCCTCTAAGGCAAACACATCAACTGGTGTCAATGAGTGCAGATAAACAAAAACACAGTCAAAGTCCTAAAACACCTGGAGGTGACGATAAAGACCAGACACATACAGCCATTATTGTAAACAAACTATTTTAGTTATGTACATATATTTTTCCAATTATAATGTACATGTAAGGCACACAGATTCACAGCTGTTTTATTCCATCTAATATCTTAAAGGTTTACCATAAAACGATGGTAATTTGTTGGTCTTTGGCCGTCCCTCCTAATCATTAGATGAATCAGATATAATTCTCAAGGTTATATTTTACCACAAATGTTGTGGTTTGTGTAACATTATATTGAATTTATAAAATATCAAGATTTGGTTATGCCGTATAAACTAAATTACTAAATTAAGTTTTTGTCTGAGGCCCATTCAGAGCAAATAAAATGGGCTTAGTTATTAGAGAACAGTTCATTAGTACAGATGCCGTCTGTACACAGCTTTTAAGCCTCTGGCACTTATTTCTCTCATATGCTTACAAAGTAGCCTTTGATTTTCTGTCATGTGTTAATTACAGTATTTTGCCATTTAACTGGGAGCTTTGTGTAAACTAATTACTGGCTAATGATTGTGGGCTTGAAGCACAACGATTTTGCTTTTTATTCCATTTGAAGGAACAGCAGTCATCTCCAGCTTCTTAATGCTCACTCTGTTTTGTTCCTATTTGCTTGTTCTTTGATTCACGGTGCATGTGCAGAGCAGGCCTGTAATTGTTGTGGCATCAGTGCTGTTAATTATGGCGGAGAGTGGCTGAGCCACAGCCAAGGTCCATAATGGTGGCTGAGGCAGCACTGAAAGTAAATGGGGTTTGTTTCACCAGCTGGGGTCCCATGGAGAGGGAAGAGTGCCGAGGCCCCCAGTGTAGGCCCACAGCCCTGGGGCTTGTGGGCCATATGGACACAACACTTTAACTGGCCTTTATTCTACACCTTGCTCTTTTAATCAAAGCAAAGGCCCCATCCCGTGCTCCTCATTGCATGATTTTTTTGGGGATGGCATCATCTTCCCCTAAAATGCATTAGCCCTGAAAATGTCTTACGTCTCCCTTCTGCTGCCGTACGTGTGTTCATTAAAGACAACAATTAGGCTGTACTGCTGAAAGATTTCTGAACAACATTGTTAGTTAAATAGAAAGATATGAATATTTTATATCATTGTATCTCTGTGCTGTCCTCTCCTCACAGGAAAACTGTAGATAGATTTTTAAACCTGTCCAGATATTTTGAAATATAACACTCATTAATGGAGCACTCTGCTAGAATCGAGTAGACCTAATTGCAATTGCAATGACATGTTTTAAAAAGCATAAAGATAATACTGAATATCTGCAAGCACTTATAAGCAATTGATGTTTAAAGCCATGTTTATGAGAATTGTGACAATTTCATCAATTATTGATCAAGCAAATTATCAAATCTCGCATTTTAAAAATTAATTCATAATTTTAACAATTTAACAAGTACATTGTTTACCAAGAAGTACGGATATACTGATGATCATGAATAAGTTAAGTGTAATAAACAAGTTTTACAGCTCAGTAGAATGTCTCCTACCCTTTATAATTAACTACAAATGATGAGAGCGCATTAGAGATGCCTCTTGGTTTAGCTCTGCACAAACTGTGTGCATTTTTTTAAATTATTGCTTGTCTTGAAGCACTCAGCATGAAGAGGCTTGATTCACAAGAAAACCTCACAGTCATTCAGTGTAATATCAACATACAGATCCCTTCTGGTTACGCGAATAAGGGACACAACAAAGAGAGAGAGAAGAGATTGCATCAACACCTCTACAGAGAGCTAGGAGAGGGTTAGTGTGAATATTCTGAGGCCCACAGCCTGCAGCTCTGTGTTTCAGCCTGCAGAAAGCCCCAGGGTATCTTTTAGCATTTACACCGAGAGAGGTTAAAGACATGTAGATCTGCACCCATGCAATGCCTGGAGGGGGCCACACACATAACACACACACTTAAGCTCTCACACAGCCTGCATATGGATCATTAGGCACAAGAGGGTAAAAATTACACCTAATAGCGTCAACAGATGGAGTATTTCTTTTTGTCACGCTGTGTACAAACAAATCTTGAGCAACACCTTATTTAGGTTAAGTTTGTCAACGAAATGGGTCATTTGATAATCACTACCACTAAAGAGGCACAAGGACATTTATACAGATGTTTTCTGTCTAAATATTGGGCAGGCTGTTGTTGTATGGGGAGTTCTAAAATATATGCTCCACCTTAATGTGATGACCCTTTATTGTGCATAATTAGACATTTTAAAAGTTTACCATAATTTTATGTTTGATATAGTGGTGAGCAGTCTTTTGGGTAATGCATCACAAAAGTAATTTGATTATTGTAATGTACTCCTCGGCATTAATGTAGGCATAAAAAAAAATGTAATATTTTACTCGGTACAAATGTCAGTAATGCAAGTTACAATGCATTTTTAATTTAACCCAAAATGAAGAGGTGTTATTTTTGTTTGTTTAAATACAAATTTGCCAAATACCCTGTGAGATCAGCAGAGGACAAAAGTCCTACGCTAGGCTTAAAGTAACAATTTACCAGAATTTTAGCTTTTGTTTGTTTTTGCTATGATCATTTCTTGTATTGTGCCATGATGTGGATATTTTATTCCACTGTTTTTAGCCTTAAGCTGAACTCAGTCAGACAGCCATCACATCACCTTCCACTGGAAGTGTAATGAGCTTTTTGAGCATAATGAGCTACATCTAGAATGCCAAATCCATATTTCCTGTTATTTTGACGAGAGTAACTTAAAAGTAATGTGATAATAGTGCAATGCCTTACATTTTAAATACAGTAATATTAAAATGTAACTAATTACTTTGAAATGACAGTAACAAGTAATAAATAATGCATTACATTTTTGAAGTAACCTTGCCCAACACTGGCGGTGAATATGTCCAAGTGTGTGTATGTGTCTTATTTTGGTCATTTCCTAAATATATTTGTCTGCACACTTTGAGCAGAAGAAATGTTTCTTCCATCACCTTACAAGGTTTCAACCTCCTCATTAGCCTAAATTATTTATACATACTGTTTGATGGCAAATATCTGTATTTAAACATCTGATTTTTAGTTCGCATTTTTATCTTGTCATGAAAACATTGAATGTCTTTTGTGGTATTGAATGTTATATTCAGTGCCTCTTTCCTAACAAAGGTCCACATCAAGTTACTATTGAAGTTTTTAAAGAATGTTTTAATCATTACTCTGCCACATTGTTTCAAGTAGTCTTTGTACTAGAAAAGGTAAACATTTAGCAATAAGATATGTATCATGTTACAGGAGTGATGTTAGGATACATCAGAATAGTGTATCTTCATACAATGAGCAGGGCAATATAATGTAATTTCTTTTTACTCCACAGTCTAATTAAGAATTTTTCATTGTATTCAGAACCATCAGTTTTACAGTATATGAATAAAATGAGTTTACTACTCAGTGTTATTCATATAAAACATGTTCCCTGCGACATGGATGAACTTTTATGATCTATTGCAGTGATGGAAATAACAATAACGAATCCAACAAAGGGACAGAGCCACATTACTGTGTGTTTGCTGAAAAAAGGATCTGATGTTGAAAAGTAGCCCAGTGGCAAACATTTATAATAGTTTTTTAATAATCAATAATTGATACACTACTGCGACAGCCTTGAGGACCAGCTTGATAAAGTCTTTGATTAAGAGGAAATTCTTGAAGAAAAGAGGGCAGCAAGATGTTACACAGTGGAAATACTGTTGTTGCTTCTAAATCAAATTGCCATGTTGTAGTTCCATAGTAGCTTACTTATAGCTTTATACTCTCCCCAATTACGTTTAAGCTCAAAAATCATTGTAAGAGGTTTGTTGTTAAGATTATCACAAAGATCAGAACATGCAAGTTTTGTAATTTTTGTTCACTACAGAGCTTCGAATCAGCAATGATCCAAACATAGTGAAAAATCCTGAAGTCTTTTAGTGGGCTTGCTGTTGAAGGAATCGGCTACGTATGTTCCACTTTGGCCTACAAATATGTCTTCCCTTCTCCACTTAGTTGTACAGTAAAATATTGTGTTATATCAATATATTCCTAAACGCGTACTTTTTACTTTTTACTGTCTTTGCACATTGTCCCTAACAATATCTAAAAATGACTTCCCCAAATTGCTCCAAATAAAGTTTTAGTGGTTCATAACTGTCTATGAGTATGTATGATTGTGATCAGCCAATAATAGCCAATAGCCTCAGGTCAGGCCTTTCACTTTAAAGAACCTGTGCTTTTTGTGTGTTTTCTGTGATTTTTTTGTAGTTCAAAAAGATATTGTTTTCATATAGCACTAATCATACAACTAACTGGTGCATGATTTGGAAATCCCATATCCTATGGTGTTCCTCAGGGTTCTGCCACAGGCCCTCTGTTTTTTTTTGTATCTGTTCCGTAAAATGTATCTTATAAGGATTTTTGAGGATGTGTAGATGTCTTCTGAGCCTGGAATTATTTTAGATTATCCATAATGCAGGAAAAAAAGATTATAAATTGTAATTATGTATATGGCATAAATATTCAAAAATCTCTTTAAATATAATCTCCCTTCTTGGGGTAAAGTCTCATCCTAAAATCTTTTTGATGTCAGCTCATCAGGTGCACTTTTATGTTTGTGTCTTTGTAGTTTAGTGTTTAATGGTAATGTGGTAGAGAAAAAAGAACATTTATGTCAAATAAATTACCTGTCAGATTATATCCTTTTAGTCCTGAGACTGGCTGCAGCTTCTCCCTTGTTTCACTATGAAATGGAGAGACGAAATAGCAATCAAAGAAGCACGGCAGCATCTATTTTATTTATGACTAGATTGCTTGGCTTTATGTGGACACCAAGCAAAGCCAGAATCCTATCACAGGGGACTGTACGCAGTTTAAGTCCAAATAATTTATTGCAAAATACCTCTCTTTCTTTTCCCCCTGTCCTGCTGTTTCTGTGAACTGCATAGGCAAAGTCCTGGGGTGAGCTTGCTCTTCCGTTGAAAATGACAACCGTTCCCTTACACTTTTTGCCGCACCATTGTGTGCTTTATGGCTTGTATAGGGGGAATCACTGTGTAGCATTTGACCTCGCCTCTTACAGTACTTGAATATGATGATGGCTGTTACATGACTGGAATATCAACAGCATAATCTCCAGTTCTGTCTCCAGTGAAGCCAGACAGCATACAGTCAAACAAAGTAAGGTTTTGGATAGGACAATGGAAGAACAAAGACATTTTATTCATATCCTTGTCATCTTTCAGAGAGGTTTACATATTTTACTATGAAAAATACATCAGATTCCTTTGTTGTGGTCATAAAAAGACTTGATCAAATATCAAAATCCCGAACCTTCATTGGGTCAATAAAAGTATTCAGTCGTTTTTTGGCTGAATATTAATTTTGACGAAATTAGTGTTAAAATCAGAACTGGAATGCATTTACATTTTGAAGATCCTTTATCATACTCCTTTTAAAGGTTGAATTTTGGCAAGCCAATAAACCCCTCCTTTTCAGCCCTGCTCAGAACAGGCTGTTTTATTGCAAATCCATACAAGTTGTGTTTGCAGTGGCCCTCTTGAGAAGTGAATGTGGCCACGGCTTTCCAGGGTCTCTGGTCTTGTGTGTACTGTGCCTGCTCAGATATACCAAGACATGTTCCCTACACTGGACCCACCAGGGGGATGAACAAACTTGTGTTGAGAGAAGGTTTGGACAGCATATATATTTGCAGATAAACCATTTAAATGTATATATTACATAATGTGGGACCTTCAAGTTTTATATTATTTGATAGGAGTGGTGCAGTTTGTTGATTTTAAGGCTCTAACTCATCATTGTACTCTGTGGGAGTGAGCTGGGTGGATCTCTCTGACCATCTGTAGACTAAATCGTTGGCACATCCTAAATTTACAAGGCTATACTTGGACTGCTTCCCTTATACCTGAGTAACTGTGTTTGTGTGAAAAGTTCTGGGAGCTGCAGTCTTTGTTCTGTGACTGAGTGACAAAATTTACTTTTACTATCTGTCCCCAAAGTTTGCCTTAAAATGGGCAAAAGAACTTTCAGATATGTTGCTCTCGACCTTAGGAAGCTGGCCCACTTAAATCGCTTTTAGTGCATGTTGAAGGCATTGAAGGAAGATGAAAAAGACTGTAGATGCTTTGACTGATGAGTTTCTGCTCGGTGACTCTAAAGAGATTGGTTGATAATCATGTATCTGTGTCTGTAATTGTCTTATGTCTGTAACTTTGTAAAATTGCTGTTGCCCGTCTTGGCCAGGACACTCTTGCAAATGAGATTTTTGATCTCCGGTTCATTATTATTGTTATTACTATTGTTATTATTATTATTATTATTATTATTGTTGTTGTTATTGTATAGTTTCAGTACAAAGCATGAAGATATTGCTTATTTTCAGTGCTTCCATAGCTTGACTTTTAATATACTGTTTATAAAATGTACAGCAATCAACATAACCAATTTAATTAAAATTGTTTGCCAAGCGGTTTTTGTAAATGTGGAAAATGACCCTGTCTCACCATATTTAGAAATTCTTAAAAAATAGTCCTTGATCTGAATCACCACCAAATCTAATAACTTTTACCTTGTGCCATGACCAACATTCCCTGAAAACTTAATCAAAAATGTTGTGAATATTTGGAGTTATTTTGCTCACAGCCAGTCAGCCAATCACCAGAAGAGAATATAACCTCTACTGTGGAGGTAATTAGATATAGTCAGTTCAGTTATTGCACCAATGTAGGTTCCCTAAACAAAGCCTTCTTAACAGTGTAAAAACACTTCAATCTGAACACAGGTACAGCTTTGGTTTGCTTCTATCCAGGAGTTCTATCCATTGCTGTGAGAGATTTCAAATCTGAGCCTGATTTTCTTTTTAGTTGGTAATGTGTTCCAAAGCTTTTAGCCTTTCATAGTAAAAGCTGACTGTCCAAATTTAGATCGACAGTAATATATGTTACCACTTCTATTCACTGTACATCTGTGTAACTCTGTCATTCTCCTTTCTTTGAGCATTTCTGAATAAAGAAAACAATCCTGTAAGAAAACAGAAATGCATAAAACCTTCAAAGCTTAAAAAGTTGGTTATATTTCTATACCACCATATACAGCCGAGGCCAAAGTATTACAGGCTGACTGTAGTGAGCACAATCTGTCAAAAACACTTTCCCTTAAGATTTCCCTTAAAGCTTATATGAATATCTCAGTCTCAAAATTGCTCTGAAGAATTCTTTGAACAAAAGTTCTCCTACAAAAGTTCCAGACGATGAACTGATAAGATTTTTGATGTCATAGGTCAAGTTCATGAAGCCTCATGCTCACCTTTTATGGGAAAACATGATCTTGCGAACGGCATATCACAAGTTTGCTAAAAGGGATTTTTTTCAAAGATTTGAGCTCATGTCAGCTTTGACATAAAGATAAATAATTATGTTGTATGAATATGTTTGGAGGTCAAAGGTTAAGAAGATAGAGTCTCTTGGTAATCATTTGATATCCTAAGACTGCTTTTATGGATTTTGGTATTCTTTCCCACCAAACTAGCGAGTCATGATCCTAAGAGTTTGAAGACTGTCAGTTGGCAGTGGATTTCATGTTCTCCTCTTGCATGTGAACACAGTATCTCAAAAACTAGGAGATTTTTTCAGACTTTACACAAATGTCTTCTTTGAATAAAGGATGGACTGATGAGATTTTGGAGGGACAAGGAAAAGCAAAGCCAAACTTCTTAGGCCTCAGAATCATCCTTCACTGTTGAGCTTGATATCCCACTCTTTTAAGAGATTTCTATCAAACTTTGAACTAATGTCTTTGATGACCTAACGGTGAACTGATAACATTTCATAGAACAAGGTCATAGGACCCCATGTTTA
Organism: Scarus forsteni; assembly: GCA_036419115.1. Taxonomy (NCBI): domain Eukaryota; kingdom Metazoa; phylum Chordata; class Actinopteri; order Labriformes; family Labridae; genus Scarus; species Scarus forsteni. The sequence continues at coordinate 5,356,564 of JAZDUH010000245.1, read as the reverse complement.
TTCTTTGAGCACAGATGTTTATGAGTCATACTATCACAAAACCACCATAGTCCACCACCTTGACCCACCACGCTGCTTTCATTGATTAGCATCCTGAGGAAGCATAAAATTGCCAAGTGGTATAAATAGTTACCTCCACCAAGGAGGTTATGTTTTCGGGAGAGTTTGTCTGTCTGTCTGTCCGTCCGTCTGTCTGTCTGTCTGTCTGTCCGTCCGTCTGTCTGTCTGTCTGTCCGTCCGTCCGTCTGTCTGTGAACAAAATAGCTCAAAAAGTTATGGATGGATTTTGATGAAATTTTCAGGAAATGTTCAGCATGGGAAAAGGAAGAACTGATTCGATTTTGGTGTTGATCCGGATCACCATGACGAAAAAGGAGATTTTTGTGAATAACTATTGAACTAAAATAGCTATCATGATGAATCTAGTTGCTAATGGTATGTTTTCATGGTCAAGGAACCTAAATATTGAGATGAAATAAAGTTAGGACTAATATTCATGGTGAAAATCACAATATGACTTGAGAACTGTAGTGCTGGCGGAGGTCTGCGCTCGCCGAGTGCTTTTCTAGTTTCATCATGTGGCAGCTATGCCATTGGATAGAATCTGTCTTCCCATTTTTTTCAGTGCCTGATTGCACTGTGATAAAAGGTCTCTAACTCTAGAGGGTGAAACTTAAACCCAAACTGTAAAATAATATTAGAAATGAAGGAATATCACAGTATGCTTGTGCTTCTATGATGTCCAACTGCTCTATACTTCTCTTATAGTTTTCTAAGTGTGTCCATTAAACTTGAGCTTTGGATTAGGTTCAAGTTCAGTTTAATTCATCAACTTCCTCTATTTCTTTATTCCTTACCTTAATTTTAAAACAGCACTGTGGGAGGAAACTGTATTTATGAGTTACCAAAGACATCTATAACAAAAGTGAGAAATTAACAGCGTAATTAAGTGCTGAAACCATTATGGCATTTCCTAGTTACAGAAACAAGAGTGATATCGATCCCCGTCGAGCCCTGATTGATCCCCAGATAGATGGGGTTAGCTCCAGCATTCATCAGCTGCCCAGCAGAGAGAGTTGTTATTGAGGGCAGGTGCTGTCTCTGTGGCTGTGAGTTAAAGCCATTAGACTCCTGAGGCCTTCTGATAATAGGCTGTCACTCACTGATAGACCCTCCCGTAGTACCCGTCACACACTAGCACAGAAATTGAAGCAGCCACCAAAGGTCTCAAGGATAACAAGCAGTCACTGGAGTCATCCGGATAACACAAGGGCATTTCCAATAATGCAGTCGACAACTAGAGAGCTTTGATAATGGGACAGAATAAAGTAGCCAGCACTTATTATGGACTAGTGTTTGAATTAGCAAACATACATGAAGTCCTTAGATGTGTCAACAACTCACTTTCTGCACGTCCTTAATGTATGCACCTTCTCTTTAAATCTACAGGAGTCCGTGCTGCTCAGATATTTAGATGAGATCCCAGAGTGGCTTGCCCGATACGCCCGGCCAGCTAAAACCTCCTGCTATCCCACCTGGGCCAGCTTCCTGAAGACCTTCCTCAGGCAAGGTCAGATTACTTTTGTCAGGCGCTGAATGCAATTCACCTGCAAATACAGACTCTTTTTTTATTATGTTAACTGCCATTTGCATTCCCAGATGTGGCCTATGAGGACTGACAAAGGTCCTGTGAGGAGTTCTTAGCTTGTTATTGAACAGTTCTAAAATGTATTTTGATATTTCTTTGTGGGCTAGAGAAGCAAGAAAAACCATCCACAACAAGACTGATTATCTTTCATGTAATTTAAAATTTGTGATTGAAAATTTTGTTCGATGTACTTATTAACTTTGCCTTGTTAAACAGCATTATTTGCATTTTTACCTATAAAGATCAGCATTAAAGGGACTGTGAGGAGTTTCTAAATAATCACAAAGAAGTCTCACTTTTAGATATATGCCTGATCGAAATACGCACTTATCGATGAGTTTTACAGCATCAAAATAGGTTATCTAAAAATGCTATTCCTTAGCCTTCCGGTCGGGTCGTACAGGGCTGGACTGGCCTGGATAATCAACTTCGGGAACAAGACAATTAAAACTAAAGCAAATTTATATTATTTCATTATTTATATTACACGTCTTAGAGCACCGGGCTGTAGGTAGCAATATATAGCCGGCTACAAAACTACGATACTAAGTTTTCCAAAAATTGCTTGTTGTCACACATCAAAAACTACCGCTACGTAACTAGAAAGAGATACATTACCTGGTCACTCCTGTAAGGTGTTTAAAAAAAAAAGAAGTTGTAAAGCAATGCAGAGTTCTGAGGAACGTCTGAGTGAGCTACATTTTTATTAGCATCAACAAGCACATGCTTTGGCTTGTGGTGCGTTCCAGTTGTAGTCAGAAGTAGGAATTTCGAGTTCCGAGTAGGAAACTGCCACTGGAACGTCCCCCGAAGTCTGAATTTCCTACTGGGAACTCGATGAAACCTCGCCACCCATGTGTTGACAATCGAAGATGGATGCCCCCAGTGTGAACAGTTATTTAGCTCCTGTAATAATCCATTTATTTGCACTTCTGACTGGGGTGTGTCGCTCTAGATCAGCTGTATACATAGTATTGTTAGACTTATATTTACAAAAATGCTGCCATAGTGATAATCACATTCTTCATACAAAAACACAGGGCATGCTAACAACAGCTAACAACAGCCTGGTAGATCGGCATGTTTTTTTCCGACTTCAATTGGAACGCCGATAAGTCAGAGATGACGCCACTCCCAGTTCCGAGGTTACTGGAACGCAGCATTACGACAGTCGCCGCGTGTGCTCATGGGTAGCAGAGTCTTAATGTCGCCGGAAACAGATTCTCCTCACAGTCCCTTTAAGTGAAACGTGACAGATAAATCATATGATGAATACACTTCTTACACAAGTATAGGACATATACGATAAAAGCATGAGTCCTTAGGGATGTGTTAAAATTGTGAAAACCTAAAAGGTCCTCACAGTAGCTTTCTCTATGACTTGATGGTACGTTCCAGTTGATCTTGGCACTCTGGATCTACATAGCACATATGTCACAGGGAATGCCTCCTTTGGCCTGAATTTCCTACTTTGCAGTCGGGCGATCATCAGCCACCCTGACTTTCCCAGCTCAAGACTGAGGAGACTCACTTGCTTATTGTTGAGGGCTTTCTGCTTTACACCAGCAAAACCTTTGATCAATGTGCTGAACCAACACTACTCTATTTCCATCCCATATGAAGAATGCAAAAAGAGGAGGTGCTCTCGGAACTACACAGTGCCAGATCCATCTGGCCTGTTCGATGGAGACACCCGGCCCATGTATCTGAAACACCAGAACATGACTAAAATCTTCTACTTGATACCTTCTCTACTTTACCCAAAATGTTGCTTTTGGCCTTGAGGTTTTTAACATTCACATTAAGAACTAGACATGCTCTGGGTACATAAACTTCTTCCAAGGCATTTCCAACATTGTTGCCTGGGCTATTATGAATGTGGAAAACTGTCCTTTTGTGCAATGAAACCAAGTCCTTAAAAAAAAATCCTGGATCTGCATCCATTTCCAGCTCACCTCCAAAATCTAATCGCTTCTTCATTGTGCCACGACCAACATTTCCTGAAAATGTAATGCAACTCCCTGAATAACATTTGAGTTATCTGGTGTACACATGGATGGATGGACAGACAAGCAAACTGGCAAACAGTGGCAAAAACATAACCTTCTTTGTAAAGGTGAAAATGATGGCGTCACAGATAGAATGCTCCTAATGTACAAATAAACATGTTGTATGAGTTTTAATTGTGCCTGCTGTTCAAATCCTTGTTTGTTTGTTGTTTTCTTGTATCTGTTATTGTTTTTATTCACCTGCCTAGGGACTGTAATTGAAAATTAGCCATGATACTATACTGAAGAATAGCAGAAATGTGCACAGCCTCTGTAACTCTGAACTGCTTCAAGGTCCCATGTCCTGGTCTGTTTGACTGTTTACGTCTCGTCTTTTGCATCTGTTTAGCAAAGATCTGATTTAAGTTTAATCAAACGGGGGCGTCGGTGGCGCAGTTGGATAGTGTGCTTGGTCAGTGATCGGGAGGTTGCAGGTTCAAGCCTAGCTCCGGGCGACACATGGCGATGTGTCCTTGGGCAAGACACTTAACCCCAAGTTGCTCCCACTGCTGCGTCAGTGGCGTGTAAATGGGCATGAAAGGGCGTGAATGTGTTAGAGATACTGATGGATAACTTACATAGAAACTCTGAACCATCAGTGAGTGAATGTGAGTGTGAATGGGTGTGAATGGGTAGGTGTGACCTGCGGTGTAAAGCATTTAGAAATGCTTGGATCTGGGGTGCTGGTTTGGCGTAGTGGTTAGCACCCCATGTACATGCTTCTGCCGGTCCAGGTTCGAATCCCGCCTGTGACCAGTTTGCAGAGTGTCTTCCCCTGCTCTCTCTCCCCCTTTCACAAGCCTATCCACTGTCTCTCCCCTGTCAATAAAGGCACAAAAATGCCCAAAAAATATACTTAAAAAAACAAAAAAGAAATGCTTGGATCTGATGGGGCAGGGAGGCTACAGGAGGCTATGAGCTCTGTGCTGATTAGCTGCCCTAACAGTACCTGATGTGAGAGGGGAGGAGGGGTTACAGGCAGACTTTAAAACTGTCATAGCATCTGCCTGTGATGAGTAGAAAACACACATGTAGGGAGGCTGTATCCCTTAAACATGATGAACCCCAGGAAGTTAAAAAATTAGTATTTTAAAGTACCTTTTCTATAAAGAGACATAGCACATTTCTCTGTTAGTGGAAAGTTTGTTTAAAGTGTCATGTTCTTCCACCCCCATCCCATCTTAACAACATTAAAAGCAAAGAAAAGTGCATTTTGATAGACATGGCACCGTTAAATTAAATGAATGGAGCAAAAATGGTCCCTGACATCTGTAAATAAAAGAATAACTTATAGCATTGTTATTTTTACATGAATACTATTGCCTCATGTATTCAAACTGGCATATGAAGAGCTAAGAAAACCTTGATGCTATCTCAGTATAACCAAATGTGTAAAAAAAACATGAAGTAAATTGCAGACATAATTAATCTGTTCTGGTCTACTCTAACTTTTCATCTTCTTCTTTTTGTTGTGTTTCGGTGGTTCCAGGTGGTGTTATTGAAGCTTTTCCACCCTCAGAGTGTGTCACCTGTCTCACCGTAGACCTGCTGTTGGAGCCTGGAGGTGAAGTCACCATGCTGTCCTCTGGAGATCAGCTTCACGGCTCCTGTCAGCTGAAATCTTTGGGCTTCACTGTTCCTCAGACCTCAGTACACCCTGACACCTTAAACTCCATCTGCATGCTTGTGGGCCGGGCCTGTCTACAGCGTTGTATTGTGGGCTACATCTCTGTGGACCTGGCTACCTTTGTGGACCCTCACACCACTGAGCAAAAGGTGAGACAAAAGAGAGGCTTTAGCTCATGTTTCCAAGATTATAATGTGCCGGACTGTTGAACCACTCTGTGACAAAGCTTTCTATTTTCACCACATAGGTGCAAAGATCAATTTCTAGGCTGCATCAGGGATCTATATACGCAGATAGGTGCCTCCTCTACTGCTCCCCTGGGGTTTAAAAAACAGGCAAGGCAAACAGTGGGCACAGGGACCAAATGTGTCACAAGGCCATCTAATAAACTGTCAGGTCTCATTGTGTCGATACACTGATTCCACCATTTAAGACCTGCCCTTTAACCTCGCAATGCCGAGAAATTTCAGAGGCACCTATCCTTCAGACAATAGGTCATTTCTAAAGTGATTTGTGCAGCTTCAGCGGGAGGGCCTGTCAGTGTTTAACCCCTCGCCGGTTACTCGCAGTGGTCTGCTGAAATTTCTCTCTTTGTCATATCCAGGCGCCTTTCCTCATTTGTCAGGATTAAGTTTTGTTGAAAGCTTCTTGATTTACGATATTGGAAATGGACTGGTTTATGATGGTTTAACCTCTGCTCCTAACATGTGGCTGCATTGACTGCTTATTGATCCGGAGCTGTAAAATGAAATGCTTTGTTTATAATATGGTCTATAAAATACTCAACCTGCAGTAGAAAGCTCCAGTGTTACTTTACAGTTTTACAGAGGGTTGGAAAGAAAGGACTGAACCTCTTCTCTTTTGGATTTTTTAAATTTGAAACAAAAGTCATTACTTCCCCTGTTTATTCATCCTATTTTTTTAGATTGATATTTAAATCACCAGTTACTTTGTCTCCTGACTATGCAGATTCTCCACGTTTGTTACGTGAATAATTCTCAGTGCGAAAATGGATTTGGAGTAAACCCTTCTGTAGATAGGTGCTCAATTGCCACTAGAGGGTAGTATCTTATGGAGAGGATCATGGGGTTTCAAAGTGCGGCTGAATGAGTCCCCCCTGAAAGAACACAGAGAGAACAACAACAAAATAAAAAAACAATTTAAGAAGAGGCTTACAAATGCACATTTCAAAAAAACAACCATCAGTGTCTCATCTTTTAACATTTACAAGGTTTTGACATTGTTGATGTCATTCTTTTCAAACAAAATCTGTCTTTTCAACATTTTTTTATGACACCTCAGTGACAAAAATAACATCTTTGTTTTCTTTTTATTGGATTATGACTTTGTCTCCATCATTGTCTTTGAATCCTTTAGCCACAGAAAGATGCTTTCCTTGTCGGCATTTCTTATCAACAGGACTCAAGCAAAATAAAAAGAGGTACCTGAAAGAAGCACCAACTTCAAGTCACAGATTTTCAGGCTTGATTTAGTTGATTATTTTACTTAAATGTATTTTTTTAGAACATCAGGGTTATGCAACCAGAAGACACATAATACATGTTGTCTATCACATTTTTAATAGCACCAACATCATGAAATGTATCATCCTATTTTTTTTTTATTTTTAGCAAATAAAATAACTAATTATTATATTTGTCTTTCATTTTTAGTGTAACACTGAGTCTTAAAATGTCTTTAGTTCAGTGACTTTGTCCCCAAACTTCTTTGCTGTTTTCACTCAGATGGTGTGAGTTTAACAGGCCTCTCGCTGTCAGTGTAAGCACTTCAGTTAAGGTGAAAGTTACAGACTGTGGCGTCACAGCCTCATCCATGAAAATCCTCATTTAATCAGTTGTGGTCATGCTTCCTGTTTTAACCGCTCTCTCCAGGATTTGTTTCCTCCCTCTGTGTTTGTGGTGTGGTGCAGTAAAAAGCTCAATGCAAAAGTGACCAAGCATTTTAGCACATCAGGTTCCCTCGCCCCACAATAAATAAAACTATTGAACAACTTTCCAGTCAGAGGCCTTAAAAAGGAAAAGTGGGGAAACATATCAAGAAATATTTTTTTTTTCTAAAAATAAAAAAAACTTTAGAAATGCCCCATGTGTGAATTATAATGTGTTTCTGCATCTCACTAACTGTTCTGTTGCACTGCAGAGTTTGTCAGGTGCATTAATACCATATTTTTGTGGTGTAACATACAAAGCTTTCACAGGCATTACTACTAATATTATTATAAAAATTATAGTCAACTTAATTTATATAACACCTGGGGCTGGGCAATATGGCCTCAAAATAAAACCTCTGATTATTTCATACAAATTAGCATTTTTATGTTTCATTTTTAACAAATAAAGAAATGACACCAAAACAAAACACATTTGGCTTTTTTTTCTTAAATCAAAATACTTTATTTCACAAAGGTTTATGAAATTTCCCTCTTAGATTTAAAGTGCTTGTATTTATTTATTTGGATTTGAAGGTGCAGGTACTCTCTGGGGTTTGGATGTAGAAAGGTTTGTTTACAGACACTCAGAAGACAGTGTAAATGTTGTGTTTCTATTGGAAGGAATCATGGGACAGGGTTTTAACTTCTTGATAGGAGCAAGTAGGTCACTAAAAATATTAGATAAAAAAAATTCTATTGTTAAAAAAACCCCACATCTTTCACAACAACAACCAAAAATTTGAATAAAGTGATTTAATGAATTTGTCTCCCATCCTTAATAGCACCTTTCGAATTAGATGTTTTAAACATGATTTAACAGACAAAACAAAGACAAATGAAAGGACCATTGAAATGAGCATCAACAACCAGGCCAAACAGAAACATTTCTTAAAGAGCACAACAACAGACAGAAAACAAAAGAGTGTCAAGAAAAATAAAACAAAATTAAAAGCAAAGCAAACAAGAGGAATAACAGTGTTAAACTTGAAAAAACGGAAGTTCTAAATACTTATTATACCACATTAGTAGAAGCTAAATGTAAACATGTTTATATAAGTAACATTAATGAACATGACTTTTAAAAATTATACAAATAAGCAAAGACATTAAGACAATAAAAAGACCATCACATCAGATAGACAGGAGAATGAGGGTAAAGAAAAGATTGATAAGAAAGAGGGTACATTAACAATAAAAAGTAGGTCTTAAAAGGACAGAGAGGGATAATCATCACTTGTAAAAAGAGATAAGAGGTCAGATTGGTAAATAAAAGCTGGACATTTAAAATTGGGACTCTGCGTTGAGTCATCAGCATAATTCAATCATAGCTGTTGATGTTGGCCTTTTACTTTTATTTCACAAAGATAAAACTGGTGTTTGTATGTCTCTATCTTGTTGATAGAGCGTCCGTCAAGACACATTTTTGCTGCAGATCTTGTTTCTGACAGTAAGCCAAAAATCCAATAGAAGAATTAATTTGCTTTTTGTTAATCAGTCCAGGTGGTTGCAGACTTCAGGGTTATCCAGCCAAAGTCATTTCATCTGATTCACTCTATTTAAAATCTCTCTATTGTGTTCCACACTTTGCTTTTTTCTGATTCATTTTCTCAAGCCGCACCTCCACTAAAGTTCTCTGGTGCCCCCCCAGGGTAGGACCGCCTCATGCTTTGAAAACTCATGGCAGTAGATGTCGGTGCAGTGTGAACACACTGGCATTTAGGCTAGAGACTAGCAACTTCTGCCATGTAGTGGCCAATGTGTTTTCCAGACAGTTGGAGGACCATACTCCTAACTGCATTATACTCTTTACTTCACATTTATGCTTACTCATTTAAACTAAAGAAATAAAGCTTTTGTAAAATGAAATTTTAACAACATTCATATTTGAAGTTAAAATGCATTTTTTTAATTAAACAAAATGTAGAATTCAGGCCTACTGAAACTACTTCTTCAAAACAATAAATGCAAAATTTACTGTTTTCCTAATTTGATTTAATTCACAGGTCTTTTTTATCCATCCATGTTGTGATGCATATGCAGGATTTTTAAAGAAACTACACATCAAATACGCTGACAAATGTCTTGCAAAGAACAATGGTATTCCAATAATTAAGCATTATTGTGGAAATATTTGTATTTTTTTATACTGTCACGACAGATTCTGTTTTGTTTTCGTGAAATCTTCAATTTATTACTAGTCAAAATTAACTTGTTGGCGGCACTGAGTGAGAGGGGGAAGGCTGCATGTGGCCTGTATTTTGCCAGTTCCTGGTTTAGGCAGTGTAATAATTATCATTATTTTTTCCTTTCCAGTAGATTTTTTTTGTTTACTTAACTAGTTTAACTTGTTCCTAAAATACAGGGATTTTTTTCCATTTTGAAGATTTCTGTCGCATTGTTATCATGTAAAGGTCGGTCACACCTACCACATATCCCAAAGTAATTGCACTTTTTATAAACAGTCAAATCATTATACTTTAAGTGGCGCTCAAATCATAAAATGTGCTATTTCTCAAATTAATCTCATGGGCAGAAGCTGCACTCCTCTTTAAGAGTTTAGAGTGATATAATAGCAGCCTTAGATTTGATTTTCATTTTCAGTGCTGACCTGAAATTGAATGGGATTCACTGACAGCATAATTAAGAACAGACTATAAACAGCATGTGCTTGAATAGAAGCAGGAACAGTGACGGCAGATTCTTAAGCGTCTCCCCCTCACGCATCGAGACAGAGGAAAGCCACATGGGCAAACCTGTCTGGATTTAAACATCAATTTAGATTCAAACCTGTTGCTAAAAGCTGCCTACTTTATTTGATGTGAAGAAGTGGGTCACATATGTTTGCCCTTGCAGTCTTCCCTCACATTGTGGAGCGGTGGGGCCCCAGCTGCAGCATCAGGGATTTTAATGAAAATGCAAGGCAATAGAAAACAGGTACAATCCAGGCTTACATTTGCCTCAGCTTTGTTAAGAGCAACAATGAGACACGGGGTATGATTTTTAGTCAGTCTGGTGAATGGCAAGCAGAGACTGTTCATCACACGGGGCCCAGGTACCAACCTGATGCAAAAAGATTAGCATGTATTCAGTGTGAGCTAGCTTTGATCGTGAAGGTGACTGAGTGCAGGGACTTCTGATATGTCGATCGACATGAATACACACAGGTGACAGGTGTAAGACTTACATGATGATGCACAGCAGCGTAAATTTTGTTGGCAAAAATATGACTTAAAATGTTCAAGTATCTTTTTCCATGAGGGTGGAAGAGGTGACATCTTGCTGAAACAATTTTTTGATAACAAGAACTCTGACAAAATTACTCCGTTAAGAATGTACTGCGGGACAAATCCATCTAATTTTAGTTATTTTATGGTGAAATTCATTTTTCTCCATCAATATTAAACCGATATATAAGTTCTATAAGAAATGCACAGTCTCTTCTTTTTACCAAATAGTAGGAAAGTATTGATTTAAAGTATTGATAGATATTATTGGTAGTGGAGAACCAACATGTGTCTTTATAGCAAAAAAAAAAAAAACTACACCAAGAAAATACCTCACTAGAAGTCCTATATTTACCTCCACCAAGGAAATTGGGCTTTTGCTGAGGTTTTTCTTATATGAATGGATTTTATTAACATTTTCAGGGAATGTTGGTCATGGCACAAGGAAGAACTGACAAGATTTTGATAGTGATGCAAATCCAGGAATGTTTCATAGGATTTTTATCATGTGATAGGCCAGTTTTCCATTTTTTTTTGGTGATAACTCAGTAAGTTCTCAACAGTTATTGATTAAAATTTTTAGGTCATGGCACAAGGGAGAAGTGATTCAATTTTGGTGAGGATATAAATTGGGATGTGGATCCAGGAATTCTTTTTTAAGAATTTGTCAACAGTGTGAGATCGGACAGTTTTTCACATTTTGACAATAAAGCTCAACAATGCTGAAATGCCGTGACAGATTTTTGTGCTCTTGGGGGACTTTTAATTAAAGATGTAAAACATTAAACAAATTTATTTAAATTTTTGTGAATATTGTATTTAACTTAAATGCTCAACATTTCAAAAGGTCATATTACTATCATGATTATTGATAGATTAAATAAAGAAACACCACTAATCCAATGCATTAACCAAAGAAAGCACCTGTTATCTGTTGTTAACTTAGCTGTCTGTTAAACATATGTTTTATCCTGTCTTGTGTTTATATCTGTTTTGTATTTATAGTTGTGTCATATTCTTGGTAGTTTGTCTATTTTTCTTTTTCTTATTCCTATTTGCAACTTCTAAAAGGTGTTGCAAATTAACAGTCTGCTACTCTGTGTGCAGCTGCAGCTGTCATTGTAAAATTGAAAACCAAGCACTAACAAACCATCTCAAGATGTATTCTGAAAACCTAAAAAAGCTCTTCCCCTACTTTGACATCTATCAAAAGAGAGAAACTGACTATTGGATTAATCAGTAATGAAAATAATTATTCAACTATGCACAGTGTGAGCCATGTTTTTGTTGAATCTTCTTAGAAATTAAATGAAGCCATATAGAAGACTGCTGTAAATGATCAGATATCCGTGTGTTAGTGGAGATAAAGTACTCATGTTCGAGTGGCTGCAGGCTTCAGACGAGCAGCGATTTGCATTCAGTGGCAGGAGCGTTTACTTTGACAAATAGGAACAGCAGAAGGAGGCAGCCGACTGCCACTTAGTTATTAACAACTCCTTCAGCCGTGATTTATTTGCCACTTTTGAAGAGAGGGCATAGCTATTAGGTTATTATTGGGAAAATTAGCCCTGTTTAAGCACAAGGCTACGACCATACCTGACCCCTTAATATACTTATAATGATGCCATTTACCATACAGATCTGGACTTAGCTCCTCATCAGACCTGAGCCACACAGACTAGCCCAGGGCAGACTGAACCTAAACACACAGAGAAGGATCTACTTTGTGCATGTGTCATTCCACTACTGAATTACCAAAAAGTGTTGCACACACACTGCTGAAAAAATGTTTTTTTTTTCTTTTCCCTGCCTCTCAACTGGATAAGTGAAAGGATTAAAAGGTACAGGCCCTTTTCATTTAACTGAATATTTGTGGTGGCATTTTGGCATTCCTTTCATTGTGATTAAATTGGGTCTACCAAGTTTATAGTGTCTGTTTTTCTGTGATGTGACCCGGTGCTCTCTTTTTGTACAGGTGTGGGCTATTGATCTGGACCTCAAATACAGTGATCATCTGGCCATGACCCAGATGCTTCTGATGATGACTGGAGGGAGGCTGAATTGTCACACAGGCTGTTTTGAAGTGCCAGAGCCAACAAGAGAAAAATGCTGTGAACGCCTCACTGCTGCCAAAGTACCTCTTTGTACTTTCCTGCTTTACCTGTGTGAAAAAAAAAGTTTTTTGCATTTCCTCAGGAGTAGAATTTGCTTTGGGTATTCCTTTTGACAGATTTCTTCAGATCTTTAAAAGTATTTAACTGGATTTTAAGTACATAAGGGAGGGTTTGGTACTGATGAAGTGGGGTTTTAAGTGGCATTAGTCACAGCGTTTTTGATTAGCCCTTGGAAAGAGAATTTATAAGATAGTCTTACCCCTGCAGAGGAGGTTGTGTTTTTGTTGGTGTTTGTCCATTGTTTTGTTTTTTCCTTCAAATAGTTAACTCAAAAAGTTCTCAACAGATTTGATGACATTTTTGAGAATATGGATCATGGCACAAGTAAGAAGTCAGTAGATTATGGTGATGATTTGAACCCCATATTATTTCTGCGCAATATTTGTTAACATTACTTAATTGGGCAGTTTTTCACATTTTTTCTAATATCTCAGCTCACAGTGTAAAAAATAACTTGGTAGACATTTGCACTCTCAAAGTACTCCTAGTTCATACCAATGCCAGAATTGGTTGCACTTATTGATCTGATTCTTTGATGATTGCTTCATTGATTCCTGCTGATTACATAGGTTTTTAGTTACAACACTGTCAAACACATGGCACTCAACATGAGCGGGCTGTACTCAACCATTTGGCAGTATGTGAGATTTGACACACTCCTGGTGTAGCTAAGGTCAGACTGACAGTAAAAGCAAAAAGTTTTATCTTACTGACAGTCTCTTCTAGCGAGGCCTTGAAGCTTACCCTGACATTTAAAAGACACTTTTATTTGTTCTTTCTTTTGTGCCTTGCACAGCATCACATTATGGGCGGGACTAAGGGTGTGTATGTTAGTTACTCATAGAAACTGTGGGGGATTCAAGAGGGCTTAAAAGGTTTTAAAAGGTTGAAAAAATAGCTGCCATCAGAGTTATATCCACATTTGTCAAACATAAATTCTCATACAAAATGTAGTTAAACATGACATAAATATTAAACTACTTTTTTCAAATTCAATAAACTGGTAACTTCAGTGTTTACAAATACATTTAATGACAATGGGCCTCATGCAAGAACATTTTCGTATTCGCATCCTAAATTTTTCTTACCTTTTTTCTTATGTTGCGTTCGTACAAACATGCTCCGTCAGATTCATCAAACACTTCTATCTTTAGAAAAGTGTCTAAATGACCCGCGGAAACATGATGAATGCCACCTGTGCGCATTTTGCTGCCAAGATGCACGAGGATGGCATATTTGCATAAGTAACACCCCAAGAATACCATATAAGGATATGTTTCCCACACCATAAAACAGGAGTGTTCATTCATAAAGATGGCGCCAAACACACGCTCTTCCAAGTGCCTGGCGTGCCAGGGCATCCAAAAGAAGAAGCTCAGCCATGAAGCAGCTGGTTACTCTCTCATTTAACATTTTTATTTTGGCCAGTCTAATAAACCTTCAATTAATAGATTTTAATGTATTCTCTTGTTTGAGATCCTCAGATTTATTTTGTCTTATGCTATATTTTATTAAAAACGCTTGAAATTTGTTAAATGTATAATCATTATGTAAAGCACTTGCTTTGAAAAGAGCAGACTAATTTGTTGTGATTTTTAAGACAAGTCTGGACCACTCGTGTTTGTGTTCGTACTTGAAAGAAAATTCTAAATACGAAAAAAATGCTGAATGCGACAAATTCTCCTGAATCATCTGTACGCAACACTTACGAATATATTTGTTTGTACAAACGGTTCTTGCATGAGGCCCATTGTAGATATAATAGTTATACAGTGACAGTCAAGCCAATTATGTCTAATTTCTTGCAAACAATAAAAAAAATAGGTTTTATATATCGAATTCTTGGTCCTATTGTTGTCTTGATGACAATTTATGGTTTTCTGAAATCAACTTCTGGGTCACAGTGATAAGAAGGAGACCACATATGGCCCGGGGACTGCCAGTTGCCCACCCTGTTTTTTAACTTGTTTAGTAGTAACCCATTTGGAGTTCTATTATTTGAGCCTGTTTTACTTAGTTATTTATTCATTTTGCTCATTTATCCCCTGTAAGAAACAAGCAGCAAGTCTAAAGGAAGCCGAGAATTTATAGCACACAATTATAGCTCTGCAGTAATCACAAAGATAGATCAGTGTTTTGCTCTTCATTTTTGTTAAATACAACTAAATACTGTAATTACGCTCTGAGCTCAATTGGTGTTTAGGTGCTGAATTCATTATCATTTTGATGGATGAGCCTAAATAATCAACACATTAATAATTCATAGCATTTTCATTATGCATGTGTATGCATGCTTGAACACCTCATCAACCTGGTGCCGGGCCTTAAACAAAAGACTTCTTTTATTAGCAGTATGCCTGAGTTTACGCTTGTTAATCTGCGGCTTGTATTATTTTATCAAACATTCATTTAGTCGGTGGCCTGGCGCTTCAGTGCAGCAGTTGAGCCAGTGTGGTGGTTAATGGCTTTAGCAGTGGCCATCATTAGGGGCCTGCATATTACAAACACAATTAAACCCCTGTTGGACACTTTTATTGTTATGCGAGGGTCCTGTGTTTGACAACTGTAAACACACAGCCATCACAGCGAGTTATGGGCTCTCTCCTGAGCTCCAAGCAGCTTAGGCTCGCTCTTTTCCTCTCCCAAAGGTGCAGGGGATTCAGGAACATTTTTATCCTCTTGAGCCCTGCCACTTTTAAGTAATCAACCTCTCTGGTGTTACTTATGACGCTCACATGCTCTGAACGCTCCTCCTGTGCTGCATTGTGTAAATCCTCTTATGCAGCCCATCATGCTTTTGTCTGAAGAAAACCTCTCG
Source organism: Scarus forsteni (assembly GCA_036419115.1). Taxonomy (NCBI): domain Eukaryota; kingdom Metazoa; phylum Chordata; class Actinopteri; order Labriformes; family Labridae; genus Scarus; species Scarus forsteni. Next base: position 5,341,074 of record JAZDUH010000245.1, on the reverse strand, counting down.
TCCCCAAATTGGGGTTTCTTTGATTGGCATCATACAATTAAGCTCATCTTGTTTTTGGCATGTCTTCTAAACATTAATTGTTCCTTCGTGTGGTTAATTAAGAAAGGCCCAACAGTTTACCACATGTGCCTCACACGCATCATGCTTACTAATCACACACACTCCCCAAACTCAGCAGTGACCCTAAGGACATGTCTTCACAGGGTTCAGCCGTCTCCACTCCATACATTTTACTCTCACAGAGCCCGGTCCTTCCAGACTCCCTGTATAAAATAACATCCAGGTATTTTTTCTAGTTTAAGATCAGGGGCTCTCAAACTTCAAGGATCCTTATCTAGCATTAGTTGCTGTTGGAGACAACTGCGTTTCAAATCATATTCAAATCCTTATAAATTGTCATTGCAAATCAAAAATTGAACCTATAGCTTTTTAATGTTTGTCTTTTTTCTGTTCCCACTCACTGAATTTGATTTTTACTGTATATGAACAATATCTTTTTATTGTGTCAGTCCTCATAAGAATCAACCGCTACAGCAACTGTGCAGGCTGTTCTAAGATTTTTCCATCTTGATATTAATCATTATTATATTTTATATTTCATCTGTGGTAAATTATTTTTTCAATGCTGTATTTGTATGAGTGCACAAAGACTTCATGTTGGATTAATTAGCATGAATAGAAGAGGCATTTGAAAATGTTATTGCCACAAATGATGTCAATTTTCTGCAAACCCTAGTGCCTCCAGGCAATCTCTGGGGGGGGAGGCAGGATCTTACTTTGATAAACACGGATTTAGATAACTGGAGAAAGGATGCTAATAATCATGCATCCTGTCTTTTTTGTGTTTTACTTTTGTTGCCAGCCTGCTGTGGTGAATAGTTATGCAGTTATCGGGAGCTGCTTGTTTCACTCAAACCTCTCCATGTTGTACCATAGTGTGTTCCTCAAGATGTGCAAGGCTCACGGCATAGGATTCAACACGAAGGTAACTAAACCCCTTAAATTCACTTATTTTACTTTTGATTTTTAAGCTGCTGTGTGAAATTTTGAACTTTTTGACATGGACAAGCTGAAGATTAACACCCAGTATTTCTAGCAGTTAAGGTGGCCACTTTTACAACAGGTTATTTCCACCTTAGCTACTGTTGTCAGGAGGGTAATCCTCATTGCCCTCACTATGTGAGATCCAGCAGCTGTGTCTGGTGGTTGAATATATATTTATGCAGTCAATGCTACAGCTGTAATGGTTACACTACAGTGGCAATACAACCCTGACTTTGCGCAGCAGCTGGATTTGCCTGATTCAATGTCTGTAATCAGACAGATCCATCCTACCGAAACTTCAGTCTACGATCAGTGTTAGCAGCCTAAAGCAGCACATTCCAGTCAGAGTCATTAGAGGTGGGAGATACAAGCCTAGCCTAGGTGCTAACAGCTTCAGTAGCATTTCTTTTCAGATCAGGACCACATTTCTTAAATAAAGAACAAACAACACTGAAAGCATCTCTCGATGCCAAAGATATGTTTGCTTGACATCTGCCATGTTTTGGTGGTAGTTTGATCAATGTAATGGCCTAAATTTTGTGTTTTACACCACATCAGTAGTGACAACCTGCTTCATTATCCAATTGGATATGATAATCAATATGATTGATGGACCAATTGTCCGATCAGCCTATTCCCAAATACTTTCTCAATTCTACATTATATTGCAATTATTGCAAAGTGGAACAGAAAGGAAACATTGAAGGAGATTGAATGTACAGTTGCTGAATCAGTTTAGAGAACTGAAAAATGTTTTGCTCTTGTTTAGCCATTTAGTAAGGTAGGTCAGGAAATACCCTTCAAGTACATTTAACAAATTGGTATATCTATTGTTTCCATTGTTTTACACTGAAGTATATGCAAAATTTCTGTGGATATTTCCGAGAGTGACAGATGCCCTGTGCTACCCTGTGGCCAAGTCCCAGGATGTGCTTTGCTTTGTTTTATTGCATTTTTGAGGACATGCTTGTCAGGTTATGGGAGTAGTTATCTTGGTAATTTAAGGACTACACAAAACACTGTGTGGCACCACGTGGATTTGATACAGTGATATGAATTAGGGTAAAGAATAAACTGCCTACTTCCTCTTTCTGTCATGAAGGATGTAGGCACAAAGAGGGGACAATAATTGTTATCACTTTACTGAATGGATTGTGACATTTCTTGTTGCCACAAGTGCACTACATATATCTGACAGTTTGATGAGTGCGATGTTAAATGTGACTATTTCTTTTTCACCAATGTTATCTAATTACAGGACTCTTCATCTGACTGTAATTCTTTAATTTCAGAGGAAGCAAGGCACAGTGTTTTCTCTTTACGACAGCAGAGAGAGATGTAAAATGGGGATGATGTAAGTATTACTTTCTAGATTAAACCCATGTACACAATAAAACATTGAAATTCAAGATTCATCGCCTAAAAGAAGAATTCAGAGGAGACTTAGATTTTGCCTTCTTTTTCTGTACTGATGACCAAGCACATGAAAAAAGTAGAGCTTTAAGTGGATTGCAGACTTCTCCCGACTGAGGGAAAGTCAATTCTTTCAGAGGATTAAGTTGTCACCTCTGGCTTTCTTAATGTTGTTACAAAGTCTAAAAGTTGTTTAGCAGAGGGTTATTTAACATATTTATCACTTAAAGCCTTTAGCTTTCACTGTGCTGTAACAGTTAAATCAAGCTGTGCTCTTCCCCCCAAAGACCAAAGATGTTGTCTGCCGAAAGTTTCATTTAACCACCGCCGTCAGATGTAGGAGGTGATTGTTTCTTAGCTGGCAACAAGGGGAACATTAGTAAACTCGTTTGTTTGGGGTGTTGTTAATAGGACCATCTCAGAGGATCTCCAGGGAGCTCTTGTGACCTTTGCTCAGAATCTGTCAGTCATTCATCAGGAAATATCAGCCCCTAAGACGCAAGGAGAAACCAATTTCAAGGTACCCTGTTAATGACTTAACGATCTCTCCTCATCTGTATAATTAAACATGCATTTCAGAGAGGCTCTGGTCAGCTGGAATATTGTTGCTGGAGAAAATGCAACAGGAGATGTAAAGGTATAGCACATGAATATCTTATATTTGAATTTCATTTGAAGGTTTCTTTTGTTTTAGGAGCTGATCAAGGAAATAGAAAAGGTGCTGAAGATGACTGCTCAGAACAAGATGAGAGCGTTGGAGGATCAAACTACAGCTTAAGCAGCTGCTTCACTCATAAACTCTCCTGACTCAAGCAAAGTGACATCATCATGTGTCTGTGAGCTTTATTGTTAAAATAAACTGTAGAAATAGTCTGTGAGTTTGGTCACACAGTGGCAGCCAAATAAATATCTAACAAGAATGCAGGCTATTATCTTTCTTATAAAGGAATTGGGTTTGAAGATGGGCAGGAAGTGGTGCATACGGCTCATAGCAAGAAGGTTGCCTGTTTGATCCCCATGCTGGTCAGAGCCTTTCTGTGTGGAGTGTGCATGTTCTCCCCATGTATGCATGGGTTCTCTCCAGGCACTCTGGTTTCCTCCTACAGACCAATAACATGCTCCATAGGTCTAAGTTGACCTTAGGTGTGAGTGTGAGCAAGGTTGGTTGTCCGTCTCTCTATGTGACCCTTCGATCAGGTCCAGGGTGTACCTCACCTCTCGTCCAATGTCAGCTGGAATAGGCTACAGCCCCTGTGACCCTGAAAGGGATAACCACCGTAGATCTGAGGATTCTTACTGTCCCCAACAGGTCAGTTTTCCCACAACTGGACACTTGGAAGCAATCCAATATGGCTACTTCAGTCATTAGTGGTAATTAAAATTGCAAAGAAGACATTGCCCCTTATTTTGATAAGAAATGCATCAGAAAAAATAGTAAATTAAATAAACGATGGTTGCTACTTTTGTTTTGCTTTGTTTGTTGCAGTTTTTATAAGGGTTGTCAATTAAGAGCACAGAACAAATTAGTCAGTGAATGCTGAAAAGGTGACCACAAAACCAGTGCCTTGGAAAAAATGGGAGTAAAATTTGAGAAAGAGAAAGTGATAACCAAATAGTTTATCAGCAACTGGGTATACTGATGTCTTTTTGTCTAAGTAACAACACCATTACAATTTATGGAGCACTGGAGCCCTTTGAGGACGTTTTTTAAGTCACATTTTCATTCTTGATTTAGATTTTATTAATCCATCGACCCTTTTTTTATTGAATCCAAGTACATGTATTGCTTGTGTGAGAAGGTGACCACCACTGTTAATTCTGAAGGACCAGTAAAGCTGAGTTTAACCTATTATATATATTTTTAAATGTAATTTAATATTTTCAATTGTATTCTGTTGTATTATACTTCATGTCTTGTTGTCAAGATGTCTCAGTTTTATCTTTGTCTTTTTTTCTTGCTCTTGCATTTGCATTTTTTAGGAGCTCTTATTTCTCCACATCACTTGTTCCCAAGTTAACTGCTGTCTTAGTACTCTTCTGTATTTTGCACGATTAAAAAAGAAAGGGTGACCACGGAAAATCAATAAAAAAGAGGACGCTGCTGTCAACCGCTGTTGGAGGAACCACTGTGCAGCGCTGCGTTTCCCCTCGGACGACTTCTGCGGGAGTACCAGGTCAGAGAAAACAACACTGCTTTATTTTTGGCAGCACTCGACACGTAATTGAGTGATTCGTCTGTCTTGTTTGGGATATTCAGCCTCGTATCAACAGTATGTTGACTCGTGTGTAGCTCACGATGATTGTTGTTTACTAACGTTAGCTGTCGTTAGCAGCTGATGCTAACAGTCCCGAGTGCAGCAGCGACCTCCGCCCCCCTCTCACTGTCTCGAAGGACTTGTGGCTGCATCATGTCTTCCCGACCCTCTGAGTTTGATGGGTTTATCTATAGGCAGGAAAAGTCTGAGCTGTGAATAATAAACATGTAGGTCTTCATGCTTCCTAAAGTAACAATCACTCTACCTCAGGCTGAATCATGAGGGGGTTTTTGAGGAAGGTGCACGGAGTCTTCCTAAAGATCGTCCTGTTTCCGAGCACATTTCGCAGGACAGGTCCTCGTCCAGCTGCCTCAGAGGTGTTAAGCTGCCACCTGCAGCAGAGAAATCTCCCTCCGTGGACTTCTTTCTGTGTCCGCTACAGCTCTGTCCACAATGACCAGTTTGGACTGTCCAACTTTAACTGGAGAGTTCAAGGGTCAAACTACCACATACTGAGGACAGGCTGCTTCCCCTTCATCAAATATCACTGCACCAAAGCTCCTGCCCAGAACCTGGACTTCGAGGACAAGTTTTTCACCGCACTGAAATGTATAAATCTGGGTCAGTACAATGTTTTATATTTAAACCAGTATGAAGTAGCCATACATATGAATAATTATTATTTTTAATATTATTATTATTGTTGTTATTATTTATTTGGGTACATTTCTATCAAAAACTCTAATTGCAGTTGTAGGCATGCTTGTGAGTGTTTTATCCTTACTTGAGTGTATTTTGGGGGGGAAGTATATCCTTTTTTATTCAATATAGCTCCTGTAACTGGGTTAAGAAATAACATATCTTATTTAAAAACAAGGATGAAGAATGGACAACTTTGTGTACTGTGATGGCTACACAAATCCTTTTTTCAGTGCTTTATCAGATAAAGGAACAATTTATTCTTTCTAAATAAAAAGGCAAGTACAAATCTTTTATCACAACTGGTTAAACCAACATTCTTATTTAGGGGGTTTAAAAGTGTACAAAATATTGCAATTTGCAGCATGATACTGTATCGATATTTTGCAGCACATTGAATTTTCATCTAGTGAATAAATCACAGAAAATCAGTATATTTCTTGTATATGAAAGTTTAGCTTCCGGTACCTAGTTAACAGACAATTGGCAGTTTGACCCTGTTCTGTCTCTTAAAATTATTATATTGTGCATACCTTTTACCTTGGAAACCAGACAGTAGAAGTGGGAATTATGTCACATCCTAGTAAGACATGTTGCTGTTACAAGTCGGTAAAGTTGGGGTAACTGAACACCGACAGACTCTCAAGTGGGATATTCTGACCAAAGAGGGCATTTCCAGGAATACAGTATGTCTAACATGCATCTCACAAAATCCAAGTTCCAAGATCAACTGCATCAACAGAGCAGCAACGATGGAAATGTTAACCCCAATACAGAAGTTTGAATCGCAGTTTTTCTCTGGACTAAAAGCCTGTATTCTTGGATCTTTGCTTGAAAACAAAAATGATCAAAGAAACATTTTTGTCTCTGATAATCATAACAAATGAACCTACTTCGCATTTCCTCATTGCTAATGATCATAGTTACTTTCCCCTTCCTTCACAGTGATTCATACATTTAATACCCCTGCCACTATGGAACAGTGATTACTTTCATTTTCAAAACTGCTAAAGTCAAATAACCTGCCTGCCTTTGTCCTTCAGGTATTCCATGTTTGGCGTATGGCATCGGTTGCTGGATGGTGATAGGAACTTCAGAAACTGTGCAGACAACTGCAGGACCTGTCACCGTTTATTTCGCCTACAAAGAACAAGAAGGAGCGCAATACTAAAACGTAACTAAAACACTGTGACAAGGTGTCTGTGAGAAACTCTCATCAGCCGAGCTGCTGTATTTAGAACATTTCCCGAGGTGATGCTCCGGTGGACCTATTGACAAAAGTGCCATCAGTGTCATTAGTGCTCCCATTGTCTGACTGAACAGGTTCATTTTGTGTTAAATTATTAAAGGTTTAAAAGTTGCTGTGAAGGAGTCAGCTATGCATGGTGCCACACCGACATACAATACTGACATTGTTTGTTTGGAAAGCTTACTTTCCATTAAAGTTTCATAGAAAGTTTAGAATTTCTCCAAGAATAGAAGGTATGATTGTTCTGGGATGTTTACACAGTCGCGTCGGTGAGCATTGTACCAGATTACATGTGTTTATCATCAATCAGTCTATTTAAGATGATATTTTTGCCAAAAATATAAATGTGTAATAAATGATTTGGCTGTTATGTTTTTCTTCATCATGTGATGTGTCTGTGGCTAATAAGTTGACTCAAGCCAAAAGTTAAGGGATGATCTTTACTCCACTCAGCTCTAACACAGACATACCTGTTGCTTAGTGTTGTAGACCAAATGTTTTTGTAGAAATCCTAAACAAAATTATTTTATTCTGAGAATTTATGGTTATATCATGATAATGTAACATTTCATTTTACATAAAGCTATCACCTTTTCTGGGATGTGGAGAAAATTCCCGAATTTCATTTGTGTTATACTTTTTTTTGTATTTGTGTCAGAGCCCACTTAAAAAGGACATGCTGTATCTCAAGGGACTGTCCTTCAGCCCATTTTTAAATTATAGGTAACAGAGAAAACTGGGGTGATTTTACCCCGTGCTCAGTACATTTACAATGTTTTGGCACTTGGCATATCACATATCCAAAATGTTCTCATGCCTTGATCAAAGTAGCACCTCAGCAAAGGGGTTTGCAAGCTTTTAAGGGAAGTGTTGTCTGTGTGTTTTTCCCGGTGTGCAATCCACTCAATGTTTTTTTACTCTCATAGTTCACTGATTTCCAAAAAGTATAGTCTTAACTTCCTTGTTCTCTCTGTTTGGGAGCAGAACTGACCAGAATCACTGGGGTTTATATAACTGACAGTAACTTCAACGAATCTCAGTTTTAAAATACAGAACAATCGATGTAAGAAGCTGAAGTCATGATCCATACTGCCCTCTCTAATGTCTCTGCCTCACAGCTTTTTCCATGAGTCAGTCGAGGATGAGAGGTGAACAAACTTATATTGTACACAGATCAGAGTACAGTCACTGTGATGAAAAGCTTTAACTACTTGTCAAATTATGATTCTTAAATACCAGAGTGTTTCATTGCAGTAGTGTTTTAACATTTGACCTAAGTAACTACAGATGGACCATATTATAAGCACAATATTATAATCAGCAGACGGTAGCTGAAAAAGTTGATTGTCTATATTGGCAAATATCAGTTCCTGCAGATATTTACAGCTGATATAGGAGCAATACACCTTAGCCATTCACATCATATTGCAAGCAGCTGTAAGAATGAATGAATGTTCAAACGTACATCAATGCTTTACCTTATCACTACATGTCTACATTCAAAAAAAGTATTATTTATTAGAGAATCTAATAACACAGACTGTGGCAAGGAAGGGCAGTAGTCAAGTGAAGCAGAGCAGAGACCTTGTGCTCTTGACAAAAAAGTATGTACAAACTGTGTGTATGTAGTGATATCTGTATTGGCAATAATGAGTTTAGAAATAGGGATGGGAATCGAAAACCAATTCCAGTTGAGAATCGTTAACAGCTCCATCAAAGAATCGATATCATTAATTTTTCTGCTTATCAATTCCCTTATCAATTCCTTCCACTAACAGGGTTCAGACACATCAGAATTTTGACTTAATCCTAACTGCACCTACTACACAACCTTAAGTGAGTGGACACACCAGCAATTTGCAGAGGCATTTATACATGCTGTGACATGTGTTTGACATATTTGCCACAAAAATCAAACCAACATTTGCTCACATGGAAAATCTGCAGGAATCGATAAGGGAATCGTTAAAGAATTGGATCGATTAGCAGGATCGTTAACAGCATCGATGTTGATAAAATCTTATCAATTCCCATCCCTATTTAGAAATATAGGTACGTTTGCAATCGATTAATACAAAACATTTTGTTTGTAAAATATGGCAAAAAGGTAGAAGTTTAGATGTGTTTTAACACTTTTTGTGTAATAGCTAAAAATACATTCCCTTCTTGAAAGAAGCCTTTTTTACGCTGTTAAACCAATAGTGCAAATACTGACTATAATTTACAACAAGGGATGCACAATATTTTGTTTTTGCCAAAGCAACATGCTGATATTTCCAGATTCATTATCCCCAATATTGATACTGATACAACAAGATGTGTCAGGAGCAGAAAAACTCAGCTTCACTAAAACTGGCCCGTTCCTTTCATGGTTATGGTCCGTTAATGTTAGAAACAGGTGCAAGTGTGAAAAGCATCATTTTATTTTTAATCTATTATATAGATCATAAGTGATGAGGTAAATCATTGTGATGCAGTTGAACATTTACTGCCAATATATGGAAGATTCATGGCTAATTTGTATGGTAAGAATGTTGACTGATAATATTGCCAAAAAATGTCTCATCTCTCGATATTGATCATCAACTTTGCTAGTATCTGCAAATACCGATATTGGACAGATAATACCATGCATCCCTATCAGCAGCATTCTGTTTTTTCATCTTTTTGTGCAATTATTAAGTAATGTTACAGTCTGAAGTTTGGTTTTCTGAAAGGAAGGCTTAATTAGTTTGTCTTTTCATTTTATTTACCTTTTAACTCTGTGCTGTGATGATAAGTAAAATGTAGTGAATCAAAGTACTTCTACAAAAATGACACCAATAAAAGTACAAGTACCAATTCTAAAATCTACATCCAAAGTAAAAGTACATGGAAAAAACTACTCGTAGCAGAAATATGAGCAAATGTAATTAGTTCCTTTTCACCCCCTTGCTCACAAGGGTTAATGTCCATCTAAGTCATGTAAATAAGAGTTTCCTTCAATGTACTCATCTTAAAGCTTATAAATAATTCATCCTGGTGATACCAAGTGGCATAATTTATTCAATACTTCCACATCCTCTGCTTCATTTTGTGTGACAAATGTAAGAATTTAAATAACTCTGGCTCATTTATTTAAAGACAAATTAGTGATCACTCTCCATGCAACAGATAGTCAATAGTGTTAGAGAAAAACCAGTGACAGGACAGCTCTGATAAAATAGGTTTTAATTACCAAAGTGTGCCCTTTGTTCAGAAACATCTCCATCCCTTCCTTCAGGCCCTGTCCAGCCTTTGATTTCTGGTAATGTGCTGTGCTGACAGGGCAGGCTCAGCCCTGCTGCAGAGTCGTGCTCCCTCTGAGAGGCAGCTTGACAAACTGCCATATTGATTTCTTTACCCCTCAGCATCTCCTGCTAATAGCATTTATCAGCGACCTCAATTTTCTGGCCTTGGCCTCTTCATTTTTAGCACATAACAGAAAAACATTAGAAGTGGTATCAATGAAGACTCATCCATAATGATGTGTTTCTGTGTGTTCAAGCAAGTTGACTCTATAGCATCACAACAATTTTTAGGGTCCCATCATACGCCTGGCACAAAGGGTTTTGATGTGCAGTACTGATGTCTTTCCTATTTTTAACCTGACGCAGGTGTTATTTTATGCTTTGGCTCAAACTGTGTATAGCAAATGAATATGTGCCCTCTCTTGCTCTGAGTGGAGTGTTCAAAGAGTGGTCAGGAGCAAATCCATGGTGTTCCTATCTTTAAGACACAGAAAAATGTCTGCACCCTAAACCACCTAAAAATTTGTCTTCAGTCTAAAGTCTTTGACACGGTGTGGCCCTGCTATTTTTGGACATATTAGAAAGAAAAACACTAAGTCAGAAGATCAGACTCACTGAGCTTGTTTCTCTTACACTGGGTGCACAACAATACACCCTCTCCACAATTTTATATTGAATTTTTAATTTTTTTTTAATTAAGATTAAATGGGGCACACGGCTGAGAGATAGCTTGCCTTTTTCTGAAATTCTTCTCAGTGTTATTCCCCTGCCCTCTGGAGTGCATAATACAATCAGAAACGAGAAAGGCACACACATTAAGATTCAAATGCAAAACAAGCTATATTAGAAATGTTCCCACAGTTATGAATGCCACCAATCTTTACTGTACTGTTTGGTCAGCTTATTTTTATTATGAAACATACTGACAGATTTTCACTCTGTGTTTTAGAGCCAGCAGTTATTTGTTATTTAGTTGACGGGACTATCATCATAAATACATTCCATCAATTTTATATTGAATTAGTTTACTGCATTTCACTACCTATCATTGCCTTCATAAATTGTTTCTGATTTGTGGGATGCTGTGTGTCCTATAATTAGAGCACACTATCCATCCCTTGTGTGCCTTGTGCCTAGCTTAGCACCAGAACTTATCTTTACCAAATGTCAAAGTAAAGACTGACAAGGCCTAAACCACTCTGCTGTGCAGCATGGGCTTTTAGGCAACATACTTTATGCCTTTAAAATAGGGCCAATAAAGTGAAATTCAAAAAGTCTGTTGCATCCATCAAACTCTCTTGTCTCAGCAGGTGTAATGATAAGAGAACAGTGTGTGTTTTAAACAACACAGCCATCACCGTGTTCCAAAAGTCTCAACCTGCTGAAGAATTGATGAGTAAAATCCTCTTAAAGAACCCGATGACACCACACAGTTTGTTAATCATACTAATTGCCTTGAACAAGGAACGGTTAGACACACTTATGGAAATCTGATCGGTGGTGTCAGGCTGCACTTAGATCCCCCCTCCTTTCATCAGGACTGAAAGTGTGCATGGGGAATGCTCAGGCAACCATGTCTTAATTACTCATTGACCCTTTGACCCGCCAGCTGCATTGATACCTCACATACAGCTAGACACAATCACATGGGCTTCGCTGCTGACTGCAGCTTTGTGTGCGGCTATTACAGGATGATGTGAGTCAGTGAAATCTAAACTGTGGAGCATGTGAGTACATTGTATTCATTTTCAGGGCTTCACCTTTGAGTCACTCTAAACGGCAGGGGAGGGCGCCCTTTCAGCTCAGACATAAGCTTAGCGTTACACATACGAGACTTCAGTTGGTGCTTGTGCATGTCTTAAGTATCCGCAGTCCAAATAAGCTGATGTAAATTAAGAAAATATATCAGGATTTAATGCCAGATTGATGCTTTTAATAGCTGCTGTAGGCCTGTCCTGTACTGAAGTGTCTAAATTACCCTGCACACATTCTAATGTGGTAATGAACAAAGAATTAATGCCTGTTTGCCAAGTTTAATTGCATGCTGACGCTGGTAATAAGTTTTGTCAAGGTGAAATCTTTAAATACTTGTACTGTTTAGAATTTAGGTAAGTAAAGCAAAACAAGTGCTAAAATTGAGTGTAGTGTTGCCGTAAATTGTTAATGTTCAACAGTGAAATTGCTAATCAACTCACAGAGACTTGTAATTATCTTCTAATTAGCCGATAAGTTCTGAGTTTGTTCAGAGCACAGAAAAAAAGCACGTACCACGTTCATCTCCTTGAAATAGTTGATGAAGCCGGTTCTTAAAATCAATTATTTAGCAGGAAAAGCCATAGCAGTTTTTTCCTCTGTCATGTAGATGTATGGTTTGGCAGAAACAATTATTGTGTGAACAACCCCTGCAGCTAATGCAGGGGAGGTTATCATTATTGAGCCTCCAGATCGGCCACCAGCATCGTCTTCCTCTGAGGGAACTGAGCGAGCAGCAGGGGGACTGGAGCTATCACTCAGATCACTTTAAGATCATTCTGGAGATACATTTTTAAGTATCAGAGGTGTCAGCCAACAGTGTCACTGTATTCACAAGAAAATGGGACCCTTTGAATAATAATGTGACAGCTGGAACATAAAACCCATCACATGTTCACTGTGCAAACATTTATATGCAGGTGTGTGCCTTTTTATTAACTATGCCACAGAGGGACTTCAGTGACATCGATAAAATAGGTTTTAAGTTGGAGCTGTAATGAGGAGTTTTTGGCTGGTTATCGGACTGCCTAATATAATCCTGATATTTCTACTTCTATCAGGACAATTTTGTCAAGAAAATACACTTATTTAAAATTAAGCTTATTTGCATTTAGTAATGTTAAGATCTATAAGCATTTTTTGTTAGCTTTATTGCAGATATTTGACTGTGGTGATATGATGGGGGCTCTCCCTGCCCTCCCAGATGCCAGCTGTGTTAGCCTTCAGTAGAAACGGCACACACTCCTGCCTGTCTTCCTTCTGCCCACAACAAAAGCACAAGGCTGGGAGAGAAGCAACCAAAATCCCCCCAGAGCAAGCATCAATGTCAGCTAACATTGATTTAGTCAGAAAGTGGCATAACAGAGGAGGGTTTCAAAGCGACTTGCAGGTGGAGCAGTAAAGAGTAGGCAGGCTAAACCTACTTAAATAAGGTGGTCTGAGTCCATTTAGGCAATGGCTGCTTAGAGGTAATCAGCAATATAATGTTAGCAGTCTAGGCTCTGAGTCCTGCCAGAACATGTCAACATGTTGGGACAAGTAATGCAGATGCCTCACGGTAAGAAGGTTGCTAATTTGACTCCCTAACAGGGCTGGGGCCTTCTTGTGTTGCTCAAGCCATCTTTGCCAGCTACATACCCCTGGCCCTGTTTTTGAACAAATGCACATTAAGTCAAAGGGGCTAACTAATCTGTGTGTTTTACATCATCCACTATGTACTAAGAAACTCGTTGTTTTCTGTTATCTTTTATTTTTCCTTGCAGTAATGAAGGACAACTGAAAAATTGGATTGCAAACAAAAAGTCCTCTAAGGAACCTCAGTAAACAATGCCTTCTTTTTATTGTTACTAATCAGTAAGTTTTGTTTTTTCTTTGGAGGAGACTAACCTACTGAAGCCATTAAAAATCTATTATGGTATATTTCTTCATCCAAGGGAGGATGAGAGGCACCATAATTCTTTCTTTACACCCCCTTCTTTCTTGATCTCCATGACATGTCCTATATGTATGTGTGTTGATGTGTGTGTGTGCAGGGGGATGGAAAACACTGAAACACTTTGCCTGCTGTGCCAATCAGTGTCTCCAAAGCTTCAGTCCGTGGGTGGTTGAAATTTCTGTCAATCATCTTTCGAGCTTTTCTTGTTGACACAGATGACAATTTTGTTGTGGTCTGGGCTAAATTGGTGTGCTCCCAGTAACTGGATATTTTCTTTTTTCAGGGCCATTCTCTGTAGAGATTTGCAGTCTCTGAAATACCTAGACCAGCATGTCTAACACCAACAACCATACCATATTCAAAGTCATTTAGATCATCTTTCTTTCTTCTTCTGATGCTTAGTTTAAAGGTCAACAGGTTGTCTTGACCATGCCTACAGGTTGCTGAGTTGCTGCCGATACGTGTGCATACTCCATCCATCCATCCAACCATCTATCATCTGTACTGCTTATCCCTTTTGGGGGGGATAAAAAAAAGAGATAAGCAGTTCAGATGATGGATATTGACGGCTGATACTGGGCAAGAGGTGGGCTAAACACAAGACGGACACCCTGCCATTCACAGGGCTGGCACAAAGAGACAGACAACCGTTCACACACACACTTTGTCTAAGGTCAATCTAGAGTCACCAATCAACCTACCATGCATGTTTTATAGTCTGTGGGAGGAAACCAGAGTACCCAGAGAAACTCATTTATACACAGAGTGAACATGCAAACTTCACACTCGTCTGGTGAGTACGGTGGCCTGGAAAGGCAAACCAAGAATACAAGATCCAAAACACTTTTACAAAGCTTGAGACAAATTTACATTTAGGAAACACATTTACAAGTCCCAAAACATATGTACATTTCAGAAAACAAATTAACAAGACACAAAACACTTTTACGAATAGAAAAACAAATTTACATTTCAGAAAACAAATTAACAAGACACAAAACACTTTTACGAATAGAAAAGCAAATTTACATTTCAGAAACAGATTGACAAGACACAAAACACTTTTACGAATTTCTAGCAACCAGAAAAGGAATGTACCAACTCCGGCATTGAACCAGAAGTGCTTACAGAGAGCCGCCAATGCGAGTCAAGTTGCGAAAGAACAAGAGAAGAAGAAGTTAATGGTGAGCAAACTCTTAAGACCGACCACATGGCATACAAAACCACTGTAAGGGGTTCATATGTTTTCCACAAAACTGGCAAAACGGCACTTGGTGGTGGTCCATCGTTGCTTACCATTCTTCTTCTCTTGTTCTTTCATACCATGCACTTAACAACTCGGCTAGTATTGTCTGCTCTCTGCTAGCACTTCTGGTTCAATGCCAGAGTTGGTACATTCCCTTTCCGGTTGCTAGATATTTGAAAAGTGTTTTGTGTCTTGTTAATTTGTTTTCTGAAATGTAAATGTGTTTTACCATTTGTAAAAGTGTTTTGTGTCTTGTAAATGTGCTTTCTAAAATGTCAATTTGTCTCAAGCTTTGTAAAAGTGTTTTGGATCTTGTACTCTTGTTTTGCCCCTCCAGGCCACCATAGGTGAGTCAAACCAGCAGCCTACTTGCTGTCAGGCACCATCAACTTTTGTTCCCAATATTATCTTATTTTCAAACTTTCATGCTCTGAGAATCTGCCTAACTTCCTCCATATAGCACCATCGGGTGAACTGACACTGACTTTGCTCACTTTTAAAAACAAACCCTGCTAAAACAACAGACAGCAGCGTGTCAAACTTTGAGTTGGATAAGTTCTAATGAAAAATTTCTACTATGTGGTACAGTTTGATTCCGTACAATACATACCCAATACAATACCCATCAAACCCTAATACACATATTAGGGTTTGATGGGTATACCTGTTACCCCAAGGCTGTATAATGGGGATGTCATGGACCTTTCTTACCTCCAACCAATGATTAGTGTACCAAACCAAAACTGGGCCAGACCACTTAGTGGAAAGGCACCACTAGACTCCTGCAGTAAAAAAACAATTGTGTATACTTTAATAAACATTCGTTACAATCTATTTCACATTTTAAAGCAAGCAAACTAAGCTAATTTTATATTCTTCAAAGTGGCTAGAAGACTGTATAGCTTTTTCATTGTTGTTTCTTTTCCTCTCTTTATCTGATGCCCTAAAGCTCTGCATTTAACTTTCTCCACAGACCCTTTTTTTAGTCAAAGTTGATTATAGTTTTGTTTTTCTTTCATTCTGATGATGTGCTACCCTGTTCCCTTCATTCATACTTAATGCTTACTCTGTTGACATTAGGAGAGTAATGGATTTTAATAGTTTTTTCCTTGACTTATCGAGAGAGCTAAATGAACTATCCATTTTTATTATATATTATGCAGTATTTAAAGTTTCAGCTCATTAAAAAACAGACGCCCTCCACACCCCCCAGGCTGTCTTTTACCCCCCACCAGCATGCAGTCAGGCTCCTCTAGCCACGGGCTCCGCTTGATCTGTTTTTCCCAAGTCAAAATTGAAATATTCCGATTTATTTATTTATTTGCTTACGCCTTTTTTTTCCTATCATTCCAGCAAAGAGCAGCCTAATGTCTTTGTAGCTTAAACAAGTGGCGTCAGTGTATCTGAAAAAGGGGCATAAAGCATGGCTCTGTTTGATTGATATAATTTATCACCTTGCATATGGGTTTTTATGTAGGAAATATTCTATATCAGAATGCAGAATGCAGCTTGGTTTAGCAGCAGAACAGGCCCCTTATGTTATTTGATTGCTCTGCTTCTTACTTGCACAATAAGCAGCAACCTATGCAGCAACTCAATGCTTGACTGGGGATTTACATTAAATACACTGATGCCGATGCTGCATACAAACAGAGAAATGGAATAAATCAATTTTGCTGGGAGAAATGCTTCACATACTTTTTGATGCAGCGTGATCTCCAATCTTTCTGCAAATGAGCTGCGGTCCCTTGTAATGGTTTCTGCTCCTCGTGGGAGGCCGCTGTCTGAGAAAAGCTGCTGATTGAGGGAGAAATAGGATACAGGTGTAAAGCAGACTTGATAGGGGTCTTACACGAGGGTTATGCATTTTAACAGTGATATACATACTCTTACATATTTATAAAAGGAGGTGGAATATGCTGGCTTGACTCTTTGTGGCCTGCAGAGACTCTGGAGTTTTCTGCTCCAGTGTTGTTAATTCTGGCAGGGTGGGTGGCTATTATGTTGAATTAATAGGAATTAGGGGTTTAAATTGGTTAAGTAAGCACTTCATTAATCGTGAGTGGATTGCAGTGTGAGAGGTTTATAGGAGGTTTAGTGCACTAATACTTAGATGGAAGAAAGGAGGGAGTTCTGCTATAAAAAGCTGTTTGGCACAAAATTAAATGAAGAATTGTTTATATTTGTGATGCATGTTTAACCTGAGAATTGTTATTTACTTGAATAGTTTTTCAAGTCATGCTGGAAAGGAATGCTGCAATTTCTAGGGTCAAAACTTCCTTTCTTTGTCAAATAAGTCTATGCCCTGCTTTATACAGTAAAATAGGGCTGTTCTTGTATGGCAAATTTTGTACTTGCAAACATAAAGCACAATAACGTTACAACTTCAGCACCACTTCTATTTATTAAACTTAAACTCTCTTAACACCAGAACTTTTCCACACTGTAAAGAAACAGGAATTTATTTTAAAAAAAGTAAAAATATACATTTATTAAATAAATATTATACACTGCCTACAAACCACCTGTCCTCAAAAAAAGAGAACATAAATATTTTAGTAGTCTTTCAAGAACTTGTATAAAACTTAAAATGTTATTGTTATTGGACAAACATTTTGAACAGGAATGAGGAATTTCAGAATGAATTCACCTTTTTGTACCCAATTTGATTGTACCCAGCTTATTTCACGAATGCATGATGCTTAGAAGTTATACCTCATTGTAAGGATAAGTAATCAGGCTCTCCAGTATAGAAAATAAAATACCAGTTGGTATTATACCATTTCCAAATTGATATGAAAATAATATTTCAACACTTTTTTTGGTGTATTGATGTTTGAGCTGGGCAGTTAATTAATTACCAATATTAATTAAAAGTAAAAATTGAGACAAAATGAGTATTGTGTTATGTGACACTTGGTTTGTCTTTTTTCCATATATCATTATGTTTAGGTATTTGTAATTTTTCACATAAAGTACTTTTCAATGATTGCTCCACAATGTTTAGAATAGTAATGTTAAGCAAATTTAAGTTACTTACTTGCATACTGTGCTGTAACATCAGCGAGTAATAGGTGTAGGTACATCTCTAATATGATTATTTTGTGCACTTAACTTTAGTTTCCACATTAAACATTTAATGCCCCTGTGGGGAGTTCTTTGTCTGGAATGCACAAGTGGCATCTTCCTGTGCAAAGTAATAATTATGACGTGCGCTGCTCACCTTTTGGCCAGGTCCGTTGTAAAAGAGATCTTGATCTCAATGGGTCTTTAAATACAGGTTAAAAAATAAAAATGTTAAAAGCCTATTTAATTTTTTTTTTAAAAAGCAGTTCCTTATGTGTGAGGACTGATTTGAACTTCATTTTGTCATTCAGTGCCTGTATTTATTAGCAAAGTATGTAAAAAGCCAGTAATTACATGTAATGTGAAACTTGTGGCTACTGTTAGCTTTGCTAGCACTGCCCCCCTCCAGTCCTCTTCACAGATTTACGTTTACATATATGCAATATGGTTACGGTCATTACGCCAGTGCCACTTGCTACAGCCTATAAGCAACTTTATCTTCTATCTTTGCTCTAAACCCGTTGTGTATTTCCATCTCATTGTACAACAGTGGGCAGGGTGGCAGTAAGAAAGACCCCAGCTACAGCCTCAACTAGTGCCAGGTTGTTATATCAGGCAACATTTAACAGGCTTTTGTCCACCTGATAAAGTGCAGTGTGAAAGAAAACAAACCAAGTGAAAAATGAACAGTATTGCAACTTTGCCCATTCTGGACTGAGTCTGCTGAGTTTTAGGTGTGAAAGCAGCCTGTTCTTAGTAGATACTGTATGTTCATAGACATGACATTGTGCATTTCTTGTCAAAAAACGTTTAAAACATATTGTGAGGGCATCTCAGCGACCAGTGTAAACATAGAGTGATATGATGTGCCACTGAAGTGAATGAAAGTAAGCTGCACCTCCTCTTTCAGATCCTGTGGCTGTCTGTCTCTCCAACATAACATGCTGATGTGCTGTCTGAGGCTTCATTTTGTATTGAATGTTGCTTATGTGCAATTTATTCTTTCTTTAAAGCTAGACAGACTTAAATTTTTAAGATTTAATTGAATCAAAAGCCTCCTTCAACTGCTTACACCCTCAGCAGGCATGGTCAAATATGGTCTTTGTTAGTGTGGATGCGGCATGAGCTGCTGTGAGGAGGATAGTTACAGTGTGGGTCAGTTGGAAGTGTCTGCCTTTCTCTTGCTGCGTCTCCCTCAGCCGAGGCGGGCTAATTGAGGTGCGTTTTTATCTGGGTCTGCTAATGATGATGAGGGTGTTCGAGAAGTAGACTGTCCCCTTAGGCTGAGGGATAGCATGACTTAGCCAACCTTCTGTACTTATTGTCCAACAAAGGGGGAATTCACTTAATGCAGTGCTTCAGAAAAGTGGATAATTGTGGCCACGATCAATAAAGTAACAGAGCAGAAAATGAACGGTGTGTGCAGTGTAAGCTGTGTTGTACATATTTGACGGAAATCGAAAGAAACGTGGGTCTTGTTTTGTTGAGTTTGTTTCAGTTGAGTCATGAAAACGAGTGGTCAATTCCCGTTTATGCCCCCAAATACAGTCAGGGCTGTGTATATTTACTCTGTGTTTGTGTATCTGTGACCATACGCGTGTGTTTGCGTACGTATGAAAGAGGGGGGGCAGGTTCGCTTGGATGAGCCACATTGTTCCTGTGCGGCCTAGTGACATCGCTGGAGGGCAGAGAGGGATGGAACCTGAGAGGCCTGACAGTGATAAATAGCCCTTTTAATAACAGCTGCCCCACTTGGCCAGCCAGTCCCAGTCAGTGTCCTCTGTGTATTTATGCCTATGTTTATTTATGCATCCATAGCATGCAGGAAATCAGCACCGCAGGGGCACAATCAGTCTTTTTTTGTGGTGGGGGGATTGTGATGGTTTAAATTTGGGAGGAGGTAAGCTAACTCGTCTTTAGTCAAGCAGATATTCATGTAAACACTCAGGCTTACGCATTTATGTTAATGCAGATCTGAGGCAGGGGTCTCCATACATCTTAATACGAGGATTGTCCTTTAATGTAATGCTGCACGGTAGTGAATTTTTGCTGGTAACTGATATGCTGATATTTCCAAAGTCATGATAATCAATACTGATACCAACACTTTTTTTTTTCAAGAGCATAAACCCACTTCCACACCCATTTTGCCAAAATTGACCTGTTCTTTTAATCATTACAGTCTACTTGTGTTAGAAACAGATGTGAAGCAAGAAAGAATAACATGATATTCTTAATAAATTACACTTTTGATTTATAAAAGTCGACATTCAGTGATCATGAGATGAACCATTGTGATACATTTGGGATATATGGGACGTATATGCCATATTTCTTGCCAAATTAGCAACTGCAGTAAGAAGCAAATATGTTAATTTCTGAAGATACTGTACCAGAAGTCAACTTTTTAGGCAATTACTCCTTGGTACAATATTGGTCAGACAATATCATGTATCCCAGACTTCAGTGTTTAAAATGCAGTTTCAGAGCTTTTAACTAATCATTGTTTTGCCAATACAGCAATGTGAGATAATGCTGTAAATACAAATGTATGCCAGTGAAAGGGGAAGCTACAAAAACTACCATTATTTTCTTTCTCTGCTTGTCTATTATTTATTCAGCTAATAAATGTTGGAGCATTGCATTGAGACAGATTTATATATTGGAAAGTAAATCTTGCATGCATGGAAATTTAAAAAATAATCCCAACAAAGAGATGTGCAGACTTAGGCTAGTAGCACAGACTAACAGACTAACTTTGGAAATGTGGGAAACCGCACACAACGCATGCACACATTCGACAATTTAACCAGACCAAACACTTGCTGTTTCACCTACTGGGATGGGATTTAGCAAGATTTTATTGATACTAGTAACATTATTAATTTCCTCATCCCTTATTGATTCCCGTAGATATCCGGTGTTGAAGAAAAGTAAGCCCACGCAGGCTTATGTGTCAACAACTTTAAACACATGGCACTTATGATATGCAATACTGTGCCACAGCAGATATCTGCTATACAGGAAAAATGTCCTATCAATGACAATGCATGCTATTATCGACTCAACATTAGAATTAGATAACCCCTGGAAAAGCAAATTGGAATAATTTATAAGTTTGCCCAAGGAAATGAAAAATATATGAAGAAGGCGTCCCAATAGTCTAGAACTTTACGATCTGAGTTGTCTGCATGTTCCTATTTTTCACTTACTGCAGCAGTTGTGCTCTGCCTGCAAAACAATTCATTGTGGTATACAAACCAAAAATATGTGATTGCTAATTCTGTCATACCACTGTGTAAAAATATAGAGCACTCAAGATAAAAATAAAACATAAGGTGTTGCAGTTAACTTCTTAATTATCTGGACATTTGCACATTTTTTCCAATTGTTATGTTGATCCTGCAGGGAGAATTTTTTGATTTGCATAGGCACAAGAAAGAAAATTTTAGATTTTTGTTGCCTGACTGGTGATCAGTTTTTTTCTTTCTCAGTTATACATATTCAAGGCTTAAATGATGCTTTGCTGTCATTTTGCAACATGTGCTAAATGAACCAAGGCAGATCAATATACTAAAGTTTGGGTTATGATTGTAATGTGAAAACAGGACTTAGAATCAAATTCAAAAGTACAAATATCTACAACCAAACATGCAGGAAAAGTGACAAAGGGCAGTATAAAAACAGGCTGCTACATAAAATTGGTATTTTTAAACCCACTAAATTATATTCAGATTCATAATTGTTCATTTTCTTCTCTAAGTGCTGTTATTTTTAACTTCAATCATATTGTCTGACGTTCCTCACCCCCTTCAATCTGCATGTCATTTGAATGTGGGGCTCATTGTTGCAGAATGACTGAAGTCAGAAACCTTTTGTCTGTTAAAATATGACCCGAGGCCGGGCTCTGTGGATAGGGAGAGGAGAGGGGAGGCTGTAGATCAGAAGTGTCAAAGCTTTTCCCGCAGGGTGCCCCCGCCGCTGCTTTCACTATAAACCAGCTCCCTCCCTTTAATTGGTTCAATTAGTTAAGTATCCATATACATTATCGTGCATGCATTTTTCATGACTCCTCTTAACGCTCTGTTTAAACAGAACAACTTCCGGCTATGATTTGCCATTTGGATGAATGTCAAGGAGACTAAATGATTGCGCTAATTGAGTAATTAAAAGCAGATGTTGGAGCAAGAGCCAACAGCGTACACTTTAAACACTTTGCCCTCCAGAAAACCTACACTGTTTTTGACACCCCTGTTATGTATGGTTATCCCAGAGGTGCCTCTGTAATAGTTACAGTTTCACCCTTGTGATTATTCAGTTGAAGTCTTTGCTATTGAACCCAAATGGTGTTTTTATGCTATTTTGACCACAGGAAATGGTGTGGAAAAGAAAAGCCCATCACGCTTCCTAATGGCCGGACTCAGTGGTGCAGGGATTCAACACGAGCTCTAGACGGGCAAACCATGATATCTCCTCACTCGGCCTATCACTCTTACCTCCCGCTGTCCTCTGGTGGGACATGAGCGGCCTGTGTGAGACTCTTCAGAGTGAGATGATGTTATGTTGAAGGTAATTAACATTGGAAATGTGCCAGTAATGGGAATCGGTGTGCCAACAAATCGCAAAGGAGCAGGGTGTATTTCCATGCTTCTGACAGCTGTGGTGATTTGAGCATGGCTTGAAGGCTTTACAAAGTGCAGATCAATAAGTAACAATTTTCCTATTAAAGAAAAATTACTTGGACATTGCACTAAGATAGCTTGTGGCTCTTTCACGTCACATCAGGAATGGAGGAGAGGTCCCAGGTGGGGAGAGTTTGAGTGTTCTGTCTTTACAAAGGTGATAGTTGCTTTCGCTTTTATTAGGTATGTGGTTTTGGTATTTTACTACAGTTTTCATGACAATTTGTTTCAAAAGAAAGATTTTTGTAGACAGGGTGGTGGATGGGGTGGACAGTGGGATACTGGATGCTTTGTCGTAGACCTAAGTCTCTTGAAGAAACTTTAACCTTTAAGTTCAGACTGACAATTTTTTGTGTTCTGTTAATATCAAGCTAAATGTCACTCTCATTTTGGGGCTGAACCCTCAAAAATCAGTAACTAATAATTATTTCAGGTCAGAAATTCAACAATTGAAAAAAGTACAATGTTAAGAGGGGGCCATCCTTGAATATGAATATCCAAGCTGAAGTTTTTATGTAAGAATCAGGATAAGATATAAGATAAGATAATCACAGGAGTTTTAAAGACATCTGTTGCTTTTGATTTATCAAACAAATAAAACAGTGTACTTGGAAAAATAGGGGGAGTGAAGAGAATTAATCAAACATAAGTCTAACAGTTTTTGATAATAATCAGACAAACAGCATGTTGAGATCAAAACTTTTGAGTATTACTGGGTCTGACAACTTAAAGTCATCCTGTTATCCAGACTACAGGAATCAAATACCAAGCCCTGGGTGCAAAATACAGGGAGTCCTAACCACTTGAGACCCTTTGATTAATTGTGACAAACTGATTTGTTACCTCTACCAAGGAGGTTATGCTTTTGGTGGCATTTGTCCATTTGTCTGTGAGCGCGATAACTTAGCACAAGAAAGAAGAAAGAAATAGCCATTAGGTTTTGGTGGAACCAGAATTCTTTGAATGAATTTGTTAGCAGTGTGAGATAGGGAAATTTGTTTTGCACATTTTTGTAATTAACCCAAAAAGTTCTCGATGTGTGTTGTCATTGCACATGGGAGACTTTTTTAGATTTTGGTGGTGTTCTGATGTGGATCCAGTAAACCGTTAAATGGTTTCTTAACACTACAAAATTGGGCTTTTTTAAACAAAAGTAATTTTGATAATAACTAAACTGATAACTGAAACACAATAATGGATTTTATGAAATATTGAGGCTTTATTGGTCATGATACATTGGGTGGTTTTAAATTTTGGTTTAATCTGGATGTGGATCTTGGAATACTTAAAAGGATTTCTTAACAATGTGCGAGTTCAGAACTGGCTTAGTTGAAGCACTTCTAGTTTTTTTCTGATTTTCTTTTAGCTTTTCACTCCTTAGGGACACATCTACAACAAGTTTAAAGTTGTACAGTGGGTGACAATCTTCTTTACAGTTTTCATAAACACAAACTGAAGGTTACAAACTCAAAATAAGCACAAGCTCAAGTTGCACTCAGTCTTTCTCAGTCATTCTCACTAACCTTTTTCCTTGTCCCTGCTTGTACATGACATTGTGATGGCAGCCCATCAAGGACAAAATGTAGCCCAGTAACTAAAAGGGTTGTCACACCAACCATATTTGGTGCACATCAAAGAAATTTTGGCCCAGGGTTTGGTACATTAGTATCGATGTGAATGCAACCACCACACTTTGGTGCGCACCAAATCAGCCGGTCTGAGACCTCCATGAAGGGGTGGTCTCGGTCCGCTCCATCTCCCTACATTTGGTGCGGTTTCACTGGTGTGAAACAAAGTGGTCCGTACCGATAGACTTTTGATGCATTATGGATATTGGAAGCACTGAATTATGGTTAAAGTCCTTCATTATTTACTTCCTGTTAATCCCGCTGTTGAATCTTTTGCTTATGCAATTTGTCGATTTGTTTATTCTGGTTGAGGATTACGATGATTTACGAGGGTCCAGTAGGTCGCTGATGCCATCTTAAACACAATAAAAAAAACACATTTGAAGGAAAATGTAGAAGAGAGCGAAACATAAACATTGGTTGTCTGGTGTAGGAAATTGTTACCATGGTAGCCTCTTCTTTGTTCTCCGCCGTAGCAGGTGTGGTAACCAGTTACGTGCATATCGCCCCCTGCCATTTCAAACTGAGTAAATACCCAAGTGGGCCCGGGCACGGTTCGATGTTGCAAGTGTGAATGCAAGCCAGCAGGAGAGGGGGAGGGGGGTGAACCGCGCCACAGTACGGTTCGAAACAAGTGGGCCCAAATGTGAAAGTGCCCTAAGCTTCACTTTGATTTGTATCCATGATATCTGTAATGCCTTATTTTACTAATTACTCAAAATAAATAGTAGTATTACAATACTATAAATAAAGGAAGTTGTCATGCTGATTAATGTGTGGGGACGACGTGAATGGACTAAGTGGATCAATGAGAAGTGCTCTAGCAAGACATAGTTATTGACAAGCTGCATTGTTTTGTGGCCTTATTGTTAAAAATCATATAGCCTTAAAGATGTATAAGTGCGATTGTATTTGTTAAAACATTCAAAATACTGCCTATTGAGTTTGTCTACCAGATTCACTACTTTTTACTAGTCTGTCTAGGTAACAGCTCAAGAAAATGTATGGGAATGGAAAGAATCTTCCAAAAGCATGACTGGCTGGTGATTGGATGATCATTTCGTCAGTCACATTCATTACAGGCTAATCAGCTAATAGAGTAGAAGGGCAATGCTGCTGCAGAGAAGAGGAAAGAATCTGAACCACTTCATAAAACAAACTCTCGCAAGAACATGTTGAAAATGGAGCAAAAATATCCATTCTATAGAGAAGTTTTTAGTGTTGCTATCTGTTTTTCATTTAATAAGAAATGGGGTCCAGATCTGATAAAACTGCAACAGAGGCTGTTAGCATCTATAGTGATTACTGTTCGAACAGTCACTTCCTGCCGACATTATGCTCGTAGCTCCCACCTCTTCCTGCTTTACAGGACGCTGACTGTGCCGTGCCACTTCGGCCACTCACAATCATTGTAGATTGGAGCTTGGCAAGTTGGATCTATTTTATTACAGATATTAAATCAGGTTGATCCATCTGCACTGCAAGGTCATTCCTATTCACCCTGCCTTGAGGCACGATGTTTATCAGACACATTGTAGTTTAATATGCACTGTGTCTTCACTCCGCCATCTTAATTATAAAAGCTTATACATTATAAAGTAAAGGTTATCAGTTCTTATTTTAATACCCATTGCAGTCAGGACATTTGAAAGCAGTGGAGAGACTTAATGACAAATCTTGTTTTAATAAATCTTCAGGCCAGAAGCATGGCTAATGAACTTAGTAATTACTCATCAGTGGTTGGAGGATTTTAGCCCGGGCGAGATGAGAGCAGTGGCTGCTGGGAGCCACAAGAAACAAACAACAGGCAACAATCAACACAGTGTCTGCACAACAATCAATCAAAGCTGTCAGGGCCTGAACACTCAGTGTTTTCAGAAATGAGTACACCTTGTAAAATGTAGCTAAGATCACTTCCCCAAACACCTTCAAGCACTTTATTTTTAAACCAGTGAGATCTGTGCCGCATGATTTATCAGACTGCTCTCGGAGAAATGATTGTTTTTAGCTAAGGAACTGTTTCATGAGCTCAGATTACTGCAGCTAGAGGCCTGAAGTCACCTCATCTTATAACGCCATAGAAACACTATAAACACTATACTGTATTCTCTGTGCTCAACAGTGCTTATTTGTTCTGTGACATCTTGTTAAATATGCAAATAAAGCTTGGTTAAGTACAGGTGTCCCATTCCATCCATTACAGTGTGGCCATCCGTCCATCCATCCATCCATCCATACAAATGTAAGCATAATAATCAAACCGTCCGTCCATCCAATTATAGAAATATCTGTCCACTCCTCCCTCCATCCAACCATATATATTTTTGTTGAAATATACATCCCTCCATCCGACAGTGTAATATTGCTAATATTTAAGCTTACATTTAAGCCTATATTTATTTAATTTAATATTTAATGATCTACTGAATATATCTAATTTTCCCTCTGCCCAGCCACCCATCCATTTTATCTAACCACCCATCCAATTAAAGAAATATCTGTCCACTCCTCCCTCCATCCACACATACATATTTTTGAATTGAAATATCCATCCATCTGTCTGCCAGTGTAAAATTGCTAATATTTAATCCAACCCCCTAATTATCTATACAACATCCATCCATCCATCCAACAATACAATCTATTTAATATTTTATCCAACCATCCATCCTATAAAGAAATATCTATCCTCTACTGATCCATTCCTCCTGCATCTATCTGTCTATCTGTCTATCTGTCTATCTGTCTATCTATCCATCTATCCATCTATCTATCTATCTATCTATCTATCTATCTATCTATCTATCTATCTATCTATCTATCTATCTATCTATCTATCTATCTATCTATCCATCTATCCATCTATCCATCTATCCATCTATCCATCTATCCATCTATCCATCTATCCATCTATCTATCTGTCTATCTATCTATCCCTCTTAAATATGTCTTGTGGTGTTTCGGTGAGCCTGGTGTTTTAAAGTATGCTGATATTTAAATACGAGTCAGAGCAGCCTGCTGGTGACTAACACTGGACTATTCACAGACGCTCCCTTCTGCAGAGCTCTAAATCATGCTTCTTAATTCCCAGAGCCACATCTCAATCATACTCCTTGCTAATTTGAGAGTCACCCTCATTTCATTTTAAACGATTCATTTTTGGCAAATTTGTAAATGGCCCCGATGTGTTCCACAATTTAGTCAATTACTGTTTGAGCCAGCAGGACTCCAGGGACCCGAGAACATACATCGCCTGGAGGTACCATCTCAATAATTGTTTCAGAAAAGTTGGGAATGGATTGCTAACGCTCTGTTCCACTTATTGAAATGTCAATTGGAGCCAAGACCCTTTTACTTCTCCTCTCACTCTTTCTCTGCATAATTCAGACTCACCTTCCCTGCTCTGTTTGAGTCCTGGCATTAATAAAATAAAATTAATTGAGTGTTATATATCTTATTCTATTTAATCAATATTTATTCTTGTTCTGATTGTTTTACAGTAAGAACCGTACAGGACCTATCAAAGGTTATATTTTAAAGACCCAGTGAAGGAAAATCAGCAATTTATCTCTAGGTATATCTGTGGTTTATCATAAACTACTATTAGATCCATTACTTCCTTATGTCGAAGGAAATAATGCATCTCAAACTGCTAGAGATTTTTCACCACTATCAGATCCTTTTTTTTTAAAGTGGAAAGACCAAATAGGCAGCTAGACAACATGTGGGCTCTTCACGATCCTGCCCCTTAGTGCTTCAACAAAACTATTGCACTAAGTAGTCTTATTGAAGTCCGTTGTTTTGTTCCTTGACTATACTGTCAACCTGGAATAAGACATGCTGGTGTTTATGTACAGCAGTCCTTCCCAAAACATGACTGAGCCTCTGTGGTACTGCAGGCTGACCACAAGACACCATAAAAAAAAAAATCAAGCATATCTGAGACCGCGTTTCAAGTGATTTCCAACAATACTGTGCTGAAGCATTTGCAGGAAGATCGAGGCATAGGCTGTGGAAACCGACTGATTGAAGTGACTGGGGGTGGTTTCCTGCAGAGTGTGTGCATGCAGGGGAAGTGTTGCAGGAAATTTTGTTTAAAATTCTCCACATATCAGGATGATAAAATGCCCTTTACTGAAAGGAAATAATATCAGGTAAGAGAGTTTCATTGACCACGTCATTACATAGATGCATTTCTGGTTGTCGTGGCCCAAACATGTAGAGCTGACAGGAACAGCAGAGTCTCCAACGTCCGTTTGCACTTCTTAAGGTACGACAGGATTGTGTTTTGTGTCAGTGGACAAGATTTCAGTGCTTTTAATGAAAATGCACACACATCCTAAAATGGAGATTACAGCTTAGTTTTCACTCAACTTTGAAACATTATTTCATGTTTTTGGATATTTTTGTATTTGCTAAGATTGTTCATGTAAGTGTATAATAAACCGTTCTGATAAACTGTAAATGTATTTTGCTTTTGCTTCAAAGGGACATCCATGTTTTTTTAAAGCATGCATGCATGATTTGCATTTTATTCCTGTCACATCAAATAAAAATGTATGTGATTGTTTGAACTCTGCCATACACTGAAATTGTAATTAATTACTAATTAGCTTGATAAAATTAAGATATGATAACAATCCAAATTAGCCGTTAATAGGCACTAATTAAGAGAGGAATCCCTATTTATGGTACCAAACAGAATGACCTGCAGACCCCAATTAATTGAGCTATAATTAGCCATTTCCCTGTGTTTGACTGCACTGGATTTGACTCAAATTGAAGCTACATATGAGGCAGAACTGTGGAAAATGTGTGACTGTTTGTTTTGACACAAGGTCCCTCACCCGTCCTCTGAGCCAATTAACCTGTGATGAGCCTGTTTGTAGAGGCTGATTAATAAGAGGAGGGGGAGACGTTGCTGATAGGCCCTCCAGTTAGCATTTAGCTGTTATCAGCTGCCTTTGTTTTCCTTTGTGAAAAAAAGCAGAGATACTGTTGTGAGTAAGTGTTATACAGGTCATGCTCTTGACACTCCACTCAAGTCTGTTTGTGAAGGCCACAGAGTCCCCTTCCATCTCCATGTCAATATTTTTATTGTAGAAATAAAAAAACATATTTGCTGAATGGTTGAAAAAAACAACAATTAGATATTTGAGACTGTGCTCTCTATTTTTTTAGGTGTTACTTAGACATATTTTATCATAATCAACTGACATGCACCAGTTAACATTGTTACACTCTGTAATGTGACATTGGGACAGTTACATCAAATGACGGAGGAAACTGTAGATAAAAGGAGGTGCACATGGTGTGGTCTACCTATTGGTCATCAATAAAACTGGGCACATAGATGTTACTACTAATTTTTGTGGCTTATTCTGCTGGAATTATTCCAAAAAGAAGTATAAATGTCACCATGTTTTTTATTGTATATGCTATGGGGAGTTGCCTGTAGCATGTTCTCTTGTTTTTGCTCTGTGCTGTCTCTACAAAAAACAAGATTAGACAACAAAGGAGTCACATTTCTACTAGTGAATCCATGGTTCGGCATGTTTGACCTACAAAATCCCAGGCACAGATTGAAGAGGAATGTCATCATTTTAAACAATGAGTGCTTCATGGCTTAAATTACTTAATAGGGTGGCTGAAAGGGTCCCAGCAGCACTGTGCCTTTAAGAAGAATAAGATGAGACTGCTGATAAGATATGCAGCTGTTTATGGGCATAGTTATTTTGCATAAATGTAAATAAAGTTTTATGTAAAAATTAGCCACAAAACCGTTTTGGTTGAAAGTATGATTTGGCAAAACGTATCATTGCTTTAAATTTCCTTCAGGAAGTGTCTGTTGGCACTTCTTTATGATACAGCAAATGACTGTGTTCTTCTGCATGTATGCATTGATTCTGCCTGCCTGAAGAATTCCTCTGTTTACGCCAGTTCAAAAATTTAAAGGGACTATTTATTTCAGATGACACTGCTACTACTGTAGATACTTGTGGGCAAACTGCTGACTGACCCTGTTTTAGCCCATAGCGCAAAACAGCAGATTAGCAGAATAAATGCATACAGGTGGAAGAGCACATAGCCATTTACTGCATTATAAAATAGTCCCAAACACAGCGATGTCCTGGAGGGAAAAAAAACCTCTGAAATTTTTTACCCAGTCGCTCACTTGACACATCATTTTCAGGCTTGTTTGTACATTAAACTCACACAAATACATGAAATAACTGTTCCTATCAACAGCTGTGTACCTTACTGGCAGCCTTGGCTCTTCTTCTTAAAGGTACAGCACTGCTGGATTTTAACCACTTCACTGACCTCATACAACTAACTTAGAAATACTGAAATATTCTTTTAAAATAAGCCTCAGAAAAGTCTGTTAAGTTGCAGCCATGTCCCTATGGTTGCTCTACATTCTACTGACAGTAAGACCATTCCTCTTGAAAACCATGTGTTGTATCACTATCACTGTGCAAAGATGTAAGATGATGTCTAAAGACTTAGGTATAAGTGCAGGACATGGGGACACCTCGGCAGAGACTATGGGGCAAATGGCACCTCATTTGAGCTCACCTTTAGACTACATTTAGATAGATCATAGTCAAAACTGTGGATTAAAACAAACTCCTCCATCACACAGTATATCAAAGTCATTGTTGATAACAAAAAATAACTCTTAGCCATGTTTGTGGGTCAGCTGCATGTGTCTGGTCTGATTACTGGACGGGTAATTCTGCACTTCTGTGTGTAAGACCTTCAGCTCTGTTCTATAATTAACTTTTGCCTGCGCCCATCAGGTTCCATTCGCACACTTGATGTGTCCACAGTGACTGTTACATGCAGCCAGCTTGCCATTCAGTATGTATTAAGCTGTCAGAGTGGGCTGCTCTCCCAAGCCGCCTGTCTTCGCTGAACAACCCAGCCTATTAACTCCTATTGACTGTGACACACATGTCCCTCCAAAATGAGCGGTTCCGTATTGATTTTTCCTGAGAGCCGCTCACTTCCCCCTTTCATGCCGCCGAGGGTGAGATCTTTATCCTGACTGATTGTATATGTTCATCGTATCACAGCGCAGTTGTGCAATTGCCATTTCAGACCCCCCCTCCTCCCTTGGATCCTGTATGCAGCCAGGTCTCAATGAGACAATTAAGAGACCCGACTCCCCCGTGTCCCCCTCCCCTGAAACAGTGTGGTCAGAGCTCCTGCACTGCACATAGACTCCCTCCAGCACAAACATAAGACATAGGACATGACAGCCCGCTCTTCAACCCCCCCACTAACACACTCCTTACCAATCGATAGACCTGAATAGAAGGGTGCCATATCCTCTCAGCGACGCCCTTTCTAAGCGCTCCAGCCAAAATGAACTCTGACAGCACGTATCGACGTCATATCAAGCTTCGCCATTGAGAGAAAAATGATTATCTGCAGGTGAAATCAGTTATTGACATGTTGTGGAATAGCTTCCTGTCCCCAAGGGATTTATTGATACAGTTTATAGTGTATAAATATTTATCTAATATGTGTCTGGAATAGATTTGTCTGGTTGAGACGTACAGTTTTCGTGTCTGGTCTGTGGAGGGCTATCAAAGCCGGCTCTCTCTCCTCCTCCACTCAACCATGACTCTGCCTTTCCTTGGAAAGGACTCAGTTTTTACAGGCTGCATGAAATTGCTTCAGCTGCTGTGACACTGTCTTGAAGTCAATAGTAAAACATGTTGTAATTACATTTTATTGCCTCCCACTCTAGAAAATCAAAATGGCTTTACAACGTTCATCATATTGTAAATGCATCTAGATGTGCTTCGTGTTACAGCATCAGTGGAAGATGGACTTGCACATTTGATACAATTAACACAAGAATAACATTAACGAGATGTTTCCACAGCTGATACATGGAGTTCTGGGCTGGGAGTCATTCTGTGCGGCCCATGCAGAGAAGCAGTAATCCTTGTTGCAGGCTTCCCCGGTTAAAATCAGGCCTGTAGTTGTTTTCCCTTTAAGTCAATCTCCTTTATCTATTAACCCTTCTATCAAAGTTCATATCTCAATATAAAAAACAACTCCTTTCAACAGAAGTAATTATTTTAAAATATTATTAATGCATGTGCCTTGCTCTAGCAAGTTTATACCAAGTTTCATGTGACACTAACTGGCCAAGCACACAGCAGCTCTTCAGAGACCCCCTTCCCAAACCAAAGACAGGCCATGCTGGACTATTTACAACTGTAGCAAGTTGTATACTTGGCAGGGGTGCTCTCTGCCCCCACAGTAATGTAAAGGAAGGACACTGCTACTCCTTTGAATACCTCATTCTGGTTAACTGACACTTGCAGACAGCTCACTGGACACGTTGAAAGTAATCTTCCTGGGTCTTGAGCTATTTATATGTCATTTGACTAATTTAATTCTCCATTTCATCTAAAGCACTCTAAGAGCACAGACCTCCACCAGCGCCACAGTCCTCACCCATTTTGTGATTTTTGCACCATAAATATTGGCTGAAAGTGACACTGCTCCTCTGCATCTCTGCTAAGAAGTGGAAAATGTTTCAACTGTCATGCATGCCTGTGTAATACCGGAAAACTATATTGCACAGTGACAGAAGAAGACTTCTTGTAGACAATAACTGTTTCAATTGTGAAGCTTAACTTTTCTAGCAACACCTTCCTCTGTGGCTGCCCTCTGTCTACTTTGAAAATAAGTTAAAGCCAATGTTACATGTTATAACAAAAAAGTATCCAAAATGAAAACTTTGACACTGCCTCTACGATTACAAGGCAGCAAAAGTGAGTTAATGCCTGTGCACATTAACGATGTACCTTGGTTACAGACTCTTCCATTTTGTCTATCACCAGATAAATCTACATACTTAGGAATCAATGTAACCAAAGACCACACTTCATTATTTAAGGCCAATTTTGTCCCACTACTCTCAAAATTAAAATCAAATCTATTGTTTTGGAAGACTCTCCCATTATCCTTACTGGTTAGACTTAATGCAGTCAAAGTTATTTTTTTGCCTCAATTTTAATACCTGTTCTAAAACATTCCTTTATTTATCCTTTTATCGCCCTCTAATATTGACAAATCTTTATACCAAAACAATATAGTAATCCAGAATACGCTTAAGATTTGGAGACAAATTAAACTTCGCTATGATTTAAAACCTGTACTCTTTGCTCTACCCGTTGCTGGAAATCCATCCTTTGCACCATCCTATCTTGATAATACTTCTAAACTATGGCAGAAGGCAGGTATTTCTAGAATAGAAGACCTATACATTAATGGGACATTTGTTTCATTTTACCAAATGCAAAGCAAATACAAATTATCTGGAGGCAACTTCTTCCGACATCTGCCAAAAAGAGATTATGTAAGGAAAAATCTTAAAAACTTTGAGACTTTCCAAGGCTCAAAACTTGACAGATGTTTGCGGCCTTCATCATATCCAGAAAAATCAATCACCTATATTTATAATACTTTACAATCTATTATACCAGTTAATTCAAATCTTATTAATGCAAAATGGGAAGATGAAATGGGCATGCAGATTTCAGATTCATTGTGGGAAAAGAGTTTGGAATATGTGCAGAAATGCTCTAATAATGCCCAACACTGTTTAATTCAGTTTAAGGTTTTGCACTGTCTCCATTACTCCAAGGAGAGGTTACACAAAATCTATCCTGAGCTCTCCCCTACATGCCATAGATGCCATATAACAAACGATACCCTTCTCTAGAGCTTTGCTCTATGTCCCAAAGTTCAGAGCTATTGGACAAGCATTTTTAATATAACATCCAAAATGTTGATGTACAGATTATCATTTTGGGAATCTCTGACTATGCAATACTAAATAAACCCCAACAATGTTTATTTCCTACAGCATTATTATTGCCAAAAAGCTGCTTCTTACTCACTGGAAAATGAAAGAACTCCCACACATAAAACTGTGGCTTAACAAACTCACAAACACTCTACATCTTGAGCGAATAAGGTACACTCTAAAATCTTGCATATTTCGAGAAAATCTGGTCACCTCTCTTACAGTATTTGAATCTGAGATCCAGTTAACACAATAATTTTAATTTAGTATTATGAAATAACCACTGAGACAGTGTATCATTCACATTTGTGTGTGTGTCTGGATTTGTGTGTATGTATGCACATACATAAATGTCTACGTTACCTCCTGGTTTTATTTTTGGTTACATTCAACTTCTCCGTTTGAAGGATGTTTGTATATTTCTTATATATTTCTTGAGTGTCAATGTTTATTTTATTTTTGTATTCTCTAAAAGAAGAGCACCGTTTCGCTGTACACCTTTGTGCGATTGTACAATATTATGAACTGCTCTAATAAAAATACCTGACAACGACTACAAGGCAGCTCCTGTGTCAAATTGACTCAAAGCAGTTTGTAGCGTTTACTAATGTTGTTCCTGCCAGTTTAGATTTTTGCTTGTATTATACTTTGTCTCTGCTAAATTTTAAATTGTAACTTTATAACACGTTTTCTCCCAACACTTGGCACCCACAAATCGAGGACTGGGGAATAGGGCCACATTTAAAAAAAAAAAAAAAAAAAAAAAAAGTACATTTAAATAAGAGAAAAAGTCCTAAAGTTATGAGAATAAAGTTGAAAATTTACAAGAATATTCTTCAAAAGTTGTAAGAATAAAGTTGATAAGTTACCAGAATAGTAAAAGTATAGTAAAAAAAAGTCATACGTATCAGCAAAGGCATTCAAAAGGCTACTTGTCAAAGCTTTAAATCAATTTAAGCATACCTTAATCAAGAAGACGCTCTCATTTCATCCTCTTTTCGTAAGTGGATGACCGCTCTTCTGGTACAACCTTTCAGAATAAAGTTTGTTTTCTAGCTTAGTCTCAATAAATGACTTAATTCTCGTAACTTTGAGATTATTCTTGCAACCTTTTGACTTAATTCTCATAACTTAAAGGAATACTACTGCTGTTCCGCAGTGCTCCGCGGAACAGCAGTAGCAATCGGAAGAAGGCGACCCTTGGACGTAACCATGTTTATGTAGTCGCGCAACAGCTGCCAGAGCCACGATGGATGAGGAAGTTGAACGAGAGTTTACTGACACAGGCATGATGTTTTTCCTTTCACCAAAAAAGTCACTGGTTTACAAAACTCACCGGGCTTTGTAAACTGTGCGCTGGTATATCCTTCCGCGGAGCACCGCGCATACGCAGGTCCGTGTGTATCAAAACGTTATTTTAACGGGTTGAAAAGAAAACTTGTCTTTTAAAATGGTTTATAACCATTCGGATTTACTTCACCTGCTAATACACCATTCCCTGGACCACTGTAAGGAGTATTTTGTCCACTTTTGTCAGTCCGGCTCTGACTCCAATTGACCTCCAGCCATTGAGCTAAGCTACCTACGAAGCTAACAGCTGGGAGCCAGCCACTGGACACAGAGGCACAAAAAAGGTATTTTTGAGCTTGTCTCTCTTTGTCAATGATAGAGAAAGGGCATGGGTCCAAAATCGTCAGAGTATTCCTTTAATGACTTTATTCTTGTAACTACTCACCTTGATTCTTGTACATTTTTCTAGGTCATTCTCGTAACTTTCCTTTATTTTCTACCATAGCCTTTAATCGTCCGTTGTACAAATTTTTGACCCAATAAAAAGAATTTCATGCAACCTCTTTTGGGCCCTGACCCATGACTTGACAAATGTAGTTGCACAAATAGAAAAAAAAATCAGAAATCAATTACACTTTGTTTAAAAGTGTAATTGATTTATTTTGCTTTTGTAAAAAGACTATCTTTTACTATCATTCCTTTATATTGCTTTGTTCAAATAGACAATCAAGTATCAATGTCCTCTTATTAAAAAAGCTTTCAACCAGACTGACACATCCTTTCACACGTGTTTTCTTGGGATTTCTCTGTTTGTAGTGTTGCATAGTAAACTTTAAAGTGGCTTGAGCAAGTGCATTTCTTTTGTAATTCTGTTCTAGCGGCATACATCAAAATGAGAAGAGAGCACGCTTTCCAAACAGATTTGTCCTCAGATTGTCCATCAGCTCCTTCTCTCTTGTATTATGGTTGCATTGAGGAGCAAATGTTATATTGATCTTCCTCGTCTTGTAGCTGCTGAACTTGAGCTGACCTGCTGTGGATGTTGTAGAGAAGTGCAGATGTGTCCTTGGTTTTAAATCATCCAGCTTGAGCTTTGCAAATACTCCTCTTCTTTGGTGCACCTCACATCTCTAGAGTTAGATTTTGGTGTCCTGGTTGTGGAGTTTGTTCTTCAGCTGATAATATAAACTGATAAGCTACAAGATATTCTCAGATATTTTCCTGTTCATGTTGTTGGTTGAAAAACGAGACACACTGTGTTATCGTTTGATATTGATTTTTGCAGACAGGCACATGGCACACTGATTTTTTTCCCCCTCCATGATGCACAGCCGCGGCCTCGTGAAGATGACAGGCACTCTCAGGTCAAATACCTCCGTCTCCCATCCTCTGCTGT
This sequence comes from Scarus forsteni, assembly GCA_036419115.1. Taxonomy (NCBI): domain Eukaryota; kingdom Metazoa; phylum Chordata; class Actinopteri; order Labriformes; family Labridae; genus Scarus; species Scarus forsteni. Next base: position 5,304,314 of record JAZDUH010000245.1, on the reverse strand, counting down.
GTCTCTATTACAGTCCGCCGGCACTCCGTCTGACTTATTGACCAGCCCTCATGCTCGTTACTCAATAGAGGAGTAGTTTGCTGTGATTGATACCACGACTACTCTAAGACCCCCCTCCTCTCTCCTTTCTAAATCCTATCTGTGGTTTTAAGGCTCTGAGTGGGTTTCATTAATGGTCTCTCCTGTTTATGACACCATAATTAGAGTTGAGGAAAGGCACCTAACAACCAGCGGTTCCACCATACTGAGAAAGTCAATAATGCAAGCCCAACAACTTCTCACACAATTGAGCCCTGTGGAAAATCCATATGCGTTGCAGCTCAGTGTCTTTATGGCGCTGTTTGAGAAGAAGCCACCTGATTTGTTACTGTTTGTCTTCCACTTTTAACTAATCCCACAGAATTGATTATTAACACCAGAGATATCATTTAGCTCTGAGAAGCCTCCTCAGAATGTCTGCTGTCAGGTTAAGTCATATTCATTTATAAAGCATGTTTCAAAACAACAGCAGCTGAGCAAAGTGTTGCACAATGAGGAAAAGTAGGATACATAAAGTACAAGCAATTATTTATTGTAAGAAAGAAAAAAAATAAAACGTAGAAAAGACAAAAATATTGTGAATGCAAAGATTGCATGTGGACAGTCTAACAAGTCGACACATCCTGCTGCATCGTAGGCTCTTGTTTATGGGCCAACCACTTCTGTTAGCAGGCCTGACTGTGGAGTGCAATAGACTACACTTAACTTACTGTCCATTTCCACAACAACGTTGTCACCCAAAAAAGGTTTTTCCTTTGCATTTTTTAAAGCACTCTGTGTTCCCCTGGATCCGTGAGAATGACTGAAACCACAGTGGCTTCCATGCCAGGCCAGTAGTTGGCAATGTAAGTTTGTGGTGACCTAGCCGAATATAACAAATGTGTCTCCACTGGTCGGGGTATTGACACAGCATATCCACATTTTGTTGGGGGAGTTATAACAAAACTAGCAAAGTTAGCAGCTCACATGTTGCTCTGTAGTTGGCCATAGCTGTTGCTGTTGCTGTTCTGAAATGCGCATGTTACCTTTATCTGAAATAATGATGGGCACACATCATGCATCCTGTTTACACAAAGACAACAACAAAAACATTTTCAAAACTTTTTACTCTGGACTTTGGTTTCAAAAGTTTGCTGATTCATTCACTCTGGGCACTGTCTTCGTGTAAACAGAAGGCACAAACACAATGAAAACTCTCCATTTTCATGCACTTTCGTTGAAGTGTAAACAGGCCCTTATTTTCATGTTCAATAAACCTGTTTGAAATGATTTGGGCTTTGTTATGTGCGGAGTTTTCCTGCTGAAAGTAGCCATCAGAAAGCTTGTACATTGTGATCATAAAGGGAGTCACTGGGAGTCATCGTACATGGCATCATGTATTCTGCCTTCAGTCTGCTCATCAGTCTACATGTTAATGATAGAACAAGAAAACCTCATTTTATTTTACTGTTGTTAAGATGAAGGTAATTGTTGACCACTTGGTTTTCATATCTGTTTTATTGGGAGATTAATCAGAGTATCATCAGCATAACAATAATACAAGTGATTGAGTTTTTGAAGTAACACTGTAGTGAAGCATGCCGGGATGGAGCCTCATGGCCATTTACCTACTTTATAACTTGTTTTGTGCTCCATCACATGTACATGCAGTGACTCCCTGTAAAAATCCAGCCATGCTACCCGCTGCACCCGGGTTATTGTGTGGAGCAAGTCATGTGGGGATTTTACATTAGATTGCTTTCCCAGAAAATATTTCTACAATGCGGTCTGTTGGGCTTCTCTCTCTCTATCCTTCAGCCAGGATCGTGTTCAGTTCCACCGAGAACTTGAACAGTTTGAATACAAACGAATACAGCCTTTTTCTTTTACTCACACATCTTTCTTTTTAATTAAAACAACAACAAAAAACTGCTATGGGACTGTGCTCGCAAAAAGAATGTGTACCAGTGCAGGCTGCACATTAGATGATAAAAGAAACATGTGGCTTTATTTAAAAAGGTAGTTTCAGCTGAAAGTTTGATTAACTTTAGATTAAATTCAATAGTTTAGGAATCACTCTGCTACTTTAAGAAAGTTTCAGTCAGTCTCTGATTTTAGGTCAGTGAAGGGTAACCGCATTTTGGGAGGTGGTTTTGGATCATAACCTTCTAAATTATCTGTAAATGTTCAACAGATCGTGTAACTAAAAGGAACTTGAAGTGGGATCAATCATCTCCATTTAAATTTGTTCTGCACCCTAATTTACCCCAAATTATTATTAGTTGTTCACTTACACTTAGAGTTAGGGTTAGATTAATGGTTTACTGACACCAGGATATCCATACATTTTATATTTGTAACAATGCATGTCTTGCTGTAGTGACCATGATGATTGACCCACCATGACAGACATGGCTTCTTAATCCATGAAAACATCAGATATCATGTCATTGACTTATGTTTCTGTCTTTCATTTTTATTTTGTTCTGCTCGTTTGAGATGGACCGCGGCCATTATCTGACTGTTCTTTGTTCTTTTACCCTCGCTTCCTCTGCAAGACAAACTCCATCTCATGGTTACCATAATGGAGCAGCTAAACTAGACATTTACGGGTCAAGATTCTTTGTTTACATCTCTTTTCGAATTAAGGACTCTGCTTTAAAAAACATAAATGTTCCATAAGGTGTGTTTACAAAACAGCAAACCAGTATTTCTGTTTCACAGATCAATTTCTTGAATGTGCACGGCCCAATCAGCCTTCTTTGAATCAGGAAGAGGTGAGAGCTTTGAGTGAGACAACAGAAGGCAGTGGCTGGCAAAAAAGTCATTTTTGCTTAGGAAGGTTCCTAACAGAGTGAAATTTGCCGGAATTAGTTTGTGATTAGAGCTGTTTGAATAGTTTAAATGCATAGGAAAGGTGGCTCAGTGCTTCCTTTATTATCTCCTTTAGCATAGGATCAGTGTTGGGCACATTACTTTAAAAAAGTTATGGAACGGAATTACTCCTTCATAAATGTAATTAGTTACCAGGTAAAGTAATTGATGCGTTACTTTTTTGAAAAAGCTTTTGCTGCTTGAACTGTGTGTCTCCGTCTCTGTGCCCTTCCTTGTTGTTACCTGCTGCAGCATCTCTGACATCATCAGTTCTCCAACTATTATTTCTAATGCCGTTACTCCCAACACTGCATAGAATACACCGGACCATCCTTTACGAAAGGAGAGGAGATTATTCTGTCCCAAAGTTCGTCAAAAGCTTTTATAAACAGCGCGTATTCCAACTGCTTCCAAATTCAACTGAATAATGACAAACAAAGCACGCGGACCATGCGAGTAACCTCTGCTGTTCGATCCTTTCAAAAGTTTACCAAAACGTGCCTTAACTTTCCAGTAGTCTGATTCTCTGAAGAGAGCAAGATATGAGTTATTTTATGATGATTATGTTTTAAGCTTGGTTTAATATTAATAATGTGTACACCATTAGATTGTGGTCTTAGCAATTTATGCCTTTCTTTCATTCAGGTACCTTTTATTTTCATGCGTTGATTGGTGTTCATGTTGATAATGACTAGACAAATGTATTTAAATCCTCATTTCCAACATCGGCTTTGCAGATGTAAAGTTTGCCAGGTTATTATGTTCAGTGTTGTCAGAAAGGAACAACATTGTCATGATACATGATGTATGATGTGTCTTTTGTAGTCCATCTTCAGAAAATTGTAGTTTCAACACAACAGTAACATCCGCCGTCACATGATGATGTAGCGTAGTGAAAGTGTAGTTGGATTCTCTCTGCACTGCAGTTTTCCTTTCCTAAGTCCTTCTGCATTCTCCTTTCTCTGTTCCTCAACCTCATGACGTTTTCCATCAGGGTTAAGGAAAAGTAGATAGGAAAGGGCTTAGGAGGTGACTATTCGACCACAGCCAGTGACTGCTCTTACAGAGGTCAGCATGGATGCTAACAGCTTCTTTAGCAGTCTAATCAAATTTGAGCCACATTTCCTTATTTAATGAAAAGCAGTTCACGACTATGAAAGCACTTCTTAATGAAAATGAAATTTTCACTCCACTTGTGACAGAGTTTGTTCCACATTACACTGTGAAAGTAACACCCACCTATTACATTTTCTGATTGGCCTGTAATAAATTGATTGATGGAACGATTGTCCTATAACCTGCTAGATATCCTTTTGAAAAGTCCTGTCCATTCCCAAATACTTATATGGGCTGTTTCTCAGATGGTCTAGTTAAATATATTGAAGTGCAGTTTTTATATAATAGAGAACTCAATGCAAACAGCAAGTAGCAGAGATTGGCAGGGCTGACTGCTCTTTATGTCATCTTTAGATAGTTTCCTTTTGACTCTAATTTCACTGAAACTACATAAGAACATCTCATGGAAGTTTCAAGACAATTCAAGTTCATTTCTGTTGCACGAATTTGCAAAGCCCAGAGAGCTACACTAACAAATTGAATGTTGTGTCCAATTTAAACCAAATGTTAGCTGTTTGTATGTATTTTTGGCCTCTTTCCCTCATTGAAAGAGGAGTTGGAAAGTGGGGCAAGAGCAGCAGGAAAGAGGCCACAGGCTGAAACTGAACCTCTGGTCAGATTCTCCATATGGTACGTAGTGATAACCCGTTTGGCTATCAGAATCCACCAAAAGAAGACCTTAAATACGATTCTGTCCTTGTTGTAGTGGAGCTGGCAGTAGCATGAGTAAGAGAGCCCGTCTCTGTCAGCAGGGTCAGGACCGTCATCTGATGGGTGCTTTAGAAAGCAGCATGTATATTTGATGTCAGAGCATTGACTGTGGTCCAGACTTGAATGTAAATAAGATGCAGGTGACTGAGACTCTGTTTCACGGGTCAGGCTTACTTCAGCTCCATTTCACGTGGCTTTGCAGTTTGCATGTCTTAGGATACAGAGAAACGTGTCCAACCCGAAAGCCTCCCTTGCATAAAATACTTTGTTCTCAAGGTCATTAGTTAAGCCTAACTTTTAGAGTTTATGCCTGTTGGGTTAAGGTTACAGTCCTGAAGATCATCCAGGATTTGCCTTTGAGCCCTTGAAGGTGCTATGAGGAGAATCTATTACCGGCGACATAAAGACTCTGCTACCCATGAGCACGTGTGGCGACTGTCATAATGCTGCTTTCCAGTAACCTTGGAACTGGGAGTGACATCATCTCCGACTTATCGGCGTTCCAGTTGAAGTTGGAAAAAAACATGCCGATCTACCAGGCTATTGTTAGCTGTTGTTAGCACGCCCTGCGTTGTTGTTCGCAAATATCACATGAAGAATGTGATTATCACTATGGCAGCATTTTTGTAAATATAAGTCGAACAATACGATGTATACAGCTGATCTAGAGCGACACACCCCAGTCAGAAGTGCAAATAAATTGATTATTACAGGAGCTAAATAACTGTTCACACTGGGGGCATCCATCTTCGATTGTCAACTCGGGGGTGGTGAGATTTCACCAAGTTCCCAGTAGGAAATTCCGACTTCAGGGGACGTTCTAGTTGCAGTTTCCTACTCGGAACCTGGAAATTCCTACTTCTGACTACAACTGGAACGCACCAAAAGACGTGACCCAAGCCAAAGCGTGTGTTTCTTGTGATGCTAATAAAGCATGCAGCTCGGACCTTCCTCAGAACTCAGCATTGCTTTACAACTTCTTTTTTCAACAACTTACAGGATGCAAAGCGACGAGGTAATTTCTCTTTCTAGTTACATAGCGGTAGTTTTTGATGTGTGACAACAAGCAATTTTTGGAAAACTTAGTATCGTAGTTTTGTAGCCGGCTATATATTGCTACTTACAGCCCGGTGCTCTAAGACGTGTCAGAATAATATAAATTTGCACTAGTTTTAATTGTCTTGTTCTCGAAGTTGAGTATCCAGGCCAGTCCAACCCTGTCCGACCCAACCACGAAGCTAAGGAATAGCATTTATAGATAACCTATTTTGATGCTATAAAACTCATCTTAAAGTGTGTATTTCGATCAGGCACATATCTAAAAGTGAGACTTTTTTGTAATTACTTAGAAACTCTGCACAGCCCCTTGAAACTTTCCATGTCATTCACAACAGTCTCCAACATCTTCTGTTTGTCTCCACTGTTCAATCTGAATAAAAAATCTCAATTCTCTCATTTTGATTTCACCAGTATGAGCACATTGTGAATGCCAATGCAGGAGGGTTATATCAGATAATGTAGTGGTGTCTGCAAGAGAAGATTTGAAAAGTTTTTCTTTCAGATGCTATGAGGAGAAATTCAAAAACTATATAGTGATTTTCCAGTCTGATCTCCCTGGGTTTATTCTAAGTTATGGACAAAGTTCAACTTCAGTTCTCAAAAAAAGTTTTGAGATAAAAAAAAATTACTCCCGTGATAATCAAAGTTGTTGAGTCAAAGTATTTCTCGAGTCAGAGTACTGGAGTACTTGGTTTTAAATGTCTGCCGAGGTGGAGAATTGTTCTGCTCTTTTGTATCTACCAAACCACAGCTTACTAAAACTGAAGTGTTTGACCTAAGTCATGAGGGCAGCTTATCCCTGCATGACCATTAAGATATCATGCACTACAGTTATGGCAAAATCAATACACAAATCACAAACAATCAGTTAATTTTCTTTTTGATCAGATAGAGAGGAAAAGATAATTTACCTGCTGATTGAAAGAGACAAAATTATTTTTAAAGATGCAGTGGAGTACTTTTCTCCCAAATGATGTGATTAAAAGTAAAAAAAAAAAAAAAAAGAAGTAAAATGGAAACACACTATTTTAATTAATATAAAATACACAAACCCAATCTGTGAAAAGCTAATGATAGTCTGCAAAAAAAGACTTTCACAGTTGACTGACATCTGATACAGTTACCCTCCAACTTTTGCTACAGGTTCTTATTTCTTCTTAAAGGGATTTTCTTCTTCATATGATCAAGTAACCCCGATCAAGACCTTATGAAGAGGGCATTGCAATGTCAAGTTAGAGTCCACTATCATATATAAAATCAATCAAATATGAAGATCATCAGCACCTCAAACAAACCCTGAAGACCACATTAGTCAGTGAAAATAAGCTTCCTGTAAAAAGACTTGAGAAAATCAAAATCAAAGATGTGGAATTTCCAGGTTAGTTGAAGGAAGAGCATTAGTATATGTCAGTGTCGTGTTTTTCCACAGACCTTATTTCAACTTAAAACTGTCTTAAAATAATACCTCAGATTTAGACAAGAAGTGTTGCAATGCCACTTGATTTTGCTAACTTTTATCCGCTTTTGTCACAAATCAATCCGTCACACAACTTTGATTTCCATCCTGTATGGTAAGTTGAGATGTTCATTGAATTAGTTTTGCCTCATGTGCATCTTAACAAAATGTTTGCATTCAAAGCAATTAGAAGCAGTGCTGCAAAAACAGAGCATAGCATTTTGTGGCAGAAGTTTTACTGTGACTACCACCCAGCTCTTGTCAGCGTTGGTTACAGAACTGTTTTGGCTTCACTGTATACACCAGGAGGAGACTGAGGTGTGAATCCTGCATTTAAGTTAATAAAGTTACAACTCTCTCCAGACTTTATTAATCAAAGGAGTAGTAGTAACTCGGGAGAAGTATTTTTCTGAGTAACTAAAGTCCTGAATGTGAGGCATGTCACTCACTTTGTCAGGCAGGAGATGACCCTTTGCTGGTAGCTGGACGGTGGATCATTATATATCATGAATAAACTAGTCCTCTGAGAACAGAGTGACAGGCTTACCTACACAGAACCGAGTGGGACACCTGGATGGGACATTTCCCCCCCAGGGACCCTGCACCCTCTGGCTGGCCTTTTGGAGCGATTAAATGTTATCTGCTCTGGCTCTGACATGTGCTTCTGTAAATGTAAACCAAACGTGGCTCATATCGCTTCACCCTTGACTGGAAACCTAACCTCAGTGACTGAATGAACCGGTATCATAATTAAATCATCAGTGCGTCGCTTTTACCCAGGCTGCAACCCTAACCACAGCAGGGGAGGAGAAGAGGAGTGTACTGTACCTCTGCACAGCCGCTGATAACAGGGAATTTTCTCTTGAAGGTGGTGGGGCAACAGACCCCCACCTAACACCCACTTAGCTCTTATCTGGATATCTGTGCTATCGCTCTCTTAGTTACTCCTGCACCAACCTTTAGTTACAGCACTTCTTTAAAACATTTTATTACCTTTGAGAGTGAGGGTGCAGACAAGGTTTTTAACCTGAAGATTACCTTCAGACTAAAACGTTTTAGTCTGTCATCAGGCAGATAGATAGATAGATGGATGATTAGGTGGATATATAGATAACTGGTTGACCAGTTTATGGTGATTATTGGTCAGTTTAGCACTGCTCGATACCATGTTGTCAACAACTCTGTATTCATGCTACAGTTAATGCTCTGCACTGGGCTTGCTGCTCTGTGCCAATGGGCTTAAACTGCTTATGAAGAGGCTGAAAAGTTTTGACGCTGTGGACTTTTTGTGCTTAGGATTACTGTCATGTAATGGAGAAATGTAAAATGCACTAAAAGATGTAGAAAATTCAATAAAGCATAATATGGACTCTTCAAATTAGCCAGTGGTGGTGGGAGTATTATATCCTGTTTTGGATGGTATAAGTCGTTCTATCTAGATGTCCAGTGTGCTATTGCTTCAACATTAGCTTGGCGTCTCTCTCTGTGTCTGTACCAGTGGTTCTCAAATGGTGGGGCAGGGTACAGAGATGGGGTACAACTATAAGGTAATAACATGGCTTTAAACCAATTTATGAATGAGTTTTAGTTTTTCTTTGAATATTAAAATGTTGAGTTGATACGTTGATGAAAATTGAATTTATAAACAAACAGTTTTTCAGATTTTAATTGGAAGTTGTTCATAATACATGAGAAGATCCGAGTGAAAAGATACATGAATATATGTTTATAAGGGCTCTTTGTATGGATATTAGTTAGTTAGTTAGTTTAGTTTATTTGTCCCCGTAGGGAAATTAGGGTGTGGCAGGGATCACATACATTTGGCAACACAATCAGTAGAAAAACATGAAAAAACAATGCATTCACAAAGAGGAGGAAGAAAAAAAAAAAAAGCAAAGGAAGCCATGTGATTATGGACAGGCAGGCTGGTCTAGACCGGCTAGACCGATTTTAACTGTTCCTTATTGTTCATTTAAAAATGTAGTCGCTTGTGGAACAAAGGAAAACTTGGATCTGTTTTGGATATAAACAAGGTGCAACTTGAGATTTTGGCTTGGTTTCATCAATCTTTATAACTCTTTAATTATATAGTGCCAAATCTTAACAGATGTTACTTCAATATGCTTTACAAAAGAGTTGGTCGGTGCCATACTCTTCCTTTTTGCGTTATTTTTTAGTTCAGTTTTTATTTTAATGCATCTGCAAGGAGATGATGTGCATGTTTGATGCCGTTTGTTTGCAAGATAGTTTGAAAAGGGGATTTTGATAACATTTTGAGGGAAGGTTGGTCATGGGACTAGGACAGAGAAATGCAATTTTGGTGGTGATCCAGATGGGGATCCAGGATTTTTTAAGAGGATTTCTTAACATCATGAACTCAGGCAGTTTCCAGCATTTTCACTGATAACTTTGCTAAGAATATCAGCACTTTTTGTTTTATGTAATTGTATTTGATGTTATTTTATTTTCAACTTAAATTTTGATTAATTTTTTTTTGTATTTTGTACTCGATTGCTTTTATTTTATTTTGTATTGTGTTTTGCTCTTTATTTCTGTAAGTGTACCCTGGTCAGAAAATAATATGTAAAGCACTGATCTATAGCTTTCTTTCAGTCCTGTTGGTGCTGTTATTTTGGTATCAAGAATTAATAATGAAGTCACATGTAAAAATGTAATCTTTAGTGAAACACTGTTTTCGGGGGGAGGATAAAATGCTAGCAGGGCAGTTTCTCTCAGACTTCATCTCACCTCAAGTCCTGATCCTGGATCTCTCTTGCAGTTAAGCAGTTTATGAGGATGTCATGAATCCAGTGTAACATCCAGAACAAATTCAAGACAAATCCTAAGACACTAAACAAGACCCAAAGATCCTAAATTTCCAACCTCGCATTGCTGTCCTCATCTCCCCTCAGTTACCCATAATGCCTTGTGGCTTGTTGCGCAGCATGTGTAATGACTGTGGACCCAGCAGAGCTTATCTTGTTGAACAGAGGATATTAAGGTGGGTAGTTACAAAGGCCAGACTTTAATTTGACCTCTGCCTGCCCTCTCTCTCCAGCGAGGTGGCTCTGAGAAGCAGGCCGGTGGTTTGGGCAGTTGGTGATGAATGACTGTATTTGGTGGGCAGATTGTTACAGTTCCACACTAATTGAGGGGTCAACACAAAGAGCAAACGTGGTAATTGAGTCACTTGACTGCAGCTAGAGAGCTCTACACGGCTCTTTTGACCCTTTAATCTGCCCTGAAGTCAACAACTGAGAACTCTTCTCTTTCTGCATTTACTCTTATGTCCATAGTGGTTAAATGTCATTGTACAGCACATCATGGCAGGCTTAAAGTAAGATTTTATTTGATTTATCGCTGACAAGAATTCTGTAAAAAAAAAGATTTATTTTTCATTCATCTTGAACCATCAGAAATCCTTGTGTATCAATAAATTTCACTCGTAATGGATGCTAGTTTGACAATTGTTGTGGTGGCCCATGATAGAATCTGCACCTTTTCATTTCCCCAGTTTCAACCCTTCCCACTGCTTTAGACCAAACAGTTGTTAAAAATGAAAGAAATGCATTGGTGCACAAAACTGCACTTCCTTGAGTGTCCTCTTGGTGCTTGCTGCAGTGACATCAGAAGTCACGTCATTCTAGACACAGAAAAGACCATTTTTACAGCTGCAATCAATGTATTTACGGCTGGGTACAAAATGGCTTTGACCTGAATAGTTAAGAGTCTTTTAGTCCTCCCATTGTGCAACGTATTTATTTTATTCATTTTTCTAACCTGATTTGATTATATCACAGATTTTTGTTGTGCTCAATTTGGGATATAATTGGCATTGCTTCTTGTTCTCAGTTGACCTACTTGGTTAAATAAATTGTCATTATTAGCATCATTTTTATTACAAGGCCACTGGTTGTTATTAATTAAATGGCCTACAGTTCTTCCTTTTTTGGCTTCTGTCTGTCCTCCACAGATTGGCTGTAAAAGTATTCCAAAGCCTACTATGATAATCAAATGGCTGACATAAAAAGAACTGAATCTTATAAGGCTACTGTTTTTCAGCTGGGACACATTCACTGAAATCGCTATTCTGTCCAATGATCTGACTGACTTTTATTCAGACTTGATTGCTTTCATTTTTTCCTCATAAACTTGGCCCTAGTAAAACAGATAAAGACAAAAAAATGAGTGTAAGAGGTTAACTCAAAAATCACTACAAAATCATATAAAATAATTCAAATATTTGGAGCTACAATGTTGGTAAACATTAGTGGTCCTCCTGCAGGCCATGTTTTTTTTTTTCTTACATGAGATGTGTGATACATTCTTACCTGCCATACTAGGCCTGAATTAATTTTTACTTGTAGGATAATGAGCTCTACTTAGCTAGCAATTCAAAATAGCAACATAAAGACTACATTATGCTAATGTTGCATGCAGTAGAACAATGGTAGCTTTGCTTTAAAAGGCACCATAGTCATGTACGAGATTATCAAATGTCTTCAGTGTCAAATATGTGTCAGGGAAGCCATTTTATATAATTATATTCTGATTTAGGAAACAGGATGAAAAATATTTAGTGTTATGGATATCCTGATTGGCTATTGCAATATGTAACCTTGTGTTAAATACTGTTTTTAATAGTTTGCACCAGCTTATAGAAAATACATGCTTCAGCAATAAACCTCTCCCCACAGTTAGGTTGCATTACCCATGCCATGTATTTGTTCAGTCCAACCATGGCTCCAGCTGAACATGTCTATGCCTGTCTGTGCCGTCACAGTAAACATTAGAGCAAATAAATGGACAGCAAAAGTGTCACTTCTTGAGAGGGGTGTGGTTACTCACAGGTCATTTACTGTGATTTACTCATTTGCACTAACAGCCTGATCTGAGCAAGGCTGAGAAGAAGGGTTTATAGACCTGTAGAAACTCAATTTGAGTGGATTTTTTTGGCAAAAAAACTTGAAAATATGTTTTGCAGACACTTGAAACCTAAGTAAACTAGAAAAGAAGTGAACTAGGGGTGCTGGTTTGGCATAGTGGTTAGCACCCCATGTACTTGCTTCTGTCGGTCCCAGTATGAATCCCGCCTGTGACCAGTTTGCAGAGTGTCTTCCCCTACTCTTTCACCCCTTTTCACAAGCCTATCCACTGTCTCTCTCCTATCAATAAAGGCACAAAATGCCCAAAAATATACATTAAAAAAAAAAAGGAAAGAAGTGTATGTAACCCTAAAGAGTGTAGAACAGGATTTCTGCCTTATTTGTTCAAGGGCTATTTAAATTCTTTACAAGTTTTCTGATTGTTATAGATGATTTTTTATAGTCTCTTTTATTTTTATTGCACTTTAGCCTTAAAAGTGAAATTAGTCCCTGCAAACCATACTGCTACTACTCCTTATTTGCCACCACCACAGTAGTAACTACTTTTCCTGGGGTCAGCATATTTAAAAACTGAAAATCTGGATATTATATTTTTCAGACTTCCAGTGGAAAAGAGGACAATGAAAGTCAAATGCAACTGCAATTTTAATACAGTCAAAGCTTAAAAAGCAAAAAGACTAACTTTGTGTCGGTCATGTTGTGAGTTACTGGGTTGATACACTCTTGGTTGCAAATGAGCTAATTATGGCTGCTGTGAAGTAATTTAGAAGAAATTCGAATTTGTGATGGTTTCTTTGCTAACCATAGGAATTAAAACTGTATCCTCAAAATGGCAACATGCTTTTCTCTTTCTCATATTATCTGAATCTGACAGCAGTCTGTATGAGTTAATAGTCTACAGAGGACCTTAAAGAGTGTTGAATTAAGCAGATTTACATTTTGATATCTTACATTAGCGTCATCGTGGCGCCATTCTTCCTGTGTGGAGACATGCCGTGTTATTTGATGGAGTTTAATGGATCTCTGTCAGCCTTCGCCTCTGTGTCACTCCTAAAAACTGCTCAGCTGAGGTTTGGGCAGAATCCATCCATTTACACCTAATTGTCAGTGCCTTTGAATGTGGTGAGTTGTGAACAACAGTGTGTGTGGGTGTCTCTTCAATCTTTGTGTTTGTGTGAAAAGCTACAAGGACAAATGCATTCTACTTTTAATGAGTGTGGGCCAAAGGGAACGTGGGTAGTTAAAGCTGAGAGTTGGTGAGACTATTTTGTCCCTTGTTACCTGACTCTTCTGTTGCACCTTTAAACTGCAGAATGCCACTAAACTGGCGTGATGGTGTTGCAGGGTGGATGTAGATGCTGCAGCCTGGCGTGATTGGGACTGATGAGGCACATTAAAATCTGAGCTTCAGCCTCCTTAAATGCTTTTTGAAGTTGTTTATTTCCTTCATTTCAGAAGTACCTCAGACTGTGGAGGATATATCCACAAGACTGTCTTGATGTCACTGAAGCTGTTTCTGGATGATTTGTGGGTTTAGAATTGTGTGTCTGTTTATTTTACTAAATGCAAAGATGAGATTTCTTTGTTTACTCTGCAAAGCTCCCACAGGTCTTTTTAAACATCCACCACCCTCTGCACACCCTTCTCTCTTTTGACGAAGATGTGATTGTTTTAATGCACAAAAATGTGGATGTATTAATTACCATTTGCACAAACAAGACAGCAGCTTCATTGATATGCTGCCGCTGATAAGGCTCGAGCTTGGCAGCAAGACAAAGACAGAGGCCACCAGGGGCCCGCCTGCACCGGGGACACGGGACCGTCCTGCCTCCTCCGTCAATGCAGACAACCAACAAAGGCGGCCTGTCATTCACCACACACGAACGTTTTTAATTAATTTTCACTCAGCCCTCCTCAGAGTGCGTGTGCGGTGATTTGACCCCCAGATCTACTCATGAATGTAGCTTTCTCCTCGGCCTGGGCTGTCAGGAGGTCAGCGGTGCTGGATCCCTCAGCGGAAACCCCTTTTTTACTCTGCTTGACTCTGGAGGCTGTAACCATTGTCCAAACCTTGAGAGAGCATGTGTGTGAGAAGAAGTGTGTGATAGAGGTCAGCGAGGGAAGTGGCAGTTCAGTCAGACTTGTAATAGCATGCTAAACATGAAAAACAGTATTGATTCTTTGTGTTGTGTTAAGTAGCATATGACCCTCTTTTTGCTGCTGGCACCACTCTCCCTTTTTTCCAAGAATGAAACATTAGACTCTTTTAAAACAAATATATCTTAATATCTTGAATCAACCGAAGGTCCACTTGCCATGTGATGTTTGTTAGAACTTGTCCCATCTCTTAAGTTATGTCCAAAATTTTCCCAAAGTAAAAAAAAATGTGTGCTTCGGTGAGAGCATCTGATAGTGTGCTAGATTAGCTTACAGGCTGCCAGTGAGCAAACAGGGGTGTAACAGTACACGTTGTTGTATCAAATGTACAGATGTACATGGTTGTACAGCTCCTTTGGTATGGCACAGATGTGTACCAAATGAATTTGTGCATACATTTGGAACTGTAGCTTACTTTAAGTCAGTGTTCGTCATGGACTTCGCACCTCACATGCTCAGACCAGATGGGAATCTCCAGGGCTGACGTTGAAGGCCCAGGCAGACATGTCAAAGCTGTAGTTCCCAAAGTGTCCACTTGAGGCTGACTGTAGGAATCCTGGCAGTGTTATGGTTGTGTCTGGGGAACTGATGACTTTTATTGCCTAAATAAACATTTTTACAGCCTTTTCCAAACGACAGCTTTGGTCTGATTATATAATACATCTATGTGTCCTCTCTGAATGGGGGGGATTTTTTGGAAATAGGGACATGTTTGACTTGGCTGAATGTAACAAAAGTCTACGACATTATAAGCTCTGTCAGCTTTTAGCAAAACCATAAGTTGATTTGCTCAAAGATAAAACAATGTTTTAGCTAAACTCTTCGCTGTAACAAGCCTGATTATTTTTGTGTTCATTAGAGCCTTACAGTGACTAAATTAGCACTGCTGTGCTCACTGTATGATTTTGAAATCTAAGATTTAAGACATGTCAAGGTCTTTCAAAGACCCAAACAAAGAAAGACTAACAGCTTGTTTCCACTTAAGTATAGGCTATCTATTATGGTGAGTTAGTAGGAAGTTAATTTTGTTCTAATGGAACTCTTGGTAATATCAAACGTGACTGGTAAACTCCTCCCCTCTGTAATGTTTTTGCCTGGAGTTTCACTTCAAAACAGTCACTATTTGAACTTTTGCAGTAGAGTTAGAATAAACAGCATGACACTTTGCCAGCTTAGCGAACAGCTTGTTAAATTAATTGTCAGTGTTAATTGTTGAGTTAATTTTTGATTGAAATGCATAAATATAGTTTTATAGCACAGTGAATCTGATTCTTGCTATCCTACTGAAATTTGTTGATACAGTTAAGATATACTAAGGCATAGTTCAATTGTATTCATCCATTCTAGAGAGCCCTCTGTGGTGATACCAAACTGCATGTCACTGCAACAAGTAAAACTGACCACCTACTATTAACACTGTGACACCACTACTAATCGAATAATACTGTAATCACACCTCCATTATGCAAAAGTTATTAAGCTGGGAAAAATATTAACTTTATTGCACTTGCAGGAGCCACACCATGAATATAGAACCTTTTGACACTATCATAGATCCGATGGACCGTAATTTATCACAATATAATTCGTCATTGTGATGACTGTTTCTGAGACTTTCTAAAAATGCCTAGGCATCATTAAGTATCAACAAAATTGTCGTAGAAGTCAACCCCTTAATCTTCAGTGGAACGCCATGTCTTTGTGATACTTGAACATTTCACACTGCAGGGTTCAGGCCTCACTGTGCATGAATACAAAGCTGTGCGGTCTTTGGATTATGCGGATCAGAGTTGATCAAATTGCACATCTCTTAAAGCTCTTTTGATTTGGGTTAATCCAAAGGAGTGGTCACAGGAGGGTCTTCTGTAAATCTATGAGTCCGTATGTCTCCACCTTACCCCCCACATGCTTTTAGATCTGCTCAAGCTTTTAAGGATGAAAGGAAGAGGGACTGGTTATTTTCATTGAATGTGCCAACTGTGTTCAAGAGAGCTTTTTAAATAAGTGGCCCTGACCCCTTCCTCAGTTTATCTCAGCCTTCTTTTCTCCCCTCTTTTGTCTCCATAGGGGGTTGAATTTAGTCTGATTAACTAATGGCTATGGTGTAAGAAATTAGGGTTTTTGGAGGAGTGCGGACTCCAAAGTCACATTATAATAACGATTACTCTCGGTTTTGGCTTTTTCTTTACATTAACATGGATTAGACCTGTTGTCCATATGTACACTCAAAAATCTTGATCTCTTGTTTCTTCACTTCTCCTGTTCAGGAGAAATGTGTTTGTGTCAGTTTTAGCTTCCATTCAGTCTCGGATGAGGACATGAAGTTATCTTGAAATATATTCAACAATAAAGTTATTAAAAAATTGACGGAGTGCCCTATAAACATGCTTTTGTTATTTAATGGTTCACATCTGACCTAAAGCTCCCCCTCCTCATGTTACCCCCACTCTCTTTCTCCCCAGTCTGAGACACAGTTTACATCCTTTGTCTATGATAAAGGCATTAAAAGACCCCCAATATCCTGCATGCAATTTTATTGATGAAGAAGATGGTACAACTTAATTTATATAGCAAATACATAGTTATTATTCACTAACATAAATGGAATTTTAAAAGTGTATCTAAATCACAGTATCAAAACTGAGAAAAACAAAAAATCAGCCACATAACAAGAAAAAACTTAACAAACCAAATTTTCCTGTATGTACTCTTCACAGACTACATACAGGAAATTTACTCATTTAACACCCAACAAGTGAAGTTTACATTCTAATATACATTATTAGTTAAGAGCAGTGGTGTTCAAACACTTGTCACTTAGGGCCATGCACAGAAATATTGAAAGATGGATGGGCAACACTTTATCTTAATTGAAGTGTATTATAGTTCAGGACTTTGGAACTGGCCAATTAGATTTTCAGTGGCCCTGCTCAGTCATTGAGACCACCAGATTCACCTCTGTTCAGGATAAGAAAAGGCTGTTTTGGACGACAAGGCTTTGTGCAACAGAGCAGAGACACTGACAGATCATCTTCACAATCAGACAAAAAACAGGAGCAAATTGCACAAAGCCAAACACTAGAAGTGATTGCAGATGATTAACTCAATATTCTTTGTTAATCTTAGCATTAGTTGGGGAGGAAATTCAGTCTCATTTGTGATATTTGCCATCACAATCTATTTGTCTGCACAGGGTGATGTGGGAATAAGTCCAAAAATGCAGCAGTGAGTTAACTTTTTAGCACCTCCAGTTCCCACTTTCAAAGTCTGGGATTTCAAAATGGATTTTTTTTGGATGAATTAACACATGAATACAATATATAATGAAACATTATGCAGCATAAAAGGCATCTGACAATACACTGAATTTGAATTTATAAAAAACTGCTATTACAGACTACAAATATGGTTGGCGACCCTAATGTAATGATTTCTGATTGTATTTTATTGAAATTAATACCTTCACCATTGCCACTGCTGTGAGCATCAACTTGAATGGGTCATTCAGTCAGCAGGAAACCTCAAACATCAGCATAATGATATACACTGAAAGTTTGGCAGCTGGTTGTATGGAAAAAAGCCATGGTGTTGTTCTCAATCAATCTTTATTTGTATAGTGCCAATTCATAACAAGTGATATCTTAAGATATTTTACAATAGAGCATAAAGCTCTTCATTTTATGGATACACATGTATGCATAGATACATATATACATATAAAATACACATATACATATATATACAAATATATACATCCAACACCCAACATGAATCCATTTAGCCAATCATGAATCCCTCCATCATGGCGGCAAGAAAAACCTTCTGTTAAGCAGCAGGAAATCTTGAATGTGGATCCCAGTCTCATGATGAACAGCAAATCCACACGATGTTGTGTTGGGTTGACCATAGACCTGTCATCTGATTTATTAGAGGTTAGCCTCTTGAGATGCTAATTCTCGTTTTCCGGAGGGTTCTTATGTCTGAATGGTTGTGGTGATCATTTTATAGAAGTATAACCAATGACGTTCTTACTGAAAAAAAGAATTTATGGTAGTGACGAACTCATGGGTGCCCAGACCACAAGTGCATCCCAACCATATTTGTCTCCATTAAATATAAATGTGTTAAAGGCCTCTTGAGATGTGACATCCCATTTTCAAGAGGGACCCCACGACTATGTGGTGCTGAATATAGATACTATAGATGTATTGATCATGGATATGGAGAACATGCTAATATCTACATTAACAGCTATAGTGATAATGGGAATGATATGTTCCTAATGAAATGGCCAAATATGTGTCATGTTCTATGCTGATTATGTTTAAGCCCAAAAACTTAAGTGTCCTAGTTAGGGATAGGAGTTGAAAACCATTTCCATTTAAGAATAGATAACCACTCACTTAAGGAAACAGTATCATTAGTTTTTGTGCTTCCCTCCAATTTGTTCTGCTTTGTAAATCAACAACATCATTCTCTCATCAGAGGCATGTAATGTAAATGTAATCTTCAGTAGTGGACATTATCCTGATGAACAAACATCTATGTTTTATGACCTGTTGTTTGCCACAGATCTTATATCAGTGATAATTCTTAAGCAGAGAGGAAAATCCCATTGATGTCTAGTCGAAAGAATCAGCGTGATACTAACCTCCTGGTTTCCTACAAAAATGCATCATACCTGCTCCAGTCTATTCATTAATCAAGCATGATCAAGATAATTTTTTATAAATTTTTGGATATGAATGATTATTTTAGCCAGTTAGATCCGGTCCTTGCATCGCGTTAAGACGTCCTCTGCTCTCTCTCAGCATTAGATCTAATGGCGGACCATTTTGCTCAACAATTAATCGAGCTCCTCGAGAGACCTGGAGCCTATAGACTTGTGGAAATACTGTAGCAGCCTTCAGGCAGCTGGCTAGATGTGACTTTCTTCCCCGTCACTCACATTTGTCGTAATGGCACGAGAGCCTCACTGGCTATTCCCCGATGCTGTGTGTGTGTGTGCAGTAGCACGTACATGTGTGTGTGTGTGTGTGTGTGTGCCCACTGCCCCAAGCATGTCTCATTTCAAAGTGCTGTCACTCCCTGCTTCCTGGCATCTATTAACACCCACCATTATCATGCTAATCTACATTGTATGATTACATAAAGTAATTTATGCACGCTCTTATTCCACGGCTGTACGGGGATGCACGCTGCTATTGTTTGAAAAAGGAAGATTTCGTGATTATCTGCTCTCTTCCATGCTTTCGATCTTTTTGCTTTCTTGCACTTTTAACACTTGTCTTCCTACTTTGTCAACAAAATCAGCAGAGTTGAAGCCCTCTGCCTACTGTGAGAGTAATAGCGGAAATCACCGGCTGAGCCACGCTGCTTTGTTCATGAGGAGACGTTGAGTTGAGCTCACTTTCCTCGCCGTCCTCCCGATCAGAAATGTAAGAATGTGTTTTGTGTTGAAAGCCGAGAGATGAGCTCTCTTCCTCATTTATTCACAGCTAGTGGAGTAATTAGGAATGCAGAGGGCTGTTAAATTAAAACTGAATTGCACTTATTAACATTTTAACTACCAACCCCACCCTCTTTAGACACTAAACAAGGACAGTTTCAGCTCTAATATGCCTGAAGAATCCCACTGAGAGGACCCTTTATGCATCTCTAAGACAAAGACGTTCCTTAAAGTAAGATCTCCCTTTTGTTTAAACAACCAAGCGTTTAACATTCAGTGTAATACGCCCAGGTTTCCTCCTCGCTGTCAGGAGACGCACCAGCCGAGCTTCTCAAACTCTTTGCTTAATGGAACACTATTTGTGGTCAGATTGGATAGCTAATGGTGGTCCCTTTGAGGGTAACTCTCCAAATTAAATAGCATGGATTCACATCTGTCAGACAAAACCAGGAGGCTCTTTGTAATCAATGACCCAAACCAAGAGAGGCTCCACAGGGGGGGCTCCTCGGCGATGATGGCAGCAAGTGTAAGGAGCCACCGGGGACGGAGGCGGCTCACCTGCACTAACAGCCACCGTGCAGGGCTCGTGGAGCAGCCAGAGAACCTGCAAGGGTGCACCAGCAGGGTTAATGTACATTTATAGAACGGGTCAAACTACTTAAGCCAGGCACTGATTTATAATGCAGGAAGAGCAATGTGACTAAACTGTAAAGGGAATTCTTGTTTTTCTGTGCAAACATTGCCGACGGTGTTGTGTTAAAATGTTGAACCCCATTAATTTTATCACTCCCCCTCTCTTGTTTCTCTACGTCTTTAAATTTTGTTTGGAGGAGAGACTAGCAAGGCCTCCCGCTGTTCTGGAGAATTTCCTCTCGTTGTTAATTTTCCCTGCTCCATATGGCGCCGCAGACACTTCACCTGCAGGCTGTAGCGGGCCGCGCGGCAGCCAGCAGACGTCCTCGGGCTCAGGCTGTCATTTACACAGGCCTGTGCATCTGTCTGAGCAGAATGGAGCGCTGCAGAACAGGAGACAGCTTTCTCTTCAGCTCACAGCCTGAGTCCAGCTCCATCCACCTGAAACACAAACACATTTTGTGGAGAAGCTGTATGTATTGATATAAAGAGAAATGGGTGGCAGCTTTATGTCTTCACAGCAGTGTTCAGCGTGGCAGATATTTTGGTTGAAGTCTTAGCTTTTAGACCAGGGGTTTGGCCTCAACTCAACTTTGCTTGGTCAGAAGCAATTTCTACATGAGTGAAATACATTACCAATTGATGAAGATGATTGGTTCAATTAGATTTATATAACAGACAGTTTTTTTCTTGACATTTTTCTTGAGAGCCAGATTTTTCAATAATTTGAAATGATACAGTAAATATACACTGCCTGGACAAAAAGTCATCACTTGGATTTAACTAAGCAAATAGGTAGGAGCCTCCTGTTGGATTATTACTGCATGGGCGCCATCTTTCAGCTGGCAACAAGTTATTTCACCCCAGCTGATGCAATCAGTAGCTTCTCATTTCTTAAACAGCCGTGTCAAAAGACACATCCTGAGATCATGGAAAAGATGTTAGTCTGTTTAAGAAGGGTCAAATCATTGGCATGCATCAGGTATAGAAAACAGCTAAAGAGATTGCAGATACTACTAAAACTGGAACTGTCAAGAACTGTCCAACACATTATTAAAAACTGGAATGATAGTAGGGAACCATCATCGCAGAAGAAGAAATGTGGTGAGAAAAATCTTGAATGATCATGAACTGCGATCTCTTTAATGATTGGCCAAATCAAATTGAAGAAAAACAACAGTAGAAATCAGGGGTATGTTAAATAGTGAAAGTCAAAGCATTTCCACATGCACAAGGCGAAGGGAACTCAAGGGATTGGGACTTAACAGCTGTGTAGCCCGAAGAAAACCACTGATCAGTAAGGATAACTGGAAAAAAAGGCTTCAGTTTGCTAGAGAGCAAAAAGATTGGACTCTGGAGGACTAGAAGAAGGTCATGTGGTCTGGTGAGTCCAGATTTACCCTGTTCTAGAGTGATGGGAGTATCAGGGTGAGAAGAGAGGCAGGTGAAGTGATGCACGCATCATGCCTAGTGCCTTATAAGCCTGTGGGGACAGTGCTATGATCTGTTCCTGTGCTCCTGTTTCCTCCAATGAACCAAAAACACATTCATCAGCTTAACTGATGACTCCACATTCTGAGTTATGAGAGTATGTATGGATAATTTTCTGTCTCTGTGTATCAGTTCTGTGATTGTCTGATGGCTGTTCAAATGTGTGCGCAATTTCATCTGGGAAAGGCCCCAGCCCCCGGAGACCCCAAAAGGGATAAGTGATATAGATAATGGTAGATGAAGGCAGAATGGATTTTACCAATAATCTTCATTCACACTCTCCTGCAAAGTTTTGCAGTTGTGCTCTTGTTTGTCTTAAAGAAGGCCGTGAGTCTGTGGCCTCAATACATGTGTGTGTCAGCCCCACCCAACAATACCATGTCTTCCAGACCAGACATCTGTACTCAACGCTTCAGCTTACCACTGAATAAAGTTAGTCAGCAAACAGCAAACAAATTTTTAGCCATATTTGTTTCCACCAAACTGACAGTGGAGAAGAGCAAAAGAGAAGATGCCAAATATGTCCATCTGTATGTCTTTTAGTCTGTCTCTGCACAAGTGTAGGCATCCATGCACACAAGTGTGCATGCACATGTGTGTGTTTTCAGGGGGCCTGAAGTTTGCCTATGGCAGAGCCATGGAAGAGAGGCTTTCATCCTGGCTTGTCATTGATTAGAGAAGGCTCTTTAATTCCATGCCACCCCATGTTGTGATTCATTTGCATTCTGTGTCAGGAGGTAATGGAGTTTTGCTTGTCGGTTTGCTCTGAAAATCTTAAAGATGTGGTCTAATGTGCATGCAGCCGCTAGCAAAGAGCTTTCTGATTTATTATGTCTCTTGTGTGAGCTCATTTTTCCTTCTTCTTTCTTGTCTTTGAGGAGGATTTTGTGCTTCTGAATTGTTTGGAGAGAAGAGGGGTGGAAACACTGCCAAGAGCCTGAAGATATTTGCTATGATTTTTATTTTACAAATGAAATTTACATCCAAAACACAAGGAAAAAACATGGGTCTGTATATTCACCCTACAAGTTCCTAATGCTTTAAGAAAACACATGGTAATTAAATGTAAGACTGTAGTGTTTTTAAATTTGTGTGACTATTTAAGCCATATGACCAACCCAACCCAATTCTTCTTTGAATCTGTATTCTAATTTCCAGCAGTAGGGGTCTTGACTCACTGTCTCTTGTCACTCTCCATGTCCTTATTTCCCATGAATCCTCCCAGCTTTCTGTTCACAGAGGTCTGATTTTCCCATTATGTCTGAGATGAGATATGAGGTCAAGGGAAGCTGCTGCTGGGGCTGGATTGGCTGTGAGTGAGTGACTTTTCTGTGCAAAGTTGGGTTCAAATGTGGTGATAAAATTTGCCAACCTCTGGGGGAGGCAGAGATCGAGGTCACAGCTAAATCTGTGTGCCACAGGCAGAAGGCTACAGCCCATAATTCCAGTACAGACGAGCAGAGAGCTGACCTCAGTACAGCTGAGATTCCTGTCCACCTGCTAGAGTATCAGAGGGATAACAATGAAGACAAGAGGAAAGGCTCGCAGCTTGTGTCTATTATTCTTGGCAAATGCAAATGCCCTTCCATGCTGACCGTTTCTGGTTTTTCCTCATTCCTCTGCAGAGGAACATAGCTGTTCACATGAGTGTGCTGTTTTGAAACGAGAAAATAGGATTTTCAAGGTGTAATGGATAGATTTCCTTGTGTATTAGGGGGATATGTTGTTGTTTTTTAAGTGGGGTTGCTGGACGTCCATGACACCAGTAAAAATATGATTGCCAATATAGCACCCAGCTAGCTTTGCCCCTGGTGGGAGATAGCTAGCTGGCAACCCCAGGCAATATACAGTAGTCTGTGATGCCACCAAAAGCCACATTTAGTTTAAAATACTCAAAAAGCAATGTTGCTTCAATAAGATGCTACAATAATATCATTTACAGCATTCCAGTTTTTTTCTAAAAGACCCTCGTGTTTGGAACTATTTTGTAATTCAATTCTGGCTACATCCTCTCAGGTTAGAGCACTGTAGCAGGTTCAGGTAGAGGTCACTGGAGTCAGACTGATATAAATCTAACTCCCTGGATAACACAAGTCGCTTGTCCCGGGTGTATAAAAAGGCAAAAGAAAATTCCATTGGCACCACATTTCGTAAGATGATGTGGGCACATTAGCTTTTGTTGTACAGGACATCAGGGTTCCCCCCATACAATGACAGAACTGTTTGCATGCCCATTTAACCGATCAGGACTTAAACACATGACAGCAGTGGTAGAAGCAAACCAAATTTAATGAGCTCTGCTGAGACATTCGACAGAAACAGTGTTACTAATGCTGCGTTCCAGTTGTGCTGGGAAGTCTGGATTTCCACGTTCAGAGTGGGAAAGTTCAACTGGAATGCCCCCCTAGGTAGGGATGTGTACCTTTAACATTTGAATCGATACCATACCGATGCCCGGTACCTGGGAATCAGTATCGGTACTCAACCGTACCAGTTTTCGGTACTTTTGCGTGTGTTTATGGGGTAATAAATATTAATTTGTTTAATATTAAGATCTCAAGTTTTTTCAATGTAAATTTATTTCTCAATATATAAAATTTGACAAATATATATCAAAACAACATTCAACTGTTTGTATTGTAACAGTGTAGTTGTTCCAAAAAATTCTTCAACATGAAAACCAGCAACTAAAATAAACCACAACTTAATAAATGAACTGCAGCCCTAACTTTAACTTTAGGGCAGTTTAACAATGGGTCTGACAGAGCTGTAAACAAAAAAAGCATTGACATTAACGTCACAAAGTACGAGGAACCAACCTGATAATGATAACTGACGCACATTAAAATGCCAAGCTAATACCATCTTAAACACAAGGCTTAATTACTTGGACCAGGTATCCTCCTTGATGCATTTGCTGCCATCTCCAAATGTTACAGCCATTTCTTTTCCTGTGTTTCTGGCGGCAGATGACTAGTCGCCATTGGACACAGGCATGCTAACAGTGCCGAATGAATCCTTTGTGGTCATAGATCTGAGGCTATCAAAAATGGTGCACTCTTCAGCTTTAAGGAAAATTTTATGTGTCACCAGGTGCTTCCTCAGATTTGAAGTATTTGCACCGCTGGCCTTACACTTGGAGTCACAAATATTGCAGCGAGCATAATCTCCATCACATTCAATAAAGTAGAGCCATACTTTCAAGCGCTTTCTATCAGCCATGCTTGCTTTTTTGACTGAACCTGCGGCTACTGATGTCATTACGCTATTGCTGTGCTGCATTCAAGTCCAGTATGGAAATTCACCTACTCTACCCAATAGTATGCCTGCTTCTTCCACTCCCTCACAGTCACAAGGATGCATTTAGGTACCTAAACATGGTACCGTTTGATTTTACGTGAATCCGTACTCAGTAGTACCTACAGAATTTGGTCGGTACCTCCTAAAGTACCGAATTCGGTACCCATCCCTACCCCTAGGTCAGAATTTCCTACTAGGAACTCGGGGGTTCTTACCACCCCCAAGTTGACAATCGAAGATGGCTGCCTGCGGTGTTAACAGTTATCAAGCTCCTGTAAAAATCTGTTTATTTGCACTTCTGACTAGTGTTTATGGCTCTAAATTAGCCGTATAAACTGTATTGTTCAACTTGTATTTATGGAAATGCTGCCACAGTGTTATTTCCATTCTTTTTTTTAATGTATTTTTGGGTATTTTTGCCTTTATTATTAGGAGAGAGACAGTGGATAGGTTTGTGAAAGGGGGTGAGAGAGTTGGGGAAGACACTCTGCAAACTGGCCACTGGCTGGATTTGAAGCCAGACCGGCAGAAGTATGTACATGGAACGTGCCTGGTTGCTAACCACTCCGCCAAATCTGCACCATGTGTTAATTACATTTTTCATGGGGTATTTGTGAACTACAACGCAACAACAGCTAGCAATAGCCCACTAGATTGTCAAGTTTTGACGTCACTGCCACTTCCCTCTTCCAATTCTGAGGTCAAAGGAACGCAGCATAAGTACCATTGAGATAACAACAGACCTCGAGGTTCATGAACATGGACTCACAGTTCAGGCATCTACACCGCCAGGTCACTTGTGATCTGTTCTGCTCCTCTGTTTACACAACACTTTGTCCATCCCTCTTTCTACCTGTGACTATCTGATTCTCACTCTGTGTAGTCTAGTTCATAAAAATATCCTTTTGTGCCCATGACTAATGGCATATTGTTGCCACTTGTCTCAAAATCCCTCATTTTTAGTTAAGTGTCTGTTATTGTTTTTCTAACGACCTGACCAGCTGATGGTGGAGGAATACTTAATCCCTATGTCGCAACATAAAAAGTAAAAAGTATATGGAATTCAGTATTCTGAATTCCATATACTTTCAGGCTTGAGTAACAGGTAGTGCTAAATGCTCTGTGCTAAAACCTCTGCTTTTTACTAACTGTTGCACTGCTGTATTGGTTAGATCTTAGAGGTCATTGGTCACATGTCAAAGCCACTGAATCTTTGGTAATCCTTTGCTTGTGAAAACAATGTCTAAAAAGTGTTTTAAGAGATTTCAGCCTAACTTGACATTGCCTTCAATGATAGAAAATAAACTGATTAGATTTAGGAGTTCCTAGAACAAAGGTCATCTAGTATTATGATCACCTTCTACTTGTGGTCAAAAACACTTTTAAGGGGGTGCTGGTTTGGTGCAGTGGTTAGCAACCAGGTACCCCATGTACTTGCCTCTGCCGGTCCAGGTTTGAATCCCGCCTGTGACCAGTTTGCAGAGTGTCTTCCCCTACTCTCTCACCCCCTTTCACGGGCCTATCCACTGTCTCTCTCCTATCAATAAAGGCACAAAATGCCCCCAAAAAATACATTAAAAAAAAAAAAAAAAACACTTTTAAGGATTATTTTTACATGTTGCACGAATGTTTACTTTGGCCCAAATATGACCTGACACTTCGAAAGGAGATGGTCAAGTCTTTCAGCCTCATGATCATCCCTTGCTTGAGAACTTGATAAGTTAAGAATTCTTTGAGAGTTTTTTGTTCAAAGTTCTTCTCTTCTTCTCTGACTGGATGAACTGATAATACAGTATTTGCTGAGGCACGGTGGCGCATCATGTAGTGTAGGTCTCGCAGCAAGAAAGTCGCTGGTCCGATCCCCATGTTGGTCTGGGCCTTTCTAAGTGGAGCTTGTACGACCTCCTCATGCATGCATGGGTCCTCTCAGAGTATTCTGGCTTCCTCCCACAGACCAAAAAAAAACTGCTGGTTAGTTTAATTGGTGACTCGAAATTGCCCTCAAATGTTTGTGAATAGTTGCCTGCCTCTCTATGTTGCTCTGTGATCAGCTAGTGACCAGTCCAGGGTGTACCCTGCCTTTGCCTAATGTCAGCTTGGACGGGCTCTTTCCCCCTGTTGAAAGGGATATGCAGTAGAGGTAATGGCTGTATTAAAGGTTATAGGCCATCTTTACTTTGTCTAATGTAATGAGGTTATAGTAGCTATTCCTATAACTGTACAACAAAATAAAAAAAAAATTCAGCACCTCCTGTGGGCCCGGCATTGTATTTAAACAGTCTGGAAATTGTATACCTTTCTGAAGCCTTAAACAGCTATTTGGTAGTTCTTTTTTATGTCACTGTAATTGACTTTTTGACTGGCAATTAGAAACTATAACCCCTGTGCTACATTTTAGAAACCCAGACCGATTTTTGATTTGACCTCTTTTTGGGAAATGTTCTGTTTCTTTAAGTCTCCCCATAAAACCCCCTCATATCTAGATTTTGTTTTCAGGGTGAACATAACAATAAGGGACCTAGCCAAGATGAGATGTGGTGGTAAAATCTGCCAACCCTTGAGAGAGGCAGTGTTTTGGTTCACCGTTAAATCTGTGCAACATGAGCAGAAGGCTACAGCCTATAATTCCAGCACAGACGAGAGGAGCACTGACCTCAGTACAGCTGAGATTTCTGCCCACCTGCCAGAGCATCAGAGAGATAACAATGAAAACGAGAGGAAACATTCTTTTTCTTTTCCCGTTTTCGTCTTGGCATGTCTGGACACACACGAACAACCTTGCATGCTGACCGTCTCGCTGTTTTTTTTTTTATTATTATTCATCAAAAGAACATAGTTGTTCACATAACAGCATGCCGCTTTTGAAGAAGGAAATAGGATTTTCAAGGCATCCCTTCAAGTGTATCAAAGAAATAACTCAGTAAATATCTAAAATGACAAGAACTGCACTCTTACTGTGTCCATCAATTTTTATCCATGTATTGATTCTCTATGATGTTCAAGTGTTGTATCAACATGCAATCATGTTAATACATCTTACCTATTGTGAGTCATGGCTCATTCAGCTGATAAATATGTAGATTAAAATGTTTTATAGCTGATAGCCAACATTAATCTCATTTAGGTGTCTTAAACCAAATTAAATGAGAAAGTGTAGCAGTTTGGAAAGTGTGCCGTGATTTCATCGCTGAATTAAAAAGGAAATGAGCACAGGGACAGCACTTCTTTTTTTATTACAAATGTTAATGAAAAATGTTATTGACTTGAACAAATGGAGAATACACCTGGAAATGTATATTAAAACCCCGCTCCAATTTCTCTCTCTGTGTAGTTTGCAATTATAGTTATTTCAGCGATAGTGGGGGGATTAATTTTGCGTGCAGACTGATAATGTTAGGCACGTAAGAAGAATGGATATTGTGTTGGATAGGGGGTCTCTGGGTATTTACAAGGAGAGGAGAGAGCAAAGCTTTATTTAATTGAGAGAATGAATCAATAACAGCTGTGGAGCTTTGTCAGAGGAGTGAAATGAGCAAGTAATTTACTGGACAATCTGAGGCTGTGGATAGCTGATTGAAGGAGTGCATTCTTGGAGTAAAATGCAGGTGGAATGTCTTGAAAACCTGAATAAATTCCAAAGACAAGCTCTTCAATAGATGGTTTATTTCAGAGCTGAGAAGTAACGGAAACTTTGAGTTTTTTGTCATTTTGAAAATCTAGAATGTATTAACACCTTTATGTGTATCACTAAGAATAAGAACTCTTATCACAACTCTTGAGTTGATTTCACACATAGCAATGTTTCTTAGAAAGATTACTGAATTCTTGTTAGTTATTCAACACACACCTCATAGTTGGAGACTTACTCTGCAAGAAATTGGGTTGCAACAATTCCCATTAAAATGTTGAAAATGTTGGTACTACAGCTGTGAATTTAACTATTTTTGGTTTTGAAAACAAACAGATAATATTCATTGTAGATCTTTTCTCTACATATTTTCTCCACTGTTTGTGTCTGTTAGTCAGCAAACAAGGGTGAGGAAACTCCGGCTGTGAGTCACAATTTACTAAAGCTGAGGCGATATATCACAAACAGGCATCACGAATGAGTCTAAAACCACTGATGTAAGATAGCATTTAGAACTTCGTGGTTCCTAAGCCCCCAAAATAAATAGGACACCAGTTTTGGACAAATGCCTGAAATAATGGTTGTGGTCAATAATCGGCATTGCATCTGATAGTGTCAGATTTTCAATATTCATCAATAAACACATCAACCAATAAACCAGTCTTTATCTGTATTAAGCCAGTTCATAAAAGTGTTATCTCAAGGCACTTACAATAGAGCAGACTGCATGCTCTTCATTTTATAGATACTCATACATGCACTCAAACAAAGTTCATCAAGGGAGAGACAACGGGACTAAAAATAAGAATTTATGGTTGTGACACACCCCTGGACGCCCAGATCACAAATCAGTCCTCATTAAATTTGTCTCTGCTGAATATAGATTCAGTCAATCAATCTTCATTTGTACAGCGCCATATTTGTCTTTGTTGAATATAAATTCAACAAAGTTCTCAACAATTTAGTTGTCAACAAGTTCCACAGAAACATTTGCAGGGACATGTAGGATAATGGGCAATATCAGGATAATATATTTGTCAAATTCCATTCACACATGTGGCTCACTTATAAACTTTCGGTTTAATATGGAGATGGCCGAGCAAAAATATTTATTTTAGTGATCCATTTAATGGTGCTATTAACAACGCATTTGATGACCCCATACGCTGACTGAACGTGAGTGCTGCATGTAACATTGCATTGCGCTGCATCGCATGCCTGCTGTCTACGTTACACCATTAAAAATGCCCCATCTGTACACCTGTAATCAGGACATTAAGACTTTAAACTGTACTGCTCGTGAAGCTGACGTGCAGTGCTTGAGCTGATGGTTTCAAAGGCACATAAATGCTCAGCTCTCTGTGAGCTAACTAAGGAAAGTTTCTCCCTCAGTGTTGAGAGTTAAAGTAAGTAGTTTCAGTCAGTGAAACTTATGCTTGCTCCTCTAACTCCACTATGTCACTCAAGTAAGCAAGCTCTGCTAAGTGAGAATAGCCCAAGAAATCCCTCTTTTTTCACTCCTCATCTGTGTTGATGCTCGCTGCAGAAAGATAAATGGAGACAAACTGAGGCAAAAATATTGCACCTTGTTCTGCAGCATCACGCCCCACTACTCGCTGGCAGTTAAGACATTCCTGTATGGTTCAATGATGCCTGATTTTGTTGCTGACACTTGCTCACTCATATTTAGATTAGACAAGGTATAAGGCATGTAAAATCAAATAGTGTAAAACTTTGCAGATGCTTTTGCTTTTCTTTAAGAAAAAGGTCTTCAACTGTGCACAAACTTGCTTTTCCCTCACTAGTTACATCTCTGAATCCACTTCTTCATTGCTGCTGGATGTTGGTAAATGTTTCCCCAGATCTCACTTATGCATCATTGCTCCCACGCCATCACAAAGATCTTTTTTTAAACAAATCAATCTTTAAGGTAAATTAGTCTCCCTGCACACTGGCAGCCATCCCAGTATGTAAATTCATGTGCTAATTCACAACATGATTTCATTTCTACTTCCAAGCAAATGAGATTTTAATTGAAAATGAGATCTTCCATAGAGTCTCTCACTGGAGATGTGCGGTGGGGAATGATACTTTCCACCGATTGTTTTAAGAGACAAGGAGGTTTTTTTCCTTCTCTCAAGCCATTTACAAAAAGATTGTGTGTTTTTTTTACATTGCGTTTCCCTACAACCAGCAGGTTAGTGAAGATGCTCTGTGAAATTAACATTTTGCCTGGGCTCCTTGTCTGCTGTGTGCGATGAGGAGGGCTATTAACATTTGTGTATTTTCATTATGTTAATGGTGTTAACACATGCCCACAGATTGCCACCAGTGGTGCAGTAATTTAGTCTTGCTGATCATAAAGTGTCCGAGTGGGTCATTTTGATTATGACACGCTAATTACATATCGCCATTCCCCTTGTGTATCCCCTCCAAAAAAGAGCCCCAGACGTCCCATCTTTAATGGTAAGCTTTTATGAGTTGGAGGAAAGAAAATAGCGTGAAAAAAGAGCCTTTCTGCCTCTGTTCCTGACGGCTATGCTGCACGCATGCTTCACTGCTCCCCTTTAAACTTCCTAAATTGTGTTTCACAATAAATAGATGCCCAAGCCTTTAACTGCCAGTATTAGATTAGATACCATTAGATGTAATAGAAAATTCTCCCCCTGTAATATTTTCATAAGAGTTTGAGGCATTTGATTAATCTGACCACATTTTATTGCATTAATGATTTTTTCTCCCCTCCACTCCGCTGTAAAGACATTGTATACAGGCTAATGCTGTTTCCTCTCTCCCCTCCTCTGCTCACTCTCATTCATCCTCAGCCGTTATTGCAATGCATTGTTGATGAGGTGAGTCGGCGTCTTATGTGCTTTCACTCCTAAAGTCATTCCTAATGGAGTGGAAACCTTATATTTTGTTTCCTAATGAAGCACAGGAGTGGCAGACAGCTCTGCTCGGGCTGTCCTGTGGCTGCCTGCAGGTTGAAGCCACCGGGCCGAGCCGAGCTGCTCTGAGGGAGCCAGCGGGGGGAGGCCGGGTCCGGGTCGGGCCAGCAGACTGCACACACATGAGCATAAGCACAGGCAGAGGCAAATCTGTGTACAAATCTAAAAATATGCAGCAATGGAAGAGGTATGCAGATTTGTTACTATCGTAAATTTGACAACAAATGAAAGATTCTCAAGTAAAAGGAAAGCAGAGTTCATTTACAGAGTACCAGCCTCACACAGGGCTGATCACGGGGAAAACAAAACATATCAGCAACAAATCCATACCATCTAGAAAGGTCATGAGCAGGGTACTTAGTGATCTCTTCATTTTGGCTCCACAAT
This sequence comes from Scarus forsteni, assembly GCA_036419115.1. NCBI lineage: Eukaryota > Metazoa > Chordata > Actinopteri > Labriformes > Labridae > Scarus > Scarus forsteni. Next base: position 5,272,201 of record JAZDUH010000245.1, on the reverse strand, counting down.
TTTAGAAAGCAAAATGTTAGGAATATTTAAGAAAAATCTTAGAGTGAGCTGTTACAGAATTTTCCACTCCCTATATTATTTATAAAGATGAACATTTTTCATGTTAATGTGACTAGAGCAACACAAAAAATTACAAACTGAAACATTGTTTGACTTTTTTCTGATCAAGCATGATAATAAGATGATACTGAAACAAGTTTAATTCTGCAGAGAATCCTATGGGTATAAACATTGGTAATGTTTCCTGCATAGATAAATGCTGTTGATCGCAGCAGAAAGGTCTAACATGTGGTCGGCACCCAACTCAGCCCTCTGGCAATAAGAACAATACTTATATTGCCATTAGTATTGGCCATATTTTTTACCACTTTTCTTTGGTTAAAGTCTAAAAAACTATTATATTCAAAAGATTGGTTGCCACTCTTCACAAAAAGTTTGTTTTTTTGACATAGAGAATGATTGTTTCCTTGTATAAACGTTGAGTATTATGTAGCATGAACTCTAGGTGTTGGCCAAAATCATGCATTTGTGTACTTTCAGATACAGAAATAAGCTGTTAAGACATCTATATTTAAGAAAGTTTCCACTGTGTATAAAACATGCAGAGCTGTAAGTTTCTTTATGTTTGCAACAAACAACTGGTTATCTGTTTGCTAAATTGTTAGCAAGAACAGCAAAAGAATATTGTCAATAGATGACAATAGTACATCAGTACCTATACTGGAGCAGAAGCTGAAGTTTATAACAGAAGTGTTTCCTTTATGCATACTGGTACAATTGCACAGAGGTACGTGACTGTGCATGTAACCCTGCTCCGTGACAGCAGACTAATAGCTAGCAATGCTGAAACAAACATCATAAAATGAACCAGGATATAGTCCTTTGTCAGCAAAACACAAGCTGCAGAAGAAACTTTACTGAGCGATAATGTATGCTCCTGGAAATATCACCACTCTTGTCTGTACATCTTTAGCTTTTAACTTGATGGGCTGTGTACAGTTTGTAGCCTTGCGGTTCACTAAGTGGTCGCTGCATACATGGGCATTGTCTGATACTCCTGTAGACTTTGGACTGAGGTTTTAATCCAACTGTCACCCTCTCCATTATCTTTTTAACTTTTTGCTTTCATGTGTCACCACTTTCAGAAAAAGCAGGTGCTACCGCACTTTTCTTGGCTTTCAAAGTCCTTCATGGTGGCCAAATAGCCTTGGTCACTCAGTTTTTATCCACTACTTTTTGGACACTCTATGATAACGATAGAGTTCATGGCACAAACTGTAAAGTTGCTTATCCTTTCTTATTGCTTTGTATAATAAAAATTATTGCTGAAATGAATTTCATTGTGCCACAGATTGACCGCCATGTCTTTACATTTTGATTTTGTAGGCCTTCAGGAACAGAACAGAAGGATTCGATGACTGCGTTAAAACTTCATTTAACCAGAACCTGCAGTGATGGGCCTGTGCTCTGAGAGTCCATGGAAAACTATCTGGGCTATTCTGAGCCGAGGTTTCACCGCAAGGTCACTTTTAAAACAAAATGTCTCCTCCTCTATCTAGGTCACAGCACATTCTGCTACTTTTCTCTTGAACTTCCTCCTTTCCTTCCTTCCTCCCTTCCTGCCGCGGCTTATAATTAAACACACACAATTATCCCAAATTTAATGGGATTCCAGAAGCAGGCTTTTATTTAAGAGGTAATGAATAATATTTTAATTGCATATGTAACTGTGAGTTCCAAATGTGCTTCTCTCATCACGTGTAATTACTACGCCACATTTTTCTCACAGAATGTGATCAATAGCAGTGTTGTGTCTATTTTTTTCCCTTAGTGTTTTTAAGGTCAATGTGTAACGGTTACTAATTGTGAAATGATCCAGCAGGAAAAAGATGTGGCATAAGCACACTTCAAACATATGGACGGTGTCCTATTGTTTATTGATGTCTGTAATTAATGATATAATGCATGCCGCTGAAGTAGTTTGACCTCTGAACCGATCATTATTCAGAGTGTAGCAGCATCAATCAAACTGTGCTTTTCTCAGATCTATTTCTATACACCCCCTCAGGGACAGACGGGGCACCCACTGTATCCTCATTTGTATTCAGCTGACCAAGGCCTCTGTATGAATGATTTAGAAGTCTGTATCACACTGCGACCACATGAGAGGCTGTAATGGGAGATTTTACAAGCTCTTTTTTACACTTTTACTCTGCTTCAAACTCCAGAGTAAGCCATTTCCTTCAACTGAGTATGATGTATTTAACAGTGATGGACTGCAGGGAAGTACATTTACTTGTGTTCAGTGCTTAAGTAAATTATTTTATGTACTTTAGTAATTTTTTTCTGGAAACCTTTCACTTCTGTTGTTCAAAATTATATTTTTAAATATACTCCCCCTTACCTTTGACCTTTTGATTTATCAGCCATACAGAACATCTCCTTGACCTTTGTTGTCTCAATAACATGAGTAAAAGTCTCCTCATGGTTCATCATATTGAAAACAGGTAGTTTTTCCCACAAACTTTAGTCAAACCATTCAATAACTATGACATATTGTAAGACACTAAGCATAAAAACACTGAACTTTTTCAGGCCATGATCCTGGGGCAGTTTGTGTCAGTATCAGTAAACAGAAGAGAGTGGTGCAGGTTTGGGCCCAAAAATGGAAGTGAGTAAGTAATTAGCACTTCTGGGTTCCCAATGCCAAAGTATACAGAGTTTAGCATAGTTTAATAGATAAATGCCTGAAATAAGGTCAGTGCTGATCACATGCATACCAGATTTTGATGTTTAAAAGTGCTATGAGGAGAATTTATTACCGGCAACATTAAGACTCTGCTACCCATGAGCATGTGCGACTGTCGTAATGCTGCGTTCCAGTAACCTCGGAAATGGGAGTGACATCATCTTCGACTTATCGGCGTTCCAGTTGAAGTCAGAAAAAAACTGCTGCTATTACCACACCCTGCGTTGTTTTGTAAACATAGGTCTAACAATACTATGTATACAGCTGATCTAGAGCGACACACCCCAGTCAGAAGCGCAAATAAATTGATTATTACAGGAGCTAAATAACTGTTTACACTGGGGGCAGCCATCTTCGATTATCAACTCGGGGGTGGCGAGGTTTCACCGAGTACCTAGTAGGAAATTCCGACTTCAGGGGACGTTCCAGTTGCAGTTTCCTTCTCGGAACCCAGAAATTCCTACTTCTGACTACAACTGGAACGCACCAAAGACGTGACCCAAGCCAAAGCGTGTTTGTTGTGATGGTAATGAATGCAGCTTGGACCTTCCTCAGAACTCTGCATTGCTTTGCAACTTCTTTTTTCAACAACTTACAGGATGCAAAGCGACGAGGTAATGTATCTTTTTCTAGTTACATAGCGGTAGTTTTTGATGTGTGACAACAAGCAATTTTTGGAAAACTTAGTATCGTAGTTTTGTAGCCGGCTATATATCGCTACTTACAGCCCGGTGCTCTAAGACGTGTCGGAATAATATAAATTTGCTCTCGTTTTAATTGTCTGTTTCCGAACTTGAGTATCCAGGCCAGTCCATCCCTGTCCGACCCGACTGGAAGGCTAAGGTATAGCATTTATAGATTACTTATTCTAATGCTATAAAACTCATCTTAAAGTGTGTATTTCCATCAGGCATATATCGAAAAGTGAGACTTTTTTGTAATTACTTAGAAACTCCTCAAAGTCCCTTTAATTAAAAAATGATTACAATCTGATATTGCCAGTTTGTTTGTTTGTTTAAGTGCATTGTTGTGTGTTTCAAAGGACAATTACTGACAAAGTGCTACTAAGTACTGCAAAAAAAAAGCCTGAAAACCCTAATAGTGTGTTCCATGTACCTTTGAATTTAGACGTTGTGACTGGGAATTGCGTTAAATCCACTCCAGTTACAAGCTTGTTACCTAGAGGTACCTGGAGATGGTCTGACTTCTTGAGTAGATATTCTAAACAAAGAGGGTCCACACCTAGTGTCATATCTTATTTGCACAAGCACAAATGGAAAACACTGTAATTCAAGCATTTCTGATATTTTTTTAAGGGGACCAACTTCATCAGGTCACCTGACAAACAGAAAATTCTCAGTGTGACATTACACATTAAAAAGTCATGAGTGTTAAATTTATTCAAGATCATTTGTTTATTTTTTGTTTGCTGCAGACCTTATTATCAGCAATGATCCAAGACCACAGTGAAAAGTCCCATAGGCTTTTCGAAGAGAGAACCTGCGCAAAGCTAAGACATTGGTCTACAAAATTACATATCTGCACTACTCAGTTAACAACTAACAAACATTCCCTGTCAGTAGAAGTTCTGACTATTTTGCTGCTCATCCACATGGTTTCTGATATGAGATGAGGACACATCATATAGCTATCCTGATATTATCAAGGAAAGCAAGCACAAAAAGAAAAGAAACCCTGAAGTTGGAAAATCAGCTCATGGCCCTGCCCTCACTGTGCAAGAGTGTTCAGTGTTATTAAAAAAAATTACAAACAGGTCAGATTTGTCTGACTAGCCAGTAGCAGCTGATTAGGATGGTGTCAGGCTGTTGTGTTGGCTTGTGCATTGCATGACAAATGACGCACAGTCAGGTAAAAATTCCTACAAAATCAAAACCAGTATATAGAATCAAATATCTGGTTAGAATTGCCACTTGACATTCAGGCTCTGCTCTCACTGTGCAAGAGTGTTCAGTATTATTAAAAAAAACATTAAGCCGCGTTGCACCAAGTCGGCCAGGCAGAACTAAATTAATGTCACTTTGACAAAGCGAACAGTCAATGGGTACTTCGAAAAGTTTCATGAATGCTCTAAAACACTCATGTAAAAGCCAACAAAAGCTAACAGCTTACCTTTGCCCCCTTAGTTCCAGCTTTTTTATCTCTGTCGTTTCCTGCTTCCCCCTCCTCAGTGCTGGACACATGTTGTCCAGTTTTAGGCGCCCTTTTTGGAGACAGCTGTCTTTCGTCCTTTATGCGTGATGTTGTAAAACTGAGTCCCGTTTCAGCTTCATGTGATGAAATGGTATCTATGTCACTTAGCATGGCGTTGTTGAGTGACATCGCAAGACGTTTTCACAACGTTCAACAGGATCAAACTACATTAGGCCAAAAATTTTCCCTTTACTGAACACTCTTACCAATGCTTTACATCTACATTTGCAATCGTTTAAAATCCATCTACAATTAGTTAGGGGGTCAAACGGAGACATCATTCTCCTCCAGCTAAAATGTTTTCTCCACTATAGATATGTCAACCAGCATTGAACACAACTAAATTGACCCCAAGAACGAACTTTTCACAAAAATTCATTATCCACTACACATTTTTGAACTGGCTTTTTCTGGCAGTATATTCTGGCTTTATTCTTTAGCTTACAGTGTAGCAGTAAAACAGTTTAAATATCTTTTAAACAAACACTTCTGTTCCGAAACTCAATGACTCCCATGCTTTGACTCAAGTGATGATGTAGTGTTTTGTCCACCAATGGTATTTTGGTGTTTACAGTCTCTCTTTCTGTCATAACTGCACAGAAACATGTATTTACTTGTCTTTGGGAGATGCGGTTTGCGGTCCAGTGATAACAGGCTCATGAGTGTTTTCCACCCTCTCTCCATCATCATGACCATATGAATGTGTCTCTCTGGATGGAGCGCTGACCAGATTGTTTGGGCTCTCTAGAAGGAGCGACATGCTTCACTGCCCTGCCTGAGGTTTGTGTGGTGTTGATGTCCCACTCCACCCAACCATCCCAGGCTCTCCTCGGGACGGCTGTATTAGAATAAGTCATTCCATTGTTAATTTAAATGGCTTAATACATCACTCTAAGGTAGCAGAGTGATGTGAGCAGCAGAGGGAGAGAGTATGAGAGAAGGTGGGAGAGACGCCAAGGGGTGTTTCTTTAATATCAAAAGAAATTGAATCCAGCGTTACCTCACTCTGTGCCGTTTCTCAAGCAGCTCCCGGGCTATTAACGGAAAGCCGTAACAGGATTGGTTCAGTCTTTCGGTTCTTTAATTTCGCCGCCGCTCCCAGATGTTAGGTCTTTGTCTCATTGCCGATCCCCTGACTGATCTATGGTGTTGTCTTCATCCCGCCTGGAGTCCATTGTGGCTGCCGCGTGTTGTGTTATTGGGTCAGGTGAATCTATCAAGGACGGCGAGCTGGGCAGTTCACACACCGGGGGGATAATTACAGGTTGATTGGTGTCCTCACGCTCTCTGCTCACACTATCTTTGTCTCCTCTCTGTTAGGCTCACACTTACATAAACGCACACAGCAGGTCTGCCTCTGGAAGTCGACCAGAAATAAAGGCTGCTCAGTCCCAGGATCCCATGGCCCTTTTACCAGTTTGATCTCCAGGGCCTCATTTTGAACAGCTGTATTTGTTTGATAGAAAACATGTGCACCATTGTTTACAGATGGTTGTGGACTTAGTTACACCAGCGGATGTTTACTGCTATACAGGAGAAAGCTTCCTTAAAGACACAATATGACCAAGTTTGCACTGCTAGAAATAAAATCTGATAACCAGAAATAAAAATATCTTATATGCAAATGGATAAATATTTGCATTATATATTTACTGCCGCCAAGGAGGTTGTGTTTTCGGGAGAGTTTGTTTGTCTGTCTGTCCGTCTGTCCATCCGTCTGTCCATCCGTCTGTCCATCCGTCTGTCCGTCCGTCCATCTGTGAACAAAATAACTCAAAAAGTTATGGATGGATTTTGATGAAATTTTCAGGAAATGTTCAGCATGAGAAAAGGAAGAACTGATTCAATTTTGGTGTTGATCTGGATCACCGTCTGGATCCGCCATGACGAAAAATGCAATTTTCGTGAATAACTACTGAACTAAAATAGATATCATGATGAATCTAGTTGTTCATGATATGTTTTCATGGTCAAGGAATCTAAATATTGACATGAAATAAAGGTAGGACTAATCTTTATGGTAAAAATCACAAAATGACTGAGAACTGTGGTACTGGCAGAGTTCTGCGCTCTACGAGTGCTTTTCTTGTCTAGTATATATTTAGCAGGACATGTCTTGTGTACCTGTATGTCGTTCATAATCTCTGCTGCTGACTTGAGATAAGACACGATTGTTCTACACAATCATCTGCTTGTATGGCCAGTACCTTTTTGCTAAATTTTAGGCTTCAAAGATTCAGTTATCGAACTTTAAACAGTATTTCTGCCTAAAACATAGAAGTACAAGCCAGAGTGGCAATTTATTTCAAAATATGAGATATTAACACAATAGAACTTGTTCTTCGGCTTAAGTTTTGTCAGTGTTTATCTGAATTAATGCATAAAACCTTTACTGTCCCTAAGGGAATTTGGCTCTCATGGAAAGAATGCTATCATAAATTACAAAAGAAAACAGGCACAAAACAGAACAGGATAACATGTCGCAACAAATAAAAAAAAATACTTAATTACATTATTGAAGCTTTGCCTGATTTCATTTGGGAAATTGAAAAATATAAAGTATCAAGTTCAATAAAGAGCAGATTGCAAAGTTCAGTAGTGTGATCAGGTCTAAATGCTCTTAGGTTGCGTTTACAAGGTGCCGAAAACGGTCAAATCAGATAAGTTTTCGTTGCATTTGAGTTTAAACAGAAACTTTTGAAAACAGGCTCCTGAGTGGAAAGTTTTGAATACGCTCTCCATGCAGCTCCATGTAAACCTGTATTAGAGCGTTTCAGGGTGAAACGCTGATGTCGCTGCATGCTTAGTACTCCTTCTCATGAAGGCTGTGCGCACATACCAGGAACAACAACAGCTTCAGCCGTCTGCCGAGTAACTTGTGTGCTGCTTACCGTGCTCGGTTAGTTATCCAGACAAAACTTTTCAGACAGATTTGTTGTCCGAACTGATTTGTTGTCCAGAAAAGAAACTCCTGCGTCTCTGTGCGTCTATTCGCCATTGTTGTTTGTGAAAAGTTTTTCGTCTTTGTTCGTGTGTTGTAGCAGCGCTGCCTCTCAGCAGACCTACACCACCATCTACTGAACCGGCATGCACACTGCAGCAGATTAACTCGTCTCCAACAGCGTCGTCGTATGAACGCAGAAGAATTTGAAAATGCAAAGAAAAAATCTTTGCGTCTTTAAGTCAGGAGTTTCCATGTAAATGTAGCCATAGTCTTCATCCTGGGCTGTTTTGTGCCTGCATACTGAGGCAAAGGTTACATTCTCAAGTCTGTTTTACCACTTTGTTTTAGGGATTGCTAGCACCACAGCCTGTCACTGTAGGGTTTTATCATTTTGTATTTATCTTTTTAAAGTTAGGCTCTTCTTTTGACTTTTGTACACCTTTATTTGGTGGGCCATAAAATAGTGTGCAAGATAAAGTAATTAAGGGTTTTAATCACCAACACAACTGGCAAGCTCTTTTTTATATCCATGTACATATCTGCTCAAGGATCATATCCACTGCATTTATAAATTATCTGCTGGTGTCTGCTGTGTGCAGGTCTACCTCTAGATTTAGAGGCAAACAAGATAAAATCCTACTGATTGTGGTAACAGATATTAACTTACTGTATGATCCTGTGGTTTGAGGAATGTTAAGAGTGACTTTAGCCACACTGATCATCTCAGAAGAGGACTGAGGCAGCGCAATGCAATGTGTTAGTGTTAAACATGTTCTGTATATGATCAGATATCCTGATGTTTGTTGAGTGAAGCTCATCACATCCCAAGTGCAAAAAAGTCAAAGGATCACAACATTACAGCTACTGGCCCTGTTTAAAGATCTAACTGTGTGAAATCCTGCCACTGTTTCATTTGGCAGTTGATGCTCAGTGCAGAGCAGAGACATAAAATGAATGCAGAGTCATTAAAAATGTGAGGCAGAACTAACCAATTAACACATTGACCAGTCAACCAATCAGAGGGGACCGGGTCCACATAGGGATAGGGGCCTTAAAGTGACAGGAGCTCCAACAAGTGTTTTAGACTAACTGAGAATACAGCTGGATCAGGCATACTCAGTATATGAACACTAGACTGGTTGTTAAAAATTAGAAACTGTGAACAAACTCTAGGGGTTACCAGATCCAATACTTGAGCCTCGGTGAAGGGAAAGGATAGACTCTTTCAAACAGCCTCCAAATATCTTGGTATGATACTTAAGGGGACACATTTTGGGTGAGTTTTTAGCTGCTAGGAGAAACCAGGGTTTGCACAGGAGTTAAACTTTGGAGATGTGTGTTGGATCTATTGTCAAAATAGAGCCCAGTGAGTTAGATAAGCTATACTTGTGCTCAGTACAGCAGTAAGGAAACACCACAGGAAACACCAAAGTCTTGAGTTAAAGTTATCAGACTCAAGACGTCACTAGAAGTTTATGTAGCACTTTCAACAACAAACACCAAAGCAATTGCCTGCCGAGGATCACAATCTCCAGTAGTCTAAAGGAGAGTGTGCTGGTTGCTGCATGAATGTGATGAGTTAAAAAGACAAACAAAAAACAAACATTCTCTTACTGAGAAATAGGTTTGCACTCATTAAGGGAAGCTTATGTCCCCCTTATACATTAAATACATCATATAGGGAGGGGCTTGAGGTTAAGGCTCATTGGATTTAGAGTTAGATTACACTCTTTATCCTCTGCGAGTGTGACAGCATATCAGAACAAAATGCCCCAAAAACCCTTAAAAAGTTTTTAACCTTGAGAACCCAGTATTTGAAGGGGGCATTTATTTGTTTGTTCACCCCAATCCCTGGTGTTGACAAGTATTTTACACATGTGATCTTGATGGAAATGTCTGGTCCTCTTTTCTCACTAACACACACACCCTCGGCTATTTGCACTTCCTGACTTTGAGAGCTGTCAACAGAGCAGCAGCGGGATGTTTCAGGACTCTGGACAGATCCTCCACAGAGACCCTCAGAGACTCTCACCTCACCCGCCCAAGTCTGACGGGGGACACCAACACGAGTCCAACACTGAGATTTGCCTCTTGCAGACTGTGATGGGTGTGTGTGTGTGTGTGTGTGTTGAGACAAGTCCACTGAGTCACCCAGCCCTTCCCCCACACCAGCACACACACATCATCCACCCAGAGCCATTCTATCTGTATGGAAATTTGGGCTCCACAGCTGGAATCCCACAAAGCACTGTCATCTACTAATAGTTATTATCTCTTTGGCCTGCTCCCTCACAAAAAGCCTGCAATACAAACACATCACATCTTTATGGTAATGCCCCGCAATACAGCCCCGAGCTATGGTGCATAGACCTTTGTTATCATTACGATAATTCCCATTCTCACTTGACTCCTCATTACACCATGAAAGTGCTCGGGGTTGGATAAAGACAAATTCCTGCATCTTTTCTTTATTACACTGTAGCATACAGGATTAGTACACTAAACTTAAACCCCCTAAATACTGTGTAAACATAGAGAGGCGATGTAATGAGAATTAAGTTAGGGCAGCTGTCTGTAGAAAGGCCATTGTGCTTGAGTAAATGTATTTTAAATAGAGCAAAATAATGACACAATTTATCATCATATGTTAAATTTTATGTTTTGGTGTCTTAACAAAATTTTGGTCATTTTTCAAAACTTTGTTGTCACCGGTAATTTGTAACAAAATGCATTAAATACTAAAAAATGCATTATATATGCACCCTGTGTAGCTAATGTTTTTGCAAGTAATTGTCTTGAAGATCAGGACGGAACATAATTTTTTACAAGATTGATTTCTGGAGTGGCTGCGTAGTGATGCAGCAGTAGTGCTTGTGACACACACCAAGATAGTTGTTGGTTCAACTCCCCTGCCAGGTGAGGCATTTCCATATGGAGTTTGCATGCTCTTCTCTTGCATGTGTAGGTTTTCTAGGTACTCTGGTTTCCTCCCACAGACCAAAAGCATACTGGTTAGGTTAGATTTGAAACAGCTCTTAGATGTGTAAGTAAATGGATTTCTGTCTATTAATATCAGCTCTATGATTGGCTGGCGACCAGAGCAGGGTGTACCCCGCCTCTCACCTAATGTCAGATGGGATAGGCTCAAGCCCTTTGCACAAGCAGTATTGATAGAAGATGAATGGAAGCTCAAATGTGATGCATTTAAATGTCAAACTTTAGAAACTGATCCCTGAAGTTTTGCAGTACAGATGTATGGATATATAAAAGCCCAGAGTAAAGTGCAGTTTTTTTTACCACCATAAGCATTTAATGTGCAATTAAAAGACCATTAAAAAATCAATACAACTTAATTTATGTGGGTTGTTGTCAGAGTTAAGATAATTCAGTTAAAGTCCTGAGCAAATTTATTATATAATAGGCATCATTAATCCCTAATTGTATGTCTTTTTGTACATATTTGTAGCAATTAAAAAGTGTTTTTATTTAAAAACTTAACATAATTATCAACTTTGTTATTACAAGGCTGAAAAAACACTCTAAATATTGTTATATTGATTATTTCTGTATCATGCCAATTTTTTTTTTTTTTTTTTATCTCTTTTGATACTCAGTTGAGCGAAATGCTGTTAAAAATTTGGACAATCACCATGTGTCCAAATATTGTAGTTGTTGAATTAAAGAACAATAATGGCCATTATAATGTGAAAACAAAGCATGTAAGATTTTTCTTTATTTATGACATGAAAATCTCGCAAATATAACACCTGGGTTTGGCAGTACTTGTGTCATTATTGTATCATAATTTTACTTCTGTTTGATATTTCAATGATTAATTCAGAGACTTCAAAAAAGTCATTATAATCACTCACTGTGCAGATCCATAGTGTTCTGTAAAGAACATTTGTAATGAAGCAGTATACAGTATCGAGGCTCTAGAGCTTGCTTTTTTTCACATTCTCTCTCTTTCTCTCTCTCTTCTTCAAAAAATCATGAATAGCGTTCTATGGTCAAAGACTGGTTTGTTTTTTAAGAATTGTTAAAGAAAAATAAATCATAAAATATGAACAAAATAGGTCACTTAAGTTTGTTTTTAAATGTTATGAATTTATTTTTAGATTTTTATGAAAGTCATGTCACATACCTTTAATTGTACAAGGTGGTCCGAAACAGTACAGTGGTCTCAATGTAACAAATCTCTGATTTAGTGTAAAACTTTTTCTGCTACTTGATGTTAAAGTAACCCAGATTTAGAAGGCCTTGAAAAATCTTGTTTGTCTTGTGTATCTTCAGTGCATCTTCCTCAGTATTGTATGCATAAACAAACATCTATTCTCTTAAAGCAGATTTGATGTCAGAATTGTTGAATGCTATAACTTTTTAAATATTTTTTGTATAATTTCACCTGCATACTTTTCCCCAGACTTTAGACACAGTTTAAGGTGAATATAACTACATTTCTTTGTAAATCAAACTTGTGTGTGTAACAAAATAAACATTAATCCTAATCTTTTACAGTGGGTGTATTGTTGTGCTGATATCAGAAAGAATCTAAAATTTCACAGTCAGATCCTTGGGAGAGCAGGTGATTTACACATTTCTGCCATCAGGCTCTGCTTTGGGTGAGCTCTCTATAGGAGGAAGCAGCAGAGAGCACAGAGAGGCACGGACCTCGCCATGGCTGCTCATGTCCTTGCGTCTCTCATTGAATGCCCACACAAGGCCTCGGTATCACACAAAAAAGTAATTGCGGAGTGATTGGCACAGCTTGTCCCGTGCAGCCTGTGTCCCACACTTGAAGGCTCTCCTCGGAGCACCCTCATTGTCACACAGCCTTTTAGCACCTTTGTTCCGGCCTTCCCCCTAGGACCTCACAGCTCACCATTGGCAGATGAGTCCCTGTCTGTGACAAAAGGGTCCCTGCGCTCAGCCTCATTTGATGCAGTGATGAACTCCCCCCAGCCCCCACCCCTCCTCACACACACACGGACACACACACACACATATTGCACGGCACCTCCTCCTGTGAGGTGAAATGTTCCGTTTAGCGGTGGAGGATGTGGGGGTCAGGACCCAGGGGTGGGCTTTTAGGAGACGAGTAAACATCAGAGCAGGAGAGGAGTGATGTCTTGTTTACACATTAGACACCATTTAGTAAGTCTCACTGTTCTCGCTCTGAGTCTCGAAAACAGCTGATCTTTCCTTTTTGTTTTGTTTTTTGTTTCAGCTCAAAGTCTCGCCAGAATGAACACTCAAAAATTACCTTGACCTTAGGATCTGGGGCACATTAACTAACACTGAATCTGTTAAAGGAAGCCCTGTATCCTGTAAATGATTATGATTCAGTTGGGGTAGGAGGTATGGCTGGGTAATTCGAGCAACCTCACAACACGATGCATATTATCATACAGAGGCCATAATATGTAGGCTATTACCCCTAAATCAAGGACACTTCTGAATTTTCTGTTCTTTTTTGTTGCAAAGAAAAGCAAGGGCAAGATTTGAAGGACCCTACAACTCAGGAGTAGTAGTTTATTTAAAAACAAGTAAGAAGTAAATGTTATACAGCCCTGGTCAGTATTAATGGCACCCCTTCATTATTTTCATTGCTTTAACAATATCTTCAGAAATAAATTGAAATGTATCAAATTTATATAATCAGGATCTTTTAATTGAAGGTCCAAAATACTTCAACAAAAAAAATTTTTTACAAGTTACATATTGTAATTTCAAGAGGGAACTAAAAAAAAAGCATGTGCAGCAATAATGGCACCCCTCTTCAGTATTTTGTTGCACACCCTTTGGCACTGATGACAGCCTCCAAATGTTTCTTGTAGCCATCTACAAGCTTCTTGCACTTCTCAGCTGGTATTTTCTCCCACTCTTCCTTTGCAAATAGTTCAAGCTCTTGAACATTTGCAGGTTTCTTTTCCCCAATGGCAGATTTCAGCCATACCAAAGATCTTCAATCGGATTGAGATCTCAACTATCAACTATCTTCGACTCAAACCAAGTGTTCTTACACTGGGTGGGACATTTCGCTCTATAATTTCTTGATAATTCTCTGATTTCATGATTCCTGTGATACGATCAAGGCCTCCAGTACCCGATGCAGCAAAGCAGCCCCAAACCATTATGGAACCTCCACCATGTTTAATTGTTGGTAGGGTGTTCTTTTCCTTGTAGGCTTCAAGTGGTTGCAATTAAGACTGCTTATTCTAAATATGACAGCATGATCATAGTAGCTAATGAAGAATAATTTACAAACCTTAAGATGTGAATATTACTTCTGCCAAGTTTGAGTCTGATAAAGTGATGCAGAACAAAGTTAGAGAGGTTTGTAAAGAAACTGTACTGTCACATTGTGTACTTAAACTTCATGGGTGCCAATAATGATGAGTAGGACTGTATATTAGGTACATTCATACAAATGTATCAGAATACCAAAACAAAAGTAATCAAGGGCCCCCTAAAAAGAAAACAACACCAATTGATTTCATCCACATGCTTGAAAAGGATTATTTATTTATTTATTTATAAGTAATCAATAACCATATATGTATATGAAAATATAAACATATATAGAGTACATATACATACACATATACACACAACTTAAGGCCCCATCACACCGACCAATTCCTGCCATACTTAAGTGTGTTTGCCTCAGAAAGTGCAGATTGTTTGCAGAGTGAGCTCTCCATGCCATACTTGAGAACAGTTTAATCACTGGGTCCTGGCACACTTGGAGGAGGTGGGCATTGACGGAATAAACTTGCTCATGCATGAGCACATGCATGAGCACATGCACGGACAAGACCAGTGCACCTCTGATCATTTGTGTCAGTGGATGTTTTAATCCTGTGTCACTGGGCCATGTCTAATTTTAAAAAATGTTTTAATCTTGTGCTGTGTCCTTGAGTGTCCTGTTTTTCCTCCCATTTATAAATCCAAATATTAAATTCTATTTCTTCATTTTTACACACGTCATTCTTCACTCAGCCTCCTGCTGCTGCAGTTTACCAGAGTCTGATCATGAGTTGATATTCTTCAGCTTTAAACTTTTAGTTCACAAAAATATTACAAATCTGCTTTGACATGAGTGTCAGTCTATATTCAGTGATCACATCAGCTGATCCTCATGTCAGTGAAGTGTATTGTATCATGTAGTGTGGCTTCTTCTATCACTGTTTGAACAGCGCTGATGTCATTTATATTAACTCTTTAAAAGCTGTAGATATACTGTGCATGTATTTACATGTATGTATTTATACAATACATACAATAATAGACAAACAGCACAATACAAACCATAGTAAATGCAACACACATATCAGCAAGGAGTTTGTGTATCTAGATTTTTAGCAGAGGGCTGATGGAAGGGGAATCACATTTATTTTGTTAACAATCTTCTGGTTCTGTTTCTTTTCTTGTACTTTATGTAGTATTGTTTTAACCGTAAATTTACTTTTACATAAAATGAATATTGGGTTAAAATACTGCACTTCCCTATGAGCTACCATCTTAAAAGCATAAGATTAGGGAGAGTGGGTAAAAATACAGTTACTTTTATAACATTTTATTTGAGTAAAACTAAAATGAGCTCTTTATGAAAATAGTCAAGTAAAACTCAAAGTACAACACTTAAAGGGTACACAAATACTGAGTATTTTGTTTGCACTTTTCAGTCTCATGCAATGAAGATAACAGCTACAGCTTAATGAGTGAGCCATCGATTGGCCCTTTTCCACTAGCACGCCTTGGCCCTACTCTACTCTGCCCTACTCGATTTGCAGCGTGTTTCCATTAGCCCGGTACCTCCTAAAACAAGCTATTTTTAGTACTCCGCTCTGGTTCCAAGTGAGCTGAGTCGATACTAAAAGATGACGTCACCGACTGCCGGCTACTGATTGGTCAGACAATGTCGTCATCGATGAGTCATGAGCGCGACGACATAGCATGCTAGCAGTAGCTACCGTTAGCTTACCCTCATAAGTCTTTTCTTTGCACCTCGATTGCTCTCGTCCTCGGCTTCATTCTGTTGTGTAGCTTCCAAAACTCTCCTGTGCTTCTCAAGGGGTGTTTCTTGCCACCTGCAGCCTTCTTCTGCTTTCCTTTTTTACTCGGTTTGTGACAAAAAGCCACAGATTACTGCGGCGCGCTCAAAATGACGTCTTCGCAGTGCCGCTCAGCTGTTTATAGCGACACTGCCCGCCGTTGGGCAGGCGACGGGCTAACGGAAAAGCAGCACAAGGCGAGTAGAGTCGGGTAGAGTAGAGTAGGGCTAGTGGAAAAGGGCCATTTTAGTTTTTGAACACAGGGCTGCACTGACATGACTTCACCCCACAAAGGTCCCATAAATGAGCCCTCGATAGGTTTTGGCATATTACGATCAATACAACCCAAAAGTTGATTTCTACCCAACTGTCTCATATTTGCTTTTTTTTTATTTTATCACCAAAGAGGAACACAAGACTGTGCTAATGAGCATCTTTTCAGTGTACCTGAATGTTTGTCTCTGACACGCTCCTGTCTGTTATCTTTCATTTAATATGTACATGTTTGTTTCTGTGTGTGCTTTGGCATGAATACATTTTCTGATTCTGATCCCCTAGTACTGCAACAACATGAAAGTAAAGGTTCAAGCCATTTTAAAAAGAGGAAGCTAACATTTTCAAACAGGCATCAGAAGCAGTGTATACATTTGTTGCTTTATTAAGAAGTGCATGAAAGTATTAAGATTTTGAAATGTTATTTCACATTAATTTATGCTGGACCATGTCTTTGCTCACTCTAAATCTGCCCCTTCATGACTCTTGAAATGACCCTTGATGCATAAAAACTTTTACCCCCTTAAAGGCAGCCTTGTAAGTTTGTATATGATAGTATGAAATAACATTTGACCCAGAGAGGGCAAAATAACCACAAATCATTTTGTCCCGATCTATGTGAATTAGTCATCAAAGATTTCAATGACAAAGTATTTTTGTATGAGCACACTGTATTTGATCAATGGGTATAGAAGGCCAAATATATGAATTCAGATAAATGTGAAATAACTAACACTTGACTGTAAATGCATTTTTACACTTGATGCTTTGGTTACTTTCAAAATGTGAACAACTCTTGTGGAAAACTGTATCTGATCCATTTCCAGGATAGTTCAGTATTTCTGAAGGAGATCTTGTATGACTTTAATGCCATCACTGCGGTTAATTTGGTCATTTCTACCCCTGTACACAAAGATATGACAAAGATGTTCGGCTATCCATTGCTGCAGATGTGTTGGTACATTTTAGGTCAGATTTAAAGAATAAATAACAAATGCAGCACTGTGATTGTGCACTGTACTGAACCTGCCCTTTGTTTAGTTACAACTAAAGGACATTGCATGCCAACATGAACTTACCCCAGAGGGAAGTTGTATAAAAACAAAAAGAGCTTAGTGGATTAAAGGTGGAGCCATTGAAATATGGGAGTGCAGCCTGTTTTAACATTTACTTTCTTTCTTTTTTTCTTTTGTTTTTACAATAGAAGGAGTCCTTTGAGTAATATTTTCAATGTAGATGGAGCCATTGAACTAAAATATTGTTTTTTTTTAGCTCTGACTTCTTAGTTAGTTAATAACACAACTCACTCATGAACATTTGAACCCAATAACCCATGACTGAGGCCTTGTCACTAGACCTTTTGAGGGCAGGCCTAAATAAATACTCAGTTCCAATTGAACTTTGACCTTTTCCTTGCTCTCATATTTATAGAGCAGCATCTTCACTTCTTCTCAAGTGTATTTAATTCACATAACTGTGCTTTTATCTGGGTACAGTATTCTGATAGACTGTCCACCCCTTCATACATTTGCATAAATCACACCATAAGGAATCAGAATAATTAGCCAGCATCACTTTTTGTAGTGTGTTATTTTTCCTTTCAAGCCATCATTCTGCATCCTGTTATGTTACACAGCCACCATTAATTTTTGTGATACCCAATCAACCAAGCAGGCACATACACACACAGACATACACACACACACATAGGCTACATCTCCTAATACCACCTAATGAGGTGATGACCAACCACTTGTTATAATTGCTTCAGTCTCCTTTTAATTTTCAAGCTTATTAATCATATGTAGAGTTATTTAAGAATGCATAAATTAATCTTAGATTAAAAAGCCTATCAAAGCCTCAAAACAATTAAAGAGTAAGGTAAGATTTCCCCCGGGCTGGCACTTTTATTTTAATAGAGTGTTCAGGTGATTATCATACTATGATGCAGCACTGTGATTAATGCAGACACACTTTTAAATGAGATCCCGGCACAAAAAAAGGTAGAAGGAGAAGACTGTGATAACCTCGCTGACTTTTTGGATACTTTCCTCTTTTTTACACGTAGCAGCACAGAGTGAGGAACAGGATCAGGGGCTTGTATTCAGATGTAAGCTAATGCTAAGGAGGGTCCAGCGAGTATCTAATAACCAAGGGAGGACAATCAAATATGAGGACCTGGACCTTTGAAGCATCATCTTAAAGTAAAAGTGAGTATTTAGGTTACGTTTGGAGAAAATCCCTTAAAACTCTCAACTTATTGCATTCATGAGCAAGGCTAGAAGATATGGCCCACTGACATTTGAGCCATGACCTCCAAAGTCTAATCTGTTCATCCTTGAGTCAGAGTGGACAATTCTGCAAAATATAAGAAATGCCCTCTAGGGCACCCTTGAGATATCAAACAAGGTCATAATGAATAGTTGTGGAAAGGTAATAAAGAATCCCCTCAATCATCCTCTAGATGTTTTCTTCATATGATCTTGTTTAACCATGAGACTTCTGGTTCTAAGCTTTTATCCATGACCTCCAAGATGAATTTAGTTCATTCTTGAGATGCTGTGGAGATTGTTTGAAGTTTACAGAGAACTACTAAAATAATTTTTAAGAAAGTCATTTAAAGGTGCTATGAGGAGAATCTATTATCCCACATGCTCATAGGTGCTACTCATGAGCACGCGCGCTGACTGTCATAATGCTGCGTTCCAGTAACCTCGGAACTGGGAGTGACATCATCTCCGACTTATCGGCGTTCCAGTTGAAGTCGTAAAAAAACGTGCCAATCTACCAGGCCATTGTTAGCTGCTGTTAGCACGCCTGCGTTGTTGTTCACAAATATCACATGAAGAATGTGATTATCACTATGACAGCATTTTTGTAAATATAAGTCTAACAATACTATGTATACAGCTGATCTAGAGCGACACACCCCAGTCAGAAGTGCAAATAAATTGATTATTACAGGAGCTAAATAACTGTTCACACTGGGGGCAGCCATCTTCGATTGTCAACTCGGGGGTGGCGAGGTTTCACTGAGTTCCCAGTAGGAAATTCCGACTTCAGGGAATGTTCCAGTTGCAGTTTCCGACTCGGAACCCGGAAATTCCTACTTCTGACTACAACTGAACGCACCAAAAGACGTGACCCAAGGCAAAAGCATGTGTTTGTTGTGGTAAATGCAGCTCAGACCTTCCTCAGAACTCTGCATTGCTTTACAACTTTTACAACGTTTTTTCAACAACTTACAGGATGCAAAGTGACGAGGTAATGTGTCTCTCTCTAGTTACGTAGCGATAGTTTTTGATGTGTGACAACAAGCAATTTTTGGAAAACTTATTATCTTACTTGTAGCCCGCTATATATCGCTACTTACAGCCCGGTGCTCTAAGACGTGTAATATAAAAAATAAAATAATATAAATTTGCTCTTTTAATTGTCTTGTTCCCGAAGTTGAGTATCCTGGCCAGTCCAGCCCTGTCCGACCCGACCACGAAGATAACCTATTTTGATGCTATAGAGTATGTATTTCCATCAGGCATATATCTTAAAGTGAGACTTTTTTGTAATTACTTAGAAACTCCTCACAGTTTCTTTAAAGCAAGGAATGAACTTAACCGCAGCGACGTTTGACCTGTGAGTCAGAGTGAGCATGTGTGGAATACTGAAACAGAACCGCTCAAAGTTCTATTGAGTCATTATTTTCATAAACAGTGATGAACATGAGGAAAAATTACCTTTAGCATTGACCTCCAAAATCTAATGAAACGCCTTTATAAATCTAAGTGGGCATTTATAAAACGTCATAATGATAAAAAAAATAATAATAATACATTTAATTTATAAAGCACTTTCATTAGGAAAGATCTCAAAGTGCTACAGAGTAGGTTAAAACTCATAAAAACATCAAATAAGTTCAATCATTCTGTAGAAATCACATTTACAGGAGTGAGTCAGCTCACTCTTGAGTTGGAGTGGGCACTTGTGTAATGTAACTTCTACAAACAAGAAATAAACATGAGACAAATTACCTTTGATATCTGCCCTCCATAATGCACTTTGAAGAAACCAGGCATTCCTCTCTTGGGTTATCAGATATCTAAGAAAGAGATGAACATGGGACTCCATACCTTGACCTCTGAACACAAAACAAAACTATGTATTTCTATTAGCAGGTGGGAATGAGTGCAATATTATTTCTGTAAGACACCTTAAAGCAGGGGTGGGCAAGTGGCGGCCCGGGGGCCAAGTGCGGCCCTTCACGTCACTAAATGTGGCCCGCCATTCATTCCCAAAAACCAGCAGCTGTAAATAAGAAGAAAACTCAGATATCCAATCGAAGTACTTCTATATAATCTAGACTGTTGTTTTTATTGGCTTATGCAAGTTGATTATGACTGTACTTTGCTATAATAGTGTCTCTAACTCTATTTTATGAAGCCTTTCAACATTATATCAAGTATTACTCAGTACTATAATGTATAATGGCAGCAGGAAAATATTTGAGCTTTAAAAATTTAAATAACACTCATCATTTTATTGATTTGAAAATAGCGTACATACATTCCATGTATGTCGGCTAAATTTGCTTGAATTCTATGTGAAGTTCATTTGATTATGCATAATAACTGGTAATATAGGAATTTTGGTGTTCTAATTTTGAGACAAATTTATATTCTCATATGTTGTTTACCCAAAATTCTTTTTCCTCATCGAGAGTTTCTGAAAATTTGTAATAATGTGGCCCTCAGACTGTGAAAAATGGTTTTATGTGGCCCTAAAGTTGCCCACCCCTGCCTTAAAGCATTCTGCAGCTACCATATCCCCACGATCGTGTTTAAAATGAAAGGATGATTATGAGTTTGTCCTTTGGCCTACAATCCCCCAGCTGCAATACCAGGATACTTTAGTCAGAGTGAACACTCAAAGTCAGGAGAAAATCCTTAAAACATTTTAACTCTTTAATGTATTTTTTTGGGCATTTTTGTGCCTTTATTGATAGGAGACAGTGGATAGGCTTGTGAAAGGGGGTGAGAGAGTAGGGGAAGACACTCTGCAAACTGGTCACAGGCGGGATTCGAACCTGGACCGGCAGAAGCAAGTACGCTGGGTGTCTGGTTGCTAACCACTCTGCCAAACCAGCACCCCCAAAAAAATATTTTAACTCTTAAGCAAGGGATGAATATGAAGCCCCATGTCAGCAGCACTGGGGGAAAATCATTGAATGTTTTAAATTATATCAATCATAAAGAGGCAACATGACATTAGATATCCAAAGGTTCTTAAACCGTCTTATTTCACAGAAACCATAAAACAAGATGTTGAATACATTTGATTTCTGCCTTCTTTAAAGGGATGACACTGTCTGGTGTTCCTTTATAAAATTTAACAGTGCTTTAGTGAGAAAAGGTGGAAAGGTATTACTTGGTTTTCATTCTAAAAGGAGAAAGAAAAATAAATCTTAACTTTATTTTAAGCGGTACACAATATAATGGGCATTTTTTAAGTGACAAAGTTTTTTGTTTCGTTGTATTTTTGTCTTAAAAATACATTTCCATTCATTTTCTTTTAAAAATTCCACTATTTTACCTTTTTCATTCAGCACATAAACGGGAGATTAAAGTGGCGTGGAGTTATAATTTTGTGAAAATATGGGTCTAAAAAAATATTATGGGCTTGAGTTCTTTGTGCCACCACCAGCTCCATGGACGGCATGTGTGCATTTCACAAGATATTTTTTTTAAAAAAATACATGTTTAAATGTATTACTACTGTTTAAAATCTCAGGTCTTTGGCTTTAGTCTGCCAATGAGGGCTTTAAATTATGAGACAAAATCCATGAGTTCAATTAAGATGTTTATGAGGAAAACAATCAAGGTTCAACAGTCTATACCCATTTAGAGATCGATATGTAAGCAGATGGAGGCAATAGAAACGTGAATACGGGATCCTGGGCGCTCTTTTGAAGGAAAGTGACGCCTCATGATGGAGCACCTTCTGTTCAATGATGTGGACTCTAAAACAAAATGCTTTTCACGTTCATCTTTTAATGATTAGACCTAATGCATGCTGCAGCATTTAGCCCAAATCAACTAGATCTCTTTTTAAATGGAAATGAATAACATAAAAGATTTACTTTAATTTCGTCTGACCAAAGAGACTTCCCAATTGGACATTAAAATAAGGTGTGACAAAATAAAGAGGTGTATTTTTTTTATTTGGCATTTTAAATTGTGTTTTGAGATTTGCACATATTTTAAATTATTTTGAAAATTAAAAAGTAACTAATCATGTTTATGATTTAGACATAATTATATTAAAAAAAACATATGCTCTCCCTTCATATCATTGACGCTTTTAAACATGTAATGAAAAACATTTGAGCAGTGAACCTCTGTCTCTTCATGGCCAACAGGACTCACAGCCGCGTGCCCCGTTACTTTCATCAATATTAGACCAGAAGCCGGCGCAGCGCGTGCAGCCAAAAGATAAAACGTAAGGACGTCGTGTAGGCGCGAGGCTGCCTGCGTTGTCCCCCTGTCTGATCCCCTTTCCCTCCATCTTCAGGATAAAACACACTAAACGTGGATGACACTGGGTGACCTTTGGAGCAGTTGGTTGTTGTCAGAGACGCGTGTAGGCGGTCTCGAGCTTGTAAACGATGAATCCGTGGGAACCGCGCACGTGTTGAAGGCCTGCACGCGCTAGTCATCTGCGGGCCCTGCCTGTGACTCCATAGACAACAATGCATCTCTGCGTGGGCCCCTGCTGCTCTGAGCCAAATCCCACTGCAGCCTCCTCCACGCATTATGTCAACAATAACACACTGTGTGTGTTTTTAAATAAGCGAATAAAAAGAATTCATTAAAGAGTGGACGTGAGGCTGAGGGCTGATAAAATATTGGTGTCATTTATTTTTTTTAAAGTCAGAGTTTCTTTAAAAGCCCAGGGATAGACATGAGCATGGCGGGTGGGCGCAGTTTTCTCCCCCTCTCGTTTGGCTGTGGATAAGTCTGCAGGTTAGTGAAGGTTGGTTTACACGTGTTGACAAAAAAAAGAAAATTCAGACTGACATCTAAAGTTAAACTGACCTTTAAACATCTCATTCTGATAGTATACAAACACGTTTTTCCGTTTCTTCATTCCTCTTCCTTTGTCTTACTCTGCATGACAAATAGCCTACACTTAAATGCAGGGGTGCTGCCCAAAAAACATCAGATTGGGACCCTTCACCCGAAAACACTTCTTTTGAAGTGAAACAATTTACTGTGATTTTGCTCTGTGATTTTACAGCATTTACGTGGCAGAGTTACTTTGAAAGCACAGCAGTTTATTCAGTTTCACTTGTTATTAAATCACTACAATTAAAATCAATTTAAATTGGAGTTAAAATGTTGGTGATGAAAAAATTTGAGCAAGTGCAAACTTAATTTTACTCTGGATGGAGTCAAATCCCTGAAAACTTACTCTCAGTTGAAAAAAAGTCAGTGTGAAAATGATGATTAAGTAAAGCAAACCCACAGGTGTCTCTTCAGGGTGTTTATCCCTGAAAATTTCACTGCGAACTCCTACATTTTAAATGACACTTGAAGAGTCAATAATTCCACCTGCGTCACATTATTGGATAAGTACCAACAAACCACGTCATGAAAACTGCAGTGAAAATGTTTTGTGTGTTTTTAATAAAGAGTGTGTGCTCTGAGCAAGTATGTCGTCTTTATTTTAACATTATCAAGCAATACAAATTAATCCAGTAATGTTTACACTTTTAGTGTTAATTGAAGTTCCTAATACACTCTGAGGAAGTGCAGATAACACTATATATTAAAAGTCTCAAATGGAAAAAAAGTTTTACATTTCACCATTTCAAAAACAAGACCTTGTGATGCGGACCAATACAGACAATGTCGATGCTAATTCTGAAGGTGTTTATTTGTCCATTCAGGTCCTGCTGTGCATCCAGTAATTTACTGTGCAACCCACTCTCACTCAACTACTGTGGCATTACTGATGTTTTTAACTGTGGGCCCTTGGAGTCCTCACTCTCCCCTTTAATGCTCCTTTGCTTAAATGTATCCCATTTACTTTATTTCTGCACAGCTATGGAGGTCACCGGTCCGTGGGATTAACTCCCTGTTTGCTGATATTACCTCTGATAATACTTTAATAATTATGCTGTTATACTCTTTTCTTTAGAATATTACAAATAACTGTCAAATGTAATATCCCCGAACCGTAGGCTAAATGAGTAAACTATATTCTGAAAAATAGGCCATAGACTTTTTCCACCTCAGTTTCTCAATATATTTTTTTTTCCATTTTAAATGTTATTAGCTCTTTAGAGTAAATAATTATCTTTTTTTGGTCTTTGGTCCACACTCCCGTCCAGCAGTGATGAATCCACGCTAAGCGCAGGCTGTCTCTGTAGTGGGAGTGCCCCACGCCACAAGTTTTGCTGTCACTTGATCTCAGCCGGTGTCGTATACGTAGAGGGGAGGGGGCTGTGCTCCACTCTGCTGCCATGTGGACGACACTGCTGCTGCTGCTGCCGCTGCACGCGCTGCACAAACCCTCCGCGCGCACCGAGAGAGGAGGCAGCACGGACAGGTGCGTCCCACTCCTGACGCAAACAGCTTTACATCCCCGAGCGCTGGGCACAGACTTCTTATATCGGCTCCTGCTTTGACCTGAACATCACAGCTTTGCCAGAGTCTCACGGAGGGGAGCTGCGCGGACATTAGAGGTGAGTTTGGAGACTGAATCCGAGAGCTTGGCTTTTCTCCCATTAGAAGCGCAGGGGTTCTACGCTGGTAATGAGTGCTGGAGCTCCCCAAGACAATTATAGTTAAAGGAAAGTGACCCTTCATTCTTATTTTACATGCTACCTGAGAGACATTTGCAAATATCTTCATCTTAAATTTATGCTGACAAAACACTAAATTATTTAATTAAATGACAATCACATGTCAGAATGAAGTGGAAAATTAATCTCTTATTATATACATTAAATGACAGGAAATATTCTGTTAATCATGCAAAATTAAAGCTTTTTAAGATAGTATCCAGCCAATCTTAAGGCCCCACTCATGATTGAAAGACATTTCATTTTCGGGTTAAGAAAAGGACTTAACTTCAAAAAAGTAATAATATTGCACATTGTGTAGATGTTGTATGATAAATCTTTGTTGACGCAATAGTACAGTGGTTTTGTTAGAAAACTGTGGTTCAATAATGTGAAGATTTATTTTTTCTGTAACTGAGTAGTTTAGCTGAAGAGTTTAATATTTTCAATTAAGCTGCATATCTTTAAATGTTTAAATTACCTCTGTTTTTTTTTAAATATATATATTATATTAAATTAAAATGTAAACATTTTAATTTAGACTTAAACTATTTGGCCCTGCACACTGCCAAATTATATGCAACCAAATAGGTCAGATAATTTCATAAACAGAGTTTAAAAGGAAGAAATGGCATTAATAAGTAATCTTTCATGTCCCAGTAGCATTATTTAAAAAGTCAGTGCTTTTATTTCAAAGGAATAATCTCAAATAATTAAACTTGTAGAACATTGGTCTTTATCAAAACCCTTGTTGCCCTCTGTAAGACTTATTTAGTATTATTAATTATTATTAATATTTTTATAATTAATGGTGGTAGTAGTATTGTTGCTATTTTAAGACTTTTTATTTATTTAAAATGTTTACTTAATGAAGTTAAGTCTTGTAAAAATTCCAAAATCCTAATTCCAAAAATCTCTTCAGCTTCCAGGCCTCTGAGGATGGACTCCATACCTGCTGCACGAGACTCCAGCTCCTCGCCCAGCTCCAAACAGGAACTGTCCTACCCGGGCTCCAAGAACCTCAAGCCCAACCAGGTGGGAGAGACGGTGCTGTACGGAATACCCATCGTGTCTTTAGTAATCGACGGTCAGGAGAGACTGTGCCTCGCTCAGATATCCAACACCCTGCTGAAGAATTACAGCTATAACGAGATCCACAACCGGCGCGTGGCGTTGGGGATCACGTGCGTACAGTGCACCCCGGTCCAGCTGGAGATCCTGCGGAGGGCCGGGGCCATGCCCATCTCCTCCCGGCGCTGCGGGATGATCACAAAGCGAGAGGCTGAGAGACTCTGTAAGTCCTTTTTGGGAGCTCACTCTCCTCCGAAACTACCCGAAAATTTCGCTTTTGATGTTTCTCATGAGTGCGCGTGGGGGAGCCGGGGTAACTTCATCCCTGCCCGGTACAACAGCTCCAGGGCCAAGTGCATCAAGTGCTCCTACTGCAACATGTACTTTTCTCCAAATAAGTTTATTTTTCATTCACACCGCACTCCAGAGTCAAAGTACACGCAGCCAGACGCAGCTAACTTTAACTCCTGGAGGCGGCACCTCAAACTGTCAGATAAAAACAGCCCCACTGATATTTTACACGCGTGGGAGGACGTGAAGGCCATGTTCAATGGGGGCAGCCGGAAGAGGACTCTGCCAGGCAGCGGGTCGGGCTCCAGCTCCCCGTTAAAACCACAAGGACCCAACTGTCGCAGGGACTCACCGGAAATACCTGCGAAAATCCTCACATGCGAGGACACCCGGGGCAGTATGCCGAGCGCGCGCAGCTACCCGGTCATTCCTGTGCCCAGCAAAGGCTTCGGGATGCTGCAGAAGATCCCCCCGCCTCTTTTTCCGCACCCGTACGGCTTCCCCGCGTTCGGCTTGTGCCAGAAGAAGGAGGAGAGCATGATGGGAGAGCAGAGCAAAGCGGCCCTGCCGGGGGTGCTGTGGCCCGGGACCAAGGACAGCGCCTACCACTCCTTCCCCGTGTTCTGGCCCACAGCTGCGGGGCCTCTCCCCATACCACCCTACCCCCAGACCCATCAGAAACCCCCACCAGAGCTGCTGTGCCCCCCCAGACAGACTGACATGGACTTATCCGAGCACAGCGACCGGAGCACCAACACCTCCAAGGACAGCCTGGTGGAGAATGACCGCTGCTCCAGCACCCAGTCCACCCGGAATGAGGACGACAAGTCCGGGGACGAGGCGAGGCCGCTGGAGGGGATGATGACCCTCACGCCCCGGAAGCTCAGCTACGTATCCGCGTTCAGACCTGTCATCAAAGACGCCGACTGTATCGCAAAGCTGTACGGGAACAGGAGCGCGTATATCGGCTCGCGCACCGGCTACCTGTCACCTGACTTTTTAAGCGAGAGCTCGAGCTACCGGTCCATGTCCCCGTGCGTGGACAGTGAAGGTGAGCCGGACGTGGACGTGGAGACAAATAAAACAGCTGAAGAAGAAGAAGAAGACGAGCAGGTGGATGACGTGGAGGACCCCCGGCCCCTGTCCTCCTCGGTGTGTCCGCGGTCCTCTCCCGGACAGGCTCACGGGGTCTCCCCGCACGGGTCAGAGTCCACGGGCCTGCACGAGAGCGGAGGAGTGGAGGCGCAGAAGATGAGCGTGCACGTGCCGGGCCAGTCCTCTGACAGGGAGATGCACAATAAACAGCTAACAGAGGGCAACATGGCGGCCACTTTTACTCAAGTGAGTGGGAAACTGTGGAAGTAATTAAAATAAATAAAAGGTTAATTTTAGACCCATTTAAGGTGTACGAAAGCCCCTCTTAAAATTTTGTCCCAGCATCCCTAAAATTAGAGAAAAATAAAAAGAACACAAGAATTCTGAAGGTGACAATTTCCCAACTATCATGATAATTATGTCAACAAACGTATGTTTGCCAGGCGTTTCTCCCATACGTCTGCCATACAGCAGCCTTTAAGTTTTGGTCAACAGAAATATTCTGATTCAAGCTGCATTTATATCTTGAGTTTATTTCCAATATGTATGGAATAATCTATATGAAACTATATAGGCTGCAGTTTCAGATATGTAGCCTATTTATTTTGACGTAAAAGCGGCAGCCTTAAAAATGAAAAAAACATTTAAGGATTTTTTTACATGCCCAAAAAGGAGGATGGGATATAAACTTATTTCATTCCAACCCTTCTCCATTAAGTATTCAATCGGTGAAATGGTATTTATCTGTACAGCGTCAGATGTTATTTTATGTAACTTTCCAAAAGAGTTGCCAAACTAAATTTTATATTTTCAATCGTCTTTTTAATCATTAATCAACATCCTTAATTTTATATAAGCGACGAAACCATTAACAGAAATATTTGTTGAAAGAAGAGATATAGCTTTTCTCTAGGCCTATATAAAAAACCCTACTTTAATTTATTATAAATTCTTAAAAACAAACCTCATTCATTCGCGGTGTGGCCTAAATATGAAGGTACTGGAATTGGATAGAATTTCCAAAAGCCTGCATAATGTCTTTGCAAAAAAACAAATGATCTTTTAAACAGGGAATTTAATTATTGGCTGGTAAGACATGTGCAAATTAAATGCATTAGCAGGAAAAACGTCGTCCGCCATTTTCTCCTACAGTTCCTTGTTGCGTTAAGCTCTTATTAGCCTGCCTGTTACCTTTTAAATTATCAATAAAGGTTTATATAAAGGAAAACATCCATTGTTATGTAGCAGTCTTAATGTGGCTTTTGAATAGATTTTAGACGTCTCTTAGCCTCCTTAAAATTGGTGTGTGATACCAACTGTTGTATTTTTCTTCAGTGTAGGTGGAGGGGGTTTGTTTGGTGGGGGTCTTGGGTGTATATTTGCGCATTTCAAGTGTTTAATAGCCCATATTATTTGGGGTAATTCTGGCTTTTATTTTTTCTTAACTTGTGTGACAGCAGCAGCAAACAACATAAATAGGCTATTAAGAATTAAGACTCAAATACACTTAAATTCAATAGATCTGTGAAATTAATAATTCACATTGCATTTATTGCATATGTTTTGTTAAAGAAAATGGGCCAAGGTGATAAGGTGATGGTTGTTTGTTCTTCAGGTGTTCTCATCTGATCGAGCTGAGCTGCAACAAAGGAGCAGTCCGTTTCACTTCAGACCAACAAATTACCACACTGCAGCTCTCACTGCACATGGTTCGACTCATTTAATCTATTTATATAATTCAAATCAATATCGATGCAAAGAAAACGGGCAACACTGGTGTGCTTTTATTTTTCTGTAGATGAGGGTTCCAGTAAAGAGGAGCCGTCCTCCACGGTGGAGGAGATCGAAACCAAATCTTTTCATGAACAAAGCAGCGAGGAGAGTCCGAGAGAGACGGAGGACGGTGAGTCTTCTCGAGCACAGCCAGGAATCACAAAAAGAAAAATTAAAACATTAAACGAAAAAAAATCAAGTAAAATCTATGTTTTGGATATACGTCTTGTTTTCTCTCTAAAATAATGCAGGTATGTATTTTCTGCGTTTTCAGGCGAGGGGGCAACAGCCAGAGATCAGCCAGCTCAAAGAGCCATAGAAAGTCTAGCAAAAGGTAAGACAGTTCCAATAATTAATCAAACTACAATTTAATAATCACTATCGGTGCAGTTATTTTACACAGAGGGTGTTAATAATCAAATCTAGACGTTTTCTCCCCCTTTCTACTGCGCAGTGATGGTGTCACCAGAGCTGCGCACCAACTATTTCGGCCACTTAACACAGTATTCTCTGTTAGTGAAAGAGGCCAGGGGATGTTGTAACTCTCCATCCTCCTCATAAACCAGGAGATTATAGAATTACTCTTTATCCATCTGATGCACAAATATGTACACTGATGGTTCACCGCATAAAGGGGTCAAATTTTACACTTAATAAACAATTCATTTGTTAATTGAGCTCCTTAGATAAGTATCTATGTTATTCAATACCATTTATTAAAATCATTTTTTTATTTCTTAAAAAATCTTTGCAATCTAGTTCTTTGAATTAATTGATTGCAACGTGAAAAATTGAAACTATCCAAGTGTTGCCTAGATGTATCTAAGTTATTTAAATCAATCAAAAATGAATGTTGGAGGTAAATATTTAACTAGAAGTGCTCCAAGAGCACAAACTTCTACCAAGGCATGGCATGGTCAGATGAGTTATGTCAAAATGTGTAAAACTGCTCTATCTTTCCCAAATCCTGTTTAAAATATCCTGGATCCATATCCAGAATTAGATCGCCTCCATAATCAGATCACTTCACCCTTGCAGCATGACCAACATTTACTAAAAATGTCATGAAAATCTGTTGAGAACTTGAGTTATTAGAAAAAATTTGGAAAACTGCCTGGTCTTGCAGTGTCAACAAATCCTTTTTTAAAAAAAGTCCTGCAGCCGCATCCAAATTCATGTCAGCACCAAAAGCACATCACTGCTTCATTTTGCTATCACAAACATTTGTGTGTAATTTTCGAGTTATCTGTCCAACAGACAAATGGACAAACACTGACAGAGGTAGATATTTACAAGAGCAAGAAGAAAATGTCAACTCAACTGTTTGCATGTGATAACAATAACCCCCAATCAGGCAGCTGTGATATGATGCCAAATTCTGACTTGTGATAACAGCATTTGCAAGACCTTGGCTAGAATTGTTCTTAAAGTTACCCAACAGTCATCTAAAATTCAAACAGTGAAAGCACAATGGGCTCCTGGATATCACATTTAAAAAAAAACTATCTGTGAAAATCAATTTTAACAAAGTCTTTTGTACGGTGAAGATGTCCCACTCATCTCAGTGAGCAGAGAGAAATTAGACTGAGCATGTGCAGAGTCTGTGTCATCACTCTAGCTTTTTAAAGAAGTTATTTGATGCGTTATAATTGTCCTTAGTCTCCCCTTTTTATTCCTCTGTATGTATTACATTCATACCTTATTGTAATTCTTCTATATTTATTAATTACTTTTCAATGACCTTCTGTCTCCCACTAGTTCTACTCAAGTATTTCTTGTCTTAAGAGTTTATGGAACAGCTGAAACTTGAGTTTCCTTTAAGATCAATAAGGCATCCATCCATCCAGCCAGCCATTCATCTCTCTGTGCTTTAAAATTGATAATCAAAAAGCAAACCAAACATGAGCATTAAATAGTTCCCTTTATTGGTCTTAGTGCCGGATAACTGTGGTTCCTTTTTTAAAGCGTCGGCCCACAAAGGCCTGCTCTGAATTGTCAGTGTAAATGATGATGATCATCCTGTCCTTGTCCCTGTCATTAAAAATAGCTAAGTGTCCTAGAAGCATCTTCCTGTCCTCCTCAAACCTCCCCCTCTCTGTGTCTGCTTTATAGAGGAGCTGCAGAAACAGCTGTTAGAGCAGGTGGAGCTGAGGAAAAAGCTGGAACGTGAATTTCAGCACCTGAAAGGTGAGATTAGTTTCACTGCAGTGCTTTCTTACCCTCCCTTTATTTGAACTTTTTTTTTAACTGCAGCAAATATTTAAACATGTTTGTGGTTCATGTTAAATGTTCCTCTTTTAATCACACAGTTGTGATTAAAACATGTTCTATGATCAGATCCACCACCAAGCAATAGATGGTTTGGTCCATGAGTGATTCTCAACCTCATTGGAGACCTGAAAGCCCCCCAGACCACTCCAGCACCCCTTATAGAATGATAGTGGGGAAAATGTAACAATATGTGAAAGCTAGCCAAACGCTAATTCAAAATCTGTGGTTCACAAAATGTGGGTCAGGATTCCTCAGCAGGTCATGAAACACCAACGAAGATCGCTGGATCCTTTTTAATAAAATACAAAAAGCTAAATAAATTAAATAATATCAAATGATGTGTTTTAACCATTACTGGAATAATATACACTCCATATTAGTTTAATTTAACCCTAATCCATAGACATTAGGTCAGATTAATGATGAAATAAGAATATTTATAATCAAAATGTTATCCTCCTTCTGGGACTTAGGGGATCCTGTGTCAAATGCATTGATTTTAGGGGTCTCTGGCAAAATAGTTTGGAGAATTCAGTTTGAATAAATAATTTGTCAAGATGCAAAGAAACATTAATTTCCATCTTGAAATGTTAGAAAACCTGACATTTATTTTTTAGAAATGAAAATTGTGATTTTTGGAGCAGGATATTTTCTTAAAGGCAATTTTATTCAACATAATTGTAATTTAAGAAGAGAAATGATAAGGACAGTTTACCATGAGAAAAGAGGTCACAGCATTGATGTAGAGACACAGTGTGATAAGCCCTGCATTCAAAAATTTGTTTTTGTAGTCCTTAAATGTATTTGATAATTTCTCATTGATTATGAAATGATTATTTCAGCAGCGGCTCCAGTTACCTGCAGAGACAAAGACACTGAGCATCCCAACAGGTCTGGACCTGAAATCTGGTCACACAGACCACAGGATGAAGAGTTTAAAAATGCTTATTTAAAGATTTAAGGGCATATGATTTATTTTATAGGGAATGATATAAAAGAAATGATTGACTGAAAACTATGCAGATAAAGTTTTCTCTTAAAAAAAAACCCTGCTGTAAATATTTGTTGTAAAATTCTCAGAAATACAGAGTATAAGTGCGGATGCTAATTTAAACTAAATAGAAAAACATTATTGTTTTTAATCGTTCATTTGAATTAAATCAGCGTTTAAAGATGAACCAATCAATAATATTGTTGCTGATACAGATTTTCAACTGCTGATAATGGTGCCAGTGTTTTTTCTTTTCTTATTCGGTGTACCTCTCCCACAGTGCCCGCATTTTCTCTCCCCTTGACCATGAAACAGGTCAGAGTTTATCCCACAGGTCACTTGTACAACAACAAACATTCTCTCTCAGCCGCTGTTTGTCAGCAGGGCAGATATCCGCCAATATCAGCGTTGAATCCATGTGCATCAGTCTGACACCGTTTCCATGTAGACAGGATACTTGTGTGGCTCAAAAATCAGCCTGTGAAATTTTACTGATATTCCCAAACTCAGTGTGGTGGTAAAAAAGTTTACCCATTCTGATCAACCAATAAGTTACATGCTGTGAATAACTGATTAATTTAGAATCATAATTCTGACCTCCAAGGACATTTTACAATTGGCCCGCAAACGTCCTTGAACTGTCTGACTCCCTTCTGTAATCTATTATTCTGCTTAACTCCAGTGCTGCTGATGAAGTATTTATGACAATTAAATCAAGATCTAGATTATTATTTATAGATATAATACAGAAGTGGACAACACATATGACTTTGTCCTATGATCCAATGATTATTCTGAGGGATTTATCCAAATCTGTACTTCACTGTGGCCTATGATCTAGGTTGTCTTCGATTTATTTTAAAACTATATCAAGATTTTCACTCCACAGAAATGTTGATAGACTGTTAAAGGTGGTGTAGCCGTTTAAGTAGAGCTATTTGTTTACTTAAAAATTAAACTTTGCAAATAAAAGAATGATGGCTCTGAAATTTGTCGCCATCCATTAAAACTTTAATATGCACCTCTTTGTTGTTATTTTATTGTCGTTGTCATACCCAATCGAGGGATTGAAATCTAATGTATATTTCACAAAGCTGTACTATTATAGCTTGGTAAATAAGGCTTTATATCATTTCTTTATTTTCATTATAGTAATATGATGATTGGTTTAAGTGCTAAAATACTAGTATTTATTAATAAATACAAAATACTGTCCCAATTTCAAAGGATGCAAATGACCCTGGTCTTGTCTCTACACTGCGGTGACTGATTACAATTACTGTATATTTGCAGATGTGATTTAGTGTAAAACAAAACTGGGTCATTTTTGTCTGAAAGTCTTACCAAAACCCTCAAGTTAGTATTAGTATAAATACTTTAACATGCTGTACAAAAAGTACATATTTACATTCTTATCATGTTTAAGAGTTGTGTATGTTTGGAAATTTTCCATGGTTTACATTTATCAGAAGCTGCACTTTCCTTAATGTTTCCAAAAGTTCTGATATCCAGTAAAAACAGTTTGTTTTCGTATAATATGTAAGTTATACTGAATTATTTTGATGAAGTGTTAAGAGTCTGAACATGTGCCAAAAGTTGTGCATTAAGTGTTTCTACAGTAATGATTAAAACATTGTTAGTAACATCATGGATCTGCAGAGCTCAGACTGAAGCTGAGGCGTCTGCCTCCCAGAGCTTTTCTTCTTGACAGCAGCACCATCTAGCGGCAGAACAAGGTTCACCACAGAGCAGTCTGATGCAGTCAGATCACAGGTGTTTAGAGTTTTGATCCCCCAACAACACCATTTATTTTTATAGGTCATAATCTTATGACACACATAACCTTTTTTAATATTTGGACTTGTGTGGATATTTTTGGTAAGGCTGGACAATGAACTTGTTTAATAAGCTTGGTAAGTGCTGAAGGCTGAGAAAAAACAGCTTATGTTGTTTTAAATGTTTTGATTGATATGACTGACATGTTTCTTTTCTAACTAGGCTAAATCATTGTGTGTGTTTCTGCAGATAACTTTCAGGATCAGATGAAGAGAGAGTTGTCCTACAGGGAGGAGATGGTTCAGCAGCTTCACATCGTCAGAGGTGAGAGCAATAAAGCAGAGGCAGGGCAAACAGCCACATTGTCTTGTGCCTGTGCTCTGATTACAGGTTTAGCTGCTCAGTGGCTGTGGCAGAGATCAGGACATTATTGATGACAAGTGTGCTTATGATCTGTGCGCATAGACACACTGACCATGGCAAAGAAAAGTCTGGAGTACAAATTCATCTTTCATTGGTTGTAGTTAATTATGTAAACCTCTTCATCTGGAGCATTGCTCACTAATTTTGAAATTAGAACAACTGGGAGGAAGAAGGACTTAAACAACCAACAAATATTTAGTTCAATGCTATCACTGAATTTTGCATTGATGTTAAGATGATCATTTGTACTGAAGTCCATAAACATAGATAGCTGTACCATATGAAAGGCTAAAATGTTCAAAAACATAGATGTTGGTATATAAGAAAAGCTTCTGATGGAAGTTTTCTTTTTGCTACTTCAATAAGGTCCCATGTCGTGGGTGTTTGACCAGTTACATCATGTTTTGAGTGTCTGTTAAGAGAGAATTTGGCTGCCTAAACAATGTCTGAGGGAGTGGAAGTGTGACAGGCTGCAGAGTGGACTTTCCAAACAGTCATGGAGTCTGCCTGTGAGCCTCTTTAATCTGAGCTTTTACTGCAGTCAGTTGGGATGTATTGATAAAGAAAAGGCTGAAGAAGTTATTGTGTGAGAGTCAACTGTCTGGAGATTATAGAACGCTAAACTCACAGTACAGTGCATATCACGACACATGATACAAATGTGTTTTAACACCATTTTTTATGTTTGTTTAAGGATATGTGAGTGAAGTAAGACAATGATTACATTTGATTCTTCTATTTTAACTCTTTGAAAATACGACTGTGAAATAGTTTTCTCTAATATTGTCTATCAGGTCAAATTAATTAACTTTAATTCATGTTTTAGGGTTGTATTGCCACAAATTGAGATTCAACTATGCTAAAGCAGAAGGTGCTCTCCACTGGTTAAAGACTGTAGTGCATATTTTTAAACTTTTTGGTAACAGTAACCAAGAAAATATGTGAATTTAAATCAGGCATAGTCAGATCAGTCGCTCATTAGATGCAAAAACAAAAAGTAGATCCAATCTGAGTCTGCACATTTTTAGGGTTGGATTTTAATCAATAAATTCTGCAGTTTAATAATTTTATTGGGATAAGCAACTGGTGGCTTGATGACCAAGTCAGTAACAGAAAAATATTGATCTTAAAAAAATTAATAAAACTTTAAGAATCTGCCATTTGGAATTTAAGCTTCAGCTTCAGGACAAAATGGTTTGAAAAAATAAAATAAAATCATGTAGAAAATAAATTGCACAAGTAACTGTCTTGAATTGTTTTGATAAACCTTGTTAATATGCACACAGTGATTATAAATACTAGATATTTAAATATGTTTCTAATTAATGTGATCAAAACTGAATTAAATTAATTCTGATAACTGATAAATGCTGATTCTGCTTTAATTCTGTATATAGCTCTCTAAGGGCAACATTACTGATATCATTGGCTTTCATTATTTAATGTTTGTAAGAGCTGATGGGGACGTATATATTTTTTCTTTCATTAAATCAGAAGTACAGAATAATAAACCATCTGATTGGTGTTCAACAGTTTGCAACAGTTTGACTCTTTGACAGTCTGCAGTGAAGCAGTGTGTCCTTGTGGGTCTAAGAGAGTTGTCCGTCCCTGATCTGTGCCCTGGTCTCTAACAAAACTGATGTAAGCTCTCATGCTTGAACACTATTGATGTTGCATCTCCTTCTCCTCAGAAGCTCACGACGCTTTACACCATTTCTCCTGTAAGATGCTGACTCCTCGTCACTGCAGCGGATCGTGCTCCTTCAAGTCTCCTCTGCTCCCTCCCTGAGTCACACCGCATTGACACGACAGAGAAACAACAGACTGATGTGCAGCAAACCTCCACAGACCCTCTGATGGATCAAGATGAAGAAAATGAATTGTAATTACTTGTAATATTTTAGAATATGTATCTCCACACTCTTCATTTATATACCCATCTTACAAACAGTGAAATTTGATTTACTGAAATAATAGCCTACTATTGATGATATTTATTATTTGTGGCAAAGTGCAATGACAATGTATGTATCCTGTAATAGCTATAGGTTGTTATTAATTAATTAATTTATGTTTTATTGTTGTTGTTGATAATATTTTCCCTGAATAGCCAATTGGTTGCTCCTACTCCTCTCAGTAATGTGTAATAGCCTACTACTTTTGCCGTGGTTAACTCTGCAGGCCAGTATTGCTCATTTTGGATGTTAGGCACTTTAAATGACGGACGGGACTCACCAGAAAAAAGCAACTTGTGCTCTTAATAAGGACGTTTTAAATAATCTGCCGCACCCCTGTTCTTTTTTTACCATAAAGACTTTGAGAAGCACAGAGGTCAGTAAACTGGTACACTTAAAACTTTGTAAGATATCTTCATATTCTATAAGAATATCATGTAATATTTGATTTCATCACTAATAAATAAAACATTTTATTATCAAAAGTTTTATCTTGTGCTTGGTGGTTACGGTGCATCATTCCTGTAATCCAATTCCAGTGTTGACCTTTAAAATAATGTCTGTGTATTGTGTGTTGAGTTAAAAAAATATCTATATAGCAAACATAAACCTGCATTTTCTCTTAGTTTATGCATTGATTATTGAATACTCAATTAGTATAGAATATTATCAAATGTCAACTTTGAAAAAGAAAGCCTTGAACATGAGTCTTTCAGCTCTTTTGTGGTATGACATGCAGACAGAGGTAGGAACAGACATCTGAAATTATTTATTAAAATTCACATAAAATGTAATAAAAAGACTGATACATGTATTTAAATATAAGTTGACCCTAAGTTTGAACTCTTTTTCTTTTTTGGAGGATACGCACTTTGTTTTTCAGTGTTAGTTTTCCTTCAATAATCCTTGTGACATGTAATTTGACTGAAATCTGTATTTTCTTTTGTTTTTTTCCAATTTTGTAGTTGAAACATCATTTATTTTTTAGGATAATGAATGTTTCGTGCAACCAAAATAATCACACAGCCTACTGGGGTCAAAAAAAGCCTTATTACAAAAAAAGCCGATGAATTTTGGGTGTAGCATCATGAAAGTATGGATCGTCTTATAACGTGTGTAGTTTGAAGGCCAGGCCTCACATGTGTAGGTTTTTTCATTTCCTAGTAGACAATTCTATGTTCTTATTTTACTTTGTTGTACCGTTGGTCAAAATGCACACAATTCTCCCAGTGCCCATTGGGGGAATTTATACAGGACATGCTTCTTTAAAAATGTCACAGCACAACATCTTAAAATGTAACAAATTAATTTTGTTGAAAACATTTACATTTTCCTAGACAAAAAAATCCTCTCTGTACTTCAGATATGGGAAACAATCACTATATTTTTGTGTTTTCTCCATATATTGATTGATTCATAATGTATACAAACTGATTCGTAAAGGGTTAATTTTCAAGAAACAGGTAGTTACTTGAATATCTGAACATATATTTAGAGTAAAAATCAGCTAATACTTTTGACCACTTCCTGATGTTAACACTTTTTTGTTTTAAGCTGACATGACTTATAAAATTTGCACCAACATTATTTCTGCTAATACATAATGTAATGTTTTTATCCAAAATAACAGCAACAACAAAAACAATGTTTTAGGCTTTACATGTTTGTCACTGTTGGGCACAAACCACCTTTTTCTAAAATTGAAAAATTGTTTTTTCATGAATTATTTAGAAAAGAAAAACGCTCGAAAAACTTGATGAGCAAATACTGTATTGTCCTTATTTGAAAAATAAATGTTTGGCTTTTAAGTGGTTCAAAACTTACAAAACTCACTCACCATTGCAACAGATGAACAAAAGCACCATTTTTTTTTAATAAAGTTTGAAAAAAATGGAGATACAAGGTTTGTGCCTGGCAGCAACAATACGGAGACAATCAATTTTTAGTTTTTTTAAAAATATTAATCGGCATAGTAAGGGTAAACTTCTTAAAATAACATTTCTTTGATTTTATGAGCAGGACCCAGGTTGGTGAAAACATCGGATGTACAGAAAGTAAAAACAAATATAAGCATGTAATAAAAACATTACTGGACAGGTTTTGTTGCTAACTACTTCTTTAACTTAATTATCAGTTAATCAATTACAATAAGTCACTGTATACTGTTATATAGTGTATTCTGAACGACAGATAAGTAAGAACTACATATTTCACTGACCAAATAGAGAGGTGTATGGATGACATATTTTAGGAGACCAATGTGAAATTTACCACGACACTGTTTCTCTTGAGTAAAAGTCTTTAGGATTTCTCACTTTGTGATAATCTAAATGAATAAACCTACCTTTAAGATGTGTTTTTAAATCTTACGCACAATCAGAGTAAAACACTTTTATTGTGAATAACTACAAGATGGCAGTTCGACTTATCAGCATCTCCAGTATTTCGACTGTGTTATAGTGACCTCTTGTTTGAAAACTTTAATCTCTAACTTGATGACCTGATTACACTGGTGTGACTGTGGCAATAGTGAATGAATGATTAATTATTCAAAAAAACAATCAGAAATACTTGCAGTAGGGTCCTCGGCCATTTTTATGGTCATTATTGGCTTCAGATGCATTTAATTATTTTAGATCAACCATTAAAATCTTGTGCTCAATGCAAACCTTATTATATTTAAATAAAATAAACAAGGCAATCAAAGTCCACTATTGTCAAAAAATAAATATTTAGTATCAACAAGGCAGGGCAACCTGAGGATAAATAATACGTCTGAGTATAAATAATGAAAACTATTTCCTCAACAAAAAGTTATTAATATACAAACGCAGTTATATTGCTAGTGTGCACTAT
Organism: Scarus forsteni; assembly: GCA_036419115.1. Taxonomy (NCBI): domain Eukaryota; kingdom Metazoa; phylum Chordata; class Actinopteri; order Labriformes; family Labridae; genus Scarus; species Scarus forsteni. Next base: position 5,232,626 of record JAZDUH010000245.1, on the reverse strand, counting down.
AAAGTCAGCTATAATGACACAAGGCTAAAGTTGCAGGGATAAAAGTGTAGCTGCTGCCATCAGCAGAGGAACCTCTCTGCTTGTCAAAGGGGGGCTACTGTAAGGAGTTATGGCTTTGGGTAGGAACATCACTTACACTTGAAAACGGCAGTTTTTACAGTAAAAAACTGAAAAACATAACAGAAAAGGTAAAAATGATTTATGATTGATTCTCAGAATTTTCCCTTAAAAGGTAGCTCCCCTGGCTTTTGTTAAACTCAGTAAATCCAGCATACTTGTTTACAATGACAGTGAAAGCAAAGCTGAATATTTGTTAACGTGTTTATTTTAATTAATTATTGGTTTAAATTTCTGCAAAAGAATCTTATCTTGCATCTTGTACCAGTCTTGCCCTATGGCAGTGAAAATAATAAGGCCTTCTTGGTTTCATTTTTCCTACCCGTAGGCGCCAACCACTTGAAAATCACGTCAGCAGGTTTGTTTTTCTGCGTCGCAGCAGCGCCCTCTGCTGCCGGAGACGCGGAAGTGAAGGACAGTTTTGAATTCACTCTGTCCCTTGAGGATGGCTTCTGCGCATGCGCTCCTAATGTAACAAGATGGCGGAGAGTGCGGAACTGAAGGTAAAGCGAGCCCCTGCATTAGCTTAACAAATAGGCGTTTCACACTGTGAGATTTGAATTTCAAAGCATCATACCCTTGTCACCTGACAACAGAATAAAGAGGATCGTTTTTGTTAAAGTAAATGATATAAAAATAACAGAACAATGAAGAGCAGACAGACTGTTAGCTGGCGGGCTAGCACGTTAGCATTAGCTTTGTTATTGTTGCCGACGTTCCGTTAGGCTGCATTTGCTGTGCGGCTCAACTGCTGTAAAGGCCAATTGTATATATTTATGTAAATGAAAACCACATATATGTCTATATTAGAAAGCAAAGAGCACTGTTGTGTACGCAGGTTGACATTCTTCATGGTTTGCCGGGCGGGCTGCAATGTTGGTTCAAAAATGGGCTCTGTCTATTCCCTGGAAGACAGGCGCACTTTAGCCTCCACCAGCGTTAATTCTGTGTAAATATGAAAATAGTTTACAGGATATTGTCAGTTTTATCCATCCGAAAAGCTGTTTTAAAACTACTGACCCTTTCTCTTGAGTATTTGAGTTGAAGTGAAGAGTTGTGACATCAGGGTTTGTTGATTTCAGACTGAATTAGCTACATGTGTTAGCAAAATTGTGCTAAGTTTTATCTACGTTGTCTTTCTTCCCTTACCACTGCTTGTGTTGGAAATTGTCTGGCGTTGATGGCATTAAAACTGTCAAATTAGTTGTTAGGGGACATAATCGTGATCTGCTGCCTTATTGGATGAATCTCTGTAGCTACTGTTGGCACACCTCCTCTGCCTGTTATTCCCCACACATTTGGATATACTGCTTACATGTTTGTGTTTCATTATCATGTCATCAAATATATCCTAAAAGTAAATCTGAACATGAAGTGGTCATGACACCACAGGTCTGGCTTTAAGCATTATAAAGATGCTTAGTTGCCCACATATTTACACTCTCAGATAACAGTGCTATTTTGGCTCATCAGCTGGTAATCATACCTCGGCCTGCAATTATACACTGAAAAGAACATCTGAAGGGACTACTTTGTGCTGAGGACAGAGATGGAGGATGAACATCTCAAATAGTACCGAATAGTACCTGAAGTCTATAATGTTTCACTTAATCAGCCATGTTACAGTGAAGTGTGGTTATTTTGTTTTGGATATAAAATTGTGTCCAGTTGGCTCATTTGTTATGATATGCTTTATTATTTTGTTAGACTTTAAAGAGTAATATATCAAATTTGCAGGTCAGCCCTGAAGCCAAATCTGCTTCTATCTGATAATCACCATCAATGTTTTTGTAAGAATCTGCTATTTATAGAGATGCACCAATACCAATAACAGTGTCTGTGCCCATACCAAGTCAAAGTACTTGTAGCAAGTACAATTTTAGTTGTCTCTGGTGTTTGTTGAAGGTTTAGCATTAAACAAATAAAAACAAATAACCAACTCCAAAGTATTGTTGGAAATAAACAGCCACTACCAGCCAAGTTCAGGTGTTTTCTTGTTTATGTTATCTTGCCCAGTCTATTTGCTATGGTAGCAGTTAGGAAAAAAAGATAACTATTTGTGAAAGGAAAAATAATTTTTCCACTTGGTCCACCTTGTGAATTGTAAGGACACACAGGTTATGCTGTGTAGCAAATAAGGGCCTGAATGAAGTTGCTAGGTAGCTAAAAAGTAAGTCCTTAAAAAAGAAATTGTTTACGGTAGGGCTGAACCATTTTAGGAAAAGATTGAATTGCGAGTTTTCTGGCAGATATTGCGATTTCAATTCGATTCACGATTTTCTTCAAAACAAGCTTTGGGGTATTCACATGTAGGGCTGAACGATTTTAGGAAAAGATCTAATTTCGATTTTTCTGGCAGATACTGCAATTCACGATTTTTTTTTCAAATCAAACTTCAGTGCAAAATTCACTTTGTTTACAGTACAGACAACAGTAAGGAAATAAATGATGAAAAACACTTAACACATTATTCACCTTCAATAGTGGTGATAAATAATCTGTTTTCATTAACTTCTACTTCTAAACAGAGGCTTTGTGTTGTTGACCTGCTTACCAGCACTTTTAACATATAGATTGTCTACAAATTTGTAAAACAGTATGTGTATAATACTTGACACAACAGATCCTGAGTCAGTCAGGAGCGCTGCAAAAAAATTGCTGCTTTTGCGATCACAAAATTGCACTGTCTAAAATTGCGATTTCGATCTGAAAACGATAAATCTTTCAGCCCTAGTTTACGGTGTGTTATCACCCTGCACTGTTTTTGTGGCTTGTTTTTTCAACCAAAATGATTTAAGTAATGTAAAGTTTGTTGTACCATCTGCAGAATCTATAGCCCGAGCTTCTGTGATGACATTTTTCTGCACATACAGAGCTGAGCCTTGTGACTGTAGCTAATGTTTAAGCTAATGCCATGTACCTCATGCAAACCTCCTTAAAAAATCCTGAACTATCCCTTTAAGCTTACTGTTCAGAGTTTTTCTTTCCTCATAAATTTATGTACAGAAACAGGCTATGTGCTGGAAAGTTTGACTTTATGCCATGCAGGCAAAGTGAAAGTATATGTACAGGACAGTTGTTTCAATAATGAACTCAGGTTCTTCAGTTGAAGAGGTGAAAGGAAATACTTTTTTGCCAAGTTATTGTGATATTTCTCTGTTCATATTTTGGTCATGTTTAATTTGTTGATGATCTGCATAAATTCAGGACTGGTTTGTGTTTTAGTTCAGCCTTTGCCGTCTGTTACAGTCATTGTTATTATTTCTGTAACTGTGACAGATGACAAAGTTTATCCCTGTTTCAGGGACCATGTTTTATTCATTAACACTGACCTCCTCTAAGAAGGTCATGTTTTTTTTTTTCATTTGTTGGCTTTTTTGTTAACAGGATAATCAAAAACTTCTGAATGGAATTTGATGAAATTTTCAGGAAAGGCCAGCAATGGACCAAGTGCCTACACCCAAAATCGTTAGATTTTGGGTATGATCTGGATCCCCATCTGGATTAAGGATTTTCTGAAAGCATTCTTATCAATGTGGGATAGGGCCAGCTTCAGCATTTTGCTTGGAAAAAGTAAAGGACATGTCTATTATAGGTTCTTCCACACAATAGGCTGATCTGGATACTCAAAATATTCCAGATGCACTGATCCACTATGCTTGAATCTTTAAGATGCATAGAAAATTGGCTACTGAGAGAAAACAAACAAGGCTATAGAAATGCAACTTACACACATCAATACTGGTAACTTTACTTTTACGTTTTGGAAGGATATTCTAAACTAAGCTGCCTTTGCAGAAGTCTAGGTGTTTCAAGCAGTAGCTGCATTTAAAGTAAATTGAGCTGTTAAAAAAAGAGTGGCAAACAAGACAGGCCCGAAGTTTTTTTTTCTGACCCCAACTGCAAGCAGACAATTATGGATCTTTTTGTTTAACGGGGGTTGAATTCACTGAAACTAGCAGCCATCAAGATGGGTAATTAAAACATACCACAGAAGGTTTGATTGTAAAAAAAAAAAAAAACAATATAGACTGAATCCTACTGATCTGCTCAAAGTTCATGCAACACACCACAAACCACTGTGACTCTAGTAATACAGCCCCACATGCAGAAACTGTGTTTAAAACTGTTTGTGGTAAACCCACCAGTAGGCAGGAATGCAGATGTTTTTCCCCACAGTGTTTTATAAAATGAATGCCAGTTGTAGTTCCTCTTAAGTTATTTTGATGACACACATTGTATTTCTTTCAGGTTCTCTATATTCAAAGAAAGATTAAGCTTTCATGATACAATGAAACACTGGATAATGTAAGATTGTAAGGTGAATCGAACACATTTTATAAAACAATGATTGTATAAATAAACAATAGATTATCATGTTTCTTTCTGAAGTTGCAGTTAATTTGGGCACTTTAAGAACATACGCCGTCCTCCCTAATACTCTGGTGAAGTAAAAGGGCCAGTATGATATAAATGCTCGTACAGAAACACTCACTTTTTGCCAGCTCTCCCCCTTTGCTTCTGTTTACTGTTTTTTGCATTTCTTATTCTTTATGTCATTTTTTTAAGCACAGCTGTCAGTGCACAATATGATTTGCCATCAGTTTATCATTTTGATGCCTGTTACCAAGCTCAAAATAGTTTGCAGATGAAAACAAAAAAACTTTTAGATACTACCTCATTATCTTGACTCTGGAAGTTCAGTTACATTCACATCAGCCGTTTAGGATAGAACTGCAGTTGAGACTCTTTCCAGCTTCAAAATAACAAACTATTAAAACTAAAAATAAATATTTATAAAGAGAGGTAGCGACAAAGAACACTTTAGTATTGAAAGGCTGAAATATTTCTCCCAGTAAGATATCCTGTTGTTTAAATGTTACAAGTCTTTTTCAATACAGTACTCGTCAAAACACCACTGCCTCTAGTCAGAAAGTGGCTGCAAAAAAAATTAGTTTCATCTAGAAAAAAAAATTAATGTCCACTGGCACTGTCAAGAGGAGGGTTGAGGAACAGCTTGACAACAACAACAGAGAATTAAAATACATTTAAGATCTGTCTTGTTAAAGAGAATTTTACTCTTTGCTTGATATCTTGGGACTGTTTCTGCTGAAGGTGCTCCAGAGCAGTTTTGTTTTTTAAACACAGCGCACGGTGAAGCTCTGGTTGTAGTGTACTATTGAGATACTGGCTGGACAAAGGCCAAAGAAATTATGTATCTTCCTGTTTCAAGCTTATCTCAGAAATGAAAATGTCATGGGTGTGGACGATTTGCAAGTCAGTCAGGCATTTTAATAACTTGAAATGTTTTAAACTGCTCCACACTCGCCTCCATTCCAGAGTCTAACAGCTCATTTTCCCCCTCTTCTTGTTTCTCTAGCAAATGGTAATGAGCCTTCGAGTTTCGGAGCTCCAAGTGTTGTTGGGATATGCAGGGCGGAATAAGCACGGGCGCAAACATGAACTTTTGACCAAAGCCCTCCATCTACTCAAGGCTGGATGCAGCCCAGCCGTGCAGATGAAGATCAAAGAGCTCTACAGACGGCGCTTCCCAACCAAAATGGTTTCGCCGGTGGACCTGGCTCTGCCCGGCGTTCATTCTGCCTCCGGCCTGCCCGCCAGCCTTGCCCAGTTGGGATTCGACAGCCACGGTTCCCCTTCGCCTCTGCTGCCTGTGTCTTTACTTGGGCCTAAGCACGAGCTGAGTCTGCCTCACCTGCCCTCCGCCCTGCACCCTGTACACCCCGATGTCAAGCTTCAGAGATTGCCATTCTACGACGTGCTGGATGAGCTCATTAAACCAACCAGCCTGGGTAAGTTCTGCTCACAGTGTTTCTGTTGAGCATTAAAACTCTTGATTAGATATTTTAAAGTAAAAACTTTTAAAAGTAAAACAAAAGTATTTTCTCCTGAAAGTGCTTATATATATTTGGAGTGCACTCTGAATAAGACTGTCTAACCTATTTACATCTGTAGAAATGTGATTTTGGATTGTATGTCCCCTTAAAGTTAACAGGCTGGGGTAATGCTTTAAAGTGTCAGTACACAGTTCAAAAGCTCTATCACCTATCAGCCACCTGCATATGCTAAAGCTTCCCCTGTTAGAAGGACTTTTCCTTTGCAAACATTTTTAATGGTATTTTGAACTAAATGTTCATATTCTATTGACAATAATTATAAGCTGAACTTTTGGGTTTCCAGAATCCTTAAAGTATTTTAACTAATTATCTGACAATCCACGAACAGTGATTTATAAGAAAAAGTAACCTTATCTTATGTACCAAGGACTTGTATTGACTTTTCATGTTTGGTTATTTAAAATACTTTAAAATACAAAATACTTTTCCTATGAAATTGGGACAGCAAAACATGCATAAAAACAGAAAACGTGGTTTAAAAATCTTTTTTTTCAACCTACATTAAATAGAATGCAATACAAAGACAAGATATTTCATTTTCAAATTTATAGACTTCCTTTTTTGTAGATACTCACTCAACAAAAGACTGGGAGAGTTGCAGAACAAAAACACTTGTCTGGAACATTTCAGAGGTGAATTGTTTAATTGAAAACAGCCAGTGCTATGATTGGGTATAGAAGGAGCATCTCAGAACGGCTCGCTCATTCACAAGCTGGGATGGGGCGGGTTCACTACTTTGTGAACAACTGTGTGAACGAATCGTCCAAAAGGTTAATATCAATGTTTCTCAATGTACAATTGCAAGAGATTTGGGGATTTCCCCATCAACAGTCCATAATATCATCGAAAGATTCTGAGAATTTGGAGACATCTCTGCATTTAAGTTCACAAAACTAATATCACTTAACGCAGTTCATCGATACATCTACAAGTGCAAGTTAAAACTCCGCCATGCGAAGCAAAACCAAATGTCAACAACACCCAGGGTCCGAGCTCCTCTTAGATGGACTGATGCAGAGCGGTGAAGTCTGCTGTGGTCGGATGAGTCCACAGTTCAAATTGTTTTTTGAAATCATGGACGTCATGTCCATCCAAGTTGTTATCAGCACAAAGTTCAAAAGCCAGGGTCTGTGATGGTATGGGGGTGTGTTAGTGCCCACTGCATGGGTAACTTACATCTGTAAAAACACCATTACTACACTGAATAATAATAATAATGATATATTTACATCACACTTTTAAAAACAGTGTTACAAAAGTACTTTACAGACAAAAATGAAATATAAGCAAGAGTATAAAAAGAGAAATTTGAGGAATACAATAACCTGAAGTGTAGGAGTTAAAACAGAACAGTAGTAAAACATGTAAGAGCCACAAATTACAGAAAACAGAGCAAAATAAATATAAGATTAATATAACCAAAGAGAAGAAGGGGAAACAAATCAAACAGGCTAAATCTATCAATAGATGAAAGGGAAAAGGAAACAAAATGATGGAAAAGAATAACACCAAAAGAGGATGAAGAGTTAAAATGAAAAGATAAAAAATGAAAAAATAATGCTGAAAGGTATTTATTGATGTTGGGGCAACATGTGCCGCCATCCAAGCAACGCCTTTTTCAGGGCCATCCCAGCTTGTTTCAGCACAGACTACAATGTTGTAGTCTATTTTAGCAAATATAGGCTGGCCCTCTTTTATAATGATGAGGATATAATCAAGGTCTAGCATCTTGATTTTTATGCATGTTCAACTTTTAACAGCTTTTCAGCTTTTTTTTCAACAGTTTATTCCAATGGTTGTCACATTTAACACTATGCCACCAAACTCAGACACACACAGAGAAGTGTGAAGAGAGCAGCAGTATGAGGTGAGAAACAGGGAGTATTAAGAAAAGTGAACACTTTAGACTAGAAAGTAAACAGGGAAGAACAAATTAAAACCCAAACAGTTGGACTCTTACGTCCTTATTTTCCTCTGTGCCATGAGCGTTTTAACAGATGTCTCTTTGATACTGTGGCTTTCATTAAGCATGGTTTTGTCGAACATTAAAACCAGAAGAAGCACACAGTTTGAAGTTATCATACTTCTCTGGATCTGTGCTAAAGACACAGAATGGCAGCATTAGGGCTTAATAATCTTCTAAAAGAATCCTCATGTAACAATAATGAGCTATTATTTGTTTGTTTATTGGAAAATGTTCTCATTGAGGAAGAGAAAAGGTGTGAGTGAGCAAAAAGAAAAGCAGCAGTATAGCTGTTAGTTTAATGAATAATTAGAGTAAGACTTCAAAAGATGAAGCTGTTTGTTTGAAATCACTGAGTGGGAATCTTAATTGTTTTTATTTTCTTTAAAAAGTGTTCCTTTTGTATAACTTTTTAAAATAGAACAGAAAGCTTCCTCCTTGCAGTTTTGCAAACATATGCCCTGGTTTATATTTTACGATTTCTGTTACTTTTTTTAGTTTTAGTCTGGAAAAAGTCCGAACTGTAAATGTTTTGAAGGAACCCTTTACTCAGCAGTATGTATAGATAAGACTATTTGTGTCTTCTGTGTACTGATGAAGCCGCATGACAGCATATATTTGAACCATGACGAGTGTGAGCCATGTGCTGTCGAAGTTCGATATAAACGAGCACTATTTTCATTCTGACTCTGACTTTCTGTGAATGGTTTCTTCTCTGCAGCCTCAGACAACAGTCAGCGGTTCCAGGAAGCATGTTACGCCTTCGCATTAACACCACACCAAGTTCAGCAGATCAGTAGCTCCATGTAAGTCACTCAGCTCTCCAATAAGGCAGAAAAATACATTTCACTGTGGAAATAAAATAGCTACCAAACAATTTGACCATCAAAACTAATGACAGTGAGTTGGTTTGTTGGACTATTCTAATGAATCTGTTCTTTTTTTCCCCTCTTAATCTACAGGGACTTATCTGGGACCAAATATGACTTTGCTGTTCAAGTACAGTTAAGGTTTGTATGAAATGTTCCCCCTCTCAAAGGTGTAGTTTGTAGAAACGGGCAGCATTACACTGAACAGAAACGGTAAATATAGGATATGACGTTTCTGTTTGTATTGAGATAGGTGTACAATCATCCCCATGACACTGTTGTTTTGTTATTATTTAGTTAGAAAGGCTTTTTATATCTATGTACAGCGGGTCTCCCCTCTGTGGAGGCTGACATAACAATCGGCCATGTTGTCTACGGGTGGGTTTTGGGGACAAAAGAGCAAAACGCGATTTTTGAATACAAGTCTGGCCACCAGTTTTGAAATCTACCTGGATGGCATGTGGCATCTTAACTGACTCAAGTCTATTATAATAATAGTTATAAATATTACAGATAAACCCTCACCTGGTAATTGTTATGGATGATGCCCTGTTCATGATCCTTTCTGGACTTCACCGGCTCTTGTCGCTTAGTGATGTAACGAACGGGCTAATTCCAAAATCTGGACGCTAGATGTCGCTAAAATGCCAGTTTCTACATACTGCACCCTTAAAGGCCACGTCTTTATAAAGAGGTGCTTTGCATTAAGAACATAAAGAATGTCGGTTAAACTAAATCCACTGGTAACAGTCATGTCATTTGTATAGATACTCTTATGTTATCAGTGTATTTATATGAAAATGGCTCACTGTAAAACTGCCCTAGTAGACATTTATTACCTCCCTTATATTATCTAACAATTAACATTCAAATCAGACAGAGTATGGAGTGAGAATCAGGTGTGTCATAGATTTGATTGTGAACTTTATGTGACCCTCACGGATGGAATTGTAAAATAAAATAAAAAAATTCTCCCTTAAAGTTTCTGCTCACATCGTTTGTAATTAATCCTCTTCATTTTTAGATTTTGTTTATCAGAGACGAGCTGTCCACAGGAAGATCACTTCCCCCCAAATCTTTGTGTGAAGGTGAACGGAAAACCTTGTAATCTCCCGGTGAGTCCAGACAACTTTTTTCAGTTAGTGTGTTTATAGAAAATGATACATATTTTATTGAAAAAAAACCATTAGATTAAAAAAATGCAACTTACAATTGATATAAAGACAGATTTTTTTTATACTGGAGGGCAAATAAAGGGTAATGTAAAATAGAATTGAAGGCATACTTTCCTGATTTCACTTGACTTTTATTCATATTGTTTTTGAAACAAGTTTTTATTTTTCCTTCTAAAGTTATTTTATGTCTATTTGAGTTCTTTTAAATGTTTTTTTTTTTATTATCCGCCAGCAATTTTATGATCTTCCTGTTTGTTTTTTTTAATGCAGTTTTAGTTGTTGCTGTTCTTGTACAGCACTTTGGAGATGAAAATTATTATTATTTTTTAAATATTGGTAGTTGTGATCTCTCAAAGGTTTTTCTTAATAGAACCATTGAGATAAAATTTAGTTGTCAAACAATCATGCATTGTCTTGATCCTCTAAATCTGGCGATGTAAGATTTTCACAAGGACAGAGGTTAGTCTCCGTGGATACATACTGTATTTGTTTCCGGTTCATTCTTGCAGCATTTTTGACTTTATGGAGAAATGAGAGGTCAGTGGAGTCAGAGGTTTTAGAGAGTTGTGGTTGTTGCGCGGAAAAAAGCCTGAGCCTGAATTGAGCCCTTGCTGTCCAGAGAGTCCTTTACCAAGGGTGCGCTTGCCAACTGCTCAGCTATTGCCCAACACAAACCAAGACATTTACCTCTGATATATCAAAAGTGAAGTACCTCACCTTTTGTCTCATTTAGTTGCCAAACATGCGCTTACAACCCCCTCATCTGCCTCGGCTGATTAATCGGTCGTACTTTTCACCCTTCAGACGTCTCCTCTGTTTCCCTAGGGTGATAATTGCGTCACAGTCATCTGCTGCTCGTTATCTATTATCCCCAATGGTTTCTTTATTTTGGGAAATTCTTTATTTTGGTTTTAGAAAGCACTGCAAACCAATTAAGAATACTATGGGAGAGCTTAATAGTGTATACGTGATTAGTTAGCACGTACAGGAAAGATAATAGACCTACTGAGAAAAATCACCACAATGTCCATGGTCGGTCACTTCCTCCACAAAAGCTTTATAAACTTGACCTACATAATTCAGAGGTTAACAAACGCCTCTTTCTGTACTTACAGACAAAAGGTGATCCTTTCCGTTACATAAATATAATTGACGATAGGTCTGAACCATTTTTTTAAATGTATTTTTTGGGCATTTTGTGTCTTTATTGATAGGAGAGAGAGAATGGATAGGTTTGTGAAAGGGAGTGAGAGAGTAGGGACAGACAACAGTAAGGAAATCAATAATCAAAAGCACATGACACTTATGCATCATCTGATATTGATAATGAATAATCTGTTTCCATTATTTAAGTGATGCTCCAACTTCTACTCCTAAGCAAATGCTTTGTATTGTTGATGTGCTACCAGCTGTTCCGTACATTAGGGCTAGGTATTTCCAGCAACTTCACGATCGATACGCATCCCGATACTAAGGCCACGATATGATACGTATCCCGATACACGTAAATTGTGAACATTGACTATGCTTTAAGCAAAATTCTTGACAAGTTTAGTTTTTTCTTATAAGAAGAAAAAGAACAAGGATGAGTTTTAAGTGGTTCTACAACTTGAGAGACATAAATTCAGATCCTCAAAGATGTTAGACCTAAGTTCAAATTTAGAACGTATGCTTCATTATGTAGCTCGTCTTCTACCTTGAACTGTGCCACTGTTAACATTAGCCAAAGTGTATTTACAACGACTGTCAAAATATTTCGGCCGTATCAATTCTATAGAATCCGTATCGATACATGTATCCCAAAGGAGTGCGATACGATATTTTGACGTATTGATATTTTGAGCACAGGCCTACCGTACATGCACATTGCCTGCAAATTTGTAAAATACTTGGCATGACAGATCCTGGGTCAGTAAGGAGCTCTGCAAAAATTGCAGCTTTGGCAATCACAGGATTGCGTTGTCTGATATTGTGATTTCATTGTGAAAACGATAAATCATTCAGCCCTTATTGATGATATCAGTCCACTCTTGTATTTTGGGGGGTCCAGGATGCAACCAGTGTTCCACAATGGCTTTATTACAAGCAGAGATCAAGATACCAAACAAACATCTGTCAGCGCCTCCTGCTTGAAAGTCAGTAATTCCTGAAAATAATGTGGTAAATTGCAGGAGCAGGTCATTGTTTAGTGGCGTCAGTGGCTTCTTAGACGCAAACAAGCAGGGAACATGTCATCCCTGCCAACCACTGTTTTGGCTACATGGACACCTCCACTTACCAATCTGAAAGCTCAAGATGGAGCAGAACACTGCAGCGTGGACACAGCGTGGCTTTAACACAAGTATAAACCAAGCTTTCTTTAGTTACAAAAGCTTCTGACCTCTTCGCTCAAGGCTGTGCACCCCTGTTTATTTCACATCACTGCTCAGAGCGTACAGGGAGGCAGGAAAGTCAATCCTAATTGTTGGTTGTCTCTGGAGATGTATTTGTAATGCAGTGTGTGATTAAACAGTTTATCTGTGTTAATGTGTATAAACAGAACATCTATGTCACCAACTTTAAGTGAAGGGTTGTACATAATCAGTGAAACTTGGAGGGATCATTTTTCATTTCTAAAATGCTGCAGTGGATCTTTTGAGATCTATCAATGCCTGATCTCTCTCTGTAAACTTGCTATTTTTGGTATGCTAAGAGTTTGAGGAGAGCGTGGATCTATTGAGATAGTTTTTTGGAGCAACCTTCTTTGTAGCTGTTTTTTAACCTCTGCTTTGATTTATAATGTGACTTCAGACAGTTTGTTGTTTGTCTTTTTTTCCCCTCTCAGTTTCTAAAAATAAATGTGACTGATGTTTGTTGTTTTGTCTGCAGGGATATCTTCCTCCAACCAAAAATGGAGTTGAACCAAAAAGGCCCAGTCGCCCAATCAACATAACCGCCTTAGTCCGTCTGTCCACCACATCGCCCAACACAATTGTGGTGTCGTGGACTTCAGAAATTGGGAGGGTAAGAAAATCCAGAGTGTAACAGTATGTACAGACGGATGGTGTAACCTGAGCTGTGGTCGCCTCCGTGTGACTCTGTTTGTTCATTATTTTTCTCTTCCTTTGTCAGAGTTTTTCCATGGCTGTGTATTTGGTAAGACAGCAGTCGTCTGCAGTGTTATTGCATAGATTACGGGCGAAAGGAATCAGAAACCCTGACCACTCGAGGGCACTGAGTAAGTTGACACTTGACTCAAAACATGAGTCTCTGCCTTCTTTGTTAAAGTAGGAGGAAATGAAAATATTTTTTTCCTCACGCCAACTCCTGTGTCATGACCATTTTGACATTGCTCCAAGTTGAGTCACCTAATTCTACCATGTAGTTCTTTGAAAGCTACTGACTTACATTTTTGTCTGTCATATTTTTGTTTGATTTATGTTAAGCTGTCGAGCTACTTTTCCCTTTGAGATTATTTTTTAACTTGTTACATTTGGTGTTTTTTTTGTCTTCTTACAGTCAAAGAGAAATTAACAGCTGATCCAGAGAGTGAAATTGCCACAACTAGTCTACGAGTCTCTCTTCTTTGTCCTGTAAGTGGTCCAGTAGACTAGTTTTCCTAACTACTGGGCCACAGATGGTACAGTGTCCGTGGCCTGGTAGTTAAAGCACATTTTAAAGTTGATTAGAGCTGCATTGTCGTTGTGAGACATTGCCTTAGTAAATAACCTGCTTACTTGGTTCATACGTGTTAACTGTATCGTAATGAAACTTGTCATTAATTGAAGGTGTTACTTTTGTGTTCAAGCTCGGGAAGATGAGGCTGACGATCCCCTGCAGATCCATGACGTGCTCACACCTTCAGTGCTTTGATGCTACACTTTATATCCAAATGAATGAGAAAAAGCCGACCTGGGTGTGTCCAGTGTGCGACAAGAAGGCACCGTATGAGCACCTCATTATTGATGGGTGAGCTTAACACTGTGCCTGCTGTAAGGAAGTGCAGCATGATCCTGCTGTAAAGACAAGGATATCGTCTGATAATATCAACAGAACTTTTCAAAACTGCTGACACTTCTATTAAGCTTTTTAAGCACTTATCTACTGAATGACATACTGGATTTTCCGGACTAGAAGTTGCTCCAGAGTATAAGTCTCATCAGTCAAAAAAATGCATCATGAAGAGAAAAAAATCATAAATAAGTTGCATAGGACTCTAAGTCGCATGTATTAAGCGCTCTGATAGAGATGGTAGAGGTGGTTTCCTTGTATGAAGTGGTAACACCAAGACCCACTGCATCCATTCTGTTGGCATTGCTGTTAACCAAGACATCCACCAGGGGGGGCTATAATAAATCTGTCTTGCACAGACCTCCACTTCACCTTCACTCCCAACCAACTGCTATTTAATAGCTCTCCAGTCTCCTCCCAGCTGTTTTCATTCGCATTTGTTTGTCCTGGTGTCCAGGCAAAGGAACATCATACAGATGTTTGTAATTTCTTACTAACTCACAGAGTTTCTCTTCTAAAAGTTCTGCCATTATTATTTCTTCTTCGTGTCTTCCTGGAGCTATGTATTGGGTAGTAACAACAACACTGCCTATATTGTTCCAGTGGTACTGCCCGGTTTGGCCCGTAATCGCAAGCTTTATGGAAATGTGCAGAAATACGGTGGAATGAACACAGAGCACGGACAGGAGGCTCAGCCTGTATCCTGACCCGTCTTTAACGTTGAGCATAAATGGGCCTCTGGCTGTAACAAGTCTCTCCCTGTAGCACATTGCTGAAGCACCGATCTGTGGACAAGTCCCACCAGCTCTGGCCACCTTGCTTTCGGCCTGCGACTATCTTTCTTAATTTTTTTCATTGGAGTAAAAGCAACCTCTGCTTTTTGCCAGTACTTCACAAGTTTCCCACTCTCTCCAAACTTGATTTCTGCTCAATTACTGCTGCATATTTTACTATCTGCCGTTTATTAGAACAGGATTTTCTTTTGGGGGGCATTTTGTTTATGTCAAGCCCAGCCTAGGGCACCCTCTTATGGCTGTAATGTTAACTCCTTGGTTCATGTGTGTCAGTATGTTAAATGATGTATATTTTTATTATATATTAGTCTCACCTGACTATACTTTGCAGGACCAGCCAAACGATGAAAAAAGTGTGACTCATAGTCCAAAAAATACTGTAGCTATAATATTGTGCATCCCTACCAGCATTACCCTAGTGCATAACATTAGACAGACCTGGTATATGATTTTTTGTCAGGATCACCATACAGGTCTCCTTGTGATTGATAAAAATGATAAAATGATCACCTCTGTTCAGACTATGTTGGTAAACTTCGACAATATTTTGGCATCTGATAAAGTTCAAACATAAAAAGTGACACTTCATAGTTCTCCCTCAAGTATATAAATGAATAAGCTTCTTTTACCAGGTGAAGAAAGATCTTTAAAATATCTATAAAGGTCTTAAATGCAGCTAAAATTTAAGGCTACCAAATGTCTTTAAGTTCAGATGGCAAATGAGAGGTTTTAAAGCTTAGATGGCACTTTGTCCTGCTTCAGAAAAGACTGGAAAAACGCAGTGTCACATGACATTTGTAAATAAATGTTCATAGTTTTATGTGTGCTATCTAGGGCTGAACAATATTGGGGAAATTTCTATTGCAATTAACTGTCCTCCTGTGACTTAAATTTTATTTTTCATGAATTTTCCAGGTAAACTGATGTGTCTTTTATGTGATGTGATTTGAGATTGGCCTTTAATATTTAGGCAGAGTGTAGAGACACATTCCTTCATAAACTTTCTAAAGGTTCTCATGGCTGCAGTTGTGCTATTTGTATTTTAAATTTCTAATCAATTCTGATGATTAATTAAATTCACTATAAAAAGACTTATATTTTATCTAATTTAAGGTCACTATATACAGTGTCCATGGTTTTGAGTTATTTTTTTTTATCAGAAAATGTTTTAATGTGTCTTTTTTAGATGTTCACTCATATTAAAAGAAGGTTATCTAGTAGGAGAAAAGAGCAGAAAGTCTCAGTTATGCATGGCTACTCTTTGAAGTGTAACACTACTGTGCCTGTGACTAACTTTGTCTGAGCCTTTTACATTTATGTTCAGGAAATGCCCGAGCTCATGCATCATGGTCTGTTTTCTGAATAAGCCAAGGAATGGGATTTATTAGATGGACTTTTATTGTATCGAGGAAACAACATAATTGGCCAGTTAACACCACACAAACAGCAGCATGACATGCTTCTGGTTACAAACTAAAGTTGCAAGTCTAACAATGTGACTGATTTCAGTGTGCATGTTGCAACTTTGGTGTTAGAACATCTTGTTCAGCTCTTATGCAATCTCCTATCTGTGCCTCTTTCCTTTTTTATGAGGAGGAAAGCAATCTGCAGTGATGTCCTATTGTTAATGTATAGCTCTTATCTGTTATGTTGCAGAAAAACAAATGTCACTGTCAGAGCTTGCCCGAACCAATGTGGCTCCAGAGGAGAGATTTTATGTGGCGCCCCTCTCCGTTGTCTTAAATTTATAAGATAACATGTCACCCATGTTTAGGAAATTACAAATAAATACAAAAAACAAATGAAAGACAATATAAACACCCTAACCACAAATAAAAGTCATGTAAATAGGTGAATAAATAATAACTAATAAATTACAAATGCAACAATCAACATCAACTAAGTTTGTGCACAATAACTCTACACATTAGCTACATTTACACTATACAATAACTTATGTACAAAATAAATAAAAATAACTATATATACTTTTTTTGTTATTATCATTTGAAGTAACATTATTTGGGCATTTGGGCATGCTTTACATTTCAATCAATGTGAACTTTTCCATTTTAAGAGTTTTTATAGTGAGAACTAGTTTAAATATACAAACATACAGTAATTATGTCGAAGGGGATTGTTTTTTCCCAATTTTGTGGTGCCCCACGGAGGCCACGATGCTCTTGGCTCTGCTCACTGTAACAAACAACAGTGTGTCATAGCTTAAAAAAAAGATAAATCACATTTGTTTTGATTACTTTTTTTGCTGAAAATTAACTTTTTTCAGTTTAGGCATTAATTAAGAGACAAATTTGGTAACTTGTGCCCTTACTTTCAAACTGTAACTATGTTTACAGGCAGGTAAAGTTCAGAATGTGTTTTAATGCTTGTTTACTCTTATTAATCTGTATTTGTGTGTCCATTTTTCCAGGTTATTCATGGAAATCTTAAGTAGCTGTTCTGATTGTGATGAAATCCAGTTCAAAGAAGACGGGTCCTGGGCACCCATGAGGTCAAAGAAAGAGGTGCAGGAGGTGTCAGCGTCCTACAACGGCGTGGACAGCAGTGAGTAGACAACACAGTTCAGATTCTCTACTCAGAACAGCATGGATACAATTCTGATCCAGATTTTAATCTGTACAGCTGTTTATTTAGTCAGGGAGAATTTTATTTTTCTCTTGTGCGTGTGTACCTGTGGTGTACACGAGGGCGTAGCAGCAGATCAGGGCTTTATCAGCTGCTCCTAATTGTTGGGATAGATTTCTAGCATGTTTGTCATTTTGGCCAAGTCAGAGGGGATGTTTAGCATGATTTTTGGGTTTGTAGGTGAGTGTGTGCATGTGTGGCATAGCAAGAATGATTTGTAAACACAGAGAGACAGAACTTCAACCTCTGTTAGTGGAAGTTTTTAAAGGAAACATTGATAACAGTTGTCTACATTTCTCCTGTTTTACTCATAAATGATTGAGCCCTACATCATAAACTGAGAATAAACCACGGCTTTTACACATTTGGCTTGAAATTTCACCATATTGTGTCCAGTGTCCCCCTTTTCTCTGCATATCTGTCTTTGTGAACTGTGGTCTCAAAATGATAAAACTGTTTCCTTGCAGATATGTCTCGAACAGAAGCACATGAACCAAAACGGGGATCGGCTGATAACGGAAAGAAAGTAGACGTGATCGACCTGACGCTGGACAGCTCCTCAGAAGACGAGCTTGAAGATGAGCCTCCTCCTAAAAGGGCCTGTCCTTCGCTGTCACCCGTCTCTCCGCCCCCAAACAAGGGGTGAGTGTCGTAACCACAGAAAGGAAGAAAGATCAGCATAAACTCATTTAATTCTGTGGTATCTGTCAGATCTTGTGCGTTATTGCCCCTAATATTATGCAACATATTTTCCTACAGAGTACTGAACCTACACAGTCAGCCTTCGCCTGTGACCAGAGCTCCCAGCATGCCCCCTGTGGAGACCA
Source organism: Scarus forsteni (assembly GCA_036419115.1). NCBI lineage: Eukaryota > Metazoa > Chordata > Actinopteri > Labriformes > Labridae > Scarus > Scarus forsteni. Next base: position 5,214,327 of record JAZDUH010000245.1, on the reverse strand, counting down.
GTTACATTCCTCCTCCCCCACCTCTCATCCAGGACTACCGCCACTATTATCACTCGACGAGTGACCTGCCAGGTAGAGCCACAGTCAGCTGGAAAGATTTTACTGTCTGTAAAACTGTGATCCAAAAATAACTTTACAAATGATCACTTAAGAAAGGCTCAAAGTGAGTGAGTCATCTGTTTTAAAAAAGCCCACAGCAGTAAGACTCGTATTAGAAATGTAGAAAACATGGACACTGGCTCTGATATGAATCACTGCATCATTATTACCTGTGTATGTGTTTGCACTACAGCCAAGCACACATGTTTAAGCCAGTGACTAAAGTATTACAGAAATCTGTCTTGTGAGTGTGATCATTTCACAGCGACAATACAAATAAGACAAATTATCACAGTTATTACTCCAAATTATTACTGCCACAGTGTAGGTCTGGTACACGGTGGGCTGCACAAAGGCTTTGACACAGATGATTATTGCTGACATTGTTTTCCAAATCTTTTCATTGTTTTAATGCACAATACAAACAGTAATGTGAAAATGTGACAGCTGAGTAGATTCTGGTAAAATGAGAACAAAATAATCCCATCCCACCCTTCCCTTTTTGATACACTTATCCGGCACATGACAAAAGAACTTTGGGACTTACAAAGTATTTTTAAAAAAATCAGCAGACTGAGCCGCTGATTGTTTTTCCAATCAGCGGCTCAGTCTGGTATAAATGTAAACTATGTGCCATTAATCAGAAAAAAATAGATTCCGAATTTTGCTGAACTTTCCTGATTGTCCATATGTGGACACTCACATTTTTTCAAGTCTTATAACATGTAAGACATCCTTCAGTCACTGCGTCTGTGTGGGAGGTAGAATAGATCTCCATCTTACAAGAATTTTTTGACAAGAAGTGTGGCAAAGGCCATGGTGTCTTTTTGTGTGGTGGAGAGGCTTAAAAATGTTTATTATTGCATCTTGTCAGTACTTTACCAGTATTGAGTAAACCCATGGAGCCTCCTCTTTCTCTTACAGATCTAAACTTCTTCTCCTTCCTCCAAGGCGACAATCATCAGGTGAACTTCCTTAACTCTGATCTTTAGGAGAATCACTTTGTAGTAGTTCATGTCATGTTGTGGTAATGCTCCCTCTCCTCTTTTCTTTTAGCATTACAACATGGTGATGGCTGCCGCAGCGGCGGCTTCAGCGTCAGAGGATCCAGACCTGCTCCTCAACCGCTTCCTGCCTTACGGCTCCTCTCAGATGTTGCGGGAGCAGCCCGGCACCCCTGGGAGCAGCACACTGGCAGCCACCAATGGAGGCAGCAACAGCGGCAGCACCAGCAGTTTGGTGTCTTCCAGCAGTCTACGGGATCGGGACAAAGACAGAGACAGCCACTCGCTTTCAGGACTGTCGAGGTCCTCGGTGGAGGCTGCAGCGGCGGCCATTTACGGCTCCATGTCTGACGTTATCTCTCTTGACTAGACCCACTCAGAACTGAAAGACAAGTGAGACCTGAACAAGGGAGCTCTTTGTAAATAAGGAAGAGGAAGAAGAAAGAATACAGTGCTATGTACAGAGAGGAAAATCTATTTTCAATTTTACTTATCATATGTATATAAACTTAGGACGCTTCTTGTCCGGTGAGTTACTTCAGTTGATATTTTTCTGTGAATACTGAAGACTTTTTCACACCTCTTCATGTGGTCCTTTGATTATATTGTACCTTTTGTACCTGGTTTTTACAGTTTTGTTTGATATTCCATGTCAACGGCATTATTTCAGTCAAATGTTATGTGCACACAACCCAATGAGGTGACACCTTATGGAACATTGTCGTTAAGAGTATAAATAAAATGGGCATTGTAATATTAACTTATACAAAAGGCAAGTCACAGCAGAACAGGAGCACATGGCACCCTTTCTGTCCAAGGTTCTGACAACAGAAAGATCCGGTGATTGTTGCCATCACTGTAGATTTTTCTGTACGACATTCATGCTGTGGTCATGTTATTTTTAAGAAATTATTTATAATGTAAGTTATGTTGGATGTATGGTGTTTTTTAAGAAGCATTCCCTCTGCCTCTAGGAACTGTTGCCACTAGAAATGCAAAACGCAAACGCTAGATCCTTCTGTTGTCATAACTCTTCCCTCTTTATGCTTGTTTTAGTCAAACAACACACAGGTCAGACTACACCTGGAAACACAGGTAAACTGGGAGTGTATCAGTATTTGTAAAACCAGGCTTTTTAATGTGTGAATGATTGGCATTAGCCTGCAAGCAGCCTCCTGTGGTCATGACACAGATTGGACCGTAGATACACAGCTAACATTTGCAAAATAGAGTGATTTTCTTTTAAACTACATGTGTTTTATTTTTTATATAACACTCAAAAATATATATACACAGAAAAAAATCATGACAAGGCTAGATTCTGGTCCACTTTAGGTTAAACTGAGAGGCTAAAACTGTCCAGAGAGTGCTGCAGGTGGTTAAAAAAAAAACATTTCATCATGTCTTTTTATTTGATTTAGCTCTTGCTGTTTTACATAAAGGCTGCGTGGAGCAAGTAACGTTCACAGTTGCAGTAAACTCTTCAAGGGTAGTTTTCAGCTTTGCATGTCTGCAAATTACCTGAAAGCTCATTATTTAAGTGCTATGCTGTTTTAGTGAGGCTACGGGGATAAGTAGCATCTGTTTTAAATGTATTTTCCACAGCCTATAAGTGAACTGTGATAGCTACGTCTCTGAGTGGATCACAAAAACGCATTTTGGCCCCAGAAGTTGGATCTATTGAAGTCATCATGGACGCCTCCTTCCCCTTTATTTTCTTGACTTGTGCTTACAATTAGGATTATTTATTATCATATATATTTTCAGCATTTGTTTGATTTGTGGATATGCATTGCTGTCATTGTATGTGATATTTCTTTTGTAATTATATAATTAATGCTATTTAAAGATGTCATTGTTGCTTGACACGCATTGTAACATTTTCTGTTTTCTCTGTCTGTTTTACTATCAGATGATGTCAATAACTCAATAGAGGCTTTGGTCATTTTGAACCGCTTCAAGGTCTTCTGTGCTGTTTGATATTTGTAAGAATTAAACAGATATTAGAAAGAGCATCTTTGTAGTTGTTCTAAGGACAGTGCTCATTGAGGTTCATGTTTTTTCCTGTCATGGTGGTTATTTGACTTTAACTTTTTGATTGCATGAGCAAGTAACTGCACAAGTTGCTTGTTGCACATTCATAATGAGATATTCACCTAGATGAATATAAAATCAGCTGCTCTGCTCCTCATAATTGAATTAATCTACTTCTGTTATGCATTAGGTTTTTCTATTTTAACTCTGATATTGTCTCATTCTTGAAGACCAGAGACGATTGGTGTTGTGAATCGTTTGGGGTTAAACTTCATTTTGGACTGATGGATCTGTGCTTCCTCATTACTGGCCTTTGTTTGGACCTGTTGTTCCAATATTTATCACCACTGCCGAGGAGGTTTTATTTGCCAGCATTTATCTATTTGTTTGTTTTTCTTTGAGCAAGGTAACACATGTTCTTCACGGATCGTGATGTTGGTCTGTGCACAAAGAAGAATTGATAAGGTTTTGGCAGCGATCCAGGATTTTTGGATGGATTTGGTAACATTGTGAGATATGGCAGTTTTTCTTATATTCATTAATTACTTAAAGTTTTCTCTGTGGATTTGGATGAAATTTTAAGGGAATGTTTTTCATAGCACAAGGAAAAAGTGATTCAGTGTTGCTGGTGATCTGAATGCAGATATTCTGATCTAATATTTTTTAAGGATACGTTAACATTGTTAGACAAGGCTGTTTTTCACATTTTAACTCAGCTTTAAATGTCAGAAATACCGTGGCAGAGGTTTGAGCTGTATGAGCACCTCCTGCCTTTGTTATACAGTGGTACAAAAGTGTGCAAAACTAACCCAACAGACTGGTTGGATTAGTTTTATAAAACACCAGTAAAAAAAAAATCTTCAGGGAATTTAAATATGCATTAATATCATTAATGCATATTTTCATGAACATCAAATACATTTATGACAAGTTGTCAATTTATGAAAATATTCACAAGAAACATTTAAATGGCCAAAAAAGTACTGTAGACCCAGACTCTCTCCATAGACACCAAACTTAACCCTATAACGCCAATTGTATCATATTTGATACATACTTTTATAATACCTCTTTCTAATCAATTTGATCAACAAATTACAAAAAGAACATCTGAATACAATCAGATAAATGGTAAAAATGTCCTCAAATGTATTATCAGTTGCCAAAAACACCAAATGTATCAAATGAGATATGAAAAATCTGTATGTTGAATTTTATGGACATTTTGATTTTATGGATTTTAGCAGAAAGTGAAACAAACATTTCAGCCCCCAAAAACTAGAATTTTCTGGGTTAACCTGCAGTGCTTCCCACTGAGCATTTTTGGGTCTATTGTAAGATTGAATATGGGATATGCTAAGAATGATTCCTTCACACACCCTCAGCTTATACTATTATATGTCTAATTTAAGTCTAATTGAAAAGAGACGTCAAATAGACATCTAGTCTAAAAGTGTTCTACCAGTGGTATAGAAGTGAAAGTTTTTCTAAAATTAGACTAGACCGCTAATAGACACCTTCATTGTCTAAGTCGATACCTGGGTTTATATTTGGTATAAGCATGACTGTCAGATAAATGTCTAAAATGTTGACGTCTAAATTTAGATGTCTATTGTACGTGATTAAAACTTCTAGATGTCGAATATACATTTAGTCTCCATTTAGACGTTTAAAAAACTTTGATTTCTATACCCCTGGTAGACCAATTCTAGACTAGACATCTAAGGAACATTCAGATGCATATTAGACATGTAATAGACCTGAAAGTGCTTGGTGGGAAGCCTGAGTAAGGCCTGCAGGATCTCTCTCTTACATCATGACGGTGCTCTCCCCAACTTCCAATCAGATAGGCCAAGCTAAAGCCAGATCTGCAAATGGAAAACACTTAAAGGATGTCCAAAGTAGAGCATACCTCAATAAATGCACAGCAAAATGGCCAAAAGGAGAAGTCAGAAAACACTTTATAGAATTATACAAGTATTATAAGAACTGATTTTTTGTGAATGTCAAATGAGAGTTCCTGTATTGAAGCATTTTTATAATTAACATTTAGATTTTTATCAACTAAGCAATTTTGAGATAGTTTTATGAATACTATCTTTATTTGACAAAAGACTAAGTCGAGGCCACACTCCTTTTCATTTAATTTTTTAAAATGTATTATTCTATTTATTAAGAGAGATGTAGAAATATTGAGAGGCAGAGGGAAAAGGGACTAAAATAAGAATTCATGACTGTAATACATTTATAGATGCCCAGACCATGAATTGGTCTTTATCATATTGCTGAATATAAATGAAGTAGATGATAACCGCTTGAGATGAGGCTCCTCATTTTCAAAAGGGTTCTCTTTCCTATACAGTTGTAAAGGTGATTATTATGAAGGTTATAGCAACATAAAAGCATGGATGGATTATTCTAATATTATTAACTGCTTTAATGATTGAGGAAGCAAAGGGGCTGCTGTTGGTAGTCATACTTACAGCAATTTACAGTATACAAGCATACAAGGATGTTTATTGGTCATTATGTAACAGGTTGCAAAATGAAATCAAATCTTGGTTCCCTTTTGATTTGTTAATTGATTGTAGAAAAACATACTAGTAAGTAAACAATTCCTGCCTAAGTTATCCTTTGGGGATGTCCTTGGTCCCTGTTTTTGAATCTGCCTTCATGAAACATAATTGACATTTGTCAAGAGATTTTCTATAAAATATTTACTCTTAAAGGGAGGACAAATATGGATTTCACCTGGATTTAACCTAATTCTTTAACAAAGACCTTTTTAAATAAAGATTTAACCCTTTGAATGACAGGTTGTCATGCCACCATGTTTAAGAATGAACAAAGGAAAAGATTTTTTTTTTTTTCAAAACAGGTTAAGTCATCTTTAATTGTTACTACCTGGGCTAAAGTGGTTAGCAGGAATGCTGATTTTTAGGCATTGTTCTATTTGTGGTGTGTCAAATACTCACACTCATGCTTGTGGTCAAAATGACATCAACTCCAATGCAAAATGCCTGATTAACACCAAGATATAATAAAATATATGTATCATACTCTAATGGAGGTAAGCTCAAAGTTACAGTGTGACTGGGGTTCATTGACACATCTTTTTCTCCCAATGGTCCAAGTGTAACACTTGTCAATATTTTAGATTTGCTGCAGGAGCAGAGCTTAAAATAACAAGATAGAATATAGGCGAATAGAATAGGCTACCTGATTATTGTCATTTTCAACTGGTATGCAACAAAATTAGGGAGAGTGCATCTCACATACAGTGCAGAATAAATCATACAGTAAATAATAATTGCCAAAATGTATGCCATATGCACAAACAGAAAGTTATCAAAGAACAAAAAGCTTGTCAGATGCTCACAACAGTCTCTTAAAGCTGATGAAGTATCACCCAGCATTTCTTAAAATTATAGACAAATGTTGAATTACAAATTCTCGAAGCAGAATAAACATATACATTCATCAATACACAGGTAAAGAACAGAATCAAATTAAAAAATAAAATAAAATAAAAAAATTAACAGAATCAAATTAAAAAATAAAATAAAATAAAACAATAAAATCAAAGCTAATAGCAAGGCATTTAAAGGCACTCTAAATTCAGTAATCTTCTCAAATGTTATACGAGTGCACCCACATTTATTCACATAGGGACACCCTTCCATAAAAGATATCTCCTCATTCAAATACCACCAGTCTCTGCGTGCTCTCATACAGTGACTTCTCTTTCTGGTTTGTATTAATCAGGATTTGCAATGTCACAAAATAGTTTTTAGGTTAACTCTTGAAAAAAACAATTGCAGGTCTCTGATTTTCCATTTACATTTGCAAATGTTAAATTATTCCAATAGTATGATTTTGTTCACTTCAGTAGAAATATCATTAAATACATTATCATTGTACAATAGAACCTGCTGGTCTTCTGCTGTTCTGCTAATCATTACATTTTCTAAATTTAGCCAGTTTTTCACATTATGGAAAAATCAGGATTAATTGAGCATGAAAAAAACAGATGCTCAATTGTTTCGGGTTCTTTACCACATAAAATCCAGTTGTCCACCTTGAAATTAAATCTCCTTCTGAGTGTTTGAGACACAGGATTATATCCACTGACAATTTTACGTAGGACTTCTTTAACTTTTGGTGGTATTGGTCATTTGTATCACCCAGCAATGAATCGCCAAACCATTGGTCGCGCGATTAGTACGTCATCGCGTCGAATATGACGTTTTTAGATAGCGGCGCCGTTTCAGACTGGAATGGGAGCTAGCGATTTTTCCCATATTTTGTTAGTTTAATCCGTGAATGGCGCCGAAACAGGACCCGAAACCTAAATTTCAAGAAGGTAACATGTTGCTTATTTTCTTCTCTGATTGATTTGAGTCGTTGGCCCGCGCTGCAGCCCCTGAAAGCTCAAGAATATCCCCCAGCCCTGAGACCGACACAATCAAGCTAGCGGTGTTAGCCTTTATTGTTGTTGCACAGAGCAGCTTTAGGTAATTTCTTGCAGCTTTGAAAATGAAAGGTTGGCCTTTTTTAAACTAAATGTTGTGTGGTTGGCAATTGCATTTCCGTAAAGTACATGGTACTAATGTATGCGTCTTTTAAGACTCCCAGAGAATCAGAACGCAGCTTCATTCATGCAGCGTTAGCTCTCACAGGCTTCACCGCCCACCTCTGCTGCACTGGAAGCTGTTAGCAGAGCTCTGACCGGCCTGTTGGAGGCTGCCAGGCTGCCACAGTGCCAGGCTAAAACTGCACTGTGGTGGGAGAGAAACTCAAACCATGCTGACAAATGCATTGATAGCACTTAAGCAGAAGTGGAAAATCCATGGGTCCACATCTAATGACTTTAATGTACACTAATATAATTGTCCTCAGTCTGAAGTGCACACAACAATGTCTGTGTGCAGGTCAGACAGGGATGGATCTTTAACAAGGGCCTCAGATTTTTGGGACAGAGACAATGAGCGCTTGTTCAATCCCCCAGGAAAGCTCAAACATACCCTGTTGTTTTTCTAATGTAGTTTGCATTGTATGAAGTTCAAGTCTGTAATTTATTTCTAGTACTGTTTGGTCAAATTGATCATGTCTTTTTCTAACTTATTTGTACTTCTGTGATCAACTTATTGTAAGTTTTAACCCTTACTGTGACACTGCTGAAACATGTATGTCAAACTGGCACATAAGCCACAGGAGCAGTAATAGCTGGTATACTATTGTACAGTTGGGACCCTTGTTTCTAAATCAACAGCGCCTTATTTTACTTTATTTTAATATATTTGTTATTTTACAGGACACTCAGATGGTCAAAAGATTGATTAGCGATTCCTTGTCCTAATTTTCCAAATTGCTTTATCTCTTACAAGCCAGAATAAAAGGTTAAAATCTACATTAAATGATGTTCAACATGCAAATTGTATAAGTCAACAGGGGTATACCATTCCAAACAGCACATGATGTATGCCAGTGATTATCAGGGTTAGTCCAATGCTCCTGTCATTTGGTTTTCTGTCACAAATCACCTGCCACTGTGGCAGGCATGTAAAGCAAGTTCACTTGCCGCCATACAAAGCCATCGTCAAAGTTGGTCCATGTTTCCAACCCTGGTGCTTATTGCCCTTTGTCATTACTTTCCTGGTAACATTTTTTTTATTTAGCACAACAGGTTAAAAGACTACAACCTCCTGCAATCTGTCTAATCTGAACAATTTGTGCAGTTTGGACTTTTCTCTTTCCCTGTCATGCTCAGACTTTGGCTGTAGATGTGTACTTTTCAGTTTTTTTCAATTACAAATACTTGAATTGCAGATTTAATCTTTATACAACATCAGGAATTCACAAATCAAGGGATCAGTATTCCTTTTAGCTTCATGGTTATTTATCAATAACGTATCATCACTGTTGAAATAGTCTGCCAAGTATCATTATGTTTAAGGCAGTCTGTCCTATAAGCATTGATAAGACTATTCTTCTCCTAATCATAAAGGTATCAGCTGATATTGGAACAGTTGTTGAGTCTACAGTGCCATTTGTTTTTATCTGAACTGCTCTTGTTCTCATTTCATTTCATTTCACTGACACTCTGTTTAGGTGAAAGAGTGCTGTGTTTTCATGGGCCATTGCTCTACGAAGCTAAGGTAGGCCACAGTAGTCACACTGTTCCCCTGATAATACAAATCACTTTTGTGTCAAGTTTTTATCGTAAACTAGGAACTCTTTCCCTTTTTGCAGTGTGTTAAGATAAACATCAAGGACAAACAGATCAAATACTTTATTCATTACAGCGGGTGGAATAAGAAGTAAGTTTAGAGTTTAAACTAATCAGGTATCATTCAAATCAAGATTTATGCAGCAGCAAGTGATTTATTTTTGTTTACATGTTTTCATCTCCAGCTGGGACGAATGGGTTCCTGAAAGTCGAGTGCTTAAGTATGTGGACAGTAATCTGCAGAAACAGAAAGAGCTTCAGAGGGCCAATCAGTAAGTCCACATCATCCCCTCCTCCTTCTTTTATGTTCAAGCCTAATTGTTGCATTTGGAGGCCAAAATGAAATGATTTTTGTGACCAAGTAGTAAACAGAGATGAAGCTCAAGCATGTTGCCGCTGTTAGGCCCAAACCTCTTATGTGTCTATTCCTTTAGCCTCATTCCATTGTCATCACAGGTCCTAATATTAAAGTTATAGAGATGAACAAAATTAAACACATGGTACGTCCTGAAAACAGCTCACATATGTCAGTGACAAACAATCATGGATGACCTGTTCGACTCCATGTGCTCTATCTTGATCAACCATCAACAGAAAAGACAGCATTTTACATAATTCATACTTTTAGACCAGCTAAACTCATTTTAATATCAGCTAGATGCTGCTGTATCAATCAACATCATTCCTGTCCAGGTTAGATTTATTACAAATAATTATTTAAATATCAGACTGATCTCTCTAGCCATGGTTGTATTGAGTATAGATCTACATATATACATATAGCCATTTGTTGACATGAGGACCCTCTTGAAAATGAGATGCCAAATCTCAACTGGTTTAACTCTAATAAACTTATATTGAACAAATATGGTGCTATACATATTAAGATTGACTGATTTAGTGTATATTCAACAGAGACAAAAGTGATTTAAGTCCCTTTGTCTCTGCCTGGATGGGTACATCTCTGGATGTTTGTATGTGTATATACAAATATATTTATTCTGTATTTGTATATACAGTATGCATGTATGTGTATCTATGCAATGAAGAGTATGGCTTCAGGCTATTCACTCTTAAAGTGTCTTAATATAAAACTTGTAATGAACTGGTGCAATAAAAAAACCATTGATAAAATATTGATGATTAATGGTCGCCATTATGTATGATCTCATTTTAAAAAACGTTCTGTTGGTCACATTGCATATTGGTTAGTTGGTTTTATACAATTTTAACGAAATAATTTGTAAGCAGAACAATACAGTATTTCTTCATTCAGTGGTCGAGCATTTTTGTCATTTTCTGAAAAGTGGCAGTTTCTGAGATAAGAGGTTTTTGCCTGACAGTGCAATTTTTTTTTTTAGTCGTCATCAAACTGTGAGGAGTTAGAACCAGTTAGAAGATGTACTGAAAGTTGTGTTCAAACCTTTCCATGATTTACATTTGACAAAATCCACTGTTGACTTGTAAATCATGTCGTCTTTTCTTGCTTTGACCATTTTTTTAACCTTTGGTAACTCAGAGACCATTATGTAGAAGGGAGAATGAGGGGTGCTGCACCGAATAAGAAGATACCTGCTCCACCGCAGAAAAATGACGTGTGAGTGCAAATCAATAAACCTTTTCCTTCTGTGAAGTCTTTCACCTGCTCGTCATTATTTTTATTAAACATATTTTCTACTATTACAGGAAAACCAAAAAGAACAAACAAAAGAGTAAGTTTAAAGTTTTGTGTATCTGAAATGTTGATACTGGTTAAATTCAGATCCTCATTGCAAAAAATATACTGATCTACAGGTTTGCTCTCATTACATCAGACTGTTGAATGACTTTTTGTCATTTAATAACAGCTTTTGCTTCTGTGCCATGCAGCTCCTGGGGCAGGAGAAGGGACGAGTTCAGGAGGAGAACCAACCCACCCTCCTCGGAAAAAGAGGGCACGTGTTGACCCTACAGTTGAAAGTGTAAGCACAAATACCTACTCATTTGCTTAAGAAGTTTTTCCTCTTTGGTTGATGGCGTCTGAATATTGAATTAAGTGCTTGGATTAAAAGAAGCTCAAAGAAATTAAACCAAGTCAAGCATTAACATCACATGAAGTTTAGAGACATGAGTTAGCTCGCCCCCATATCCTCTTTGTAGTAGAAAGCCCTGCAAACTGCGTAGCTGCTCCCAATAAGGTGCATATATATAACACTTGTCCACCATTTTGTTTTCTGGGTGAGTGTCACAAATGAGTGAGAACAGCCGTTTAAAGCCGTCTTCCTGGTTTGGGCTGCAAACAACATGAAACAGAAGTCACGAGTTAAGTAAATACATTGTGAAATGAAGTTGAAATATTCAGGAAGGCTTTACATGCCTTCAAACCAATAAAACACAAACAAAACCCAACCTCTGCGTGACATTCCCATTCATTAATGTAACTGAAGGAAAATAAATTAAACCTAATCAGTCATTAAAGACAAAAAAATCCAAGATAACAGATTTGTGTTATGGTGAAAACCATTTGTTCACACCACTTATGGCACCAACTTCCTGATGACTTTTGACACTAAAGCACCTGAGTATATAGCCTCACTCATAACTTCTCATGACCCACTATCCCCTCCTGGTGCTCAAATGAATCCCCAAATAAAATAAGAAATCTGGCAAGAGATTTGTATTTAAAAAAAAACACAATTTTAGTACTAAAATCAAACATATTGTACCTTTAAAGGGCCTGTGTCCACAGCTGCTGTTTATTAATGTCTTTTTTTTTTTCTTTTCATGATTATGACCACCTGTCAAACTGATTGGCTTGCAGCTTCACAGCCCTGTTTGTAACAACAGTGTGTGCATTCTGACACCGTTTATCAGTATTAACCTCTTTAGCAATCTGAACATCAGTATCTAGTCTGTTGGATCAGACATGCAGCCAAGCCTTCATTCCCCGAATGCATTAATGAGCCTAAGTGGTGCATGACCTGTAGCCAGTTCACCTCCGGTCCTTTCTTGGACCACTTTTGATAGATGCTGACCACTGCAGACAAGGACCACCCCACTAGAGCTGCGGCTTTGGAGATGCTCTGACCCAGTCTAGCTGTCACTATTTGTCCCTGCCCATTTTCCTGTTTCTAACATCATATTTGAATATATCCCACCCACCAACCACCATGATGAAGAGACAATCAGATCTTCACTTCAACTGACAGCAGTCATACTGTTCAGTTGAAAACAGTTCAACTTTTGGAAGAGCAGCGTCGCACTTGTTAATATGTTCTGACCAATCAGAATCAAGAGGGAGCAGGATTTCTTGACTATGTTTAATTTTTCCAGGCAATACATGAGTGAGTAAGAGAAATATGACACACAAAGCGATTTTAGCAGCCGAATGACTATGAAGTAACCTCTTATTACTAGGCAACCATAAACACTTGTGTGAAGCACTCTTAGTTTGAGGTTCAAAGAGCTCCCAATAGCAAAAGCTCTGCATGTGGACACAAACCCGAACTCCGTAAACACCATTCTCATTTCCTAAAACTTGTTTCCATTTAGGAGGAGACATTTATAAATCGAGTTGAGGTTAAAGTAAAAATCCCAGAGGAGTTAAAACCGTGGCTTGTGGACGACTGGGACCTGATTACACGACAGAAACAGGTAAGAAAACATTTACCTTTACTACTTACGTAACTTTGTCATTTTTCGTTAATGCACAACATGTTTATTCTTTTCTATATATATCTTCAGCTTTTCCACCTCCCTGCCAAAAAGAACGTTGATGCAGTTCTTGAAGATTATGCAAACTACAAGAAATCTCGAGGGAACTCTGACAGCAAGTAAAAAACATTGTCACAACTTGCCATTTTTGACTAAGATGTTATTTTCATTCTTTATAAGCTACTGAAGTTCACGACTCAGAGAATTAAGAAATGCTTGGTTGTCCCTTTGTATCATAGAAATGTAACTAACTTATCCTCTGTTTCTCAGGGAGTTTGCAGTAAACGAGGTGGTCGCTGGGATCCGAGAATATTTCAATGTCATGTTGGGGACACAACTCCTTTACAAATTCGAGAGGCCGCAGTATGCAGACATCCTGGCCAACCATCCTGATACATCTATGTCACAGATCTATGGAGCTCCTCACCTACTAAGACTTTTTGGTAAAAAAAAAAATAATAATAACAGCACATGTGCCATCATTCTGCTGCAGGACTGAATGCCCTGTAACTGCACACCTTTAGCTGTTCTTCAGTGTAACAAGAGTAAGCAAACGCAGTTATGAAGACAAACCACTTAAACTGTGTCTGCCACTGTAACAGCTGCTGGGGAATTATTTATAATAATATGTTAGGAGGTTTATAACGATTTAGCAACATTGCTCTGTTTGGTACATAAGGAGTCCCCAACCACTTACATGTGAACGGTGTTGATGCGAGCTTACAGAATTTTCTGTCAAGACTGTAAGAAGAACAACATAATAGCTTTTTAATTCAGAAAAAGAAAGTCATTTCATCTAGATGTAAAAGTAGGCATTTTTTAGGCTATGGATATTGGTGGTAATGTAGACAAGATTGCTCATACATGTCCTAGTTTTGCACCTCGTCCAAAATCATCTGGAGAAACAGACGGAGTTGACACAGCTGTAGGAATGACTGAAAGTGTTGAAGACACGCTGATAGGAGTGTGTATTTTGAGGAATCTGGAGATACATATCCCAATACATGAGTGACAATACAATATACAGTGCTTAACGAATTTATCAGATCACCATCCAATGTAAGGTGAAAGCCACAACTGCCCTAAATTAATAGCACTGATAATTAACGACATCATTTTGAAGTTTCTGTGGTTAATACAGTAAGAGGCCTTTCAGCTAATTAACAGCTTTAATGCTAAAATAATAATTGTTTTTCCATTAATTTATAAATTTACTGTTTTGCAAAAGAATTAAATGTATTAAAGTTATTTTCTTTAATCTAAACAGAAAAATTCATTTTTATGGTTAAATGTTTTGCTTAATTAATTTTTTTTAAATTTTTTAAAGTGTGAGACGGCTCGTATTTGGGCCTAAGAAGATTAGTTCAGTTTAAAATGTCAAATTCCTGATCAAAAAGTATGTTTGATATCAATAGCATTTTCAGTTTTGAACAAGTGTATGAAATATTTCTAATATATTTGTTTTCTTGTTTTTAGGACTGTTTGCTGGATACATTTGTTAAGCTTTGTATATCATAATATGTCATGATGCTAATTACAGGACAGTGTATCATGTTTTTTTCTATTCAGACGTCTTTTGATTTTCTTTTTTATTGCATTGAAAAATCACAATGTTGTAATTATAAAATTACAGTTTCTTTATTTATAAAATGCCCTGGCCAGCATTTCCCCACTTCCTTTTGGCCCCCCAAAGAAGGACACCAGAGGGTCTTAAGGGGGCGTGAGGCTCTGTCAGCTTTGGAGTTCTCATGATTTGGTTTAAATATCTTTTCTAAAACAATGATAACACACTAAAGGCACATACATGTCAAGTACCTTTTGTTTTAGGCCATCTTTCTCATAGTTTTATAAATGAAAACTGATGTTTGTTTTGCTCAGAAATATCTTACATTTTTTTACATGTAGGTCTCAGGGGAGGCTCAACTCTTTTTGGGTACAACAGGGAGGGGCTGCTATCAGACATGACTAGGGCTGCCACAAATGACTATTTTGATAGTCGACTAGTCACCGACTACTTTTGCTATTAGTCGACTTGTCACTTCATGCATGAACTGCAGCATACTGCACCAGCATGCAGCTGGTGGCCCAAAACGCTTATAATGAGCAGACCTGGCAACTTTGGTGCCTGTGTAGTTGTGCATGCGCCACATACATGAGTGTGTTTCGGGGTGTGTTGGTTTGATTCCTGCAGGTGTGATAACCAGAAAGCAGGACAGATAGGCAGACAAGACAGCAGAGGTACAGCGGCAGTTTTGAGAGAAAACACACCTAAAAAACAAAACAACTAGTCGACTATTAAGTTAGTTGTTGACCATTTTGATAGTCGACTTAGTCACGACTAGTCGACTAATCGTGGCAGCCCCAGACATGACATGACAAAAGTATCAGGAACCACTGATATTAAACATTGTCCCTGAAATACTCATGTACTTTGTCCCACTTGTACCAGTAATATCGGTAAATGTAAACATAGAGAGAGAGCCAGATGTGCTATTATAAAAACAGAAGTCCAAAGTTTCCTTCATTTTTTTAAATAATAAAATACAACAGTATTGCACTGAAAATATCAAAACAGCATTGTGCCAAACTTTGAGTGTATTGGTTTTTCTCACATCCCTAAAACCTTAAAGTCCACAATACGTACAGTGACACAACTGCCACCATTTATTGAGCTATCTGCCTGTTTAATGAGCCAAGTTCATGAATAACAAACTCTGAGCCCAACATTAGATACACCAACAGCTCATGATGGAAGTATTCAGACACTCGTGACAGAAATCAAAAAATATAAGCATGTAAACATATCTGACTGAAGTAGAAAACTGTATTATTTTCAGAGTAATGAGAAACTGAGGTGATTTCAAAGATCTGCTTTGTGTGAATTTCTTATTTCTTTGCTCTCTAAAGTGAGGATCGGAGCGATGCTGGCGTACACGCCGCTTGATGAGAAGAGCCTTGCACTGCTGCTGAGTTATCTACAAGATTTCCTCAAGTGAGCACTCATTCAAGTTGTTTTAAACCAAGGTTTTCATCTCTTATTTTTCTAAAACTGAATGTGAAAAATGTCTCTCTGTTCCAGGTATCTTGTAAAGAACTCTGCTTCGCTCTTCAATGCGAGTGACTATGAGGTCGCCCCTCCTGAGTACCACCGAAAGGCAGTCTGAGGTTTTATATTGTAGAGTGTGAAGCCTTTGTGTGCTCACGTTTGGAAACGACTTTCTTAACTGTCGATGTGATTTCACAAAAAGCCTTCAGAGTGCAGATTGTGCGAGATCTGTCGGTTTATTGTGGAGGAATCAGAACGAGATGTCACACTAATTCCCAGACAAATTCATTTTCTTTCATTTGGAAAGCTGCCGAGTATGCTCTCCCTGTATTGGTATGTTTTTGAGTACCACATTTTAGTTTTCATCCAACTTTTTATTTTGTCCCTTTGTTTACAAAGATGTTTGAAAAAGGAATTTCATCACAATTCTATTTTTGTTTCCTGTTTCAGTTCAGATGCTGGCTAAATTTGTCTTGTAGGCTGTCAACATTTTCTAATAAAAGTTACTCGTACTATAGTTGCCAATCTGCTTCATTGAAGTTTATGTAGGATTGTGTTAACAAGCTTCTCCAGAAACTGTTGCATTCAGCTTGTTTTCACACACTTGATCATATCAACCTGGGCCTTAATGCACGAAACATGGAAAGAAATGCCTGAGTGCATTTAGACAAACATACGTTTGGCCATTAAATAATGAGACTGTGCCTAGGAGGATAAACCACGTGGTTCACAGCCACTCAGTGTTATGTATTAAAGGTTGAGCATTCAGGCACAGGTGCTTTGAGTTTGCAATTACTGACATCTTAAGTTTGCCGCTCACCTCTGATTTAAGTGCATATGTTTTTGTTAAAACAGAAAATAAGCATAGGTGTGTGCCAAAGTTGTCCCAAAACTCCTGATCAAAAGGAAAATGAAAGTAAATTGGTTAAGACTCCTTCGAGCAAATTCAAGGACACAACTTTTTTTTTATGTGTATTTTGGGCATTTTGTGCCTTTATTGATAGGAGAGAGAAAGTGGGTAGGCTTGTGAAAGGGGGTGAGAGAGGAGGGGAAGACTCTGCAAACTGGTGACAGGCTGGACTCGTACCCGGACCGGCAGAAGCAAATACATGGGGTGCCTGGTTGCTAACCACTCCACCAAACCAACCGACACACAACTTTTTTAGGGTGTGATTGTAAAGTGTTTTAGCTAAAATTAGCTGAGCCGTCTCTTTATTAATAGACATCATTGTTGCTTTCATTCATATACCAAGTCATTGATTTGAATAATTTGTTGAATGTGTTCAGATTTTTTTGTCGTGTATGGGTGCTCTGAATGCTCATCTTGAACGTCCTCTCTGCCTCCTCAAAAGTCTTTCGTGTCATTTAAGCACATGTGCAGTTGAAGGCTATTTTCTGCTTATTTCTTGGTTAATGTGTGATCAGATGCTCCTGCTGTTTTTTCAATTTTGACAAAAATCTAACGTTCATGTATTTTCTAAAGCCGGGGCAAAACATGCACTTCAATCAGTAGCTAACAGTGAAGTGAAGACATCACTTATTGGAAACTTGCAGTAGTTGTGTGTGAATACCCAACCCTTAAAGGGACTGTAAGGAGTTTCTAAGTAATTACAAAGAAGTCTCACTTTTGGATATATGCCTGATTGAAATACACACTTTAAGATGAGTTTTATAGCATCAAAATAGGTTATCTATAAATGCTATTCCTTAGCCTTCAGGTCGGGTCGAACAGAGTTGGACTGGCCTGGATACTCAACTTCGGGAACAAGACAATTAAAACCAGAGCAAATTTATATTATTCGGACACGTCTTAGAGCACCAGGCTGTTAGTAGAGATATATAGCCTAACAAAGTTACGATACTAAGTTTTCCAAAAATTGCTTGTCACACATGAAAAACTACCGCTACGTAACTAGAAAGAGATACATTACCTCGTCGCTTTGCATCCTGTAAGTTGTTGAAAAAAGAAGTTGAAAAGCAATGCAGAGTTCTGAGGAAGGTCCGAGCTGCATGCTTTATTAGCATCACAAGAAACACACGCTTTGGCTTGCACACGTCGTTTGATGCACTCCACTTGTAGTCAGAAGTAGGAATTTTGAGTTCTAAGTAGGAAACTGCAACTGGAACGTTCCCCGAAGTCTGATTTTCCTACTGGGAACTCGGTGAAACCTCGCCACCCCCCGAGTTGACAATCAAAGATGGATGCCCCCAGTGTGAACAGTTATTTAGCTCCTGTAATAATCAATTTATTTGCACTTCTGACTGGGGTGTGTCACTCTAGATCAGCTGTATACATAGTATTGTTAGACTTATATTTACAAAAATGCTGCCATAGTGATAATCACATTCTTCATGTGATATTTGTGAACAACAATGCAGGGCGTGCTAACAACAGCCAACAATAGCCTGGTAGATCGGCATGTTTTTTTCTGACTTCAACTGGAACGCCGATAAATCGGAGATGATGTCACTCCCGGTTCCGAGGTTACCGGAACGCAGCATTACGACAGTCGCCGCGCGTGCTCATGGGTAGCAGAGTCTTTTCATTGCCGATAATAGATTCTCCTCATAGCACCTTTAAAACACTTAGTGTGACTGAATCACATGGTTTTATCCTCTTCAGTGTAGTCTCTTACCTGGAACATTATTTCTTGGAGAGTCACACATTTCATAGAGGAAATGTGTTGAGTTTTATCCTTAATTTAACAATCACTCTGCATGCTCTTTAAAAAACTGAGGTTTGCTTAAAGGGCAGTGAAAATTTCCTAAGTTTTTCCAAAAGGCAGCAGAGTGAAATCCTGTATGAAAAAGATTTATTTGTGCAGCCACAGTAGACATTAGGGTGCAACACTTGAAAGCTGAAGCTACTTTGACTGAGAAGGCCATAGTTGAACGCAGCTGATACGGATTTACCCTCAGAAAGCCTGTTCTGAGCAGGGGTGAAACAGAGGGGTTGAGAGGCATGCTGATTTCCAATATCTGGATGGATGATTTGGCAGTGAAAGTAAGAACTGAAAAGCACCCAGAGAGCACAAAGCTCCACCAAGGTAACTCATATATTGTTGTTAGATCCATAGTTCCATGATAAAGTTAACATCAAAATAAAATTTATTGACCCTAAACCACACCAAGCACTCAGAATCATGTTGATTTCATTATTAGTTAGCAGGGGTGGACAGTAACAAAGCAGATTTATTTGAGTACTGTTCTTAAGTACATTTTTTGAGCATCTGTACTTGAGTTTTTTTTTTTTGGAACTTATGACTTTTACTTCACTGCATTTAAAAGACAAAAATTCTACTTTCAACTTCACTACATTTCTATAAATGGCCTTGCTACTCATTACTTTTAGGTACAGGTATGAAGTCAGCGGATGAAATTTATTTTCTCTTCTAAAGTGTGATTTGTTCAAGTGGTGTTATCTATATTACGTGCATCCTGTTCCACACTCCAGTCCAGTTGATGGCGGCAATGCACTTTTGAGTTGGTTTGCAAACCGCCATGAAACAACAAAGAAGAAGACGACATGCATGCACTTCTGCGATTGGGCAGGTAAAGGTTGAGCAAACGTCTTATTTTCAAACTCTTTATTCTACATGATCTATAAGCAGGTCAGTGCATTCTGTAGATTGTTTCAGTCATTATGTTCTGTAAGGTCAACGGGAAAATGTACTTTTAATACTTGAGTATTTTCAAAAGCAGGTACTTCAGTACTTTAAAGTAAAAATATGACTGATCAACTTCCACTTGTATTGGAGTAATATTTGAACATGAGTATCTATACTTTGACTTGAGTACTGGCATGGAGTACTTTGTCCACCACTGTTAGACAATTACTAAGCAAAAATGATTGTTCACTAATGGCAGTTATCTGGATCACCACCATAGTCTAATCATTTTTATGTTGAGCCATTTAAAGCATCTCCTGAAAATGTTAGCAGAATCTGTTCAGTAGTTTTTGTGTAACCTTGCTCACAAACAGACAAAAGCATAACCTCCTTGGTGCAGGTAAATATGTTTCTGGGACTTCTAAGTCAGACGTAAAAGGAGTCAAATATGAAAGCTTTAACTTGATGACAAAACTGTTTTTTCCCAGCCTTTCACACCAGCCATATGAATAATATCTTACAAAACCATGCTCAAATGCAGCTCCTTGAACTGTGTAAGGCGGAGGAAGAGTACAATTCTTTAGAACAGCCTATAGAGCATTCACAGAAGCCAAATAAACTTGACTTTGGGGTCAGATGTGCAATGGCACAGTATGAATAGCCTGTGTGAGTGCATGCTTTTCCAGCTGAAATGATACCTGCACACTGGCAGTGAAGTCAAACATTTAAAAGAACCAAACGAAAATCCAAACAGTTGGGTGTTACAGGTGTTAAAGAGGCATCTTAGTTTACTTTGATTTAGTTTCTGAGTGTACGGCTTTAAAGCTGGCCCCTGATGTTGATGGATGTTCTCCTCATGAGAGCTGACTCGTCCTCTGTAAATACACAGCAGGGGGAGACCTTGCACATTAGTCATGGAGGAGTGTGTGTCCCACATTGAAATAGAGACATTTGTTTAGATTGATGAAGACTTAAAATATTACTCATAATTGAGACCAGGTTATCCTTTGAGCTTCTTTGGTTTATTTTGTTAAATCATATTCTTCTTTTCCATCTCTTGTGTCTGGCCTGTTAATCTTTCTTACAACTCTGCAGATGCTTTATTAGGTCCTGACACTGTCCACATTCAAGCTTCTCTTGAGCGAACAGATGATCTGAGTCACACACACAGGCTGCAGGCTGCTGTATTTCTGTTAGTAGTGGTTTATTCCCTGCAGCCAAGATTCCAGCCTTTTTGAAATCACACTCATATTCAGCTTACTCTCAATGGATCGGACATGTGGTCTTGATCTAAACCCTAAAGAGAAACATTCCTTGGCCTGCACTGAAATTCTGCTGCAGATCTTTTATTGCACCACTTAAAAAATGATTTAAAGCACAGTGGTAAATTTGATCAGGCTGTGGTTACATCAACACCTGTGTGATTTTTCCCTTTATGTTGGCTGATATGACGGTGTGGATTCATTCAGCCAGCGTCTCCTGCAGCCAGTGCTGGTGTAATGTCTCATTGATGAAAAGCATGTCGTAACTTATTATATTGTTTTTTTTTTTAATACTGGCACCACATTAAAACCACTAATTCAAAAGCAACACTATACACATGAAAATATGTTGGGGTTGAGTTTGGGGTAAAAAAAAGACACATTTTTCAGAGTGCAGTGTTTGACTCATTAGCATTGATTGGCCTAAAGTGCAGCAAATATGCAGAATATATGTGAATGGATACCACACAAGAGGAGATGCTGAGATTCAAGACACTGGAGACATTGAGAGATTGAGTTGGTGTCATTTGAATTTCTGATAGATCACTGCACTTTTAGGTTTATGTGGCACCTTTCTAACCCAAAAAACAAATCATTTCAAGGGACCAGGGGAAGACTGGTCATGTTGGGAGTCCATGTCAGCTTTATTTATATGGCATATTTAAAGCAGCCAGTGGCCTACCAAAGTCCTTTACAGTAGAATAGGCAGAAATAACAAAAGCAATAAGCAATACAGTATGAATAAATATAAAACCTAATAAAATCAATACCCTGCTAAAGGCCAAGGTGAAGTGTGATCAGTCTATAAGCATGAACACTCATAAGTAGACTTGGGTGTTGAAAAACAGTTCCAAGCTTTTAAAAATGTGATAAATCGATAAGGGCTGTGGGTTTTAGTTAGTTCTGGATGTGGATTCAGATTTTTTCAACATGACAGCCACCATAGATCGGGTTAATAACGTCCATTCAATAAATAAACAACTGACTCATAGGCTTGTCTATTATTTTCTATGGTCTGTGGTTGTTTTATGAGACAAATATGACAACATTTTTGGAAAAACTGTGCATCCCCGTTTACCTCGGAAACAGGATTCCAGTGCTCTGAATGACATCACTACCAAGTTGACGTTATTTGGAGTTCAGTGTTTCTGAGGTTTACCCCACCATAATATCATCTCAATTCAGTGTTTAGGGCATATCCGAGCTAAACAGTGTTAGTTTAGTTTAAGTTAAGTCTTTTGCCAAAAATATTATTCGTTTAAGTCATAATTCAGTCATCTAAATTGTTTTAATTTTACTCTTATTTGAAATTTCACAACATTTTAGTCGACAAAATCTACTGTAATTTAGCCAACTTAAATATGAAGCGTAAATAAAATAACAAATATTTAAGTAATTATTAAATAAAGTATCTAACAACCCTTTACTAAGTGCTATTAAGGTTTGAATGTATAAATTAACAGAAAAAAAAAAACTTTTGTGTGAAATGCAACCACCTTTATTTAGGCTACCTGGCATAGCATCTCAGTTACAATACTAGAATTGACAACAAATTGTGAACCTGCTCTAATTTAATATATAAATTCCTAAAAAGAGCAGCTCTGACTGGATCACTCCCCAACTTATCCCACCACCACGAAGCTAAGGCAGCTGTGATTGGATGTCCCTCTTAACTCATCCAACCTTTCCACACAACCAAAGTTTCTGTGATTGGATATATTCCTAATTTGTCTCTACTTTCTACATGATCAAATTAGGTCTGATTGGATTAGGTCTCTGTCAGACATTTGCATCTAGTTTTTATTTGTTTATGAAAATGGCAATTAATTTAGTTTTAGTTTTTGTCCACATGCAATTTTTTTTTTTTTTAGTTCTAGTCTAGTTTCCGGCCAGGGAAAAGGTTGTTGATGAAGAGAATGATGAAAATAATTAGTCAACAATGTTAACACTGGAGCCAAAGTGGGTGTTACCTGTGGGCTGTGCGCCAAAGAAGCCTCACTGTCGAAGGAGCGACACTTAAAGTGACAGCGCCACGGAATACTATCAAAACAAGGATGATGGACGTCCTGCCTGCAGTGCTTTTTCTCGTGGTGCAGACTCAAGCAAATAGCTCCGCCAAAATAAAGAAGATGCGGTTCACTTGCTTTGTCTCTTATTTCAGTGTTGGCAGTCATAAGAGTAACATGTCATCAAACATCATGCTTGTATCACAGACGTTCCTTTCTGGCTTGACTTGTTTCCAGTGGTTTCCTCTTTTGTCGTCTGGCATCTGTTACTACCTCTGGAGACCAAGCAAAGATGGGATCAACTCATGGCCCCCATTTCCATCTCTGCGGTGTCCACAATGCAGTGCAGATGAAGAATAACAGGAGCTTGAATGTTATGCTTTTAAACGTTAGTGTCAATTCTGCTATTGTCATCATAGCTAGTGTCCAGACAAGTAGATGACAACATCACAATGGAGTCAAAACACCAGAGAAATAACTAAAGGTTTTCAAGGCAATCAGACATCAAGACTTGTAGAATAAATCATTTGTTATTCAGGTACAAGTCTCTCATGATTAAAACCACCTCCCCCCCGCTTTTTTTTTTTTACAAGGAACACAAATAATGCATAACTTGATATGACTCAGCTATCAGATATATATGGCCGATACGACTCCAAGAGAGCGCAGTAAGGATGTTTGTCAAGGGGTATTAGACCCACCCAAAGTTAAAGGATAAGTTTGGTTTCTACAGCTTTCACATTGTTTATAGAATGAAGTAGAACAATATACTCACCCAGAAGGCTTTCTTGATCCAAACAGTGCTTCAGGAGATATTTAGATCCAAAATCGAGCGGTGGACATCCGTATAATGTTAGCGGATGGGGCATGTATAGCCCCGCTCCTAAAACTGCATTAATCGTCCAAAAATTCATTAGTTTCACCAATATTTCATCATGGTCCGCTCACGCTACTCCTCCAAGACTGTCCGGTGTCACTCCACACAAATTTTTGTGACTGTGCTGACCTCTGAACTGAAGACTGCTCTCTGGCCAGCTGTTCTTCTCTTTGCCTCAGCGTCCTCCTTTCGATGAGCTCCTCATCTGTATACTCTGGCTCGAAACTGTAAGGACACCCATCATATTCAAAGTTCTCCTCCACAACATCTTTCATTCGATAGATTTTCGTCCATTTTGCACAAAACTGGAAGAAGAAAGTTGTTGAGTAGCCGGCGGTCGCCCCTGAAACAATGAGCCGTACTGCGCATCTTGTGAAACCCGTTTTCAACTCAGAGGTCAGCACAGTCACAAAAACATGTGTGGAGTGACACCGGACTGTCTTGGAGGAGTAGCCCGAGTGAACCATTATGAAATATTGGTGAAACTAACGAGTTTTTGGACAATTAATGCAGTTTTAGGAGCGGTGTTATACATGCCCATCACGATGTCCACCTTCGATTTTGGATCTAAATTTCTCCGAAAGTGCAGAATGGATTCATCACTGCAACAACTAAACAGCTGACATCACTCAGACCGTGATCAATGTTCTTCAGTCAGTGATTAAAATGTGTTAAACAGAGCCTCCTCTCCTCTGTTGTGACCCTCTAATCATAAAAAGAGAAGCTTAAATTAGCTTCAGGTTGATTTGTGGTATCGTTTGTGTCAGCCTCTCACAGTTGTTCTGGCAGAAACAATTCATTCTGTTTCAAGAAGAATTTCTTTAATCCAATTTCCCTCAGTCTAAAGCAGAACCATATGTGTTTCCACTGCAGTGTGCTCTCGGATCACAGCACCCTGATGCTTTTTTACAGCCCATCATGAAGACTGACACACGAAAAGACCTGGCCCGCAGAACTGCCCTGGGACACTGCTCAGAGCCTGCTCCCTTATTGGCTCCATCTCAGCTGAGATTAACACTCTACCCTCTGTGATAGACGAGGTCACCACAAGGCCGTTACCCAGCTCTCTGTGCTTTCATGTGACCCTGGAGAGATTCAGGCTCAGGGATGTTGTAATGTTACAGATGAGAGGCACATCTGCATGATACAGTCATGGCTAATAAGGCTGCTTTCAGTGTGTGTGATGGATTCAGCAGGTTGTTCTCCACATGCGTTTGTTCTGTTCTGCCAACAAAAAGAGACTCTTCAGACGGTCTGCAGGAAGAGCTGGATCAGGATCAGAAATGTGCTGAGTTCACTGCCCTGTGGGGACGATCACAGACAGGATTTCACAGAATATTTAAGCATATATGTGAAGATCTGTTTTGAATATCAGAGTGAATCAGTTTGAGTTCTTTATGGCTTAGTATGAATGAGAACAACTGCATGGTGGATTTATGCTTTCGTTAGGTTTGAGAGACTCTCATATATCAAGATGACATCGACCAATGTTGAGTAATCATAGTCATTTCAGAGGAATTACGTTCCTGAGGCAATTTCATTGTGTTTGATGCAGGTCAGCACATCTGAAGTGGAGAGCAACGTTCTGCTGATGGAATATGACATTTTCCTGGTGACAGATTTTAAATGTATGCCAATATAATGCATGAATAGCATGCTTACCTTAGGGAACTTTGGACCATGTAGCTTTATTTCCCTGAACGTTGTACATATGTATAATGTCCTCACTAAGTGAACGTCATAGAAAGCCAACCAAATTGCTATTTCACTACAAGCACTGCAGTTCGTCTCAGTAGTCTGACAACATGCCTAGATGACGAAAGTCAGCGGTCCCTAAAATTTGAGCCCTTGGATAGTAAGATAAGATAAGATAAGGTAAGATAGGATAAACCTTCATTACTCCCACAGGGGGAAATTCCAGTTTTACAGCAGCAGCAGGATACAAGAGAAATATCAAAAAAAGATTTACAAATGAAACGATAAGTAATTAGTGTTTGGGACTATTGCTGAACCTTTAAACATGAGTGGAAGGTGATTGTTACATCAATCACATGTAGTAAGCAGGCATTACTGTGGCAGTGTAAAAGACTGAACCTGAGCCTCTTTGTAAACCAAACTCACAGAAAACCTGTCAAAAGTGGGGTGAAAGAGTCCATCCTATCAAGTTTGTTGCGTTATTTGTTTTTTTAATGCAATCTAGACCTGATAAAACTGCTAAAACTGGAAGTATTTATTCTAACAGTCCTGCTTTGGACTGCTCACAATCATAATAGCTACTGTAACTTGGCAACGTGGAGCTGTCTGATTACAGACAGTGAATCATACTGACTCATCTGCAATGCAAGGTTAGGAGGAAGCAAATGGACCCAAAAGAGCTGTTGTACTTTTAACTACTGGTGAGCAGGCACCAATATTCAACAATAGAGATACTGCAGCTGTAATTGAGGGAAGCAAAAGTAAGCTAAGGTCAACACTTGCTGGAGTTTACAAGTGTGCTGGCTAAAAGTAACATTGGAATTTTAAAGCATGTGTAAAATTTGTGGACTTACTTATATCAGCATTACACAACTGACAGACTTATTTCTTCTTTGCCTGACTTAGCTTGACATGGCTTCACCATGGCAAAATTTGGCCAACATGTCAATTTGTGAATGATACTTTACAGACAGAAGACAGAGGCAGTATAATGGCCAAGACAAAGGTCTGGGTGTTTTTTTTTAATTCATGATTTTTCAGAGCAAGAGATGGATATGTGACCCAATGACCTTTAAAGCTCACAGTATTCTAAGTTCATTATTTAGTCTGTGTGAACATTTAGTGCAATCTAGGTTTAATTCAAATCCCTAAAAGCGTTCTGAAGGTCTAACAGCACCCACGGAGATTACCGAGTTCCTTAGAATTATGTAATATTTATGACAATATGATAACTTAATATACCTCTATAATGTAATGATGTGTTAGATTGTATTTGTCATGTTTTGTACCAGTTTTGTATTCTTGGTTTCGTCTGACTGTCTGACTTGGGTTATTTTATTTATTTAAATTTTTGATTTGTGTTTTGTTTTTGTTCCTTTTCTTTTTTTTATTATTATACCTGCTTTTTTATGTTACTCATCTCTTATATTTTTGATATATTTCGAAATGAAATGTTTGTTTTTCTTGTAAATATATCACATGTATATCTGTACAGTTCACCAATAAAAAAAAAAAAAAAAAAGAGAGATTACCGAGCTCCAGCGGGAAAACCCGGCCAGTGACGGAGAATGCCGAACACCCACGTGAGCTAATAAGTCCGAATCATTAGTTGCTAACGAACTTCCCCTTTAGCACAGCAAGGAGCGGGAGGGTAGCTATTTAATGGTGGTGCGCTTCTGTTCAGAATCTGCTCTTTAGGATGTGGTGAACTCTCTGAGTCGAAATGAAGGCGAGAACTTGATAACCATGTTGCCAGAAGTCACCAAACTTGTTAAAGTTGTACAGACTGTCATATCATGCAGTTTGGAGATGTATTTTCCCAAACTAAAAAACTCAGACGTCAATAGGCCACGCAGGGTGAACCATGTGTCTTTACCGAAGTATCACAAAACTTGTAGTGCAAAAGAGCTGAAATATGGACATAATGCAGACCAGTTCACTGGGCGTAAGCAAAGGGCAGCTCGTTAAGATTTGTGAGCAACGGTGAGTAAAAAACATTTTCTTAAAAAACAAAACAAAAACAGATATAGACCTACAGTGCTTAACAAATTTATCAGGCCACCATCCAGTGAAAGGTTTATGCCACAATTGGTTTAAATTAGCAGTACCCTTACTACCAAAAATATTTTTATGTTTCTGTAATGGTCAATACGCTTGTATGTAGAAGCTCTTAACTGAAATTGTATTTTTGATGCTAAAATGCAATTTTTATTGTTATCCATGGATATTCAAATTAACTGTATTACAAAGAAAAAATAGTAGGCCTAAGGTGCATGACTAATCTTTGATTAAATTCATATTATATTTACTTCCGGAATAGAAAAACACTATTTTAGAGGTTGAAGTTGGACAAGACACTTAACCCCAAGTTGAAGTCCAGTGAGCTGCTCAAATTCAGGAAAAAAGGTTAATTTAATTGTTCATTTCTGTTCAAAATGGTAACAATAGGTAACAAACACATTTTTTATTTCATTTTTTTTTCTTTTCTTCTCTTTTTTTATTATTTTTTTTCCATCAGGGAGTCTAACAAACTCGTTAAGCACTGTAGATATATGCTGTACTAAACCTACCATGATTTATGGTGCTCTTTGGTGCCAGAATTGTTTTATTCTGATGATTCATGTAACTTTGTGTTGATTACTTTTGATTGTTTTTCAACCTTTTCATATTCAGACTGACTGATTACAAGCTTGAAAACACCTGTGATGCTGATTACAGGACACACCTTATAGTTTAACATGTCCCTGTGGTTAAATCATTTCAATCTTTTCTAGGGGGACCATCATTTTTGTCCAGACCAGTTTCAATATTTTGTTTTTTCAAATGATTCTGTTGAACCACAATTCAAAAGCAATGTCTGATTTTCATTGGTTAGTTTTAAGTTTTTTTTATTATTATTATTACTTTTGACAGTTTCAAGTTATTTCAGTGACCATTGTTGTTTTAAAATTGTCTTGCTTTGTTCGTTATGTCTGAGTGATGGTGGGTTTGGTGCTTGATCTCTCTCTCTCTCTCTCTCCCTGTGGTGTGTGTGTGGATGTCTAGAATTAAGTTGTTTCTTGCTGAAGACATCCTCACTCAGAACTCCATGCTTTACATGCTTATGTGTTAACTCCACTTTTTTTATTTTTGCAAATTAGTTTTTCTATTTTGCCCATTGTCAGCTGAAATACAATAATTCCTAAACAGATTAAAGTACCAAAAGTTTCAGATAGTAAAACAATTATCACCAACACAAATCACTGAAAAACTTTTTTTACACAAAGTGACTTATACTATTAAGCAAAGTTCTGCCTTTCCTTAAAAGTGCTATGAGGAGAATCTATTACCGGCGACATTAAGACTCTGCTACCCATGAGCACGCGCGGCGACTGTTGTAATGCTGCGTTCCAGTAACCTCGGAACTGGGAGTGACATCATCTCCGACTTATCAGCGTTCCAGTTGAAGTCGGAAAAAAACATGCCGATCTACCAGGCTGTTGTTAGCTGTTGTTAGCACGCCCTGTGTTGTTGTTCACAAATATCTCATGAAGAATGTGATTATCACTATGGCAGCATTTTTGTAAATATATAACAATACTATGTATACCGCTGGTCTAGAGCGACACACCCCAGTTAGAAGTGCAAATAAATTGATTATTACAAGAGCTAAATAACTGTTAACACTGAGGGCATCCATCTTCGAATGTCAGCTCGGGGGTGGCGAGGTTTCACCGAGTTCCCATTAGGAAATTCCGACTTCGGGGGGCGTTCCAGCTGCAGTTTCCTACTCGGAACCCAGAAATTCCTACTTCTGACTACAACTGGAACGCACCATAAGACGTGACCCAAACCAAAGGGTGTGTTTGTTGTGATGCTAATGAATGCAGCTCAGGCCTTCCTCAGAACTCTGCATTGCTTTACAACTTCTTTTTTCAACAATTTACAGGATTCAAAGCGGCGAGGTAATGTATCTCTTTCTAGTTACGTAGCGGTAGTTTTTGATGTGTGACAGCAAGCAGTTTTTTTGGAAAGCTTAGTATCGTAGTTTTGTAGCCGGCTATATATCTCTACTTACAGCCCGGTGCTCTAAGATGTGTCCCAAAAATATAAATTTGCTCTAGTTTTGTCTTGTTCCCGAAGTTGAGTATCCTGGCCAGCCCAGCCCTGTCTGACCCGACCAGAAGGCTAAGGAATAGCATTTATTGATAACCTATTTTGATGCTACAAAACTCATCTTAAAGTGTGTATTTCGATCAGGCATATATCTAAAAGTGTGACTTTTTTGTGATTACTTAGAAACTCCTCACAGTCCCTTTAAGAGTAAATTCAGTGTTTTAACAATTAAACTAACATTAACAAATAACAATGACCACTTCACTCCAAAGCTGGGGTATGTCACTGGTTTGAGACTGCAGGGGAAACAATTTTACCAGCCACACTCCTTCCTTATGCACAACCAATCCTCTGTGTTTGTGTGTCTTTAGTTGACCTGAGCGTTGTGCCAATGCAATGTATTTTGCTGCCAGAAATGAAAACACAAACCTTCATAAAATGAACATTGAATGCACAATCTAACAGTCAAACTAGGAAGGTTTGTCTACATACACACTGAAGCTTGAGGTATTTTCATATAATATCAACATGAAACTCTCAGATCAAAATTTTATCCCACTTCAAAAATTTTAAACTCTATAAAAGTCCTTGTGTGAAACCTGACAGGGCCTACTGTTATGAAAACGAAATTTTCAGTTTTTATTTTTAAAAATTGCAGTGGCTTACAACTGGAGAAAGTCATGAAAAACATCTTGATTTTCATTTAAAAAAAAAAGAATCTTCTAGAGAAAATAATTAGAATTAATCGTTTGCACGATATATAACATTAACAAACACAACTAAGGGCCATCAATAACAGGCACATATACGTTCACAGAGGATATAAAAAGAGCACTGTCCCTACATTGAGCCCTGGTTGACTGGAACTGGGGTCCTTTTCTAGATTAACTGAAGCCTAAATACAGACCAAGGAGGAAGCACAGATGTCTGATGATGTCTCACGTGACTTCAGTGATAAGATGTTGACAGGTGATTATATTTTGGACCAGTGAAACAAATAAACCCCATACTGCAGCTAAAACTGTTTCTTCTAACATTTTGTGTTGTTGCTGTATCCTGTTTCAGCCAGCAGATGGCAGGATTGTGCAGAACTCGTCCATGAGTCTCCCTGAGTTAAACACTCAAGTATCCTTAACATATTGTGGTATTTTTGGGGGAGGGTCTGTTTTTAAACCGTTGTTTCTAACATTACAGGCTCCATATTTTCCAGTTTCTCTTCTCTTAAGAGGAACACATGGAGACACTTAGTCAAATGAAATGATTGTCATCTGACACCTCAGGGTCTTTCTTTGGGATCATGAGCTCCAGACAAACTCCTGCAGAGAGCCATGAGAGCCCCTCCTCACCATCAGACAACAAATGTTATCTTTTAGAGTGTCCGATGAAAGACATTTGTGTTTCATCCAGAGCGTGTCCATGTGCTCCAGGCTCTGTGAGGTGAAAAACCCTCAGTGTTTAATGTGGTGCTGAATGTTTCCCCAGACCAGGAGTTAGTGGTAGACTAATTACACAGCGGGCACGCAGCCTCCGTGGCACACTGCTGCCAGAGCCTTGTGTGACTGTATGTCATTAGCATTGGAAAAGTGCTTTTACCACAAAGGGCTGCGGTCACTCGGAGCCATTAAAACATGAAAGAACATACCCCGCTCTTCTGGAGAAGGAATTTGCAAGACATAAACAGCCTGTAAAATGGAAAACTACATCTGTGTCCATTTGTTTTCCTGAAAAGAGGCCAGCTTTGGTAATTCTTACTGAAATTCTTTCCAATAACAGAGAGGAGTCCAAATAAAGGGGGAGGGCTGTCTGATCCATCTGCTTGCAATGTGGCGTAAAGGCGTAGTTGTGGTTTTGTGCTCAGGCTCTGAATCAGAGGGAGAAATTATGGAGGCTTCAGAGCGTGTTGAGGCCTTTACTCAATTTACACTCTGGTTTATCATGTGTGCTGTGACCCTCCCTCAGCTGACACAGAAACAGAGCTCTGAATCAGCCCTGTGGTGAGTTAGTAAATAGAGGTATGGACTCGGATCACATGGCTGTGTATGAAGTCAGACTGGAGTTATAAATTTGATCACTTGGGCTGGACTGACAGTCTCATAAAGAACTTACTACTGGATTTGGACTTTAACACCAATGACTCGTGACTTTACTTGGACTTGTGCCTCATGACCAAGAAGTACTTGAGTGTAAAAAGTGTGTTCTGGGTGGAATAGTTTTCTCAAACTTGCTCCCACCGGATCTCTGACCATCACAGTGCTCTCTGCAATGCATCATGCTCCACAAACTTTGGCCGTTAACTGTTAGTGTTCAGAATTAAAAACACTAACTTCAGTTTAGCAACACGCCTGATAAAAAAATATTGTTACAGATGAAGAGTTGACGCACCGGCAGCCCCCGACTGATTCATCCAAATCCTTTTCTCAGTACAATGGCAGCAACCAGGATTGCACCTGAAGCAGGTCATATTTATTCCGCAAGGATGTATTACGTTCACTGGCCACTTTATTGGGCACACCTCACTTATACAGGGTTGGACCCCCATCATCAAATCCCTTTTGATGTCCTTCTCATTATTCTTCTTCTCATTCTTCTTCTTCTTCTTCTCATTCCTCTTCTTCTCAGTCTTCTTCTTCTTCTTCTCCTTCTTCTTCTTCTTCTCATTCTTCTTCTTCTCAGCCTTCTTCTTCTTCTCATTCTTGTTCTGCTTCTCATTCTTCTTCTTCTTCTGCTTCTCATTCTTCTTCTTCTCATTCTTCTTCTACTCATTATTCTTCTTCTCATTCTTCTTCTTCTTCTTCTCATTCCTCTTCTTCTCAGTCTTCTTCTTCTTCTTCTTCTTCTCATTCTTCTTCTTCTCATTCCTCTTCTTCTCAGTCTTCTTCTTCTCATTCTTCTTCTTCTCAGTCTTCTTCTTCTTCTCATTCTTCTTCTGCTTCTCATTCTTCTTCTTCTTCTTCTCATTCTTCTTCTTCTTCTTCTTCTTCTACTTCTTCTTCTTCTTCTTCTCATTCTTCTTCTTCTCATTCTTCTTCTTCTTCTTCTTCTTCTTCTTCTTCTTCTTCTTCTTCAGGATTAAAAATGTCAATGTCAAAGCCATAAGATACAATTTCCTTTGGCTTGTTGGGGAATGCAAACAAATTGGCATCATGGTGCCCTCTTGGCCTACCGTCTTCTTATCTTCCTTATAACAAAAACAATCATCATCTCCAATTTTACCTATCCTGTCTTACCTGCCCCTCTATATCCATGTCAGCCGGTGTCAAAAAACCAAACCCATCAACTAAAAGCCTAAATATAAGCCCAAGTATTCTTAATAATAAACTTTACTGCTTAACTTTCAGTAAGTGGAAACACCATCCACTTGCAGGAGCCTTTA
Source organism: Scarus forsteni (assembly GCA_036419115.1). Classification (NCBI taxonomy): domain Eukaryota; kingdom Metazoa; phylum Chordata; class Actinopteri; order Labriformes; family Labridae; genus Scarus; species Scarus forsteni. Next base: position 5,181,306 of record JAZDUH010000245.1, on the reverse strand, counting down.
TATTTTAGTTGACTAAACTGACAGAAGATTTCATGAACTATAGTAGTTGGAAATTTCATCAAGTAAAACTAAAGTAAAACAAGAAAAGCAGACCTCCGCCAGCGCCACAGTCCTCACCCATATTGTGATTTGCACCATAAATATACTCAACAAAAATATAAACGCAACACTTTTGTTTTTGCTCCCATTTTTCATGAGATGGACTTAAAGATCTAAAATTCATTCCAGATAAACAATATTACCATTTCTCTCAAACATTGTTCACAAATCTGTCTAAATGTGTGATAGTGAGCACTTCTGCTTTGCTGAGATAATCCATCCCACCTCACAGGTGTGCCACATCAAGATGCTCATCGGACACCATGATTAGTGCACAGGTGTGCCTTAGACTGTCCACAATAAAAGGCCACCCTAAAATGTGCATTTTTTTTTGCTTTATTGGGGGTCTGGGGACTCAGAACCAGTCAGTATCTGGTGTGACCACCATTTGCCTCATGCAGTGCAACACATCTTCGCATAGAGTTTATCAGATTGTCAATTGTGGCCTGTGGAATGTTGTTGTGAGGCCGGTTGGATGTACTGCCATATTCTCTGAAACGCCTTTGGAGACGGCTTATGTTGGAGAAATGAACATTCAATGCACGAGCAACAGATCTGGTTGACATTCCTGCTGTCAGCATGCCAATTGCACGCTCCCTCAATGATTGCAACATCTGTGGCATTTTGCTGTGAGACAAAACTGCACATTTCAGGGTGGCCTTTTATTGTGGGCAGTATAAGGCACACCTGTGCACTAATCATGATGTCAGATCAGCATCTTGATGTGGCACACCTGTGAGGTGGGATGGATTATCTCAGCAAAGCAGAAGTGCTCACTATCACACATTTAGACAGATTTGTGAACAACATTTGAAAGAAATGGTAATATTGTTTATCTGGAATGAATTTTAGATCTTTGAGTCCATCTCATGAAAAATGGGAGCAAAAACAAAAGTGTTGCGTTTATATTTTTGTTGAGTGTATAAGTCATACCTTTATTTCATCTAAATATTTAGGCTCCTTTACTATGAAAACATACCATTAGCAATTGGATTCATAATGATATCTATTTTAGTTCAGTAGTTATTCAGGAAAATTGCATTTTTCATCATGGTGGATGCAGACGGGGATCCAGATCACTCCCAAAATCTAATCATTTGTTCCTTGTCCCAATCTGGACATTTTCTGCAAATTTCATCAGAATCCGTCCATTACTTTTTGAGTTATGTTGCTAACAGGGAAACAAACAAACAGACAAACATACACCGGCAATAACATAACCTCCTTGGCGTAGGTAATTAAAGAATTTAGATCACTAAATTATGCCTAAAACTTAAAGATATGTTAGGAAAAAAGACTACAACGAAAACTAAATGAAAAAGTGCTCTAAAAAATTAACACTGGCTCATGAAACATCTTCACTTTTTTGGATCATTCTCTGTAAACCATGGAGCATGTTGTGTGTGGAAATCCAGGTGAGCAGCAACATCTGACGTACTGAGACCATCCAATCTGGCATCTACAACTATACCACATTAAACTCTCTAAAAAGACTTCTCTTCACCATAGGGCTGGGTATTTCCAGCAACCTCACGATACAATACGTATCCCGATATACGTAAATTGAGAAAATCGACTACACTTTAAACAAAATTCTTGACAAGTTTAGTTTTTTCTTATAAGAAGAAAAAGAACAAGGATGAGTTTTAAGTGGTTCTACAACTTGAGAGACATAAATTCAGATCCTCAAAGAATGTAGAGCCAAGTTCAAATTTAGAACATATGCTTCATTATGTAGCTCGTCTTCTACCTTGAACTGTGCCACTGTTAATATAAGCCAAAGTGTATTGACAACAACAGTCAGAATATTTAGGCCATATCAATTCTGTAGAATCCGTATCGATACCTGTATCCTGAAGGAGTGCGATACGATATTTTGCCGTATCGATATTTTGAGCACAGGCCTACTTCACCATACTTGTGCTTCGTTTAAACTTCAGCAGGTTTTCTTGACCATGTCTAAATGCCTGAATGCATTGAGTTGCTACTATGTGACTGGCTGGTTCTGTATTTGCATTGCTGAGCAGTTGGGCAGTTGGACGTTATAAAGTGTCTGGTAAAAGTAACTTTAATTGGCTAAGTAATACTTTGTAAGCATTTTTCTGACCCTTGACCCGTTATGAGTCACTTCTGGGTTTTACTGAAGCTAAAATATTTACAACTCAACACATTTTTCAGAATCCAATAGTCCATTCAGCTTTTCACTTTTCTCTTTGGTTAATGATCTGGACATGGTGTTGGTCCCCTGAGCCTCTGGTTTGAACTCACAAACACGGAGAGGAAAAGTGTTGAAATCCTCATCAGAAGAGCCTGAGTGCTCGTGATTCTGTCAATGAGTCAGTTAATTTAACCTGCAGGGACCTCGCTATTATTAGACCTCATCCTGACGGAGAATGCTGTTTTCTTTTGAAGTCGAGTGGTTGTGAGCTGACAGCTCTGAATATCTAACGCGATAACCCTCATTAGGCTGAAGCCTGAGCTGAAACACCTTTATTCATGTCACCTCAGTAAACAGCTTAATGTGTTCCTCTTTCATGTGCTGCTCTGCTGTGTCTGCTCTCAACTTTGATCCACACTCCAGCGTCTGCGCCTGATTTCACCTCAGAGCCGCAGATTTGTCTCGATGTTAATTCAGATCTCTGATAAGTCCTCTTTGGAAAGCCTCCTTGTCATGATGAATGCAGAGCAGAGGTGCCAGTTGACCTTTGACACCTCTTAGCAACACCAAACAGGACCCACACAAGAGCAATAATCAACATGAGAGCTGATAAATCAATTTACTGTGGATGTGGATCTTAATTTTATTCATGAGCTGAGTATTCATTGCAACCCTAACAAGTACACACTTTTTTTTGCAATTTTTGCTTGTCAGTATGAAAATATTAATGTTAAAATTTAGCAAACAGCTTCATCATGTCAATCCCTTTAATGTGTTTCCTTATCACCTATCCCCCAAAGGAGTCAGTGTTGGGAGTAATACATTACAAAAGTAATGTGATTACTGTATTGCATTCCTTTTTACTGTAATGTAGTTATTAGAGCTGGGTATCGATTCAGATTTTCTGGATCGATTTGATTCAATTCACAATACAATAAGATATTTATTCAGTCTGGGATATCTCAGTTAAAATAATACTGTAAACTTAAAAAGTGACTTTTGACCTGGTGCATTATTAAAATTGTTTTTACATTAAGAAATGAACCCAGAGCAGTTCATTAATCTTATAGTTATAATATACATTAATGCATATTCTGCATATTACTTGTTTTCTGTCCAACTCCGCTTTTCCTTCGTGCCTGTAAAATCTGAAATACGTCCAAACGTCAGCCTTTAAACTCGCGGTCGTGCCCATATAGTGCTATTTGCTCTTGCCATGTTTGTTTGATTACTTGCAGTAACATCTCACGAGATTTTGTTCAGTGGAAAGCAGCGCTAAACGCAGATCACGCAATACTAGCAGGGTTGATACCACAGGCTGCTTCTCTGCACATCCAATGAAGAAAAAACTACCCAAGTTAAAAGATCGATCTTTGGATTTTATGGATTGATTATGAACCATTTAAAGGGAAATCGATTCAAATCGATTAAATTGATTTTTTAAACCCAGCCCTAGTAGTTATGTAAGAAAAAGGTAATATTTACTCGGTACAAATGTCAGTAATGCAAGTTACAATGCATTTTTAATTTAAGAGGGTTTTTTTTTGTTTGTTTTAATACAAATTTTACAACATTTTACTTTTTGTCTGTTTTTGCTTTGATCATTTCTTGTATTGTGCCATGAGCCATCAATGTGGCTATTATATGATACTGTTCTTAGCTTTTAGCCGAACTCAGTCAGCCTATCACATCACCTTCCACTGGATGTGTAATGAGCTTTTTGAGCGTATAGAGCTACATTTAGAATGACAAATCCATATTTCATGTTCTTTTGAAGAGAGTAACTTAAAAGTTATGTGATAATAGTGTAGTGCCTTACTTTTCAAATATAGTGATATTGTAATGTAACTTATTACTTTGAAATGGCAGAAACAAGAAAAAATAATGCATTACATTTTCAAAGTGACTTGCCCAACACTGAAAGGAGTCAATGTTTACTGGAGTTTTTCAATTTGTTTGTAGAAAGATGACTCAAAAAGTCAGAAGAGGAGATTTAATTTGGATTGTAATTCCAATACAGCTGCAGGTTCAGGAGTTTTTGAAAATATTTGTTGACATTGTGAGATAAAGAGCAGTTTTCCTAATTTTCAATAAGACTCAAACGTTTCTCAACATTTACAATTTTGACGATGATCCAAACTAAGATGTGAGCCCAGATTGTTTTCTAAATATTTGTTATATTTTCAGAAAGGGCAGTCTTTAATGTTTTTGCAACAACAAAAAAAACCTGCCTTATAGAAATGCCTTGGAGGAGGTTTGTCCTTTTGGAGCACTCAAACTCTTATTCTTATTATTTTTAAAACTAATATGTTTAATTTGGTCAAATTATTTTACATAGGACGTCTCTATATTCTGTATTTTTTGCAACAGTAAGATTTATCATGTTGAAGACACATTTGCTCTCACATTAAGATGGTGTTCTGGGTTTACAGAGGCTCAAATTTGGGTATAAAGAGGGGGAAATTCAGCTTCAAATTCCTTGTTCCTTCTCAAAATGTGTGTCCAATAACAATAACATTATCAGTGTTAAACCAGTTTTTAAAAGATTGCTTAAATGTTTGTTTTCTCTTTTCATCCCCCTTGACGGATAATGTAATAATTTTGTTAAGCTCTATAAGCACCACATTTATGTGTATATATACACTTTCCTCTCTATTCAAGTTTTAGATGGAATCCCACTGAAAAAACTTCCCCTTCATAGTTTTTAGAAGAATATATGGAAAAAGGAACATTGTTTATTTTGTTTCCTTGTTGGCTGTAATTGTCTTTAGCATGCATTAATAAAGTGGCATTGGGGAAGAAAAAGTTTCAACACAATAATAAGATCAAGACCTTTAACTGGAGTACACTGTCTCAGAAGACAGGATATTGTCAATTAGGATTTCTAAAGTAGATTTTACCCAATAAATAATTATTCCATTGGCTTTACTTTAGCTCACGGTTGTCAGTTTTACCAGCAGAGGGCACACTTGGATGAGAAATCAGAGCAATAAGATAGAGGCACTGCACACATACCAGGTGGTATAGACCATCCTCCAGAGCAAACCTAAATAAACTCTCTGGTGTGAATGTATTGACTTTAAAGGTTAACACTTTCATACCAGAGGGTAGGTTAAAGCTACGGAAGAGGATCAGGGCCACTGAGAAACAAAATAATGGAGTCCAATTTTTTTACTGATACTTCTCTAAAGAAAAAAAAAAGTCAGAATTTTTCATATTTTTTTCTCAGAATTCTGACTTATTTTCTTTAGAGAAATATTAATCAAAAAAAAAATTGGACACCATTTTTTTTCTCAGTGGCCCGATCATCTTCCATTTAAAGTTCACTCAAGAGATGTTTTTTTTTTGTCATGCCATGAAGTCAAATTCATACCAGCAATTCCATATGACCTAAAATACGTTTAAGATTGAACATTGGCTTAGTCAGTTGTTATTTTTGATGGCTAATACTGATTCCATGGGCCAAGAGCCTAACAAAGTCATTCACTGGGAAAAAAAAAGATTTAAAAAAAATTACAACGAAAATCCAACATCAATTATAAGTTGAAATTCACTTTTGTATAAAACTGTGATTAAAAACACTACAGATACATTCACATGAAAGCATCATAAGAGATACGAGAGGTACTGCTGTGTCAAAAAGATGCACCAAAACAGAGACACATTGAACATTTCTCAAAGATTTACTGACATTTTTAAACTCATCCAAATAAAACACAGCATGAAGGCCTTAAGTTGTTATAGCTCCTCTAAAACACACACAAAAAATTAACAGTAATTTTCCCTAATGAAGGCTGCATTATTATGATATGTTTCATATGATCTCCAAAGTTGAAATATCCAGATTGCAAAGAAATATCGCCGGGCATACACTTTGAAATTTAAACCTGGAAAGTCAGCTGATCTACAGGTACCACAACTTTTTTAACTCCTAACTGGACTGCGAACTGGGATGTGGCATAATTTCAAATAATTTCTGGATCTGACATCCGACACGCCAACTTTTATTTTCTTTTGGTTCCCATTCATTTGTGAGCCATATCTATCGTTGCAGGCAAGTGACATTTAAAGATGGCCAGCAAACAAATACTATGAATGGTTTTCATTTTTTTCTTAAAAGAGAGCTTTTCAAAAGACTCGACTCGTCCATGAACGTCACATCTCTAGCAAACCGCTGCGGAAGTAGGTCACCAAAACAAGCCTCTGTTTACCATTAGAATAAGGCAATACCATGATAGTAGAAGATAACGTAACATAACTTGGTAAAGAACAGGTCACAACACGCACACAGGACAGTTTAGGGTAGCTAAAGAGTTTATCTGAAGACTGAAGTGGCAGGCTAGCTATAGGCCTACCTGTTGACTCCCAGTGTTCGAGCTAAGCTAACTGGTGGGCGAGCTTTGGTTGACTCTTTCTTGTGACTGGAAGCACGGACGATAGAATTGTGTCTCTCTGCTTGTTCTGGATTTGGGGGTGAGTAAGACACGAAAAAAAAAAAAAGTTGGTGTATTGTTTTAAGCAGTGATTAACATTTTATTTGATAGGAGCGTCTCGTGTAGAGTTTGCATGTCCTGGACAGGTACTTAAGCAACTCTCCCCCTCCCAATAAATAAGCGTTTTAGGCTAATCAGTGGCTCTAAACTGACTAGGAAAAGCATGTTAGTTTATCTGTGTATTGGCCCCGTGATTGGCTGGCCATCCAGGGCGCACCCCGTCTGCATTGGCAGCTCGGTCAACCCTGGCCCTGTGACCCCCAAACAGAACAAGCAGTGAAGAAAATGCATCAAGCTGTGATGTGCTGTGGGCCTGTTGAAGATGAATACGTTTGTGTTGGAGAGATTAATTTACTCTTGCAAATGAGAGTGAAACACAACTTACTGATGCATTGCTAATTCAACAAATACCCTGAGATGAAAAGTTAATAATGAAATAAAGAATACAGCATTAATGAAGTGGTTTATACTTGCTCTAAATGAGTCTCAGCAGCGCAGGCCTCAGCCTGCGTTCAGATGGGCAGAAATGTGTCGGTGATATCTTATTAGGAGTTCTGCTCTCTGACAGTTACATCTCCTCCTTCTGAGCTGTTGGTCAGTTCTTGGTTGAGTGATTCCTCCCGACCTCGGCGTGCCACAGCCGCGCCCTCGCTGTTCAAACTATCCGTGTAGCTTGTTGACAGCAACTCCCTTCTGGGGCTGCCGGGGATCGGCCTCATGCTGACCTCCTGCCACTCTGCTGGAGGAGAGGAGGAGAGCAGTTTGTGCTGAGAGGAGAGGGTGAGGACGGGAGGAGTAATGAGGAGGGGAGGAGAGTTTCTTGACAGTTTTTTGCCTCTGCTGGTACATTTGGTGGAGCTGATCTGAGGGTTTTGTCAGGTTTTAAACCATAGGTAACATGAGCATTTTTTATTAATGCTTAAGTATCTTATTTCCTGTGATCAAAAATGTGTAAAAATTCAACCAGAATAATGTCAAACCCATTCTACTTATCCTTGACTGATCCATTCATAAGGCAGTCTAGTCTATCTGCAGACTCTCATTCTCTGGCACTTCTTTAGAAAGCTCCACCATCAGGCCCACTCCACTGTCAGGATAGAGTTATTAAACAAATTACAAAACAAAGACAGAGGTCATCTACTTTTGTCTGAACAAATGAGAAATAAAACTGGGCTGGGATTTGAATAGACATCCCAAATAGATCAATGGCCATACTGAGAAGATTATTAAAAATACTTTAAAAGTTTTTTCAACATCCATTCATAGATAGATCCATTCATAGTCTCTGCATACTTGGTCTTTTTCCACTAACTCTGTTTAAAAAAGCTGCATTCACAGTATTGACAAACCTTATTGTGTATATCTAACAGCTCACAAAACACTTTGTCTGGGATTTTTGAGATTTAAAATTTGTTATAACTGTGTCTTTCTGAAAAAAAAATCCTAAAATTTTGTCACTTTTAATGCTAAAATTCAAAACTGAACATTTTTAAGAAGCCATATAAAAAGGTTAAAACAGTGTAAAAACAGACATCCCTTCCAGTCTGACACTGATCGTCAGAAGCCAGACCCTTTTCCCTTAAAGAGCTTATATTATTCTTTTTGGATGCCCCTTCTTGTGTTTAGCACATGTTCCCTGCATAACAGAGTACTTCTATGAACAAAGTCTTTGGCACTGGGACTTTTCCTTCCCCTCCTCTTTACAGCACAGAAGCCTGAAACAGCTTGTTCCCTCAGCCCATCCAAATAGACTTACCACTGTGATGTCATACCATTGTGTTGTTGGCAGTTTAAGCCCACTGGCAAACCATTGCTGAGTGAAGACAGAAGAATGAATGCTGAGTTGTTGACAACATGGTGCCAACCAATCAGAGTGGGTTTGGTCAATGTGAGGAAGAAGGTCTCAAAGTGGCAGGAGCTTTTCCAGAGCCTCTCAGATAGATTAAGAATACTGCTGATCTGTGACACTCGGTTAATGAAAACTAGAGGGTGTTTTTTTACATTTTATGAAGGTACTCGCAAACCAATAAAGTGAATATATGAACCAGAAAATGGCACAGATTATTATACTCTGGGTTTTCTAATTTTTTGTTCGACAAATGAGCTGTAAATTTCAACTACAGACATAAAAAAATAATAAAATAGCACCAATTTGCATTTTTGACACTAAAATTGACAAATTATCATTTTAAAACAATTTACAAGGGCAGACAAGTATGCAAGTTAAAAGTGTAAAAAGACATTACTTACACAAATGACCTGTGTCACAAGTGGATTTATTACCAGCTAACTGCAGCACAAAGCAAAACTGGAGACAAACATGATTTACCTCCATAGTCTTACAGGAAGAACAAACCTTAAAAGTGTCATATGCATTGATATAGGGGTGAAAGTAATGACAGGCTGCATGGTGGTGCAGCCACTACAATTTCCTATCCAATTTTCCAAAAATGTGTTCAGTAGTTTAATTGGCGACTCTGCATTGCCCTTGGGTGAGAGCTTGTGTGAATGGTTGTCTGTGTTTATGTGTCAGCCTTGTGATTGACTAGCAGTGTCCTTTTCCAAATGTCAGCTGGGATAGGCTGCAGCCTCCTGCAACCCCTAAAGGGTAGAAGTGAAGAAGATAATGGATGGGTGGATGAAATTCAGTAGGTCTGCTTCTGTTTGTCAGAGTTAATTTTACAATTAATACTTTCAGTAGCAGATAATATTTAGGGCAGCATGTTTTCTGTGAACAGGCCAAAACAGTTTGCCAGCCAGCACTGTCAAATCCTAGGGTTCAACTGTGCAATTTATGCACAGCAATAGCCAGACAACCAAGGGATGAACATTGGAAACGAATTCCAGTTTAGAAGTGATAACAGCTCCCCAAGGAATCAATATTATAAGTATATTAGCTTATTAATTCCTCTATCAATTTTCTCCAATAACTGGGGTCAGAAGAGTTCAAAATTGTGGCCTGATTTTCCACGAAAAGGAACTTACTGCACTTGTTTCCCCCAAGAATCTAATGCTTCATCTTGTTTAATGCATCTTTTTGAACAAAGATTATGACCCTGCCTAGACCTACTCCTGTTCCTTCTATTTTTACCTCAACTTCAAAGATCTTGGTCAATAAGAACCAAAAATGCTCCACATGCGTTGAGTGACTGTCACAGATGTTAACAAACCGAACAGCAAAGCAAACGGAGAATGAACTTGTTGCCTTGAAATGGACCAATGAGATGAAGAAAAAGTTTATCAACCTCTAAAAACCAACCTCCCAGCCTTTATGATGCACCCTTTATCAAATAATCACTTATCAAATAAAACAGATTTGCAGTAAATCTGGCATGTTAGCACATGTGACTTTTATTTTTACAATAAATAAAGAACCGAACTATATGCTCCAGTTTTTTTAGCAGCTAAATGTCTTCTATTAAAATCACCTTTGCTCTTCACACAAACATTTCCACTGTGAGTCAAAGAGCAAAGTGTTCATTTATAAAATTACTACTCTCTTTTTCCTTCCAGCTTCTTTTTTAAACACTATAATTAGTTGTCAGGTGTATAATGACAAAAATATTTTGACGCTTTGTTATTTTAATTCACATGCTGATATAATACAGCCTGAGCTGGCTGCATGTCCAACAGGGAGTGTTGACTATGTGCACAGAGAAAAGTGTATTATTATAATTTCAGAGGAAAATTGTAGGTTTCCTCTGTGCTCATAAATAGTCAATCTATCATCACACACAAGCACAGAGAGCAGCAAACTGAGCCCAGAATTTAGTGCTGCAGATCAAACAGGAATGGCAGAGAATCAATTAATGATTAATGTATTAATATGCCATCTGTTGGTGGTGGTGTTTTGAATATCAACATGACTCCCTTCGGATGTTTAATCACCTGATACCATTGTGTTGGAACACAACAACAGAGCTTCTGGAAGTGCAGCAGTGTCAGAGAGCTCAAATGTTTTGATCCACCCCCACCATGCTCATAAGATATTCAGAGCTCCTGTGGAGAAACACGTTTGTGGGCCCCCCCCGGTGAAGCACACATGCCCATATCTGCTCTGTGTCTGGGGCTGCTGCCGTGGAGATCCCACCCAAGGCAAGGCTCCATTCATGCTGCAGCAAGGAGGATGTTATGGATATGGCCCTGACAGCACGCCCTAACCCCTGAGGCCTGAAGAGGGACAGGAAACAGTTGGCTCTGGGTCGACTGAAGTGGTGCCTGGGACTTTCCCACACGCCCGGGATCCTCCTCATTCAGCCTGCTCTGTGGTTGGAGCGTGTGTCTGCTCCACTTCACACCAGGGAGAGGAGAGAAGGGGGGCATGTCGGCTTACTGTAGAAGTTGGAGAAAAGTTTTCAGAGGGGATTCATTGCCCCTTAACTGAGAGAACAGCATAAATTATTTGTGCTGGCAGATGTTCACAGACCCAAATATGCATGAATTTGTAGAGCTGGCAGGCTTCCCTCAGCCAAACGTACTGGTTTTCACGATGCGTGCAGGAGCAGTTGTTATTCTGGCTGTTTTACAGAGAGCATTAATCTGAGCTGTCAGCACCAGCAACCACTTTGGTGGAAATTATTTCACTCCTTAATAAGGGAGTCGGGGTGCTGTGTTACATATGGCGGTCGGGGCCACATTCTTGGTGGGTCTGTCATCATGTAGCTGTTCTCCAACAGTAGGCCTTCTGTGTTTAGCCTGCAGCACGCTCACTGTAACCCAGACATGAAAAGAATACACAAACTAGACATTAAATGAAACCACTGCCTCTCACATTCCCTCTGCTGTTAAAGATGAAGACTACTTCCTGCCAGGAAGTCAGAGAAACCCAATATAGTATTAGCTTTTCAATGAATTTCTAGTTTTTGGAAGAACAGGCTGTCTGTCCGTGTATGTGTCTTTGCCAGCCTTGTTTATTATGATGTTGAAATTAGTGCTGAGTTAAGTTAGAGCTGAAAGTCCTCACATTTCAAAATAAAGGAGAAGCTGTGGCCCAAAACGTGCATTTCATCCCTCTTGTAAGAAAACAAACAGCAGTTTAAACCTGTTCTCTCACAAGCACTCTTAAAATTTGAGGAAATTTCAGTTTCCTGTATTCCTGATGTTTCATCCAAAATGGCAGGTAAACAGCATGAATGAAAACCAACATAGTTGACTTGATCAAACATGGGCGATAAAGAACATACTGACACGTAGAGGATATTAGCCAGCCTTTTTTTGTGCATTAAGATCACATTAGCTGCATACCAGTCAATTATTAATGCAAACCTAAAACTTACTGATGGCCTAAATAGTGATGCAGGGATCATGTACTTTTGACGGCATACAGAAAGTCATCAGTTAGCATCACAATAGTAGCTGTAACTAAAAGCCTGTGCACATTAAAAACAGTTGGGTTAATACATAACCCAGTTTTAACCCAACTGCTGGTTCAGAAAAGGATGAACCCCTTTTTGGGTTATTTTAACCCAACAGGTTGGGGGTTTTTGGGTTGTATTGTTTAACACAAAAGTTGGGTTATGCTAACTGCAATTTTGGGTTGTTCCTAACCCAACTATTGGGTTGCGCAATTCTGCACTCCCTGTGTTTGGCACGGAGAAAGTTAGGACCCAGAAGCAACACAGATTTTGCAGATCACAATAACCAGCTTGAACAGACAAAGAAACTTGTAGAGAGCGGAGATCGAACCCGCAATCCTTGGAACATGAGGCAATGATGTAGTCCACTCGGCCATGCAGGAGCTACACACTCATACTGCAACTCAGAGTCTTTAATGTGAAGCATGTTAGGACTCACTTTGTCTTTCAGAACAGGAAACGGTTCTGATTGCCAGAGATAAGGCTGCCACCACTGAATCTGGCTCATAGACAGGAAGAGGGGTCAGATACTAGGGAACAGATGGCCACCACAGATCAAGACTCACGAACAGGTACTCAGCTTCAGGAACAGAAGGCAAGGTCGGCAACTGGGACAGGCAGGCAGTTAGGTGCAGGACAGAAACCGATCGGTACCTCGTAGTCTAGCCGAGGATCAGCCAATAAAGGCGGAAACAGGAACAGAACAGGTCGGCATGAGAGCGAGATGATCTGACGCCGAGTGAGTGTGGAGCTGGTTGTGACATGGTTGGGTTAAAATAATAGCCCTGTAACCCAGAAAAAGGGTTACCCTTGATGAAAATAACCCAGAAATTTAACTCAACACAAGCAACACATAAATTGGATTACCAAAATAACAACATTTTTTAGTGTGTGGGATTCTCACTGTACTCTGACTTGACTTTGTTGTAGGCATGACACTTTGAACATAAAACACTATGTTGTAACCTCTTGTTTGAAAATTTAGCCTTAATCCAATGACCGGATCAAGTTGGTGCCCATGGCTGTGGCTATGGAGTTTGTATCATTTATTTAAAAAATGATCAGCAGGTGTTGCAATCTGGTCCAAGGCCATTTTTGTAGTCTTTGTAAGCAGTTTGTTAACAACTGTCCTCTCAAAAACACAATATCACTTTGAAATTCTAAAACAGGAAATATCAGGTGCATTTTATGTTGCCAAATCAAACGTTTAAATCTCCTGTCCATTTTTGCTTTTATTATGGACCTTTTTCCAGGCATTTATCTAAAAAATATTCTTTAAGCCCATAGGCTATTTGCCTAGGGAACTGCAAGTGCTAAAACACTAACTCATTTCCCCTTTTTTGGTCTCATTACAGCACCACTCTGATGCACTATTTCTACAGTATTTCTGGGTGTGTTCAATTAATGTAATTGTAAAAGATGGATGGCCCGGGATGGCAGAGGTCACCCGTAAAATCTGTTTGGCCACCCTGGTGCCACCCCAGCCAGAGACAGAATGTAAATGGTCACTTCATTGCCAACAATAATTGTTTGAAAATTGTTACAGTATAAGTTTAACCATTTAAAACAAACAAGTCTAAGTGCTGTTATGACTATTTAGAATTAGATTGAATGATGTGGCATGAATCACTTACTTCCTTTATTGGTGCATCTTCTGCAGTACAACACTGATGTGGGTTGGCTGTATATATTAGGGAAAAAATGTCAACTCTATACCTGTACGTGCTTCTTTGGTTAAAATATTGATTTCAGTAAGGCTTGATTATCCTGTTCAAAGCCTGTCTAAACTGTTACACATCATCTGTATGCCACTAGCCTCTGGAACCTAAATACCCCCCACCCTGATGTAAACAATAGTTAAAATGTATGTCATATCAGGTACAGAACAGTCTGTGAGTATTTTATTATTATTATATTATACTCGCATGTAACCAATCAAGTCTTAGCACTATGTAACCGCTTCAGCACAATCATGTGAATGATCAAAGTGTGGCAATTTAGAAATGCTAATGCTAGCCACACTCCATCCTGTAAACCTGCTTCACTATCTAATTTCTATCAACATGATATTGTTTTAAACATTATGGAAAGCGGGTGAATCTACTTGCATTCCTGTATCAGCTAATATTTATATGCTAAAAAAAAAAACGGCGCTGTGTCTAAGTGTGATCATACAAGTATGTAGGAAGAGTCCATGCAGTTTTCTTATCAGTATGTGGCAGTATTGTGAAGGGAAATTGGGACCAAGAGGAACAGTTTGGGGTGTAGCCTGTTCGAAAAACCCCGATGTTAGCAGCTCAACCTACAAAAAAAAAAAAGAGAAAGTCTCAGGGTTTTTAGTGCTTTTGTGAACAGGAATTTAAAGGCAAACTGCTGGAAAACTTCATGCCATTAAATACAAGAGTGAGTTTGGATTGGCTGGCCATAGCATAAGTAAACATGGCTTAAATTTTCAGGGTTGTGTTTTTGAAAAGGGCACTAAGTTAATAACAGAGAAAATCATGCTTTGAAAGAGCCACAAATGGAGCGATTGTTTCTCAACTTTGCTCTGCCAGTGCTGCCCTTAATCAGTATGGCACACTTGTTTTCAACCCTTGACTACCCGACCCACCTGAAGGCCATAGGGGTTTAAGTTCATATCACATCATTCCTAAAATCCTGCATGTGAAACAAATATACAAGTAGAGATGAGGCTGAAGCCTAGATGCAAAACTAAAACTGTGTTCTGCTGCTGAAATAAACACCTTAAACAAGTTTAAATGCGGGTTGCCGGAGTGAAATGTAATTATGGTGCAGGTATGTTGTACTACAATAAACGTTTAATCTGTTTATGACTCAGAGTCTCTCAGTTTGAGTGCATTGGAAACATGAATCAGTAAATTGCCTGTCTTAGTGTCCTCTGTGGTCACTCATACTGGTTTTTCTAAGCATCGGTCATTATATAATCAACTCTAATTAGTAGAAATTTGCAGTGCAAGTATAACCAATGTTTGTGTGACACCATGTTCGTCATTTCCTTGCCTTTTATAGGTATGCAGTCATAATTATGTCACACCCATGTGCGGCAGAAAACATTAGACATTGTATTATCAAGCTATCATCAGTGCTCCTCGGTGTGAATAACAATAATAAAGGTAAAGTGAGACACGCTGTAGCTGTCACGCTGTCGCTGACTGCAGGGGGAGAAGTGACTTACAGCCTTTCCTGCAGGAGGGCTCTGGCAGACTGCCACTTAGTGAGGTCCCCCCTGAGGGCTCTTACTCGTGAATCAGAGAAAATGGGAATTACACATATTAAAGAGGGTAAACGTCAGTAATCACAGCACTGGGAGGATGCTCGAGGACTCATCAAGCCCGCTGCTGCTTTTTTAGAGACACTCGTTTCAAGGAGCCACCTTGTTTAGCAGCTGACAGAACAACGGCAGCGGGCGAAATGACACGTTTCAGAGAGGCATCCACCTATGGGATTCACCGTCAGCACACCTGTATTTACTCTGGGCTGTGTACTGCAATCATAACACCATTTGACCTCCTGATCCATGAGTCATGCAGCAGCCAGGGCCTTGTTACAGCCTGTTGTCTGTCCATTGATATTTCCGTCGTGTTTGTCTGGTATTGACTGCTTTGTGGTCCCTGACAGAGGCAGGCTGGGTAGTTTTGACACGGAAAAAGTTTGTTTGTTTGTCTGTCTGGTCGGCAGAGGTCGTGCAGCCTGGATGTTTGTTTGACGGGTCAATTGAGTCCACTAACACAGGAGAAGAAGTAATGGGTGGGAGGGAGCAGCTCTCATTAAAAACCTTCCCTCTCTGTGTTCTTCTTCTGAGATCTACAGACCACTGGGCCCTTTGCCCCGATTCCCAGATAAGATGTCTGGAGTCCCTCCACATGACTTAGTGCTGTTGGTACTTGGACAGAAAACAACCCTCAAGGGAAAGTCAGGCAACCATAAATATTTAGGCACCAAAGAGCTTTATGGAGTTTGTTGTAAAAGGATTTATAGCAGTCTGGGAGGCCATGCATCAGTGTCAGAGGGCTTGAAGGGGCCGTGTTTACAGCATTGCATGTGAATCCTCTTACAACTCTCAGCCAAGCCTGGAGAAGAGAACCAAATAAGCACTTCAGCTCCAGGAATGCAAACACCACAACTTTTCCAAACAGGTTTTCTGAAAACAGGTGTGAGCTGGCGTCATCTTGGTCCAGAAAGTGGAATAGCCTACAGAGATGATTCACAAACAAGACGAGTCAGTGGCCTTATAAGGGCTCATTTTGAAATGAATGTCTATTGCTCAAGGTGATTTGATGGAATTATTTGCTCAATAAAACTAAAACTAGTAGCTGGCGAGACACTCGGCAAGCTTTCAAAGAGGGAAATGTAAAAGAAGATTTGACTTGAGTTAAGTGGACATTAAAATTTAGATACAAATTCTGAGATGTTATGTAGGAATACATTACTTTGTGGAGAGGAAAATGTGTTTGATTTTTTTTTTTACTTCAGTGTTATCTTAAAAAGATACTCTCTTTATCCTCAGTTAGTGTGAAGATCACAAAGCTAAAGCAACTGGATTTTCACATTATGATTCACAATTGTTTATGTTTCTTCCACTTCTGTAATTACAAAGCTATGTGTTATTTGAGTATCTCACATGATGACTGACTTACAGCAAATTAGCATTTATTTGTTCAGTATTATGATTCTAGAAATATGACTAAAAATAAGTCCAGAATTCAGTCTCTGTTTTGGTGTCATTTTGGTGTCAAACCACCCATCAGAAAAATATTGGGCTGTTGTGTCTCTGCTTGCTAACACCATGTGTTAACTGAATGCAACACATGTAAGAGTCAGCAACAAAATCAGGCTAATCACACTTAATCCATTGTGAGTATCTAATTGAGCGTAAGAGACACGGCGCAATGTTTTGCCTTGATGTCCTAGATCTACTTTCTTCATCCCTCAAAATGTCAAACACAGATGAGGAGCAAGGAAAGAGGGACTTTTGCTGAGGTGCATGAGTAATTATCTTGGACTTTTCTCACTTAGCAAAGCTTATTTATCTATTTGACTTGGCGTGGTGGAGCATTCATCAATTTGACTTAGTGGAATGATTTTCATCACAATCAGTAAAAAAAAACTTAATGTGTTTTTACTATAACTGTACAGTAAAAGCACCAAAAGAACAAATTGAAAGTTAGGGTACAGAATTTCATATTTAATGGATGCAATGTAGACAGCAGGTGAGCTACGCTGTGCAATCTGTGGGTTATTAAGGGTTTTACTTTACAAGAACATTGACATCTTTAACAATAACTTGTTGTGCAAGCAAATAAATAGTAAACATACCCACTAGCTAATCATAAACTCTGCTAATTGCCACAAGTTGCAGGGCAAACACTCTGAAAACTAAAACATTGGTTAAAAGTTGCTTATAGCATCCAGACAGACTCTGAGAAATAAATAAATCAAGAATCTATGATATTACAATTTTTTTTTCAAATTACTGTTCTCTAACTTTGTTTTTGGTCTCTGTCAGTTGATGAGAAAAGTATCTGACTGTTTTTTTGTAGCCAGAAGGTCTTGGCTGGATATGTGGCACACACTATTAATTCAACAAAAAAGTGAAATGCTGAATGATTTTTGGACCATTTCTCAGCGACAGAAATAAGGTTTGAGCACAGTTAGTTTAAAAGTTGTGACTTTTTAAACAGTTTCCTGCAGACTTCCAAACACACTAACTCTAATCCAAATATTAGAGTTCGTCTACATCGTTTCATTATTCCACACTGTCAAACTCTTTTAAAAAAAAAATCTTTTTAGAATTTTCCCTTTAGCTTTGAACAATAATATGGTAAATGTTTCAAGGGTTAGAACAGTTGAACTTGCAAAGGTTGAGCCTCTGAATGCTGTTAACAAGCTAGTTGCTAACAGGGCTCCTACAAGCCATTAGCTTCAGCCATGAAGCATACCATGGGGTTTTAGAGCTTTGTAGCTTGTTTACAAGTGAAGTGTAATCCATCACAAACAGTCATCTAGTGCATAGGACAACCTTTAACAAAAGAATACTAGGTAGTGAGTCAGCATTTTAGCATTTACAGTTCCCACAGATATAAGCCTACATGGGATTTTAGAGCAGCTTTTCAGTTGAATACCTGACATAAGGTCCATGGTCAAAACGCATACAATGTGTGAAAGTTTCACTTTTCACCATAAAATGCATTGGTATTGCTCTGCTTTTGAATTTTGAAGCATTATTATGTTTTTAAAGGGTTAGCTGCTAATGAAGTGCTAACAAGGGCAACCAAAATGAACACAAACCATAATGCAGTCATTGCTAGTCCATTTTTAAAACAACAATTAACACTTAATTACTCCACAACCACAGCTATAGGCATCAACTTCATCTGGTCATTTAAGAGGCGTGATGTTATGCCGTGGGCATGTTACGCCGATGTCATCTGTTAATTAGTCCTTACTCGAGGCAAGCCGATTAAAACCTGTGTCGCTTGCAGCGTCTGGCTTGAATGGGTTTAAATTGTTTTTGGCCAGTCTGAAAGGGACTTAAGTTTTAAGTGTGGTATTTGCTTTTAATTCCATTCGCCATCTTGCAGTTCCATTATAGCTTAACAGTAGCTTTTAACTCTTGTTGATAATGTTTAAGATGTTGTTTGTACAGATTATCAATATGAACCAAACAAACTTAAGGTTTGACCTACAAAAGTACGTCATCCCAACACCGCTCTATATTCTCACAAGCTAACAAGCTAGTTGGTAACGTTGTTAGCGCCACTTTTGGTCAGTCATGGAGCACACCATGCAGTTTATAGACCTTTTCAGCGGCCTCACAGGGGGCTAGAGGCCTTGTGTGAACTGTAAACTGGGTTGTGAGGCCAAAACAAAACCTTTCAAACCTTCATATGGGCTTAAAATGGTAAAACGAACAGCATATTTAAATCTCTTCAAGTCATTCTCTGCAAACAACTCCTTTTACTCACACAATGAAATGCAATAATTTGTGTTGAAGAATTGCATAAATCTCTTTGCTTGAGAAAGCCATAGCTCAGCAGAAAGCTAAATTACCAGTTTATGACCATATGCGCCTATGATACCAGCTAATGTAAACAGGTGTAAACAAACATCATTCTGAACAGCTAATTAGTAATTATATCCTCAGTGATGGTCTATTTTTTCCCTCAAACATCTGCATTCTGATAGAAAAAATCACTTGTAGCATCAGGCGGTGTGCAGCCTCCACCAGCGGCCTACTCCTTTAACTTTGCTCTCCTCATCAATGTTGCATGAGGCGTTATCTGCATCCCTCTCATCTCTGCCTTCCACCCCAGGTTTCCACTGCCCTGTCTCTTTCATCTCCATCCTCTCGAGCCGCTGGACATCTCAGTCCACCATCCACACCACCACCGCTGCTGCTGCTGCCTCTGCCTCTGTTGTCCTACTCCTGCCCTACTTCCTCCCCCCTCCATCCCACAGGGTCACAGGGCTGCTTTGTCCCAGATTGCTGGAGGATCAGGATTTCTCATCATCCTGTTAACTGTACATTTATCTGACAAGACAGAGGAGAGAGAGCGACCCCCGGCATCATTAAGCTTTAATGGACAGCCTAGAAATGAGGGGGAAGCCATAAAAGCGGGAGCCGAACCAGAGTCTCTCTTTAATGTCTCTGATCGCCCTGACAGGATTATTAATCAGGAACTAAAGGAATTTAAAACCTTTGCTCTTGGCTTCCTCACTTAGAGTCTTTAGCTTGCACCATTACATAGCAACCCGGGGTCACAAGGTCTGCAGCTAATTGGTTCTACAGGGTTTTGAATAACAATGAGCTGAGCCCAATTACTGAACTACAGAGAGGCGGAGATGAGAGGAGAGGGGAGGGAGGGTGGGGAAGGGGGGACCCAGTGGAACAGGCACACGGAGGATGGGAGGAGGAGGAGATGGGGGAGGCTGTTTCACGGCTGCTGTCTCTCTCCTCCTCAGAGTGGGGATATTAATGAGATCAGTAAATGAGAGCTGGCAGAGACGGGGATGTGCTGCTGCTGCTGCTGCTGCTGCTGCGGGAGAGAAAACAGCCGCCGTGCCCCTGCAGGACAGCAGCAGCAGCAGATCCTCATTCACTATTCCATTTGACTCACACGGAATATGAGCGCCTCTTTCTTTTTGTCCCAGATTTTACCCTTTTTCTCCTCTTTGTACCTCTCGTTCATTTATTAGTGATGTATTTTCTTTTCTTTCCCTCCACACAGGGGATCTGTTTCCTCCGTCCTTTGATAGCTACACTGCTCTCCAGTCTATCTTGTAGAGCTTTTATCCCTGTCTTCAGGGGTTTGCATGCAGTGACGGGTAATATAGTTTGTCCCAGAAGTTCAGAAGCAGTTGTGATGTGAGTTTGTACTTACTCGGAGCCATAACAACCTCTGATTGTTTCTGATCTTTTGACCCCTGCTGCTTCACTGGATATCAGTTTTTTACTCTTTTCCTTGACCATCATTACAGAGCAGTAACCCTCAGTGTCAAAATAAATGAAGCTAATGCAGAGGTGCATAAAACTGTAATTCTTCAAGTGCCCACTCGATGGGCCTTTGCGCACTATAAACATATGTTTGTGCAAATGTTTTGAAGCTCGAGCCTGCTGGAAGTACTTGGAAAGCACAAACCTCTGCCAAGGCATGTTCAACCAGGATGTGTCCTTGGGCAAGACACTCAATGAGCACCCACTGCTGTGTCAGTGGGGTGTAAATGGGTGTGAAAGGGCACGGATGCATTAGCTGATACTGATAGATAACTGACATTCATACTCCAACAATCAGTGAGTAATGTGAGTGTGAATGGGCGTGAATGTGTAAATCTGAGCTAAAGCTGTTAAGCTGCTTTGAGTGGTCCAGAAAGGGGTGATATAAGCTCAAGTCTGTTTACCATTTACAGCCAGATCCTCGTAGTTCTAGTGCAGTTAACTTACCTTGTGGAATACTTGGACAAAACTTGACACTTTCATGCATCGTTGCCCTACCTGAGATGAATTCATACCAACTTAGCACAACTGTGCCAGTAGTTTGCAGACTTGCGCTACTGATACTGGCATTTACTGGTATTTGTAAACTCACTGCGAGTATTCAATTGCATCTGCATTATGTACTATGCAAAAGATGGGTTCGCCAAGTGGCGTAACAAGTATGAACCTAAAAGAATCTCGGACCTTTAGAAGATTCCAGTGTTTGAGCTGGAAGGCCTTGCATCTTATTTCGTCAAAGTTCGAAGTCTGTTTATAATAAGTAAGTGGGCTGTCAGAAAATGTCAGACTTCACAAAAACATTTATTTCTGCTTTGGATATGTATCACAGCCGAATTCAAACTTAAATTAACATACTTTTTACCAACATTTTGATGATTTCTCAACATAAGTCATTGTTAGTCTACTCTGCGTTAATGTGTGAATACTGCTTTACCAAACTGAATCAAACACCGCTTGTCAAAGATGCTGACCCCTCTCTGCCTTCTCTGCCCTCTAAGGAAAGGAACATCACAGATAAAAGATAAACAATGACATGGGCTGCAAAATTAAGTGTCATCAACACTCTTTTTTTGTCTATATCAAGTCAGGTGCCATTTTTGAAGAGTAGTTTCACTATTATAGGAAATAAACCTTGACGATACCCAACTCTAATAGCTAGTCAGTATCTGCACTGTGTCATGTGGTGTGTCTCCTCACCCCTGTCCTTTTCTGCTGATGAAACTGCTTTGGTGGAGGCATTATCAGATTTAGAGAGCTAATTTGTTCCTGCAGCTAAAAAAGCTTTTCAAGTCGCTGAAGAGATTCCTTTTTTGTCTCACTCGGTCATGCTCAGTAGTTTTTGTGCCCTTGAAACATTGCACAGTGTAGGACTTTCAAATTGAACTCTGCTTAAATAATCTCTCTCCAATTCATGAATTCACATGGAGCAATCCCCTCTTCTGAGCATTCATCACTTTCAATAACCCCCCCCTCCCCAACAGAGAAGCTGTCATTACGCCTCAACCTCCTCATTCTGCTCATACAACTGCTGTTCAAGGGCTGCAAATTGGAAATGTGATTTAAATATTGCCTGAAATGGATCGCTCTGATTCACCTAGCAGCCCCCTTCTTTGAGCCAGGCGCTGTCACGCGATGAAAGCTGGGGGATGTCGGCCGATGACGAGTGCGCTTCCTGCGCCGTGCGTGGGAGACATTAATTGCTGCTCGCAGAAGGTTTAGCCCTGACCTTTCCAGATCACAAGGCAAACAAAATTCCCCGGCACTCTGCAGGCACGCTTTTTGTCACTTGTTCTTCATGGTTGGATTTCTCTCGGAGATGAGGCGGATTCTCTTTGCTTACACTTTTAATCGGCTGTAGAGCGGTGAAATACTCCAGCTGGAATGAGAAGGAGATAAATGCCTTAACTCGAGACTGCAAATGAACTACAAATCCTTGAGCTGGATTGCTGTTCGCTCTTCAATTATGTAAGCCCCCCATCTGTTTTTCCCCCTACTCGACAGTTTCAGTGTGTATACACAGATATATTCTTGCCAGAGAAGATTTATAATCTCTTTAAACTTTCAGTACAAGCATTAATAAGAATCTATTTATTGCCAGGGTGTTTTTAAGCAGACTGAACATAAAGTAAGCAGTAAAACCCCCCTTGAATATTCATCTTTTCTGATTGATTTGCTTCATATAGATCTTGCAAGCACATTAGAAATTCCTCCTCAGCAAGTGTTTGGATGTGGATTATGCATCAACTCTCATCATTTAAAAGAGAAAAATGGATGCCATTCACTCCCAACAATCCTCTGAGCCTGCAAATGTATTCTGAACTCTTGAATCTGCATATTTGCATACTGTTACCGAGTTGCAGCTGTGGTCTCAGAAGAGTTTATCATTATTTCACATTTATTTTGTCTCCCTAATTACCTAATTAATTCTGTTGTTTTGATTGTGGTGTTTACCGTTTGCTTTGTGGAGGCGTAATCCTGTTCTATTTGTCTGTTTGAAGAAGGAGCAGTCTCACTGAATTATTCATGCTGCACTCCAGCGACAGCACAGCCGTTTAAATGATGAAGGCATTCGTGAAATCCTCTCTCTCCCGCGCACACACGCACTTTCTCTCGTTCTCAATCTCGCCTCCCTCTTCCTGCGAGAGCCCGAGGCGGTGGAAGTGGGATGTAAAGGGGAGAGAGGGTTTTTACGAGGCTCACAGCAGCACCTTAAATGAGGCGATGGGGGAAAACATGTCCCCTCTAATGTGTCTGACCAAAGCTTGGATTCAAAGCCATGTCTAATCTGACACCATAATGTGACCTTTCATCTCCACTTCTCACAGGAAACGCCGCTCCACCCTGCACAGTGTACATGCCCGTGCCACTTTAGGTGTGTGAGTGTGTGTGTGTGTTCCCGGCTGGGCCGAGGGCCCACTGAGCAGGAATGTGGACACTTGAGTCGAAGCAGCCCCCCCTCTGGAGGGCTGCTGATGTGTCAAAATGTTGTTCGCTGATTGGATATCACTGCGTCATGTGGTGGATGGATGTCCACTTCACACCTTCAGCTGTGACTTTTTCCAGACTCGGGGATACTTGAGAGAGCACAAGTCAGCAGAAGCAGAGGATCTATTCAAAGATTACTGGCATATCTTCAGCTTCAGGCCCAGTTATGCTCAATGCAGGACGTGCATCCAGGTACGAGGAGCGATGCAGGAATGAGTCCTGAAACACAGAACTATGTTAGTATTGTAGCACTTACTGTTTCCACATACCAAAGTCTATGGGATTCAAGAATAGGTTTTTGGATAAATGCCTGAAGTAAGGGCCGTGATGAACACATGAAAATAAGTTTCACTTTGCATCATATTACGTATTATCATGTTTTTAGAAGGGTTGTTGCTAATGAAAAGCTCATGGACTACCTACGTGATCAGGAACCCATGATTCAATCATTTCTGATTGTTTTCAATAAACCATTTTAAATATGCCATAACCACAGCTATGGGCACCAACTTGATCAGTTTATCCACTTGGGAGGAAATTTTCAAACACAAAGTTACAACGTGGCTCTATAAGCTGTAAGTGTGGTAGCTGCTTCAAAGTCAAACAGCATGTTGTAGTTCTATGAAAGCTTGATAGTAGCTTTGTACTCTCACTGAATATGTTAAAGCCTAAACTTGTTCTAAGTATTTTTTGTGGAGATTTTCATAAGGTACAAAATGTTCAAGTTTCATTGTTTTTACTTAAAGAACTTATGATCAGCAACTCCCCCATGACGTTTCGAAAAATTCTAAAGGCTTTTAGTCAAGAAAACCAGCATGAGACAAGTTTCCTGGTCGCTGTACAAAAACATCTCATCCCTGCACAGGTGGCATGTATGTATATATGTATGTATATATGTATGTACATATATATAAATCTTGGTTACCTATGCAATGTTGAAATGCACCCCCATTGTTCACTCATTTTCATGAAGCACATACGGCAGGTGTCATTTGTTCCGAGCTGTTTTCATGCTTTCCCCTCAGGATGGCATTGTCCTTAAAATGCACAAATCACACCGAGTGGCTGTTTTTGCATGCCTGTTTCTTTTGATTACAGCAGACCTGATGGACGTTATCAGCCACCATGACTGCAGGCTCAGACGAAAGCCCCTGGCGCAGTATGTATGGTTTTATTTAAAATCTGTTTTAATGTGTTGTTTTCTCTCTGTAGGCCTGTGGATTCTTGCATTCTATTTGATCTGCCCTAAACATACATCTTTAATCTGGGCTGCGGGCTGTGTGAGAGGGAGTGTGTCGCTGCCTCACCGATGCAGAAGCTTCAGGGCTGGCTTTAGAGGAGCTGCAGTCCCAGTGGGGGGCCTGCAGAGGGCAGCAAACTTACCACTGTGCCACTACACCTGCCCTAACAGTAGACCAACCTTCACAGCTTTATTAACATATATCTTCATTAAGTCACCAGAGGATGTCAGGGGAAAAAAAGCAAAATGAAAAAAATAAAAAAACAGGGCAGACTAAGAATGAAAGCATCATGGGCCCGCGGGGTGTTCTACTGTTTGTACTGACACAGAGGACGAGTTATGCTAATTGAGAGTTCTTTGCATAATTAGGGGGAAAAAAACTTTATCATTATTATTAGTGGAGAATAGCCAGACAGAGGGTAATTTCAAGTTTCCCAGCAGGGTGCTGCCGTAGAATAGAGGAGAGAAAGGACACTCTCTCAATGTTATGCCTACCATCTTTTGATGCAGAGAGCATAATTCATCTAAGATACTTAGCCCGAGTACACTTTAATGATGATGACTTTTCCCAATGTGATTTTTCAAAGTGTTTTAATACATTGTCTTCATAGAAGATGTGTTTGCTGTGCTAAATTCAAGCACTGCATATTGAGTTATCCACTGAAATGAGTTTTGTCTTTCTTGCTTAATGAGCCTTCTGTTTTATTTTGCAGACATTTTCATGTGATTTCATGTTCATGTGTGGCTCCTGTACAGGAGAGAACAGGAAGTGATAATGTGATACTGATATGTGTCATTCCTCTGTGTTGAAAAATGAAATGAAAATGGACATTCAGGTAAGGTGTATATAATAATATGATATTACAGTACAATACTATGTCATTGTATCTGATATGACATGATTAACTAGAAAAGCACTCGGAGAGCGCAGACTTCCGCCAAGCAGCACAGTTCCAAGACGGTGATTCGGATCAACACCAAAATTGAATCACTTCTTCCTTCCTTTCGTCTTTGAAAATTTCATCAAAATCCATCCATGACTTTTTGAGTTTGACAGACAGACAGACAGACAAACAAACTCTAACGAAAACATAACTTCCTTGGCGGAGGTAATCATGACATGACATACAGTGTGATATGATATAACATGACATGTCAGGATATGACATTACATGAAATTATCTATTACGTCATTATTTCAAATCAGTCAACATGATGTGGCATGACATGTTATGATATTATATGTCATAATAAATGATATAATATAAAATGATGTAGTCATTATTTAAACAATGTAATGCAATGCAAAATGATTAAAAAATCAAAAATATGATTCATTATAATGCAATGCATCTTCATAGAATTCATTAAGGCATAATATATAAAGATATGTTAGGTTGATACAATGCAATGTTATATTATACAATATTATGTGGTGTTATCTTTAGAAAACTTGTCGCTGCAACATCATCAATAACAAAATACCATAGAAACAACAGCCCACCTGCAACAATGCTGCACTTTTCAATGCAAACCTTAGCAAAAAAGCACACAAGACGTGCTTTAAAACAACATTTTTCTTTTACCCATCCAGCTTTTTGAAGTATGATTCAACACTTGATAAAGGAAGACATTCTTTATTTGTCCCTCATGGGGGACATGCATTGTCCAGATGTTTGCTTGAATTTGATGCACGGATGATGAAATTTTGTAGGCTAGCCTTGACAATAGCACTGTGCCGGTTCCCATGGACTAAAGCCCTGAGGAATTTTGCACCATGTCCTTGGATGATTGCTGGTTATAAGCTCTGTGGTATGAAGCTTAACATCTTGTGCAGTATGATAATCATCTTGTGCAAACACAAGTTTCACAATTTTTAATCTTAAACTGTGGTATAAGAACTGTTATTAAGCTATTATGGAACTACTGCATGGTGTTTCGACCTATAAGCAGCTACCACACTTCTAGCGTATAACATGAAGTTGTATCCTCTTGTCTAAGAATTTCCTCTTAATGGAGTGACCTGATCAAACTGGTGCCCATGCATGCAGATCAGGAATCATTGCTTTTGGGTCCCCAGACATTTTTTCAGTTCTTTTTCAGCAACCATTCTTTTAAAAACACAAAATTCTTTGAAATTCAAAAAGTAGGGAATATCAAAAACATTTAATGTTGCACTATGAAATGTCAAAATCTTGTATGCATGTTTTCATCATGGACCTTATTGCAGGCATTAATCTGAAAAACTATCCTGAAATCCCATAGACTTCCAACCTTAAGAGCTGGATGTGAAAAAATACTACCTTACCTCACGTAACACTGTAGACAGCAACCACCTCCCTCAGTCTATATGACCACTAATTCAGAAACCACTGCCTGACGTCACAGAGTTCATGTCCATGTTTCAGTCAATGCAGCGCTGAGCAGGACTGACTGGGCCTCACAAAGCTGTGAGTAAGCAGCTGAGGCTCTAACAGTCACACAGGGCAGTCACAACAGAGTGCTGAATCCATTAGTCCCTCAGCAGGGTTTCAGCAGGTCATTAAGGTTCAGTAAGATCCTGTTAGACACTTTTACTCTCCGCCTAAATCTGATGGCGCTGCAGCCGGAGGAGGCTGGTATGCAGGAAGTCGGCTCTCCCTCAGAGCTCGCTTTAAGACGATGGTTTATGCCGCAGTAAGTATTCCTTTCAAAGGCTTTACAAGGCACAAGGGATTAAGAGACTGTACCACCCTCATCTCATTTGTGTCATGACTGGGAAAAAGGAAGCACTCTAAATACACACTGTTAAAGCTGTACGTGGCGGGGGTGGTGGTGGTGGGGGGGGAGCACATTGCACCTGCCCCAGTTGTTCTCTTCACCAACATGGCCGTCTTTGCAGTGGCTGCCTCACGAATGCAGCGAACATTCCCCTCGCTTCAAAGGTTCCCCCCTTGCTTTTTCTTTTTTTTTTTTTCCCTTCTTCATCTTCTCGCTCCAGCCCACGGCCAGAACCGTGGATTAATATTTCAAAACATGTTTCTTGCTTGCACCCCCCTCCGCCCCCCAACTCCCTCCTACCTCGACATCATCTCCCTCTCACACAGCCCATTCCCTGTTCACCACTTATTCTCTATACTCCCCCATCCCCTCCAACACCCACCCTTAAACCTGCCTCTCTGCCAGCTAGCACTCTGAAATGTGTGATATTTTTCCATATCTCGTGTTTTGCTGCTCCGCTGCTCCCTTCATTCCAATCACCAGCGTGGTATGTTTTATAGATTAATAAGAAATGATCCTGGAAGGTCCAGTCAGAAGCAGAGGGATGAAGTGATGAAATGGAGGGGGAGGGGGGCGCAGGGTGCCGTCTGCAGTCGAATTTTAATGAGTACCGATGGGAATATCCTTTTTTTTTTTTCTTGGGGTATCCTTCTGGTGCATCGCTCTAAATCACTGTCACACAAACAAGGTATTTCCCATCATGCCTCTGGTTTGGCTGGGTAACTGTGTCACCCTGTGGCATGGGCGCCATAGCGGCACACCTGCTCTGCTTCCCTAATTGAACAGATGATCTGCCAATTTGTCATGTTTATCTTCAGAGGCGTTCTGCCGTCAGTGCCCTGCTCGGCTCAGCCCCCCTCCAGAACACAGTGCAGATGTTAGCAGAGCTTTTTTTTATGACAGATCTTGTAGTCATTACTGAATAATTCATCAGCGCATTCATGTCTTTAGATAGCATCTCCAGCATCTTGCTCTGCTTTTTTTGGCTCTCTCTCTCCTTCCTTCTCCGGCTCCTCACAGGGGAAAACTTTATTATTCTCTCCACTGACAGCAAAGTATATGGGATGAAAGATAATTGCCTGGCTTGACTCAGCCATTGATATGAAAATAGGGCTGAAATTATTCACTGTGGTTTAAAGGTTAGTTGAAGGTTATTATTCAGGGAGAGGCGTGGAGAAGAGGAGGCTGGTGGCAGGCCTGACAAGACGTTTCTGAAAGGCTAATATGCTGCGCATGCCGCAAAGGCCATCCAATGAATAAACTGAAAGGCTCTCCTGAGATCTTAACATTTCAGAAGTCAATTATTTAGCAGCAAATCCCGGCTCACTCTCTGCATAACATCATGCCCCGAATAGGATTGCGAGCTCCACTCCAGTGTGTTTTGAATCATGTTATTGTCCATGCTTTCATTCATGCTGGAATGTAATATGAACACATAATGAAGAGGAGGGCTCTATCAGCCTCTTTAATGTATTCGATCTGGTGCATGCATATGGGCTTGTTATGGTTCGGATGGACTTTGAACACGGGGCTTAATAAATCACCTCCACTAGCAGCTGCTCTGATGTTTCAGCTCAAGAGGCGCTCTGATGTCTGTGGTTGGCCCGTCACTACTTACGCCAGCCACTATTACCATGGTTACCGAAGGGGACGTATGCAGGTAGCATGCTGGAAGCTGGAGGGAGTCATGGTGTGTTGTTTGATAGCAGCCAAACAGCAGACGGCTCCCTCACTGACTGTCTGATAACCAGCGGTCCTCTGTATATCTGCTTTTGTGCCCGTTTGTTGGAAAGCAGCATCAATATTCAATGAAATTCCAAACTGTAGAGCTGTTTCCTAAATGCCTGTTTTTTCTTTAGTGTTGATGTTGTGGAATAAAACATTATACATGTTGGCGTTAAGCAACATTTTGAGACTCATCTTAAAAATATTAAAGCTGTCCCAGTATCAAAATAGCTTCCAGGAAGGAGAACTGTGTTTACACACTTTCAACAGATTGTCCCTTGGTGACCTGCTGTCAGAACAATGTGACTTTGGCAGCAGGTAGTTCTTGTGCATCTCATGGCTCAAATTCACACGCTAAAAAGAAGCCAGTTATCCTGCCACAATACTGTCTGATACAGTTAATGGGAAATAAAGATGGAGGGAGACAGTGACATATGAAGCTAAGAGGAGAAAAAAAGACACTGAATGAACGGTAACTCTTACAAAAAGCAACAACAAACAGTGTGTACATCTTTGGACACACTATTCACAACACAATGTGATGTAAAGCAGTGAAGGCACTACAAGAAAAGGGGGATAATATGGATCATTAATGTTCTCCTTTTTCTACAAAAGAAAAAACGGTATTGCATAGCATACCAAACTAAACTGAACTCCACTACTTGATGGAAACACAGCATTACAAAACTATGGAGGACTAATGTGCTGCATTAAAACAATGTCATTTCGCTGAAAAACTTTTTGTGTGCTCGAAAGTGAAGTTACTACATAATGTTGCTCCTTATTACATTTTTTTAATGTTCCTGATCCTTTATTAAGTCACAATCTGGGGTGGGGAAATGGTACAGACATGAGATCGTCTCATTTGTTATGTGGGTTTGTAAATGAGCTCTCCAATATTTATCAAAAGAAAAGAACTGGCCCATGTCTGCCATGAAGCAAACAAGTTGCCATGTCAACAATACTGAGGCAACTGATGGGCCATTCAGTATATATCACTAGTCTATTGAGGAAAGAGTTGATAAAAAGTGTTTGGGAATGGGCAAAACCTTAAAAAAGCCTGTCTGGTGGATTTGAAGATCAGTCCATCAATCATGTTTATTATGGGACAATTAAGAAATTTAGAAGGTGAGCGCTATTGCTGTGGTGAAATGGACAGAGCATGAAAGACATTGTAAAACAAACTCTGGCGGAACATGACAGAAGTGGAGCTAAAACATCTCCAGAGGTGTTTTTCATTGAATAAAGAAATGTGGTCCAGATCTGATAAAACTGCTCCGGAAGCTGTTAGCATCCATGCTAATCTCTGTATGAGCAGTGACTTTGCGCTGTCGTCTCTGTCGTAGCTTCTACGTCTACCTTTTCTGATGGACAGTAGTTTGGTTGTGCGGCTGTAGCCACTAAGAATTGTCGTAGATTGGAGTTAGGCAGTATGTACCTTTCTGATTGCAGACAATGAGACGGGTGGATCCATCTGCACTACAAGGTTAGTAAACAAAGTTGGGCTAGCCAGAGCATATAAAGGATGTTCCTGGTTGCCTACCACTAAATCAAACCAGCACCCCCCAAAAAAACAAAAACATACACTAACACGTGTTCAAAGATTATGGAGTTTACAATACTCAGACAACCATCACTTAATTCACCAGGTAATATTGTTCAGGGCTCAGCATAAAAGACAGGGAATATGGGGAAGATGTTTTTTCAGACTGATCCAAAACATCACAACATGTCGGCAAAACCAAAGAAGATACAACATAACCTCAATTTTGGATTTACAAAACTGAAGGTACTAAATCCCATTCCTGTTGGTAAAAATTGTATTGAATTCTAAGAAAAAAAGGAAAATGTTTATTTCAACTTAATAGTTATTTGCAAAGAGTAAGTGGATATGACAGGCAGTTATTGTTGCTGTAACACTCTCATGAAGCCAATGCAAATTACAAAAGTTAATTCTGTGCAAAATGTATCGGTTGCTTTAATTTTTGTTGTGATAAAATAAGGCAATTCATTGTTTTACTTTTCAGAATTTTGCAACTTATGACAATCCTGACCCCTTGTCATTGGGTAAAAACATGATGAGACTCTCAGGGAACCAAAGTTGACACAAGATTATTCATCAACAGAGTTCTTGTCTCAATTATACAAACTGACAAACTGAAACATATCGTAAGAACAAACTTGATCATAGTCATGTTTCAGACTTCAAAACCTCTTTTTGTCTAGTTTAGACTTTCCGAGTCTGCAGTGGTGATACTTTAATGAGAGCATAACCAAGACGAGTGAGCTGAGAGTCTGAAATGATCAATCTCCTCCTGAGAAAACATCACAGTTCACACCTCCCCTTCACCTGTTTCCTTGCTCTGTGGCTCGCTCATTCCTTTTTCTGTCCGTCGAGGTTCACCATCTTTATCTGAAGACGCAGGTGTGATCATTCACCCGTTGGTTGTTAGTCAAAACCGCCTCCTCTGCTCCCAAAATAGACAATTATTCAAATTTCCATCAGCAGAAAGCCTGTCATTTTTTTTGCTTCACTTTTCACAGAGATTCACATTTGTCAAAGCCATTCAGCTGCACTGATCATTTTTAATAGAAATGCTCGAGTGCACATTCACAAAGCATTCTTATGCTTTGATAACAGGAGACCTAGAATTTCAGGAATGTGGCGTCTCATTCCTCAGTTGGTTTTCTTTTCTCTGTGATCTGCACACTCTCTGATGCTCCTTTTGAGGAAGCTTTGACATTTCCTGGCTTCAGGTTCTTTTCCTGCATTAAACTGATCGAGACAAACTGAATTAAAAGCAGAAATCTGCAGGGCAGGTTATTGGACAGTGTGCTAAAGGATTCGGAGGTGTTGAGGTCTCACAAAGTGTTTTCAGCAGGGCGTTCGGGGGCAGAGTCAGGCCTGCAGCTCTGATGATAGACATCATGCTGTCGATATCTGTCTGCTCTTCTGTTTCAGCCGTGTATAAAGATCACTGACACACAGTCTCCTCCCTCCTGCCTTCAGCCCTCTGCTGCTCGCTGCAAAGAAATTGGATCCTGCCCTCAGAGCTAAGCACTTCAGGATGAAGTTTTCTGAGGCCCAAACTGCTGCTGTGATTACAGACAGATCGATACTTGTGGTGTCCCCAGCCAGCTCACCCTGCTGGCACAGGAAATGATGCGATCCATGCAGCTCTGACATTGACAGGCCCCTGAGAGGCGACAGCTTCACTTACTAGAAAAATGCTCTCTATTAGCGCTGCCGGGCGGCTCTGCCCCGTCATTGTTATGCTAGCGATGCTGTGACATTTGTGTTGTGTGGATGGCAAATGCCTTTCTAATCATCTGCTCGCAGCACTATTTGAATTTTCATCAACTTTGATGGACAGCTCCCCAGAAGAATAATCATCAAGAAAATGAAATCCTTGCTGACCCTAAATGCCACGACTGCAGCCGCTCCCTGATGGCGTCCCTCAGGGCGAGGGACAATAGCTGTAGACATCCACACAGTGTGTCCCTCTAAGAAGACTGTGCTGCTGTGGCTCAAAGGTTAAAGCTCATGACTTTTCTCATAGTTGTGGAGGGTCCTGGTGAGAGGGTACGTCCTCTGTCAGACCTCAAAACACTCTGCACAGGAAGTGGTGCTTATATCCATGTCGGAGAACAGCCGCACTTTAAGGCGTGTGTTTTTTTATGGCTGAGCCAGCGTCTCTTAAACCCTAGCACTTGTATTGACCCACCTCCCATCTCTCCTCTCCTCTTCTCTCTCCCTCTCATCCCCCACTGTTTCCTTGTTTGAAACAATATAGCCTGCCTGTTGTTATTGATTCCAGAAGATTGGGCCTCGGTAAGTGCTCCTCTGAGCCTGCTGTTATATTAAGCAATTGTTCCAACAGCAGATGACAGGGCTGGGGAGGTTTGGGCTGCCTCTAACAGGCCTGGTACTACCTGTGTGTTAATTGATTGGGCAGCAGAGGGAGGGAGGAATCTGCTTCAATGAAAAACAAGGCTAAGCAGATGAGAGTTAAAGACTACAACAGATCATCCCCTAAGTAAGAATGGAAAAGATATGATGCTTCTCATTTCATAGTTAAGCAACCTACTGCACATTTTAAATCAACACAAGACATGCCACCAATCAAAGTAAGGTTTCACCATGCAGACCACAGTGGCACAGAAATGCAAAAGTGCCCCCCCAAAAAACAATAGAAATACAACATTGTGTGTGGGACAAAGAAAACCCTTTTTAAAGTCAAAGAAGCAGCAGTGATGCTTGAATTATTTCCACTAAAAGATAAAGTATAGGGTCATAAAATCATAATGCTTTTACACACTGTTAATAAATTTAAGTTGATTCTTTACCAATCCTTCAATCATTTATTCATTCATTTCATCCTTTAAGTTATTCTGTTAATTTATAAATCTCCAGTACAGTGGGTGACAGCAATGACCCTATTTAGTGATCACTGGACCCACCAGTTGACCCATTAGATCAGGAAAAAACAACCAACAGCGTCACAGCTCTGGACATGTCATACATCGTCACTGTAGGCACAAAGCGTCTGTCTCCGGAATTGCTTCTTATAAAGAAATAGTTAAAAAAAAACACTCTACCACTGAATAAATAATTATTGTATTGTTCTGATTACAAATTATTTAGTAACTAAATTTGGTTAAAAGTTTTTAAACCTTCTCACCCACATGGAGGGTGACCAGCAGCACAGTTTTCTGAAGAAAATTAAAATAATGAAAAAAAAGACAAAGGAAACTTGTGCTAACAGCAATGTGATACAACACAACATGGAACTTTCTTTCACATTGTACAAAAGGCGTATATTTTTGTATGATGTGTGTCATGTTAATACCTGAATCATGTTTGCTTCTCAGCTCTCTGATATACATTAACTCACTTCAAGGAAATTAACTCTAAGCTACTTAAATTAGATATGTAAGTTTGAGTTCAAAAGTTTTAACTTAGCTTGCAACCCTGAAATTACTTGAACTCCATTCACATATCCAAAGAAAACCTGGAATTATTTCTGGGGAGTAATCGTCTTGCATGCATCTCCATATTCTCTCTTCTCTGTGTTACAGTGACCCTAACCCTCTTGTTGATGCTGTTATTGTGTTTATTGAAATCTGTCAATAATGTTAGGATATAACTTGTGATCATAGCATAAAACTGTACTGCTTTGCTGGCTATCTTATTAGGAATACTGACTGCCACTGTTTACTTTTGACATGGTGACCCACCTACCAGCAACCGTTCTGTTCCCCACCACCACCTCTCCCCAGTCCGTTTTCTACATTTTTGACATAACTCTTCCGACAATGTTGAATGTTGGAAATATCTTGGAGAAGGTTTGTGCTCTTGGAGCACTAAAGTTGCATTTTTTCCAGTATTGATCCCTGAATAATCAAAATTGTCACAATGTTTGGACTTTGTACACAGCCTAAGCTTTCTGGTTCGCCAGGTATCCAGTGATTCCATGTATTGTGTACATAGGCAAGTTGAAAAACAAGAGTACTGATGACGCAGAGGGACACACACAAAAGCTTAACGTCAAAAAGCGAGTATATCTTAAGTCTGGAGGTAAAGCACTTCATCAAAAGGACCCTGGCTGAATTGTCATGTGAGCAAATGGAATCTGAATGTTTATTAGTCCTGCTGTTTGAATAAATCCATACATACTCCTAATAATTTTCTGCATCAGTGCAGCCTTACTTCATTCAGCTTGTCCTGCAGAGTGTATTTGATCTGCACAGTCAGCATTCAACCACTGTCAGCTGTACGAGGGCACTATTGCATGCAGGGCTGTTTTATGGAAGCCACCCGAAGTAAACGCTCCATTCATCCTGTCTGTCTGTCTGCCCTGGCCTCCATTTCCTCCTCTGTCACACGCATGATTAAGACCAGCTTGAAGCATTTATCACAGAGCCGGAACATGAAGTGGGGGATGTTTCTGGAGTTCGAGCAAGAAGAAATGGAGCCCACACCTTGTTATTTGTTTTTCTAAGATCCAAACCCCCCTCACCTCTCTGACATACACATTTGAGTCTGGCCTTTTAGTTACCTGTCAGAGCTGTGAGTTGAATCAGCCTGATGGACATTACTCTGACAGCCACGGTGCATTGTGTATCTAATTCCATTAGGAGTGAGTGGTCATCAGGGGTTTTCAATGATTTCAGCGTGCGTATGTGCTTGTTTTTATTTTGGTCAAGTGAATCCCATTAGATTCCATTTCCAATAACAGCCAGTTCTGCTGTGGTTGCATTTCAACTGAGAGCTAATTTGCTAATGGCATGGCCCTTATTAGAAAGCAATTATTATTAATTACCAGTGGGTGATACAAGAGCTGATTTAGTCCTTAAAGCTCACAGTTTTTTTTTTCTTCTGCTAGTGTGGCCAACATGTGTGTGAGTGTGTGTTGGTGTGTGTCTGTGCTGCCTTTCTCGGAGATGATTGCCAGCCCCACACCAGTGCCTCACCTCCTGCTGGCCCTCTGCCAAGCGGCGACATTGTCATTATCAGCGTGCCAGAGGGCCGGGTAAATGTCATTATTGTAGCTGGTGGATTCCTCCGGGGAATCAGCAGCTACCCGATTAATTTCTCTAACAGCCCGGGAAATATTTGTTGCCTCACCAGCCCCGGTTCATGGCAAACATCTATTGCTGCAATGCAATTAACGACATAGATCATTTACATAGTCACAGAGCTAATTTTCATAATGTTCCCTTTATTATCAGAGGAAGAAATTAACCCAGGAATTTATTTACACACCCACTGCAAATGGTAACAGTGTGCTAATTGGCTGTTAGATGATTAATAAGCTTATAGCACATGCTAATGAATGGTGCACTCACTGTTGCAGAGGTGCTCCAGCACTGTGCTTGTGTTTTGGCAGCTTAATTAGACAGATAATTATGCACTTGTTGCTCTCGCTTTCAAGCAAATACCATCAAACATTAAAAAAGATTAAACTAGCTCGCATTGCTCTGAGCCTTTGTTGGTTCTCTATTTTCTGTGCTGTTGTAAATAGCCGTGTTACACCAAAGCAGTGAATTGTTAGTACCCCATTGTGCCTCCAAAGCAACACAATGTTCTTTTATGAGACAGTGTTCAGAAACAGGTGAGGATGTAGTCACAAATAATGGAAAAATAAGGAAATAAAGTTCTAGCTGAAACAGGGTCAAATGTGCACCTGAATCTTTGTTTCTGTTTGCTGTAATTACACAAAATGGCAGTTTGTAATGTGTCAGTTTAAGATCACTTCAGGGCTCCTTAATGTTCATCAGTGATTATCTACAGGCAGCCCTGGGGCCACATCAGGCTCCCCACAGCTTCCCATCTGACACCTAAAACATTATTAGGTTGAGAAAATATGAGGGTAAAAACAGCAACGTGGTTCAAAGGGTATATTTTTTGTTTAAAACCTCCTGTTGTGAACGCACAGAATTGAAAGACTTTCTGCCAATAATCTGCCTGTCTTCCATTGTTAGCTCATTTATAACCAGGATAATTAGTTAGTATATTGGAGTGGAAACTACTAGTAATGGAGAACATGAAAAAAGCCAAAATACTGTATCTTAATATCCCCATGTGGTGGCAGTTTGTGTGAGATGAACTGATCTCATTTTTACTTTGCTGTTAGCATCTATGCTAATGTCTGTATGTGCAGTCCATCCCTGCTGTCATCACACTTGTTGTTCCCACTTCTTCCTGCTTTGAGGACGCTGATTGGCAGATTCAATTGCAATGCGACATTACCATTTTATTCTTTCAGGAAATAAAGTGCCTTTTATACAAATGTAGTTTACAACTGTGACTACTTGTTAAGATTGTAGCCCTTCCCCTCCTCTGTTATCATCTGCAGTAGATATTTATTTCCCCCTGTCCTGTGCTCTTTTGTAGTGCTCCATGTGGGAGTAGTGAGTGTCTATTGTTTGCCAAAATGATATCATAACTATCCATTTATGTATTGTACATTTTAGATATTTTTTTGTTTCCCCCAGTTTTGTTGTGTCTTTTGCCTGAAGCATGGTCATAATTGAAATGTCCTGTTTAAATGATCATTTGGTGGTCAAAGACTCTACCTTGTAGCACATAGCAAATTAAGCCATCTTAAGGAAAGCATACAATAAGCAAACTAACATATCAGTTACATTAAGGTGACTTACATGCACACAAATATATGCAGGTTCCATTAGGTGGAAATGGGGATAAGATCATTGGTAAACACATGCTTATGAGATTAAACAATGCATTTTGCAGCATGTATTGCAACTGACTTTGTCTAACATTGATTTTCAAAGTGTTGGGTTTTCAAAAAAGGATGGTTGCTGACAAAATGGTAACAAAGACTAAAGAAATGTCTGGAAAACTTAATGCATTCATTTTCCATCTTTTGTTTTGATAGATGATTACACATACACTTTTGCCACAGCTACTGGCACCAGCTTGATCAGGTCATTCAATTATATTAAGAGTAAATTCTTATACAAGAGGTTACAGCATGATAAACATGGGAAGTGTGATAGCTTATTCTGGGTTAAACCACCATGTTGTAGTTAATTTGTGGAGATAATCAAGGTGATTTTTTTTCATAAATTGATGTTTGCCACAGACCTTATTATCAGTAGTGATCTCAGAGCACAATGAAAAATCCAATAGCTTTTAGTCAAGCACAAATCAAACTTCCAGGTTAAAAAACAATTATCCCTGCACCTTTCCACACCCTGGTCTCTGTAACATTTATAAACTTTAGTTTATTTCCTAAGGCCTTCAATAATCACTTTAAATTTAATAGAGAGATGGAGAGTCAGTTGGCTGAATGTCTGCTGCCAAACAATGACTGGAGGATAAATTAGTACATAAAAATGACATATTTTTGGATTGTTCAAGCAACCATCATCAATAAACAGATGGAGCCACTTAAATTTTCTCCACTTTCCTTGAGTCAATCAATCAATCAATCAATCTTTATTTGTATAGCGCCAATTCATAACAAGTGTTATCTCAAGACACTTTACAATAGAGCATAAAGCTCTTCATTTTATGGATACACATATATGCATAGATACATATATACATATAAAATACACATATACATATATATACAAATATATACATCCAACACCCAACATGAATCCATAAAGCCAATCATGAATCCCTCCATCATGGCGGCAAGAAAAAACCTTCTGTTAAGCAGCAGGAAATCTTGAATGTGGATCCCAGTCTCATGATGAACAGCAAATCCACACGATGCTGTGATGGGTGTGAGGGCAAAGGAAGGGAAGTAAGAGGAGACAAGTGGACGAAGTAAGAACTAAAGTTAGGGACAGGTCCATGTATCATTGGCCTGTCGTCTGATTCCTTAGAGGTTAGCCTCTTGAGATGCTACATCTCATTTCTGGAGGGTCCTCATGTCTGAATGGTTGTGGTGATCATTTTCTTGAGTCTTGACTGACCCAGACTGGAACATGCTGAGACCTGCCCATGCTCACAGCTATAATGAGATCTCTCCTGATGACATGACAAATGAATAGTGAATGCAACTCTGTTGTTACGCTCCATTTAACTTGGAACTTGAATAAGGAAACTTGGTATTACATTAAAGGAGACATATCATGCTGATGCATGATTTAATACTTGCATATAATATAATAAATTTGAAAACAAGACCTAACACCCCCTTAATTTTCAAAAAATGAGATATTGTATTTTTTCTGATATCCTAGAACGAGATTTGATGCCTCTGAAAATAGGTCATTGCGAAATGTCCGCAAGATTTCAAACGTCGTGACATCACGAGGTACCTTTCTTTTTATTGGAGTAATCTGATAAAACACTTCCTCCTCTGTGATGTCCGTCAGCCCCAAACCCTCACCGAGGAACACATCCAGCAGCAAGGGGTATAAAGCTCCCTCGCTCACACTCCCTCATTACCAGCTCTGGCCTGTAGGGGGACTCAATATGCGGTCGCTGCTTTGAGCCTGCCGGAAAATACAGTAGAAGAAGAAGAAGGACAGGCTGGCTCTACCCCCGATAGAACTGACCAATCAGAGCACAAAGGGCTGTGACGTTGCGAGGTAACTTTAGGTCATCCTTGAGACCAAGCGTTTCAACAAGAGCTTCATAATGGCCTAAAATGACAATATTGAGAACGCTATTTTGGGGCAATGAAGGAACTAAATGACTTGTACTGAGGGCAGAAATGCTTTACAGGCATCCTAGTCTGGCATAGTGAAAAGGAGAAACAAGCATGATATGTCCTCTTTAAATTTACATTGAATTCTCTGAAACTCGGCTGGCATTTGGCTGTAAAGGAAAAAAATGAATTGGCATCTATACTGCAACTTTTTCTACATTGTCATGCAGAAAAAACTTCATATGCTATTCAACATCCCCAAAAGCAAATCCTGAGATAATTTAGTCTTTACTTACTTCTTCTGTCAAAACAACAAGGAAGAATGGCTATTTCGATGATGCTCTACTGTAACACTTTCAGGACAAAAACTTTGTGAGCAAACCATCATACTTCGCTTTAATGAAAAGAGCAGGAAGCGAAACTGGACAGTCATCCAGGGATCAAAAAGAAAGCCAAGAGACAAAAAGTAAAAAATAAACCCAACCCTCAACTGACAATATTTGTAAGCCGCTTACCAGAAAAACAAACCCAAAGTCGCTTATAATAAGCAGACTTGGCAACACTGTCAACGGACCATCAAAGACTTCCACAGCTCTGATCTCTAACTCTTTTATTGTTTCAGTTTGGTCATTCAGTGATCATCTATAATTCTTTGTGTTGTTGAAATAAAGAAAGAGTCCACCCTTGAGTTCTGCCTCAGTTCTTTAGAGAGAATCATAAAGCAAAGACCAAACACTTTCTGATGACTGGGCTGACTCTGTCTCCAGAGGCTTCCTCCACTGACTCTGTGTTGTGTAACTGTGTTGAACATGTTGTTGCCATTGGTTTCAGGGGGATAAAGACAACAAAGTCCGCTTTTTTCCTGTTTAAAGTTGTCTTTTCTCTCAACATAAAGCAACACTTTGTAGATAATTACCACAGTTTGCAACTTTCCTTACATAAGACCCAATTTGGAGCAGCTGGGTCTTTGCACAGAAATGGAGCAAAGCGTTAGTTCAGACAGGCACGGAGTCAATCTGCTTGGCCGAGCTCCCACTCATATGCATATGGGGTGGCCTTATCGCGCAGTCTCACATCAGATGATCGGTCTCCCCTCCCAGCCAGATCAGCTGATCTATTTGGCGCGTTATTTAAACTGCCCCAGTCTAACCGAGTGTCTGGCTGTCATCTGCACGCTGCTCATTACGCTGCTTACTGCATCGCTCTCATCTACTTTGCTGTTTGTGCTGCATCTCACCTTGCTGCTCCGCATGTCGACTCCTGGCCGTGATGTCGACCCATGGCAACTTGATCGCTTTTCCGAGCCTCATCTCAGCCGTCCGAGGCGGAGGATGCCGCTTGGGATGGGAGCCCCGTCGCTACCCGGCCCAGCGTCCGTCTAGCAGGCAAGAATCCTTTGACTCCCAGCATAAATGACTGCCGGTGTCAAGGCTTTTAGAAGCCTTATTTAAATGTCAAATCGCCGCTCCGATTGGCGCTTCTCATGAAGAATTGTTTAAATTATTCATGGAAAAGTTCACTCCGAACCACTACCTGCAGTCCTGCCATCCTGTCTCTCCCCAGGAAATGTGCGAGGAAGAGAAAAACATCTGTCATCTGTCAACTCCTGCCCCGGCTGTCAAAACAGGCTCGAGCCCCTGCTCCCACCTCCGTTGAGCCGGAGGCCAGCCTCGTCCTGTCCGCTCTGTCCAACATCCAGGCTTCGATTGAGAGCATGAACTCCAGGATCCAGGCTCTGGAATCCAGCTCCACTCCAGCGACGGGTGCTTGTTTCCGAGTTCGGGTGGTCCGTCCTCCTCTTCGGCTCAGGGATGGGTCCCGGCTTCCTCTCACATCCATGCTTCCACTCCGTCCGCGGGTCCGACTCCGGCGCAAGCAGGTGACGTCACCCCGGCGACCATCGACGGCATCACCCTCCCGCGAAGGACTCTGGGAAGTGCAGTTCCCATTTCCACCGGCGCTCCATTTTTCCTCCAGCTGCTGCAATCTCTCCCAGCCTGAGAAGCCAGATTCTCGCAGGTAATGACATTAATCTTGTTAAAATCCTGCTGTGCTCAGAGCTCTCTGACAGACGTATTGTGGAGTGTGGAGACATGTCAGTGCTGCTTAAGGATAGTGATCCCCGCTTGTCAAAAACTCTGACTCTGGCCGAATTTAACATTGCGTTTGGTGTTTTCCGTGATGTCATTTGTGAAGTCTTCCCAGCCCGTAGAGAAGAGCTTGACACGTATCTAGCCATAATTTCAGACCTGGCCATGGCCTATGGAGGTGCTTTGTTTTATGAATATCATAAGTCATTTTAGGCCAAAGCAGCTATGTACATTCAACGCTTCAATCAGACTGGACTGGTCTGTAGCCGATCTGAGCCTCATCAGCAGGCATTTCACGGGACATCACGCCCTGTCCTGTTCCATCTGCGGCTCCTTTTCTCATTCCCCCGATCTGTGCCCCAAAACTACTATTAATGTCCATCCGTACAAGCTGTTTTAAGCCCCCATAAGGAGGACGCCATGGTGACGCCACCCATGACTCCTCTTT
The DNA here is from genome assembly GCA_036419115.1 of Scarus forsteni. Lineage (NCBI taxonomy): Eukaryota > Metazoa > Chordata > Actinopteri > Labriformes > Labridae > Scarus > Scarus forsteni. The sequence goes on along the minus strand of JAZDUH010000245.1, from coordinate 5,139,306 downwards.
GTCATAACTATAATGAAAATGTTTGTAAATTTTATAATTGTAAATATTTTCATGCTTGTAGCTACTGCGGAGAAGCGCACCCCAAGTCCGTGTGCCCGAAACGAACCCGCTTCATGAAAAATGAAAATAAAGCGTCAACGCCGATCAACATCCCTGAGCTGGGGAAAGCATTGGAAAAGCATCCAAACCGCTGCTTTGTCAATTATTTGATCATAGGTCTGGTTCATGGTTTAGCTGGATTGCTTTGGCTTCCTAAAAAGTTTTTTGTTGAAATTATCTGCAATCTGATTTAAAGGAACCTGGGGTGGTAATATAATAATAATAATAAACTTTATTTGTATAGCACCTTTAAAAACATTCGTTTACAAAGTGCCTTGACAGCAAACAGGAACATGAGATAACAAAGCACAAGAGTTTAAACACAGTAGACAGTTACTGGCAAAGAAGTTAAAAAAGGTAAGCCCATCATGATAGGCCCATTTGTTAAATCCCCTTTTCCAACTACCTGAATCAATCCAGTAGGTGTAGCCAATCGCAAATACTCTGTGAAAAAGTCCTTAATAGTGATCCTTGTGCCCCTCACAATTATGAAACTCAGAGCATTAACAGCCTCATTCCTCTTGCAACATTTTCTCTATGTTATGCGACTGTCGATAATACCATTAACCTCATTAAGAAAGCAGGCAGAGGTGCACGGCTAGCCAAAGCAGATATCACAGATGCGTTTAAAGTCATGCCTTGCTTCCATATCAATGGCAACTATTCTGTGTCAATGGAGAGAAAAATGTTTTCGCAGTCAGACTTACTTGGTTGTCGCAGCAGCCCAAAAAAAAAAAAAAAAAAAAAAAAAAAATAATAATAATAATAATATTTGTTACCCTGTCCGAGGCTCTTGCTGGATTCTCCTGAATAAATGTAGACTGCCTTTTGTGCTCCACCTTCTCTCGCCCTCAAGCTGTATACAGATGCTGCATCTTCTGTAGGTTTCGGAGGGTTTTACATAACCAATGGTTTGCCGATGTGTGGCCAAAAGAATTATCAGCTTGCCAGCTAATGCTATTTCCTCTGCTCTTATGGAAATATATCCTATTGTCATCGCTTGTTTGCTGAGGAGTGGTAACTGGGCAAGGAAACAATTTCTGTTCTGCTGCCCCCCATTCACTCAAACAGTGCTAGACTAAGCCTCGCCCTGCAATCTTATCTGTGCTCTGCTGTTCACTACATGCGGTGTGGACTAGCTAGATCCACATTAAAGTCATACGATTCTGCATGGTCCTATTTTGTCTCTTTTGTGCCACTCTTCTGTAGCAGTAACACCTGTCAATATTCCAATGATATGTGCTTCATAGTTCACTGCTTTGAATCAAAAAAGATGCAGCCTTCCTCTAAAGGGATCTGTAGCAGGTATTCAGTTCCACCCCCGTTGTCTGGATCCATCCACCATCAGCCTGCTTCAAAACTCATCTATCCGCCTCCTGCTAAATGGACTTAAGAGAGAGAAACCTCAAGGCAAAGACATTTGTCTCCCTTTAACTCTCCCACTCGTGCACAAGATAATTATTTAATTGAGAGCTGGGTTCTTTGGTCACTACACTGAATTGTTATTGGAAACAGTTATTCTCACGACTTTCTATGGTTTTCTTAGAGGTGGGGAATTCACTCTGTCAATGATTCTTTAACCCTCTGATGATCTAGCAATAGCAGATGTATCTATTCACCCTCATTACTCATTACTGCTTAAACACTCGAAGACTAATAGGGATAAGAAAGGATCACTGGTTTACATTTCTGCCATTAATTCTGTTTTTTGTCCTCTGTCCTCCATGTTCCGTTCCTGAGGAGCTGCCCTCAGGCTTCTCAGCAAGAGGCTTCTCAGCTGCTCATGGCTGAAAAAGGGAAGCGCATGTTAAAAGCTTGGTTTGCCTCTCGCCTCTGCCTCCTCTGCCAGTCCTGCGGTTTACCTGCAGACCGCTACGCCATTCACTCTCTGCGCATCGGTGCAGCGACTAGAGCAGCTTCCTCTACCTCTGTTGCAACACTAAAGGCCATGGCTAGATGGTCATCATCAGCTTATGAACGCTACCTTCGGCCAGATGCTAAAGTCATTCTTGATGCCCAAAAGCTATGAGTGCTCCTTGAGTTTGAAATAAATGTGAAATCATGCTAAAAACTCAGATTCTATCCAGTGGGGAATTTCATCTGCAATTAGTAGATGTGGTTGGCTATTCTGCTTAATTTCTAGATTTTTTCGCTTCTGCTAATTTGCTGACAAATGTGTACTGGTACATAAGTATGGATGCCTGGTATGTTCTTTTGGGGGGTTCTGCGCTGCTCTCCCTCCCTCATGCTCCTCCAAGTCGGCACTTGGAAAGGCAGGGAGGAGTGCTCTCCCTGCCTCAGGCTTTCCCCGCAGGCGTGGGGAAGGGGAGGGAGGTTCCTTCCCAAGGGGCGCAGGAGGCAGGGGGGAGTGCTCCCCCTGCCTCAGGCCTTCTATGCAGGTATGCTATTTTCATCAGCTGCAATTACTCGTACATGCGTACGAGTGCCTGGTGTGGTCGTTTTGGGGGTTCTTGCTGCCGCTCTCCCTCCCTCATGCTCCTCCAAGTCGGCACTTGGAAAGGCAGGGAGGAGTGCTCTCCCTGCCTCAGGCTTTCCCCGCAGGCGTGGGGAAGGGGAGGAAGGTCCCAGAACAGAGCCACACCGCCAAAGTTCAATTTGCTTTGTTAAGCTTTTGTAATTTCATTGGTCATTGTTTACTCAAGGCAATGTAATTGTCATGTTGTTCTTATGTAAGCAGTTGTAATTAATGTTGATGTTATGTAAATAATTGTAATTTCAAATTTCTATGCTTTTACTGAATTACTTGTAATAAATTTTTGACAAAGTGATCCTGGCTGAAATGGAGCAAAGCGTTAGTTCAGACAGGCACGGAGTCAATCTGCTTGGCCGAGCTCCCACTCATATGCATATGGGGTGGCCTTATCGCGCAGTCTCACATCAGATGATCGGTCTCCCCTCCCAGCCAGATCAGCTGATCTATTTGGCGCGTTATTTAAACTGCCCCAGTCTAACCGAGTGTCTGGCTGTCATCTGCACGCTGCTCAAAAACCCACCTCCTCCCCAGCTCCTCCTTTGTGTTCTGACTTACCAATGTCAATGTTTTCATTAATGCTTGCTCTGTTCCGGGGTTCTTGCTCCCTCCCTCATGCTCCTCCAAGTCGGCACTTGGAAAGGCAGGGAGGAGTGCTCTCCCTGCCTCAGGCTTTCCCCGCAGGCGTGGGGAAGGGGAGGAAGGTCCCAGAACAGAGCCACACCGCCAAAGTTCAATTTGCTTTGTTAAGCTTTTGTAATTTCATTGGTCATTGTTTACTCAAGGCAATGTAATTGTCATGTTGTTCTTATGTAAGCAGTTGTAATTAATGTTGATGTTATGTAAATAATTGTAATTTCAAATTTCTATGCTTTTACTGAATTACTTGTAATAAATTTTTGACAAAGTGATCCTGGCTGAATTCACTCGGTGGTTTTGTTTTTCTATCTGATCTGTGCAGACTTAAAAAAAAGTCAGTGGTAGTCTGCGGTGGAGAATCCGCTGGGAAAGCTGGCTATGAATATTTGATGTAAATCCTCCTTTTTATCACTGACACGGCTCAGAGCAGGAATCCTCATTGATCTGGTGTTATAATCACAGATTAAAAAGACCTCTCCCCAAACAATTCCCTGATTAAAGCCCTGTTTATATGCTCCGCTCATGACCAAGTGAGATTCGCACATAGGCATGGCAGAAAAGCCCCTGAAGGAAACACACACACACACACACCCTTTAATTTGGCTCCCATTGGCTACAGTGAACACAGAGACTCTAGATCTGTTTCAACTCATTAGCTGCAAAGCTTGGCCTGAATCTAACGTGTCATGCTAAGGAATCTGATCCACAGAGGGTTTAAGGGATACAAGAAAAATAAAAGTACAGAGTTTTTCAGTTTATCTGATTCTGTTGGATTTTTATGACTCACAGGAATTAGGAATTCTAGAGGGATTTAAACTTGCAGGTTGGGAGATGATGGGAGAACAAAAAAGTGCTTTCAACAATGCCATAGAGATATAAAAATGTAATACCAGTAAGACCATTATCATGATATTACAGTAAACAGGATAATTTTGCTAACACAAGCCTGCAATGTGAGGGCAAACTAGTGTTTTTACAAGACTCCTTTTCATAGTTGTATCTGTAGCTGAATGTGTGGTGGGTTTCTTTCCTAAGTTGGGTTATGACACTTTTAAAAGGAGGAACTTCCTGGTTTGACTGTTTAAGAAAATAAATGTACAACTCCTACAAGCGAAGATTTTAGTTGTGAAGAATAAAACAGACGTGGCATGTTTATCATTTACAGTGATCGACATGCTACAGATACAGTCAATTGCACAGAGCTGCAATAATTTCAATCATGTCTTTGACTAAGATCAGATCCTCAATACACTTCTCTTAACATTTCGGACTTTAAAAGGGGTATCCATCCATCCATTATCTATTCCATCATCTATAATACTCATACTCATACCTATGGGCAATTTTGGAGTCACCTATTAACCTAATGAGCATGTTTTTGGTCTGTGGGAGGAAGCCGGAGTACCAGGAGAATACCCATGCTTGGACCTGGAGAAGATGCAAACTCCACACAGAGCGTCCCTGGCTGACCCAGGAATCAAACAGGCGGCCTTCTTGTTGTAAGGCACGTGCACTACCTGCAGCGCCACCCACAAAGGCCCTTTTATTCAAATTAACCCGCTGGCATTATTGATATTTTGAGCTGGCTTTGAGCATATAACAATGTAGTTACATCTCAGCATGATAAGTTAGGATCTTCACTCTGTTTGGCCAATTTGAACACAAATTTCAACGTTAAAAATTTGAATAACAGAAATGAAAAGTCAGTAAAACGTCAGTCATGTACAAAGTAGAGAGATAAATTATTTGTTGTTTCCACAGCCAATACAGAGTTTAATGAGCCACATAAATGTCTTTAACTGCATATGCAAAATATTTAAGGTCCCATGTCCTGGTGTGCTTGACTATTAACATCACGCCTTGGGTGTCTGTGAAGCAAGGGTTTAATGTAAGTTGAATAAATGTTGTTGAGGATCAGATGCAGCTCTTTTTCCCTCTAATTTGAAAATGCTAGGATCTGTCGAGGCATGGAGGCTATGATAATTAACTGCACTGATTGGCTGCCCAAATGATGTCTGATGATAAGGGATAGGAGGGCTTACAGGTCCTGCACTGGACTTTCAAAACAGTCATGGCATCTACCTGTGACAAGCAGAAAACATTCATGTAGGTAGAGGCTGTATAGCTATGAGATAATAAACCCCAGGAAGTAAAAAATAGAGCATTTTAAGGGGCACTTTCTTAGTGCTCTATTGCATTTCACTGTGAACTGAGAGTTTAGTAAAAGGTCTTTAAGAGATTTGTGCCAGAACATCTGACCTTTGAGTTTAGTAAAATGTGCCATGACCTCAGCTCTCCCAACAACATTAAAAGCAAAGCAAAATAATTTTGCAGGACATGGGTCTTTTAACAGATGATCCAGGATTTCATGCATACACAATCCTCTCCTGCAAAGAAAACTTCAGAAAAACAAGTTCTTATCTCATCTTTACACAGACTGGGTTAATTTGTGATATCTTTCCCTGCGTCTCATTTAAAATTCAATTATCAGGCACATGGTTTCTGCTTCCGCTGATATATTACCGTCTGACCTTCTAACCAAAGGTTTGCTGGAACCCAAATCCTGAATGCTGATAGAAGGAAGCTTAAATACCGGCTCCTTCACTCAGTAGAGACGGATAAATACCTAAACTGCAAGCCAACGGTATTTGAATGGGCTCTTGGCCTCCTGTCAAACCTCCATTTGTGAGTTTAAACGATTGCTGAATTTCATCTTAATTACAACAAAGACGAGCCAAGCCCAGAGTTCATTCTCATCTTTGCCAATTATGGATGTGGCTGGCAACGCGGCGGCTTCCCCCTCTCATTTCTCAAAGCCATTTTCGTCCCCAGAGCGGAGACGATTGGTACGTGACCGGCGTCCCTCCGCTGTGCTCAAAACGAAGCAGATGAGATTACTCTGTGTGCATGGAGATGGGTTCACCTAATATCAACTTAGGGATGGCTCTGTGAATACTAATCATGTGGATATGTTCTTTCATACCAACCAGCGCTCACCTTCATTAGAGTTTAAAATGAAAAGAGTTTTTTGTCGTGATTGATATTCTGGGGAAGTTTGGTTTAGACGTCTGAGAATGATAACTGACGAACTCCACTCAATGTCTGCTCCATCAAAGATCTGGAGAATAGTGCAACAATTAAGCAAATCAAAAGTAAGAAATCAGGCCAGAGAGGGCTGTAAATAGCTTTAATTTAATCAGGCATGCATTATACATCCACAACAATACCTGTATTTACTGTAGGGCTGGGTATTTTCAACAACCATCCCCAGTACAGTATGTATCCTGATATAAATGTTTAGTTTAGTTAAGTCACGGACCATGTCTCTGACAAAATAGCTAACAATCTTTGTTTTTTAAAAGCAAAATGGTAAGGACAAGGTTTCAAGGATCTGAAAACATAAGACACTAAACCTTGGGTCTACAGAGATGATAGCAATAATTTAAAAGTTAGACTGCATCATGTTGACTGCACTATGGTGTATTTTGTAAGTGCTGTCACTAGGGATGCGTACCTTTCACATTTGAACCGATATCATACCGATTCCCGGTACCTGGGAATCAGTATCAGTACTCAATGGTACCAATTTTCGGTACTTTTGCGTGTGTTTATGGGGTAACAAATATTAATTTGTTTAACATTAAGATCTCAGATTTTTTCAATGTAAATTTATTTCTCAATATACAAAATTTGACAGATATATATCAAAACATCATTCAACTGTTTGTATTGTAACAGTGTAGTTGTTCCAAAAAATTTCTTCAACATGAAAACCAGCAACTAAAATGAACCACAACTTAATAAATTAACTGCAGCCCTCACTTTAACTTTAGGACAGTTGAACAATGGGTCCGACAGAGCTGTAAATAAAAAAAAGCATTTACATTAACGTTACAAAGTACGAGGAACCGACCTGATAATGATAACTGACGCACATTAAAATGCCAAGCTAATGCCATCTTAAACACGAGGCTTATTTACCTGGACCAGGTATCCTCCTTGTCGCATTTGCTGCCATCACCAAATGTTAAAGCCATTTCTTTTCCTGTGTTTCTGGCTGCAGACGACTAGTCGTCATTGGACACAGGCATGCTAACAGTGCCAAATGAATCCTATGTGGCCATAGATCTGAGGCTATCAAAAATTGTGCACTCTTCAGCTTTAAGGAGAATTTTGTGCATCACCAGGTGCTTCCTCAGATTTGAAGTATTTCTGCCGCTGGCCTTAAACTTGGCGTCACAAATATTGCAGCGAGCATAATCTCCATCACATTTAATAAAGTAGAGCCATACTTTCGTGCAATTTCTCTCCGCCATGCTTGCTTTGTTGACTGAGCCTGCGGCTGCCGTCGTCATTACGCTATTGCTGTGCTGCATTCAAGTCCGGAATGGAAATTCACCGACTCTACCCAACAGTATGCCTGCTTCTTCCACTCCCTCACAGTCACAAGGATGCATTTTGGTACCTAAACATGGCACCGTTTGATTTTACATGAATTGGTACTCGATAGTACCAACAGAATTCGGTTGGTACCTCTTTAAGTACCGAATTCGGTACCGATCCATAGCTGTCACAGCACTCCGTATGGCTGTAAAAGGAGCAAATGATATTTGCCGTGCTAATATCTTTAGCACAGGCCTAGTTGGCAATTGCTGGCTCTCTGATTGGTTAGCTGATCAACCACCCATTTAATCTTACTTTCACTCACTGAAGTCTCAGAGTTTCTCTGTTTTAGTCACCCTTTCATACTCATTTACACGCCACTGAGGCAGCAATGGGAGCAGTTTGAGGTTTTGCCCAAGCACACATGACAGCCACAGCTTGGATTGAACCTACAACCTTTGTTTATGAACGAAGCACTCTGTCAGACTGTGACATAGATACATGAATTAAGTATTAATAACTTAACTCATAAATGCATGAATTAAGTATGAATAAAATCTGGTTCAAAAGTAGGTAGTTTTAAGTGGTTTCAAATGGGAGAGAGGATAGCACCAGCACATTATGTCTAACCTAGTAATAGTTACTAAGGAGGGCGGGCCTTAACAGAGGGTCAGTTTACAGATTTTGATCATATTTTTTAGGTAAACTTTGTCACAGTACATAAAAATGTGAAAAGATTGGATTAGATTTTCTTGTGTGTGAAGATATGTGCTGTTGGTTAGGGCAAAGCTATACAGGTGGACTATGTGGAAATCCAGGTTAACTCTTACAGGGGTGTGAATACTACGTCTTGAAACGGCAACCTAAATGGGGCCATAGAGTGAGAATGAGAGTCACAAGTAAAGTCTAGCACAGGAGAGACTTGTTGTAAATATCAGTGGTAAAGTACCTTTAAAAATGTTAGCATTTGAGGCTATAAAAGGCAACATTATGCATCCCTACATCCAACCCTCTTCGAGCTAATGTTAATTCCTGTTTTGCCGTATCAGATCAAATTTGCTTTCTTCATGCATGTGCTGCAGATAATCAGTTCCAGCAGTCAGAGTTGCGATTATCCTGGTGGCAAGGACAGAAAGATAGAGAGGCTATAGCAGCCCCAAGTAATTAAATTAGCCCTGAATGGCTAATTGGATCAATTTGGGAGGCAGACACTGTCAAGGATAAGAGTAATCATCTATGCAGCAGCAATCTTTTATTGCTCAGACACGTCTTGTAGAAAGACAAGGTGTGATCCCGAAGGTTAATGTAATTACTGTCCAATTCTCTCACTCACTGTGCACAATAATGCTAATTAATCTGAGATTGCTGGACTATAATGAAGCGAGACAAGCCCAGGTAATGCTGATTATAGTATTTAGGACATGGCTGAGGATTCTGTGTTATTTCCTCATCTCAGGCTGAGGTGATGATGCTGCAATTAGCCAAACCTTTCCTCACAGTTCTACACAACTATTGCCATCAAAGCTTTGGGTCCACAGTGGAGTAAGTATATTTAGTATCCATCTGCATGATGTTTCAGTGCCATCGAAGTGCATTTTAGTCCAATAGAGCAGTGATTTACATTTGATCCAAGGCGAGCTCTCTGGGCTCAGCGAGGTGTAAAGCAATGTAATGAGAGAGAGACTTGGCTTATGAGCAGAGCATTCATATTCATTAGTGGCAGGCATTAACATATGATGCCCGTGACGGATCTCTGAAGCATGTTTTATGAATGCAGTTAATGGCACACTGACAGCACAGCGGGCCATAAAGGACCAGAGCAATCCGCCGAATGAAAGCCACAGAGTAGTGGGACGATTATTGATTCTCCCCTGTGTCCTATTGATCTCTGACGTTTTCATCTGGCACAGAGCTGCTAATCTGCTGTGTATCAGAGAGACACCCACAGTGCAGCCCATTGACTCTGCTATCAATAGCCACAAAGCTGGATATCATTAAATCCTCATCACTTTGTTTCCCCCCGGCCAGCCGCCACAGACGACTGAGCACTCTGCGTGACCTCTGAATAACCACTGTCCACCGGCTTGTTTATGGCCCTGGCTCCTGGCGTGTGACATTTACTGCCTCTTTTTTAATAGGCCAGTGTAACGGCTGGGCTCTACACGCAGCAGATATTGACTACTGCCTTGGAGTATGCGGCTGGACACGGTTTTATCCCATCGAGTGGGCAGATATAGTAGGTCAACGGAAAGTACACTCGAGCTTTGTCAGCAAACACAGGCTGAATCCTTCGATTTGTCATCAGGGCAAATGTTAGAAACAGATTACAAGCTTTTTGAGACCAGCATACGCCCACACTGAGCTGAATTTGTGTACATTTAGAAGGCCTCAGGCTTTACAGACAAGGTCTTCTCAGTCTGTAAAAACAGGAGAGCAATGTCAAGGGTCGTTTTTATCAACAGGCAGGAGTAGGCATAAACCAGGAGCTCTAGGTCAAAGGGGTCTAAAGTCAGATTAGATTAATCTGATTTATGTAGTATTCAGCCACTGGCTGCTTTATTGTGTATACCTTGTTAGTAGAGGGTTTCGAAATCCTTTTGTCTTGGTTATGTTATTGTTGTTTTGTTTGTTTGTTTGTTTGTTTGTGAACAGGATAGCTCAAAAAGTTATATATGTATTTTTATTATATTTTCAGAGACTGTCCATCATGGCACAAGTAAAAAGTGATTAGATTTTGTGGTGATCCAAATCTAGATGTTTATCCAAGAATTTTTATAGAGGATTTGTTAACATTGCAAAATTTGGCAGGTTTCCATATTTTTGCTTATAACTCAGTTGGTTACCAAAAGATTTCCATGATATTTTCAGTGAATGTTGGTTTTGGCACAAGAGAGAGGTGGTTTGGTGGTTTTTCCAATCTGCATGCATATTTCTGACACTTCTAGTTCTTCATGGCATAGATTCAACAAGGTGCTGGAAACACTGCTCAGAGATTAAAGCTGGTATGAGGAGAATTTATCGCCGGCGTAATGCTGCGTTCCAGTAACCTCGGAAATGAGAGTGACATCATCTCCCACTTATCGGCGTTCCAGTTGAAGTCAGAAAAAAACATGCCGATCTACCAGGCTATTGTTAGCTGTTGTTAGCACACTCTGCATTGTTGCATGAAGAATGTGATTATCACTATGGCAGCATTTTTGTAAATATAAATCTAGCAATACTATGTATACAGCTGATCTAGAGCGACACACCCCAGTCAGAAGTGCAAATAAATGGATTATTACAGGAGCTAAATAACTGTTCACACTGGGGGCATCCATCTTCGATTGTCAACTTGGGGTGGCGAGGTTTCACCGAGTTCCCAGTAGGAAATTCAGACTTCGGGGGACGTTCCAGTTTTAGTTTCCCACTCGGACCCAGAAATTCCTACTTCTGACTACAACTTGAACGCACCGGAGACGTGAAGCCAAATGTGTTTGTTGTGATGCTAATGAATGCAGCATGGATATTTCTCGGAACTCTGCATTGCTTTACAAGTTCTTTTTCAACAACTTACAGGATGCAAAGCGACGAGGTAATGTATCTCTTTCTAGTTACGAAGCGGTAGTTTTTGATGTGTGACGAAAAGCAATGCGGGGAAAAGTTATTATCGTAGTTGTAGCCGGCTATATATCGCTACTTACAGCCTGGCGCTCCCAGACGTGTATTATAAATGATAGAATAATATAAATTCGCTCTAGTTTTGATTGTCTGGTTCCCCGAAGTTGAGTATCCAGGCTAGTCCAGCCCTGTACGACCCGACCAGGAGGCTAAGGAATAGCATTTATAGGTAACCTATTTAGATGCTATAAAACTCATCTTAAAGTGTGTATTTCGATCAGGCATACATCTAAAAGTGAGACTTTTTTGTAATTACTTAAAAACTCCTCACAGTCTCTTTAAGGTCCATACTGACATAGTAGTGCTACACAACAGATTTGTTGGCCGCACATACATGATCACAATTTCCCGTTTGACCTCGTCCAAAAGTATTGTCAAGTCCAGTGTTCAATGCTTTTCAACAAGGTCAGCTTAGCAGCAGCTTTGCTATCATCAGCTTTTACTTGTCAAAGATGGTGCCAAGTGAGAAGAGTCATATTTCAGCAGTATTATATGCCAATCATTCCTTACAAACTCTGTGTGTCATGCCCACCCCTTATGTCCCTTCATTGTTTTCAAAACCCAAGATAAGTCCACATCATGGATTTAACCCTTTAACTTCCAGCTTAGCTTTTTTGCAGAGGTCAGTAAATTCAGGATTATTACATTGGTTAAACATATCACATCATTGTTTGTTTCTGTCAATGTTTTATGGTACAGACAAACAAACCAAGAGAACTGATATTTTGTTTGTGGGATTTAAAGGTTTAAAAAGCTGAAAGCTAGTATTATTATTACCATCATTATTATATCATATACTTATCTTTTGTATGATTATATATATGTACATATAAAGTCTGTTATTCACTAAAATATCCTCTATTTTGAGTTATTTTTGCATTTCTTACAGACATTTCTGTCCTTTCTAATTGATTTTGTCTCAAATATTTGTACATTTTTACGTCATCACACAATCAACTGTTGGTTTTTAAAACCTTTCAATCCCACACCAAAAAAATATCTGTTTTTTGGTTTGTTTGTGGTTGTCTCTGTTTCTTGAAGTGTTACTGGAACCAAACAATTACTTGATTTGTTCTTTTTTTTCAAACATTAAATATCCCTGAATTTAAAGACCTCTGCCAAACAGTTGACCGGGTAGTTAAAGGGTTAAAGGTCCCATATTTTGCTCCTTTTCTGAAATTTAACATGGATCCTTGAAGTCTTCATGAAACGTTAGTGACATGCTTTGGTCAAAAAACCTATGAATAAAGCAGAGCTGTATTCTTTCCATGCTCACATAACCGCTCTGTTCAGAACGGCTGGTTTTTGAGGGCTGTCACCTTAATATGCTAATGAGCCAGATCAGTGTACATACGATAATTTACGATAGAGCAGCATAACTTGAGTGAAGTAATTCAACCATGTCCTGAACACACACAAACCCTTAATTTATGCTGGTGAACACACTCTAGATTACAACAGTGAAGCTCTTTTCCCCAAAACATTACAGGCTAATACACAACATGCTAACTTTTACCTTGTACCCGCAGTGGGACTGATTATATTCAACCTACTGTTAAACTTCTCCTAGCTAATGTTCATGCATTGAAGTTTATCCTTCAGACTTTCAACAATCAATGTGATCACTGACAAACATTAAGTGAAGTGACTGGCACACACACACAGGTTTTAGCTGACTGGTCCTCCGAAGCTGGTAGTCTATATGTGAAGATATATGTGGTCATTCACAACCAAGCAGTGATAGCTTCTGAGCTTTGGCATGCTGAACACCGATCTCTTGCTAAGAATATAAACAACATGGCTGCACTTCACAGAGGAATCTTTCCAGCAAGGGTAGAGGAGGGAATACTCAGGTAGAACTATCAGGTTGGGTATGCAAATCAAAAAATATACTGTTATGTAACAGCATATCCACAGACTTAACAGCTCGCCAAATACCATATGTTTACATTCATGCAGCCTGCTAAATACAGGTTTTGTTTTCTATTATCACATTTTGTGGGCTGAGAGGAAGATAAAATACCCCAAAATGTGTTTAAAAGTCTTTAAAAAGTGTTTTTTTCTTGAATAATGCCAGTGCATTCCCCTTATCTCTCTTCTGTCTTGCCATGTTTGATTTACTAACTGTCTCTTGTACAATGAATCACCTCTGCTGACCTCACCTTCTGAATAGCATCATGACATTGCTCACATTTTACTTAGCCTACATCTTCTTCGTAACTGAGAGGTTTGTCTTATGTTGACCCTTGCCTGCTCCTGATTGGATGCTGATATCAAGAAAACAGTAAAGGTAGAGGCTGGAGGCATCTAATTGGTCAAAAGACTGACAAGAAATTGACATTTTACTCTCATGGTCATAATGGAGTTGTCCTAACATCAGCAATATGCTCTTATTCAAGAAAATTTAACAAAAAAATTACTAATTATAGATTTATCACCTCTGGTAATGAGTATGATTTTGCCAGTAAAACCAAGCTAACCCTGCAGTACATGGCCGGAGTATAACTTTCCAGAAGGAATACATTTTACTTCATGTCCATTATAGATTCACAAAAGACTCAGTGTCGAACCAAAGTTGCCTCTAAAGATCTGTGGCACTGTTGCGGAGATATGGGAGACATGGGAGATATGTGAGTGTTATTTCTTGGGGGCACCAGTGATCATGTGGAGTTTGGAGGGTTAAGTTCTAGCATTATTATAAAGTATGTGATGTCCAACAAAGCCGAAATGTTTGAAACTGTCAATTTGAAACAGAAGACATGGTAGCTTACCAGAAATAGATGATTCATGTCATATTGCATTTTGTGAAAGGTGTAGATCTTCTGCTTTTGGATCTTAACCCTGGCAGATACTAAGAAAAACTGTTCACATACTGAAAATGAAATGACTCTTTCTTTTTGCTTGAGATTAATGAGCTAAAACATTCTCAAAATAGGTGTATGACGACTTTTGTCCTGGTTGTTTTTAAACCGAGTCACTTAAATGACGGTGGTGACTCAAAGAGCAAAAGTGCGATGCAGATGAGAAACATATGTCAGTGCTGACAGTGCAGGAGGAAAGGGGCAGGGGGGACAAGGACGGGTGATACAGGGATCGATGGTGCTTAAGGTGTGGGGGTGACAAGGACAGGTGCAGGGGAGCGCTGTGCGATGGTCCATTAGAGACGGAGGCTCCCTGCTGATAGCAGACAGCATGATAAACAGCTCCAGCTCTGATAATAGTGCAGCTGATCAATAGCCTGTCCGCCCTCTGTGCCTAAGGGACGAGCAGGAGCAGGAGCCACGACAGCTGACCCCCAGGTCATGTGTCTTTGTGTGTATGTGTGTGTGTGTGTGTGTGTGAAAGAGAGAGGGTGGGAGAGGGAGGTCCAGGAGAAAAACTATCAGTGAATCAAATGGAGCATCACATTGACCCGCTGACCTCTCTGCCTCAGCTTATCTTCATGCTGTAATAGAATCAACCAGGCATATCCAATTAGTATCTGCATGTCCTTCACTTAAGCTCTAATGGTTTATTCATAGTAAAACAGTGGAGACATTTTCACATCCTCCCCTGTCATCCTCACCAAGAAAACATTCCTCCTGCTGCCCCTGTCCTGAACGCCTTCTCAGTGTGGAGTTTCTACCCACAGAGCACAGAGGGTGTTTGGAGGAGTTGTTGTTACTCTTACCTTTCACTGAAACTGTAGGTGCTTGAATTGAGTAGCTGATCAACTCTGAATAATCCTGCTTCCTATTACCTTGGCCAAGGAGGCTACGATTTGGCATGTGAGCACGATAACAGAAAAAGTTAAGAACAGAAGTTAGTCAGATTTTCCAGGAATGTTGCAGTGACTCAACTTTGGTGATGATCCATATACAGATGCAGATCCAGGAGTTTTTTTTAAGTTTTTGTTAACATTGCAAGATAGGTCAGTTTTCCATATTTTTGCTAACAACTCATGAACTTCTCTCCAGATATCGATGACATTTATAGGGAATGTTATTCATCGCACATGGGAAAAGTGATTCGTTTTTAGTGGTTGAATACAGTTTTTGCTGACATTGAGAGATCTGGCAGTTTCCACACTCCTGCCAATTGAGAACTGTGTACATCACCCTTTAGCTTTTGTTCTTCTCGTACAACACAGACAATAGTACTAAAAATACTCAGTACTCAGTGTAGACTTTAAATGATGTTGTTAATTTTTAAAATGTATGATATTGGACTTTTTTTCCCCAAATATGTTGTTACTGAAAAACTTGTTTTGACCAATACTGATATATTGAAATTACCAAAAACAGTTCTTTTTAGGTTTTACCTACATTATATTTAAAATATATTTTTGACTGTAATATTAAAATCAAGCTTTATCTGTCCCTTGGAAAGCTGAAACACTGTTGGTTACATGCTGGCATAAAACTACCTTATTTTGGAAGCTTGTACTCCCAATATTAGATTAAAATGCAAAATAGTCCACAATCTTAATGCAGATATATGAGAGTAAAATATTGATAGGAAATAGTTGCAGAAATTTTCAGATCTGCAAATAACAACATTTATCTTTTGTAGCAATTACCTGCAGATATTGATACCACACCAATAACATCTCTGATTACTGTAATGTGAATGAAGTGTTACTGTCAATCAAACTTGGGTAAAACTTGTCAGTACAAGTTTTCCAGTGTATGGAACAGTTTGGTTGAAGGGCTTGATGAAAGATCTCTTCATAAGGCCCACAGCTCCCATGTAACATTGCAGTGCAGATGGATCAGCTTGATTCAATGTCTGTAATCAAACAGATCCATCTTGCTAAGCTCCATTCTATGACTGTGAGCAGGCCAAAGTGGGACGACCCAATCAACGTCTTTTGGAGCCGGAAGAAGGAGCTACGAACAAAAGGATGCTAACAGCTTTAGTAGCAGCTCTTCCATCAGATCTTGACCATATTTCTTTAATAAATGAAGAAGAAATAAAAACACTACAAACCTCTCTATATAGAGCATATTTCAGCTCAACTTCTGACATGTTTTGCAGAGAATTTGTCCTGTATGTGTCATGTGCATAAGTTGGCAGCATTTCTGCAAACAGATAAGGTGAATATAGGATATAATGTTTATATTTCTATTTAAATTCTATCAAAATAGGTTTACAATCATCCCTATAAAACTTTCATTTTTTTTGTAAGTTAGGAAAAGCTTTTTATAATTATGTATCGCAGTTCTCTTTTTGAAGGCTGACATAAAAATCCGCCATGTTGTCTACTGGTGGGATTGGGACAAAAAGAGTGAAACACAAATTTTGAATACAAGTCTGGCCACCAATCTTGAAATCTACCTGGATGGCATGCAAAGAAGAAGAAGAGAGAGCGGATATTATAGAAGACGAAGACTATGCTGTCTTTTTTTGAAGATGAAAAGATAGTGTGTTGCTGCTTTCTGAAGGATTTAAATTGTCCTGTTCATGATCCTTTTTGGTCTTCACCTGCTCTCTTTGCTAAGTGATATCATGTTTAGCAACGGACAGGCTCATTCCAAAATCTGAACACTAGATGTTGCCAAAATGTCAATTTTTATACACTGCACCTTTAAGAAGTGGCTGACCTTCTGTCCTTTACACTGAGGCAGTATTACCAGTCTACTGCATTACCTGATTGGCACATAATGAACATGACTGACAGAATGATTGTCCAACTCAGCTGCCAAATTTGTTGTTGCAAGGTTCTGCCCTTCCCAAACACTTTTTATGGGCCCTTTCCCAGATGGACTTGTGAAATATACTGAACCATCCATCTGGTGTTTCAGGTTAGTTTCCAGCAGCACCTCTGTGACGGAGCTGAAACAGCAGTAATGGACTGTTTTGAGTGAAGTCAGTATTCGAAAGAAGAAAGAAGAGGAAGTCATCGTGTTTCAGCAAGTGGTTTTAGCGATGCATCAGTAGGTCTGTGTGGAAAAACATGAACTCACACACATACATACTCGCTGACTGAAGTGTTGTCACTCGCAGAGCTGAAACCACATGTCTGCTCTGAAGTTCTTTCTTCTCGACGTGCCTGTGTTATCTCGCAGCTCCAGTTGTGGCTTCAATGGCGGTGAGACATCCTGACTTGGAAAGTGAGACTCCGTATCTTGAGCAACCCCACAAGCCATAAACCGCAGGCAGCAGCTTCTGCAGCCCTGCTTGCTGCGACTTCAAACACTAACAAGCTGGAATAACATTTTGCTTGGGGTGGCTTCCCTTGACGGCTCCCAGCTGCTGGCAGGCTGATGGGAGGAAGACAAGATTTATTATAGGCCTTGTCGCATTTGGATTAAACCAAACCACAGCGTATAGAAACTGGGATCACAGAATGTGTCATTACCGCGTCTTTCTCTCTCAGTAGATCAGCATAAGATCTGGGCTGGAATCAATCCTTTGGAAAATCAATTTCCATGTCTGAGCTTGCGTCCTGCTGTCAGTGGCTCTTGAAAGCTTTGTAAGGAATTAAACTGACATTTGAGGCTGAATGAATTGCTTTAAAACCAGCTGTAATTTAAATGATACTGTCAGGATACAACATAGAAAACATAGAAAAGAAATAAATCTTTGCCACCATAAACATCCGCACAACAAAGTTAAACTCCTATGATTTGTTTAACAACGTGTTTGGTGTCATCAGATTTCGTAACAGGAACTGCGAGGTGATGATGAAGCAGCGATCTGACCCACGAACACAGTCTCTGTGGGACTGCAGGAGTGCAGATGGGATGACAGAGAGCAGATATGTGGGAGTTTGGATTTGAAAGATTTATTCTTGCTGGCCCGAGGACAGCGCTGAATTGTCTCTGCTGAATCACCCTCTTAGGAATGAGTGTTAAGTACACAAAAAGGATACTTACCTTAACAAGTCTGAACAGAGGGCTGTCACGGTTCAGGGGGTTAGCTCATACCTGTGAAACAAGGAAGTGAGGACACAAGGAGAGATTAAAAAAACAAGAGGTGGGTGGAGAGTATTTGAGGAGATTTTCAGTTGCAAGAGCAGATCCTGAGCTGTCATCGCTGCTGTTGAAAGGTCGAGTAGGTTTGTGTGGAGCTGCAAACACTCAGGCAGAACGACACCATCACAGAGCCATCAAACAGACTGTAACCCTGTCTCTGTGTAGCTGTGTTGATGCCTGATAGGAATCTGTTTTTGTTTTTGTATGGACTGACAGTAGAAGGCTTCTCTTTTGCTGATTTAAAACAGAATTCTCGACCTTCTAGCATCTGTTTTCAGTGAAGTACTGAAGTAGATTTTCTTGAGTTCTGTGGTTTAGTATATCTTTTGGCTACCCGTGCTCTACTTGAGCACTTTTCTAGTAGTTTGTCACTTTTTATTGACTTTAGTTGAAAGTCAAATGTTCTACTTCTTACTATAAAACATTTCTTTCATTAGAGCATACAATACTTTCTGGACTGTTATATGTCCTTTTGTGTGTTTTTGTATTTCCCTCACATGATAGAGTAATTCCATCCATCCATCATCTCGACCCCTTGTCCCTTTTGGGGTCGAGTTGGGGGCTTGAGTGAACACGTCGATGCACAAGACAAAAAGTCTGTAGCACTAAGGGTCCATCCCAATTCTACCCATTAGCCCTTGTCTGACCAATTACCCCTTGGTTTTGCCCGTTCAGTGGTGTTCCAATTCCCCATAGGGCTAAGGGGAAGGGTTACGACCAAGGGCTACACAACCCTAAAAACAAAGACAGACCAGTCCTCAACACAGAAAAATTTGTTGAAACTTGAAGTAGTTTTTCTCACGATTTAGAAGTACGAATTGGACCCAAACTCAAAAAAGTCAGTGCAGACAGTTGCCTTGAAATTTTGTGTTTTCACTTGTTTTTTTTTGTTGTTGTTTTTTTTTTACAGTGCATGGAAAAAGGTATATCTCTGGACTATTTGCCTGCAAATCACATTGCCAAAACATAAAGAAAGACAACCATCTACAACCTCTCATATCTTTCACCAGTCAACCAAATGAGCATGTCTTTGGTCTGTGGGAGAAAACTCCAATACCTGCAGAAATCTCAAATATGCACTGGGAAAGCATGCAAACTCCACACAGGGATTGTATTTAGCAGCAGCACTAACTGCTGATGCAGCTCACATGTAATAAAAGGAAAAACAGTTAAAGTCTTTGTTGTGAAAACTGACGTCATTTATAGGTGAGAAAGCCTGAGGCTTGGCTCTTTAAAAAAAAAAAAAAAAAAAAAAATTAATAGATTAATTTCATCCGTTCATAATTTTGGCCTCAGCAAACGAGTAAATACAAAAATAAAGAACAATGCCTATGTATTTTGGCATTGCTCATCAACAAATTGTTTGTACTACAGAAAGATAAGCAAAATATACATACAAATCAGTCTCAAAGACCAGCGTCAATGTTTATGTTGCATATGCTCTGTCCTCTTGTTGTCTGATTTCATTTATTTTGTTATTTTCTCAAAACAGTATGATTGGTACTTTCCACTAGGTGAGTGGGTTTCATGAGTTTGAAAATAATCAAAAGGAAAAAAAATACTTTTTATTTTGATAACACAATATTGATTTAATAATGAAACTTTTTTTTATGTCCAGACAAAAAATAGCACTTTTGAAGATAAGAGTTTTTAGAACAACACCACGTAATGCAGGTATGCTTTGTTATGTCTGATCATATTTTCATGATTAAGTTTGGTTAAACAGACAAGATAACAAAAAAATACTCCATGTCACTATTTCAGTATCTTAAGTTGCCTTTATCTATGCCCCAAGTTCATCCTTAAACCACTATGAAGAGGTACATTTCAGGGCCAAATTCATTAAGAAACTTTAAAAAAGCTTTATTTAGTTAGTCCAAGTCCAACTAGAAGTAGCTACTCAATTGATGTTATTTTAGTGTTCAGCATCCAAATCATAGAACCAATAAAAGGTCAGTTATGTATCAAAAGTGCAGGAAGCATAGAAACTTTGATAAATAAAATAAAGCAATATTTATTTTAAAAACAGTATGTTAAAACCTAGCTGGATAAAGTTGAGTATCCCCCCCCCCCCTTGCTCTGAGTGTATAATTCAGCACAGCAGTTGATTAAATTACATCAGAACCTGCATGTCTGCTTTAAACATCATCCTCACTTACAATTTAATCCAATTATAATTTAGTGATTTGTTTAAAACAGATCAACAGGAGTTGATTGCAGCAGGAAACGTCAGTGAATGTTTATCCTCCTGAGAAACAGAGATGAGATGAGACAACGCTTTAAGACCACCCACCTCGACTTACAGACTGCGGCTGCGAAGCCACAAGCCCCCCTCTTCCCCACCAGATAAATATCTGCTTTCATGAACCACATGAGAGGTGACTACATCTGCAGAACATTTCAGCCTGCATATGGTCTTAGTGCAACTTACAATTTTAACATCAGAGAGCTGTGAAGTGGTGGAAATTAGGGATTTAAGACGAGGATGATGGAAAGTTTTTGTGGTTAGAAAAACAGGATGAGTGAGGGACGCTTATTCATCTGAGTAGGGGGATATACAGGACACCTGCCTCTACATCCTGTCTGTTTGTGTCACTTCAACTAATGTATCAAGATGTAGGGCTACACATTAGGGGTGGGCGATACTGGGAATTTTGTATCGATCTGTTACCAAGTAAATACAGGGCTAGTATCGCCAATACCGATACCAATACTTTTTTACATTAAATGTAATGATCATTTAATAATTTTGCCTTAAGTTGGTTATTATGATTATAGTAAAACACAGCACAAAGATTTTAGGCAATAAAAATGCTTTTCATTAATGAACCACAACAATATAACAAAATTTTAACTGTATAAAAGTAATAAAAAAAATTATAAGAAAAAAATATACATATATATATATATATATATATATATATATACATATATATATATATATATATATATATATATATATATATATATATATATATATATGTATATAACAATGTCAACATCACAACAAAAAATACCTTCCATTGCACAAATAAAGTGTAAACTACAGTTAACCTTAACCTTTGGCTTTCTGCTCACAAAGCCCTCTCTTGGGTTGCCATTTTGGCTCTGTTTCCATCTTGACAACAGATTTATAGGTTTTTGTTCAGGAACAGTAACATGTTGATATAGAGGGAGAGAGCTGTGCCATTTAGAAGCGGCGGTCGGAGCGGGGGAAAGTAAAGTAAAGACAACATAAGAGAAAGTGCAGTATCGATCTCATCAGGCTAGTATCGATCCGATACCAATATGCAGCTCGGTATCGATACTATCGATATTAAGATCGATATGCCCACCCCTACCACACATCATAATAACTGTTTGATAAAGAGTAATAGCAAAGTATTTGAAAAAAGCTTTTCTTGTCATCTATAATACAACATAAGATCATTTGTATGTACTTGATTTTGGGATTTAGTCCTGTGAGTTCAAACAGGGGTGTCCAAACTATGGCCCGGGGACCAGCTGCAGCCCAGTGGTCATTTTTAATCGTTCCTTGGTAATGTCAAAACTGTATTATAAAGATTTGGATTGCATTCAAACAAGTTGTACTTATGTTTGTGCCAGCAAAGGCTCAACGTCAGCTGCACGAAGCATGAATTGCTCACCATCAGTCATTCAAACATCCCTATGCATTTGCTCTTGCTTCGTGTCTGAACATGAAGATGCTGTGTCAGTGTCTTCACTCTCAGCTATACAGAGCTTTTTTGTTTCTTTCTCATCTTTGCAAAAGACGGACAGGGGTAGCCTAGCTCACTCATAGCCACATGAAATCTATCGGCTACCCCAAAATCCTTTAATTTCATATGCTAAGGGTGAGGTAAAACAAAGACGCTTAATCAGACTTGTATTTGTTCACCCTTATGTCTTAGGAGTTTATCCACAAATTGGTAGTTTTTACCATTTTAAGTTTTATTTTAAGTCAGCACAATTTAAACTTATAGGGATAGTTCATTTTTTCCACAAACAGGGAAGTATTGTAAAATAAAGTTTATCTGGAACTAGGAATATGTGTAACATGAGGAATACTGACGTGAGTCGGTTCGTTGCAGATAGACTTTATTTTTCTGAAAAGTTAATACACTCAAAAAACTTTCAAGGTAGCGTACTCTTACACTGTGGCATTTGTTTTTTTGATGGGAGTTCATGTAGGCGGAGAAAATACCCCTGTTCTGACTTTCCTGTTTGCGGCTGGTTCTGTTTCTCAAACTTTAACAAATTGTGGCTTACTGAGGGAGAGGAGAGAACTTTCTACTGCATCTATTATACTTAGTGGCCATATGGAGCTCATATAACCCCACTTCAAAAATGCTGAACTATCCCTTTAAGTCCAGTTTAGGTCACAAATGGATGATTGGATGATTTCTCTGGGCTGTGTGGGCATGGCTCCTATTGCTTTGACAGGAAGAGGCCGATTGGAAGGGAGTAAAGTAGTTTTGTTACCTTTGAGTGGGTGGGATTTTTTTAAGCCTGAGTTACTTATTACATCATAGATGATTGTCTAAAGCCCACCCACGTAAAATCCAGTTTCTGCCTCCTCAAAAAATTTTGATATTTTAAAATCTGTGCAAAGGCCAGCCCTAAGATCTTTAGAAAGCTTAAAGTCTATATAAATGACCATAAATAACTTATGAAGAAAGTTTTGTTGATTTATCTTTCCAAAGGCTCTAAAGAAAATGTATTTTCTCCATGAAGCGAATGAAAAATAAACAAAGGCCAAAGAAGCTAAGGTGCAGATTGCTCTAAGACTGACATTTGGACCAACTGGATAATTTTAAAGGGTTTTGAATTTTGGTTCTGCAAAACTGTTCTACGATATATTCTCAGCACATAATGCATTAACATAACAAGTCACTTTATATTGGCAATAATCATGTACCATAGTTGACAGAGCTGCCAGTAATGCATTATTAATTGATTATATGTACATGGCTTTAGATGATTAATTGATGCATTAGTGAAGCATTGGTTCAGACTTGATTCATCATCTACAAAGGGGAAGATCATCAATCACTCCTTTAGCAGTATGCCATTTATAAACATTAACAAATGCTTTACTGATGCATTAGTAAAGCTTTAATAAAGCTTTGGGTTGAATCATCGATGTAAACAATGCAAAATACACTTGCAAATGAACCAAAGGACCTCAGTTTCTTGTTAATAGGTGAACTGCTCTGCAATTTTTAATCAGTAATCTGCCTTATATGAAGTAATCAAATGATCAAACACACATACAAGCATATTGATTATCAATAAAGCATGTTTCTTTGTTTATGATCCGTCTGTCCGTCCGTCTTCTTCCGCTTATCCGTGGTCGGGTCTCGGGGGCAGCAGCCTAAGCAGGGAAGCCCAGACTTCCCTCTCCCCGGCCACCTCGTCCAGCCCTTCCCCGGGGATCCCGAGGCGTTCCCATGCCAGCTGAGAGACATAGTCTCTCCAGCGTGTCCTGGGTCTTCCACGGGGCCACGTACCGGTAGGACGTGCCTGGAACACCTCACCAGGGAGGCGTCCAGGAGGCATCCTGACCAGATGCCCGAGCCACCTCGTCTGGCTCCTCTCAATGTGTAGGAGCAGCAGCTCTACTCTGAGCTCCACCCGAATGACTGAACTTGTCACCCTATCTCTAAGGGAGAGCCCAGCCACCCTGCGAAGGAAGCCCATTTCGGCCACTTGTACTCGCGATCTCGTTTTCTCGGTCACGACCCAGAGCTCGTGTTTATGATCAAATATAATAAAATCAGCTGTTCTTTACAGATGATCATTAGTATAAACTAATGCATCAGTTGAGCATTTTTAGCTCTTATAGGTGGATATAGGGCTGTTTGGTGCATGCTGTCATCTTGCAGTGAGACCATAACTGCAGTGGGATTTTACTGCTGTTTCCAGCATCCAAAAGTGGG
The DNA here is from genome assembly GCA_036419115.1 of Scarus forsteni. Lineage (NCBI taxonomy): Eukaryota > Metazoa > Chordata > Actinopteri > Labriformes > Labridae > Scarus > Scarus forsteni. The sequence continues at coordinate 5,115,139 of JAZDUH010000245.1, read as the reverse complement.
TATGAGCATTGCTTAGTTGTGCTGACAGCAAAGAGAGACCTCAAGCCTCTGCCCATTATGAATGTAGCTGACAAAACATTTACATTAACCTTGTAGTCTCTTTATAACAATATAACTTACTGTTCGAATAAGCACTCATATTACACCAGAGCAGCTAATAGTGGACAGATTTCATTACCCCTACCTAAGTCCGACTATATAAAGAGGACCTTATTGTATAGGTCAACTGTGTTTTGGAACAAACTTCCAGTAGTGGTTCGTGAAATTAAGGATAAAACTGGTTTTAAAAGGAGACTGAAATTGCATTTGTTGTTGACACCATAATTTTATCTTGGGTAATACTATTATTAGATTGAGTGAGTTTTTGTCATGTGATATGGGATGTAGTTTTCCTAATTTTATTGTTTTTGTTTTAACAAGTATTTTTGGTGTTGTCAATTTTTTTTCCCTGTAATTGTGAGTAATTGAGAATGTAAATTTTGTGTGTTGTATGTTTTGTCTGGACCCCAGGAAGACTAGCTGTCGTCTTGGCGTCAGCTAATGGGGATCCTTTCAAATACACAAATAAACAAATAAACATTTACCTCCAAGTTTTTTGAAAGGTTCTTCCATCTCCCATTACTTTCTACGAAATTAAAAAAAACAGTTTTGGGACACACGCTGTGTAGGTTTTTCCTTCATTATGTCCTGACTCAATCAAGGCTTTGTAAATTAATCCTTAACTCAAGCGAATGTGCCATGTCAACTTTCATCTTTGAATTCATGGTTTCTTTCCAGTAACACCTGGCTTTTACTGGGAGATTACCACACTGAAAACAACAAAACACAGTAGCCTCCTTTAATTTGCTTCTTCTGGAATTTTGCCCATGGACATGTGGAAAAGTCCATCTTGTGCTGGGGTACGCTGCAGCAACGGGTGAATTAAAATGTTAGGCAGCTACTGAAAAAGGTACCTCCACTCTGTTGGAATTTTAGTTTGACTTAACGTCATATAAACTACTGACTTATGACAATATGTCTAAAATTTGAGGAATTAAAACAGTGTCTCAGATTTATTACAAGAAACTAAGTTAGAGCCAAATGCTTAATGGGGTTTCTTTGGCAATAGAATGGTTTCAATCAAATAACAAACAAAAGGATATTCCCAAAGCCACCACACATATTCTTTTGATAACATCTTTGGTGTCTGATGAGATGCTGTGAGTGTGGGGAACCTGATGTAGAGATCCTGAGATAGTTGACAATAGCTGTCTTTAAGTGTTACCAGTTTCAGTGTAGTTTAGGGCAGAGCTTGTCTCTCCACATCAGTGACACTCACTGGTGTAGTTTGTGTTGACTCACCATGCGTTCATCTCTGAGTCGGGCTAAATGAAGTTAAGAAGCAGAAGTTGAGGTTTTTACTTTTTTCTTTTCACATTAGTTTGATTTATAACTGCGAGTCAGGCAGCATCGCACTAAAAATAACAAAGCAGCCAAAGCAGCGCCCACAGCTCTGTGATTGTATTGATTTTGATAGCCGGCTCTGCTGTTTGTGTGGCTCGGGGCGTATTTTATCGAGAGCAGTAAAATAACAAAGGAGATGGGCTGGAAGTTCTCCATGTATACCAATCAGAATTTATAAATTGCTCCATTACCTTTATTTCCCTTGGTTACTCTGGGAACATTAGCAATTATTCTCTCGTGGGCTTGGCTCATAAAACTAATAATCTGGTGATTTAGTGCCTTGTGGCATGCTGCACCCAGACTGGCCCACTCTAATCCATTCATCTTGCCACCTATTAGTTTTATTTTGGAGGGACAAATTGCTTTCCAAGAGAAAATGGGTCAATAGGTGTCCTCTATTAGAAATTGCTAACAATGTAACTGTGTTTTTTTCATCTGTGCGTGTGTGTTTGGCAGAGTGGCGCAGGATGATTATCATTCTATTTGCATACTGGGAGGTTGCTTCAATTATCCTCCTTGGGCTGCATGACAAATTGCAAATAGCCAAGGTTATATATGCAAAACTTAATTTATTCTGTTTGCCTGTGCCTCAGTGAGTGTGTATTGGCCTGTAGGAATGTGTGTCTCTGTCTACCTACGTGTGCTGCAAAATGAAGTCAGCACTGTTTGGTGTTTGTTGCTTCTTCTGCTTTCAGAGTGTGATCATAGAGATGGATGTCAGGGCCCGTGAGCCGAGTAGACCTCTGCTGCATGGTGGCTCCATCCCGCTGTACCATTAGCAGACCCCCCCAGGGAGAGAAAGACCTGGAATCAGGAGAGACAGACTCAGATTAGATCATAAATCACCGCCCATGGGGAGCCAGGCAAAACAGTGACATCATCACTCTGAGACGGTGAGTCCTGTGATCCGGCTGACGATGCAGTCCAGCAGCAGCAGCAGCTTTCAGCTGATAGGAGCTGGCAGCAGACTGTGGCATAACACATTTCTCCTAAACTGCCAGAGTTACTCAACATCTGTATCACTGTGACTTCATCTGTTTGTTTATCTGAAGTAAAGCATAGTTTATTATCCTTTGGTTAAATAAAGGAATGATAGTTGATACTTTTCATGTGACGTTACATAGTTTGGTATCATATCTCCAGCAGGAATGAAATCCTTTGCTCTACTTTAGGCTATAAGGAAGTTGGCAGTCTTAGTTGTCATCAACATGTTGTTAACAAGTCTTACCTCTGATTTTTAAATTAAAGACATATATTTATGTAGTGTGTGCACTTATTTTTGAGGAACCAGTTCAGAGTTATACCTCCACAGAACCCCATATGAGAAAGAAAAGCCAGAGAGCAGTAAATAGTCGATTAATGCTCTTAAAAAACAGCCATCTCCTAAGGTTTCAGTTGACAGTTGGGTCAAACAACCTCTCCAAATCCTACCATATAATACTTTGCTAACTTGGTCAAAGTATGGTGGCCCTGAAACTTAAAATAAAAGTGTTAAGTAAAAGTGCTCATAGTAATCTTGACACGTTCGCTAAACTAGAAAAGCAGTCGGAGAGCACAGACCTCCGCCAGCACCACAGTCCTGACCCATATTGTGATTTTGACCATAAATATTAGTCCTACCTTTATTTCATCTAAATATTTAGATTCCTTGACCATGAAAACATACCATTAGCAATTGGATTCATAGTGATATCTATTTTAGTTCAGTAGTTATTCACAAAAATCACATTTTTCATCATGGCAGATCCAGATGGTGATCCGGATCAACACCAAAATTGAATCATTTCTTCCTTTTCCCATGCTGAACATTACCTGAAAATTTCATTAAAATCCATCCATAACTTTTTGAGTTATTTTGTTCACAGACAGACAGATAGAGAGACAGACAAACAAACTCTCTCAAAAACATAACCTCCTTGGCAGAGGTAATAATGTTAACAAGCTGGCTTATTAGTACTCACTGATCATACAAGAAGGAAACTTTACTTTTTTTTAACTTTTCAAACAGCAGTGCCATGGACTTAAATGTTACATAAGTTGAGCCATGCCAGCACACACCCTGTCATTGTCAATGCTGAACCTGTATCAAAAAGTCAGAACTTAAGATGCATAATAAACAGATTATATTTCAGTTGCCTCTCTTTTTCTGTCATTTACCAGCAACTGTGACTGGTAGGCCTGACACAAACCCAAACATTTGGCAACAACTGAGGCTAATTTTCAACACTGCTTCTTGTTTGTTGACACATCATCAAACTGGAGAAGCTTTCCCCTTTCACCGGTCTACACATATAGGCATTTCTATGACATGTTTGTTTCAATTATTCTGCTGCTTGGGAAGTGAAGAACACAGCATTCTCTGTTGAGTATTGTTGAATAATAAAGCTAACATTAGCTTGGTAATGTTACTTGTTGATTGTATCAGGATACTATCTTCTGACACTTTCAGTCAGTGTTAATTCTGTAATTTTATAAATTAAAGGGTTAGTTAGTATGAAGTGGGGCTTCTAGAGGTCCATGGCACTTGCAAATATGATAGTCAATAAAAAGGGACTTGTAGGCTTTGTCCCTGGAAGAAGAAATCTGGGGCTTGCCGGTATATAGCAGCACATGGTGCCACTGAAAATCTCCCAATTAACCCACCTATAGGTTCAACACTATTTGTATAACCCAAACTAACCCTTTAAGTAACACTCTGGTCAAGTTAACACAAAAGTTTGCAAGATATGACTGTGAATACGCTAAAGCCACAGATAGTCTGGTTTGTGATAGGTAAGGGAGAGCAAATACTAACATATTCTCATGCTGTCACAGTACAGACCGTGCTGTGTTTCAGCAGCAGTGTGTCAGGCCCACTGTGTATCCAGCTCTGTAATAAGGCCAGAGATCCCTCCCTCCCTCCCTCATACACACACTCAGAGGTCTGTGGTCACACAGCTGGCCCCGTCTGGCCAACCACTCCAACCTCACCACTTCCCCTCTCTGGGTGGGATGACAGACTCAGGGAGCAGGGTGGGAGCCTTTCATTGGTCCTTCTCCAGATGTGGTCTGTGTGTCTGTCTGGAATGTGCTGCACACACAGTAGACAGATCCAGAGACATTTAGACAGACAGGGAGGGAATGACTGTCAAATATATTGCACTCAAAACTAGAGTTACTTTAATTACTCAAGTGCAAGTACAAGTACAAGCAGTTCTCCATGAGTCTGCTGACCTTGCACAGCAGCTGGCCCTGTCTGATTCGATGTCTGAAATCAGAAAGATCCATCTTGTGGAGCTCTGATCTACAATGATTGTGAGCAGCACATGTTGGCATGACCCAATCAGCATCCTGCAGAGCATGAAGGGGTGGGAGCTACAAGCAAGATGACACGAGAAAGAGACTGCTGGTATAAGAGAATCCCATGATGCTTTAGTTGCAGCTTTATCAGATCGGGACCTCATTTCTTAAAGATGCTATGAGGAGTTTCTAAGTAATTACAAAAAAGTCTCACTTTTAAATATATGCCTGATCGAAATACGCACTTCAAGATTAGTTTTATAGCATAAAAATAGGTTATCTATAAATGCTATTCCTTGGCTAAGTGGTTGGGTCGGACAGCCGGCTACAAAACTACAATAATAAGTTTTCCAAAAATTGCTTGTTGTCACATCAAAAACTACCACTACATGGGGGTGGTTTGGTGGAGTGGTTAGCAACCAGGCACCCCATATACATGCTTCTGCCAGTCCAGGTTCGAATCCCGCCTGTGACCAGTTTGCAGAGTGTCTTCCCCTACTCTCTCACCCCCTTTCACAAGCCTATCCACTGTCTCTCTCCTATCAATAAAGGCACACAATGCCCAAAAAATACATTAAAAAACTACCGCTACGTAACTAGAAAGAGATACTTTACCTTGTCGCTCTGCATCCTGTTAGTTGTTGAAAAAAGAAGTTGTAAAGCAATGCAGAGTTCTGAGGAAGGTCCGAGCTGCATTCATTAGCATCACAACAAACACACGCTTTGGCTTGGGCCATGTCTTTTGGTGCGTTCCAGTTGTAGTCAGAAGTAGGAATTTCTGGGTTCCGAGTAGGAAACGCAACTGGGACGTCCCCCGAAGTCTGAATTTCCTACTGGGAACTCGGTGAAACCTCGCCACCCCCGAGTTGACAATCGAAGATGGATGCCCCCAGTGTGAACAGTTATTTATTTCCTGTAATAATCAATTTATTTGCACTTCTGACTGGGGTGTGTTGCTCTAGATCAGCTGTATACATAGCATTGTTAGTCTTGTATTTACAAAATGCTGCCATAGTGATAATCACATTCTTCATGTGATATTTGAGAACAACAATGCAGGGCGTGCTCACAACAGCTAACGGTAGCCTGGTAGATCGGCATGTTTTTTTCCAACTTCAACTGGAACGCCGATAAGTCGGAGATGATGTCACTCCCAGTTCCGAGGTTACTTGAATGCAGCATTACGACAGTCACCGCGCATGCTCATGGGTAGCAGAGTCTTTATGTCTTCGGAAATAGATTCTCCTCATAGCACCTTTAAATGACAAACAAAATACAACACTGAAATCATTCCTCTATATAGAGAGATATTTTAGCTCAACACATATTTTGACAATGGTTTGTTGCATTAATTCCCTTGTATTTGATATTTTGCGCCCAACAGTAATACCTCTAAGTACATTATCTGATTGGCCAGTAATGAATGTGATTAATGGAACAATCGTCCAATCACCAGCTCTCCCCAAACACTTTCTATAGGTTCATTCCCAGATGGACTGGTAAAATATATTAAGCAGTCCATCTGTGTTATGTACTGTGTGTTTTGAGTTCACTTTCATCTAGGGATAGCAACAGCTGAAGTGTGGTAAGTTAAGCCCTTATTTGTTACAGTAGCTCAATTCACACTGCCATTTCAAGCCGTAATATTTAAGCCCCTGTGCCTCTTCCCTTTCACTGTAAATGTCCTGAAGATGGAATGGGGGAACAAGATGAACCCCTCTTCTCAGTCTCTAGAGGTAGAATCAGAGGCGAAATACTGGAGAGGGTGAGGCATGCGGACTCAGCAGGAGGCAAGAGCACCGCAAGGGATTGTCTCTGCTTTTGTGTGTATGTGAGGCACACCATGTTGCGTTCATCCAAGTTGCATTGCTTTTTGAATTGAATGGAATTAATGGGTTTTGAGGGTCTGAATATGATGGAGCCTTGTTATGGAGCTGACGCTGTGAATAGGGCTAGTATGTAGAATTATCCTTTATGATCAAATTTGAGCCAATTATATAACCATTAAATATTAAATATTAAACATTTAAATCCGCTGAAAACGCCTGTTGTATGGGGTTATTAAAACAAGTCATAAAGACACAAGCAGACAAAATCTACTCAATCCCTGTAACATGTAATTAGTTACTTTTTATCCTTGGTGTTTGAAAATAACCCCCTGACAGTCAAAATGTGTCCCCTGGACCACATTTTGCTTCCTCATCAGTTGGTCAGTTTTTTTCCCCATCAGCACACACACACTGTCACACAGCTGTAACATTTATCCAAAGTGAGGCTTGCTGTCCACTAATATCACTATCACGGCTCACCCAGTGTGTAGCTGACACTGAAAACAACTGCTACAGGCTAAATGCTTTGGACTTAATGGAAGTTGACAGTTTTAATTCGGGTCCCTTTGGGGACTCAATTTAACTGGCTGAGAGGAGCCGTCTCCCACAGTACACTGCAGTCCTGCTTTGTTAGCCCATGAAGGGTGCGGGGATGCATTTGTCGCATGAGGGGAGTCATCACAGTCCCCCAGCGGGAGGCCTCTGTCCCCAACAGGCTCTGCTGATGTAATCTTCCAGACTTAAACTTACATTTACACAGGATCCACAGATGAGATAAGAGGCCCCAAGGCCGGCTTATCTGCTGCTATCAGAGGAGAGGAGCCGAGCCAACTTTCCCTCTCCTTCTCCCCCTGTGTCCTGCAGCCCCGCTGTTCTGTCAGACTGCTGCAGATTTGTGTAATGACATCAGAGGGAGACTGAGGCCTGGCGACAGTGGCCCAAAGGCGCCCAAATCGTAAACTTAATTGGTGGCTGTCGCAAGTTAACTACATAGCAAATTTCCACATTCTCCCTGCGCTGCTCTAGTATTTGAGTGACTGTGAGCTGGGAATGGCTATTTTAAACAGCTTGTATCATTTGTAAGCAACTTCTGTATAAAGCAGCGTGGCATTTAGTAGGGAGGTATTTATATGGATTATTCAAGTAGAGGCACAGGGCTCTATACCTGCATTTCTTCATCAGTATAATCCATAACCTTTAGTTTGTTCATGTTAAACTCTGCCTCCTACAAAGGTTCAGAGGACATGAGGAAAGGTAACAAGGACATAATGAGGGAAATGATGTGCACATTTATAAAGGATCTTTGACTCCCCTGCCTGAGGAGCCATTATAATGATGTGAAGACTGCATTGGTTACACTGCCATAGTCATTGCACGCAACCACACTACCTCTGCCGCAGGCTCCCACTACGCCACCACATTCAAAAATACTGCGCTTGGCTCAGCCAATCAGCCGCCTCCACGGCCCAGGGTTAAGCGGCTTCCCGACCTCAAAGCGAGGGGTCAATGTGGAGGAAAAACATCACACAAGAGCCACAATTGCAGCCCTCAAACATGAAAAGTCTCTTTTTATTTTTGACAGGCTTCCCACTTTTAATGGCCGGGTCTGTGTGCTGCATAAACAAACAGTGAGGCTGGCTCTGCGCAGGCAGCCAGCAGCGGTGGCTTTGGTGGTGAGCTGGATTACAGGCTGCGATGGAGCTGCGGTTAAGATGGCACACACTGAGCTCCACTCAGCCTCCGTGACAGTCAATGGAGCTCTCTCCCACTTTCTAACAGCTCAGTGGTGGCTGCAACATTTCCAGATGTCAGAGCTGTGGCTTCTACAGGAGCTGATCTACGCTGTAGACTCAGATAGAAGCAAAAGATTTTCTGATTGTGCTGTTTTGTAAAGACCACATTTAGTATATTCCTGTACGCTCTTGATAGATGGAGCTGAAGAAACTAATTATACTTTCTCATATTACTATATTTAAAAAGCTTTTATGTAACATGCACTTTTGTCATTCAAAGTAAATTATTGTCAAATGATACTTTTCACAGAGCATCTGAGAGCTGAGTATTTCAAAGTAATGATACCAAGTTTGGTATCACAACACTTGAAACTAGAGCAATTCTAGTTTGTGACTCGATATCTCAGTGGACCAAAGGCAAAATTTCACCATAAAAGATTACATTACACTATATTATACTGTACTTTACTCTAGTGTACCATACCATACTTCACTGATTATCACTCGTTTTGCTATACTGCACCAAATAACATTGTTATATACTATACTGTACCACACAATGTAATGTGATTTATTACAGCATACTATGCTGTCATTTGCATTCTCCAAATCAATACTTCATAGTATGCTATATCACAGAAATAAAACTTTACTGTACTTTATTGTACTGCGCTAAAGCACTCTGTTCTACTGCACTGTACTACACTGTACTATACTTATATACTATACTATACTATACTATACTATACTATGCTATACTATTCTATACTTTACTATACTATACCAAACTACACTACACTATACTATACTATTCTGTTCTCAAATCTACTGCTCTACTATACAACACTATTTTAGTTCTGAACAGCTTTTTTTAGATCATAGCACAGTGAAAAGTCTATGCAAAAGCTGCATCATTTTTACACTACTGATAATTAGCTAAATATTTTACTGAAAAAAATATTTTAATAATTATTTTGTAAATTATTGTTGTCCCTGAATTGTCAAATTGACTGTTCTACAAGAAAACAGAAAAAATAGCGAAGCACATCAATATATATTGATTAAGATGTCACATTGTATTCAGTTAAATGCATTCCTGGCAAAAAAAAATAGTTTTAGTAGTTGAATGTTATGCCTGATAAATTTCTCACTTGTCAGAGAAGTCCAGTGAGCCAGCTCAAATGTTTGTCCAACAACAATGACTTTTTCAGTTTTGAACAAGATTTGATTTTGCATTTTCTTGTTTTATGACATGGGGTCTCATACATTTGTTGAGCACTGTATGTTATATGGCACTTTACTTGTTAATATATTACATTATTTGCACTTCACTTACCTCACCATTAATATTCGAAACAATATCTGGTATATTTACACATAACTTGACATTATAATCTTAATGTATTGTAATTTTAGCATGTTCCCAAAAAGTTAGCTTAACATACTGCATGATGTGTTTAGTGCCACTTCCACTTGCACTTGAGTAAAAACTTGTCATGGCAGGTATTTTTTTTACTTAAATAAATGTGTAGTCTTTCAAACTCCTATTAAAATATAAGCTTCAATGCTGCACTTCACAGCAGGAAATAGTGTTTTTATTTTCCTTTGGAAGACAACAGCCTCTGTTGGAGTAACTCATCTTTTAGATTGGTTTTATACTGAACTACTTTTGCTCAGTGAGGAGCTCCTTCTATGCTGCAAAGCCACCTACATCCACCTCTGAACATTTGTGTTTGCGTGCTGCTCTGATGGATTGGCCTGTGTTTTCTCCTCCCACTCTTCTTCAGCACCTCCTTTTTCCAACACTGCTCGTGACAGTCAGTTTAATTAGAGCCAGCAGGTCCTCCCACTAACTGTAACTTCATTAGCTGCTGTCAACAGGCCAAGCAAGGCTCCACATAAACACAGCTCATTATGACTCTGCCCCATCTTTTGTTCCCTCCTTGCTCCAGAATCCCACTCTATTTATCTCTCCCCCCCCTCTCCTTATTCTCTCAGCATATGCATACTATATAAATCTCCCACCATAATGAGGGTCCTCCAGCTGGGATGGATGTGAAGCTCTGAGTTCATTTTTCTCTCAGTGTAAGCAGCATGCAAAATGCAGGCTTTGTTTTTTTAGCCAGTAGCCATCTTGGTAGTTTGGAAGAACCATGCAAAGATCAACATGGCCTCTTCTCGTTTAGTTAAAAGTAATCAAAGATCCCACATAATGCAACTATAAGAACCATGTCTTGAGGCTTTTGGATCATGGGGCCAAAGGTTTTCCACCTTTCTCTTGGGCTAAAAACTGCCTGTTTCCAATCGAAGGCAAGAACTTTGCTGCAATTAACCAAACACAACACGCAGAAGTTCATATGAAAAAGTCTTAATCATTAGGAAACAAATTGGGGTCAATCAGATGAAAGGATATGGAGTGTGACCAATGTAAAATCTATCTTTAAATGATTACTTCTCTGACCCATAAATCTAAGGAACATTTCATGTTAACTTTAGAGCTCACATCAAAATGCATTGATTGACCGTGCAGGATCTGTAAAGGAGGATCAATGTTCTCTAATAAGGATCAGTGATGCTCAAAGGAGGTCTGAGCATCCCTAACAGAGGTTCTGGCAGCATGTTAGCAACACTGTGCCAGTAAATCCAATCTCAGTCCGCAGACGAGTGATTTATGAGCCTGCAGAGCAAAAGCTTTCATGACTTCACTGTCTTTTCATGAGATCCGTGTAAACGACACATAAATGCGATCATTTGCCTGGTCAATTATCCTTCATCCTTACTCTGTTTTGGCTGGCATTGTGCACAGTTTCAGCACTGTTTGGCTGCTGATAGAGAGATAACCCCGTGCCTTGTTAGATTCCTGACAGGCGCAACGTGTCAGTCTGTGGTTCTAAAACCTCCCTAATCAAAAAATCTCTTGGAGCGAGCCACTGGATTCTGCAGGGCTGAGCGTCATCACAGCCTTTCATGTTCTGTGGCTAAAGGGAGAGACAGAGGAGTGGAGAGAGCTTTAGCAGGTACACTCTGCTCTTTGTTTACCCTTTCTCTTAGCAATCTGGTGCACAGATGGCCAACAATTATTTCTCTGTGTGCGCATTGCTGCTGGCCAGCCACCAGCTTTCTCAGAGATTGGTGTAATCCTTTATTATTTATGATTGTCTGGGATTTTTGGATCAAGATTGAACACAATCTGTTGCACAACTGAAAGGAGTACAAGGCAGTGCAGTGAAATGAAATGCAAACAAAGAGAGTGGAAATGGAGAAGTCAGGGCATCCATAATGAAGATGTGATGCTGGCTGTTAGGAGAGCTGCTCCTGAATCCAGCACACTTTAATCCCATTAACACTGACTAAATATACCATTTGTTTTAAGCTTGCCAGTGGTGGTGTTTATGCTAATAGCCTGGTCGCTGCAGGCGATTTTCTGAAGACTTTTGGAGGGCACCGGCTAATAATTAGATTTAATAAGGAAGTCAATTTCTATCCTCATTTGAAATAAAAATAAGAGGCTTAGCCTCTCATAGGACAGGCATTAATTTGTTGATTTGGTCTCGCTTTCTCTCCCAGGGCTCCTGGCTCATAATTCTTTAACCCTTTTCTGTCCTTGTTTGGGGAACAAAATACACTGATGGTAATAATACTTGGACTACTAACACAGAAACCTATAAGAGCAGACATACTAATCACACATCAGAGGTTTACGATCTCATTAACTGCACACTGATGCAGAGGCACACATACAAAGTTGTGATGTTTCCACTGCATACTGTATATGTTTTCCTTTATCTCTGCATTGCACTGCAAGTGCCAGTTTACATAAATCAGTTTCATTGAGCCATGTATGAGCTGTTATTTATTGTTTGAGATCTAGTGAAAAAACCACATTTAACCAGTCTATGCTTATTTTTTTAGATTTATATGCTCTTCATTGTGTTCATGCCACCTTTGCATGACAGAGCACTTCAGTAAACAAGACAAAAAGACCAGGGCATCAGGACTCCCCCCTCCCTCCATGTTAATGGCACAAGTAGCTGCTTGAGTGTCCCACTTCCATTCGACCTACCATTACTTTGTGTCAGTTTAAGCCACTTGGGTAATGGTAGCACACCTAATGCAGACCTGGGACAGAAGAAGGAATGCAGAGTTGTTGAAAATATGCCACTGAGCAGCACTGAAATGAACAATTACCACAGAGCTGGCCTGCCAATCGATTAACGTGGAATGGGCCTACATACCAAGGGGGGCTCAGTATGAGGAAATAGGAGGGTTTTTTCATCAAATATGAATAGCTGCCTTTTTTTTTTTTTTTTTTTTTACAGGTATGAGAGGTATGATGTTTTCTGTCCAATTCATTTAACTTTGGCCCACACAAATATCATAAACTAAACATTTAATTCAATTCCATTCCAAGAACCCTTTCAGCACCAGGTGTGTTATAAATATATTGCATATGATTTTTTTATTGTTTGTATTATTGATGTAATTTATGTGAACATTACAGTCTCTGATTGCCTGCTGGATATTTTGTAATGCTCCTACCAGAGGAATATTGGGAAGAACTACTTAACTTCAATACAACGCATTACAATGAAATTCAATAAATAACTCATTCCTGGTGTCGAAAATGGTCTTGGAGTTGAAAAGAAAATGTCCTTTTCTAATAACATGTTTAGTTAAATCTGTAGTGACTGGGACAAACTATTAGACCCCATTTCCCTCCCCTTCCACTCAAAACAGAAGCCAATAATCACAAGGAGTCAACTGTAATATTTTCTGTGCACACTGAAAACTACATTTTAAATAATAAATTAATTTATTTTAAAATATTATTTGAAATGTTCTCCAGTGATTACAGTCTTTCCCATTTTAAAAAATTGCACAACACATGACATTGTATTGAATATCAATCAAATGCCTTTCAAACGCCTGTTTTCTCACATATTTAACTAAACATTTTGTTGATGCTCAATTTGACACGATTTGCTTAAGTTAAAATTACCCTCCCCTGTGTTGTGCTGGTGAATCCCAGTGCTACGCCCCTGCACTACGTAAACCACGCAGACCAATCCAGACGGCTTACGAGTGCAGGAGCGCATAGACGCAGCACTGCGGAAGTACGCTATAGCACTGTTTAGGCTCAAAAAATGTACTGAATGACTTCGTCAATTAATTATGGACGCACGGGCCAGGACACTTGGATTACAGCGGACGAGCAGTATGAAGGAAAAATAGGCACGCTTTTGTGGACTTTATGGACCTTTTTCTTCGGGTCTGGCTGCCCCTGTTAGATGGACGTTTGCTGACAGCAAAAATCCCCCGGACCCCCGGCTGCATTTGAGACATCAAAAAAGTGCTCCAGAGTGTTGCTCAGCATGAGGGTGAGTAGAAAATGAGGCCAAATCGTTGTTTGGGTGTAGTGTTCCTTTAAGGTCAGATGCTGATTTAAGATGGCCTCATTTGTGCTTGCTATTTGGTCACACAGTCGCTGTGTCCGAAATCACTCACTATTCACTATATAGTGTATACGCCATTTTGTAGTGGTGTCCGAATTCTCAGCAGTTAATTTCATCCACTATGTAGTGCACTACAAAAAACCCACAATGCACAGCAAATTTGAGTGTACATGCGATGTACACTATACTGTGCTCCCGTATACCACAATGCAATGCGGTCGTGTTTTTCCATAGAAGAAGAAGAGAACGGAGGCTGTTAGGCGCTGCTTTCATTCATAAATGGAAATAAACGTTGGAGTATCTTTAAAACGTTCATAGCGTAGCTTTTTAACGTCTTTTAGCGGCTGTAAACAGCTTCGAAATCTGCTACTTATCCTCCCAAATGCCCGCTTTGTTTACGTGAATCTCGGCGCGTCCACTTACGTCACAGGAATAACCGGCTCATCAGCTGACGCTACGACATTTAGAAAATTTCAGTGTAGTGTCCGAAATGTCGTTTGGTCATTCCCTATATAGTCCACTATATTATTTACACTACATGGGGAATAGTGAGTGAGTGAATGAGTGGACGATTTCGAACACAGCTAGTGAGTAATTTGTAGTGTGACCATCTCATGTTATTTATGCACAAACTGTGTACACATATTTTTGAATGTAGCCTATCTACAACCTCCCCTTTCCACTTTTGCTTGGTCTACATTTCAAACAATATGTGCTCAAACTCTATTTGAAAAAAAAAAAACCTTGATGATGCCATTGGGGGTCATGCCACCTTCTTCAGAAGGGACACACTCCATGAGCCAGGTGATTGTTGGGCCCAAAGATGGCTTCACTGAAAGGGGCAAGAGGCTGCATGTCTGTCTGGTCAGGTCAGGTTTGAAAGCAAATTCTGGGGCAGAACTTTTCCAAATATCATTCCTGATCACTCGTCTGCAGAACCAGCAACGTGAACCCTACTTCATATGGAGCGGTTTATGTGCCATAATGTAAGGATGCATTTTTTATTTTTTTATTTTTCTGTGTGTACCAAATGGAGTGGCACTCTGAATTTCGTTGTACAACAAACTACAATGACAAAAAAGGCTTTCTATAAAATTTCCAACTGATAGGCATCAAACTCAAATGAATTTGAGTGAATATTTGCCCCTAAAAATATTCTGTTTATGAGACTGAGAATTAAATACTTTGTCTTTGGGGTGTATTTAACTGAATATTTGTTGAAAATAATTAGCAAATCATTGTATTCTGCTTTTACTGATGTTTTATGTCCCAACTTCATTGCAATTGTCTTTTTGGTTTTTTTTTTTACTTTGAGTGGTCTGATGACCTGAAAGGTACTGCACAAGCTCTATCTCTATATCACTGTTAATTACTTCTGCCAAGGAGGTTATGTTTTCGGGAGAGTTTGTCTGTCTGTCTGTCCGTCTGTCTGTCTGTGAACAAAATAACTCAAAAAGTTATGGATGGATTTTGATAAAAATTTTCAGGAAATGGTCAGCATGGGAAAAGGAAGAAGTGATTCAATTTTGCCATTGATCCGGATCAGCGTCTGGATCCGCCATGATGAAAAATGCGATTTTGGAGAATAACTACTGAACTAAAATAGATATCATTATGAAACCAATTGCTAATGGTATGTTTTCATGGTCAAGCAATCTAAATATTTACATGAAATAAAGGTAGGACCAATATTTATGGTCAAAATCACAATATGGGAGAGGACGGTGGTGCTGGCGGAGGTCTGCACTCTCCGAGTGCTTTTCTAGTTATTTAATGTTAACTGGAGCAACATTGGCTGCAAGGAGGTTGATGTGTTGGAGTTGTAACTGAGCGTTTGAGTGGGATAGTGGGCCTTTATGGAAAACACTGAATGTTCTGTGGTACTGAAGTGAAGTATGATGCAGACACAAAGCTGATATATACTGTAGTATATGGGGCTGCTGCTGTTCCCTGCCGGCAGGCCAGGCTCTGCTCCACCAGGCTTGTGAGCCAGGGTTCCAGCTGGAGGATCTCTCTGATCTGCTGTCAGACAGACGGCAGGCTCACTCTCCTCTGCCCTGATAACTTCCTCAGCTCTCTATTATTCTTCTCCTCCACCCAGTCAAGCTTCTCTCTCTCTCACCCTCACTCCGTCTCTCTTTTTCAACTTAATAATGGAATGGAGTGCCCCTCCAGAGCGAGCACCAGCGCAGGCTGCTGGTGGAGGAATCATTTTCAGCGAGCATGTGTCAGTCAGCAGGTATAGGAGCACTTGTGGAGTCAATTTGGCATGGAGGAGTGGAGCTATATTACTGTGTGCCAGGGAATATGAAATGCTCCTCAGTGGGGCAGGAGTGCTGAAATGGGGCATATGAGGACAGAGAATTGGAGATTTCTGATAATAAACAGATCATATTATCACTGTAGAGCTGTTCAAGGACCCTGTTTTATCACTGTGAAAGATTTCTACCTACTGAACCTTAAAACACCTAAAAAGGATTCAAATATGATAAAAATCAATAAATGAAAAGATGAAACCCATACATTTAAATTCTTTTTCCATATAGGAAAAATACTGTAACTTTTAAATGTGAAAATGTAGCACTTTAGAAATAATTTATCATGTACAATAAAATCTAAAAAATATATTTAAATAATGAATTAGAATGAATTAATGAATACATCAATAAATAAATGAAGGTGGGAAATGCATATAAAAATGACGTATGATAATTACTTAAATATATACATTATCAATTAATTTATTGATAAATAAATGTGAAATGTGATTTAACAAACTAACTTACTAACTGAAGCAAAAGGTGAAGAACAAACAACAAATTAATAAAAATAAATAATAAGTTTGTAATTAAAAAAACAACTATGAAACTTAACTTGGTAAACATATTAGTTTATAATGCAAAATATAATATAACTAACTAATCATAAAATAACTAGAAAATTAATCCACTGACAAATTCACTAAAAGCTTTATAACTTATTAAAACTAAATTAATCAAATTTATTTAAAAAAAATCACAGGGGAAAATAGAGGAGCAATTAAATAAAATCACCATCAAATAAGGAAATGAATACATTACATAGATAGATAGATAGATAGATAGATAGATAGATAGATAGATAGATAGATAGATAGATAGATAGATAGATAGATAGATAGATTATAGATAGATAGATAGATAGATAGATAGATAGATAGATAGATAGATAGATAGATAGATAGATAGATAGATAGATAGATTATAGATAGATAGATAGATGGATGGATAGATAGATAGATAGATAGATGGATGGATGGATGGATGGATGGATGGATGGATGGATGGATGGATAGGTAGGTAGGTAGGTAGGTAGATAGATAGATAGATAGATAGACAGACAGACAGACAGACAGACAGACAGACAGACAGACAGACAGACAGACAGACAGACAGACAGACAGACAGACAGACAGACAGACAGACAGACAGATAGATAGATAGATAGATAGATAGATAGATAGATAGATAGATAGATAGATAGATAGATAGATAGATAGATAGATAGATAGATAGATAGATAGATGGATGGATGGATGGACCAAAAAATAACAAATAAAAAATGTTACACAATCAAAAAAAGTATTTCAGCAAATAAGTAAATGTGCGTGTGTGTATGTATATAAAGAGAACTGAATATTTACAATATTTATATATTTGAAAATAACTGAATATTGTTATACAGCATAGATAACCTCAATTAGAGTAGAAATAAAATAATTAATCAATAAAATGGTAAATTGGGTTCTCATATAGTAGATAACGGTGTTAATAATTAAATTTATACAAAAAGAAATTCAAACAAATCCAGGAACAGAGAAATCAATCAATTAGCATAATGTAAGTCTTTTTTTTCATTACCTCCGCCAAGGAGGTCCGTCTGTCTGTCTGTCCGTCTGTCGGTCTGTGAACAAAATAACTCAAAAAGTAATGGATGGATTTTGATGAAATTTTCAGGAAATGTTCAGCATGGGAAAATGAAGAACTGATTCAATTTTGGTGTTGATCCGGATCAGCGTCTGGCCGCCATGTCAAAAAATGTGATATCTGTGAATAACTACTGAACTAAAATAGATAGCGTTATGAATCTAGTTGCTCATGGTATGTTTTCGTGGTCAAGGAATCTAAATATTTCGATGAAATAAAGGTAGGACTAATATTTATGGTCAAAATCACAAAATGGCTAAGGACTGTGGCGATGGTGGAGGTCTGCGCTCCCCGAGTGCTTTTCTAGTTCATTCATGTAGTCATCATTTTTTTTATTTGTTAGTTCTGTATTTATCTCCTCAACATTCATCCTTTATTCCTCTGTTCCTCCAACACTTGAGTCTCACCAGTTCCCTCAAAGCCTACATGGCTTCTCAGTTTCATGCAGCAGAATAGGATGTTTGCCCTCATGAGACACTTTTCTAACCACTCACAGACTCTGGCCTCGCCAGCGGTCGCACTTCTTCTGTAAGAGGCCGTTACCTTGAGAACATATTTTCTTTGGAGACGGTCATGTGAAGTCATTCCCCGGCCATGTGAATGTAATCAGCAACCATAACTGAATTATGGCCTAAAGAATCCTTTTAATCACATTAGCCATTTAGCAAAAGTGGATTAGAGGAACAAAATCTTTGTTGAGCAGCTCAAGGTCTTCTCAATCAACTGGTACCGCTTGATCCTCTGATCAGTTTAATGTTGGATCCTTCTGGAGTGTTTGTGTCCTCAATCATGGAGCACTTCCAAACGTGGGCGGGAGAGTTATTCAAAACGTCCTCTCACTGGGTCTCTGGGTGACTGGCTGTAATCTGCACTTTGTTGTCAAAATAGAAATGGTGCAGTTATGTGTTTTTCTCAGTCAAGGGTCTGTTGAATGAGCTCTCAGTATGGTGTTTTTGGTTCTTGATTATTTGGTGTGAAGTGTGAGAGTGAAAAATGAAGTTTAGAGGGGCTGCTGTGCACCATCATCACCTCTTTGATGGGTTGATGGTTTCAAGTTAAGAAGAATATAACAGGCAAACAATCAAGTGCTGTTTTTGCTATCTACTGGCCAACAACAACAACAAGGCAACAATTGTGTGTTTGAGGCAGATAGAGGAAGTGTTCAGACATGGCCTAAAAAACCTTAAATGGACCCTACATTACTTCAAGCATGTCTTCACATATGGCCATTACTGACCCCAATAGTTTTACCCCAACTGTGTCTAATTTCCCCGGTTTTTGTACATTTTCATCACCCTAGTGGACCTCATGACAATGCTAGAAAGTATCCTTGACAATGTCCCAACTATTATTGTCTCTGTCATACCCATGTCTGCCATTTTTACCTTCACAAAAGAGGGTATTTCATTGTTTGTTGGCGAGACACCACAACGAAGAAGTGATTTGATTTTGTGGTGATCTGAATCTGGATGCGGATCAAGAAATTCTTTGAAGGATTTTTTAACATTGTGAGATTTGGTAAATACTCTCAGAACCTAATGGTTCCATGTCCCGCAAAAATTCTGTTTTCTTTGCTTTTAATGTTGTATGAAGGGGCTATAGGTGCAGAAAACTTTTACTTTTGCTAAACCCTCAGTTCAAAGAAAATGTCCCTTAAAACTCTGTTTTTAATTCTTGAGGTTTATTAGATAACAGCTCTATAGCTTCCACCTACATGTGTGTTTTCTACATGTCACAGGCAGAAGGAATGACTCTTTTGAAAGTCCATTCAGCAACCTGTCACCCCTCCTTCCCCCTCCCATCAGGCACTGCTAGGGCAGAGGTCCTTATCATAGCCTCCTGTAGCCTTCTCGTCCACTAAGGCTGCGTTTACACGGACACTCCTGACTTAAAGAGACGAATCTTTGTCCTTTGCATTTTAGAATTCTTCTGCGTTCTGACGACGATGCTCAGAGACGAGTTAATCCGCTGTAGCATGCATGCAGGCTCAGTAGATGGCAGTGTAGATCTACAGAGAGGCAGCGCTGCTACAACACACAAATGAAGAAGAAAAACTTTTCACAAACAACGATGGCGAATAGACGCAAATTCAAATAGACGCAGTAGTTTCTTTTCTGGACAACAAATCAGTTCGGACAACAAATCTGTCTGGATAACAAACCGAGCACAGTAAGACGCTCACACATTACTTGGCAGACGGCCGAAGCTGTTGTTGTTCCTGGTATGCACAAGCAGCCTTCATGTGAAAGAGTACTGCGCATGCGGTGATGTCAGCCTTTCACCCTGAAACGCTCTGATACGGGTTTACACGGAGCTGCATGGAGAGCGGATTCAAAACTTTCCACTATGGAGCCCGTTTTCAAAAGTTTCCGTTTGGAAACGCAACGCGTTCTCATCTAAACACAAGGCCACAACGCAACGAAAACTTATCGGATATGACCGTTTTCTGCACCATGTAAACGCAGCCTAAGATCTGTTGTTTCCAAAGGGGAGGGGAAATGAGCTGCATGATGGGACATGGGACCTTTAATGTAGACATGGTTTGCCAAATGGCATAAGTAAATTGTCTGCTATGGGCTGCACCAACTTAACCTGATGCACTTGATGGACCATTCAATATATTTCACAAGTTAATCTGGGCAAAAGCCCAAACAGAGTGTTTTTGAATGTGCTGAACCTTTCAATAGCATATAAGGCAGGTGATTGGATGGTTATCAATCACACTGATTAAGGGCTGATAAAGTTATGTTGGAGGCAGGCACTACTGCGACAGCGTCAAGTACAACAGCCACTTGTAGAACAAACTCTATGCAAAAGTGTGTTCTGAGTTGATGTTTGTTTTTTCTATGAATAAAGACACACAGTCCAAATCTGCAAAATCTGCTACTGAAGCTGTTAGCATCTATGCTAAACTCAGTGAGAGCAGTCACACCCTGCTGTTTTCTCGCTCTCAGCTCTCACTTCTTCCTGCTTAAAAGGACTCTGATTGGGCTGAGCAAAATCGCTGTTGTAGATTGGAGCTTGACAAAATTGACCTTTCTGATCACAAACATTGAATCAGATGGATCCAGCAGGGTTAAGTTGGAGCTGGTTCACATTTTCTTGTGTCATGTTATTTTGTCATTTTTATGGGTCAAATCATGGCACTTGTTTGTGCCTCTGTGATTATCTATTTTGATACAGTGACCATAACAGACAAAAATGTAGTCTGATGAGGGGATTATGAACTTAGACTTAGATCTGTTTTCTCTGAAATACTTGAAAAGCTCATGCACCCTCAGGCAAGTTTCCAGGCTATCTGATCCTATTCATCTCTGGTTAACCTCAACTTGAAGGTAAAATAATCTCATATAGAAGAAACTCAACCCTTCAGATATAAAGACAGAGTAATAAATGTCTATACTTGTATTTATCAGTGAGAGGCTGTTGATTGCAGAGAACATTAGTTTCAGAGAAGCAATTGGCTCCGTGTCCTCCTCAGTCGAGGGTTAAGTACAGCTGCAGATTCCTGCCAAAGACCTTCTCTTTTATTTTGAGACACTTTTCATGTCTGCATTTTTCTCCTCTGATAAGGACTTTCATCCTGTTTTCATTGATTACCGTCTGATGACTCATCCTGATTGCACAGTGCAGCCAATTCATCTCTCACCACACACTGTGGGCCCTTTGTTGCCTGGAATGTGAGTGTGTGTATTTGTGTAAAATTTCTGCCTCCTGCCTGTGAATGACGTTCTACCAGTGATACAAGGTACATGTGTGTGTTTGTTTGTGAATGTGCAGTGTCAGACTGGATCTCCATTTAAACAGCGCACAGCCTCAGCCCCCTGAAGTGTACGTCGCTGCAATACAAAGCCCGGCCTCTGCAGTAACAGGACCCTCATTTTCTGCCTCATGAACAGGAAAAGTAAGCCTGCATGAGAGAGAAAAATGGCCACGTCATTTATTAACTGAGAGTCACATTAATGAGCCAATACTGTGTAATCTCCAAATACGTCCATGATAAATAGCTCCACCATGTCGTTGATCTTTGCCTTGGTTTGCTTCTGCTAAACCCTGATTTCAGAGAGTGCTTTAAGAGTTTTCTTTATAGAAATACAAGTAGAGTGGGACAGCTGTGGTCTTCTTTTGACAATAAATGAAACAGAAATCATAACGTGAAAGAAGAAGTCCTCACAAGAGCTTTATCAGACATGAAGAGAGAGTTTCAGTTCAAAGGGGTAGGAGTGAGGACAATCCCTGCTCTGTCAAGAATTAGAGCCACCTCTGCAAATAGGCCAGTGTGTAATGCCTGAGGGTGGGAGTTTCACTGCGGCTGGGGTTTCCTTGTAAATAAACAGAGTGGGGGTCTCGATGGGTGGAGGGCCCCCCTCTCCCTCTCTCTCTCCCTGGGGTTTGGCTGGGTCTTTTGTTGCCTTTAATCCAGGCACTCTCTATTGAAAAGCATGAGGGGGTGCCTGGCTGAGATTAGCCCGTCGGCTCTTGTGTGTGCTTGAGTTTTTTCTCACAGACTGCCTCCATACTTTTGGAAATAACACAGTTATCCCACATCCTCAAGGTGGCTGACAAGAATGACAAGTAAGGCGACTGCTGGGCAGTCTCAGACTTTAACATGACAATGTGACCTCAGTAGTCCTGAGCAGACTCCACTGTGCTGCATGGGAAACATGGCTTCTTGTTTTACATTTGAGTCACCACATAGTTCTGTCCTGTTGTTTCTGGGATTGCTGTTCACTGAATATTATATCGTTTACTCTGCATATGTTCTTTTTCAAACATGGAGTATGTAGGACAGCCACCAGGGGGCTTTCAATCAAAAAGGTGTTAAGGATAAAATAATGATAAAATAATACACGGATAATCAAGGGGGTGGGAATTACCATGGCCCCATGATGAAACATTATCACAGCACATGAAGGTCCAATGTCCTGCTCGGTTTGACTCTTCACAATGTGCTGTGGATTGACCAAGGATTAGATTTTAGTTTAATCTGTAAAAAAATGTCTTGTTGGTACAACCAGTAGCAGATAATTTAGTTATGTCATGGGGCAAATCCCATTTGCATTAAAGGTTCATGTCCCATGATAAAGCTCTATTGCCCTCCCCTTTGGAAATGTTCTGATAGAGCATGTTTTTGTTATGTGTGTACAGGGAGACCATGCAAACTCCTCACAGAAAGACATTGGTCAGCACAGGGAGTTGAACCAGCAACTTCTTGCTGTGGGGCACACGCTCTAACCTGCTGTGCCACCTTTCCACCATATAGTGAACATTTCACAGTTAAAATTGTTTAATGTGCCTCTACAGCTACTGTGTGACTCATTTACTATGTGAGCAACACCACGGGGCGCTTGGCTTTTCCCCTTAAAGTCAGTTCAAGAGCTCTCAATATAGACAAAAATGACTATCTTTTTGACTCTCTTCAACAGTAACACCAGGGTTTGCATCACTTTGGTTTGCTTGTAAATGGTAAAATAGAAGCTGTACTACATTGTAAGTTTGATGGTGTTTGTTTGAAATAAAGATGAGCATTGTGGAAACTCAAGACACATATAATTTTGAAAATTTGGCTTCTCTGTCTCCGTCCCACTCGAAAACTCCATTAACCAGGAAGCACAGACAGAACAGCTCAGAAATAGAGAAGAGTTAGAGAGCACCTCAGTCTGCAGTCAGAGAACAACTATTCATTCTCCAGGAGTTTCCAGAATTTCAAAGGTCACATTTTTATGCTCAGTCCATTTTTAAAATATTTTTTACATAAAACTTGTAAGTCCATTGCCTGTCTACAAAACTTTACTTCAAGAAAATCACAGTTTCCTACTCTGCTCCACCTTTCAATATGTTTAAGCACACTTTTTTGCTTGAAAAATTCTGTCATTGTTTTCATTTGGGGGCATGCTACCTAACTTAAATGTGAGATACTCCCTAAACCAGAAGTTTTTTCAGCCCACAGCTGTCTTCAGGGAAAGGAACATGTCTGAGTATGCCTGTGAGGCCAAAGATAAAATCAAGTTAATATACATTACCAAGAAAATCCATGGCTATACCAGCACAGAAACTACTCAGGCTTCATACAGTTTGACACATTTTGTCCAAAAGGGCTAAAAATGAAGTACAAAACATCGAGTCTGACCCTTTTTGTTAAAAATGTATCTAAATCATTTTCACATTTTGGGCCTCATGAAACCAAAGACTAAA
Organism: Scarus forsteni; assembly: GCA_036419115.1. Lineage (NCBI taxonomy): Eukaryota > Metazoa > Chordata > Actinopteri > Labriformes > Labridae > Scarus > Scarus forsteni. The sequence goes on along the minus strand of JAZDUH010000245.1, from coordinate 5,091,242 downwards.
GTTAACCCCGCAGGTAACTCAAGTCGATTTAAAATCAGTTTAATTTACTGTGTAGTCTTTTTTATCTTTATTAATTTTATGTATTTATTTAACAGGGACAGTGCGCATTAATAGACATCCACTCAGACAGCAATATGTGTAAATCTGCCAGATTATAGCGTCAATGCTAATTTACATCCGCAGTTCCTTGGCAGGTAATACAAAGACATGATGCCAAAGACACCTCATACACAAATGCAGGACCTCAAACACGACAATAGATCACAATAAGAGCACATGACATGACAAGACAGTTCATTTCTAAAGCCGTAATATTCAGTGGTTACAGGACTGGTTTGCCTTCAGACAACTGCTTGATATGCATTTGGAAAGTTTGTAATGTGGGGCAATCCCTTATGGAGAGTGGGGGACTGTTCCACATCTTAGTTGCCTTGTTATGTCAATAATTTTTGCTTCATTCTACAAAAATACATTGTTTGATATTCTCTTTTGGAAGGAAGTTAAAGCCTATAGGTAGTGTTTACTTTCCCTCTGTTGGACGACCTTTGGTTACTGTTTGGTAACTGATGATTTTTTAACTCTGTACATAATCTGGATTTTAGAGTTGACCAGAACTTTTAATTTAAGTGTTCCCAGTCTTTCCAAAAACTGATTCAGACATGACAGTGCCAGACTGTACTCGTTATATCTTTGTTTGTTGAGATGCTTTTAGTCTTCACTGAACTGTCATTGCTGATTCTTGTTTTGTTCTTTATTTGTTTTCATCAGCTACTTATCTTGGTGTCCTTGAATTTCCCCCTGCTGGGACAATAACATTTTTTTAATTTAATTGAATTAAGGAGGCATGAATTAAAAAGTGTTGAATTAGATGTTTTGTGGAGGCACAGTTTGTAAAGATTATATTTAAACTGATACTTGTCTCATCTTTTCCTTATTAGGCAGCTCTGGGCATGTGCTGTATATTAAAAGTCTTGTGATGAAATAAAGAGTCTGTTATTCACATCTGGCGTTGTTTTCCTCTATTTGACAGGCTTGTTATCACAACGAAGAATTAACATACAGCTAATTTTAGATGTTTCTTCTTTAGCATCCAACGTTAAAAAGGGATCAGAAGTGTGTTTTTGTCTTTTGGCTTGTCATTGTTGAGTGGTGAATGAATGAATGAATGAATGTAAGGTTAAAAGTTACATGGACAGAGTTACATAGTGTTTAGTGGGATTTTCTTTTGGTCATCTGACCGCAGCACTGGCAACACATCCTCCACTAACGCTGACTGGTTTTGGATTTGTTTTTGAAGATGACTATGTTTTTACCAAATCAAGCAAATTCCTTTATTGTGCTTGTTTTCAGTTAGCTCTTTGTGAAGGTCATCTTATTCAGCCGTACAGTACTAAAATAAATGGTTTTTTCCTTAAAAAACATTTTAAATAAATAAACCAACTCATTTTCAGTTAAAACTTAGACCAATGTTTACAAAAGTCCCAGGGCAGGACAAACTGTGACATGGTGTTGCCACTAACTCATCCATTTAACACAAAAATAAGAGGAAAAAAAATGCCAATGATGCACAACTCTTGGTCACACTTCAACAAATAAGGACAACTATTGAAATTTTACCATTTGGACACCACAGGGGGGAATGAAAATAAACTTTTATAACCTAACAACATCAGGGCCAGTTGCAAGAGCTGCCAGTACAAAAACAAACAAAAAAAGATGGCTGTGGACACAGGCATCATCTACCATTTCAGAAAGGAGGTCTTGCTTGAGGTCAGAGCACATTTGGACAAGGTCTAAATTGTTTCAGTTATCAAGACATAACAGAAGATATAGGTATTGAAGGAGAGATATACTAGTTCCAAAACCACTGACATACAAGCCATTGGCTAACCTGGCATTTCACATAGTAATATCGGCTATGATTTTCACAACTGAGCCTTTGTCAAGCCCTGTCCTTTACAGGAAGTAATCATATCAACCCAACCGTCTTGGAAACTGTTACTGACATAAACAAAATCTGCTGTTATGGGCCACTTTCCCAATCAAAAAAATAAATAGTGAAAATATGATCTACATTTTGCTACATTAACATTCAAAATCACAAAAACACTTTTCAATTCTGAAAATATTTGGTATTCCAGGACTTAGATCAATAATAATAAACATTTTACTGATGTGAACAGATGATAATTGATGATTTTTTCAAGGTCATACCAAGGAAGTGGTTTGATTTTTTTTCAATACAGTCATAAAGATTTTGACTTCTTTTCATACTCATAGTTTCTTTCACTTGGATCACTTAGGCAGTTCTCGTTAAAGAATCACTTCCTGCAGAGGGCAGGCCTCTCCAAAGGGTCAAAAGAGTAGCGCAGGAAGTGAGTTAGCATTTAGCACTTCCTGGTTCTTAGGGCTGGATGTATACAGAATTTTTATAATAGCTTTTTGAATAAACTTGTGATAAGGTTCTTAATGGATACATGCAAATAATATCTTAACAATAAATTAGAACATAACTCAGAACATAAGAAATGTTGGGTATAATTAAAATAAAAAGTACACATTTTTAGTTCGAAAGAGCATTGCCAATATTGAAGGGAAATAATAAAAAAAGACCAATAATATTTGTATTATTATGTTTCATCATTGCTTGATCTACTAATGCCACAAGGTAACAATAAGACCAATTAAATTGTGGGGACAAATTAACAGCACCTTACTACTAATAACATTGTAAAACAATAATTGCACAGTATACAGTGCCCAGCATAAAAAGTACACCCCCTATTAAATTGCACGTATAAATCAATATCTAAATGAAAAAAGAAAAATGTCAAAAGTCTTGACAATGCTGAGTTTAAATAACATTTTTTTTAACATAAAATGAAAATAAGGGTAATATGATAACTAAAATTTAGCCTTGCTCTCACCCCTTAATTGGGATGTACTTTTTTTCATCTTGATTTTAAATTGAGAAAAATACTTTTTTTTGTGCAACTTCAAAAACTGTGTGTGCAATCAATGGCCCACATTTGAGGGAGTATTTTGTGGTATAGTATGCCATAGAAAATGTTGATTAAGAAAGGAAGCAAAGACAAATCTGAAATGATTTAACTCATTTCTGCTGAGCACATTATATGCTGAATTGATTGAAATTAAACTTTCTTTTCCACCAAGTGTTAAACCAACCTTTTTAGTGTAAAAAAATTCTTGAATCTTAGAAGCTGATGTCAAAATGTTTCCACACTTGAAGTGCAACTATCCAACACCAGAATATAAAGTGCAGAGAAAGCTCTATTAATGTGGGACTATTCACACTCATATATAGCAAAAATGATTTTGCTGAATCTAAAATGTCTCCCTTAGAAGAACTAAACCCAGCTATAACACAACACTAGTATTTGGATGCTTCTCATGTCTTGTGTTCAAACAGATCACTTGGCCTTTGTGAATAAGGTAAACGGAGGCTTTTGCCAGCACTACATGGGCCCATATGTAAAGGAAAACTACAGGTTGTAATGTTACAACTGTTTGCATGCTTCCTTTCTTCCTTTGTTTAATGTAGGTTCTCATTACCACGTGGTGGTAACAGATTGTTTGAACTGGAGAGAAAAGCCATTCGAAGCTAATTAAGCAGCCATTCCCGGCTCTATTCACAGGCAGAGGACCGAGGAGCACAGGCATTTGTCAGCGCTTGACCCCGCGTGGTATTGATTGACAACGCTGCCTCGTGAATGACAGTCTCGGCGCGCCTCGGCCAATGGGAGTGCTGCAAGTAAGTGCGCCGCGCAGTGATTGGACGAGAGCCCTTAAAGCCGCAGAAGAGGACCCCACGTGGGGGCAGAGCCGAACCTTCAAAACAAGGCTGCTCTCAGACATGGCTGATGTTCATATCAGACAAAGGCAATCATCTCGTCTCCCCCCGCAGTGCAACTATTACACAAATGCTGATAGGAAGAGGCGCGCGGGCGTGTTGTGAAAGACGCACGAGATATTTAAGGGTGAAAAAAATGTGAGCGTGGTTTCAATATGGAGGATATAGTCGATCGATTGGTCATTATTGTGTCCTTCACGGTGTTAGATGCGGTTTAACCTACACTTTAATGGCTCTGCTCGATACTTTCAGATATTTCAGATCAGGTTTAAACCCCTGTTACACAAACAAAGTCCCGCCTCAGCTCCTTTTTCCATGTATGGGGATAAAATTCAAGAAATCTTGTTGCACCTCACACCTCCCTCCCTCCCTCCCCGTCCCGCCGGTGGTGCTTTCACCCGAAAATTCATCAACTTTATTTCGGTGGCTGAAAAAAGAAACATCCCTAATGAGGGGCGGATGTGGAATCTGTGCTGTCTCTGTCAAATTTGGATATCATCGTCGGCACATCAATGCTTGCTGCTGCTGCTGCTGCTGTTGTTGTTGTACATGGTGGGACGGACGGATGATGATGATGATGCCTTGTGGATCCGCGGGATGATGTCATGTATCGTTGAACCCCACGTGGGGGCCGTCGCTCTCCGATAGGCAGATGTGGCCGTATTCCTTCCGAGTAATCCGATTGGACAGATAGGCTCTTTCACGGCAGTTCAGTCCTGCTGCCTGTGTGTGGCAACCGGGGGTAAGCTGGACAACTGGGGGAAATGCGAGATTGTGGAGAGTACCATGTTACGCTTTTAAAGAATCTCCAGCCTCTTCGAGTCGGAAGACAGATTTTGGGAGCATATTTGTGTGTATTTTCATCTCTTTTTTGAGGATTAACCAGGCACGAAAGGGCGCACATTCCTCGGAGGGGTTCGCGGCGGAGAATAAAGTAGTTTAATCGAGCCCGACCGCACCGAATTTTCTCCAAACTGCTCCCTCAGTGTGGCTGGGTGCGCTCCGGAGAGAGAGGGAGAGGATGCTTGTCGAGATCGGAGTCCACCACGCTTACATTATGAGGGATTAAACGCATGAATTATAGCCCGCTCTGTTTCGTCTTCAGGAACAAAAAAGTCGCGGGGACGGCTTGGACGCACGGGTATGTATGAACCAGAAGTGGTGATTTCTTTTGCTTTTCTTTTATCTCAGGGCAGCGTTTCCAAACCCAGCGCTCTCGGCGACGTCCTGGAGTGGGGCTTAATGTTCATTTGACGGGAGAACATACCCAAAAAGGGCGAATTTTACGCACGCTTTTGCGCTTTTACGCAGCAAATGTGGCACCTTTATTTGCTTCGTGTTTGCACCAGTGTAAACACGGGTTTTGTTTAAGTGATCGCCGACCGGATAAGGTCATCAAGAAGACAAGTAGCGTTGGTTCATGTTTTTCTCTTTTTTGGCTCCAATTATCTGTGCTAGTTTTATGTTTGGAAACAACCTGCAAAAAATCTGTTTTACGCACAAAGATTAAAACGCGTCATTTTCCAATACAGGATTTTCACGACCTCCCCCCCTTTACCCCCAACCCCCTCCGCCTGCCTGCCGAGACTGGTGTGGCTCTGAGCACATTTCAACCATTTTGCCAAAGGAGGTGCACACTGGAGACATAAACAAAGGATACGTTACAAGATGTATCCACAAGGCCGACATCCGGTAAGAAGCAGCTTCCCCTACACTCACTCCAGCTTACATATTTATCTGACAATGTTGACACTTATCCTGACTATGCTGTTTTCTCCCTTAAGTCTATCATAAAGATAGCGTTTCCAACCCTTAATGTAGCCCATCACACTCCTGTATTACAATGCATTTATGTTACACAGACTGTGCACTTAGTGGGTAAATGGATGCAGATGGTTTGCATGCCTGGAGATGTTCACTCAGCCATACTCTAACATATGACTGTGCTGAGTATGAGGACAGCAGTTCACTTCTGAAATTACATTTCATTTTGAGTGTGAAAACCTATTCATGTGGTGTTATTAGCTTCTGGAGGTGTGAAGCAGAGCCACCTCTTTGCTGTGGTAATATCTTACTCACCAGTGCAGAGGAGATATTATCCTGAAAGTAGTCCAAAATGTGAGAACTATTCAGCTCCTTTCTGCAGCATGGAGAGCACAATGAGGGGGAAATGATGAATCAAGTTTTTTTTTTTTTTTTTTTTTTTTTTGCTGTGACTAGACTGATGTGATTTATTTTTTCTTACTTCTTTCTTTCAGGCTCCACATCAGCCCGGTCAGCCTGGCTTCAAATTCACGGTAGCAGAGTCTTGTGACAGGATTAAAGACGAGTTTCAGTTCCTGCAGGCCCAGTATCACAGGTAATGATTACCAAAGTGTTGTCAGATACAACGTTTACCCTCTGCTAAAATGTACTGGTCAAGGCTAATGTTTGTTTTTTGACTCCTGAGATTCAAAAAGCTGCCTTTTTGTTAAATAAGTGAAGAAAAAAAAAAACAACAGATGCCTGAAAATGACACCTTGTCCTCTGTTTTAGTCTAAAGGTGGAGTACGATAAACTGGCCAATGAGAAGACAGAGATGCAGCGCCACTATGTCATGGTAAGATTACGTTACATTAGGGAGCAATTGTGGTTCCAAATTACGAGGCTTGTTGGAGATGTAGTTTGGGTGGAGTAAGACAGGCCATTGTGATCACCTGTGTGGTGGTTAGGGCGGGCTGAGTGTCAGGTACAGGCCTGTGTGAAAGCCCTCAGGGGGGTGGTTGATGTAGCTGGTTGTTACAGCGAGCTCTTCTTGACAGGAGGGTGGTGGTGGTGGGCGGTGGCGGCAGTGCTGAGGCTCCATTATAGCGCGGCCCTGATCTCCAAGGGGTCGACCGCGGCATTGCCCTCTGTGCGTGCTGATCTGATTATTCTCCTAGGAGACTCCACACTCACACATATGCACGGCCATAAATTAGCTGTGAGCTGAAGGTGGAGGGCCGTCAGAGCAGTCAGTGTGTGGGAAAATGCACCACAGCAAACAAAATGGAGGACATGGAGAACATGCGGGAGCTTCTGTAGCTCCATGTCAATGTTAGTTGGTTTGTTGGGATGCAACTGGAGATTCCTGGTTAAAGAGGACCTTCAAGTGCTCCGTCTGAAGTTGGTGCAGGATATATATTGGAAATCTAAAGATAAATGTTCTTGCATAACTGTTTTCAAGGCCCTCTTAGAGATTGAAAGATTGCATCTTCATTTTGTAAATGGCTGTATATAGACACATTCACACTTCATGTTTTCAACTAATTTTTTAATGGTTCAACTAATGATAAGCCTACACTTGGGAAAATCCATATCATCGCTGGGTAAAGTGGAACCAATAAGGGAATCTGATATATCTCGACATTTGTAGGTGGTATCCTCAAATGTTGAGTTAAGTCTTGATAGAAACTAAATTTCTGACAATATTTGCACACAAAACATTGACAATACATATTGATCACTTATATCCCAAGTATCATCTGTAATACCAGCAGAATGTTCAAGTGGACAGTAAAACTTCACCTCATCTTTACTGTATGTCTGCTTTCGTTCAACAGTGCAGTATAATTCATTGTAATATCAATTATTATTTACTCATTCAACATTGAGACATGGACAATGACAGGAGCAGGTCAGTTCTAGTATAGTAAAGAGTTTGTGCTTTACATGCAAGTATTTAATTATCGGTATTGACTAAACTTCGTTTGGAAATCTCAGCATGTAGATAATCGACAAAAGTCCTGTGTCATGAATACCAAAGGACAACAGCAGACCAGGTCCCTGCAGGTTCTTTAAAACTTTAAACCATTTAAATTTGATATTTGAAGTTAAGGCCCTAAAAGCTCTTATTTCCAGACTATTTTAAGCCCCAGAAAACACCAGATAAGTAGCAACATCATGTTTGTACAGTCAGCACGAAACAGTTATTTGTCCATGTTCATACACACATAAAGACAGGAAACTGAGTCTTTATATTCTGTCATTAAATCAATATTAATACCTCTGGCTCACTGCATTTTAGTTAATAACACTCTGTTTAACAAGTCAGAGCTTTGGTGTGCTATTGGAAAGAAAAGGTTTGATATATCACTCTGGTGTTAACTACTGTTTGCTCCGGGGTGTAAAGCATGGTCTTAATTTTTCTCCATCTGGGCCTTAAAAAGCTCTTGGCAGCTCTTGAATTTGATTTTAGAAACTGTGTAGGAACCCTGCAGGAAGTAAGAAGTTAAGTTAAAAAAATGTAATCCTAAGTTTTTTATGAAATAAGATCTTTAGAAACCTGCAGTCAACCAAAAAACAAAACCATTACAAAAAGTGTAAAATGTGGGAAAACAATCGATGAGCTATTTAAGATTTTTAACATTACCATCGTTATTTTTTATTGTAATTACTATATGTGAATTTGAGAAAAGTAATATTTCCCAAAAGTTGAGAGTGAAGAATTAGAACTGTAACGTCTTTAATACTTACTAACATTTATAACAAGTCAAGACATTTAATGTCTCGTACATCTATGTATAAGACGGTACTTTTAAAAGGCTGTCATGGTCATTAATCAGTTCATCAACTTTTGACCATGGATACACGATGCTGTGTTTTTACCGATACTTCTTTCACCCTTCATTGCCGATTGTGACACCAATATTTTTTGTCAAGTGCAGTCTTTACAAAGACTGACTTCAATGTGACAATCCATCTGTGCATGAACAGATGTAAAACAAGAAAAAAAAGATCTAGAGATTACAAGTGAAAAAGTACCCATGACCTGATGTTTTCAAAATTTTAAAATAGAGTGTGTGAAGGTGGGCAGCATGGTGACCCAGCAGGTAGTGCCCATGCTCCAATCCCTGTGTCAGTCAGGGCCTTTATGTGTGGAGTTTTTATGCTCTCCTTGTGCATCCATGGGTTCTCTCTGCGCGCTGTGGCTTCTTCCAACAGACCAAAAACATGCTCATTAATTGGTGACTCCAGATTGCTCTTAGGTATGAGTGTGAGGTTGAGTGGTTGTCTCTCTATGTGGCCCTGAAATTGGCTGGCGACTGGTCAAAGGCGTACCCTACCTCTCACCCAATGTCAGCTGGGAAAAGCTCCAGCCCCCTACGACCCCAAAAAGGATATGTGGCATAGATACTGGATGGATGTACAAAGGTTATTAGTTAAAAAGACGATTGGTTACCCAAATACTGTATTTTTCTTGCTCTCATGTTTAAATCAGCCAATAATGCTAAACTCTTGACCTCATTTCTAGCAATTTATAGCCACATTGTATGTGCTATAGCATGAACCTGATATAACCCCACTTTAAAAATGCTGAACTAGCCCTTTAAATACCTCTAACATAAATTTATTCTGCTAATATTTATCAAGGTTTCCCACTCTTCTGAATACTATGCAAAATATCAAAAGCCGGATTAGTTCACCTCCAAAGCTGCACAAAACAGGAAAACAAAATATTCTTTAAAGCTGTTGACCACACTGTTCTTCACATTGAAAAATAGCTGAAATTACCAAAATTAGTTGTTTTTTAATTATACTAAGCACTGAAGCTATAATGTATATTTGATCCCGTGTTTATCAAAAGTAATCCTTCCCGTCTGAGAGTATAAACAATAAGGCACCATGGCTCTGAGAACATAATGTAAAAGACAAGCCTCAGTATCTAAAGTAGCCCATCCCTGTCTTAGATGAAGAAAAACATAGGTGTGCTGTGGTATGATGCAGGAATTTGACTGAGCCATGATGCAATCAGAAGGTTTCCTCAGCCGCCGTGTGCTCTGTTGTCCCAGGTAAACACACCGGGGATGACTTAAACCAATACATGCGAGCTTAAGTTAAACATTCTTCTCACAGGAAAACAACATGTCAGCCTGACGGGGAGGAGGTTAGGTAAACATGTAGGGAAGTATCCCACAGCCAGCACAGGGTGTCGGGTTACGCTCTGGCTGTGGGGCTCTGATCTCAGACAGAATGGCTCTCTTGTTTGAGAGTAATTTTCGAAGAAGCTAATGGACTGAATAATGCATTGGCCTCATCAAATAGACGCTGACTGGAAAGCCATTTCTGCCCTCGCTGCCACTTGTGGGCTCCGCGGATTACATTTCAGCCAGACGGGCCGACCTGGCCTGAAAAAATCTAAGAGCGTGGAGCAATTGGGTTACCCTACGTAAACAGACATCCTGGAGATCTAAGGGCTTAAAGTGGTGATCAATAAATCTGAGCATTTCTTCTCTTCACCCACACTATAAACAGCCAAATATTGATTTATTGGATATCTGCTGTCAGCTGCTCAGTGAGCTCCTTTTTTTCCTCTGATCTTAGTTTATCACTGATCTCTGCACAGGTCCTGATTGGATTTGAGTTACCGTCAATGGGTTCATAACTTTTAAGTGATGTAGTTAACATTGGATAGGGAACCGTGGCATTTATTTTTTGTTGTTATTAGATATGTCAAGATACATTTTAGCTGACACTGATATGTACTCACTTTATTATTGGGATGAACTTGAAGTGGCTAAGTCCAAACATATGTAGGTATTTTTGAAAAGTGCTTGCACTGTGTGTCCTGGCCTTCTGTCCGCATGTAAATGGAGAATTAAGTCAGTAAAATCACATGCAGCACTTCTCCATTTGAACTGAGAAAATAAAAATTTTGGCCTAAAAAGTAACTGCACACACCCTTCCTCTGGGAGATGTCACTCTATGCCACATTCTCAGTTTACGCTACTAAACTGTTGCTGTTTTAAGAGTTGATAACTGGATGATTTACATGCTCACACACACTCTCCGTCCCTCCTTCACTAAACCCCAATTCACAGTGCCTTTACGCAAAAGCTCAGAAATGCATGAGGTTTTGCTTGCCTGTGCTTTTTTTCTGTTTGCAGAGATCATTTTGGCTCAGCAACGATTAAGTTTAATAATCTCATGCTATTAAATGCCTCACTGCACCATATCACCGCTGTTATTTTTCTCAGGCTGTTGAAAGCGCTATGCTTTAGTTATAACCTCATCAAAATGTTTTGACAAAATTTACATACATTTTTCTGTCTATCAGTCACAACAGTTAACTGAAGGTATTTCCAGTCAGAAGTTTATTTACAAACATTCTGGCAGGAGAGACAGCACTGTGAAAATCACTGCACTGAAAATCAGATTTGCTGATTAGTCATATATGTGAAGTCATCAGATCTGCGACAATATTATGCTTAGTTTGGGCATTAGATGAAATAATGAAGATGAACCGAGCTGCTTTTCTATAAAGGGTTTAGGGTGGACTTTGCACCAGAACTTAAAATAGAATTTTTGCAGTGTGGGAAACACACCCCAGTAGAAACAGTCAAATGACAAAGTGCTTGGTTAAACACACGTGCACACACTTCTAAGGTGCAAAATGTTGAAAAAGTTATAGTTCTGACATAAAACACCAGTCCTTAGAACATACTTAGAAATGTATAAAATTAGGAAAATAAAAAAATCTGATCTGAAGCCCGACCAAGTGCAACATGTTTCACCATTATGGTGCATAATTACAGTCTACCAAAACATATGGCTAATATTTTGACTAAAACTACCAGCAAAAGTTTTTCTATTTATCTTTTATAGCCATAGTTATGAAATCCAGGATGTAGGTTACACTGGGGTCATCTTTTAGGGGTCTCTCAAAGGGTAAAGGATTTTAACTGCCTTTCTTTGTGATGACTTAAGTATATTCTTAATTTGTAGTTCCCTGTGTCAATATTACAGTACCACTGTCTTGATTTCCTCTGCTCCACGTATTATGATAACTCTCAACCTGCAGGGATTGTTGTGATGTACAGACACAAAGCCTGTAAAAGTTATGCGGCCCACTTCAACCTGCTGTCTTTAATTGAGGGGTGTTTCCACATGGATCAGTGCCACTCATGAGTGCTGAACTGTGTTTTAATGGAAAAAATGCTGCTAAGCATCAAGTTTTGTGTTATTGTAGCAGATGTACTTGATGGGGCATATGTCAGCTATTCATATCTGTATAGTGGTTGAAAATATTGGCGATTAAAGTGTAAACTTAATAAGCTGGTATCTACAGATACTAATAATATGCCAATTAAAAGAGTTTTTTATGAAAAAGTTCACACTAGGCCCCGATGTCCCCAGACCATATGTTTAAATTTATTTTTGATGTTACTTGCAGAAAATTCCTTTCAGATATAGTTTTGGTGTGCCCATAGACCCACTGTTTCATCCCTGCTCAGAACAGGCTATTTTGGTGAAAATTTCATTCGCTGTATTCGCCACGTACCTTTCATGGAGTGGATGGGCTGTGACTTTCAGCAGTTTGCTTAAATGTTTACTGTGTCTTTACTGACATGCTCAGGCGTGTAACTGGACCTGATAATGGGCTAAAGATACATATCCATTTGAGAGAGGTAGTTTATCACCTTATCACATGCTTAGTGTTTTTTATGTGCTGCTTGAACTTTTGATGGGTAAAAGAATTGGAAAAAACCATGTGGCATCAGCCAATTGATTGTAATGGAGCCTATGGCAGGTCGTGTTGCCTTGTAATGTACACTGCCATACTTCACATGTCATCTCAACCAAACTTTAGTTCAACCCGCTCAGACAGAGAGGCCATGTTGAGGACTTAAGGCCATCTGACCAGGAGTGACTCTGCATTACCAAAACTGTAAATCCTCAACAAAAGAAAGATGGGCACTTTATAAAAACGCATTCAGACATATCATATATTAAGATTGGGCTCTTTTTTTGTAAAAATCAGGCTAGTATGCAAACTTTGGCCACAAACACACATCCTGCATACAACAACTGGGTGTCAGGTTTCTGCAGTCAGCCTCAAGTATCGCTCAAAGGGTACTGCAGGTTTTTGCACTTCTGCATGGGCCTCCACTTTTAGCCCCAGGGTTTCTACCTGGTTTGAACACACCTCTTCTGAAGGATGGAACAAGTAACAAGAGGAAAATGGAAGGATTTCTCTTATGCTTGGGAGGTTTATTGACATAGGCAAACATTTTTATATAACCACCATAATGAATGTATTTTGCATAAAGGGTGGCCTTTAAGTTAGATCTGTGAGTTTAAAGTGACTGCAGTAACACAATAAATGTTAGAACAGTAGGATTGTGTATCTGACTTATTTCCCTTTACTAACACAATAAAATGTTTGCTTTCATTTCAGTATTACGAGATGTCCTACGGGCTGAACATCGAGATGCACAAACAGGTAGGCACCATGGTGTTCTTCATATTTTGCAGCTCAGTGGTTTCCCAGTGTCGGGGGATGCGAGACCCAGGGGGAGCTGCTCATAGACTGTGTACTGAGCAGCGCTAATAGGCTGTAAACACACAGATCTACTGCACCCAAACAAGGAAAGAACAATTGCAAACTTGTACCAACACTTATACAAGTGCTGTGAATTCCTCCGTTGGATTTACCACTGGTGTAAACGACACATTTGTCTGGGCTTTGTGATAAGATTAAAGGTAGACTTTGGCAGGCTTGGCCTCAGACTTAATGATTACAGGGAGAGGATTACTGATGGGTCATGGTGTCTTTTAAAGATGAACAGTAATTGCAGACAGGGGCTAAAGTCCCTTAGTCACTGATTGAGCCCTTATCTTCATCAAAACGATCCTATCTGCTATTGCTCTGCAGATCAATCACACTGATGCTGCTGAGATAAAGATTGTATGAATGAGTAACCCTGAGGTTTCCATTCATGCCGCTCTTCAACCAGTGAAGGCGTCCCCTCTTCTGCTACAGCCCAGTTGTGGTTAACGATGGCGTTAGGCGGCTTGGCGGATTGGTGCCGCGGGGTGATCCATCAGCTACCAGGGGCTGTGTGTCACACTGCCACATGTCTGTCAGGGCTCGAGCCGCTCTGATAGCTTCTGTCAGGCACTTATCGCAGACCAGAAGAAAGAGGAGGGGGATGGGAGCCGGAGAGACAAGCAGGAAAATAGAGGGGGAGGAGAGGAGGGAGGAGGGGCTCGACAGCCCAGCTCTGTGTAAACAGGTTAATCGACTGATCCATTTTAGCGCCTGACTTTTATCAGGAACCTCAACAGAGCTGATGGAAGCGCTTGAATAATTCATCAGAGGGGCCCTAACCTGCTGAACGGCGTGTTTGTGAGCAAACAGTGTGGGCCTCGTCCATGCAGCTCCCCCAGCTTACAGCTTGGGCAGAAGAGAAGGAGGAGGAGGAGGAAAATGGGGAGTGGTTAACAGGCAGGGTTGGGATGGATTATTGGATGCACATAGGCATATTATTTTCCTGCCAGGAGATTTATTCCACAGTGAGGAAATCCATTCCTCTTACCATGCCTTTTTTCATTACTGTGCAGGAGCATAATTCAGAGTTCAGACTGCAAACAGCAGCACAGTTTGGGTTGATATCGCAGCATTTTATCTGACCTCACTCTTTTTGGGTCACTCTATACGCAAACCCTAATTCCAAAAGAGTTGAGACATTGCATAGAATGTGAATGAATGCAGGGTATTGTGATTAGTAAAGCCTTCTCAAAATATATACATGTGCATGCAGCACAAACGCACAGTATTAAATGTTTAAATTAATCATTTTAAACCCACTCACATTACAATTTGATGCCTGCAAACATTCATCTCTTATTTTCATCCTCTTTACCTTAAATAACACTGTAAGACACTTTTTCACCACATGTATTGGCCTGACTCGACTTTACTTGGTCAATTTGGTTTGCCATTAGGGAGTAAAATTTTCAGTTGAGACACTGCTGACACCAAATGGTCAGAGTAATACCACAACAGAACAAGGATGTCTGACATGAGCATCAAACACCTCCAGTTGTCAGCTCAGTAGTGCTGCATGTCTCCCCAAACTCATATCTGCTATCATATTATGTTGTTTTGCTTCCAGTGAGCATCATTGAAAGAAAAACTCCTCCTTTCTGTCACAAAAATCCTGCAATCAAGGGCTAGCTGTGTTATCACTTCTCTGTCTTTCTTTGATGTTGTGTGGGTGTCACTGCAGTTTTTCACAGCCACGTCGGTGTCCCACAGCTATTACCAAAAACATGCTATTATGGAAAACAAGCAGGTTGTGTCCATGCCTTGTAGAGCCGAGCTGAGTTGGGTCAAAATGGAAAAACACTGTTGAAGTCTGGGGGCTGAGGACAATAATTCTTCAAGTACTGGAAATTGAACTTGTAGCTAGTCGTTCTGAATGTACATCACAATGTGGTTTGGTGTTGTCTTACTGAAATGAGTAAGGAAATCCCTGAAAAATAAAGAATCTGGTTGAAAACATACAGTATGTTGCTTCAAGGCATGTATGGACTTTCCTGTTATTGATAGTACCCTTACAGATGTGCAAGTTACCTATGCCATGGGCATTAAGATACTCCATCACAGACGCTGGTGTTTAAACTTTGCAGTACTGTTTTGCATGGAGGACACAGTCAGCATTATTTTGTCCCTTTTTTCATCTTAGATGTGCTTTGGCAAAGACCAGTCAGGATGCCTTGATGTTGTTAATAATTGGCTCAATCTTTAGAGGAGTCTTAGGGCGTTTTCACATTAGGTCCACTTGTTTCGAAGTGTGCTGCGGCGCGGTTCGCCATGGGTTCACCCTCCTCCCCCTCCCCCACTGGCTTGCATTCACATTTGCAACATTGAATCGTGCCCGGACCCACTTGTGTATTTACTCAGTAGCAGGGGGTGATATGCACGTAACTGGTTACCAAAACTGCTACAGAGGAGAATGAAGAAGAGGCTACCATGGTAACCATTTCCTACACCAGACAACCAATGTTTACGTTTCGCTCTCTTCTACATTTTCCTTCAAATGTGTTTTTTTGTCGTGTTTGAGACGGCATCAGCGACCTTCTGGAGCCTCGTAAATCATCGTAATCCTCAGCCAGACTAAACAAATTGACAAATTGAGTAAGCAAAAGATTCAACTGCGGGATTAACAGGAAGTAATGCATCAAAAGTAGATTGGTTCGGACCACTTTGTTTCACACCAGTGAAACTGCACCAAATGTCGGGAGATGGAGCGGATCGAGACCACCCCTTCATGGAGGTCTCGAACCGGCTGATTTGGTGCGCACCAAAGGGCGGTGGTTGCATTCACATTGATACTAACGTACCAAACCCTGGGCCAAAACTTCCTTGGTGCGCACTAAATGTGGTTGGTGTGAAAACGCCCTTAAATGCATAGATGCAGTTGTGTGCTGTTTTAACTGAAAGTGGTTTTCTAAAATGTTCCCAAGCCCAAGTTGTAATGCCACCTGAGGGATGGAAGGTCACAGTCAGTCAGTGTTCGCTTTTTAGCCTTGTCATTTTAGTACAGGCATTTCACATCAGGGGTTAAATATAGTTTGATTTGATGGAGTAGCGTACAGGGAGGGCTGGTGATGGTCACTGTAGCAGTGAATCCTATTCACATATCTCCAACTGCTAGAAAGAAAATGCATTGGTCTTTCCAACGATGTCATCAGACGCAGTGCCCAGCTGAAAAGACATTGCAGACAAGGGGATAAAGAAAAAAAAAGTACAGGCATTTGTCCAAATTCTCTGAATCTTGTGATGATATGTTGGACTTTGAATGATAAAATCTCAAAAACTCTAACAACTTTACCCAAAGGACTTTTGGTCATAAACTTCCAGACTGTTTGCCCGCAGTCTTGCTCATAGTGCAGAATCTTGAGCCATCACTGATTGTCAACAACTAAAGCTTAAAGATCCGCTCTTATGTTGTCCATTATGGTGCTATCACCTGTTAATTGACCTACTTACCTGCAGGATGTCTCAGGTGTTTTTGTCCACACAGCGTTCCCAGACAGTTCTTGCCCCTCTTCCATGAGATGCACAATTTTTGGACAATATTTGTTATGCCAATATGTCCAAACTTTTTTTACTGTTTAGAACACATGGTCTTCAATATACTTGAAATGTCTTTTTCTTGCATTGTAGCAGCCTTTTGTGCATGTCACAGATGTGAAACAAGAGGCACTAGAAATGTTCTGACAGCAATAAACTTGCCAAGGCATTACCAAAATTTGTGGGCAAGTTTAATGAAAAAGTGTAAAACCGCCCTGTCTCGACTGTTTACTAATCCTTGAGAAATGTTCTCGATCCACGTCCAGATTCAGATCACCACCAAAATCTAATTAGCTCTCCCTTTGGCCATGATCTGCATTACCTGACAATTACATCAAAGTCTTTTGAAAGTTATAAGTGAAAATGTGTGAATTTGCCTTATTTTACAATGTTAAACAAGTACTTGAAAATGTTTCAGGAGTTGCATCTGTATCCAGATCCCCACCAAAATTATGTTACTTCTTTCTTTCCATGGCCAACATTCACTCAAAATTTGATCAAAATTTAATTTTTAAACTTTTTGAGTTATCCCCTTAAAAAAACAGGTAACAAACAAAAACAAAAACACAGACATATCTCCTTGGAGTTGAAGAACATTGAATTCTCAAAAAAATCCTAAGGTATTGCTTTTTTAATACGAAGACATTCTGTGATAATGAGGTGAACCATGATGACATCTTAATACATTTTGTTGACATCTTGACAAATAAATGGCATATATATGGCTAGTATGTAGGCTCTTTTAACAGCTGTAAATATTGACAGAATGTTTCTAGCAGCCATTGATCAACTTTTTAAGCTAGGATCTGCCCATACCAATGTTTCGTTGATACTATTGTGCTTTTTGCAGTCATCACTTTTAGAATACATGTGAAAGATCAAACATCAAATATTTTGTTTACATGTAGTAGTTTAAAGGTTAAAAGTGTGTAAATCACTGAATTCTCTTTTTTCATATTGTACACAATGTCCCAACTCTTCTCCAATTCAGGTTGTAAAGATATAAAACTAATTTCCTCTGTGTGATGTTAGCTATTAAACGTTCTCATCTGGTGCTTGTTTTCTCAGGTTTAATCACATTTGGCTGTTACCTCTAGTTTTCACAATGAGACCTTTGGCCATGGGAGTTGCTTAGCAGCAAACAGCCAAACACAGAGCCAAAGGAAACTTTGTCAGCCAGCAGATCACAGTGTTCATGCTAAAGAGGTGTGTTGTGAAATGTGGTCGGAGAAACGGTCTCTCTCCAAGCCATGAGCTCTCCCACATCACCGGTTTGTCATGTTGGACTGGACTGGGGGATAATGATTACAGGGTGTCACTGCTTGGGTGTCAGGTCTACTTGTTATAAAAACAGAAGGGATTTTAAAAAAAATGGACAGCTGAGTTTTTATGTTGTCAATGTTAGGATGAGTTTATTGTTTTAAGATTACATTTCCTCTAAAATCAGCTGACTGACTGCTGCAGCTGACAAAGTTAATCATCGTAATTCCTCATGTGCTTATTAAGGCCGACTTTTAGCCATGCTTAGATCAATACAGACGATTTAAAATGTCAATTAGAAATGGGTTCTGGATTTTCCTCACATTAAAAAGAGCTCTGGGGCTTTGTGCAACATCTCACTTTAGAAAAAACAGGACTCACTTTCTGGCCGAGGTGAGCCTTGAGTGAAGTCCTACTATCGTTTTCTTATGCCACAAATTGTAGGAAATAGGCGATTCTGCAATCTTGGACAAATTTGAGGTCTTCTTAATCCGACATGTCAAGTATTGTTTATAAATAGATCATGTGACCTGCGCCGCAAGTGCTTTCTCCCTCTGTATTTAATACTCATCAGTGTCTCAACTCTATTTTCCCTCTGCTGATAGCAACAGGCGAGTGAATACCTTTCCGCATGCTATTGACAAGCCAGCCTGAGAGTGCTCTTAAAGTGGTGCTACACAGGTCCGAGTACCTGTAATTGTGTAGCAGCAGCGCAGAGCCGGCCTCTCGAGGGCCAAGCTGTCATCTACTTAAAGTGACAACAGCCCCATTTTTATCTGCCGGCAGAACACAGAGAGGAAAAAAACCCTGCCAGCACTGCGCTGTATCTATTTTGACAGCATGGTGAGCTGAGTCGATGCCTTCTCCGTGTATTTGCATGTTGTGCGGTGAGAGTTAGGAGGCTGCCAGTTGTTTAGGGCACAGCGGATCAGCCACCTCCTGACCTCTCTCAGCCAGCTGTCACCATGACACTAAGCTACAGAGGAATGGACTGTGCGCTCAAGGCCTTTTCACAAATCCTGTCAAATGTTCGACTGCTATTGACATGGCTTATCTCTACAAACATGGATTATACGGGCTCTGTAGCTTTTCAACCATTTCTGAGGGCGTTCTTGAGCTCTTGCTAGAGCACTTACTACATTGTATTAATACTAATGCCCATAAAACCTTTATCTAACCCGCCACTGCTTTATTGGTTGTAGGTCACATTTATAGTGTGGAAGAGGGGATTGAGTTCAGGATATGCAGACGGTAATCAAGTTATAATAGGCGTTATCTCATGGACTATTGTACTTTGTAATACACAGTGTCATGCATTGTCTCATATCATTGCTCTTGATCCAGTGCTTTACCCATGGCATGCCTGTATTACTGCAAAAAATGTATTTTTTCTTGGGCCATGCAAAAAGGTATTGTTTTCTTTGCATTTTTTTTGTATACATTTAAGTATCATGAGTATCTACAGATATTAACTGTTCTACTTTCACTAAGTGGGAACACTGGCAACTTCCAAAAGCATTTATCATATGTAGCACTTCTAGCACTTGTTTATCATTAAATATCAGAAGTGTCATGTGTTTGGCATTGTTGCCACTGAAGACCCACATAGGCCTACTTCTTCCATCAGATTTTAATAATTAACAATTAATACCACAAATGGGTGTGTTGATAGTCTGATTGCATGTGTCAGGAAGAGGGTGTCTTGCCCTTTCAATACTTCGTCTTAGTCCCAACAGGCAATACATGGAATCTGTTTTAGCAGATAGGTGATCTATCAAAAAGTCTCATGTCTTAAACTTAAGTGAAAAGTCATCACCTGTAAATGGTACCCTCAAACTGAAGGATATTAGAGATATTTCTGACCTGCATGACATTTGTGACTTTCCTTCAGCCATCTTGGATTTCAGCACATTTTTTGCACACTTACTCCAGCTGCTTAGTCAGCAGCAGTGATCAAGATGACTCACAATTGTTCAGTGAAGTAGCTGAATGTGATACAATTCCATTCAAGCCTATGCGTGCAGAGCATGTAACAGCTCTTGTATCCACTATAGTGACCAGTGTGCGTGAAAGGTTTACTTTGTCTCATGTAATATTTCATCTTCAGCGTGTTGTTTGTCCTGCTGGCTCGCCCGGTTAAGTGGCTGTCCTCGTAGCAGCTTGGGTCAGCAGGTCTTGTTCTATTGGACATTACTCTCCAATCTCTCTGGCTCTGCTCAGAGGTAATACGTCTGGCTGCCAAAACTGCCTGGCATTTCTGCCATGTGTAATAAATAAGCTGGCCGTCTGCAAAGTACATTGTGTGTGCTGCTCTAAATGAAAAATCGGGAGAAAATCCCTGTGATGTGTTTGTGTTCCGCAGTGGCCTTGGGTTGAACTGCAGCTCATAAATTCCATAGATGATGGAGCTTTGGCACTGTTATTCTTCTGCTCCCAGAGCAGAGCTTCAACCTGAGAGTCTCATCTCCCATCACTGGAGGAAGAAGGAGGCAGAAAGAGGCAGAACAAGGCAACTACGTGTTTTTTTTTATATGGAGAAGGGGCTCTCGCACCTCTTCCCATTGCTCTTTTTTTAAGCCCACCATTCATTTGCTATGTTCATGTGATCGACAGGCTGGAAATTCAATTTAATGACCTGCCTCCAAGCACGTAATATGATTTTAAAGCCTGTTACGGTCAAGCAGAGGTGCCATTTGCATAATGATCCCAGTAAGATAGGGCTGCAGCCGTTGCCATGGCAGTTGGTAGACAAGTGGAAGAATGGAGGCAGGGTCTGTGTGGATGGAGGGAGGCAGGGAGGGTGGAGGGCTTGGCGGCTTACTGTAGTAGGAAATGGATGAGACTTTGGTTTTGGAAAGGTTGAGCTCAAACACACTACAGTAGGGGTGGGCGATATACAGTATACTAAAAAAGAATGACACCATCATACTCTAAGAAAGTCTGCAGTCAGAGTATACATTATCAAATGGAAAAAAAGCACTAAGCATGTATCAATGATTGGACCTTGCAGGCAGCAGCATCAATTAGTGCAAACAGAATGTAGAATTTGTATCCTTTTTCAATGAGCTGCTGTCAACGCTAATATAATTCCTCCATCTATTGCTATCATTACCTCCGCCAAGGCTGTTATGTTATTGTCGGCGTCTATTTGTTTGTTTGTTTGTTTCTCTGTTAGCAATATAACTCAAAGAGTTACAGACGGATTTCGATGAAATGTTCAGGAAATGTTTGGATTGGGACAAGAAACAAATGTTTGGATTTTGGGAGTGGTCTGGATCACTCCCACAATCTGATCCAGAACAAGAAAAATTTAGATATCCTTGGAATTTCCGTCATAGCAAGGGAACAAATAAATGCATAGACTTGCAACAGATGCCAAAATAAAGACAAGGTACTGTGGAATCATGAGTGTTCAGTCGGTTTTGCTGTATCTTCAGAAACTTTGGATGTAGATCCAGAAGAAAACTGCCATGATGAAAATGCAATTTTTGTGAATAACAACTGAACTAAAATATATATCATTATGAGTCTAATTGCTAATGGTATGTTTTCATGGTCAAGGAATCCAAATATTTAGATGAAATAAAGGTAGGACTAATATTTATAGTGAAAATCACAATATGGGTGAGGACTGTGGCGCTGGTGGATGTCTGTGCTCTCTGAGTGCTTTTCTAGTTATTATCTATTATTCATTCATATGCATTCTTGTGTTATTTTGCAAACATATCCATTACTGTTCTTCCAGTTGTGAACAAAGCTGAATAACCAAATTACTTCCATAAAATTGAGGGGATGAATAGGTAATAGGCCTAAGGATGCAGGGGGTAAATGTTTCTTCAGTCAACTAGTCACAGGCTAATAGAACAGTTGGTGAACTGGTCAAATACTAACCGGCACTTACCCAGCTCTTAAGCTCTCAAATTTGACAGTGTTCTTTCAAACTCAAAATGTACCATTCAACTTAAATAACAGCGGTGCATTTGTCTTGCGCATGCCAGCGATAGTGTAATATGGAGGATTTTGTCAGATATGAGGCCTAACCACAGTTTTTATATCAACATAGTGAGAGTCTGGGGTGCCAGTTTGGATGGGAGACAAATAGGCTACATTTGCTTTTCAAATGTTCCTGTGAAGATGGCATAATTTCAGCAATATGTCCAGCCACATAAAAACACTGAAAAGCTGTAGTGTATGTCAGGCCTGTAACTGACACTGTAATACTGCTGCAGACATAGGCTACACCAGAACCAGAGATGAAGACATTGGGCATGTGGTTACATCATGAGACATGTAAACAAACAATGGCAAATGTCCTCATGCTGAACATGTTGGTCGTAGAGGAGCAGTAGATTTTGTGGTAAATCCATAACAAGTTCAGTAGCTTCTGCAGCACGAATACGACACTGTTTTCCACCATTGTTGCTATTGTTGTTAGGGATAGCATGTGCAGTTTAAGTTAGAGGTTGGGCTATGACATCATAACATAATTTCTGAAAATATCAGTTTTTGTTCTACACATAGAAATACAGTGAGCAGAGATATTCAAAGTGTGTGTAAGGAGTTAGCTGGGTGCTTAAACGCCTGGTCTCCATAAACCTTGGCTCTCTTGTCAGTTTGGGGTTAGCATCCCAATGTTAGCCACAATTTCAGCTCAAGTGCAGACAGTAAGTCCCTCTCCTGCTGTCTGACAACAATAGGGATTGTAAAGTAGGAGCATTTGGCTCCTTTGTTTGCACAGAGGGTGAATATTCTGGGTTTAAAGGTTTTAGGACACAGTGGTGTTACAACAGCCACCCCTGCTGTGCTATGATTTGTTTTATAGTCACTGTTTGCCGATTGTGAGGAAGGTCAGGTGTCTCAAAACTCAGTGAACTCTACCCCAGAGAACAATATTATCCCCCTGCTTAGTATAAAAATATGTGATTATATGATGAAATTGTTTACGTACAGTTAAATCCACTGGTGACAACTTGTCTCAAATGTTAATTTTCTTTAACAACACCGACAAATCTGTGAATGCAGACTGGATGAAAAGGACTATTTGATCAATTTAAGGTTGGCTTTTTGTGTAAGCTGTGTAGTGGCATATTTTTATCATTAAAATTGGTGCCAAATTTGTTGCGCAGGCACCCAGACTTTTTTTGACTCATGACTTTGAAATGTCCTGTCCTTGTATGTTAAACTGTTGAAACTGTTTTATTTATAAGACCATATGTTTGTGAGACTTATATGAGAAATTATAGTTACATGTAAGTTATGAGAGAAAATGTATAAAAGTGTTATAGATGCCCCTGGTCCCCCTCTAATGCATTTTGAAGCCTGCTTCTTGTCCCACTTACTTTCTTCCTTCTGTTTTTCAGCACTTACCTCTGATCTGTCTGTCTTAGGCTGAGTATGGGTATGATTGGGGTTGTGTAGATTGTAATTGCTCACGTACTACACTATAGACTGGAAGCTCACTTAATGGTATTGATCATATATTTAAGGTGCTTTAAAGGTCATTATGGTTTGTAAACTTTGCTCACTCTGCAGTTCTAACCCTTAATGCAAACTGCCTGCACTGTCACATGTAAGTAAACAGTACATTCTGGATAGCAGGCCTCACTTCCTGGGGTGTGGTGGTGTGGTTTAGCTCTGAGGTTAACTGCAGGACAGCGCGGTTGCAGATGAGGGGAAGGAGGGCAGAGCGAGAGAGGATCCTCTCAGCACAGCAGCACTCTGCCTGCTCATATCCGTTTAGCATGGAGTGCGCTCTCAGCACAGCTGTGCTCCATCCCCCTGGGCTCTCCTAATGTTTTAAATATTTCAAATGTCAATATCACGCTGTTTAGAGGATGTTGAGTCAAGCAGTTCTGATTGCTGCAGTAATTGACTTAATCGGTGTAAACATTAAAGGCGGGGTTAGCTGGAGTCACTGTCTGTTTCATACTTTATTGTCTCATTTTGCTCCTCTTTTGTTTTTTTCAGACGGAGATTGCCAAAAGGCTCAACGCAATTTTAGCTCAAATCATGCCTTTCCTGTCTCAAGAGGTGAGTTTGACTGAAGCTAAAAGTGTCAGTAGAAATAAAAGCCTCTCATTGTTTCCTGAACTGAATGACACCACTTTAAAAACATGTCAGGCTTAGCATTTTTGAGTAATAGTTTGTCTCCCTATCTTCTAAAATTAAGGCAGCACTGATAGAATATGATGTGAAACTGAATAAAATTAGTATTGATTTCTGATAGCTGCTGAAATGTCTCAATCATTGTCTGTGAATGTCTCCCCACAGCACCAACAGCAGGTTGCTCAGGCAGTAGAGCGGGCTAAGCAGGTGACCATGACCGAGCTGAATGCTATCATCGGGGTACGTGGACTTCCCAATCTGCCTCTCACCGTGTGTATACCCCCTTTTATTCTTTTATATGACCTAGGTTTGGAACATACCTGCTATTACTAGCTAAGCTGGGTGATGTGACCTAAATATAAAATCACAATGTTTTGTATTATTGTTGCTCTCTGTGGTGTAGTATCCTATTCATGTTCAATTCAGTTAAAAGGGGCCGTGGATTTAATTGCACTGGGACCCCCTTCTAAAAAGGCTGCATGATGGAATTCTCAACTCTGTTTGAGCATATCTTTAGCAGATGCATTAATTAGTCCCTCTATGTTTTTAAGTGTTTTAGCTGTAACTGAATGTGTGGTTCATTTCTCTTCTGAGTTGGAGGTCATTGTTTATCAGTGATAGAGCTTTGCCTTCTAGAGTTACCAGTGAGCTCTAGGGGACTGCAGTGATTTTTGCTGCTTCTTTATCCTGCTTACAGCTTCAGTCTATTTCTTTTATTAATCAATGTGGAATAAGGACGAGCAAGCTATGATCTAAAACACAGGGTTTGTTTATTAAGATACATTTTGTGTTATTTTTCTCTTTATAGCCCACCCATAATCAATGCCTGTTTTGAAAAAGTACTTTAAAATCCAGTCATTGCTCAGTCTATCTGCATACCTCATGTGTCTGCCAACATGAGAGGTGGCAAATCCCCTAATGACATCATAAGGGGAACATTTTTAAATGGATTGTTAAGCACGCATCTGAGAGGAGGAGGATTGGGGGGTTTGTAGACAGGTCATGGTAAATTTTTGTCTCAAAACCATCAAAATGTTTTACATATGTGACCTGTGACCCCACCGTAAGAGTTTACCATCCAGCACTACCAAGCACTCCTTGCTAGACATCATGCTTATCCATGACATATTCCTGCACCAACTATTTGAAACTGTTAAGTGAATATATTTAATACACCACACAATTGCAGATCTGCCTCTTTTTAAATCAAGCATATTTATTCCAATTAAGTGTCTTATATCCAATACATTCGAAGTATATGCACAACTAACCTGGCTCTAGAGAGCTGGTCCTATGCTCCAGCTTTGGTCTCCGTGGCATCTTCACTGCCTTGTTGTGTGTTTATAAATACGAGCCTGAGAGCTCTCGAGATCCCCTTTGCAGCCTGTATTGCTTTAATTGGCCAAGGTTTTAACGAGGAGCCTCATCCCTCATGCTGACCTGGATAGCTGTGGGAATTAAAAGGCTGAGGGTGAGCAGAACGCTGCCTGCCTGCCTGCCTGCCTGCGCTGTAAGCTATCTGATACAGTACAGCCAGAAGACAGCCATCAGGGCTCTGCAGCACAGTTTTTCTCTGCTTAACACAGCACCAAGCTTTAATGTATGATGTTCACTCCCGCTTCAAAACACCATCTGCTCCTCATTGATCAGCAGTGCTCACCCTGGCCTCGTAAAACTGAACTGATGTGGTGTCACCGTTCAGGCCATCAGTGATCTTATTACTACTGTTGAAACTTGTAGAGTTTTTAGCATGCATGAAAGGAAGGCCCAAAAGGAGAGCTTTATTAGAATTCAATTAATGCCCCCTCCATGACCTATTGTTCAGGATAATTGCTGTGAATTTTCACGAGTAGGTGTCTTACAAGAGGACAGAGAGGTTTTAGCTTTTGATATATCAGCTGAAACAGTTGCAGTGTGACTTTTCATCAAAGCAGATGCATTAAGCATTTTCTCTGAAGAGAGCTGATCCTCATAAACAATGCAGTGTTTGATTGTGCTGTCTTTGGATTGTCTCTTATGATCTGCGATTGTGCTTAAAAAATGAGGCAATGTTCTGTAAATCTGTACAAGGACTAGGTATCAAGGAATATACCTGTTTATGTTGTGTACAAACTAGTTGTAGTATAATCAAACTTTCCAGAATGGGCTGTCACTCAAAGAGGACTGCTGAGAAAGTCAATATTTATAAATTCAAAGTTATTTGGAATACTTTCGTTATTTGTCCGTTTGAAACTGGTTAGATGTTATGATTGGGTTTCACTGAATTATTACTGATAACTGGGCTTACACTAGTGTAAAACCAAAATAACTGGTTTTATAAGGTTTTGTCTAGTAATAAATGAGAAACACTGGTCTTACGACAGTTACAACTGGCTTTACAGTGGTTTAACATTGTCACATCTGGATTTTCACTATTTTGATAAAGTAATAACTGGTTATACTCTGGTTTTGTACAGTAATCACTGGATGTACAGTGGATTAAAACAGTGGCAGTTGTATCTACACCAGTTTCAGTCACAACTTGGTTTTCACAGGTTTAATAGACTAAAAACTGGTTTTATAGTGTTTTTTTATTGTAGTAACTGAATTTAAACTGGTCAGAGTCAGAACTGTGTTTTCACTGGTTGAACTTCAACTTGTATAAGCATGAATGCACTGTTTGTAAAGGGGTCAATGCCTTATCTTTTGGCTTCCTCTTTAGATGGGCCATACTATGCAATGGAGAAAAAAGATTTTTACCATTAAATGTAGTTTTGTAATGACACTAACGACCACTTTATTAGGCACATGCTACTGCTGGCTTGGGCCCCTTTTCCCTTCAGATCTACCTTAATCATTTGTGGCATAGATTTAGCTACATTCCTGTTTTCCTTGAAACAGATTTGAGTCCATATTGACATGATGAATTTGGGGAATTGACAAGAAGTTACCAATACAATTCCATTATTGACTCTGCTCATTGATCCAAGTCCTCATTAATTCCCTGATCAGTTTATGTGGGGGGTTTTTTGTGGAAAAATGTGGCCTGTGCAGGTTTTTAGAAGTAAATGTGCCTTACACATGGCTATGGGCTTGTGGTTAGCCTAAAATTAAATCTCTAATTTTTCACACCAGACCCATTCACAAAACTGTTTGGTTTTCCCTCATGCTTTAAAAAAATAAGAAATTGAGATTAAAAAGAGAGATACTTTTTTATTTACATTTAACCAAAGTGAAACTTGTTTTTTTTTTTATTAAGGGCAAGAGATTGCTATAGACATGTTTATAAATCTATGATGTAGATTTAGGAGAGGTGGCTCTTATCCATGACCACTCTGCTAAAGAAACAGACTTGAACTAATGCTGGTGTCCGTTGTGGACTAAACAAGGCCATCAGAAGAATACTGATCTTTTTTCATTATTTGTACTGAATGCTTGTAATAAGGGATGATGCCCTTGAAGGTTGGTCGTTGGTTAGTTGGTTGATGAGCTCTCATTTAACTAAAATGTCATTGGTCGGAGCAATTGCACATTATACTGACAGGAAAATAAAATCCTCAATTTCACAATCAAATATTGTAATTTACTACGCAATAGATGCTGTGTTATATCATATCTTGAATTGAAACAGCAGCATAAATGGAGGTGAAATTTTGACTGAAAACAAAAATGACAAAAAGCTGAAGAGATACACTTTCTCCAACAAAAAACTTAGAAGGTTTTTAGAAGTAAATATGCCTTCCACATGGCTATGGGCTGTGGTGTTTTCACACTTGTTTTAGTCATAGACAGACACTGGGTGCTTTGTAGTCAGCGCCCTGCTGTTCAGAATCAAGCCATTCTTTTGAAAGCTGCTGTTTTCTCTCTGCCATAATCACTTGTTGACGTCTTTGTTATTGGTCCTGCTTACTACCTTTAATAAGAATGTGACTTGATTGGCAAGGCATGCAATTTAATATTGTGTCTGTGAGCGTTATTATCGAATTGAATGTGCAATTGGTTTTCGATTCCTGTCCCTACGTGATAGTATTACACAGATTACACAGATTTGTCATCCCAAAGTGCTGTATTGGGTTGAGATCTAGTGATTATGGAGGCCACTGAAGTACATTGAATTTATTGTCATGCTCAAGGCACAGTGATTTGAGCTTTGTGACATGTAGAGTTAGTTATCCTGTTGGTACACTGTTGACCACGTGCTGCATGTTTTGAATAAATGTTCTAAATTGTGTGGCCATTTTTTCATTGTATTATCATACAATACATAGTATACTCTTTTTAAGAAACATCAGAAAATGTTATTCTAAATACAAGGAGTGGTTTAAGAAATATTAAACAATCCATTCATGACTGTAGTAAATGATCCTCCAAGGAATCAGCCTGTTTTATGGGACTGTTATGCTTCCAGTCACTCTGAGTGTTCATGTCAGAGTGGGTGGAAATGTAGCCACTCTATGTTTTACGAATGCCTGTCTATTAGTTATTCATCGAGGAGAAGCTCAGTAGGCATGCCAAAATCCTCATGCATATTGTAAAGCAAGGTGGGGTGAAAGAGCGTGCCAGGCAGACAGGCAGCATCCAGGAGCCAGCTGCATGCCTTATTGATGGGGCTGAGGGCCATTAATAGGATGCAACTGGGGCAGCTGCTGGTGTGGAGAGGAACCTGACAGGTGGTGCTTCCTGTTTGATTAGAAAACACACCAAAATATTAAAGTCATCCAATGTGGGACTCAGATAACATCACCTCTAATCCAGTGAGTGTAATAGACTTTTCTTTGTCTAGAACACCTCAGAGTGCCACAACATAAAAACAGGGCATTGGATGTTTCTGGTCAAAAAATGTATTTCGAAGGGCTGGGAGGGGGAAGGGAAGACGCTCACTCGCTCATTCATGCCCTCTTAATCAGTCAAAGTATCTCACTGTTTTGGCTGCTTTTGTGTATTTGGGATTATTAGCTAAAATGAGAACCAGATAAATAAAGTAAGCCATCTCAAGCAAACAAACTGAACCACCTACAATCCTTGTGTGTTACAGCAGTATTTATGATACGTGGAACCTGCATTTACCCATAGCCTGCACAGCCTTCTACATTTGCCAATCTTTTGTTTATTTCAGAATCTTTAAATGAGTAAAAAAAACAGCAGAAGACTCCTGCAGAAGACAGTCGTTCATTTTATTGTTTTGTTTTTTTTCAATACAAGCAACTTTGATTTTACGTCAGCTGTTCTCTGAATGAAGGCTATTACTGTTTCTACTACAACTACTTAAAGTCATAGTCATGGAGAAGTGGATGTTAGTCTTTAACTTTGTGGTGAATAGAAGAGGCGTAATATTGGTAATGTGTGCCACCTTTATTATTCTGTATTTATATAAAGCTGTCCTTGCTCATGTGTTTCATAGTATTGCAAAATATCAATTATTGTCACAATTTAGACCACATTTTTAATGCTTATAAAATGATGGATTTTGATTTCAAGTACAGGATCCAACAGAAAATCAGTTAAAATTTTCTGATTAACGAAACCAGTATCACAGATTAAATGGTGTTGAACTGAATGGTGATATTGCATTAAATATCTTGTTTACAAAGAGATTATTGAAAGAAATAGAATCAAAAACAAGCATTTACACCAAAATCTGTGTTTGAAAAGAAAATTAAAGTTGTTGTTTTTTTTTGGTGTCATATCATGGTTGTACGAGAGTTTAGGAGGCCCCAGATCAACTTCTGGTTTCAAAATGGGCCATGAAAAACTGAAGTCAACAAAAGGTTGACTTACAGAAGTAAAAGATGGAAAGAGCACAGCTAAAGTTCTTATTGTGTCCTGTTTTCTCTCAACAGCAACAGGCTGTTTACCCTGCACTCATGGTTTGTGTCCTCCACAAATAAATACATTTGAGTTTGCTGTTATTGATGCACTTGGTGTGTGCACACATCTGACCTTGAACGGCTTGTGCATGTTGCATGGTTCTTTTTCTGTTCAAGTGCCATGCTCTGTAAATGTACAAAGTACACAGGAGACTTCCCCCTTACATTTGCACGATTTTGCCCACTTGTGTGTTTTTTAAGTACATATACTCTAAAAAAGGGGGCCAGGAGTGGGTCTTTATCTTGGAATATTAAATTAGAGGAAATAGGCCAGACTCCTTTCTTTATTTATTATTGTCTTCATTTATGGCCCTCTAATGAGGGCTCTTGCTGATCAACCATGCATATTACCCATCAGTGCCTCATTAAACACAATGAGCAAGGATTGCTCTCCCCTGCCAATGAACTGGCTCCTTAATTTCCCTCATGGACACAATATTATAGCACACTCACACTCTCTCCCCTCTTGCTGTGTGTTCTGGGTACATTTTGTAATTGGATTGACATCTGCCCGATAGAGCAGAGGACAAGGTTTCAAGTTAAAAATGTTATATTTTTCCAATCTCGTATCGCCTATCTTCAGGGCAGATATACATCAGAGGGTAATATGCAATTAAAAAGGCCCTCCAGGTGTGATTTCTAAGAATATATTTTAAAGTATCTGTCCTTTAAAAAATCAGTTTTAAGAAGATGAAGTGGAGCTCTAAAGTGAGGTCCTATTGGGTTCATGTGTTTTTCCATTTGAGTCCAGCTCACCTCATTGTTCTATGTGTCGTACCACCAACCCAGTCATTACAAAGGGCATAATATTCCTGAAATGGCCATAAATGGTCTCTGACTGAAGTGGGCCTTGTAAAAGAGAGGAGGTACATGCTGTAACAGGAGCTGAATTATTCAGCTGGCTCGTAGACGGGTAATAAATTGCTGATGTTTTTATTGGTGTCTCAGCTAAGTATTATTTAACCTTGCTTTAAACTGCTTACTTCCATACTGAGTGCCTTTTAACTCCCATCCATTTCCCCGTGCCTTTCAAATATTGATGGTGAATATTGGAGGGTTGACTGAGTGCCAGCATGGGACCCCTGGCCCTGGCTCCCAGAGCAGCCTTCCAGACGTACACACACAAACACATGCATACACACACTCTCAAATACTCTGAGTGAGAGGGAAAGTGTGCCAGCTTCTGGCACTTAGCGTTCCCTCGGTCTCTTAAAGTTTGGGTGTGCAAATGATTCATGTTCTGATAATCCAAGAACATGAATATGAGAGTAGTAAATAGAAGCTGCTTGTGTTTTTGAAGTGTTTGAAAGGCAGGTAGATGTTTAGCCCACAGGCTCTCAGATACATGCTCAGCTCCATGTTCCTTAAGAGGATTGCTAATGTGGCTCATGGCAGAAGTGCTGGAGTGCTGGAGGATGAAAATGTGCAAGTTTTCCTTTGGTGGAAAGATTTCTTTTGCATTTATATGTATATGTGTGTCTATAAAATGAGACGTATGGCTTCAGCCTGCTTTATAATAAATTTCCTTGAGATAACAATTGCTATAAATTGGTGCCATACATATAATCATTGATTGATCAATTTGTGGTGTCTTTGTCAAACTTTGTGGTTAGCCTAAAATTAAATCTCTAATTTCTCACACCAAACCCATTCACAAAACTGTTTGGTTTTCCCTCATGCTTTAAAAAAATAAGAAAATTGAGATTAAAAAGAGAGATACTTTTTTATTTACATTTAACCAAAGTAAAGCTTTTTTTTATTAAGGGCAAGAGATTGTTATAGACATGTTTATAAATCTATGATGTAGATTTAGGAGAGGTGGATCTTATCCATGACCACTCTGCTAAAGAAACAGACTTGAACTAATGCTGGTGTCCGTTGTGGACTAAACAAGGCCATCAGAAGAATACTGATCTTTTTTCATTATTTGTACTGAATGCTCGTAATAACGGAAAATGCCCTTGTAGGTTGGTTGTTGGTTAGTTGGTTGATGAGCTCTCATTTAACCAAAATGCCATTGGTCGGAGCAATTGCACATTATACTGACAGGAAAATAAAATCCTCAATTTCACAATTAAATATTGTAATTTACTACGCAGTAGATGCTGTGTTGTATCACATCATGAATTGAAACAGCAAAGCTGAAGAGATACACTTTCTCCAACAAAAAACTTAAAGAAAACTGTAACAGGTCCATCTCACATCATAACACACATCTGCTTTGAGTGCAGTCACAGCTCTTCCTAAACATCGCTGCGGAGCACAGACACTCCTGCTTTGCAAAGCACAGTGATGCACTCTAATGTAATTGCAATAAGACAGACTCTCTCCACCTTGAACAAACAAAATATAGTTAACTAGATCAAACAGAAGGAGTATAACTAAAATAATATTGTTATGTCACTTCTTATGTGCTGTTTTTCCTGAATAAGGTTCAATATCAGAAGCCAGGAACTGAGTGTTCACTTGTCTTGAATTCTCTTCCTCGGTGTAAGCCTATAGTGGCTTATATTTTTAAAGAAACAATCACACATTTTTTTGTTTTTCTTTAGCTTATTGCTGGTCAAAGCTAAAGATGGAGTTCTGGAGTTTTTTCTCTGATTGACTTCTTGTGATAGCTACTACCAGATCATTGTCAGACAGAGGCTTTGGGATACTGCTACCTGAAGTTAACCTTGTGCAGCAGCTGGAACTGTCTTGTTCAATGTCTGTAATCAAGCAAATCCATCTTGCTGAGCTCAGATCTACAGTGACTGTTCTCATCCTGAAGGGGAACAGCCCATATGCTGTCCTTTTAGAACAGTAAGAGGTGGGAGCTGCGAGCAAGACGACAGCAGGGAGTGACTGCTCACACAGAGATTAGCAGAGATGCTAAAAGCTTCTCTTTCTTTTGTTGTAATTTCTTTATCAAATTAAAGACTGAAAGCACTTCTCAGTAGACAGAATATTTTTGCTCCACTTCTTACATGTTATGGAAAGAGTTTCTTCTATGAAGCTGCTCACGTTTTGTAATTTACAGCACAGCAGTTGTGCCTGCCTACCTACTATGTTATATGATTGATTGGTCATGACTGTGATTGACAGAATGATTGTCGAATCACCCGTGCTCTTGAAAGGTTCTGCCTATTCCTAACCTCTTTTTGGAGCTGTTGTTCAGTGAAACAGATGCTGTATGGTATATATTGAATAGTCCACCTGGTGTGTCAGGTTAACCTGAAATATGTTGGTAATTTCCACAGAATGGATTCAGGGCGAGTAATATGGATGATGAAAGTCTGCAGGATGTTTTTGTCTCAGTTTGAAAGCACAACTTATATATGAGCAGTGTTGGGATGAAAAATTTATCTTTTTAACTTTTAACTATTTAACTTTTGGTAGAGCTACAGAGAAGTTAGAAATTCAAGATTTTCATTTACAAAATATAAATTGCCCAAAACCCTGATTCATTATTCACACCAATTTATCACCCAGGCTTAAAAAAAAGAGAACTGGACTAATCATGCCCAACTAACAGTGTGTGATTGAATGCCTTGAGGCCTGCATTTCCTGCATCCGACGTGTTGAACACTTGATCATTAGTCATAACTTCTACTCTCCTAGTACAGATCTGGGGCTTATGCTGCTCTGGCCTCAGATGGAAATAGCACAGAGGGGGGGTTGCTGTCTGATCCTGACAGTAATAGACGTGTGAATGTGCTAATATCATCCAGGGTTTAACTGATCAGCCTCATGTTTAGTGTGTGGTTTCTCCTTGCCCTTTCCCTCTGACCCACTTGGTGTCTGTCTGTCTTTTTTCCCTGTTTACTTACAGCAGCAGCAGCTCCAGGCGCAGCACCTCTCCCACGCTGCTCACGGCCCCCCAGTCCAGCTTCCACCTCACCCCTCGGGTCTGCAGCCGCCTGGTATACCCCCTGTGACCGGCTCTGGGTCGGGCCTGCTGGCACTAGGGGCCCTGGGCAGTCAAGCCCACCTCCCGGTAAAGGATGAGAAGAACCACCATGATCTGGAGCACCGAGGTGAGGAGTAGCTCAGACTTCTACCTGCTTAACGAGTTTATTTAGAGGAGCTGACAAATTTTGATTTAACATCATTGCATGGAGGTGGAACAGGGAAAAAACAATTAAGAGCAGCGTGCCCGTCACTCTGTAGAGCAGAATGGTTGGGCCCTAAGGTGAGGAGCTCATCCTGTCTGTTCACATTCTGTCTGGGTAATGAGCTGGTACATTCCCAGCCCATGACTGTATAAGCCATTCAACAGCTCCAACACACGGCGATAAGAGGGGCCTTGTGCCCTGCAGTTGATTCTCACACGTTCAGCCAGAAGCTTCTGTTATGATATGCTAACTGACTTGTTTTTTTCTTTTGCTCTACTTGCTTTCATCATCATCTTG
Source organism: Scarus forsteni (assembly GCA_036419115.1). Classification (NCBI taxonomy): domain Eukaryota; kingdom Metazoa; phylum Chordata; class Actinopteri; order Labriformes; family Labridae; genus Scarus; species Scarus forsteni. The sequence goes on along the minus strand of JAZDUH010000245.1, from coordinate 5,056,889 downwards.
GCTGCCATTGTGACCACTGCAAACAGAGAGCACGGTAAGTCTATAAACCTTCAAATGCCTGTATGCTACACTGGTTCTATAAATATTTTTTAATCTGTTATCTAACAGTCAAGGTTGTGTCTGAATATAAATATAAAATCTACAAATCAATTAAAAGTAAAATACATAATTTTGCAGTGATGTCTGTAAACATCTGAGTTAGCGCTGTGTGTGTGTGTGTGTGCGTGTGTGGGAGGTGTGGGGGGGATCCAGTCATGCATTGTGCAAGCTTCAACAGGCGTGACAGACAAAGAAGAAAAGAGCTCAATGTGACTATATGACATAGAAACTTTAATCTTCAGAGTCATTTTTGCTTAAATGTTTAAGTTTCATTTGTTTTGAATTGAATAAATGACTTCTAACTGAATTTGGGGTCTTCTCAGAACTGCAGAGAACTTTGTTTTTCAATTTTAGTTCATAAAAAAATGCTTATCACGACTAAACAAGAATGTAAGAAAGTGACACAGATATTTTTTTCTATTGAGATTTGAAAATATTAAATTTTTGTCATCTTAATGGTGAAATGGTGTAAGAAAAATATTGATAAATGCACTTTCTACTTTCATCTAACTTGACACATCACATCAACCATCCAGTGTATCTCACTTGTCCATCTGGGCATCAACACATCCAAAGGGGTTTAAAAATGGGCAGAAACTATCAACAGTTACATCCTGCAGGTGGTAGGACAATCCTTTCATCAACCACATTCATTACAATCCACTGGCAAGATGGATCTGTCTGATTACCGACACTGAAACAGGCAGGTTCAGCTGGATAACATGATCATTACCCCAGAGCTTTCTGACAGTGACACACAAACGCACACATGGAGAAGAAAGAGGAAATAAAGACAGGGGAAAAGGGACACATCTCCTTCTAGATTAAACTTTACAGGTTAATTTATTGCTTGTCAATGTCTTTAACATCATCAACCATTTCTGACAGCGTTCACTGTTAGCTAGATAAGAAACAAATCTTACCATGTTGAGCTGCATAACAGCTGGCAGCGCACACAAACAGCTGTCTGTCAAACAATCACAGCGGCAAATCTGTGCCATTGAAGGATCTTATATTCAGTCCCAGCATTGACAAACACAAGGATAAGGTACTGCTGATAGTGGGGAGACTTTCACAAATGCTGCATCACTTAGTGGTGCATCATGTCGCTGAGATGGCAGCTACCTGAAAGTGCATACAGAGGGCACATTGGAATCTACATCCACAGAGGGTAGTTTGATCATAACTGAGACTGATTTCTGACAGATTTTTATTGATTGTTAGAATAAAATAAAAAAATTCAAGTGATTCAGACCTTCCTCAAACAACACATTAGCATCAGCATGATGTGGTTCAGGTCAAAGGGTTTAGAGACAATGTTCAGGGACATTGCACGTCATGGGCTTTTCCTTGTCTCAGGATGTGACTATAGAGCATGCATACATTACAATGGTGCTGGTAAATTATACACTGATCAGCCATAACACCCAGTGTAGTAATTTGTCATATATAAATTTTGCTTCTAATTGTTGCAGGCTGATATATTGGTACTTCATGTGTTTTTGTTAAATCTGAAATTTCCTTTTTAGCACCCATTTTTTAATTAAAAAGTTGTCAGCTAGTCATTTACTGTTCAACCCATAAACCAGTTTGAAATATGAAAATATTGGCACTACAGCAAGTTCCACTGTCAAGCTGGCAGGTGTTGGCAACACTTTTTCACAGCCTTTCTCCCCTGTAGGTTCAGAATTTCTCCACAAAAAACACCTGTATATCATGAAATAAATAAACCATATACATTTGTAATTTTTTTAAAAGGCTCCTTGGATAAATACAACAGGTGTAAGAAGACAGTGAAACTCCAACACTGTGTGTCAGCAGCAGGCTGGAGCTAAATTATTGAAGCAAATGTATCAAAACAACATAGCTGTACAGAAATTTCTGAACACACCATGAACCGCTACAAAGGAATCTCCATTTTTCCTCACAAAGACTCTTAAAAAAAGTGAACTCAGCTCATATGCCAGTCTGATATCCTGGATTTGTGCTAAATGTTGAATGATGATGACACTGTTGTCAGTGGCAGAAGCAGTGTTAGAAATCAAATTTATATTTTACACAAGTGTACCATATTATCAACAGCATTAGATGTACTATATAGGGAATATGAATTAGGGAAGGAGTGTGATTTTGGACACAACCAAGGAAATATTCCTGCTAAGAGCATGCCACTGCTGATTTCATGCACTGTTGTAATCTGCTTTCAATAAAATGATTAATTGGAAATGAGGTTTGGAATATAAGTCCTGTGCTTTTAATCCAGAAGGGAAATGACTGGTATCATGCTGCAGAGATTAGAAGCATTGTAATTTCATCACAATTAAAGAAAGACTTGGACTTCCCCTTCTTAAAGGATTTATTTGATCCCTTCTACTGTCTCCCTTGTTTACCAGCTCACTCTTTTTCCTCCTTGGCATGTAATGAATATTTATGAGCACAAATGGAGAATTGTTTTGTTTTCTTTCCCTCCGCCCTTGTCTGGCTGAAACTGCTAAAGCGTTTTATTTGAATGGCTGCGATCTCTGATGGCTTGTGATGGGCCTGTGAGATTGTGTTTCTGCAGGCTGGGCTGGCTGAATGGGTGCAGTCATGTTTGAAGAAATGGAACTCCTGGGGCGATTAGCAGGCCTGTTTTGTTTCTGTGCTCTTGTCCCAGGTCATCTGATAGCAGAGTGGTGACTTTGGTTAATGAGTCACGCTAAGCATCTCTTTAAAGGTCAGCCATTATGCAGACAGTGGCCCTTTGCCCAGACTGCTAGTCCATCGGCCATTGTTCGCTTCCCTGGACTGCCACCGACTTAGTCCATGTTGCTGCTTTGGTCTTCAGAGGAAGGGACGGAGGGAATCAGAGGAACTTGGCAGTTTACAGGCTGATGGCAAACTCCTGTGAAAGAAGCTGGACACCTGCCGAGTTCCTCCCATTCTGTTGGTGTTTGGAGTGAGCTGTCCCAGCTTGTGTGGGCAGGCGGGCTTCATGAAGAAGCACCAGTCAGTCCCACGCTGCCATGCCCACTGGCAGGATATAGATTCCCTTTCTTTATCACAGCTCAAAGCCTGAGTTGACATGGTGCCCGAACGCTCTGAGCTGCAGCAATCAATGCTCGATGCCTACAAAATACAGCCTCTCTCTCTCTCTGGATCTCTCCTCCTCTTTCTCTCGCGCTTAGCCCGACTGACTCTGGAGAAAAGGCCTTCTGTTCAGCCACAACACACTGCTCATGTCCCTGTGAGGCTGTTTGTTGTCCAGTTATGAGGAGGAGGGAGCCCAGCACGGAAAACAAGCCCTCCTCCTTTCACTTCAGATAACGGCCCATTCTGTTGTTTGGCCAGGGACAGGCCTGTGTGTGAGATTGAGCTTGGCTGGTGTCAGGGTACTGCTTGGAGCTGGCCTGCAGCTGCATTTGAAGAGTGTGCAGCAGCCATGATGTGAATGAGGAGCTTTTTTAGTGTTTGGATTGGCTCAGTGTGTTCTCTGTGAATTTGTAGCTGATGAATGACTAAGTGCTCTCTGTTTTATGGTGGGAGACAAAATGGTTGTAAAAGTGTGTTTGTTTTTTCTCTCTCTGCAGAATAACTCAATATCCCCATCAGAAAGCTTACGCACAGCCAGTGAGAAACACCGCAGCTCCTCTGACTACAGTCTGGACTCCAAGAAACGCAAAGTGGATGAGAAGGACAGCATGAGCAGATATGTAAGTCTAAAAAGGAAACTTTAGATATTGAAGGAAGTACAGTCATTCAGTGTCACGCTGAGAGTAAGATTGGACGGAAAACATCACCCCCTGTCTGTCAACTAAATAACAATCAAAATAATGAATAGCTAAGCCTAAAAGCAAAAATCAGCCGTTAAGGGGTTCTCAACCAAAACAAATCAATAAAAAGCACATAGAGACCAAAGATTTTAGGAAAATAGGGGTGACCCAACTTCACCTACGCTTGCTTTGTTGTCCATCTTTTTGTTTACTCTGTGGACTGTATTCTATTAAAGGTTTGCACATCATGATGTATGTTAACCAAAAGAAAGATCAGCATTTCCATTATGTTGATACATTTCACACAATGAGGGAAAATATATAGCAAGTCCACTTTCTTGTTTGGACTATGAACTATTGTCAAAGCATTCTAGGATTATCTACAGTGTACATGAGGAAAATCACTTTTGGTTGTCTTGTTGTGAAACTTGTCCTCAACAAGGTTAAACACTAAGCAGGTTAAGTGTTATCTACACAAATTGAGTATCAGCTTATTTCTGAGGTATTCTCATAATCAGTGTACTTTTCCTTAAACAAATGTCTGCACTAGCAGTTTATTTCAGCTAAAAATGTCAACTTCAGCCACGGTTCGACTTAATGCTGTGGCCAACGAGTTTGGATGCCTCAAAAATTCATATGAAATGATGAGATTATCACAATTAAAAAAAGAAGTTGCTAGATACTTTATTAATTGTATTAATGGCAAAATGTTGATAATTCTGCAAAAAAAATACACTCTAAATTTTGAGTCAGACACACCAAATTCAGTTTCTTTTGAGCTCATACTGTTGCAGTGAGTTTAAATAGAGCCTTCTGCAGAGCTTTTACTCAAGGGAAATAATTGATGTTGCAGATGTAAATACCACCTATAAAAAGAGATCTTGCCTGGTGACTGTTAAACACCAGGCTCCACCTGAACCATTGAGAATTAAATAAGATCTTAGCAAGGTCCAAAATTAACCCCTGCAGATTGCCCAGAATTGGTAAAATAATTTGCTTGGTAGCTAAATTTAAGGGGTTATGTGCCACACGACAGGTAAATGTTTATAGAGACATGTATAGAAACATGCTTTGCAAGTACATTTTCTTGCTTCTTCTTTTGCCTTATCAATAGACAATAATCAGATCTGTAAAACATAATGCAACATTCACCTAACCAAATAAACAAAAAATATGTTTTTTGTACAAAAACATAATTTATTGTCTTAGCTGGTAAATAAATGCTTGATTTGCTTGAAATGCCACCTTAGTAATTGTCAAGAAATTAGTTTGAGACCTCAATTCTTACAGAGTTCAGAGACTGAACTTAGTCTTTTATATTTCAAAATATCAAACTAACTGGTAATTACATTTGATTTTGATACGTTTTTGTTGAGACTGTTGTAAAGGTGGCTGATTCACTCATTATCTTTGCAGGACAGTGATGGAGAGAAAAGTGATGACCTGGTGGTAGATGTGTCTAATGAGGTGAGCAGAGCAGCATGTTCTTGTAAATGGCTTATTGACTTGAACAAAGATGAAGCTCTTACTTGAACACTCCATTTCTCAATGTACCTCTCTAGGACCCAGCCACTCCACGTGCCAGCCCTGCACACTCACCGCCTGAGAATGGCATAGATAAGCCCCGCCCTCCAAAGAAGGACACGCCCAACAGCCCTGCATCAGTGGCATCCTCCGGAAGCACCCCGTCCTCCAAAACCAAGGAGCTCAGTCATGTAAGACACAGAGAGTTTGCAACAAACTAGGACAGAGAGGGTTTAAACGAGAATTGCAGAGAGAGCAAAGGGATATGTGCAAATAAATCTGGGACGTTTTCTGCAGTGGATTAGGAATGGCTGTCGGTGCTTTAAGTGCATGACTAAACGTCAGGGATAATATTGTCCCGCATCAGGATCAGTCAGGTCTCCTCTGTTAATAGCTCAATGTATTTAACTATTCCAGGACTTTTCTCCCTCTGCCTCACTAAAAGATTAGAGCCAGAGCAGTAAGGGGATAAAAACGGCCCCATCTCCATTGTAGCCATAATAGGTTTTAGAATAAATAGCAGTTTATGGCTCTGCAGGACTATGAGGGTTGTCAGAATTAGATTGGATTAAGTTCAGTTTGCTCGCAAATTGTCAGTCTGCACAGTGCCTGCTTTCCGGGATTGTGATTGTGCTTGCTCTCTCTCATTCCCTCGACAGAATGACAAATCCTCCACGCCTGGCCTCAAGTCCAACACCCCCACACCTCGCAATGATGCCCCCACCCCTGGCACCAGCTCCACTCCCGGGCTCAGACCCATCCTGGGCAAACCACCAGGCATGGAGGCTCTTGGTTGGTACCAGTGTTTTCCCTCTCTAGCAACCGAGATAATCTTTTTTCCATCCTCTCCCAGTGTACTGTTACATCATTTACAAATACCCCTCTTCTGTCTCTCTATAGCAGCCCCAGCACTTCGTACCCCCCTGTCCATAGCAGGCTCCTACCCTACCCCTTTTGCCATGATGGGTCATCATGAAATGAATGGAGGCCTGACGAGTCCTGGTGTGTATGCTGGTCTGCACATCTCCCCTCAGATGAGTGCAGCTGCAGCAGCCTATGGACGTTCTCCAATGGTAATGTTTTACTCTTCTCTGTCATTTAAATGTATTTTCATCACCAAACAGTACATCAAATGGTCTAACAAATTTCCAAACATGGTCAGTAGCAAACGCATCTTTTATCTGTCCAAAGTTTCCCTTTTGCATTTTAAACCTCCAGTTGAACAATGGACATCAATGGAGAAGTTCTTCAAATAGTGTGTCCTGCAAGTTCACACTTTCACCAAAAGGGTGTTTCTTTGATCATTTATTTTGTGCATTCAGGCACAACATTTGAGTCATCTTACTGTTGGACAGTGCTTGGATATCTGGTTTCTGAGATCCTTACACTGAGTCAAGCTAAGAAATTAAAACTTGAGGTTGATAAATTTGCTTGAAATTAACATTCTTTAATCTGAAACTTCTTATTTTTTCCAAGGGGTTTGATCCTCACACCCACATGAGAGCCCCCGGCCTTCCAGCCAGCCTCACATCAATTTCAGGAGGAAAACCGTAAGCATCTTTTTAAATGTATTTATAGTCATGCATTTTCTAGACCGCTATGATGTTAAGAGCTTGCATGTGTTTGTTTTCGCCACCAGTGCCTACTCCTTTCACGTCAGTGCAGACGGTCAGATGCAGCCCGTGCCCTTCCCACCCGATGCCCTGATCGGCCCTGGTATCCCACGCCACGCCCGTCAGATCAACACACTGAGTCATGGGGAGGTGGTGTGTGCCGTTACCATCAGTAACCCCACACGTCATGTCTACACTGGTGGAAAAGGCTGTGTCAAAATCTGGGACATTAGCCAACCGGGCAGCAAGAGTCCTGTGTCCCAACTTGACTGTCTGGTAAGAGCATCAGTCCTTGCAGATTTTTTTACAACCAGAATTTTAGGAGTGATGTCATAGTATGGAAGTGTTAAAGGCAAGAGAGCAGTACTGATACAGGGCATTGCTGTCAGTAATTGTAAAGAAATCAGAAATACTTTAGCTTAGCTTGCTTATCAGTGGGTTGTCTGTCAGGTGATTAAATATCAATTCATGTTGAGTGCAAACAGCACTGCTCCAGTTGTCTGCCCTATCTCGCTCATAGATGGTACTTCATTTTGGAAAGAACAAATGAAGAAAATAAACACTTCAAGACATCTTTTGAAATTGCGTTCGCTCAAACTATAAACTTCACTGAAAGAAATGTGAATTTATGAAGCTCGAAGTTTTGTTCAATAACTTTCAGTTTGAAATTTTTGTTAGTTTTTTTATAATGTAAGTATTTCCAGCTTCTTTTCCCCATACTCCTTACTAAACTCTCTCCAGCTCTCCTGCCCTAAACATGTATTGATTGGCTTTGTCCACTGTGCAACAGAACAGGGATAACTACATCCGCTCCTGTAAGCTGCTGCCTGATGGTCGCACATTGATCGTCGGAGGCGAGGCCAGCACATTGACCATCTGGGATTTGGCCTCTCAGACACCCCGCATCAAAGCTGAGCTCACCTCCTCTGCCCCTGCATGCTACGCCTTGGCCATTAGCCCCGACGCCAAAGTCTGCTTCTCCTGCTGCAGCGATGGAAATATTGCTGTTTGGGACCTGCACAACCAGACTCTTGTCAGGTGAGAAGAAAACTCTTTTTCACTCTGTGGGCCTTGGCTTCAGGACAGAGTTGCTGTTGTCTGAGTCATTTGAAAAGATTGAGTCAATAAATGTTTGTTTGCCTTCTGACTTTGTAGGCAGTTCCAGGGTCACACAGATGGTGCTAGCTGTATTGACATATCTCATGATGGCACTAAGCTGTGGACAGGCGGTCTTGACAACACTGTTCGATCCTGGGATCTGAGGGAGGGCCGGCAGCTGCAGCAGCATGACTTTACCTCACAGGTATGACCCTGTAACCAGAAGACATTGCTAACTAGCATTGCTAACACAAAATCCTCAGACTTAATGAGTAGAGCCCTAGAACTGTCACTAAATACTGTCTGTTCCACTTTCAGATCTTCTCCTTGGGATACTGTCCCACTGGGGAGTGGCTCGCTGTGGGCATGGAGAGCAGTAATGTGGAGGTGCTCCACCACTCAAAGCCTGACAAGTATCAGCTTCACCTGCACGAGAGCTGTGTCCTCTCCCTCAAGTTTGCTTACTGTGGTATGAAGACATACACACATCATAATGCTTACAACATGTCCCAACGAGGTCCTGGCCTGTGTCTTCTACATTTATAGTACCCTTTCACAACCCATGCTACAAGTGAAGCCACAGCATCAGCTGGGAGGCAAAACTGGGGGCAAACATGGAATCCCTTTACAGGCTAGCAAGTTGCACAGGAGAATCTTAAGCCTCGTTTACACTGAGAGGTCCGGTTTGGTCCAATAACTTGGTATGGTTTGGAGCGATAAACCCTGATCATACTTGCATTTCCGCCACCAGCTGTGCCTTCTGTTGAGGGTGGGGATGGGGAGACAGGGTCACACCAGCTATATAAATGTGTGATGTAAGAGCAGCACTGTGAAGCTTTTAAAGTAGATGGAGTTTGAAAGCAAAGAGCAACACTGGAGGACTTGCTTCAGCCTCCATGAAGCATTATTTGTGCAGATATTTTTCACAGCAATAGCAGTGAACAAGGAAGGACTTGAAGGACTCCGTTAGATTTAAGGGTGGACACCTGGGTCAGGTTTCTACATTTTTTTCTTAAAATAAAGTGAAGCAGCATGGCTCCTTAAAGAGGCATTTTTTCTTAAGGTTGCACTCACAAATTTGATACCAAACCAAAAGTTGGCATGATAGTTCCTCAACAAAAAGATTGTATTTTTTTTATTTCAAGAAAAATAAGCTCTGTGGCAAAAATGTAAAATCTTAGGTCCCATTAACACAACAATGTTGACACCAGAAATGGAAAGATTTTTACTTTTAGTTTACAAAAGTGCTACACATTCAAAGCGAGACGGTGTTAAAATGATATACGTTCACATGGATCTGTGAGACTGACGGAAAATGCTGGAGCGTTCTCGAGCGTTCGTATAGATATAGGTTTGTAACAAAATGGTGCTGTCACAAGATGTATCTGCACACTAAGGCTTCCAGGTGAAGACAAACTTTAAATTATATTCACCATGGACTCAGTCCAATGTCTCTGCTGGTCAGAGTATTGCCACAGCAAATCCACGTTTTGTTAGAGGAGTGATAAAAAGTACAGTTAGCAGCATGTGTTGCTCTGTAATCAGCTATTTTTGTTGTTGTTCCTAGGAGTGTGTGCAAACTTTATCTGAAAGAGTACTTCACATGCACCGTGAGTCACCAATTTCCCTGACAATGCAGAATCCTGTTAACATGGATATAAATTTGTTCACAAAACTTTTCACTTTGGACCCTAGTTTTAAAAGTTTGCAGATTCAAGCACTCCGGGCACCGTTCTCAAGTAAACAGAGAGCACAAATGCAATGAAAACTCACTGTTGCCTCTGTTGTCGTGTAAATGGAACCATAACATGGGAGACTGACTGTATTGTCACAACCACTAAGACTTTAAATTCTGTGTTTTGACCCCAGTTAAGCTCCACCCACAAAAATGACTCAGTTGAAAAACAAGAAAGGGTTAACATCTACACTGTTCCCTGTAAAGTTTGAGGAGCAATTGTGTTTCAAGGTTTCATCTTTTCTTTTATTTGTTGGTTGTTTTTTTCCCATGAGAACCTCAGTGAACCTGCTTCTTTCTTCACAGGTAAATGGTTTGTAAGCACGGGGAAGGACAATCTGTTGAATGCTTGGAGGACTCCGTATGGCGCCAGCATATTCCAGGTATGCAGATCAATACACTCTGTCTGTAGCCAGCCCAAAGTGTGCAGGAAGGGCACAGCGACCGCTGCCTGACAGGACTCTCCTATCAGTGAAAACTGAACCTGAATTATTGACCAGACAGAGACATCTTTTTGAGGGGCATCAGGCTAAAACTTGATGTCACTGCAATCTAATCTTACCCTGTATCCAGCTAATTTTCTCCTCTTAATCTCTAATGAGATTGAACACATTAACTTCACGAAAGACTAAAATGTTTTTGTTTTCCACAGTCCAAGGAATCCTCCTCTGTCCTGAGCTGTGACATCTCGACGGATGACAAGTATATTGTGACAGGCTCTGGTGACAAGAAGGCCACAGTATATGAAGTGATCTATTAGGACTGACTGCTTTGGACTGGAGCAGGCTGGTGCTCAGGAAAAGTGCACTCTTCCTCCATCTACCTTCCCTCACACAGACAGCATGGATGTTGCCTGCAGCCCCGCGGTGGATGGGCAGGAAGTTTGGCCGTGCCAGACTGAACTGAACGTCGGTGCTGTTGAGGCCCTGGATGCTGTGACCTTACGGCTCTGACCTCCATCTCTCATACAACTAACACTTGTACAGAAAGTGCAGTTCGTCGAAGCTCAAAGAAGAAAATAATGTCTTGCTGTTTTTCTGTTTGTTGGATATTTCTTTTTTATTTGTTCTTTTTCAAGTGGAGATAAAGTTCCATGACACAACTCGAAGCGGCGCTTCACTGTGGAGCTTCTCCTCGGAGGTCCTGTGAAAAGTGTACATAATGGAGTAATAAAAGGCCTTTTATAGATTTATATTTTGGTGTCCAGTTACGCTTGTGATGGTTCTTTCTTGTTCTCTCCGTGATTTTCTGTCCCCTCTGGGGATGGAAATTAGATTAGTACTCTGTAAAAGGATATTCCATTTCAGTTTTTCCCCCCTCTGCTATTTTTTCATGTTCGTTGTCCACAGTGACCTTTTCGGAAATCTAATTTGGATTTTTTCTCTTCCTGACAACAACAGTTTTTTTTCTTTGTTATTTGCTGTAACACAGAACACAGATTTCATCCCATGGATTTTAACAATGGAGACTCCTGGAAAGAACCTTTTTACCAGACTGGAGGCAGGAGAAAATCACACTAAGCTATTACACTCCTCTGGACCTGTTCAGCAGAGCTTCATCTTTGGAAAAAGACCTATCACAGAACACTGGCTGCTTCAACAACATTTAAATGGATAACTACAAACCCTAGGACAAACGGGTTTCATTTAGAATCAACTTTGATCTGAGATCAGTTCATAGTCCCAGCTATTGTTTGAATTCCAATTTTTCAGCACAGCTAAGTCATCGGTTCAGGAGTCAATCATTTCCTCTCTGGTTTGACTCTCTGTGACTGATATGCAAGACTTTCACGGTTACTCAAGATATGTCAGAAAAAGTCATTACCACCCTAAACATGATGGGTACGCTCTGTTTGCTTTCTCCAGTATTTCATAATACTCAACAACATCTGTCTCATCGACAGGAGTGGTCTCTGCATAAACACACTAGCCTGTGTAGCATACATGTTTCCTCATCCCCAAGGATTGTACAGTCGACAGTTGTTGATAAATCAATAAACTGTTTTTATATAAAATCATATGAACTACAGTGCTTCTGCTTTGCTTCTCCTGCAGGTTTTAAAAGATTATTTGAAATTTAGGTATGAGCTTATTCACCCCTCTGCCAAATGTTGGGTGAGAAGATTGTCACTAATCCTGCAGCTCATGTGCAGTAAATATTAATCTACAGTCATCAGCCAGTAAGCTTAGTTTTACTGAGAGATGGCCATGGTGGAAATAGCGAGCCTCGACAAGTTTAAATTTAACAATGTCTGCCTATCAACCACTTGGTTCAGTAATTTCATGGAATCCACTAAACAAAACTAAACTCCAGGAAGTGACTGCTACTGGCCAAGAAATAGCTTGATGCAGAGCCTGGTTTTCAGAGGCAAGCCTTAAAGTTAGCCTTGCCCTTGAAGAACAGGTAATGCACAGGTATGAATTAATTTTCAGGTAACCCATCAATGATGAAGAATGTTCTGATTTGTGGATTATGCTTCCTTTTTTCTCCTCCCTATATGTGAAGCTCAACATACTGAATGTTAGGAGTTTTAAATTTACTTCAATGGAAGTCGTGTCAATATTTATTGAACACAGCAGTAAAGTAATATTTGAGATTCTGAAAAAGTCAAACTTTTAGCTGTCATAATTGAAACCATCTCTATTAATCATAGAGTTCTGTACGATGGAGCAGGCTATTACTAGATAAAGAAGGAATTAATGATAGCAGCAAAAACTAGAGAAAACACAGCACAGATGTTGATGTTATGAGTTTCTTGTGGTTAAAGTTGTTGCCAAAAGTTTTGTCATTTGGCTGTGCACTTGCTACTCTCCTTCATTCTGGCCTGATCTAAAACTATAATTATAGAACCACTTACATTCAGTCTTCTTTACGGCAAATAGTATTTAAGTAAATAACTTTAAATTTGCCATATATTAGCTTCAGCAGCACACATGTAATTGAAGACAATTTAAGGCATGATTAAGCACTTCTGAATAACATCTCAGAATCTCTGAAATATTGGTAGCTCATCAGTTGTCTTACAAGGAGACTACGGTGCATGCATGCAGAGTCATTGTGTTACCAGCACTTAAAATGTGTACGCAGCAGGCTGACAAGGGTTTATACTTCCAAGAGTGGTTATGTCAAATGGAGACTTTAAACATATTTTTTCTTTCTTTGGTCCACATTTTATCACTAATTCTGTCAGTGCATATTATAAGTGTATTTAATTAACATTTTACAGTTGTGTGGTAGGACACCATGGCACATAAAAAGGATTTATATGAAAAAATGTCCTTTAAAAAATCTCACTGTACATCACCCGAGCAAAACACTGTCTTATACTTTTTAACTAAAGTAACTGAGCCCCAGTCCCTACATTTCATCAAATCAAATTAAATTTTATTAATACCTTGACTACAAAAATAATAACACAAGATTGGTCCTTTTTTTCCTATTGTGCCAAAATGTTGACTTGTTAGAATGGGATTGTTATTTTACAAAAATAACAGGTGTTGTCCTCAGAAGACTGGAAAAGACATTCAGATATTCAGAAAGAGCATGCCCATGCATATGACAGAAGTACTTCATCAATAGATTTGATAAAGTCTGTCTCAGTTAATGTGCTATCGAAATTTCAAGAGCTCTCACTGGCAAAATTTAGACATTTCAAGCGTTTTATGGAATTGAGTTGAGATCAGTATATTGGCTGTATTTTGCTTCATCCCTTGGTCATCTTCGTTTTCAGTGACAAAGTATTCCTGATCCAGCTCTGTCTTCTATCTGCCTGAGACGCTAAGTCAGATCTATCACTTTGCACACGTGGACAAAATTGTTGGTACGCTTTGTTTAGTGAAAGAAAAATTCACGGTGGTCAGAAAAACAACTTGAATCTGACAAAAGTTATAATAAATAAAAAATTCTATGAAATTTAACCAATGAAAGTCAGACATTGCTTTTCAACCATACTTCAACAGAATTATTTTCAAAAAATGAACTCATGAAACAGGCCTGGACAAAAATGATGGTACCCTTAACTTAATATTTAGTTGCACAAACTTTTGGGGCAATCACTGCAATCAAACGATTCCTGTAACTGTCAATGAGACTTCTGCACCTTTCAGCAGGTATGTTGGCCCACTCCTCATGAGCAAACTGCTCCAGTTGCCTCGGGTTGGAAGGGTGCCTTTCCCAGACAGCATGTTTCAGCTCCTTCCAAAGATGTTCGATAGGATTTAGATCAGGGCTCATAGAAGGCCACTTGAGAATAGTCCAATGTTTTCCTCTTAGCCATTCTTGGGTGTTTTTAGCTGTGTATTTTGGGTCATTGTCCTGTTGCAAGATCCATGACCTGCGACTGAGACCAAGCTTTCTGACACTTGCCAGCACATTTCCCTCCAGAATGTCTTGATAGTCCTGAGATTTCATTGTACCCTGCACAGATTCAAGACACCCTGTGTCAGATGCAGCAAAGCAGCCCCAGAACATTACAGAGCCTCCTCCATGTTTTACAGTAGGGACAGTGTTCTTTTCTTGATATGCTTCATTTTTCCTTCTGTGAACATAGAGCTGATGTGCCTTGGCAAAAAATGCAATTTTTGTCTCATCTGTCTATAGGACATTCTCCCAGAAGCTTTGTGGCTTGTCAACATGTAGTTTGGCAAATTCCAGTCTGGCTTTTTTATGATTTGTTTTTAACAATGGTGTCCTCCTTGGTCGTCTCCCATGAAGTCCACTTTGGTTCAAACAATGACGGATGGTGCGATCTGACACTGATGTTCCTTGAGCTTGAAGTTCACCTTTAATCTTTTTAGAAGTTTTTCTGGGCTCTTTTGTTACCATTCCTATTATCCGTCTCTTTGATTTGTCATCAATTTTCCTCCTGCGGCCACGTCCAGGAAGGTTGGCTACAGTCCCATGAATCTTGAATTTCTGAATAATATGTGCAACTGTAGTCACAGGAACATCAAACTGCTTGGAGATGGTCTTATAGCCTTTACCTTTAACATGTTTGTCTATAATTTCCTTTCTAATCTCCTGAGACAACTCTTTCCTTTGCTTCCTCTGGGCCATGTTGAGTGTGGTACACTTCATGTCACCAAAAAGCACAGTGGCTACCTGTCGCCCTATATATGAGCCCACTGACTAATTACAAGATTGTAGACACCTGTGATGCTAATTAGTGGACACACCTTGGATTGACATGTCCCTTTGGTCACATCATTTTCAGTCTTTTCTAGGGGTACCATCATTTTTGTCCAGGCCTGTTTCATGAGTTTATTTTTTAAAATAATTATGTTGAAAAGCAATGTCTGACTTTCATTGATTAAATTTCATCGAATTTTTATTTATTATTACTTTTGTCGGATTCAAGTTATTTCTCTGACCACTGTGAATTTTTCTTTCATTAAATGAAGGGTACCAACAATTTTGTCCCCATTTGTAAGTCCCATTTCTCCATGTGTTCTGACTGGTTGACCAGTGTGCTCTGTGGTAGTTGTTAAGTTTAGCACCATTTTTGCCTCTGCCTCTCTTCTTCAAACAATGCTCTACACCAGGCTTACCGCTCAGAGCCAATGGCCTTAAATTGTTTAGGCTGATCTTTTATGGGGCCAGGAGAACCAGCTGTTTTAGGCAACTACTGGTACTGTTCAAATTTGGATTAGAGTTCAGATGCAGTAGACATGGTTGTCCAGAAAATACCAAAAATACTCTTTCATATGTAATAGACATGATAAACACTCTTAAGGACATGTGCAATCCAAAAAGTCTGTTTTAAGTTAGTCTTTTTAAGGATCTGCAGGAACCCTGCAAAGACTTACTGTTCATCGTCAGTGGTGGGACTGCGGCTTCTTCTTTTTTCTTTTTTTTTTTTGAAAATAAATAATTATACAGTATTTTAAGTAGAGATGCATTGGAGCCTTTAAAATGCACTTAAACATCTTTGATACTAAAGTATAAGGATATTAGCCTCAAAACATGTCTTATTTAAGTGGAAAACTTTGTGTTATACTCACTCGCTGGAAAAGGCGCAGACATGATAATTGAATAACACCAAATGGAATACCTTTGCAAGAACAGAATATTCCATCATTCCTTTTCTCAAAAATAGGCTATCTTGTAGTGTAAAGTCACGATGTGTAACATGTAGAGGAAAGAATCTTGTTCAATGAAATTGAAAAAGGAGGAGTAATCTTACCTCAACATAAAGTCATCCATTTGGAGAAAAAAAGAATTCAGTGGATTTGATGTGGCAAAAGATGTTAGACTAGATATTATAAGCATAAAAATGATAACTTACATGATGATGTAAGGTGAAATAATCAAGTGGAGGTATGTAAAGAGGAAACAATAACTCCAGGACTCCTGCCCTGAGGGATCCCATAATTAAATTCGTAAGATTCTAAAACAAAAGCACAAAGGATGAAACTGCCTCTATAAAAGATAGCATATATTTTAAAGTTGCTCCAAATGCTATATTTTCTTTAAAATAACCTTTGCAACTGCCTCAGGGATGAAAGGAGAGGTTGATATGGCCGGTGGCAGTAGCTTCTTTAAAAAACTATCTTTTTGTGAATATTTGGTGGTTGAGCTTTAGTAGCCAATGAGAGCTTCAGCTGCTCTTCATGGATTTGTCCTCATTTGCTGGCAGCATTTAAACGTACAGCCGCCTCAGAGTGATTCAATGAGGCAGAGTTTTCATGCATGCCACTTCAGAAATATGACGCAAACACTGCTCTTGAGCTCCCTTGAGTGGTCTTTTGCTAGTTGAGTACTTTTAGGCAGGACGAGGTGAATGGCCTAGCCCTTCCACTCCAGCATGAGGCTCTTGTAGGACTCAGTGCGTGAAGCTGTGAGCCCTTCATATGGCTACCTCTTCAGAGATGTTATTGTTAGATTTTAAAAGCCGGGCCGGATGCTTTCAGCATGGAGCCAGCCGCCATGCTCTGCTCTCACGGGCTCATTTGTTAAAGGCTATAGTCTGTCTTTTCCCACATTGCTCAAGTGTGTACTTCCTGTGTGCATTTGTGGCTTAAGCTTGTTACTGAAGTAGAATTTTCTTCCTCACTTTATCAAACAGAGGAATATCTGCAGATGAAAGGTTGTGGCTCCTGAGTGCCTGTTGCTGGACACCGATGGGTCACTGTCTCCCCTTCCGCTGATCTACCTCTCAATGGAAGGTTTTCTGCAGGTTCTCATGCATCAGCATACAGTAGTTTACATCTCTCTGCACCTCTCCGGGCATAAACTGTAGGTTGCTGTCTCCGGAGAGACCTGTCATGACTTAAAAGCGAAACTGTTCACTTCAACCTTTTATCATAATTGTAAGCAACAAACAAAAAACAACTCAAGAAAAGGTAGCTATGCTTGATCTTTTTGAAGCTTAAGCAACACCACCACATCATTTGCATCACATAGCGTGAGGCTTTAGGTTGTGAGCTATCTGGTCCCAGAGTTGGACTTTAGCAAGGGTAGAGCAGTGAAACATGGTACTTTACAACCAGCCCATGAACTGCCAGGAAGGATGCACACCAGGTGCAGGAAATCTTCTTCTGTATGCTGTGGTTAACAACTCTCTGCATCACAGGAGGCTATGTTTTGAGATTAAACAACTTTCGAATCATCCTTCAGCCCTTTGAATTGTATAGTCTTCAACAAATTCTGAGCGCAAACCCCCCACAGACAGGGTAGCTTTGCATTTTTTTGGGAAGCTTAGGTGACACTTCCATGTTATTTGCAGCAGATAGGTAAGGGCTTTAATTTGTGGAATTACTGGCGCAGAAGTCAGGCTGTCCTTTTAAGCTGTGGTTAGTATAACAGCAAAACACCATGCTTAACATTAATGTAGGATATGTGGTTTATTGCCAGAAAGGATGTTGACCGGGTGCAGGAAATCCACTTCAACACACTCCTCTAGGAGCATAAACTTCAGCTGTCTGTAGTGTGAACTCTCACATTTTTATTGAGGACTTGAGATTTAAACTGTTCAGCTCTACATTCATGTACTAAATGATTCAGAGCCCCCTACTGATGGTAATTAGAAATTTTGAATTCAAGAGATAAGTATTTTTTTACTTTAAGAAGCTAAAACTGTATTCTAATCTGTCAAGCTTCCAGTTGGCAGCCTTTTCGTTATTTTTAAAAACCACTAGGCTACACTCTTCTTTTCAAATAGCTTCTCAGTAAAGTAAATGAAACTCAATCTTTGATGGTGTTTAAAGGGATATTTCATTTTTTAAAGTTAGCTGTATAAGGTACGTCACTAGTAAATATATCAGCCACAGTGAGTGATCCGCCCTAGCCCTGTAAAGAGAGAACCAGCACTGAAGCTGAGTTGCACTAAGCTGATGCATGGGCCACAAAATCAAGTGATCAGGTGAATTTTAAAACGAACATCCCTAAAAAACAGGCTCAGGGTGATTGTGCAAAGAAATAGACACAATCCTAATAATTTACTTTTCTGCTAGCTTACCCCGTATTAGTTCTACCAAAACAAAAGGACAAGGTAACTACTCAATGGACAGGGGGACAAGTAGGCTATGTGATGTGCTGAGTAGTATCATAACAAGATGCTTGCTAGCAGGTAATTACCTCCGCCAAGGAGGTTATGTTTTTGGGACAGTTTGTCTGTCTGTCTGTCTGTCTGTCTGTGAACCAAACTCAAAAAGTTATGGATGGATTTGGATGAAATTTTCAGGAAATGTTCAGCATGGGAAAAGGAAGAACTGATTCAATTTTGATGTTGATCCGGATCTGTGTCTGGCCGCTATGACGAAATATGTGATTTTTGTGACTAACTACTGAACTAAAATAGATATCATTATGAATCCAATTGCTAATGGTATGTTTTCATGGTCAATGAATCCAAATATTTACATGAAATAAAGGTAGAACTAATATTTATGGTGAAAACCACAATATTGGTGAGGACTGTGGCGCTGGGGGAGGTCTGCGCTCTCCGTGTGCTTTTATGGTTGTGTAAGTGTCAGTCACAGTGAATGGACACCATGAAGCTGTTTGTTTTGGGATTTTTTTGGTTTTCTTTGCCTGTTTTCAGTAAAAATTCAGGTTAATTTTTTGAAGCTCTTGGCCTCTGCAACAACTATACAATTGGTTTTCTCATCACAGGGGCAGCAGAGCTAATCATCACTGAGGCATGTACTTAAACAATGCCATGTACTGTATCTCATACAGCACCACTTAAAAATACTAAACTATCCTTTTAATATTTTGGCCAATGAGGGCAAACAGCCCAAAACGGCCTGATAAAGTTCAAACAGAGAAAAACACCTGCAAGAACAGAAACGAAAAAGTTAAAGGTTTTAAAAAAAATCCCAAAACAATCCAAACCAAGAAAACACCTGTAAGGGCAGAGCTGCAAAACCAAGTAAAACAACACAAGTGCTCCAGGACTGCAGGGGGCTCATGAGAGAGGAGAGCACATGGGAGAGACGGACGAGAGAGACTGCAGTCAAGCCTGCTGCTCCTAAATTTGTGGTGCTCCTGGCTTTTACCATCAGAAGTGTGAAATGTAGGAGTATGGCTCTTAGATGCCTGACTGTGTTGTAGTTTTGTATCAAATAATTAGTGATGAATTCATGCTGTGATTGTTTTAAGACAATTTGGCAGATTTTTAAATGAAATGAGGCCATTTTCTTCCATTTGTACCTGATAAGAACTGCTATCATTGTATAAAAAAAAAAAGTACCTCTTGGACTATCTGCAATGATTATGAAGTACATTTACCATGTACTTTTTGATTATTCAACTTTCAATGTTCAGATATTCCTATTAATGAAACTGGTCAATATGTGTGTTTATCATAATTTTTGTGTAGCCTACTTTTAAAGTAGATTACTGATTTTACTGAGCCAACTGATTTGACCACAGAAAATGAAAGAGCGAATGGCATGACCATAGTTTATCTCGTCTGTCTCTCCCATGCACTCTCCCTGCTCCAACCCACCCTAAAGGCCTGGAGCACTTCTGTTATTGTTCTTGGTTGGACTGCATTGCTGCTCCTGCAGGTGTTTCTGGGAATGGACTGCAGCATGTTTGCACATGTCCTCCTCTTACTGAACTGCATCAAGCTGTTGTATGCCATTTGCCCTTGTCGGCCACTGTATTTTTATGTCACCAGAACTATGTAGTATTGGTAAGCCACTTGTTAACATTGCGAGATATGGTGGTTTTCCACATTTTTACAAATAACTTAACTGTTATGTTGTAGGGGAAAATGGTAAGCTTGGTAAGGTTGTGATTTCTAGACTTTTTTTTTTAAAGATCTCAGTTTTAGATGAGGGGACAGGAAGTGCTAACATGCTAGTTTACCCTAGCTTTAAGACCTCATTGCTGCGTCACTTACTTTTCACTTTTTCATCACTTTTTTTCTTGCCAGGCATTGATCACAGTCCACAACAATTCTAGCCAGTTCTTTTGGCTGGCATTTTGTTTTCCTCCCTCCCTTATCCATCACACACAGTATTTGGCTTTTTTGGGGGGCTTTTTTTCCCCAACAGCGAGGGACTGGCACCGTGCTGAAATGCAGAATAATAATCCCCTAATCACCTGAGTATTGCCAGTCCTGGGTTTTATCTGCAATTGATGTGAAAGCCCCCAGTGCCTAGTGATTACAGCATTTGATCTGGGTAATAATGTCTTCACTGTTGCCCTGCTCAGGGCCTGAAGGCAGTGGCGCTCTAATCCACAGTGCATTCTAGTGGAATCGCATTACACAAAGACCACCAGGGTTCTTCTCTTGGGGGGTGGGTGGGGGTGGGGGGGTGGGATGAGGTTGCCATGGAAACAAGCTTCTCTCTCTTCCCCTGGTACAAACATACATGCACACGTACGCACATTATACACACTCTCTCCTGGGATAGATAAGCAAAGGACAGGTTCAATGTTTACTTTCCATGGACCCTCCAATCCCTGAGCAGGCTGAGCCCTGATAACATGAGGCCTGTACAGCCAGCGACCACTGTCAGCAGATAAGCACCCCAGCAGAGCAGAGCAGTCATCGCCCTCCAACCAGGATGAGCAAACCTGGGAGACCCGGATTCATTTGGATTAGGCTGGATTGCTGCTGCCTTCTGCCACCGCCGCTGCTGCTTTTGCCGCTGCATTCAGACTACTGATGTTCAAGGGGGTTTCTACATGAGGACCTGATGTTATACTTCACCCTGTTGAGTCTTCGGGCTTGCAGAGAGGACACGGTCACAGTAATGGACTGGATGCTATTTTAGATATCGAGGTCAAGGGACTGTATCCACCAAGGCAGGTTTGAAACTAGAAAACTGTGATTCTTCCTGATGTGTCCCGAGGAACTGATAACTGCTAATTATCTGTGTTTTGTTCCACGATCTCCTGATTCCCGCTCTATTTGTTATGGCCACTTTGCACTGGAAGGCCACACTACTGTCGGGATATTCCTTTGTACTTGTTCCAAGCATCTACTAAAACCCAGTAATTCAATACCCAGAGTAATTAGATTTGTATGATACTAATGCCCTAAGAAGGAACCAACAGACTCTTTGATGTGGAGATCAAGACAACTACAAGTACTCCTTTATTATGTGCATTATGCTAACATGCTAATTATATTTCCACACACATTCTTTGATTAAGGCACAGCTGGAGGTGCATAAGAAACATGACTAATTACAGAGGAAGTGGTGGTATTGAGCTAAAGTGAGCTGAATTTCCCTTTGGCCCATTCTTCTGTGTTTGTGTTTACTTCTTAGACATCCCCTTCCCCATATAAATTAGATTAACACCATGAGAAAGAAGGGAGGGGTTTGCTTTCAGTATTTCATATGGATTTATCTCTATTAATGTCAATAATGAATCTCTGAGTTTATTAATTACCATGTAATGAATGTAAAATATTACTTACATCACACTTTTTAATCTGCCTGTGGCCTCCTGTGTGTCGTTCTCTGTGGGGAGGTAAGATAAGGACAGCGATGCATTATCTATGCTATTAGTGAAATAAAATAAAACAGTGTGGCTCATATGGATGTGATGATTACTAATTATATGGGTAAATTCCACAAAGATATGTAACCATCAGTTTTCTTTAACATTTAACATAACATATCCCTGCCTTGCACTATGACTTTAACCATGTACAAATTTTGTGTCTTTTGTTTTTGTTGTAGCAGCACAAGTATACATTTGCCATTCCCAAGCAAGAACCTGCAGTTTATTGGGAACTGCAGTAGAAACTTCAACTTACATAGTTGAAAATTTGGATTAGGAACCTTTAAGATCAATCAAATAATATAATAATGGTCCTTTGGTTTCATATGTTACACAGAGGCTTTGATAACATGATGGCAGGGGAAAACTACCGTAAAGCCACATGGTATGTTTCAACAATATGTGTGCATCTAGTTCACTCAATTTTCAGTGACCCTAATCCTCTTCCATATAGCCGAACCTCCTTACATTATGAGAAAAAAATATCCCCAATATTTCTTTCTCCTTCTTTGCCTTAATAGCTTTCCTATTAGGTGATAAATACTATGTATGCCAAAGAAAGTTTTTTTTTTTTTAAATACATACAGAAAAACCAGGAGCTGTCAATTTTTGGTGCACATCTCTGCTTTTTAATCTGAAAGTAGTCTGAAGGTTCTGCCAACTTCAAACAAAAGCCAAACTTTTAAACACTGAATCACCTATTTGGCCTGTCAAACTGAGGCTTTGGTACAATAGTTTAAACAAAAGACACATTAATGTGACTAACTGCGTCATACAAAGTTAAGAATAAATGGAGGGTGAGCATTAGCTGTGTGAAGCTAACAGATCAGCTTTAGTAACTAGTCTCTCACTGAAGACCAGTTCCCGATGGAGGTGGAGAATTAACAATATAGCTAATGACTTAAAATGTGGACCACTGGGGACTTACTGATGGCACAGCCAACCAGAGAATAGGTGTAGTTTTCAGGGTTTTTTCACTGATTTATACAACAAGTTTGATGCTTCTATTCCCCTTAACAAGATACTTTATTGTTTGCAGTCAACATGAGCACCAGTTAGCTAACCAGGGGCACTCGTTGGATGCAGGTAAATGACAGCAGCCATTTTGATACCTCAGCGATGAGTTTATGATGTGATTTAAAGTGACACAACTCTAGTCCATTTTAAAGTAACTCTGAAGAAGTGACACATGATGAGCTAAAATCAAATCAAGCTAATTCAGTTAGCTAACTCTGTTTTATTTGAGTGGAAGAACAGCTCCAATGGCAAACTGGACTCTCATGACGCATGATTTTGAATTATAAAAAGATGAAGTGTTTCCCCTTAATCCTTTATGAAACAATGTTTTAATCTCTGACATGATCCTATATACAAAACCCAAAACCAGTGAAGTTGGCACGTTGTGTAAATCATAAATTAAAACAGAATAAAATGATTTGCAAATCCTTTTCAACTTATATTCAATTGAATACACTGCAAAGGCAAGATATTTAATGTTCAAACAGAGAAACTTTATTTTCCTTTACAAATAGTCATTAACTTAGAATTTAATGGCAGCAACACATTGCAAAAAAGTTGGCACAGGGGTATTTTTAGCACTGTGTTACATCACCTTTCCTTTTAACAACACTCAGTAAACGTTTGGGAACTGAGGAGACCAATTTTTGAAGCTTTTCGGGTGGAATTCTTTCCCATTCTTGCTTGATGTACAGCTTAAGTTGTTCAACAGTCCGGGGTTTCTGTTGTTGTATTTTACGCTTCATAATGCGCCACACATTTTCAATGGGGGACAGGTCTGGACTACAGGCAGGCCAGTCTAGTACCCGCACTCTTTTACTCCGAAGCCATGCTGTTGTAACACGTGCAGAATGTGGCTCGGCATTGTCTTGCTGAAATAAGCAGGGGCGTCCATGAAAAAGACGTTGCTTGGATGGCAACATATGTTGCTCCAAAACCTGTATGTACCTTTCAGCATTAATGGTGCCTTCACAGATGTGTAAGAAAGAATTCCATCCATCTTAGATGAGCTCGGGCCCAGCGAAGCCGGCGGTGTTTCTGGGTGTTGTTGATAAATGGCTTTGGCTTTGCATAGTAGAGTTTTAACTTGCACTTACAGATGTAGCAATGAACTGTAGTTACTGACAGTGGTTTTCTGAAGTGTTCTTGAGCCCATGTGGCAATATCCGTTACACAGTGATGCCGGTTTTTGATGCAGTACCGCCTGAGGGATCGAAGGTCACGGGCATTCAGTGTTGGTTTTCGGCCTTGCCGCTTACTTGCAGTAATTTCTCCAGATTCTCTGAACCTTTTGATGATATTACGGACCGTAGATGATGAAATCCCTAAATTCCTTGCAATAGCTCATTGAGAAATGTTGTTCTTAAACTGTTGGACATTTGTTCACAAAGTGGTGACCCTCGCCCCATCCTTGTTTGTGAATGACTGAGCATTTCAGGGAAGCTGCTTTTATACCCAATCATGGCACCCACCTGTTCCCAATTGGCCTGTTCACCTGTGGGATGTTCCAAATAAGTGTTTGATGAGCATTCCTCAACTTTCTCAGTCTTTTTTGACACTTGTGCCAGCTTTTTTTAAACATGTTGCAGGCATCAAATTCCAAATGAGCTAATATTTGCAAAAAATAACAAAGTTTACCAGTTTGAACGTTAAGTCTCTTGTCTTTGCTGTCTATTCGACTGAATATAGGTTAAAAGGGATTTACAAATCATTCTATTCTGTTTTTATTTACGATTTACACAATGTGCCAACTTCACTGGTTTTGTGTTTTGTATATAATATTTGAATGATGCACAGTGTCAACATTTTGGCACTTATATTTGAGAGTTAAATAGACCGCCTAGTGTCCAAATGAGCCAATATTGCCTAACATGTTAAGCTAATAGCAATTAAGCATTTAAAGAAGCCAGACTATTTTTGAGTCTACTCAGTGTCTACTTAGTTGAGACAAAATGGTCTCTTTTACATATTTTGACAATTATAAGATACAGACCAGGCTGCACAGGGCTTCAGGTGGTGAAAGAAGGTTGCTGGTTTGACTCTCTGGGTCAGTTGAAACCTCTCTGTGTTGAGTTAGGAGTTCGCTTAGGTTAATTGGAGACTTGCCTGTAGGTGTGATATTTAAAAAATTGTTGTTTGTTTCAACCTTTGTTATATGTATCATGAGAAACTAAAAGAGAAACTTAACCATTTTGTAATACCACCAAATGATGACAAAATTAACTGCATAGGTACTTTTATACACAAGGAATTATATTTCAGCAGGAACTGTAATGGCACAAGGTTTAACAAAGATGTTTTTACAAAACAATATCAACTGGGACTTATCAGGCTCCAAAAATACAATCAACCTTACCTTAAGATTCTGAAAATAATATATAAGTCTTTCCTCTCCGGCTGGCCATTAAATAAGATAAAAGATTAAATTTATCTCACAAAGCAAATGCCAGAGAAACCTCTACAGTTTCCCAATGTTAACTAAATTTAGCCACTGCTAAGTTGCCACTTCCTCACACCGTTATACTAAAGAAGTAAGATACACTGAGGGTCTAACGGCAAAACAAGAGTGAAGCACGTGGTCTTTTTCTAATGCTCCTCTGTTGAGCTGATTTGCTCCTGAGCTCTCAGCCAGCAGTAGCAAGGTGATGCAGGTGAGAGGCGTTGGACTACTTCTTAAACAGAGAAGGCCTAATCAGAGGCGATAACATCCACTATTCTGATTCTAAAATAGAAGTACACAGACACCTCAAACCTTCATAGCATGTTAGCCAAGTTATGAACAAAAGTGTAAAAAATAAAAAAAAAAAAAGACTAAAAGAAAGGCATGTCTTGCAGTGTTAACAAATTCCTGGATGTGTATCTGGATTCAGATCTCCACCAAATATAATCTCTTCTGCTTTGTGCCAGGACCAACATTCACAGAGAAATGTGAACTGTATAATGTGATCTGAACTGAAAAAACACAACCTTATTAGCAAGGTTAAAATGATGATTAATAAAGGAATTGTTTTTTATGATTGCCAAAATCCTGAAAAAAGTTAGACAGGGACTTTTGACCTTAAAAGTGTTCCCTCTTTTCTCACTGAAGATCATTTTCCTAATAATCCGAATTATCTCACTGTCTCATATGCGGCCTCTCACCATCTCTTAGGAAACCCTGGACCTTCAGCCTTCATCACAGTGGATGCCCTCAATTCTGTGTTGTTGTAGAGACTATAGTCATCAGTGGAGAGGTGCAGAGAGCAGCCTGCTCTCTAAAACAGGGGTATACTTTGATCACAAGATTGCCTGCCCTTGTCTCTTGGCTTTTTGGAAAGCTCTTACACCCAGAAGTAGTGAAGTGGCTGCATGATCTCTGTGCTGAAGAGCTCAGTCTGTCCAAATACTCTGTTGTGAGGCTCAAGTGTTATTCTCTGCAGCAAAGTGATATGTTTTTGGAGTGGACAGACACACCCACAGGGCCTCTGCAGCAGCACATTGTTTTTAACTGGACTACTGTTTGATAAATATCAAGCCATCTGGTATGATCTAAGGCTTTAACTAACAATAATGTGTGCACTTATGAGTAATATAATTGTTTGTCATATCAGATATGATATTTCATAGTTAAGTATAGTGATATTAATTTCATCGACAACAAATACAATACCTGAGGGATTCAGCGTGATGTTTTTGCTGCAGTTTTATCATAGACACTAAAAGCAATATTCAACATAACCCAGTTCAGTAAATTTGTTTGTTATCATTAGTGCTGTCAGACAATTAAAAAAATTAATCTAATTAATTACCAGATTTATAATTAATTAATCTAATTAATCGCATTTTAATCTCATATCTGCTTAAAGTACCCAAATAAAGAATTTAAATTCTAGGATATTATAAAATTGTAGTGCATGACTAATCAAATGAACACACTAAGAAGTGAAGATTTGTAAATCCACATTTTTATTGGTGACTTAATTAAAACCAAAGTCAGGGCAACTTGTCCAGAAAATTCTAAGCTCAATCAGGCAACTCAAATTACACTTTAAGTGTGTTTCATAAATCAAATTCAAAATAAGAAAAAGGTCGAGGACATCCAGCAAAACAATTAGGCCTGATGCATTATTAAATAATTCAGTAAATATAGATAAATACATTCAAAAATAAAATAAGACTAAGTCTTAAATATGCCATTCCTGTTATCACCTGGGCTTTATTTGGTTTGACTAGAGACGCAGGTGTGTAGTGACGTGCCACTGCCATGTACGGGTCCTCCAGCTGGCCAATATTAAAATGTTTGTGTGCTATGATTAATCTTGTGATTAATTTTTTTAACACATCAATTTGCGGTGTAATTAATTAATCTAATTAATGCACTAAAGTGACAGCCCTAGTTATTATTCCACTTCTCCATACTGAGTATTAGCGATTTATAGTCTTTCCCACTAGATATCCTACAAATGTTTATCCTCTGTGTTATATTGTACTGTGGCTACTTCTCTTATCTGAATTCAGAAAATAAGATTTTTCCATTGGAGACGAAGTGAACTCCAAAACCTAATCTACTCTTGGATCAACAATGTGAGAAAATGTTGGTGTTTTGAGAATCTGGCACCAAAAAGAGTTAAACAAAAAGGATTTTGTATCAAAGATTAGCTAAAGGACAATATATGACAAATACATAAGCTGTAAGCAGATATTTCTGTTGTCCCACAACAAGAATGTTCCTGGATAAACCTCCTGGAGCCTGACAGAGCTGAGATTGACTGAGCTCCCTGTGCATGTGTGGGTTTACCACAGCTATCCCAGGGTCCTCCCACAGACCAAAAATTGTAATAATTGGCCATTGGTGTCGGTGAGAACTGCATTTTAAATGACTTCAGGACGAGTTTAGTCACTTTTTTCATGTAAATACATTTTTCTATCACTTAAATGAGCTGGGTTGCCACACCAAAGGAGTCCCATGTGTCTTGCCTCTGACCCTTCTCTGTTACTACCTCTGGAAACAGAGCAAAGAGGGAATCAATGCATTTCCCAATATACGAGGCAGAACGTCACAGGAGCATCAATATTAACACTTCAAATGGCTGTAAGTTGGGCTTTTGATACATTCTCCCTCCCTAAGTTGTGTTTATGTGTGTATCTCATTAGCTTTTGAGGGCTGCAGTGTAGAATGGAAGAGCAAGTGTTTTTTTTTTTTTTTTTTTGAGAATCAAGTTTAAAGTCAAATAAAGATTGTTGCACAAAAAAAGGGATATCATTTATCGTGAAAGTTCCCTTGAAAATTTGCAATATATATCTCAAGAGGAAAAATACTTCACTACACCTTCTTTCCCAAATATTATTCAGCCCTACGTGATTTTCATATCTTTATTATTTCCCAGAGAAGTAACTTTCTGCTGGTCTCTTGTCAACAGGATGTATTTACTTTAAAAGAAAACACATTTAAGTGAACCCAGGAACATTTCGAGACCTGACTTTTAATATGTTTTTGATGCAATTATTAGGAAAAGTGGATGATTCCTTCTGTTTCCGGTCTCCAGTGAATATTTTTGTCTCCCTAGTAAACACTTTATTTCCTCTCCTGTTTGATTCATTGAAGCATCTGTCATTTGTAGCGCTCCCACTGAGCCCAACAAAAGCAGAGCCATGTTAGATTGAAAAGACAGAGGGGCAATCTTTCAAATGGATCTCTTTTTCGAAAATATATTATGACATAATCATGTTTTCTCCCTAAAAGCCCAGGGGAGGCCTGTCTGTCAGATTGCAGCCCTCTCCCTCTCTCTCCCTTGGCTGCCTGGCCTGAACAGAAAACAGCGGTTTTGTGTGTTAATAGAACCCAGAGGCGCTCTGAAACCTTACCCCATTCTGCTTTACGCTCTCAGCCAGGAGATTAAAGTCAGGGAAACATTACAGGAGGCTGGATAATTGCCCCTGTGTCTCCAGCAGACAAAAGGCAACGCTCCGGCAATTCCCTCGGTAAATTGTCAAGAGAGGCTCAAGGATCCTTCAAGGCTGCAGCAAATTGTACAGTGCTGTCTAACAAACTACCAATCTCTGGATATTATGAGGCTTCCATATATCCTTGGCCGTAATGACAGCTTGCAGCACCATAATGGAGTGCAGGCACAAGATAGCTTTTGTGTGCACACTCTCAATAGAAAAATTACTACCTCGGTTCCCAAGTCTGCACTTTTCATTTTTTCTCTTTTGTTCCCATTTGTATTTTGATTTATTCTGCTATCATTTTTATTTTTCTTTTGATTCAGAGCTGAGTGCCGCTTGCTGCCACCAACACATGATTGCAACCTCTACTCCTGAGGGCCACTTGATCCCCCCTGACAGGAAGAGGTAAAGAAAAAAATCTGCAAGCAGTTAATGAGTTGCCATCTACGCTTAGTGTTGAGGGCGTCTACAAATTAACAGAGGCTTTTGTCAGGGCCTCCTCCGCTTCCTCACAACCACTTTCTCTCACACATCCACCGCTGCTGCCGCCACCCCACCGCCTCCCTCTCTTCAATTTTCTCCCTCTACCTGCTTCACGCTCCAGCAGCTCTGTGGCGGGAGCAGGGAGCAGGCAGGCACTGTCTGGCTTTGGCTCCTAGCAGCTCTCATTGTCAGCACGCGGTTCATGTTTAGAATTAGCCCTTTTAATGAGAACAAAAGAAATTAATTGGCGGTTTAAGTCTAATGAGACGTCTGCAAAATTAACGGGGCCCTCGTCAATAGAAACAAATAAAATCCTTCAGCCTCGTTGTTGTGGCGCATTATTGTGACAAAGCTTTTGACACAATGATGAATAGCAGGTCAGGAGAGACCATCTGTGCTTTTTTAAAACCCCCTCCACCCCCTGCAGGAGGGGGATGGAATGTGGGCCGGGGTTGGAAAGAGATGGCGATAAAAGAGGGAGCAGGAGGAGGGAAGAGGGATGGGAGAAAAAAAGAAAGAGAGAGGGAAAGAGAGAGTGGAGGAAAAAAACAAATTCACCGGTTTTATTCATCGCCCTTTAGCATGATACCGCTGTCTAACCATGGTTACAAAAGGAAATAAAAAACATGGACATTAGCATGTGAAAGGCGCCCAGGCTCTGACTATGCGTCCAGAAAGCCAAAGAGCTCTGATTTCGAGGGATATTTAACCTCCATTCAGACGGCAACAAAGGCCTGGCTGTCGCGCTGAGAGCAGCGGTTCAGCCTGATTGGGGCTCGAGGGAGGGGGAAGAGGAGGGGACAGGCAGGATCACAGACCTCATTTGTTCCCCCTCTTTACTTTAGCCTGTCTCTATTCCCACTGAAGAGCAGCATTTCCTCTCCACAACCCCCCCTCTCCTCCTCCTCTTCTTCTTCGTAGCCCCTCTCTCAAAGTTGTAAATGTATGACCTGAGGAATAAATTGGATGGGAAGGAGGCGAGGAGAGAGGAGTAATACATCTCTATCATGTCCGCTGACCTTTATTTACCATGCGTCAAGCAGCATCGTTGTCTCTGTTATGTGTCTGCCTTGCTTCCTTTGCTTTTAGTGCCTCTCTATGGAAGTCATGGCGTACGTGATGGAGGAGGTTATCTTCAGCCCTTCCCTCGCTCTCTGGCCACCCAGCAGGGCCCGGCCCAGCCCTCGCCTGTTTGTGTATCATGGAGACACTGTTTGCTTTCCTGCACTGATCAAATAAACAGGGCCATGTCTTTTGGGGGGGGTGAGGTTGGAGGAGTGGTGTCTGTGTTGTTTAGCTCTCCGGGTGTAGATAAGGAATTGTTTGATGGGGTAGAGAGAAACGAGAGCGATTTAGGTCAGCTAATCTGATTTACACAGAGATGGTCTGGCCATAGCAGGGAGCAGTAATTACATAGAGGGATTAGAAGCCCCCCAACTACTGAGAGGAGAGAGGGGTGGAGGCTTCAGAGGCCTGAGAGCTGCTCGAGTGTGCCGCCGCAACAACAACAGCTTGAGCAGTTCTTGGTGCAGATTAAAAATGGTCGCGATTGGGCTCAAAACAAAGGGGGCATTTGGCTAAGGCAGAATTACTTAGCTTGTTTACACGAATTTACATCTGCTGCTCTGATCCCACAATTATCAGAATTTGTTTTCTGCAGCCAAAAATCACAGATTTGTCTGTCGGGGGATCCAGGAAAAGCAGCTGATGTCATCAGTACAGCCATTCATCAGATTTCTGCAGACAGCACAGCATTAATAAAGTGTTTTCTCTCTCGTTTTTCATCAAGGTCCCTTTCACTAAGTAGCAATGTTAATGAAAAACAGCTAATTCAGAAGTGAGAAAAACTGCAGTTCCTTCAATGTCCACTAGAGGCTGGTTGTTCAGGCACCAGAGGTTACATCAACACTCCATGTTTTGGATTAACATTTTTGGTCAGAATAGTTCATGTCTTTATATCCCCATATAACAGGGATGTTTTTAATTTTATGAAAGATATGAGTTGTGCATAGTTTGGGGCATGCATAATATGACTACAAGCTTGGTGCTATCAAGAGACTTGAGACCTACTACAGCTTCATCTCTTCGACCATCAGTTGGACCAAAATTTTGCAATGTCAACAAAATTGCCACTGATTGGACTCAAAAGCTCCTTTCTGTAACTTAATGGTTGCCATCACTCAAGCTTTATCAATATTTTGTACAGTCTATGGCTTCTGACCTATAGAGTCTGGTAGATTTGATATAATTTTGGGATGAAGTCCCTTCATTGTTTCTTCTTGTATTATAAGGTTTTGCTACTTTTCACACTGCTGTTTGTCAGGTATACCAAAGCACATCAATGTTTTGCCATGTTGCTAACCACTACTAGTCAGGGCTATGGTCATTGGCTACTGCCATTTGGACTAATGTTGCATTCAAACATGGAAATTCTAAATGACATAGTGGGGAATAACATTTCATTACACAGTATTTTGATTTGTAAAAAATATGGGGCAATGGCCTAGTGGTTTTGTCCTGCATCTTCTGTGCATAGGCTGTTTCATGGATGGGGAATGGCATGGGCTCAGGCTACATCTGTTTTGCTCATGTTGTTTCCTAATCTTTCTTTACCCACTTTACAATTCTGTTTACTGACCTCTCTATTATTATAGGCTTAAAAAATGAATGTGTCTGAACAAACAGATCTATCAGCTGAAGCAACTGATCGCCAACTTCAGTCCATCCATGTTAATGTCAGCCTGTGCCACTTGTGGAGCAGCAGCATAACCAACTTCGCAACTGAAGTGATGTGCCAAATAATGGGTCAAAGTGAACTCACCATGCACGACTATTTGGTTCACTTTCTCTACTTTCTAAGTTTAGAAAATCTTTTCATATGCAGTCACAGATTTTAGAAGTAACTGGACAACGCCGGAGTGATGTCAATCATCGAGGCCTTTGAAAAGCTTTGAGTCCAGGCCATGGATGCCGCAACACTGTGAAAGTCTTTTTAGCTTGACTTTGGATTGACCTACACACAGACAGAGAGTTCAGGACTGCCTGACCATTACTGAGCCTGCACAGGCTCACAGACCAGAGCTTGTTTATTGAACTAGACTGTAAAAATTTAATTCACCGTTTTACCATTTACCTCAGTGTGGCTTCAGGTGTCTCCGCAGCTAAACTAAAGTGTCAACTTTGAATTGGCAGCTTTTGTCACCTTTGCATCAGCTTCATTCATGGGCTGTATTTGCTGCTTGCATAGGGCAAACTGAAGTCTTGAGTACTGTGAACAAACTGGTACCTGTTTTTTAGTGGACCAAAGTTTGGTTCTGTGTTCCATATCAGAGTGTGCTGAGCATTCACACAACCACTGACCAAAACCAAATAAATTGTAAAAGTAAGCACACTCTAAATGCTCAATCAAACAGACAAGATGTTACAGCACCCTTAGCAATAATACTATTCACATTTGCTTAGAAACACTGTGGTGAAATGTAGCTATTATAATGCATCAAAATGGTTTTTCCACAAATACACACAGCTCGGTGCTCCCTGATGGTTCTGTTTGCTGTCGTCTCACCTCTATGTCTCTGCTATGATGTTTGAAGCCAGGACAAAAAAGAGATCAACCCTTTCTTTAATCAAGCCTCTGCAATATTTATTGTACAGGCAACAACACAGGCATACATATTATGTCTTGAAACAGCACTGTGAATTAAAATATTTTCCTAGGCTATGATGTCTTCTGTATCGAGGAAAGACAGATTAAGGTGAGAGTGAGTGAGAAATGACACGCAGAAAGGAACTCTCACTCAAAATCTTAGCCAAAGCTGCCTGCCGCAAGGACAACAGCACCTACACACAGACATAGCCCCTAATCTACCCTATGTTGTTTCTTTCATTTGAGATCAGCCTCTGTCACTGCTGAAAATGACTCATCTATAAATGTGTTTTATGTGTCAGTTTCAGCTTTGCCATTCTGTTTACCATTATCTTTTTCCATGTGTTTTTGAAAGGCACACAGAGCAAATATTTAATGCTTTCTCTCATAACCGTTTTCCCATGTATTTAAAATGCACAGCAGAATAATTGCCCTGCCATAGTCATTACTTCATCCACAGGAATGACTTGCACGCTTGGCTGCTGTTTCTTGAGTGTGCTCGGCTAATCCACTCATTGCTTTGTGCATTCAGTGCTGTGAACCATAGGGCACCCGCTTGGATGCCCGTGCATAAATTACTGCCACAGAACATAAAGTGCTGGGAGGATTTTCCTTAACGATCGCCAACGCTTTAAACGCTTCTGCTTCAACAGTCGATACTGCTCAGCCCATTCAATTATTCAGCGGCCCGTCCCTCATTAACAAAATCCTGACCTTGACATGTCTGCCCTATTTCTCTCCCCTGACAGACTCGGCTCTCCCAACGACTCTGTTTGCTCTGATATTGGCTGGGAAATCCATGCATATTGATAAGTTGTTTGCAGTGTAATTGAAAATGTCAGTTATAGGCACATGCAGACAAAGGTCAGTCCAAAGAACAAAAGCTGACAGGCTGTTATGTGGAGCATAGTGTTGGGAAAACAAGTAAAATACATTTTTCCAAATTTACTTTATACCAACTAATTATGATGAAAGCCAGCAAAAGGGCATTTTAGATGTTTTGGGGGATAGGACGTGGAGGAAGTGTTGTCCAAAAGTCACGATTTTTCCTCTCTGATTTGTCCTCTCTGCCAGGAATAACAAATGGCTGTCACAGCAGAAAAAAATTAAACCCTGATATAATTCCAGTCACAAACATAAAACAATATTGTTCTCAGCAGCATACATGGAAGTCGCAGATGTAGATTTTATTGACACCAAATATTGATTAACTTTGAGAAAACAGACAAAACAAACCAGGAATAAAAAAAACATGTTTGCTCATCATGAATTTACATGACTGTTTATATCCATTTACTTGCCATCTGGCTCTTAAACCTCCAACATTCTCCAGCAAAACTGAAAATTTACCAGCATTTGGCACTTGGAAAAGTTTTGATTTCAGACCTGTACTATAGCTATACTTTTTAAGAAACTTTGACATAATGTAAACAAATACTGATACCTGTTTGATACTGTGGCAGCACATGTAGCCTAAACATGGGGCAAATTTTTGCATCCGATTACCAGGACATGAAGAAAATTCCTTAAAGGAGACATATCATGGTTGTTTCTCCTTTTCACTATGCCAGACTAGGATGCCTGTAAAGCATTTCTGCCCTCAGTACAAGTCATTTAGTTCCTTCATTGCCCCACAATAGCGTTCTCAAAATCCTCATTTTAGGCCATTATCAAGCTCTTGTTGAAACGCTCGGTTTCCAGGCCTACCTAAAGTTACCTTGCAACGTCACAGCCCTTTGTGCTCTGATTGGTCAGTTCTATCGGGGGTTGAGCCAGCCTGTCCTTCTTCTTCTACTGTATTTTCCGGCAGGCTCAATGCAGCGACCGCGTAGTGAGTCCCTCTAAAGGCCAGAGCTGGTAATAAGTAATTATGAGCTAGGGATCTATATACCCCTGCTGGTGGATGTGTTCCTCGTTGACGGTTTTGTGGCTAACGGACATCACAGAGGAGGCAGTGTTTTATCAGATTACTCCAATAAAAAGAAAGGTACCTCGTGATGTCATGACGATTTAAATCTCGCAGTCATCTCCCAATGACCTATTTTCAGAGGCATCAAATCTCGTTCTAGGATATCAGAAAAAATACAATATCTCATGTTTTGAAAATTAAGGGGAAGAAGAAAATTAAGGTCTTGTTTTCAAATTTATTATATTATATGTAAGTATTAAATTATGCATCAGCATGATGTGTCTCCTTTAACAGTGTCTTTAGTTGTGCAAAAATGTTGCTATTTTTTTTACTAGGTGTACTAATTTACACATAAATACCATGAGCTTTTAACAAACAGTTTTTGGTTGCACAAGTACATTTGTAACATTTGGAAAAGTGGGTGAAACTAGCATGGAAAGAGAGCTATTTGCTCACTCAACAAGTCAACATAGTTTTGCAGTTATGTATTTGTGCAGTTTATACAGTAAGCAAGGACTTTGGCTTCAGATTTTGATACTACTTAAAATGGAAATGCTATTTTGGTGAAAAAAAAGGGGGTGGGGGGGGACTAATACCACAAATTACAGTTTCACATCTGGGCAGTGATATACTCCAGAAATAACACGCAAGCTGCAGTCTAAACATAACAACTCGGATCAATTTAGAGGCAGAAGAGATATGCAAGGCAAACACCACAGCAAGAACAACAAACTGATAATACAAGTCCACAATCAGCAGCGTCTAAGTCTAAGTTAGTTAAAGGTAGTTTTTTATTTAGCAGTCAGAAATGTTTTTGGAAATACATTTAGTGCATTGTTCAAGTAGTGACCGTGTAAATGGGAGAGTGAGAAACTGAATTATCGTAATTGTCACAATATTTGAAGTTTACTTCTCATATAACATACAAAACATACATACATACTGCATACAGCCAGGTCTTTAAGGGACATACAGCAGTATCCTTAAACAAAAGCACTCACAACACCAACAGATGCAATATGTCTGACCTAAAGTGTCTTGTGTTCTGTAAGCATGTGAGTGGTTGTGGTTTTGACTGTAAAACATCTTTTGATGTAGCATAAAACTTGACATTTTTAGACTTTATCAACACCAACATATATACAGATTATATTGTTATACCCATTTTGAACATATCTATATATCTTAAAAACTGGATATATATTTTCCAGCCCTAGTCAGAAGTGACTACACAATTCCACACTCTATTTTCATAGAGTTTTATAGATTGGCTTGTGGTCACTTGATTGGAATGCTAATCTGTTTCCAAAGGTCAAATTGTTCATCATTCATATCTCATGGTCTGGATAAACAACCAGGTCTTCAACATTCAATAAGTCTCATGAATATGCTCGTCAAATAAGGAAGCCATCGTCTCTGTCAGTTTCTCTGCCACAGGTGTCCTGTGGGGGCTGTCTTATCTCAGAGAGGTGCTGTGCCCCGTGCATCAATAATTTGACATGTCAATCAAAAGCTCTCCCGCTCTCCAGCTTCCCCACTCACAATCTGTCTTAATCTGCTCCACAGGGGTGGGATCTGAGGTTAAAGTGCTCACCGCTATTTCTACATAAACAAAGATTTGGACCTCAATCCCCGAGAGCCTCAGCTGGCCGTCAGCCTCCCCCTCTTCCCCTCTACCACAGGCCCCCGTCCTCCCCTCAGGCAGAGTGGTGACTGCCTGCTGGTTCTTTAATCGATTGCTAATGGGTTCAATTCCATCGTTGAGAAGCTGCTTGGAACCTGGCCTTGAGACTGAATGAAGTGGAAATACCATTTGCGGCTTTATGAGGCATTATACTGCAGCGAGAGACCTCTATTCGGCATGCTTCACAGCGCTGGGGAGAGTTTTGCACCACTGCTTGATGGTTTTTCTTATGCCGGCTCCTGCCGCTCTCGTCTCAGTGCTCTCCATTTACACTGTGCCCTTAAGCATTTACATCCATTCAATCTACAACAAAATAGCTTTGCTTTGCTGCATTTTTCACAAGTCATGATGTGTTGGGAAATTACCACAGTAAATCTTCTTGTACACAGGAGGGCACAACTGCTTCCCTCTATCTTTAAAATGTCAGATTATTAAGTTAGTTAATTTGTCGCTGTGGTGAAATTGGGGTGTTTCATAGGTAATTAAAGGTTTGAGCATGTAGCCACAGCCATGTGTGACCTTGGTGCTTCAGGCATCATTTTGTTTTTGTTTCCCACAACAGTGAACATGTAGCTCTTACATAAAGTTACTTTAACTGATTTAAAGGAATGCTAAATCTATGGTATGTATGTTTTTTAGTTCAGTACATACGAGGGATGTTCCCACCCCTGAAGCATATAATTTTAAATCAGGCAAGATGTAAATTGTACTTGTGTTTAGCCAAATAGTCTGAAGTTATTGGAACATCTGGAACACAGTACAAACTGGATATAATTTGTTATATAAAAGATCACAGGGACACTGGGTAAATTATGTAAAATTGGTTTGCACACAGTGAGTGAAATGTGGCCAACATTAGCAGTGTTAGCACTGCCATTCTCCAGTCCTCTCGGCATGTTATCATGCCTATACTGACTGGTAATATAAGAATACTTCACATAACTTTAGATTAATGTGCTCTTTCTTTCAGGCACTAATTGTCTGATATGCATTAGATGCTATCCGATTGTTTTATTGCATTCATTTTGTGTACATCAACTTTGTGGGGCATTTTGGCAACAATGATATTGCCTCTGATTGGAGCTGCAGCGGTGACGGTGGCAATATTAAGGTTCAAACTGATACTGTATGTATTGATATGTATGCAAATGTACGATTGATTGTATTGATGACAAGACACAATACACTGTTGCTGTGGAAACAACAAAAACAGTATTGCCAAAAAGTTAAACTTAATATGTCAATGGAAGCAGCCTCATTAAAGTCTTCATCACCATATCCATCCACCTCTGCTGTTTACTTTTTTTAAATTGAGAACTTTGCTCAGAAAAGGTTGCACTCCTGGATGACTCTGAAAACAAGTGGAAGAAAAGCTGCTAAAAGTGGATTTTGTGCTGGCAGTGATCCACATAATATTTTGCATGTAACTTTGCTCAAAGAGGAAGGCCACTTTTCAGAGCTTATCCCTCATGATGTGAAATTCACAAATGAAATGGATAAAAATGGGTTGCTGTCTCAATGAATATTGCACAAAGAAAATTAAATTATGTATATGCTGCCAACTTCAGTAGCAGTTTTGTCAGTTCTGGACAGCATTTCTTGATCAAATCAAAACAAATATCAACAGTGAAAGTATTTCTTCATTTATAGGATATTTTGCTACATTTCCAAAATGCATTAAATTGGTTCACCTTTTGTACTTTGCACCGAGGCAGCAGTGCCCATCTACCACAACATCTAATTGGTCCATAAATTCTGTGACTGCTGGAGCAATCGTCCAATCACCTGCTGGATATGCTTTTGAAAATTTCTACCCTCCCCAAACACTTTCTATGTGCTGTTCCTAGATTGACAAGTGAAAAATATTTTGTGCAGTATTTCTTGAACTGTCTATCTAGAATGCCATATTAGGAGATGCAGGGGATGGAACCTTTGCCCCCCCGGTTGAAACATGACAAACTCCACCACTGAGACTTAGTTTCTAATGAGCTCAAACCTCTATTTAAAACAAGAAGTAGTCAATGGCATTGGTTTGTGCAGCAGCACTTCTCCACACATCATCTTCCTCTATGGTATTAATTGAGAGCCTCCTGACAGCAAAATTTACATGCTGTGTGTTTAATGAAAAATGTAAGGGCTGGGTGAGTTTTGACACTACAGTTGAGTCGTTTTTATTGCAGAAACATGTTTCCATCTTCTGTTGATGCTGCAGAATGAAGGAGGTTGCGCCTGATACTCGGCTCTCCCTGGTTTACAGATCTGCCCAGATTTCTGCAGTGCTCTTATGAGCTCGCTCTGGCTGAAATGCAAAGCTAAGCAGCCAACACTGCTCTACATTTCACAGCCAGTCCCAGCAGACATGTGCTCTTTGAAGCATTTCTGGGCCAGGGATACAAGTCTTGTTTGTTCAGTACTTCTGGTTGGGAAAAAAACGAGGAAGAAAAAAATGCAAGCTATTTTTTTCTTTCACTACAGCAGAGAGTAACATTCTTTGACGTCTCAACAGAAAGCCTTGTATTACAGCACTTGCTGCCAGATGCCTTGATAGAATCACCCATGTCAAACAGGAAGAGAAATAAATGCTTCATTGAACTAGAGCTTAGCAGGGGGATGGTGGGATGGAGGAATGGTTAGAGAGGGAGAGAGAGGGCTGAGCAGGGTGCCGTGTGGGTGTCTGTGGGTGTCAGCTCACTAGACAAGGGTTATTCTCAAGCCTCAGTAAAAGCACTTTCTTAGATGTGCTGTGCATAATTAGTTTTCCTGGCCTGCATAGTCTCATCAATGGATATCTAATCTTCTGATGAATTGGGAAAAAAAAGAAAGCAGTAATCAAGGAAAGCAACAACTCTGGTAGGCGACCTCTTGCCAGCAGCTTTGGCGGGGTACAAAGCACATGTTTGTGTTTGTTCTTTCAGGCTCATCTTCCAGTGCCAAGTAGAGTATGACAGGATTTACATGCAGGTTCCTAATCTCTGTAAGCGAACCTGTTTCGGGATGTAATTCACATGGTATGTCTTTTGATTCGGATTAGTCTGGGCAATCCTCTTACCCGCGGCTCAGTATAACTTATCACTGACAAGGCCGTCTCGTGGAGCATTGCAAATCCTCATATCCACCCCTCCCAGACTTCCAACTCTTAATTCTAATCTGTCCAAATCTGATCTGAGACTTTAACTTCCAAATACCTCTTGAAAGCCAGAGCTCAAGCTGAAGTTCATGCAAGGGCTTTGGATTACATAAATTGAGGTTAGGGA
Source organism: Scarus forsteni (assembly GCA_036419115.1). NCBI lineage: Eukaryota > Metazoa > Chordata > Actinopteri > Labriformes > Labridae > Scarus > Scarus forsteni. The sequence continues at coordinate 5,017,183 of JAZDUH010000245.1, read as the reverse complement.
TTTCCAATATGGCCTTATGTTTGAGAATAGGGCAGGATTTGGATGGAGGCTGTGGCCAAGTAAAAAAAAAACTTACACATGTTGTCATGTTTTCACTTCAGCCCTTTAGAGTAGTCAGTCACGCCAGCATTACATCATCACATGACACTGACAGATGACAGCATAAAAGCAAAGTCAAAAGATGAGATTAACTCTGTTATTCTTCATCTGATGGTAATAAGCCTAAATGCTACAGGACTTATGATAATACATGTTATTTTATGCAATCATTTCAATGATCAAAGAAAACCAGCCTAATTTGCACATCTGATTTTGGTATAAATTATGTGTTTTACTGACATTATATGATCATGCTGTGGTAATCCTTTGCACATTAAAAAACAGTCTATTAAATACAAATCTCTTTGTACATGTATTCATTCACTAATGTGAAAACTGATAAATGTTTGAAAAATAAACTAGAGGATTATGGGATTTCTATTTTGTTTTATTCAGACTGCTTTTTTTCTGACTTATAACAATAGTAAGGAATTGCTAACCAGTTCTAGGGGAGAGTTAGTTGATGAATGAATATCATTTGACCTAAGGCTTATTAATTGTCTTATCAGTGCCTCCTACTTAACTGCTTTGAAAACAACAAATAAGGGACAGAAGCCGAGAGACAGAGACATCTAAAGTGCAGCTTAATTTAACACAAGAAGATGATAAAAGTGATTCCTTTGAAAAAATTCAATGTGTTTTTGGCTTTTCAGCACTGTGCTTTAATGTTTACTGTGGCAGCACATACATTACTGGATATATTCCTTTCTCTGGATCTGACATTTGGCCAAACAAACTTCTGGCTCAGAAAGTTTCTCTCATTAGGGAGGTGGTGTATCCTCAAATGACATCAGCAGGAGAGAATTTTTAAAAGCACAGTTTGAGCAAATATTTTTGAAAGGTAAAAAAAATATACCATATATAAGCATATTTATAATATGTTTCAATATTTCTTGCATACCCCTTGCTTTGGATACTGTTTTATTCATTCTTAAAAACCTGAACTGCTTTTGGTTGGATGGAAAAAGTTTTCAGCACACAGTTTACTCAACTTGATTTGCTTTGACGTGGAAATACTTAAAAATATTTCAATGCATGAGTCACATTTCTGATCCTGTAAGGTTCTTTATAATTCAATAAACAGGATTTAAAGTAGAGCAGGCATGCTCCACTTTTTCTGCCTCAGCCGGAAGGCCACAAACGGGCTCTTATTAAACGTTGTAAGATTATGCCTTAATCTCTCTGAACACATGTTGGGTGGAATAAAAGCAATTTTATTTCTGAAACAGTGCTCCACACAGCTCCCGCTCTCTATAATCTTATCCCAGCTTCTGCTGCAGAATGAAAAGTCTTGTGGCTTTGCCAATGTGTGAGTGTGTGTGTATGTGTGTGTGTGTTTCTCCTCGTTTTCTTTAGGAGGCTGAGAGATCAAGGTCCTAATTGAGAGTTAAACTACATTAATGTACCTGAGCTCAACTTGGACTGCACCCACAGCCCCAAAGACAAACTCGGTTCCCAGTCAGAGAGGATTTGGGGGCCGCGTTCTCTGCTCAGGGTGAGACAGTGGTGTGAAGATGACGATAAGCCAAAGCTCTAAATCCCAGACTCAGCTGTCTTATCTCGAGCTGCTGGGCCGTGTGGCATGCTTTAATAGAGGCGGCTCACTGTCTGAGCTTTAGCTACAATCGCATTAAGATTCCCCTTCACCTCAGCCCGGCTTGTTTGTTGTCAGTTTTTGATTGAATCTTGTGAATTAAGGTTTCATCCTCGTTAAAGTCCCCTCATGGTTTAATTCTTCCATCGGCTGCGTTCCTAGGAAGGAACAGTCTAATTTAATCTTTAATCTTATGAGAGAACGACAATAATATGACGACTAATAATGCACTAATGCTGGAAATGATCAAACTACTTCTGTAAAACTGAGAATTTGCCCTCCAACCTTTTTGACGCTTAATGTGAACAAAACCTTAAGCACAAAGAAACGACTTGAAATGAATCAAAGTGAGACTTTAAAGTAAACATAACTTCTTTTGGCATCCAGTGACAGAAAATTGCCGGTTTAGGCCCTTTGAAAACATTCTTGTGCAGTGAAAAGGAAACTTGAATCAGCCTTTCACTTGTATTTGTCTGCCTTTCATTGAAATGAAGAAATTCTTTTCATGAAATAAAAACACGTTTACAGACCAGGGTTTTTATAAAAGCTGCAAAGAATACATTTCTGTCAATAGTCAACCTTCTGCTATTAGTAAAAATGTTTGAATAATCAGTATTAATGTTGCCTGGAGAAGTATCACCACAATCATTCAGACATGGGGATTAATATTCAGCAGAGACTAAAATGACAACGACAGGTCTATGATTGGCCCATGGATCTGTCACCAGCCTTAGTTCTTACTTTAGTCCGCTTAACTCCGCCCACCTCCCTTCCTTCGCCCACACACCCAACCCAGCATAGTGCGAATGGCTGTTCATCATGAGACTGGGATCCACTTTCAAGATTTCATACTGGTAAACAGATTTTTTAATAAGGTATTCCTGATTGGCTTTTCTGATTCATGTTGGATGTATGTATTTGTATATGTGTGTATATGCGTATTTTATATATTTATATATGTAAATGCATATATGTGTACCCGTAAATTGAAGAGTTTGTCTTCAGCCTGCTCTATTGTAAAGTGTCTTGAGAAAACATTAGTTATGAATTGGAGCTATTCAAATAAAGATTGATTGAAATTGAGGGTAATAATATCTTAAAGGTGCTATGAGGAGAATCTCTTTCTGAAGACATAAAGACTCTGCTACCCATGAGCACGCGCGGTGACTGTCGTAATGCTGCGTTCCAGTAACCTCGGAATGGGGAGTGACATCATCTCCGACTTAACGGTGTTCCAGTTGAAGTCGGAAAAAAACATGCCGATCTACCAGGCTATTGTTAGCTGTTGTTAGCACGCCATGCCTTGTTCACAAATATCACATGAAGCTGAAAAAAAACAAAAACAAATATCACATGAAGAATGTGATTATCACTATGGCAGCATTTTTGTAAATATAAGTCTAACAATACTACGTATACAGCTGATCTAGAGCAACGCACCCCAGTCAGAAGTGCAAATAAATTGATTATTACAGGAGCTAAATAACTGTTCACACTGGGGGCATCCATCTTCGATTGTCAACTCGGGGGTGGGGAGGTTTCACCGAGTTCCCAGTAGGAAATTCTGACTTCAGGGGGCGTTCCAGTTGCAGTTTCCTACTCGGAACCCGGAAATTCCTACTTCTGACTACAACTGAAACGCACCAAAAGATGTGACCCAAGCCAAAGCGTGTGTTTGTTGTGATGCTAATAAATGCAGCTTGGATCTTCCTCAGAACTCTGCATTGCTTTACAACTTCTTTTTTCAACAACTTACAGGATGCAAAACGACGAGGTAATGTATCTCTTCCTAGTTACGTAGCGGTAGTTTTTGATGTGTGACAACAAGCAATTTTTGGAAAACTTATTATTGTAGTTTTGTAGCCGGCTGTCAGACCCGACCACTGAGCTAAGGAATAGCATTTATAGATAACCTATTTTGATGCTATAAAACTCATCTTAAAGTGTGTATTTCGATCAGGCATATATCTAAAAGTGAGACTTTTTTGTAATTACATAGAAACTCCTCATAGCATCTTTAAGAACATATGCTTTTTTTATCAAATAAAGTTTTGCTTACCTTTTGGGAAAATTCTTCCATACAATCACCCGTCTTCTGTCCATTTTTTACCTAAACAATTATTGTTTTATATGCATACAAAAAAGGGACAGACTTGCAATCTTCTCTCTTTTTACAGGCAGAATGATACAGAAAATACGAGAAATACAAGAGGAATGGATCAGCCATTTTAACACAACTCTATTTTCAAAGGTAAAAGTAAAGTAAAGTAAAAATGTTTTTTACATTTTTTTTGTATTGATTTACTGACTCAAAGGTAAGCAAACAGAGGAATATCTAAATCATGTCAATGTTTGGTTTTAATCAATTTAACTTACCATTTAACATCTTTAGAATGCTTCATTCTGATGAGTCCAAATCTAGAATATCTGACTGAGACGGAAAGCACTTGTTGGAGAGCAGAACAGTAATGAGTGTCTGCAGGCAACATTAAAACATGGCGGAGGCTCCTTACAAGTCAGGGCCGCATTTTTGCAAATGGAGTTTGGGATTTCATCAGACCTTCAAGCTGAAACCTATTCACTGCAATACCATCAAGGAGGGGTCTGATTGACCCCAAAGTTTTCTGGATTACCTAAAACATGCAGTCAGTGTCATTAAAGAGGACATATCATGCTTGTTTCTCCTTTTCACTATGCCAGACTAGGATGCCTGTAAAGCATTTCTGCCCTCAGTACAAGTCATTTAGTTCCTTCATTGCCCCACAATAGCGTTCTCAAAATCCTCATTTTAGGCCATTATCAAGCTCTCATTGAAACACGAGGATCTGAGGATGACCTAAAGTTACCTCGCAACGTCACAGCCCTTTGTGCTCTGATTGGTCAGTTCTATCGGGGGCTGAGCCAGCCTGTCCTTCTTCTTCTACTGTATTTTCCGGCAGGCTCAAAGCAGCAACCACGTATTGAGTCTCCCTACAGGCCAGAGCTGGTAATGAGTGAATGTGAGCTAGGGAACTATATACCCCTGCTGGTGGATGTGTTCCTCGATGACGGTTTTGTGGCTAACGGACATCACAGAGGAGGAAGTGTTTTATCAGATTACTCCAATAAAAAGAAAGGTACCTCATGATGTCACGACGTTTGAAATCTCGCGGACATCTCGCAATGACCTATTTTCAGAGGCATCAAATCTCGTTCTAGGATATCAGAAAAAATACAATATCTCATTTTTTGAAAATTAAGGGGGTGTAAGGTCTTGTTTTCAAATTTATTATATTATATGTAAGTATTAAATCATGGATCAGCATGATATGTCTCCTTTAAGAACTGTCCTCAGTGTACAGAGAAAATAAATGTTTGGGTTGTACAGATTTTGGAGGTCAAAGGCAAAAGTCCCTTTGCTTGTAAATATACCAAGTAATGGTTTAATGGAATTTCTTTAGATTTTGCACAAATTACACAAAACAGTGAAAGTCAAGCATGAACTATTTAGATATTGGTGGTTTTGGATGAAAGTTATTTTGTCTTTTGATCATCAATTGATCATCGGATCAGATCACTTAAAGGTACATTATGTTGGATGGGAAATTCATGGTAGGCCTTTGTTAGGGCTTTTGGATGATAATACTGTGTTAAGGCCAGCCAGCAGCCCCTCACCTCCACAGAGACAGACAGAGGCTGGCTGGATCGACCTTGTTTCAAACTGATAGCATACTCTGGCACTACCTCTAGCATTGTTGTGCTTTAGCTATTATCCTCCCTTTGTTTATCCCAGCCTCCACCCCCCCACACACACCTTCCCACCCGCACACAAACACATAAACGCTCACACATGCACGCAGCACACCCATACCCCCAGTGAGTCGCAGTCTGTTTACTCAGGTGCCTGCTCGCTCGCTCTCCGCAATGATGAACTCCGGTGCAGACTTTAACACTCGGCTGCCTCTCAGGCAAATGCCAAAACAAATCTTGTCATAATTAGCAGTAATCCTGCTCATTACCGTCTGCTTAATTATCCTATTAATAGCACTTCCTGGGAGAGCTTGTTTGCTGCGCAGGCAAATGTTTGTTCCTAAATTAGCAGACAAGAAGACAGCTCCATTGTTCAAACAGCAGCTTTGACAAAGCAGAACAGGCAGGATTAACAGCACACAGAACGGGCCACAAGCTCATCTCCGCTTGGCGCTGACAGGCAGGGAGGAGGCGAGCCGGGGCCAACAACAGCACTCTTATCCTGCAAGCTGCTGTGTAATCTACATAGTCAAGTACACACAATCAGCACCAGCAACTTGTCATATCAGAGCTACAGTGTAGTATAAAATAAATATGAGTGACAGGAATAAAGCTACAGGTGCATTAGGATAAACTGTTATATGGTAAATGACAGGGTTTTCAACACGGCAAATGTAGGGTTGTCACAAAAACAGATGTTAAACTTGTACAGGTCTACATATAATTGTCAACAAAGCACTTAGGACACAGTCAAAATGGAGCACTATCACAGGATCACAGCATTAGAGGTTAAAAGCTGTGAGGTTGGTCCACGTAGTGGAGTGTATGGGAAATGCTAATGTTAGCAACATTTAGCCCCAGGTCCTCTTTTCAGTTTGATGTGGATATTTCAGTGTTGAATGTGGAGACTTTCTGGTTTGGTAGAGTTATTTAAAGATGCTACGAGGAGTTTCTTAGTACCGTAATTACAAAAAAGTCTCACTTTTAGATATATGCCTGATTGAAATATACACTTTAAGATGAGTTTTATAGCATCAAAATAGGTTATCTATAAATGCTATTCTTAGCTTCGCGGTTTGGTCGGACAGGGCTGGACTGGCCTGGATACTCAACTTCGTGAACAAGATAATTAAAATTAGAGCAAATTACAATCATTCGGGCACGTCTTAGAGCACTGGGCTGTAAGTAGCAATATATAGCCAGCTACAAAACTACGATACTAAGTTTTCCAAAATTGCTTGTTGTCACACATCAAAAACTACCGCTACGTAACTAGAAAGAGATACATTACCTCGTCGCTTTGCATCCTGTAAGTTGCTGAAAAAAGAAGTTGTAAAGCAATACAGAGTTCTGAGGAAGGTCCGAGCTGCATTCATTAGCATCACAACAAATGCACGCTTTGGCTTGGGTCACGTCTTTAAGACAGTCGTTGCGCTTGCTCATGGGTAGCAGAGTCTTTATGTCGCCGGAAAAAGATTCTCCTCATAGCACCTTTAATGTGATTGACACAGTCGACATTGGATTTTGACGTTATTTGAAATGCCAATATTTAAAAACTTATTTTAGCCAATACAAGTATCAATATTGTTCCATGGAAATAACAGTTGTTTGTTTTAACACATCTTCATTGTATACAAAATGTATTTTATCAATTACAGTATAATCAAGCTTCATCTTCACTAGCCAACAAACACTAATGCACCAATCTGCTGGTAAAATGTCAGATCTATTTTTGTGCGGATTCACTCTTATTGATATGGATAAACTGAACTCATTAAATCTAAAATAAGGCTAAAATATCGAAAGTTAACATCATCAAAATGTCATACCTGCCGATACAGATATTTAGCTTTTGAAACGATGACTGTGCTGTTTAAAAATAAAGAATTAGATGGACTGACTTTTTAAATCTGGTGCTAACTGTATAGTTATTCAACTTTAATCATCTTGGCAGCAAACCATGTGCATCCTAGATGTCCAAAGAAAAAAATATATTACATGAAATATCTTCAGTCAACTTACTTGATGCTTTATGTCAGCAACGCTGTTCTCTGATGGGAAAAAGTCAAAATATACAACATAAGAGGGACCCTCTTGTAAACATGATTGACTCAGCTAAATTTAAAGGACTACTAAGGCCTGTTATTTATCTTGATGGACACTGTGGGGGCTGGATTTAAAACAAATTGGAACAATTTAATATTTTGGTATTTTTTTAACTTGTTTATTTCAATGTTGTTATTTTCTCCCAAATTTTGATAATTCTTTGCCTCTGAAAGTGAGATCAGTCCCTATAACCTACACTTGCCAGCCAGATGGTGCAACGGCTGTCATGTATCCATCACTGAGTTTGATACAGATATACTCGTGCTTCCAGTTAAATATTTCCTAATAATGGCTAACAGGTTGTTTGTTTGTTTGTTTATTTTTATTTTAAAAAAGACAATCATTTCTTGTAATTTCTAAGAAAAAAACTTCAAGTCTCAATGGTCTTGGAGGTTGGGTCGGTAGCTGTTGGAATTCATGAAAAAAAAAAACACCTCAGAACTTATAGCTATACTGTATACTTTTGACATTTTGCTAAATTTGATCTTTTCAGGGACAGGTGGGAAGCTGTGGAAACCTTGTTATGGCCCCCAGTTGAGGAATACTGCTATAGGCCTTTCACAGATGTGGTGTTCCAGGCATGCTAGAAGAAAAGTAAAGCATTGTGAGTGTGTTCAGTACAGTGAAAATTCCCTCCAATGCTGTTTTTTTTCAGTTTGCTCTCATCTAAGATACATTGAGCCAAGCAAAACTCTAACCTAACTTAGGTTCTGTTTTCATATAGGAAGAGCTGACAGCCTTCGCTGTTGCTAATGTATCAACTATTGGAAGGAAATTCATAAAAACCCACTTTCAAAACAATGAACTATCACTATACCTGATTAAGAGCAATGTTTTTTCTTGCCCAGTCTCCCCCCTCATATTCCACAGAGAAAATCTGGCTGTGAAGTTAGACATGTGTGAAAAACTAGCCCATGAGCTTTAGGGAAAGACTCCCCTTGAATTCTCTTTAACATTTCAAGAGAGAATGTGTTAAAAAAGGGTATTGCCTTATTTTTCGCAGGATCCATCCAGTCAAGTTCCTCCAGCTTGCAAGCCAGAGGCATTACTGCGGCACCCTGCAGACAACCGCCAGACTAACCTCATTACATTGCAGGTAACAAGACACTAATGTGGACTTACAAGGCTTTGGGACTTTCAAAGGGAGAGTTGTTGTCTGCAGTTCTGGTAAGGCGATAGGCTCATCATGGTAAAAATGAAGCTATTAGTGAATTGGATGTGTCTTATCCATCCAGCTCTCCCAAGTTTTCAAAGCGGACTCCAGAGGAAAGCTTTTAAAGTAAATACAAGCTCAGGGAAGAGCATAAGCAGCATAGCGCTGAGCATACTAACCTGAGTAGACCCAACACCTCACACCCCAGCAGCCCTATATATAATAAATGACCCCCTCTATTTTACCATCATGCACCACCCCCCCATACATACACAACGTGCCATAGCAGGAGTAAGCAGGGCCCACAGCACTGTCAGCCCATTGATGTACAACACTCTGCCCTTTGTTCCTGGTACACAAACACACTTTCCACATTAATATTTCACTGGAAATGTACTCCGTGCTTGTGATTTAAAGCCTTTTCTTGTTAACAATGCTGTTTTCTCTATTCTGTTGCTCTGAATTATGAAGGCAACTTGTCAAAAAGAAGACAGGCCCGTTATATTATAATACTACCGGAGATAAATGATTACTGGCAAGGCGCGTGTGACTTAATCCACTGTGCCTCACTGTGTTCTAGTTCAAACATTTTCCCTGCGGTCTCACTCGCAGCTATTAGTTAAGAGCATGAAGATGTGTTTAATGAGATGTGCGTACAGTGTGTGTTAGTGAGTGTTTGTTATGTGTGTGTGTTCACATTATGCACATATGCATTTTATACATTGCTTTACTGCTGATGCATTTTTGTCAGATCTGTTTGTCAGGAGTGTGAGAAAATGTGAAGCCGTGTGATGTCGCTTGTTTGTTCTTGTTGTCGGAGAAAAAGGCAAGGATCAATGGATTTTTCCTTGCAAGAGTGAAACATGACAGACATAACGAAAAGGCTTTCATGAGAAATGAATGAATAATTCATGGGCGCTCTCTGGCTGCGCTTTGTTGTGTCTCATACAGATGGGATTACAGAAGGCTAGATCTTGGAAACATATGAAAGATTAATTTGTGATCTGGGACACTGCTTGCTTACAAAAGGACTAAATAATGATTTTACTGAGAGTGGCAGGGATCTGGGGATGGGTGTGACGTGCACAGGGGGGCTGGACGCAGAGAGCCTCTGGTGAATGTGGCACACAGCATTTAGAGTAATGTGACCTGACAGATCTTCTGAAACTTTGAGTGAAAACTGAACTTCATCTCTGAAATGTTTCTCTTATCACACTGAATGATGTTGTGATGCATTTTGATAAGAACCTAAAGACAAGTTTGAGCGAGAGCAGCACTGGAATCTTTTTTTTTCAGTTCCTTTGAATGCACAATATACAGTTTTTTTTTTGCACTTAAATGAATAAGTCAAAATCATGACAAAAACTGTTATGTAACTCACTTTCAAAAGCTTTACTTACCCCAAACATTTCCAGCAGTTTTCAAATCCGCAACAGAATGTGTCTGGGTCATTGCTTTGCTAATGCTCTGAAAGATTTATGTTGGCTTTCTTTGGGGTCTGTCTTTGTTTTTGTTTGTTTTTATGCAACACCCAGGGCCCCCTGAGTTGGGGGATGACGCCATGGGATGTAAGATTCTGGAGACAATGAGAGACATAATAAGCTCTGCTTTGCACCTTCCTAACCCGAACAACCAAATATTGAGTGGGAGCTGGCTGAAGACGACTGCCACTGCATGAAAGTAGAAGCTGGTCACAGCATGAGCAAAAGGCAGTGGGTCAAACACAAACCCCCCACAGACAGAGTAGTTTTGCACCAATTTAGGGTGGCTTAGGTGACACTTCCACATCATCTGCATCACGTGGTGGGGATTTTGATTGCTGGAACACTGGTCATAAAGTTACATCATTCTCTTTTGCTTGTTTGTTTAGTAGCCAGTGGAGGGCAGCGTTACTTTACGAGGAACTGTTACTGCATCAAAATGCATCTTGTTTTACTGTAATTTTACAAAAATGGCACAAAGGCAACAGTACACCTAATTTTATGTATTTCCAGGTCATAGTGCAACTATAGGCTGGATGGCAAGAACAAAAACTGTAGCTACCACCCCAGCTGGTCATGGGTGACTATATTACACGGCATTTGACAGAGGCGATGAGGGATGAGATAACTGGACAAGGTGGCATCCACAGTATCTGAGCATGCAGACAGAAGTCAGAGTCTACATGTCCTTTTGATCTTGTAATGCCTTTGTGAGGACTGAACACTGAGGAGTGGCTAGTGATGCCAGTTGGACTCTTTTGTGGCCACTTAACATCATGGCAATTTTGGGTATTATTGCCAGGACCACGTGTCCAGTGCTGACAGGCTCAGGGGGGCAAGGAAGGGAAAGGAGCCCTAAACCTGGGTAGTGACCTGACCTGAACATGAAAGTCTGCCTTGTAAAGAACAGTGTGAAAGAAAACCAAACCGAGTTGAAAATTAAAGTTTTGTATTATAACCACCCGAACCCAACTGGGTCTGCTGAAATTTACGTGTGAAAGTGACCTTAAAGTGAAATCTATAAAATCCTCTGCTTATTGGGTGGAGACAGGGCAAACATACTGGATATCTTGAATTAAGGTGTTAATGTAAGTAGGGATGTCCCGATCCGATATTGATATCGGATATCGGTCAAAAAAACAAATATCAGATTATATCGGCCTGCATCCTAAATCTCTGATATCAGCACTCCGATACAAGCAGTCCATTCTAATATATTTATTTTTTATTTTATTCAGTTGAAGAATGTGCTTATGTTTAAGTTCAACACAGTGGTTATTTTGCAATTGGTGAAATATGTTTTTGTTTGATTTATTGAGGTCACTTTTCAGGGTCTTCTAATATTTTTTATTCATGTTGTTTTAATTGTAGTATATTCTTATGTTTAAGGTTAAAATTTATTTAACCTATTGGTTAATAACAAATGGGTCAGTTTTTCTCATACCTACTATTGCTGACTACTGTTCTCTGTTTGAGTTGTTGTATGATTCCTGCTGATATCGTATCGGATTAATATCGGTATCGGCCAGTACTCAAGGCTGCAATATCGGTATCGTATCGGAGGTGAAATAGTTGTATCGGGACACCCCTAAATGTAAGTATGTTCATTGAGTATCCTCATTTAGAATGCTCAGGCACAACATAACCCATGAGAGCTCTCTGATGGCAGACTATATATGTGTGTCTAAGGATAGTACTTTTGTATATTTTAACCACTAAGCAGCTTTAAATCGCTGACCTAATCTGTCAGGGATGTAGTGTTTTGGCTAAGGGCACTTGAGGACTAAAGCACTGTCCTCCAATTAGCAACCTTCTTCTCATTTTTTATAAACCACTAAACAAGCCTCTCCTGTCTTCATAGCAGCTGAATGAGGCTAATGTAACTCCTATCTTTCAAAAGAGCCCTCTGATAATTCATCAGGGAGCACGAGAAGCTGTTGTCTGGTCCCTCCCAGATGGCACCGACTCCATGGTGGCACTGCTTGTTGTTTCTGATGAGCTGTGCATATACAAAAGCAAAACATCTGGAGCCGCCATGTGGCCCCTCCATTTGGCCAACCCCATACCTCCCTGTGCCAGATGCACCCAAACAACTGTGAGCTAAACAGCATGAATGATTCATAGAGAAGTGAGAGGCACAGCTCACACCAGAGACCAGCCAGCCACTTTGATTGGAAATGTGAAAAAAAAGACCCATGAATATGCACGAGACATTAGGTATGCCAGGGAGGGGGCAATGATTTGTCAAATGGTCTGTATATGAGGTACATGTAGAAAGCTCCTGTGGTTTTTCTGATTATTTCATAAAAATTTCATGTCCAACTAACAGAATCTTTCATTTTCTTTATATATAATTTTAACGCGTGTGGACTTGTCACAATGGGTTTGTGCTGATGTGCTCCCTGTGTTAGAAATAGACTGATGCTTTGGAAGAGGGGGGACTCATAAGGTAACATAGCAGGCTTGGATTAGATTTAATTAGATTATTACTGTGAGAATCTTTGAATCTGATCAGTTTATGAATGCAGGAATCATATTAGATCTAATTAAATGGGAATTTAAATTGCAAATACAGTGTTAGGACTGAGCCAGACTGAGAGCAAAGTTAACATCAGATTTTATACACTGACATGTTAAAACACCAGGCGGTTTTGTGCCGATGCCTATACAAATGAGAATACAGTGATGGGCCATGAAGAAGGACATGTTTCTTTGTGAGGAAGTGTGCTTTGTAGTGGTCTTACATGGGAATTACATCAGGCTCAACAGCCTTGGCCTTTGACATAACATCCAAACATTAGTGGGGGGGACTTCCATAAAAAGTTCGATGATAAGCCCTCAATTAACATGACGCTCCATGATCTGTATTCTTGCCAAGCCCATGAAATCGAGTCTGTCTATCCTTAAGTTTAAATGTACATTTGTGCTGTTTTTGACAGGAATCCCTTTTTTTTTTTTAGATATGTATACAAGCAAGCATTGACCACAAGGCACAAGGACATTTAGCCTTCTTGGTCCAAAATGTTATCAGCTCATCACTGGAAGAGAAACTGTCCAAAAGTCAAACTGTTTTCTGGTTGTTGTGATACTGGTATGTCAAATCTTTGCACTTCATGAATTATGTGAATTTAAAGGTCATGACCATGGACTCTTACATTCATTCTTCTTTTGTTGATGTAATTTCTTGAAATTGCTCAAGTGGATTTTGACTAAACTCAGCATAAACATCCATGCTGTATCAAGGAAGGATGAGTTAAATTCTCTTCATGCATTTACCAAAGTTTTTAAAGTTATCACAAACAGTAATACGCGTATATTCTGAGCAGTCACTTCAGAGGAAAAACTTTTTTTCAGACTCCTGCTTTAAGTGAATTATGACGAACCTTCTCCACCAGCATGTTCTTTTGTCTGAAAAGGTCACAGAAAGGTTTTTTTCCCAGTCCTGATATGGCAAAAATGTTAGCATGTCATTTTAAAAAAAAAAATCTGACCTCAAGGAAAAATGCAAATAACTCAGATTTAAAGCTTTGAACCAAACCTTTTGCATCACCATGTTTTCCTGCATGAAACAGGCTAAAAAAGTCACTTTTTGGCATATTTTTTCTGGGTCTGAAATGGCAATAAAGTCATATGTAAAAAAAAATCTGACCTGTGTTAAAATGCTTCAAACTCATTTTTCAGGAGAAATATGACCAATCTATCTGCACCAGCTTGTTCTTCTGCCTAAAAATGTCCCAAAAAGTCACTTTTTAGCACTTTTTTCCAGACACTGGAATGGATTAAAGAAGGCATATGTTAAAATGAGGGATTTTTTTTTCTCGAAATAATAGATTTAGGGACAAAGGCTTATAAGTCTGTTTTTAAGCCAAATATATATACTGTCTTCCCCAGCACTGCATGTTTTTTGGCCTGTTTAAACCAACACTATGTAGCTTTTCAAACATAATATAATCCTTCGATATTCATTGTGATGGTCCACCACTTTACAATGAGTTCAATGAAACCTCTGTCGTGGTCTGGAGTGGTCTGTATCCCTTTAACTGGCGCTATGTAACTTCGAGGTGGATGGTGGGAACCCTGCCACACTAAAAAACTACACATTTGGACTGCTTTACGGCATACGTCACTTCCCCCGATTCCTAATTCGTTTAAAACACGGAAGTCTCGGCAAAAGCCAATCGTTAACGCGGAGCTGTAACCATGGCGGAGGCAACAACGTTAGGAAGAGAAAAGTTTTGTCGGAGGATACAAAACAAAGAAACCGAGAGAAAAACAAGCTGAATGCTCGGACAGGAATAATCATCGGTTCGGCGTTCACTTGCTGCGTGAAATAAAAGACGAGGAGGGATGTCCTACTACTATCAGGTATGTTGGGCGACTAATTTATGACGAAGTTCCTCAAAAAGCTTGACAGGAAAAAGTACAGCACAACAAATCCAGAACGTACCAGTATGTTATTTTAGTTTAGACCTATTTCAAGTGTGTGATATGGCCAGCTCGTCGTTGTCTTTACTTTTATTTACTTTATCGCTTCAACAGGACGGGGGCGACTTCACGGTAATAAAACCAAGTTTAACTCAGCGATTTTTAACATCGTCATTTAGTCAAAAATAAATACATTACCTCATCGCTATCCATCCTGCAAACAGCCGCTGAAGACAGAAGAATACTTTTAGCAAAGTCCTGGCTTCAGTGATTCGCCTACAAAACAAACGCACACGACCAGCAGATCCGTATCCTTACCACAGTATGCGCACGCTAGAGCTCATGGGTAGTGGAGTTCCCTATCCGGTCAAGCGGAGATCTTCCTCAGTTCTGCTTTAACACCCAAAAAGTATTGTTCGAGCCTAACTTTTTTCTCAGAGCCCAAAGTGGCTAAAACTCACATGCTAGCAAGTGGATTTTTTTCAAATCCATGCTTGAGGGAAAAAGGCTCATTGAGTCAGTTTTTAAGCAAAATATCCTCAAATTGTCCAGGCCCATTGAATACCCACAAAGTCGTGTTCGGGCATGATGTTTTTTCAGTGTCTGAGATGGCCAAAAATTCATATGTTAGCATTTTGGACTTTTCAAAGTCTTACCAGAGGGAAAAGGGCTTAAAAGTCCATTCTAAAGCCAAATGTGACCAAACTGTGCACTAGCATGTTTGTTAGCTTGTTTTACGATGGTGCCAGGACGATTGCAGGGCAGGTGGCAACAGGATCTGGTTGGCTCTGTGCTCATGTGAGTGTAAGCCCCTCATCTAATGATGTGAAACACCTGTGAAAGAGGGGACTGAATGAACATGTAGGTCCTTCTGTCTGAATTTTTATAAAAGGTCAGTGTGATGTGAAGAGGAGGGGATAATGATATGTGTCAGTTATAAGGAGGTCAGTGTCTATAAAGAGACCAGTAAACACGACGGATGTGTCTCTGCAGTTCTTTGGAGGAATGTGTCATCAGAGCTCTGACAGCATGTAACACTCAGCACCGCTGTCATTCAGCGTCTAATGAGATGAGCTCTCACTGCTAATTAACCCATCCATAACTCCCAGAGCTCCATTCATCAGCACTAAAGCTAAGTGAAACACACTCAGATAAAGACGGAAAATGCTTCAGACCTTCTTAATGTCTCTGCACAGACTCTGACTGTATTTCGCATTAGTCATTTGGAGATTTGATTATTTGCGACACCAGCACTGATAATAATGGATGAGTCGTTACTTTTTGAATGTCATTCACCAGTTGAGTGCAGTCTGATAACAATATCAGTTTTATCATTTATGTTTTTTACTGAGTTTATTAGGAAGGATTTGTAGTAAAATAAAGACAATTTCTAAGGCTTCATTTGTAGCGTAGATGTAAACTGGCATTACAGAGTGCTAATGATTTCTTTTAGATAATGCAGAAAAAGACATTCTTTGTAATACTGATGTCAGACAGTTAGTGATTTAAGTTTGACAGTTAGCTTGTTGAGCCAGATTTAAGGATGAATAGATCCCAATAGCGTGTTCTTACTAGAAAAGCACTCGGAGAGCGCAGACCTCCTCCAGCGCCACAGTCCTCAGCCATATTGTAATTTTGACCATAAATATTAGTCCTACCTTTATTTCATCGGAATATTTAGATTCCTTGACCATGAAAACATACCATTAGCAATTGGATTCATAATGATATCTATTTTAGTTCAGTAGTTATTAACAGAAATCACATTTTTCGCTGAAAAAGACGCTGATCCAGATCAAAATTGAATCACCTCTTCCTTTTCCCATGCTGAACATGTCTTGAAAATGTCATCAAAATCCATCCATAACTTTTTGAGTTATTTTGTTCACAGACGGATGGGCAGGCAGACAGACAAACAAACTCTCCCGAAAACATAACCTCCTTGGCGGAGGTAAATATTGATTTCTGGTGTTGCTGCAATTTCCGTCTTCATATTTTACTACATTTGTGATTGAGACTTAAACGAATGGCACTTAAGTTCAAAGTACAGTCCCTTTTGAGGGGTTATGATACAAAACTTAAAATGCAATTTAAAAAGATTTTACCCAGCAAAAAATACAAATAAAATCTCTCAAAAATGACTTCATGCTCATAAAAGTAATACTCAATGAAAATAGTAGCATTAATGACAATGACTGCAGTGATAGTAGTGGTAATAGTTACACTAAAGTTATTGATAAAAGGCAAATTCTTAATATAAGTGTCAAGAAAACAGGGCTTGAATGTATTTAGATCCAAGACTCTATAAAATCAGACAAACTGTCTTTACATGCAAGAGGGATCAGGCTACAGTCTTCTGAAAGTACTTTAAAGTTTTTGTAAAGTCCTGTAGTGTGTGCGAGTCACAAATGGGGAGCAAACTTGGTGCAGCATGGATGTGGGTGTGTGGCAGTGATCAAAAGTATAAACCTTTTATATACAGGATAGTTTTGCGCTAATTAAAGGATAAGTTCGGTTTCTACAGCTTTCACATTGTTTATAGAATGAAGTAGAACAATATACTCACCCAGAAGGCTTTCCTGATCCAAACAGTGCTTCAGGAGATATTTAGATCCAAAATCGAGCGGCGGACATCCGTATAATGGTAGCAAACGGGGCATGGGCTCCTAAAACTGCATTAATCGTCCAAAAACTCATTAGTTTCACCAATATTTCATCATGGTCCGCTCGTGCTACTCCTCCAAGACAGTCTGGGGTCGCTCCACCCATGTTTTTGTGACTGTGCTGACCTCTGAACTGAAGACTGCTCTCTGGCCAGCTATTCCTCTCTTTGCCTCGGCGTCCTCCTTTCGATGAGCTCCTCATCTGTATACTCTGGCTCGAAACTGTAAGGACACCCATCATATTCAAAGTTCTCCTCCACAACATCTTCATCCGATAGATATTCGTCCATTTTGCACAAAACTGGAAGAAGAAAGTTGTTGAGTAGCCGGCGGTCGCCCCTGAAACAATGAGCCGTACTGTGAATGAGCGGCAGCCGGAAATGTAGTTTTCTGTTCAGAGGTCAGCACAGTCACAAAAACATGGGTGAAGCGACACGGACTGTCTTGGAGGAGTAGCGCGAGCGGACCATGATGAAATTATGGTGAAACTAAAGAGTTTTTGGACGATTAATGCAGTTTTAGGAGCGGCGCTATACATGCCCTGTGTGCTACCATTATACGGATGTCCGCTGCTTGATTTTGGATCTAAATATCTCCTGAAGCACTGTTTGGATCAGGAAAGCCTTCTGGATGAATATATTGTTCTTCTTCATTCTATAAACAATGTGAAAGCTGTAAAAACCAAACTTATCCTTTAAGGGAAGGTTGGATGGCTCTACCACTTTATTTGCATCACCAGTTGACATCCCCTTGACAGGATGAGAGCAACATTCAGACAGAGAAGAAGATCAATATACATAAAGCTTCCAGAAATGATGGAAGTTTACTGTCAGGGCTTAAAATTTAATAGCACAACATGCTTTGTAAATTGGACCTTCAGGATAGAGCAGGTATTTTAGCGAAGAAGTGTCATTCATGCAATGTGCTGCTGTAATCTACATGTATTCATGTATAATACTTTTCATTATTTAGGCAAAAACTTACTGATCCAATTAAAGAAGTATTCACAGGACACATTTACTCTCCAGGCCATGATTTGGACACACTTGTCTTACTATAACAACTTTTTTCACCGTTGTTTTTTTTTTTCACTGAGATGCTGATCAATAAACATGCTGCAGAGTCATCCTGAACAATAAACCATATCAAAGTCGAACAGTCCCCACAGTGATGGATGTTCAGAAAGCTAAAGTCTGTTTGAGGAAACAACTGCTGTGCTGTCTTTCCAAACACAAAGTACAGAAATCTCCTGAGCGGTTTGATCAAACGGCGCCCTGTAAATCAAAGCAGAGCGATTATCTGTGAACTTCCACCTGACGTGCTTTCACTCAGCCCCTGTGACAGGCCTGTTTGTCTCAGAAACAATGCATTATTTAATTGGATATTATTCCCAGGTAATTCAAATGCAGACCCAGTCATAAGAGACCTTGAAGATTTATGTTTGCTTAATCCTTTGAATTTGTGTATGCTGTGTGATTCAGCAATGCACTGGAGCAAAACCCCAATCATTTGAAAAGAAAGAAAAATGCTCTCTTTAATATTCATAATCCTTTTTGAACTGTAAACTCCATCTGTAGTTAAAAGTGATGACTCGTTCAAAGCGTAATCTTAATCCTTTTTTTACGCAGCTTAGTTCTGAAACCAAAGGGAACTGAGGGGGAAATTGAAAGCTGCCATCAATGCAATAAAGCAGAATCAAATACCAGCAGAAGGGCACAATCTAATTCTCAGACAAGGGCACCAATGCTGTTCATCTATGAAGAAGAAAAATATTTAAATAAAACAAGACAGGGGAAATAAAATCCAGGATCTCTGCAATAACAAAACTTGATAATTAAGACCTGAGAATTATGTAATAATTCCCGACATGCAGGCAGAGAATTCATAAAAGTTTACAGCAGAAGGTCATAATACTTTCACTTTATCCTTAATTTATTTCTCTACAGTTGAGTTCAGTGTTTCAAACGGCACTTTTGTGTTTCGGTAAAGGCCAGCTGTGCTGTTAAGTTTGGCTAAATAGACGCAGTGCAGCACTTAGGCTGGTATCGTGCTCAGTTAATGTGTATGCCAGCTAAAATAGGAGTACACTAGGGCTAGCCACTGTGGACCAAAAATCATATTTCAATATATCTTAGCTTAATGATGATGATGGAGAATAAATAACTTGCTATTTTTTGTAAAGAAAAAATGAAAAACAATGTCAGACGTCAGTCAAAACCGCATAGGCCCCAAGGAAACAGCCAGCTGCACAATGTCAACATGCACATGTACCTTTTACATAGAGACAGACTACTGATTTTAAAATGATGATAGTAAAGACTATATATATTACTATACTATTACTAATTACAATGGTAATAATGATGAAAAAAATGTTCCTAAACTTTTCTGATGTTTTCTGGACATGAGCATATAATTCCAAATCGTTTTCAAGTAGTGCATCTACTGAGATCTAGGCCTTGCAATAATTTTTTTTAGCATTAATTTAAACTGCTTGTCTGTAATAATGTCTTACGTTACACCTTTTTGTAAATATACTAATATATATTCAAAAACTAGGGTTTTATCAACCATTCAAAATGCTTCTATATGTACACTAAGGGTGTAAGGGAATATCGATCCACCAATATACTGCTTGCACTTTATACAAGTTTAAAATGTTTATGTGTTGTAGTTCAGGCTACATTGCTGCTTGACAACAGAAATTCAGCCTTTTCCCACTTTGCCTCTCTGTCACGTTTATTGCTGTTAATTCTTTTACAAGGACAGACAAAGTTAAGCCATGTTGAAGGGACCCAGCTTTGCAAAAATAACACTGATTTGAAGTTTTTTTTATGGTGCATAAATATTGCAGGGTGCTAACACTTTTAAAAATAACAAAGAAGTATTTCCCCGTTTATAGCGTTGTGTTATGTCCTTTTTTATATCGTATCGTCACTGATGTATCACAATCCTGTTTTTGCCTAGTTCTTGCTAATACTGTGTATATCTCTCATGTGCATTAAGATAGGTGACAACAGCAGGATAGGTTGACTGCTCTTTTTGAGATTTTTGAACCCTTTGATGTTTTACATCTCTGCATAATACAGGGCTTTCATATGATACAACAAATTGTGACCTTTCCTTCTCCTCTTGTGAACAGCACCATGACCACAAGCTGCCTGACACAAAGAGTCCAATTAAAACATAAAAGCAGAATTGGCAGCATTTTCAAAAGTTTGCACTCTAGATCCACCAAAACACATGAATATGATTGTGCCATGTAAAAAGGGCCTCAGAGGGAAACCTTATGAGCTGTGTCTGACCACACCTCTTACAAGAAGTGGATGTGGCATCACCCTCCAACTTTGTGCTCTAATGTTTACTATGGCTGCACAGAACACTTAGATATGTTGGTTCCACTGGAGCTGCCTATGGGCTCAACAAACATCTGAATCAGAAAGTTTCTGACAACATTATCAGAAGAGAAAATTGTCAGATGTACTGTTTTTTCTTCTGTTGAGGAAGTTTGAAGGCAGGAAATTAACAATTTTTTGTATAGGTAACGTAAAGAAACATTTTTTTGTCTAAGCTTTTGGTATGCAAAGAAAAAAATATATACACTTTTAGAATTTTTAACATTTGCACGTTTTCAGCCCCGACTACAAACAGAAAATTATTACTCAAAAATTCCAGTCATTTAAAGGAGACGTATCATGCTGATGCATGATTTAATACTTACATATAATATAATAAATTTGAAAACAAGACCTTACACCCCCTTAATTTTCAAAAAATGAGATATTGTATTTTTTCTGATATCCTAGAACGAGATTTGATGCCTCTGAAAATAGGTCATTGCGAGATGTCCGGGAGATTTAAATCGTCGTGACGACACGAGGTACCTTTCTTTTTATTGGAGTAATCTGATAAAACACTTCCTCCTCTGTGATGTCCGTTAGCCACAAAACCGTCACAGAGGAACACATTTGTCCAGCAGCAGTATATAGATCCCTAGCTCACACTCACTCATTACCTGCTCTGGCCTGTAGGGGGACTCAATACGCGGTCGCTGCTTTTAGCCTGCCGGAAAATACAGTAGAAAAAGAAGGACAGGCTGGCTCTACCCCCGATGGAACTGACCAATCAGAGCACAAAGGGCTGAGACGTTGCAAGGTAACTGTAGGTCATCCTGAGATCCTCGTGTTTTAACGAGAGCTTCATAGTGACCTAAAACGAGGATTTTGAGAACGCTATTGTGGGGCAATGAAGGAACTAAATGACTTGTACTGAGGGCAGAAATGCTTTACAGGCATCCTAGTCTGACATAGTGAAAAGGAGAAACAAGCATGATATGTCTCCTTTAATTGTTTTATAGCTTATAACTATAACTTCAACAATGCAGCCATTTAAAAAAAATAAAATCACTAAAGCAATCAAATGACAAATCATCTTTTTCTGTGGTATATCTGTACATTTTAGTCACTCATCAGCTGATGGAAATGAAGTGATATGAAGAAAAGCAACTGAATTCTTTTACATATCAAACATTAAACAAGAATGCACAATAACAGCATGACTACATATGGGTTCACAATCTTGGACATACTGTAAATCTTGAATTACTTAAACTGTCTTTAGGTTTTCTTTAACTGTAACTCAGATACAGGCCTGTGTGGAATATAAACCTCATATCTCGAATCTGTTCAGGGGCGAATGACTGGCTGGGTCGATGACCAGTAAGCACATGAATGGATCAATAACTTCACTCTGAGGGAACGGTCTTCACTTATAATGACAATGTATTGACTTTTTAATAACTGCTCATGTTTCAGCAGTGCTAATCATTTTGCTTCCCCTCTGAAAATGGATCTTTAACTGCACGTGTATACGTGTGTGTCGGGTTTAATGGGTGAATGGTTTCCTGTGTGCTCTTGTTTATGTATGAAAGGTCATGCATGCATAAAAGCCTGCATAAAACATTTGTGTTGCATCTGTGTGGGGCTGAATGGATAAGCATGTGTGTAAGCATGTGTCTGGTTCCCATTTAAGGAATTAAATCAAACATGAGATGACTAATTGCCTCGTCTTGCTGTCAAATATCCCAGCAGCTGTTGATACTAAAACAGCTTCTTAAGGACAGACAAGAAATTCCTCTGGTAAAGGTGATCCACTAGATGGGTCACTTTGACTTTCAAGGTATTCTAACCCTTTAACAAGCTGCCTGGCTGTTTGCTGCTCCTGAGCTGCAGGTTTTTCAGGTACATTGGTCAACATGAGCCATACTGCTCTAACAGACTGCCCTCTATAAATAAATGATGCTATGTGTGCGCAATGGTCAGCGACAGAAATAGGCACAACACAAGGTACTGCCTACATCTCTGCTCTATTTCCGCAGCTGTAAGGGGCTCTTTAAAAATAACATTTTGTCAAGTACATATAATTATACAGTTTTTTGGAAAAGGTCACAGGGCAGCTAAATATTACAGGATGCTTATGGACTGTGGGGGAAGTAAAAGTATCCCAGCTTTCTGAATATTCTGGGAAAGAGATTTGGGGGGATCACATATGACAGACATGATTGGGTCAAAACTATGAGTAATCTATGCTTAATGTCAAGGGATCTAAGAGTGAGGTTGATGAAGTTTAAAATTGTGCATCATTGTAAATGGACTCCAAGTAGGCTCTTTAGACTTGGCCTGAAAGACTAATGTGCAGATGAAGGGTCAGTCATGCATGCACTTTGGTCTGGTCCTATGGTTAATCAATAATGGATAAAGATTCATTGTTTTATTGCTAATGCTGTTAAAGAACAATTTGTTGTCTGTCCTAAGTCATATACTTTGGTTGACTGCAAATTTTTATCTGCCTTTTCAAAACTGATAACCTAATGGATACAAACTGCAGTCATGACTGGATGACATAAAAAAAGAAACTGGAAAAAAACAGGAGAATCTGGAGAAAAACTTTTGTCGTGCTGGATGACTGAACTGAGCACAATAGCTGCATATGAGAGAATGTCATAAAGGATGTAGGACGGAATGGGAATCTGTTTTGTGATATATTAAAAGGTCTGGTTGATATTTAAACGGAAAAGAAACATTCTTTACACTTTTGGGAAACATACTCAGTCTGTTATCTATGCACAATGAAGATATGCTGACTCATGTTATAGTCGGGGATATAGGGTAGGGGATCAGGGTTAGTTTGTGTTTTGTAAAAAATAAATCAATAAAAATCATTTAAAAAGAACATTTTTCTAACTGTCAGTACTACTATCTTTTGCGATATTTACTTCTACTGCTACTACTACTTTAAATATTGATAATAATGCGATCCGGATGACAGAGTACAACAATCTGACTGCAGGACAGGGGAGGACATGGGGGTTAAATACATGAGGTGATTGGGTTGATGAGACACAGCTGGGGAAGAACGTTCAGGGATCAGGTG
Organism: Scarus forsteni; assembly: GCA_036419115.1. NCBI lineage: Eukaryota > Metazoa > Chordata > Actinopteri > Labriformes > Labridae > Scarus > Scarus forsteni. Next base: position 4,993,501 of record JAZDUH010000245.1, on the reverse strand, counting down.
TGATAAAGCCAGACAGGAAGTAAAACCTACAGACACAAGGAGACAGGTAAAATTTCAAAGTAAAACAGGAAACAAAATACAAAACATCAAACACAAGGACAAAAAGGGTGACTTAACTAAATTAGAAGCATGATCATGACATAAGTTGACATACGAGTTGGGTTTTTAACCCTTTAACTCCCAGCTCAACTGTTTGGCAGAGGTCAATAAATTCAGGAATATCTAATATGTTACAAAAAAAGAAGTCTTTTTTTAAGGGTACAGAAAAGACTACAAACAAACCAAAATAACTTATATTCTCTTTCTGTAGGATTTAAAGGTTCAAAAAGCTTAACATTTTTATTAGAATTACCTTTATTATTTTAAATACTAAACAACTTACTGACTTGATGATTTATTTTTAAAAAAATTAAAAATCAAACACAGTTTCATCTATGTAAAGTTTTTTTTATTGCTACTTAATTTACAAACATTTTTTCAGATGGATTTTGTCTCAAATATTTGTACATATTATATCATCACATTATCAAATATTAACTGTTAAAACTTTAAATCACACACTAAGAAATATCTGATGTTTGGCTTGTTTGTAGTTTTCTCTGTTCCCTGAAATGTTGACAGAATCATATCAATGATTTGATCTGTTCTGTTTGTTTTCAACATTAAATATCCCTGAATTTATTGATGACCTCTGCCAAATGGTTGGGCTGGTAGTTAAAGGGTTTAGGGTTTCTTTTACATGTCTAAGGGTGCTATGTTGCAAATAGCTGCAAGTTAAAGGCTTAAGAGAGTGATTTGCTTAAACATTTAGAGAAGCAGTTTTTTTTAGTTCCAGTCACTTTGTTGTTACCTCCGCCAAGGAGGTTATGTTTTCGGGAGAGTTTGTTTATCTGTCTGTTTGTCCGTCCGTCCGTCCGTCTGTCTGTGAACAAAATAACTCAAAAAGTTATAATGGATTTTGATGAAATTTTCAGGGAATGTTCAACATGGGAAAAGGAATAACTGATTTGATTATGGTGTTGATTTTTGTGAACAACTACTGAACTGAAATAGATATCATTATGAATCAAATTGCTAATGGTATGTTTTCATGGTCAAGGAATCTAAATATTTGCATGAAATAAAGGTAGGACTAAGAATTATGGTGAAAATCACAATATGGGTGAGGACTGTGGCGCTGGCGGAGTGCTTTTCTAGTTTCTACATGCACGTTTAAACTGTGCTGTGATAACTTGGCTTACTGGTAGGTATACAGGTAAGAATTAATAGGTCCACAACCAGGTAGGTGTTCAAGAAATCTAAAGTTGCTTTCACATACAAATTTGTCGGTCTCCATTTGGTTCTGGGGTGAAGTTGCTGTACTGTAGTAGATTTTGTTTGGTTTGGTTATGTTTCACAATACCATTTTTTGAACAAACGAGACACTGTCAAATGTTGTATGAAGCAGCCACCTGCCACTGGCTTGGGCTGCAGCTCAATCTTCTTTCCTGCCATCCGCCTTTCATTGTAATTGGGCCTGAGACAACTTGGAATTGAAGAATACCATTGTGTAGCTTGAGGCAGAGCCAATATTCTGAGTAATAAGGTCAAGAAAAGCTGGATATAGGCCATGTCAGAAGATGGTATATGTTGTTCAGAGCAATGCAACCAAATTCAGCACAAACTTGTAAATGTTAGCCTGATAGCAAGACTGAATGCTGGCGATGCTAACAATGCTAACACTAGCCACATTCTGCTTGATATTGCCAGTCAGTGCTATGTGCTTCTATTGTTGTATAGTCCGGCCACAACACACTGCTTTTTGGTTAGCTTCCTTTCTTTGGTCCTTCTATGGCTCAGAAGGCTTTCACACTCTTGAAAAACCAAACTCTAGTTTGTCTGGTTTGCACTGGACAGAGAGAAATTCAAACCAACACAAATCAATTGAACTTTCCAGAAAGCAAATTAGAGTTTGTTTGGTTGGAAAATACATGTTAGGTGTGAAAGCAAACTTAGGTCAGTCTCGGTCAGATCAACCTGGGCAATTGCTTAAGTCATTCTTCTATATTTAATCTTTTCTAACTTAATGTACACACACATTGAATGAAAAGTCTACAGAAAGTTGTCTTGGATATTCAATTTTTATTAATATCAGGTTTTGATTGTGTGGCTTCATCACTGTGTTTGGACTATTTAAATGTCCTAGTCATACTTTCAGGAATAAATTAGCTTTTTATTGAAAACTAAGATTTGGTTAAAAGGAGCTTAATCTCAAACCATGAAGAAATATTTTCCCTCTTTTTGAGAATAAGGAATTAATCACCTAAATCTTCACAATGTCATCTTCATCCTTTTGGTAAAGAGCATGTGTCCTGAGGGAATCGTGGACTGTTAGCATGAAGATTCAACATGATTTTGTTAATGTGCATCTGAGCTGTTGCTCATTCAGGAAACAGGTCATATGCTGTGTTATAGGTTAAGATACAATGATAGCTCTGCATATGTTGTGTGACAAAAAGATAGTTTGATCTATGGTTAAATAGACTGCTAATTTCACTTGCAAATCCAATGTGCATTTAGCTGTTTTCATTCTTCTAATGCAAAAATCCCTCTTTCTGTGTATGCATACAGCACTATACCACTCTCCATTTTCTCTCAGCTGAATGAGATGTGAGTGACAGATGTATTTGTACATGTAGGTGAAAAGCAAATATAACCCAGAGAGCAGATTTCCTTCCTACTTGTGTCTGCCTCATTGCTGTATTCAGAGAGAGAAGAGGAGCGAGAGGCCGTGTGTTAAGTGTCTTATTAGCGGGAAATGACTGCAGTGTCAGGCGAGCCGAGCTGTCACAGTGCACCTATCATTAGAATAAGCATGAGAAGCTCTTGTCGTGGATGGAATCACATTTTAATCCCCACCACATTATTACTGTGGTGAGGAAGGTCAGCACTCAGGCACATTTAAGCACGAATAAAGCCCCTTGAGAGCTTATGATAATGTCTTCCCTCAATGGGAAATATTGGTCATATTTTAGTTTCAAGCTTTTTGTTGAATACGGCGCAGCTAATGAAGAGCCTAATGTAATGCAGCTGTGCAGGCCGCCATGGTAACCATGAATAATTCAGCCTACTTGTTCTTTGGTTTCCTGGTCTCAGGAGGGTTCTGCCTATATTGTCCATTATGACAGGCCATTATCCAGCCTTCAGCTTGCTAGCTCTCAGATGGTGCGCAGAGCCCATTTGTTACCCCTCTTGCCCCTGGTAACCTTCAACCAGCTGGAGAGAATGATTGAGACTATACTGTTATATAAACATGAGAGCAAGCGGTGCAAGAGGCAAGAAAACGAAGAGACCCCTCCACACCAGGGAATTCAAGGAGGCCCTTCCATTTCATTACAAGTGCATATTACATCTGCCTGCAGAGCCATCACTTTCTTTTTGAATACAAATGGTAACAACACACACCTCTGTGATACATTAATGTGCGTTGTGCATGGTCTGTTTTGGGCATTGGGGAAAGATGTTTTTTAGAAGGTCTATTTAACTCCAAGTAGCAATACCACAATGTGAAATTGTCCAATTCAAGTGAGATTCTGGCATTGAAATAAGCAAGAAACTGCAGAAAATGTACTTGAAGAAACAAAATTATAGGGCCATGGCTAACCAAAGAAAGACTTAATAGACTGAAATTATACATACTCATCAACCCATCGATTGGTTGCTGGAAACACCCCTTCACCAAGGCGTGAGTTATCTTACACACAAACAGATAACAAGCAGGCATTAGCTGGCAAAACAACACTTTTTGGTGAAGGTGTAAAAAACATAATTTATTTTTTATTTATTTAGCCTTTATTTAACTAGGTTACTCCTATTGAGAACAGCGGATCTCTTTTCCAAGGGAGACTTGACCAAGAATGACAACATGATATCTCTTTATAAACTGAACCAGTGACTGTGTTGTCAGTGTAACCTGGCTGGTGGTCTGAATCTTTGGTTCCCAAAGTGTGTGGGGGACCAAAGGATGGAAGAAACTTGTTTTAAAAATTTGTCAAAATAGTTCATTCTCATCAGTAATTCAAAGGTTGCATGCATAATATTAGTTTAAAAGTTCCTGGTATTGTTATTTTAAGGTTTACAGCTTTAAAAGTTTGGGTCCACATTGGTCCTCCTCAAGTCACAGTTCGCAAGGTGGAGCCTTTTATACAAAATACACCCAACTATTGCAATTTTTATAAAGGTTAAAGACAATAAGCAAAAAGAAGAGCTGGGTGGTGCATCACGTGACAGTATTAAAAGATTGATGGCCAAATTGGCATGCAGGAATAAAAGATGTCAACATAATTTTGACTTTTTGTCAAATAAATTCTGATTTATAAAACTAAACGAGTTATTATGAAATGCATTGAGTGATTTTATTTGTAATCAGTGTTGTTTTATTGTTAAATATCATTCAAAATAAAATACATGGGGTCTTTTTCATCCTACAAAGTAAGGATTCATTTTTTTCTTTCCCTAAGATAGCTACATGCTGAAATTTCTTGACCATTTTGTTTGGAGCAGAACTCTCCAACTAACTCAAAGAAGGGTGTCTATACTGCAGAGTTAAAGATGCTGATGAGTATTGGCCCTTATAAGTGTCAAATTATGATAAATAAGTAGAACTTCTCATATTTTTAATAACATCCTTTCTTTATATGTCTTAATAATTATTTTATTATGTACTTTAAAAGCCTTTAAAGGTTTGTTTAGGCTCAAGAGGGACTTTGTTGACTTTGTAGTGCAAAAAAACCCATTAGCCACGCTTTCCTCAAAACAGGGAGAGAAAAAGTTGTATTATGGGAAATGAGGCATCAGGTTTTGACAAGTAACTAAAAGGATGCAAGACCCCATGCCTTGTGTTTGAAGTATTTCAAACACTCTCGGATATGGTACCACATTGAGTTCTGAATGAGTATATCTGTGTACATTTATTTCTTAATTTCATAAATGTAATGTCCTATTGTTTAGTCTTCTTCAATGCAACAAAATAAGACTGTGCTGTTGAAGTTTCTCATATGTCTGGATTTGTTCTTTTCTTTCTCACGACTTACATGTTTCTATTATAGTATCTTTCTATGTTGTAGAATTTTTACTGTTGATTACACTGTCCCAGAATGTAGTGGTAGGAATACAGTGGTAGCATAAAAGATTAACATTAAAAGAGTACATGTGCTTTGTTTCATTAGTGCTTTCAGAAGAGTGTAACCAAACTCTGCATGCCAGTATCTCCTGTCTCTTTAGGCTTTTCCTTACTTGAAAGTGTTACCTAAGCTTCCATCCTTAATTGAAAAGCCAATCGTGACTGTGGAGGTATGTGTGTTTGTTTGACTCGTCATCATGCAACTGGATTCAGGCTGTGTCCTGCTTGCTCTCCTTCAGACTTGCAGGGGTAACCATCCTCCACTGGCTATTTGTTTTGTTGTTGATCGGGTTGAGAAGATGCAACCAAAACTTTGACAGTTAATCTCTTCAAGCACTATTATAACAACAATACAAAATAAACTGTAAACATCTCATTTCTGTCTGACAGCTCTATGGTGAAGATACAAAGTTACCCTGAACCCATTAGTCTGGAGCTGCTATTTTGTGGCAGGCTGACCAACAATTAATTCATTGTTTACATCAGTGATCAATAATTTCTTATGGATAGAGGTAAAAAAGAATCAAGTCCCAAGTCTGGAGGGGAATTAGTTGTGTGATTTTGCTCTGAATTTAGTCAGTATTGGAGCGGCCAGGCAAGGAGGTGTGATGCATTTGATCTAGTCATTAAGCCAGGCAGGGTGCGCCGCGCTCTGGTACCTCAGCCATTTCAAATCAATGCCTGTGGCGGGTCTTAAATCAATGAGCGTGTTGCATCTCAGAGACTCATCAGTGGGGCAGTCCCTTGAGAGCTTGGATAGCAAGGAGGAAGGAGAGGCAGATAGACACTGTGAAAGAAGAGGAGAAGGGGGAGGGGGAGGGGTACACTCTTAGCCACTGACCTCGGTAATTACCCCGCGCCGCTGCCTGAATCCAAATGTGATCCGGTCAAGATAATTGCCTATTGGAAACACCATTGAACCTTACTCCAGTCACAGCAATCCCTGCCTGGACAATCATGAACCTGTGTCATGATGTGGCCAACCTGCTGTTGTTCTTTTGATAAAGCTTGGGACACACTTAAAGAGTATTATTCCTTAACCCATTTTGAAAATATGACATCCCACATGAAGATACATACAGACCGATTTAAAAGTTTTGCTCTCATAGTGTGTAGTGTACAACAAGATAATCACTAAAAGATTTAGCATCAACATAGCCATAAGTCACACTGAGAGATCAAATGGTATTAGGGACATGAGACAGAATGTCACGTTTATATTTTTACAATAAGTACAACATTTTTTGGGAATCCTTAAAAGCAACAATACATACTAATTTTGTTTTATGACTCTCTAAATGTGTAATTTCACTATTAGCACAGTCCTCTCTGGCATACAAACATCTTGCATAGAAGTAAATACAGAAGTTGTAAGAAATCAATAAAGGACATCCGCTGAATAGAGACAGTGTAATAATTTTAACACGCAACAATATGGCTTCTCTAAAATCATTGGTTCCAGGTAGGTTTGTAATTGTAACTATGATGTTTGTAGTTTGTGGCCTTAGGGTTACTATAGAGAGGCTAATTTATTTAATGGTAGTTGAAATATGTTTAAAGGTTTTACAGCAAAAAAAGGCTTGATAACATGATAGCAGATCTAACATTTTAAGACAAAAGCTTAGAATGACAACTCTACACGAAGTAACAAAACTAGCTCATTGTCTGCCATGCAGCCGATTGTTTGCTGAAGTCCATGCTAACATGTAAAAGTCCTATTAAGTCTTGCCAGTTTTGCTTGTTCACTTTCTGTTCTCTTTTGTTCTTGTTTTCCATCTGTTTTGCCACAGAGGTACAGTGCAGATACATGTTTACTACTTTCGTGCAGCAGAATTATCAGTACACACTTCCTGGAAGCTGTGTACGGTTTACAATCAGACTTTCATGGTGCCATACGAAGACAACCAAGGTGCTCTGAGAGAATGGGATGGATGCATTCTGTTTTTTGGTAGTCCTACTGTTAGATCAACTTTGAAAGTACCAGTTTAAGGTTGAAATGTTACATATTGTTGCTTTAACCCAAAACTTGAAAGTGCTTGTTCTGTAATAGACTTACTAGTGCAACTTAGACTCATCTTCAGGGATGGACCTGGGGTCATAGGGGACTTTGATCATCAGACATCCTCACCTGGTCGACCCAGTCAGGGGTGATCAGCCCCCAACTTGTGTCCAAGTGTCCTACTATTCCACGGATTCTCCCTCGGGATGCACAGCCATCCTGTTTTTTCTTGATTGCTCTTTTGTGCACTTGACCTTTTACTCCAATAAGTGTGAGGGTTTGGTACTATGACTTTCCAGTGAAATCCCAGCAGCCAACTTTGATTGGTTCACCATGAGCTTTCCAGCCATTGTTCAGCATATTATGCCCTCTTGTTCTCCTTGGCCTCTCCAGTCTGGTTTTCCTTGGGGAAAATAAGCTCCACTCGGACCACTTGCCCTGTTGACTCTGGTGTTAACACCATGTCCAAGCAGAGTGAAGTGGCTGAGATGTATACTGGAAACTTAAGCTGCCTTTCCAGGTTGACTTGGGGCTGCCAGTCCCTAGCAGAAGTGAGAAGCCCTCCAGGGACATTTGGCTGATGTTGAGACTTCTTCCCAGCTCTGACAAAGGTGATGGGTTGCCTGGGGGTGTGCTGGTACTTGCTGTATAGTATTTATACTATAAAGACTGTTTCTGCCAAAGCCTGAGGACCTGGCCAATGCACCAGCAGTACTGCAGCTCTGGCACACAGGTGTCTACCAGGCCCCCACTGTGCAGGTTGACTGGACTTAGGAGAATGTCAAAAACTGACTATATGTGGAACTTGATGTGCTGGGGTTCAGCTATCCAGAACTCTGACCAGGTGATCTTACACTGTTCAGCCTGCTCCCATCTTGTCCAGGAGCCTTGATGGTGCATGCTGACCATCTTAGTCAGCTAGTCTTCCTCCACCTCAGCACGTATTTCATCCTGAACCAGTTGATGCTTGTCCCTCCCTCTGGCTTTGTCGTAGCCTGGTTTTGGAAGACTGTAAAGTCCTGCCTGCCCCCCCCCCCCCATTCCCACATTGTGTCCAATGTAGCTGAAAGGTCATCCATGAACACTCATATGGGGACTATCGTGTACCAGATAGGGCCTCTGCACTCCACTTCAGCTGACTTCACAATCATGTTCATAACCAGGGAGAAGAGTGGCACAGCAATTGTAAAGCTGGTGATTATGCCCTTCTCCAGGTGTTGCCAGGCAGACGCTGATAATCCTGATGAGACCCTGAAGGATTGGAAGTTGTTGTCAGATCGTCTTTGGCACAACCTTGTGGGGGATGGATCCATAGGTGTTGGTCAGGCCTAGCTGAAGTGCTGCTAGGTCTCCTCTGTTTTCCCTTGTCTCTGGGAACTCCCCCCAGGGATATCTTCCCTTCAACACTGAGCTGTGAGATGACATGAAACTGCTTGATGTTACTTGAATCCTCCTTTGGGATCCAGACCCCCCTTCTGCATACTTCCAGTGCAGCAACTTTTTCTCTCTGCCAGATCCCCTTTAAGATCTAAGTCAGATAGACAGGAGATTCTTCTAAAACTCTAAGGGTGGTAGTTGTGAGACAGACAAGAAAACAGTACAAGAATTTCTGAGGAATACTGCTGCTCTCATTAAATCAAGTTCAAGACCTTGAATAACTCACAGTCAGCCCATCGCACTTGGAAACCAATGTTTTAAATGATATTAATAGAAACTCTGTTGCTTTTGCAACAAATCAACACGTTGCACCTCAGTTTTTTGAGGTCCATCTAACTTTATGCTTTATGATTGCTCTTGTCAACTGAACAGTGTTCGTTTGCATCTGGCTTAAGTCAGCTTGTCTCTTGATTGGCCACTGTTTTCCATTATAGATGGAACAATACATAGAGTGCATGCTTATCTGTTCTGTTATCCCCTCTCACCAAAATAGTTAAACATACATATCGAACATGTTTAATAAGAAAAGAATCACTCAAAACACATCTCACATGCTGGAAAAATCTGGAGGGTTAATCAAAAGGATCGTCAGATGATCAGGTCTTCGCTGACTTTGGTCGTAAGAGGGAATCAGGCTCAAAAGTCATTCTGATTATCTCTTAGTGTGTACCTGGCTTAAAGCCTGATATTTAGCAGCAGAGTGAATTGAGACTGATGTTTGTGTGCTCATGATTCCGGCCCAGCCATTGTCCCAAGGGCAGAGCAGTGTAATCAGGGCCGTGATAGCATCTCTGGAGGGGGCAGGAGGAGGGAGAGGAGGAAGCGGGGCCCTGTGGGCTGATCCAGAGGGCAGATATATTTATCTAGGTAATGAGAGCCCAAACACTGTGGCTCTGCGGGGAGGGGCCGGGGACATGGCCTAGTGCGCTCAGAGACCCCGCCAATGCCATGACGACGTGGTCCCCGTGCTGCTCATTAAACTTCCATCAGCGTGTGGTCACCGTGTTCCTGCCAGGCTTCCAAAGTGCCCATTATTAATTCATGAAAGCACGCCGCACATGTGATTGAGTCTGGCGAGCGGCGAGGCATCGAGGCAAAAGGGATGGGGAAAATATTGTCTGTGTCTGAACACCCAACCCTCCAAAAAGCCCCTCCCACGCTCCTCCTCTGGCTGTTTGCCCTTGAAAAAAAGACATAGACACAGATACACTATGTTGTGAAACATTAATAGCCACTGCTGCAGTTTGCCTACAGCTGGAAAGGGAGCAACGCAGGTCATGTGGAAGGAGAGGGAGGGGGCACTTTATGACTGTATATATGCTTCATGCATGTTTGGAGTCCATTTGCTGCAGTGTTTTGTAAATGCGGAGGAGGCGGCTGTGTATTGTCAAGACATTCTGTATGAATATATTAGCAACAAACAGGAGTGTTGTTTTGGGATGGGGAAGCGAGTATATAACAGCGAGCCAGCCTGCTTTTTATCTTCGCTCTACAGACGTGCTTCTCTAAAGCTTGTGTTGGGAGGGCCGCCTTTAAAAAGGAGACAGTAAATTGGCCTGGATATGGATTGTTGCAATTGAATTTAAAACATTAGCTCCAGGATAATAAGGACTGCTATAGTGAAAATCTAGGAAATGCATTTGGTCGTTAGAGCATGGAGGGATGGGACTAATGGCGTACGGGGGTGGGCTGGGGGTGGAGGCAAAATAACGATGAAAACCATTTTTAGGATGAATGGGTTATTTCAGGGAGTGAGCAAAAAAGGCACAGAGAGAGAGAGGAAGTGGAACAGAAAGAAGGGGGAGACGAGTGAGACAGCAAAGAGAGAGGGGTGCTACATGATTTCAAATTAACCATTATTGTAGGCTGTGACATGTATTATGTCTCCCGAGGCTCTGAATCTTGAGCTCATTTTCACGGAGAAGAGGGGAATAAGAGTCCAATGTCACAGTTTGAACGCGTACAGCTGGCTTGAGCTCCTCATCTTATGGCCAATTATAACTCCTCTCCTTCCAAATCCTTACCCCATGTCTTCGAGGCAAATCTCCCCATGCATAGCTTATTGTTAGCTTCTCTTGATGTCCAATTAACAGAGTGTTCCTCTCACTCCCTCCCCCTACCACCCCCCTTGTGGTGGAAAATAAAACAGTGACCAGTTATACAGTACTAAGCTGCAGGACTACAAATCAATGCAATGATTAGATTTGAGCAGAGAAGATTTCGACAATTTAGTATTTCTATGCTGGGAAGAGTGAACCATTATGACAGCAACTTAATGTCTATTTTAGGAAATGATCGCAAAATGGAGCTTATTAGCTGTGCTCCTGTTCCATATGCCCTATAAGTAGAATCTACGAACTGGTGACTAAAATATAAATGTCATGCAGACAAGGCAACTGCTGTGAGAGAGATAAGGAGGGGAAGTGTTTTATAACATATCAACCCGTGTTCTCATTGTTAAAATGTGAAGTCTTAAAAAAAACATGCCACCTTCCAGCCTAGGAGTACCTCTGTCACATTTCATCAGTGAGTACTTAATTACACTGGGCTGAAGAAAGCCATCCTCCTATTAATAGTAACTTTAAACTGCAGAGTTTATAATATCATTACACCAGTATGAGGAGTCATTATCACATGGTGGGGAAATTTAGCACTACAACAACAGAGACACTCAGGCATAGTGACAAACAGATCTAAAAAATAATCAAATCTTATTTTGTTTTTTTTTTTACATTGATTAGGTATTCTGAATTGTTATGGCTCTTGTAATTAAATCTTAAGTTTGATTGACACTGGAGGATACTGTTCTTACTGGTCTGTTTTAAGATCAGTAAGAACAGTATTTATTCATAAAACTGTTGTCCTCGCCTCAGTTTTTAATGATGCACAAATGTAGTTAAAAACTATTAGTTACACAGAATAATGAGGGTCCACAGTTCAGTATATAACTGTTTTTTTTTTCATCTCCAAACCAGCAGAAGAAGAGGCTGGAGGTGTCTTGTTTTTTTCATTTACCAAATGTGTGTACTTCAGTTCAGGTCATTTTTGTCATCTTAATATCTTGAGAATGCTTTGAAAGATTTTTTTTAACTTTGTACAAATATTTACTTTGTCATAGGTCAAAGGTCAGCATCATGGAGCCTCATTTTCATCCCTTGTTTGTGAACACAATATCTTTGAAGACACTTCAAGGAATTTTCTTCTACTGCAATAATGTCTGCAATTAGACTTAAGCGTTTTGACATTATTACCAAATATATGTTTAACCCTCTAACTTACCCTTTAACTTTTTAACCCTGTAAGACCAAATCTTCTTCACACACCTGTGGTATCTAATGCTGATGAAGGAAACATACTAGTTTTCATGGTCCTATTGAAGCGCGAGACCTTTACGTACCATATTAAACTGAACTTCCAACAAGTTCCAGGTGTCTGAGGTTTGTATACAGGTCATGGACACAAATGTTTGTATAAAATATCTTGAAGATTCAAAATCTAGGCAACATGACTGTGTCAAATTGGGTGTTAACTGTGTTGATTTAACACAGTCCAGTTGCCACAATTTTGAATCTTCAAGATAACCATGACCTGGATGAATAAGAATCCACACAGATGTGTTTGTAAAAAGTTTGTACAAAATTTAATTATTTTACTTTTAAGTTAGAGCAATACATTTGACATCATATGTATCTGCAGATTGTTGTGGATCAAAGGTGCAATACAAGCTTACAGGTAAAAGTGCTAACTATTGATCTAAAGTGAGAATACTTAAGTAAATTTAATATTAAAGAAATGAAAGTTACATGAGATTAGACCTGATTTATTTATGACAGAAATTACACAATTGTGTTGATACTAGCTTCAGACATTTTGAAATGAATGGCTTGCCTTCTTTTAGCATCAACCACTATAACAACTGTTCGACCACAATAGCTATTTCTTGTGTACGAGATGTTCCCCCACTCACCCCCTCCCGGCCCCACCACAAAAGACTTAGGCTTAAGATTTTTCCTTTGCATTTTCAAATTCTTCTGCATTCAGATGACGATGCTGGAGAGGAGTGAATCCACTGTAGTGTGCATGCCGGTTCAGTAGATGGCGGTGTAGGTTTGCAGAGAGGCAGCGCTGCTACAACACACAAACGAAGAAGAAAACCTTTTCACAAACAACAATGGTGAATAGACCCACAGAGACGCAGGAGTTCCTTTTCTGGGCAACAAATCAGTTTGGACAACAAATCTGTCTGGATAGTTTTGTCTGGATAACAAACCGAGCATGGTAAGAGGCTCACACGTTACTCTGTAGACAGCTGAAGCTGTAGTTGTTCCTGGTATGTGCGTGCAGCCTTCATGTAAAAGAGTACTGCGCATGCAGTGACGTCAGCAGACACTGGTTGTCAGCTTAGGCCATAAAAGTGTGTTTGCATGACAATAGGTTGGTTTTGAACTTTTATAGCTTTTCAGGGTGTCAAAATAAGGTTTACAAACAACAATCAGCCACAACATCATGATTGCTAATTGGCAAATCAAGAGAAAAAAAATTTATCTCTTCCCAGTGGTACCTGTAAATGGGTGGGATTTATCAGGCAGCAGACGAACAGTTTGTTCTCAAAGTTGATGCCTTAAAAGCAGGAAATGTGGGCAAATTTAAGGATTTGAGTGTCTGACATGACGTGATGGTTAGACAAATGGGTCAGAGCATCTATAATACTGCAGCTTTTGTGGAGTCCCAGCCTGCAGTGGTCAGCATCTGTCAAAAGGGGTCCAAGGGGGGAACAGTGGTGAACCTGTTACAGGGTCATTGGTGGTCAAGGCTAATTGATGCATTGGGGCAGCGGTGGCCCATGTTGTCCAACCCAATAGATGAACTACTGCTGGAGAAGTTTATGTTGGCTGTGATTTTGTTGGATATGGGGCTGCATAGGGACCAACACAACAATGGGCGGGTGGTCATAGTGTTTTGTCTGATCTGTGTATATTGACAAAAAAAATGGTGACACACTAACTACATACTTGCTACAAAGATCTTTAAATGAGGACATATGCCTAAAGTCCTAGATTTATTAATAAGAACAGTAAAACTGGATGTCAGTCTTGGGCCCTTAGAATCATTCTACCTTTTCCTCACTTACACTGCCCCCCCATTGCTTCTTGCCAGTCACCCATGAGAAGCTTCACAGTTGATCAATCCCATTACATTTCACTTTTGATCATGGTTGAAAACTTTATTTTCCACATGATTCATCTGTCTGGGGAAGTGATAATCCTACAATGCTGCACTAACCTCTTGGTGCCCCATGTGAAGTGCTTAAACATCATTATGTTGTTATTTTAGCTTCCACCAAATGGTCCAAGTGTCCATGATGCAGGGCTGTCTGTAGCAGAAGGACAACTGTGATATATGTCAGAAATGTGTTAGTAATGTAGCGGCTTAGTCGTGAGGGGCGCTGTGGAGAAACAAGTCCCACTGGGAGACAGATGGTAGCGGCCGCAGAAGAACGAAGCGTTCGCTGGCTCTGCACATTCACCGTAGGGCCAGATCTCAACACCTCACCCCTGTTCGATTAATCAAGCTTGCCTTGGTTATTTAAGGCCCCAGATTAATCACCCAGGATAACCGAGGTGATAGATTAGGGTTAAAGGAAAGTTTGGAAGGAAAAACGGGTTTATTCAGGGGGAAGTTTGGCTCTATAACCACTGATCATCTGACCAAAGAATTTACATATTCATCACTCAGACAGATTCTCTCCAGTCATCATGGGATATTTTGACATGATGAGCCGTGTCAGGTCTGTCTGACCATAAAAAGAAGGATGAAGGTCACTGAGCAAAGAGGGGTTCTTAAGTTACCCCTCTTTCCTGTAAGATGAGAGTGATACTGCAGGTGGTAAAGCAGAGGTGTTAATATGTAGGAGTGCCGTTTTGAAATTCATCATGAGGAAATGATGTAAACCTTCCTTATATGACTTTTTCATAATCCATGGTGGCGTGAGTGTTAATTCATTCAGCGAGAGCCTGAGAGCAGAACTCTTTAGGCCTCTTCACTGCTAATTTAACTGCCTTATGTGAGAGGATATGCATACATCAACACTCAACACCTCAACACTTGCAATTGGCGGGGACTGGAGGAATGTGAGTGTGTGTGTTAGTATGTGTGTGAGAGAGTTTGGGTGTGTGTATGTGTGTGTGTTTCTGCACATTGGCATTGCATCCACACAAGAGGCCAGAACCAAAAATACATTAAAAAAATTGGGATGCACATTATCATCAGCATGTTGGCATCTGCGGATAACAGATGAGGAAGTTAATGGCCATGTTTCCTACACATAGACAGTACTCAGGCAAAACAACAAGGCACAAATACGGCCTCTGAAGGAAATTTGCTTGGCTTTTTTCCTGTTATTTTATATGAAATCACAATCTAAACGCACATGACCACATGGGACGTACATCCCTCATGTAAATACATTGATTATGATGCAGAATCTCATGTTTATAATGAAGCTTTTTAGGTAGTTGTTGTGGCATTTTAAACACTCAATTCATAGGTCAATGGTTCTTAAATGGTGCGCATTGAGGTAAGTGTAGTTGTACCTTGGGAATTTGAAGGTCAGTAATTTGTTACCATGATTATCTGGTGCATTAGCTTCTTAAACTACATCTAACTTTCAACAATCTCTATGAAGCCTTTAAGTGGACAATGTCTTTTTCACATAATAATAACAGAAGCTGGGAAATCTTACTCATAATTCATTTACACATATTTTTTTCTCCTCTTTATAATCTCTCTGTATTTGTCAAATGTGGTCAGTCAAGTTCTGTGTTAATCATTTGTTGAAAATTTACCAAGGTCTAAATGAGTTTTTGCATAACTTTATGGTAAATATTGCAAGAGAAATTACTTGATTTTTGGTGGCTTGGCTGGGAAAAAAATCTTAAATGCCACTGACGGAGTTGACATGTCTCTGTCAGGGCAATGATGAATGATAAAAGTCAGGCCTGAGTTTAACACAATGTTTTACTTTGCATTTCCAGACTTGTCCTGCTGCATGGTTGATGCAACTGTAAATAAAGCATCACCAGCAAACATAACTAGATGCTTAGTCCAACAAATATTTCTTGCCTGCTAAAGCTATACAGTATGTAACATATATGACACATGACATACTGTATCTATAAGTAAGAAGGGCAATCGCATGTATATATTGCATACTACTTAGTAGATGGACCTCTGCTGAGTGTTTATTTGCTAAGTGGTTAAATGAAAATCACTGTCATCATTTATGTATGTTTGTGTACATATATGCACATATGTGTGTGTGTGTGTGTGTGTATGTATGTATATATGGATGTGTGTATGTGTATATATATACATATGTGTGTATGTGTATTTGTGTGTGTATATATATATATACATATGTGTGTATGTCTATTTGTGTGTATGTATGTATATACATACATCCTTTATCAATCTTTTGTCTTGATGTAAAGCACTCTGAGCTGCAATTGACTTGTATGAATTGTGCTAAATATAAACTTTGATTGATTGATTGATTGATTGATTGATTGATTGATGTATTTCATACAGCTACTATCACTTCTTGAGTGTGTGCAGTCACATCACCAAAATATCAAATTTGTCAGAAATCTTTCCAAGCAGTCAGGATCAGCCGATAACAGTGATTTTTTGTTTACTTTTGTACACTGTATAACAAATGTCATACAATCAGCTAAAAATTTGACCAATTCTACACTGAGATCCAAGACTCAAAAGTGGGGTTTTAATGGCTCTGACATTACTTCTTGTTTCCCCAACTTAGAACAACAATCAATCTATCCGTCTTCTATACTGCTTGTCCCTTACAGGGTTGCAGAGGGAGCTGGAATAGTGAGCGAGGGGCGCAACAGCCTGTCAGAATGAGGATAACATTTCAATTCTGGTAAAGAAAAGACAGACTCTTCTATACTTTGAAAAACAGAGCGCTACATAAAGAATTACTGGCAAATCCCAAAATCAGCTTAAGATAAAAGTAAAAATCAAATTTCCAGCATCCCTATATTTAAAAGTCCTGTGATATGAGTGATGACTGATCATCAGAGTTCATAAAAACATTATATAAAAAATACTCCATGGCTCCTTTTGAAGTGGCCTTTTCATCAGCAGGTACATCAGTGTAAACACAGCATTAGATCTGAGTGAATAAAGACCGTCTTGTTCAGTACAGCTGTGGGATCCCTCTGACTGCAATAACAAGTCCTTGGTTTGCTAATGAGCGTCTAAAGTGAGACAGTCTGGTGTGCTGTTAAATGGCAGGCAGAGCTGTGAGGATCTTATTCTAACACTTAAAGCTGACTTGATCTTCTGTCTTTACTCCTGCCAGCTGCTCTTTGCTCCGACAGACACGAGCACATTCCATGGAAAGAAGATTCCGGTCGAGCCATTTATCTGCCAATCAAAACCCAGAGGGGTCAGTAACCTCCCCGACCTCCGCCATGCGGATCACATGCCCTCCTCACAGCCACAGCTCGTCATGCACAGTGGGTCTGCAGACGAGCCGTGCTGCATGTGTGTTGATGTAGGATCATTTGAGCGTGTCAGCACGCAGTGAGTACAGCACGTCTATAAGGGGCCACAGTTAAGTTTACACTAATTAATGGGGCTGAACTTTTCAAGGCAATGCATAGCTTTCCAGGCAGTAGGACCAAATTCTATATTTAAATTGTGGATGCAGCAGGGTTATTTAGAGACGGGAACATTACCCAACACATTCTCATTTTGCTGAATCCAAATAAAAAGTGCCACCTGAGTGCTCTGGCTAAAGGGACACTTGTTTCTACCCTTTAAAGAAAGTATTGTGATATTTTCCAAGAATCAAAGCAATGATATATCAGCAGGATGCACTTAAAACTAAACAGATCTGTCCCTTTTAGTTTAATTCTCGCAAGAACATTATTCAAATCTTAAATGTACCTTCCTGAAAAAATGTTATCCAGCAGTTTGTTAGAACATATTATTACCATCTACAGGAACTTCAGCAAACAAAATAATTTTATTACTGATTTTTTGTCAGTCAGTATATTCATGTAGCCAAAAATTTTAGGGATGGGACTTTTTCTTTGATTATCAGACCAGAGAGTATGCACTTATGCACTGACTGGCTGTTCCACCCACTGATGGGCAGAGAGTAACATCAGTTAATTGATATAAGTGGTAAGAAACAACAATAAGCAGTGACAGGATATATGCAAAGCAGTCTACTTAATGATTTTTTGCTCCATGAAAATATCTATTGTTGGTCCAGATCTCTCAGCTTCACTCAGATCTGTCTGTTTTATTAGAAAACTGTATTAATTTAAAGTATATCCTCAGGTCTCCAACCATAGAGCTTTTAGATGTAAGCATAAGTTATCATGAGCTGGATGACATACGACCTTTACACCAAATAAACAATATATTAGCTGCTGGACTTTAAAGTTCTGGCATGGACCAAAGTTTAAAAATTAGTCTGGGTGTTGCAGAGATGGTACTGCACTATGTAGTAGTGGTAAGTGCTGTACCATTATCATCATTATAAACTTTTACTTCCCGTCATATAAAAGCAAATAAACATAAACAGAAATGTGAGGATATAGGTTAAAATATAGTAAATTTCTTGTGACTCCATCTTGAGCACAATGCTAAATAAACTGATTAAGAAGAGCAGCACACTACAGGCCTAACCCTCAATAAAGAGATTGGCTACCCAAAGAACCAATAACAGAAATATGCTTACAGACCACAAGATAAATCTGACTGAAATATTACTGCTGCAGGGTCATTTTTACAAAGCAGTTATACCCCTATGAAGTGGAGCGTCTTTTTGACTCAAAATTCAGAGAAAGGACTCAGCATAAAAGTTATATCAACTGTCTTAAGCACTCCATACTGTCCTAACTGGTATTAACTAGAATTTGCCAAAAATCAAGCTTGTCATTCAAATTTGCTCAGAGTTGCCCTTTAATACTCTATAGCAGTTTAAGTGGTGAGACAAAAAGTTTAAGAAACAGATGTAACTGTTTTATTCCCTTTAACTTATGTAAATGAGCCGAATAACTTGTCTGAAGGTGTCTTCTCATCACATATTAAAGTTCAGTTAGACTGGATTCACTTCTGTGAGCACCTTATCCCAGAGAGCAGCCTTAAAACGGCTAATTTAACCTTAAGTTTAGTGTAATGTCTGTCACTTCTCTAGGAGGGAAATATTAGGAGGTTCAATTAGCTGAGACAGCATGAAGGTTCAGCATCTTTTGCTCTGACAGTCAGAGTCAGTTTTTATTGTATTTCACTCTTTAAAGAAATGTTGGACTTCCTGTTTGTGTTACGGTATGGATCTGGGAGGCCTTGTCATGCCCACCAAAGGTCAAAGTACCAGAGTCATCCTGGTGTGGGTCATAGATTTGTAGAATTTTTGTTGAGAGGCATTTTGCTATGCTTATTGATAAAAATCTACACAAAACTTCTCACTTAAGTATTAGACTTTCACGGTGAAAAGTTGGTTTCCATGCCAACATATTTAGTCACAGGTCTACAAGCTTGTCAGGGTAGTATGGAGACCCAGTCAGGTTGTATCAGAAGTATTTCTTGGGAGAGTTATTCATGTTTACTGGAGCTGTCCCTGTTTTTGTTGTTGTTTGTAACTTGTTTTTTATTTCTCTGTAGTAATGGTATGATGAGACACTGCTGCCATAGTCACAGCCTTTAATTTCCCTACAAACGTTTATATGCATAAATATACAGTATTTACACACACACACTAAACATGATGAAACAACAGCTTTTCGGGTTGGGCTATTGTTGTGCTTTAATCAACTTACATAAAAAAGTTTTTTGACTATTTACAGTTTTTTATTCAAAAGCAGGTGTTTCAGTTCTTTTTCTCAAGTAATATTTCACTAGTTAATCTTGGCAACAGTCCATGGAAAATGTTTGGGATGAGGCAGAACCATTTAAAATCATATCCAGCAGGTGATTGGACGATTAGTAATTAGAAATGCAGTCCAGGTCTGATAACACAGCTATGTAAGATGCTATCATTTATGCTAATTTCTCTTCCCGCTCTGAAGGAGCTGATTGGGCAGCACCGTTTCGGACCGCTCACAATCTTTGTAGATTGGAGCTTGGTAAGATGGATTGGCATTATTACAGATAATGAATCAGGCAGATCCAGCTGCTGCGCAAGGCTATCGACGAATAATCTGACTGAACAACTTTCACTTTTATTGAAGTAATCTTTGACAAGGAAGATTGATAAAGTTATTTAAGTACTGCAGCTGTGTACTTCATCCAGCACCTCATGTTATCAGCGTGAAATGATTTAGCACTGTGGGTACACACATTAATGTTCTCCTGTCTGATGAACTCTAATTGTTTTTATAAAAAAATTATACATTTACTTAGTTACATAGCCCTGCCATGTAGACATACATAATGTATGAAATATTCAGGCAGTCATATGTTGAAGGGTACTGTGACATTTCACAATAGCTGTCTAAACTGAGCTAACACTCCTGAACAATGTAGCACCTGTTTGTTGGTTCATCTTCAGCCTGTGCTCACTGAGGTCCACCGTCCAGACGTTCACCTGCTGAGGCCACAGGAGAGAGGAATCTCCTGCTGAGCAGGGCGAAGTGCACTGCAGTCTTTGGGTGCTGAAATTTGTGCTCCTGGGAGGACCCCTCCCCACTCTGCTCAGCGGGGCCCTGTTACCACCTCCTCCCCCCTCTCCCTGCCCCCCCTCCTCCCCTCCTTTCCCACATGACAGAGGAGCCGTCGGAGCAGCTGGGGTTAGGGATACTTGTCAGCAGGACGATCGTGTGTCCTCTGAGTCTGTCCCCTGTCTGTCCCGCAGCCACGTCGACTGACAGCCAGCATCAGCTGATTATCGCCCTGGGCGCAGTAAAAGAAGCCCACTTTGGCAGTGACAGGCTTATGACTTGCAAGACATGCTGATATTGAGTAACCGGCACTTCATCCAGGGGCTCAGGCGGTGTTATCCTAGCCTTGAGAACACACTACTGGACAGATAGTCTGACACATTAGCAATCTGCGTAAGGTTAAAGGATCAAATCATAGCCTGGGTCATAAATTGCATCTGTTACCCGTACAAGATGTTTATGTGTTTGGTGGTTGTAATTGAACTTTATGGCTTCTTTGATAAACCGAGCAGAGCTGAGTGTGATCATAATCAGATCTGCAAACACATGGCTAATAGATCATTAAACTAAAAAGGTTTACTCATCATTACACTGCTGCTCTGCAATGTTTGAATAAGTTATACTGCTGACCCAAGCCAAGTGTGGAAATGATAGTATACGAGCATGGCACCCTGAAAAGTTATTTTAATCCCTCCTGACCAGTGGTGCTTGGTGTTTGTGTATTTTGAGAATCTCTGAGAGGTTAACACCCCCTGTGCTCAGAAGCTCAGACAGACTACTGGTGTCTGGTATCAAGCTGAATTAAAGCTATGTCAACACATTCAGTCAGCAGGGCTTACATTACAGCGGCCCCTCGCTCCTCTCTTATCTGAGGCACAGACAGAAAGTCAACATTTCACACACACACACAAACACACATAGGATGTTCCACTGTTTTTCCCTCTAAATATATTCTTGAGTTGAATTTGAAATGAGTTTGGAAATCTTTTTATTGTTTGCTGCAAGGACATGTTTTCCTTGTTTACAATGCGCAGAGATTAGAAAGCACTGACAGACATTATTTATTGATGGAATCAAATTAAAAGTCTCATTCTTGCACCCGAGAGGTTTGTGCAGTTAAATTATTAAGAGGAAGTTTTTGGGGTTGTTGTGGCATGGCAGACATTGTAATTTTCCTCCCTGACTGAGTGTGTTGTTGTGCCCCCTGCCTCGGGTCCTCATGCTGATTAACACTAACTGACTCGCTCTGCTTTATGCTGTTATGCAAAAGAAGGCCAGTCCAATAGGAGGGAAGGACCACTGCCTTCTTACTCGAGGAAGTCATGGTGAATGAGGTGGCGTTGATGTCATTCAGCCTCCTCTTGTTCTCCTGATTGCCCATGTGAGCAGCTTGTTAGGCTGCTGAAAGCATTGTGTTTAGCCCCAGAGACGGTGGCTTGAAGGTGACATCTGTCTGGGAGAGCTGGAGGGGAGAGAGAAGAGGAGAGTGCTGCGCCATGCTGCTATAAATACGCAGCGGCCGTGACAGCTCACAGAGGAAGCAGCTGAGGAGAGGAGCTTTTGCAGTGCTGCATACCTCCTAGTGACCCTGTCACTTCCACAGAGGTCTTAATTATTCTGCACTGGCAGCTCCCCCTCTGCTCACCACTCCAGCTCTGACACACACAGGGGCCTGTCAGAGGAGAGGGCCACACTGTTCTCTGTAATACACTGCACCCACACAACATGTAAACAGTAGTTTGGTTCAGTGTAAAACCATAAATCTGTCTCACCATTTTTAGAGTAGCAGGTAGGGCTGAACGGTATAGACCAAAAGTGGCATCTAAGTGTTTTCTAGCTAAGTGTTGATGCATGATATTTATGATATTTTAGAAATAATATAAATGAAGTCAGTTGTTAGAATGGCAGATGTCATGCATAATGATACTGGAAAACCTGACATGGTGACATTTTATCCCTTATGTGGTGTATATTGATTAATTGTTTTATAGTTAAAAAGGACACTATAGGACAAAAGCAGTCATTTTGTGCACAACCCTTTAGCGAAACCATTATATAGTTTTTTGTTTTATTTTCATGTTTTAAATCTTAACCTCCATCTGCGTTCATCATCGTACACATGCAGAACAGAGGGACAGAAAAGAGACAAAGAAATGAGGGACATGTTTCTCAATAACTTTGCATTAATATATAAAAGTGTTTCCTGTGATAACTGAACATTATAACCAAGCTCAATGTTTATGGTATTCTGCATGATCATTTGTGCATCTCATCCATATATGGCAGCTCTTGCACTTTTAAAACCAGTTAGACAGTTTCATTTATTCCATGAAAAATTGCATCCAGTTGAGACCTTTCAGAACAAAACAATTAACCCTGTAATGCCTGTTGCATCATAATTGATATATTTATATATATTCTATAATTTCTCTATCAAATCAATATGATCAACAAATTGCTAAAAAAAAAACATCTGAAAACAATCAGATAAATGATAAAAATGTCCTCAAATTGATTATCAGTTGCCAAAAACACCTAATGTATCAGATGAGATTAAAAAAGTGTTACATTTAATGGAAATTTTGTTTTTTTTAGGATTTCAGAAGAAAGTGAAATAAACATTTCAGTTAAAAAAAAATAGATTTTTCTGGCTTTTATTTGTGCTTTAATGCATTAACCCTTTAACTCCCGGCTTAACTTGACATAAAAATGCACAAATATTTGGGATAAAAATCAATAAGGAAAGGCAGAAATGGTTGTACATAAACAAGAAAAAATAACAAATTAGATGGTATTGAGTTTGACAACCACACAATGTTTTGGATGAATAACAAATTCTCTCTCTCTCTCTCTTTTTCTCTAATAGTAATGATGGTAATAAAAATAGCTTTTTAAAACCTTTAAAGGAGACATATCATGCTTGTTTCTCCTTTTCACTGTGCCAGACTATGATACCTGTAAAGCATTTCTGCCCTCTGTACAAGTCATTTAGTTCCTTCATTGCCCCACAATAGCGTTCTCAAAATCCTCATTTTAGGCCATTATCAAGCTCTCGTTGAAACACTCGGTTTCCAGGATGACCTAAAGTTACCTCGCAACGTCACAGCCCTTTGTGCTCTGATTGGTCAGTTCTATCGGGGGTAGAGCCAGCCTGTCCTTCTTCTTCTACTGTATTTTCCGGCAGGCTCAAAGCAGCGACCGCACATTGAGTCCCCCTACAGGCCAGAGCTGGTAATGAGTGAGTGTGAGCTAGGGATCTATATACTGCTGCTTGACGAATGTGTTCCTCGGTGAGGGTTTTGTGGCTAACGGACATCACAGAGGAGGAAGTGTTTTATCAGATTACTCCAATAGAAAGAAATGTACCTCGTGTCGTCACGACGATTTAAATCTCGCGGACATCTCGCAATGACCTATTTTCAGAGGCATCAAATCTCGTTCTAGGATATCAGAAAAAATACAATATTTCATTTTTTGAAAATTAAGGGGGTGTAAGGTCTTGCTTTCAAATTTATTATATTATATGTAAGTATTAAATCATGCATCAGCATGATATGTCTCCTTTAAATCAAACACAAAGAAAATGTCAGTTGTTTTGGTTTTTGCATTTTTTTTCTGTATCCTACAATATTAACAGAAACAAAGAATGTGAGTTAAAGGGTTAAGTGATCAGCCCTTTAAATAGACATAGAATACTGTAAATACATTGCCTTGTGGTCATTGACATTGGAGTTGATTGTGACTCTTTTTGTAAACTATGTTGTTACTGAGCTTTCGACCTAGCATTGTTTTTAAGCAGCATCAACATAAGCCACGTGAAAAAGACAATATAATTATTACCCTGTATCTGATTTCAAACTATATCAATACATCTAAATCCTTAACTTACTACCTGAGTGCCCCGAGTAAGCTATCAGTCATTTATCAGCCCACTTTTCTGTAGGTTGATGTCATTTATCCTGCAGTTTTTTTGTACAAAGCTCTCAGACTGCAGGCTCACACAGAGTTTGTCCTCCTTTAACTCACAGTCTTTTCGCCTAATCTGCAGCTTCCCTGATATTGCACTTTCATACTGTTTTCCCTCTGTTTATTAGTTTCAAGCCATTATTTATGTACTGTCTTAGCTCTTACTCTACAGTGATTTGTCGACAGAACTGTCTCCACCATCGGACATGCAGTTTCTAATCTTATACTCAGGGTTGCAGTCCATAAAACAAGTCATATTTTAGCATAGTGTGAATGACCTCTGTTACCTCGCGAATGACGTTGGTGCCTTTAACGGCTGTTGCTGGTATGGAGGTACATCTTTATCACCTTTGCAGGCTTAGAGGCAACTTATAAATGGGGCTAGTGTTTCCACACTCAGGTTTCAGTGTGGTCAAGGTCACAGAGTAGTTTCTGTTACACATGCACAGCAGTGACATGGGCATAAAATAAACAGTAAGATGAATGTTTTGATCTAATTTAGAGCGTCCTTTTTTAAAATGTCGCACATGATTCATCATTTTTGCCACATTTCAATTTTTCTCCATGCTGCTGTCGAGATAAGTGCCACAACTCACCCTGAAATAATTCCTCATGTTGTTCCTGCAGCCATACCCAGCACCCAGCCTGCCCCTGACAATGACTGATACTGTTGTGTTGCCTTTATCTGGGCCCAGTTGTGTGTGCTTCTGCATGAGTGTGTGTGTGTGCGGCACTAACTGGCACCAGTGGATAGATTACCTAATACAGTCCAAGCACGTTATTAGACCCCAGGGCGCTGGCTAAGTCACTCTGAGTTCTGTTTCTGGCCTTTTAATTATTCATCAAGGTATTGCCTGGGATGTAACCTCAATTACTGCGGGCTGTGGGGCCAGGTCACGTGTTGTTAACACTGCGCTGTGATCAGAGCCACCACAGGGAAGCTTGCCAACGGGAAGAAGTGCTCTGTGGCTTGGCACTCCACCCACCGCCACTGATTGGTTCACATTTAGCAGGATGCTGGCTGCTCAGAGGGCAGAGAAGGGGGGGAGGGCCATTCCTCAGATTCCATGTAGTCACAACGGAGACATGAGGATGGTGTAAATACAGTAAATCAAAGCTTGATTGGAGTGATCAGTGTGGTACAAGGCTGAAGCAGAGGGGGCAGGGGAGGAACAGCTGAGGGTTTTAATGAGCCAAGAGGAGGGTGAGATGTGAGCTTTTCTCTGGGGCCCACCTGTAGTGGGCAGAGAGGCTGTACACCTGCAATCCTGGAGCCCTCAGCACTCAGAGCAGAGGGGGAGAGGGGAACTGGCAGCCTAGCAACACTCGACAGGAGGACACAGCCATGAGAGGCTGGTCTGACTTGAGTGGCTGCAGGGTGCCAAAGCCGAGGACTTTTTCTATCAAAAGCTCTCTGTTTTGGTGTTGTCATGCTGAAATTGGAGTATCATCCCCCCTTCATTCCTCCTGCTTTAAACAAAAACTGGAAAATAAACTTGACTGAACGTATCTGCCTCTCAATTTCCACCTTAATAAGGCATCTGCATTTCCACTAACAGCCACAAAGTGGAACAGCCAGAGCTGGATTTCTATGCTTCTATCAGAATTGAGAGTGATCAGACATCCTATTTCTCGGCTGATTTGTGGTGATCATGTGTGTCTGTCCCCTGTGCCTGCGTCGCTCTGACAACCATGCCATGCATATCCAGGTAGTGATAATGAGAGCTGCTGTCATGGCGATCTATGACTAACAGCAGTTTCACGCTGTGTTAAATCAGGGCTTCTGCCTGGTTCAGATTCTGCTCCTGCAGGCCACACCTACCTCCACCATCTGATAACAGGGCATCCAAATGCCAAAAATCAGGATATAAAAAGATGGTTATCATAAGGCGACAAATGTACAGTTATTTTTACTGACAGGGTTATCGACAGAACACCCCCACCATAGCACAAATAACCCACAGGCCCTACAGAAATGTAGCATGATACCTGCCAATTGTGCTGCTGTGAACTCTATGAACTGGTTAAATATACATCATGCTGTATTACTAGCTTAACACCATTCCTCTGGTCCACAGGTGGTGCTAATGTGCAAAGGAGTGCTGTGACGTGCCTACAGAGCAAGTGATATGAAACAAGGTCAATGGTTAAGATTTTAAAAGTCTTTCTTTATCAAATCTGATTCTGAAACATTCCTGCCAAACATTTCTCATTAAACTGACTGTTAAATTGTTCTAATCAAATATTTTGAATCTTGATTAGTTTAACTTTGCGTAAACATTGTTTGATTCTCAAGTGTTAAAACTCACTGGCAAACACAAGACGCTGCCATCTTGTGAGCAAGGCGACGCAAAATAGCTGCACTGTGATTGGTGAGAGATATCGGCATGTTGATAGCTGCTCTCTGATTAGTCGGTACACTACAATCGGGCATGCAAAGTTCAGGGTGTTTCCACATCTGTTTGAGAGAGAATTGTGTACTTGTTGTGAAAAGGCTGATATTTCATTTATTAAAACTTTGTATAAAGGTAATTTTAGAGTTGTCTGAGAGAAAAAGATCTGGGTAAAATCTGGATCAATGTTATATTTGAGTACAGTGGGTATCAGGCAAAAATCGTGAAAATATGTTGTAATTGAGAAAATACGCTAGTAAATATTACATGTAGCCCATGATGATCAGATGGCATTTAGGGAGTGGAAAATCAATCACCTTTTATTTTTACTGGGTAAAATAGTAATACGACTTTGTCCATCAAGAGCTGCAGGTCTATGACACAAATCAAAATCAAAAAAATGACTTTCTTATAAAATTTTGATTCTTATCCAACCAATAATCATACAGAGCTATCAGTACTACACCATGATGAATCCTTTATAGTAAACACAAATCTGGAAAACTGCAAAAATGGTCAGTAATACTCATGCTGCATGTAAACATTACTAAATTAAAGAATAATTCACAAACCATATTTTTCTTTAAAGCTCCTGTGAAGATGTTTCAATTGTTGGTCCATCAGACTGAAATTTATACCATATCTACAAGACACAAAGCAAACGCAACCAGAGGAAACTAAAGGAAGTATTCAGGCAGTATTTTGTTTTACTCCTGTGAGGCAGTAGTCAGTACACTCAGTATAAACACTTCCTACTGCAGTGTTTCATGACAATTGATACATTTTAGACTGTTGAAGGGAGCAGAATGAGATTTTTAAGAGACATTAACTTCATGATGTACAGGACAATGTCACAAAATAGGTAAGTATAGCTGTTCACCAACAAGAGCTTTACATTTATTAGGAGTTTGTCTAGAGAGGGGTTTAGATCAGATGTAACCCCTAACCACAATTCAGCAAAACAATAGGCAAATGAACTAAGAGGAGTCAGTTGTTGCACTTAATAAAAATTTGAAGTTTAATAATTCATTTAGTAAAATTAACTTAATGTGTTTCTTGCCCAAAACTTAACTGACGTGTACAACAGTCCCACTTTTGTGATTTTTTTTTCAAACACATGACACTGTGATGGCTTTAGCTGGCACCAGTATGGCTTTTTTGACCCCAGGTGGGTCAAACTTTAAGGGAAAATAGACGATTTTAAAATGTAACTTGCATGTTACATTTGTTGCCTTTTATATTGAGGTAAGTTTGATTTATTTGCAAAATTTAAAATTTAAAATTTAAAAACGGTTGCTAAATTTAGGCTCTATGGTGGTAACTTCTGCTGTTTTTAGCTTGTCCCGACGGGCACCTCAAAGGCATCCTGCCAGGTGCCAGGTTCTTGTGGGCACTCTGTTGGCTATCCGCGATCGATACAGTTAGAGATGATCATGTGTGTGGAAACTTATTTGCTAAATAACCAGCAAAAGGAATCAACTGAAGCAACTCTGGACATCATATTACCATACGTGGGGCTACACAGTATGGTCTGCACTCCTCTGCTGTGGGCGACTGTCTTGTATTACACCCAGAGGAGTCAAGCAGATGTCCTACTGAAGAGCTGTTGGAGCTCCAGGCTGCTTGTCCTCTGAGGGGGGGCCCAGCCGACAGGAAGCAGCTCCAGATGGGACATCCTGTGTCATAAATATTGTGTGAATTGTGCTGGCTGTAATGGCACATGCCTGCTTCTGCTACACTTCCAACCAAGTAACCTTGACTGGGGATTTACAAGTACGGGCATAAATTGCGGTGAATGATTTAGAGGCATGCAGCGAGAGTATTCAGTGAAACATGTGGGCGATGTGAGGCCTTATGCTCTGTGAATAACATTTTATTTAAAGCCCCCTTTTCTTCAGCTTTACAACATAAAATTGGGCTTTATAGAGGTACTATTAAGTTTCTTTTTACTGTGTTAGCTGAACTTGTGAGTAGAAAACAGTGTATGTATTAATTGGCTACCCGCCAGCTTTTCTCACTTCCTAGTTTTTATCTGGAGATTTAATGATCTCCTTTCTAAAGGTCTTGTTTAGATAATGTACTAGGTGCTAATTAAGCAGCTCTTTCCCGCATGTAGCTAAGGTCACAATATTGCTTTGTTCATGTTGATCCTGCAGCTAAGCCATATAGCTCTGCTCCCTCCATAATGCTTAAAACCAGAGCGTGCTGGAGTAAACCTACAAAATGAATTCTGGGGCAAGATATGCAAACGCCGAGCGAGGCCGTGTGAGCTGAGTGGATTATCTATAGCCGCAGTCCTGCTGCTTCTCCGGGATAGCGCCTTTTATTATGGAGTGTTTTATTGCTGCGAGGAGTAAAGCTGACAAGGAAGAGGCAGCTATAAAATGAAGCCTCCCATTCTTGGTCGTCTGCCACCTCCTGTGAGAGCTCTGCAGTGTGTGTGTGTTTGTGCTGTATGTGCACGCCCGAGATTGATGTGCATTGTGAGCTTGTTTGTTTGTTCAGTTGGTATAAGATGAGGCGCTGAGTTTCCAGAATAAATAAAGCGTCAGTGATTACTCGGGTGTCAGTGTAATCTATGTGGCTCTGATACCTAATCTGTCCTGAACTGCAGCGAGCGTACAGGAGTCTAAGTGCACAGCAACATTAGGGGAAAGTTTAAGGAGGTTTTCATTACATAATGTGCTGAAACATCTGTTTTTAGGCTGATACTGTTTTGCTTAATGGGGATAATTTTTTTAAGCAGGGTTGTATGAGGTACTCGTCAATGCAAACAGACATGTTCAAGCACAGAAGCTTGGCTATATGGCCATAGGTGCCACCTGATTACAATAATTTGAAAAAAAAAACAATGTCAACATAAGCATAAGCCAGTTTAGGGTCAATGATGTATCAATTTCAGAATACATTTTCAAGATATTACCATAACCATGTGAACAAGCTAATTGGGATTATACTAGAAGTACTCAATGAGCACAAACCTGCAAAAAAAAGCATATCTGACATTATTAGTAGTTAGTATCAGTGGAAATGTAAAAAACTGCCCCATTGCACAATGTCAAAAAACATTTTAATTCTTGGTACCTCACCAAGGCTTAGATCATCACTAAAATGTATTTACTTGAGCCATGACAAACATTCCTTAAAAACGACATCAAAATCTGTAGAGGACCTTTTGGGCTCCTAGCAAAAATGTGGTAAAACTTGTAATGTTGACAAATCCATAAAACAATTGCTGGATCCAGATCCAGATTAGGCACACCACAATATCTAATTATTTCTTCCTTGTACTATGAATAACACTTCATTAAAATTTCAACAAGATCTGTTGAGAAATTATTGATTTATCCTGCTCACAAACAAACAAGCTAACCAACGGACAGAAAAATGCCAGCAAAAACATAACCTCTTTGGCTGAGGAAATGAAAGATAAGATAAGATAAGATAATACTTTATTGTCTGATTTCTCAGAAATTTGTTCCGCATCACCAGCTCATCCATAATCATGGTGTCACATCGCTTAAAATAAAATCATACAATAAATACATCATAAAAGGTTAAAAAAGTCCAACTATTCAAGCTGTGCTGCATGCCATTGCCTCAGGACCAGCAGCTCATGACAGCCTGCCGTCTATAGCTGTCTACAAACTGACTGGCCTGCCATGTTCAAAATAATGTTTTATAAACCTAAGTTAATATTTCACAAAATAACAAAACAAAACCAGAAGAGCTGGATAAATGCATACAAGATTGGCAAACGCAGTTTCTTAACTGCAAAACAACACAATATATGGTTCACATGTTATGTTAACTTAATAAAAACACGCTTTGTGTAATTTGTTGACTAACTATTGCTGGGACATCTTAAAAGATTTATTTTTTCAGATTATCTCAACTATCCATCTTTTTTTAGAACCCTTATCCTGGTCATGTTTTGGAAAGACTGGAACGTATCAAAGCTATCATTGGACAACATGTAGAGTATAGTCAAGACGTCACCAGACTATTACAGGGCTGACATTTAGGGACAGACAAGCAGTTATGCCCATTCTAGCTGTGGGCAAACTAGAGGCATTATAACAGAAGCATGTCTCTGGTCTGTGGCAGGAAACAGAAAAACACAAAGAGAATCTAGGCATGAACGAGATCACAACCAATAAACTTCTTGCTACAAGATCATGGCACCACTCACTGCATCTGTGTGCAGTTTTCATCACAAGAAGAGTACAGTTATATTAATTTATGCAGTTAAAGTAATGTTTGTTAAATCACCAAAATCATAGTTCATGTTAAGTCTGTCAGTCCAGTATGTATGAAGAAGTTTAGTCATTGAACTACAGACTCTACAAGCTAATCGGGCACTCGAGGCAGAGGAACATGTATGTGGTGAGGGCAAGTGGAGCTGAAACAAAGTGATTTGCCAGCAGAAAGTGTAGTTGCTATAAATTCTGTACTTTGGCAGCGTTAACCCAACATTTATTTTGAGCTGTTTTTTTCTTAGAGTAGATTATTTTTACAGAGAAAATTACATTTAAAAACAGTAAATCCTAACCCTTTATGCAGGCACTCTGGCTGGGGGCTACACTGACTAGCATCTCCTGTGACTGATATGATTTATATTGTCCACCACCTCATGTAACCTGACTTAGTGAAAATCAAACCATCCATCTACATGGGTTAAACTGGGTAGTGTAACTGACCATGTAGAGCAGGGATGTCAAAATCTTTTTTATCAAGGGCCTCGTACAGAAAAGTAGAAGGGTAACCAGGCAACATTTTAGCTCAACGCAGGTGTTAAAAAGTTTATAAATTCAGGATGGTGAGCTACATTTCAGCTGGCCCTGGACATCCACTAAATCTACCCCTGATCAGGACAAGAATGATGCCCCATAAAGCAGAAGAACCGCCTTTACAGCTCAACGTAACAGTCAGAGAAAAACAAAGCAAACTCTATGAAGCTGCCAAAGATTCTACAGGTGTTGGTACTAAAAATGTATATTAGAAGAATGCTGCAGAGGATGTTAGATAATTATACTGAGTTTTCAGGGTTTGTAAACAATGTTTTTGTCTTAAGTTAACTGATTTAGTCGGGATATTTAGCTCTGAACAAAGGAAACAAGTTTGGGATAACTGGCAACTTTTGATTATGAATAAAGAACTTTCCATAAAAAACAGAAACATAAGGGAAACACCATGCAACAGTAAAGATAATTGAGAGATTTGCTCTATGATACATTACTATTCATCCTTTAAACAAACAAAGCTTTCATCATATAATGTGAGCAAACTTTTGGAGTTTGCTGCGGACCAACTGAAATTGGCACAAGCCTGCATCTGGCCCCCCGGCCATAGTTTGGACACCCCTGACATAGAGCTTAGTTTATTTGCCTGCATTTTGGACATTATCTCCTTAAAGAGGCCATGATGACCAACACACTAGAGACAAGACCCTAATGTAATCTCACTCAAGATAATAGAAAAAGTGTCCATTAGAATTAAATGTCTGAAAAGGGACCTTGATTTTAATAGAGTACTTTGTATCATGAATTGTGTTTGCTTTTAACCTCATATCTCAATCAGTCTGCTACATCACAAACAGTAGATACTATTCCCTGGTGTGCGATGAGACACCCAGGGACATTTTTTCAGCTGCCTGCAGACAACCATGTTCACATGCTTTACAGTGGGTAGCAGCAGGGATCAGGAGGGAGCACAGTGATGACAGACTGACCCATTCCAAAGCCCTGTGTCATTACAGGGATCAAACCGTTCAAGGCCAAAGACTCTCACTTTTACTCCTCCCTCTAAAAAAATGCTGCACTTGCCCCCCTGCAGTGACACGGCAGATCAGTCTGGGTTCCATGCTTACGTAACTCAGCTTCCTATCATTCCTGTACAAGATGCCTACCTATTGCAAACTATGTGAGAATATACAGTATGCACACACTGCATGAATCTTTAGATCTCAGCCTGACTGTATTTGATGTTCAAGCACTCAGAGAGGCTCTAGAGTTGCCCAGCGTCTATAATTTCACCCTTGTGAAAATTATGCAGATGTTTTCTTCTGACTGAATTACTGTACTACTCTGCAACAACCATTAGATTTCTACTCATGGATATTAAATCTCTCTCTCTTTCATGATTCCGAGATATGAATATTTTTCTTTGCAGTTTTTCCTTTCTTTAAATCGTTTGTGGTCTGTATGTTATTGGTCTCTCTGTGCAGGAAGACAGAAAAAATCTTCCAAAATTAATATCAGTTTCCAGCTTTGTCTCATAAACTTCGAGACTACAGCTCATTTGTCTACTGGAATGAAAATGGAAACACAAATGCTTCATACATTTTTTAAGCCTACATGCAGGCAATATACTCGACTGGAGGCTTGTATTCTCTGTCCATCCATCATTTATACATATGTCCTGCCAGTTTTTGTTACCATAATATAATTAGCATTGTATAATTCTCTCTTTGAAAGATTTTGTTTAAACTTAGCACATAAACCCACTCGATCTCAATGATAAACTGAGTTTGTAGAAGATCAAGGTCATAAAGTCTTATGCTTATCATTTGCTTGTGTTCATCGTGTCTGACAAACAATTTCAAGTGGTATCATCAAAGTTTTGACAAATGTCCACTTTGCCTCAAGTATATAAACTTGTACAGCAGCTGGACCAGCCTAATCAGTGTCTGTAATCATGCAGATCCATATTACCAAGCTCTAATCTACAACAATTGTGACTGATCCAAAACAGCACGGCCCAGTCAGTGTTATTCAAAGCAGGAAAGGAGGAAGCTGCAAGCAAGACATCAGGAAGCGGCTGCTCATAGAGAGATTAGCATACAGTAGATGCTAACAGCTTTACTGGCAGTTTTATTAGATCTGGATCACATTTATTAAAGAAAAAAATTGAGAGTACTTCTCTTATGTTTTGTATTTTACACTGTGGCATTAGCAGCCACCTTCTACATTATCTGATTGACCTATAATGAATCTGATTGATGGAATCATCCAATCACCTGCTGGGTATGCTTTTTAAAGGCTCATTTC
This sequence comes from Scarus forsteni, assembly GCA_036419115.1. Taxonomy (NCBI): domain Eukaryota; kingdom Metazoa; phylum Chordata; class Actinopteri; order Labriformes; family Labridae; genus Scarus; species Scarus forsteni. Next base: position 4,959,803 of record JAZDUH010000245.1, on the reverse strand, counting down.
CCAACACTTTCTACAGGCTTTCTCCCAGATGGGAGGTTAGTAAAATATTCTGAACAGTCCATCTGATGTGTCAGGTAACAAAATACTCTCAGTGACACTGAGTGTTGAAAAAACCTGACACTGAAAAAAGGAGCAAACTGCATGAATTTTAACTTAAGCATTACCACCACCCCCTGTATTCTGGCAACAGCAAAACAAAACAATATTTTTAGATGTCTGTGCTGCTTTTTACTTAAGTTGACAATTCATGTTTGCCTCCAGTTTTGCTTTCTATTGCCTTCATGGTGTGATTTCACTTGACATCGGTTGTAAGGGTCTCATAAAAGATTTTATCAGTCTTGTCCTGTTATGTCAGCCTCCAGAGACAGATGAAGTCATCAGGTGTCCAGCAGTTCTTGCAGCAGTGTATTTTGCCTCCGCAGAGGAAGTTTCATGAGTACGTGCCTGTTTGTGTGTTTATCATGGGGGAAAAGGAAGGGGCCTGTGTGCGAGAAAGCGTGTTTTCTCCCCTCTCTGCCTCTCTGATTACTGCTGTTTTGGCAGCTGACGCCCAGTAATGGAGACCTGGCTGTCAGGGAAATTTGTAGCTGTCTGCCGTGGAGCAGCTCTTCATTCCAATCAGCAGCTGTCAGCCCAGCCGAGGCCATTATTAATGACTGCCACTAACTGCCTCACAAATTCTCAGCACTGTTTGAGGGCCAGCGTGAAATAAGGTTACACTCTGCCGCTGTGCTGCTGTGGGTTAAAAGTGAAGGATCAAATATCAAACAACCACTGCTCACATATTAAAGAATCAAATAAAGAAAAAGTTTGTTGAATGTTGTACAATAGTAAAAGTTCTACCACAGATAATTATTGCAGTAGTCTTGCTCTTCATATTTATGTGCTTGGAGGAAGCTACCTTGCTTGATTGACTGATAAAACAGCATCATAAAAACTTCCCTGTATGGCGGAGGTTGCACTAATAGAATTGTAAGGCTGTAAATGCGAGCGTGACAGAAAAAGCATGTGTTTGTCAGCTGTTAAACACGGGGAACGGGCACACAGGGGAACAGCTGCCATATAAATCACTCACCTTTGAAATGCTGCAATGATCTTGTCGCCCCTTAGCGTCACTCTGAGGGTGAACAGGGGAGCAAATCAGGGCAGAGTGGTGGCTGACGCTGTAGAATGTGGCTCCGCCTCCCACTGAACAAGTGCCTTGCAGAGAGGTGGATGCAGAATCTCAAATATTAGTGGGAGGCTTGTCCAATTTCCATTAAAAATGTGTCACACTTGAGAGAAAGATTGAGTAGACATGCACATGTTATGTAGAGTGCTGGATAATAAAACACATGAAAAAGTAGAAAAATACGCACACCAAAAGGAGCTCCCTTCAAGAATTTATTTAACTAACAGTGACGTTTCAAACTATGCGGCTCTTCATCAGACTTAACAAAATGGTTTGTTTTAATATAATTTTTAATAAAATAAGGGCTCACAGCGGTCTCATGACCAGGGCCTCATCGAGGGGGGACTGTGAGGTGCCATACAGACAAAACTCTCTCTCTGGGAAGGCCAGTAAGATCTGGAACAGTCTCCCACTCTCCATAAGGGAGTGCCCCACATCACAAATTTTCAAAAACCACGCCAAGCAGTGGCTGAAAGAAAACCAGTCCTGTAACCATTTGTTTTTATAGTTTTAAAAATGTACTGTCTTGTGTTCTTATTGTGATCAATTGTCCTGTTCTGCTTTCGTGTGTGTGGGTCTTTGGCATCATGTCTTTGTATTACCTGCCTAAGGTATGGTATAAATCAGCATTGATGCTATAATCCCGCATATACTGTATACATCTTTTATTTTCTGAATAGATGTTCATTAATGTGCACTGTCTCTATTAAATAAATAAATGAATAAATAAATAAAATATAGCTATAATTAAAATGTGTTCTTTAGGGCAACTTTGGTAAAAGTGATAACTTAAGAACATTAAGAGGGTTTTAATAACTTTGCAGAGGCCTCAGCTCTGGCTCAAAGTTAAAATTAGCAGGTTTTGGAGGTCAAAGTTGACTGAAAAAGGCTGTAAAAGATTTTCCAAAGTCAAAGATCAAGTAAATGGATTTGAGCTTATACAGTTCTTTTCTAGTTTTTCTGATGACTCAAAGACACTTTTGGCCTTTTCCATTAGCCCTACTCAACTCTACCCGGCTCTACTCTACTCTCTTTGTGCTGCTTTTCCATTAGCCCCAGTCGCCTGCCCAATGGGGTGCAGTGTCACCGTAAACAGCTGAGCGGCACAACATTCTGTGTCTTTTTGTCACAAACCGAGTAAGATAGAAAAGCAGAAGAAGGCTGCAGGTGGCAAGAAGAAATACCCCTTGAGCAGCACAGGAGAGTTTTGGAAGAATGAAGCCGAGGACGAGAGCAATCGAGCTGCAAAGAAAAGACTATGAGGGTAAGCTAAAGGTAGCTACCACTAGCATGCTCGGTCGTCACGCTCATGACTCATCTATGACGACATTGTCTGACCAATCAGTAGCCGGCAGTTGGTGACGTCATCTTTCAGTATCGACTCAGCTCGCTTGGAACCAGAGTGAAGTGGGTACTAAAACTAGCTTGTTTTAGGAGGTACCGGGCTAGTGGAAACACACTGCAAATCGAGTAGGGCCGAGTAGAGTAGGGCCAAGGCGTGCTAGTGGAAAAGGGCCATTTGTTAAACAATCAGACACCACAAGTCACATCTATCCTTTCTCACACCTTCATTCTCACATTCACGCATGGGTGGCACAATTAGTTATCCATCAGCATTTGCTAACACCCTTTCCCTTTCACATCCATGCCACTTATGCAGCAGTGAGAGAAAGTTGAGGTTAAGTGCCTTGCCCATGTGCACACCCTCATGTGACAGATACAGATGGGCTCCAACTTGCAACTGTCAGAATGTTCATAGAACTATTTACCAGGATCAGCCTCTGATACCCTGCTACTGGGCCTCATGTTCATCCTATATTTGTGATAACACTGGACTTTCTTTCACCTTTGAGGTCAAAGGTCATGGGGCCTTGTTCTCATGGTCACTGTGCCGGATGTTCAAAGTTTGTTTCATAAAATTAAGGGTAATACACATGGCTTTAATGTTTTAGCATAAAAATTGATGATTTCAGAACAGCAGGTAGTTTTAGTTTAAGGGTGAAAATAAAATAAAAAAAATAAACCTAAATTACTTGTAATAACTTTTTTTTTTAATTCTGGGTATGAAGGGAAATTTAGCCTTTTAATGAGATGTACTTGCAAATAAAAATGAGTATGGCTTGTTACTGTTGAAAAAAGCCTGACACATATAAAGGCCAAGAGTTGACTTTTTGCCATGTTCAGCTATTCATCCTTTAGCGCTCAGGGCAATATGGTGTGATGTGTCCCCACCCTGAAACACACAAAGAATTTTACCACAAGCTACCTCGCTCTGTGGTTGTGTTGGCTCACACGGTTTCTCATCTTATCTTTCACCTGCCAGATTACTTATCCACCCTTTTAGTTTGATGAGTTACACCACAGAGAAGATTGATGCTCTTGGCTATTGTGGGCCTTGTAAAAGAGGGAGAAGATTCCTGCCCTGTGACAGGTAGCAATTAAGTCTTCAAAAGGTGTAACAAGGTCCTGGATTTACTTATTTAGAGGTGGTATCAGAGAACAGCTAGTGTGCTGTGTAAGAGTTAAAGGATAAGGTAGATGGTGCGGTGATTGTTGGGGACTTTTCTCTGTCTCGTGTGACCTTTACATCACAGGTAACTCTTATCTCAGGAATCTTAAAGGTGTGGTTGTTTCCTGCCCTCATTCATTCATTCACAGGCTGATCTTTCTATCCTTCCCCGTCTGCACTGGAATGCTAACACCTGTAGATTTGTGTGTGTTGTGAGAAGTCAGTGGGGCAAACCCTCCGTTAGCACATGCTGATCACTCCTCAGATAACAAGCTGTTGTTTTGGCAACAGACAGACTATCTAAGCAATGAAAGAGCCAAAGGAGGAATGATGATAATAATAATAAGAATAATAATAGTGGCTGTTATATGAGGTGCTGGCGCCCCAGAGTCCCGAGGCTGTTCGTGCTTCATTAAGACCTGTTCTGCTTTTGCTCCGGTGTTGGGCCACATTCTTCCGAGTGTTAAGTTGTTTGTTAGCAGCTTTGTAGGTGCAGCTAAGGGTAGAGAGAGGAAGACTTCAGAGTGTGAGTCAACTGCTCTGCCAGGTTAAGAGCTACATGACACACATTTAATCACTTGTCAATCAAGTGGAGGTTGACACAACTTCATTTTTTAAGTCAAAGTTTGGATACACCTGGTCGAATATTACTTGAATGCAAGGGAAATTTCTCATACTATTAGCTCAGGTAAAGCACTTGAAACTTGTTTGCTTGACACTTGCTTATATATCTATATACAGTATATGTCTATTTATCTTTATACATATATATATAGGTATAGATAGTCTTCTTTTGCTTATCCATGGTCTGATCGCGGGGGCAGCCGTGTGAGCAGGGAAGCCCAGACTTCCTTCTCCCTAGCTACTTTGTCCAGCTCTTCCCGGGGGATCCCGGAGCGCTCCCAGGCCAACTGAGAGACGTAGTCCCTCCAGCGTGCCATGGGTCTTGCCAAAGGTCTCCTACCAGCGGAACATGCCCGGAACACCTCACAAGGGAGGTGTCCAGAAGGCATCTTGATCAGATGCCTGAGCCGCCCTGCGAAGGAAACTAATTTCGGCCGTGGAACCGCGATCTTGTTTTTTCAGTCATGACCAACAGCTCGTGACCATATGTGAGGATAAGAAGGAAGATTGAGTGGTAAATCGAGAGCTTGACCTTCCGGCTCAGCTCCCTCTTCACCACGATGGACCGGTGTAGAGCCCACATCACTGCCGACGCCGCACTGATCCACCTGTCGATCTCCCAATCCATCCTTCCTCTGCCAATACATATCTAACTGTCTTCGAGCAATGCATGGTTACAGTCAAATATACATTGGTGTTCAATTTCAAAACAAATAAGATGGGAGGACCCCCAACAAATCAGAAGAAAACTTAGGGTGTATTCACATCTATGGCTCGTTTGCTTTGTTCCGATTCAGAGGTAAAATCGATACATTTGTTTCAGTTGTCACTTGGTTCGTTTGTGTCTCTTGCAGTCCAAAGTTGTAAACAAATGACTCATGCAAATTAAATGTTTCTGTCATTGGTCATAAATCTTACCCAGGGGGTGGGGGGTGTTTCTTCTCCTCTTACAACAGCCATGGAGCATCAGCAGTGTGTGTGGTTATTTTGTGTCATAGCATTCATCTGTCACTCATTCGCTGACTCACATGTTTGTAGACCTCCGTATATTTATGTATAGTGTCCAGCATACAGTTGCTTCTAAGCTGAACTGCCATGTTGTAGCTTCATAGTAGCTTACTAATACCTTTTTCACTTTGCCAATTATGGTTAAGCTTAAAACAACAAAAGTAGGCTTATTAGTTCAGATAATCACATAAAGCAGAACATGTATATTTCAAATGTTTTGGTTATCCACAGTGCAGTGAACTGCCTCACAAAAATACATCATCCCTGCACCACTTTGTACCGTGTGGGTGTTTCCTTCTTCATGGAGCAGTTACTGTGACCGTCTACTATAAGCAGCGCAATGGAGGGACTTCTTTGACACAATCAGCAGAGTGAAACACACAAATACATGCACACATTCACACACACATAGAACACAGCATCCATGTACAATGCATGCTTTTACACTGTTCTATCTCCCCTGTGAGTTTTATGACAACAACATTATGTGAATCTGTTGTCCTGCAGGGCATCGTTGTCAGACTTTGAATGAATGAATAAATGAATGCTTTATTTTGAACATGTGCTAGTATCACACAAAGTGGACAGAAAAGAAAACAAACTAATGAGAATAGTTCAAACAACAACAATAATATCAATCCAACATGTCCGAAAAGGAATAGGTTGAAGCACAAGCTACTTTAAACCTACCCTTCTACTTTTAGCCTCCTCATAAACTATATGTTCTAGTATATCGATGCAGATTGACTTGAATCAGGGCTGCTGCCATTATATCTCAATTTAAACTGCTGTACCATCTGCTTAGATGTTCAAACAGATGTCTGTTTCGTTTAAATCCAAAATGATTCCAAGATAATGCTTAAAATACTACAGGTCCACAAAATGTCTGCTAAACTATTATACAGCAAAGCTCCATCACTGATGTATGAGACTTCCAAAAAGACTTTCTCAATAAATATCTTTATCTATAACTTAGGGTAAATGCTTTTATTTTGAAAGTATTTGAACAATCAAAACAGGAGATTAATGAACCACTGGTTTGTTACAGATACAGCAGACTATATGAAATCAGAGACTGATGAAAACATCTTTACACAGACACAAATTTGTAAAGTCGTGGGAACTGATTTTAGGGTGAAAAGGTCTGTAGATCTAGGAAAATCATTTTAAAATAGGCAATGCCTTTTTGCTTTACAATAACAGCATTACTCCATGGAGAAAGGGCAAAATAAATGAGTGAATGCGTTGATAAAACACATCCTGTGTTATGACATGTAGGTAAAAATGTATTTAATATCACTCTTAGGGTCATTAGGGAGTGGTGGGTCATCACCCCCCAAAAAAATTCTGGTTTAAAAACATTGCCATGGGTTGAAGTGGTAGCAGCCAACCAACTAAAAATTGCAGGATTGCAATTGTTCATGTTAGCTGCAGGCTTCACTATTCAGAGACATTGCAATGGCTTCCTTGGATTGTAAGTCATCTGACTATTTCCCCAAGTTTGAAAAATAAGCTTTTATCTTCACAACTTTAGGTTGATATCATACATTTTTACCTTTCATGAGAGTAAATATTATTTCACACTTGCACAGCTTGTCTATCTAGAATGATTGTGATATTGTTGACTTATGGTTGAACCCACTGTGAGTGAAAGTTGCACTAGAAATGTCACTGGGTCAAAAGAACATGCTTGTCTGGTAAAGAAAAAGCTTCCAGCATGTACTCTACTTACACACAGATACTCTGTGAATGTGTTAAGTAAAGTACTCAGGGGAATTGACATTTTTATTGTCGATCACTGCAATCATCACACAGGTACCTCCCCGCCCTGCAGGCACATCACTGGTAAACCGCTGACACTTACAGGATGCTGGGGATCATTTTTCACCAGAAGGAGGAGGAGTGTTCACTTTTCTTCTGGGTTTGACTCGTACTGTCAGGTTTATGATTTAAGTCGTGTTTCTTTGGCTGCAGAGTGACAGGACAAGAAGTGGCTGGCAGAGTGGCTCACATGCAGATCGATTTACTGATATATCTGTCAGAATGTATTGCAAAAGCTTTTGGTTATTAAGCTTCTCATGATTGCTTAAGACAACCCAAGCAGAAAAGTCAAACAAAAGAGGCGAGGAGCCTTCAGGCAAACTCCTCTGTGAGTTAAAGGAAGCTTTATATTTGGTTTCACAAATCAGTTCACCTGGTGTTTAAGTGTTTATTTACTTTCAATTAGTTTAATTAATCCATGACATCAAAGAAATGAGTTCTCTTGTTGCTTCTTGCCTCTTGTTTTGGTTTAACTCTTAACACGTCAGCGCAGATCTTGTTGGCAAGATAAGCAGTTTCACGTTTTCACACAGTTTCTGCCTGTTTGATACAGGACCAGCTTTCCACCAAGGAATCCTAAAGTTTGCAGACAGAAAATGTGTTTTCTTGATAAAGCTCAAATGTGGCTGTGTGCATGTTATCTTGGCTTATACCAATTTCGATCGTGTTAAAAATTTCTAACAAAAAATACCTCTCTGAGGTATTTTTGAAAATAAGTCAAGCAGGTAATTAAACATGATTTAATTTACTTTATCTCTTCCAAGCACAGCTCGATTCGGATGCATTACATTTAGTATGGTCTCTATGGTCACTTTATAAGGTTGACAGATTTTTTTTTCCTTTAAAGAAACAATATTTTAACCTTAATCTATTTTTATCACTTTTTATGGCTGCTTGTGTGCGATCACAATTCCAATATTTAAAAAATCTTTACTTTTTCAAAAACACAGCAATGCTGATCATGCTGCAATCCCTCTCCATCAGAGATGCTCTGTTAGAGCTCCTGCCCCTTTGAAGCCATCCCACATGCACCCAGTCCACTCTATCAATCAATCAATCAAATTTTATTTATAAAGCGCTTTTCTTACAATAGTTGCAACTCAAAGTGCTTTACATAGAGAAAATTAAAAAGAGGTCTAGGTCTTCTCTCAGTCTGTCTGATAAGCTGTCCGGTCAAATCTGTGGTAATTGGTAGCTTAGCTTTGCCATGTTGTCAACAACTCTACAATTACACTTACGTCCACGCTCTGCAATGGACATACTACCTCAACCCAATGGGCTTCAGCTGATGATGAAACAAAGGTAGGATGTCACACTGTAAGCCTGGTTTAGAGGGATGGGGAAATAAGCTGTATCTAGCAGTTTCTGTTGCTTTAAATATTAGGAGGGGGGTGTCCTTATGCCACAGCCTTATTGTCTAGTTTATAGAAGAACTCTATCACATGGAAAAGACATGACTCTTTGAAAAAATGTTCTTTCAACTCTGGTTCCTAGTAGGTCCATAGGAGAAAGAGCTGGCATCAGCATGGTGAGGGGTCAGCCACACAAACTCTACCAGTCAAGGTATTTTTACACCCATTTGGGTAAGTTTAGTTTGAACTTCCATGTAATATGCAGCAGGTTTGTAAGAGCTCTCAACTATGAGCTAGCAGGCTCTTTTAGCTAGGATTAGTGAAACATCATATCATCAGTTTCCACTTGAAAAGGAATGATAGATGATATAAGAAGTGGCACTGCATTCTTTCAGTGATTTTGTCTAAAAGCAGACAAAACTAAAATCTTAATAAATGCCTCTCATTCATTAAATAGAAGGGTGATGTATATCTCTGTTAATAGACTCACTTAACTCTCTCCAGTGTAAATATAAGTGGCGCTCTAAATCTGTTAAATCCATCAGCCTGTGTGAGAGTAACACCAGACCGTGAGGGGAAATGGTAAACTTTTCTTTGGTACGTGTCAAACAAAACATGATGAGAAGTCATAAAGTCACAAAGCATTAAAGGCTCACTTTTCCCACGTCGCACAGAGCTGGGCACGTCCGCATAACCACAAGACCATAACTCATGCATGCTCTATAAACTAATCACTTCCTGGGTTTCCTCACTCTGAGGCCAGACTGTTTCATCTCGGTGCAGATGAAAAATGCAGGGTGATGAAATTTACACTTACTCATGTATCAGCTTATTCTTGAATTCTCACTGGACAGAAAAAAAATGGAGACTTCTTTTCATGAGGGAGCTGTTACATTCACAGACTGTTCTCTGGGCACATTCAAAGATCTAGTTTCAGATCCATGAAATGAGACACATCTGTCTGGATCACACTCTGACATGGGTGTCTGTGGGTGTCAAAATTGAGCATCTGTGAGACTGGGAAGTTGCTTTAGCTGACGTCTCTGAGGGAAAGTTGCAGCTGGAGATCACATTGTCAAATACACTGTCTGACTTACAACCTCATAAACGTCTTTGGGTTTTATATTTCTCAGCATGACAGTTATCTTTAGACTTTGGATCATTTTGGAGAAGTCACTTAAATTTGCAGGGCTCCATGAGGTTGTTTTCACTGAGGACATCAGTTTTTAAAGTGGATGTTTTTGAGCTTGAAGAACAATTCAGAAAGACACAATTTCTCAGTCTCCATTTTTTTTCAGCAGTATGTTGCTGCATAAGGTCTGCAAAAAGATGCTGGAAAGTTCACTCTGGTTGGGTAGAACTGTTTAAAAGAACAAACACTACTTTCAGCAGCCCAAATAAACATATTTTATTAACTGGATTTTTGAGACGAGAGAGCCCTTATTGTGCTTTTTGAATGTTTTACATGTCTCCCCTGCGTAATTGAATACATCTATGAACAAGACAAAGAGTCTGCAGGTCTCCTCCCCTGTTTACAGCGCCAATTACAGGGCGATCCCCTGTTTCATCAACAATTCTAGCCCACTGTCTTGGACTAGCAAGCTAAGCGGAAAGAATTGAGCATTGACAGTATGTACAGTTGTTGACAGCATGAACAATTGAACAATCACCGCAGATCAGACTGGTCATCCAATCAAAGCAGCCTTGGCCTACTTAGGTCACTTTGGAGTGGCAGGTGCTCGAACAGAGTTTCTCATGAATGAAAGTTATTATATGATCAAGAGATGGGGCAAAATATGGGCTCTTTAAGCTCAATAGCAACTGACTATATAACATTGAATTGTTTTTTTAATGTATTTATTGATAGGAGAGAGACAGTGGATAGGTCTCTGCAAACTGGTCACAGGCTGGATTTGAACCTGGACCAGCAGAAGCAAGTACATGGGATATGCATGGTTGCTAACCACTCCGCCAAACCAGCACCCCACATTGAATTGTTTTAACAATCTAAGGAGAGCCGGCTGAGAAACATTAATAAAAAAAATATAACAATACGATTGTATTAAAACTAATTATTACTGTTACCTCTTAATATAGAAACAATCACATTTATTCAAATGGAAAGCAATGACAAATTAAGATTATTTCAATAAAATAGCAAATAAGTTATTTAAGCTATTATATTTTGTTTTTCTTTATAGCTATTCCAAAGAGTAAATGCAGGTTATGAGTACAGTTATTTAAATTGTTTAGTGGTGATTGTTGTGTTTAGAGTCATTACTATTATTACATATTCATACTTACATTTTGATTTTGTGGTCAGTATTTTGGATTTTTTCATGTAGGCTATACGTAGTTTGTTAAGCACATTAACTAGATGACACATTATCTTATAAATTAAAGACAATGGTAAAAACAATGCTGTTTGGTTTCTTCTGTAAGCGTTTGTAAATGGATAGTGTTGGCTCTGATTCTAAGTCAGTGTTCAAAAGACTTATGTACACATTCAAAATGTTCTCCAGAAAAGTCTGTAAGCACACATCTCTCTCACTCTCATATTAATGCAATGTACTCAAATTTCACTTCAGATCCCCTGTGGCCTATTTAGCCTAAATTGGCTAATGGATTTCTGCCACATCTTAAAATCAGTTGTAAAATTAACAGGAATCTGGACTGAGGATAATGTGGGGGCTAATATGTCTCCTAATCCTCGTTAAAACTGTGGTTGTGATTAACCTTATTACAAGCCCGCAGTTTCATGGATTGTATCACATTATTGCAGAGCAGAATTTAAGGTGGGCGCTTTAAATACTCTGGTAAGTAACATTTATCAAGGAGGGAGCACTGTGCTCTGCCTGCTCCTTGTGACGTCAGTGATGAGTGTTATGCTGAAAAAGGGCAACCACAAATACAGCAGCTGTTTTCTTCCTGACAGATTGTTTTGGGGAGGTTGGGGGGGCTGTAAAAAGCGAGTAAAAACATAAAACACACCGAGGAGTCATGAAGAATATCAGCTCTCTTAATGCACGGCAAGAGAACCCTCAAACAAGCACAGGAAACCATGGAAATTAACAATTTTGTGGCTAAGCTATTAGAGGCTTTTTGGCTGGCAATGCTAAAGATGGATAGCTTATCTGACTTTAATAGCTGGCACAGCAGCATTAGTGCTGAGCTGGAGCGAGGAGGGAAACAATACGGCACATTAGAGGAGCAGCCAGCACACGCCAGAAACTGCTCCAGACTTCTAATTAGCATTCATTAACAGTAGGGGAAAGAGCGATTATGGTCTTTAAGTAGTGCATTAGCTAATGTTGCTTTTTCTCATGTCAGCACATTGAAATAGGAGGAGTGTGCTGCCACATCAGATCCACTGCTTTGTGCTGACTGTGAGGGTTTGGTTGATGTTTTGTGATGACCTTAAAATACACTGCTGCTGTTTGTTTACACTAGTTATTACCGCTAACAAGGCCACAGGCTGATTCAGACATGACTGACTGTTTGCTACTGCCACAGCTGCTGCATGCTCACAGCTATCACACTGAATGTTTTTATGTTGTTATTGTGGAAACCTGCTCAACAGATACAAAGGAATAATGTTTCTGCCTGTTCAGGATCAATGCTTGCTCCTTAAATAAGAAAGTGAATTCTGCCTCATTGTTAGGAAAAAGCAAAAATGGAACTACTACCTAATAATTTATGTCTCTCTTGAGCTTACATGTTCTAAAAAGTGAGGGGCCGTTTACATGGCGCCGAAAACGCTCAAATCCGATACGTTTTCATTGCGTTTTGGCCTTCCGTTTAGATGGAGCGCGTTGAGTTTTTACTGAAAACGGAAACTTTTGAAAACGTGCTCCAGAGTGGAAAGGTTTGAATCCGCTTTCCATGCAGCTCCGTGTTAACCTGTATCAGAGCGTTTTAGGGTGAAACGCTGACGTCCCCGCATGCGCAGTACTATTTCCCATGAAGGCTGCACGCACATAGCAGAAACAACAACAGCTTCGGCCGTCCGCTGAGTAACGTGTGAGCGTCTTACCGTGCTCGGTTTGTTATCCAGATTAAACTATCCAGACGGATTTGTTGTCCGAACTGATTTGTTGTCCATAAAAGAAACTCCTGCTTCTCTGTGCGTCTATTCGCCATTGTTATTTGTGGAAGGTTTTCTTCTTCGTTCGTGTATTGTAGCAGCGCTGCCTCTCTGCAGACCTACATTGCCATCTACTGAACCTGCATGCACACTACAGCGGATTTACAGGGGACTAACTCGTCTCCAGCGTTGTCATCTGAACGCAGAAGAATTTGAAAACGCAAAGGAAGAATCTTTGCGTCTTTAAGTCAGGAGTTTCCATGTAAATGGCCCCTAAGGGTGAACCTCAATTGTACCCCTTAGCCCCCCCCCTTCATTTTACTTAGCCCTCTGTTTTGAGGGTCAAAGGGAAGGGATGAAACATGCCATTCAGTTCCCACTACGCCATCACCCAGAGTTGCTCGCTGGCTGTCGTAGACAGATGTGACAATGGCCGTAGCTACAGCCACGAAAGCCAGCTCGTTCTAATGAGAAATTTTAAAATAAGATCAACAATTCAAAACATGATCAATATTTACTTGATGATATAATCATTACTTAGAATTATACACTTCCTTCAGTCTCTTTGACTTTCTTGTCATTAGGCGTGGTGTTTATGGGAAATTCTAAATCCCTTCCTTTCAGGTGAGGTCCCAGGCTGTCTTCGTTTCAAGAGCTGTAAAGCCCTTCGTCTTAGCCCTACAGAGAATTTGGACACCTCTTCAATAGACTGAACCAAGAGGTAAGACAAGGGCTAAGGGGATGGGGATGGACCCTTAAATTCAGTAGTGGATCAAGAGAAAAGGCAGGGGTCTTTTTGTGGTAGAGTGACCCGTAGAAATTTAACAAATAAGAGATGAACACCAGAAATAAAACCTTGACCTTTTAAATCTAAAGTCACCCTGTTTTCAAAGAGGAGTTTTCAGCAAGGTTTGACAGAAATCCCTCAAAGTTTCCTTGAGATACTGCATTCACAAGCAAGGAATGATCATGAGGCTCAATGACCTTTGACTTACTCTCTCCGAAATCTCATCGGTTCATCCCTGAGTCAAGTTTTTTTTAAATAGTATATTCACAACTAAAGGATAAAAATGGGGCCCTATGATGTAGACCTTTGGCCTTGTACCTCCCAAACTGTTCCAGTTGATCACTGGTGCCAAAGCATACATTTGGGCAAAATTAGGCACAGTTGTTAAAATACAAAAGGTATTGTGTTCACAAGGAAAGGATAAAAAATAAGGCTATATGACCTGGACCATCCAACTTCAAACCAATGAAAATATCAAACAAAAAACAAAAGGTTCTCAAGTATCTGTTTTTGCCCAGACTCTTGAGTTGGATCCAGCTACCCCTCTTGTTCATTGCTATTAGTCACATTACATGACCAGTAAGAAGGGATAGAGGTCATTGTGTGTGCCATTGACCACTGTGTGGAGCTGCCGTACAGGCTTCTTCATTTTCATATCTACAAAATAACACATGTACATCCAATGAAAAATGCAGGAAATATGACTTCAGTGCAATCAGTAGTTTGGGGGCAAATCAGACCCCTAATCCCAACCCTACACTGCACCAAGGGCACCATTCAAATCACCCACAACAGCAAAGTCTTCACCAGAATCTCACTACAGGTATGTTTTCAAACCATAATATTGGCATACTTTCATTTACACTACTGCCAAGATAGAAATTTACATGAATTGTTGATGTTTGTGGTTGTTCTATTAATTCAAATATTTTCTAATTTGTGATTATTTTTTCTTACATTATGAAGAAGTCTTCACCCCTTTTTGCTTTCTCTCTTCTGACACCATTTATGCCATTAGAGTTTTGATATCTTGTCCTCCTAGTCTCATTTTAATCTATGCTGCTTGGCTGTTCCCTGGTTTTCATATGCAGTTCTCTCATGATGCTTCGCTTGGATTCAGTTTGCTTGCACCTAAAAATATCTGTTTTCATTGTGGTTGCACAGATCTTTTATGTTGATTGTCTGTTTGTGAAAGCACTTTGAAAAGCTATGTTTTTGAAAGCCTGAAAAAAAATAGTAATTATTATGGTTGATAAATCTGCTGTTTGGGAGATGAGGAGCAAGAAATTCTTTGTCCTCAATGCATCATTGAGAAATGAGCTAGCCACTTAAAGTTAGGTGTTAAAGATAACAAATCACAATAAGCTGTAATTTTCAGACATTTAGTCTGAAATCAGCATGTTCTACTTAGAAGTTAGAATTAAAGGAATAAAATCCAAGATTTCATTTTTGTTTGTTTGTTTTTGTGTTTTCTGCTTGCCTGTATGGTAGAAAGACAATACAGTAAAATGCTAATTTGTTCAAGGAAAATACAAATGTTTCAAAGCCAAAATTCCCTCCTCTCTTACTCTCTCTACCAGCCTTGTTGATCATATTGTGACCCCTCAGAGTCATACTGCAGGCCGACTATAAATGATGATGATAATGAACACTGAATGGTTCTGATCAATAAAAGCATATTGTTGACTTTTCCTGTTTGATCCGTCTTCATTGTGTTTGGCAGAAGAAAGCTCATATCTGTTTGTTTTCTCCTTTGGATTCATCTTTACTGGCTGATAATTCCTGAATAAACAGAAGGTGCTGTTGGCTGATGGGTTTATAATTTGCTTTTACTTTATAAATGCAAATGAGGTAAAACTCAAACATTACTCAGCTGCCCTCTGTAATTAAAGCTTCATTCAGCCTCAAATACTGTATGCTTTATGCCACTGCATGGTTAATACAGAGGCTTTTGCCTTGCACTTGGAGATTTCTCATCCAAACCGCATCAATTTAATGGATGATTTAATGAAGTTGTTGTGCAAGCTGGAAGAGACGATATAACAATCCAGCTGTTGATTTTGGCAGCTGTTTGACTAAATAAACAGAAAAGATAAAACCTGTACTTCAAGGCAGCAGGTCTGGACTCGACAGCACACAGCACCCTCAGACAGAAGACAGAAGACAAAGAAAAGACAGAGTGAATGAGGAAGTTAACCTTGCAGAGCACATGGACCCGCCCGATTCATTGTCTAAAATCCTGCATGCTCATGTTGCTAACCTCCATTGTCCAATGATTTCACGGATAAATGCTTAACAGCCCAATCAGGGAAGAGAGGCAAGAGGTGCAAACGTGATGACAGCAGGAAGTGACTGCATGTTTGAAAACAATGGTGGCGTGTGAAACAGTGCCCGTGGTTGCGGAAATATTTGCAGTTTTATCAAAAATTGACTCAATTTCTCCTTTAAAAGAGGACAGGAACGTCACGTCACATTAAACCTCTCTTACAGGAAATCATGTTTTTGCTGTTCTTCTGACAGGTGATCACTGACGGGAAACTGGAGATGTGGAAATGCTGCACGAATAATACCAATAGTATGGTTGCCCTGAGTCATGGTTACTCAACAATAACCTGCCGAAATGTGCTCTCCTCAGAAGTTTACTGAGAGAACTTGGTGGATACTGTCTTTGACAAGGTTAAGGGCACATTTAATTGTAAATCATACATCTGTGTGGTATAATCTAATTTAAGATGATAGTCTAAGGACTGAAATGCAGCTTAAGCTAATGGTGAACAACAGGGTCTAGCTTAGGGGTGTCCAAACTTTTGGTATCTAAGGCCACATGAAGAGGAACACATGGATGACTGAGCCACTTGCTCCACCTCACTTTTAGTGTATTTAATTTAAAGTTTTAGGGTTCAAGGGTGGGCTATCACCTGTCAAGAGGCCCTTGTAACCTCACTGGGTTCACACAGAGTCAGGGTGAGAATGAATTTTGAGCAACAGAAATAGGAGACAATGAACTTCTTTTTTTTTTTTTTTAAGTTATTTTTTCTGGCTTTTGTGGCCTTTATTGATAGGACAGCTGGAGAATGACAGGAAAGTGGGTGAAGAGAGGGGGGAAGACATGCAGCAAAGGGCTGTGGCCGGGATTCGAACCTACTGCCGCTGCTGGGGTTTGGAAGTCCCCGTACATGGGCGGACGCTCTACCAACTGAGCTAATGTCCGCCCGAGACAATGAACTTCAATGTCAGACACAAAACAAGAGTAAACTGCAATAATGTTGGTGCTTAAAGATAAATAATTGCAATATACTTTGTAAATGAGACCTTGTGACAAAGTAAATGTGGCAGAAAAATTCACATGATTGATGGTATTTACGGCTGTAACCAAAATGTTTTTATCCATTCAACTGTTTCAGGGGCCAATTAAAAATGGGCTGTGGGCCGCATTTGGCCCCCGGGCCACAGTTTGGACACCCCTGGTCTCGCAGCAACATCATACTGGTGCTTGATATGGATTGGTCTGTGATGAGCAGAACAATTGTCCAATCACCAGCTGCAGTTGGTTTTGGTCACTCAGGTCAGAGTGGACGAAGGACAGACGTAAGGACAGACAACCTGGATGTGTAATACCTGTCGCCAGCACAGAGGCATTAAGATAAATATTACTGGTGTCGACAGAAGCCACTGCAGCAGAAAGCAAGCAGGAGTTTGCTTTCTTCTCATTTTTTATTATCGTTATTATCATTACTGCAGCAGGCGGTCATGGTTCACCAGCAGAGCACACTTAACTGTGTATCCTGTCACACACATACACACTCCTACTGACTTAAACACATACATAATGCTCCGTCTTTCTCCTAACACCAGTCCTGCTCTGTGTGCTCTGCTAATATTGACTCTCCTGACTAACACTGCCTCTATTGAGTCAAACACAGAGCTGTTTGACTAGAATTAGAACATCATTGAGATAACAGCCATGGACCTGTCCAGGCCCAAACTGTGGTGGTAATGTAAAGCAGAGCAGGACCAACCATGGCTCAGGTTTGTAAGTGAGTGACAGTGTTTGGATAACTGACTGAAAACATTTATTTACTTCTTTATTCATTACAAAAAGAGACAATAACTACCTAATATTAATCGTTGATATCAGAACTCTAATAAAATGTATGATTACTTTAAGTTGACCTGGCAAGACCTGAAGGGATTGTTCAGTATTTTTGAAGCTGGGTTGTATGAGGTACCTGAAAATAGTGAAGTGGCTGGAAGGGCTCCTAACCACGCTGTACCTTTAAGGAGAATGAGCTGAAACTGCCAGAAAGGCTGCTGTTGGCAGGTACAATTATTTTGTGTAATTACGTGAGTTTTACATAAAAAAGAGCTTTGAAACTGTGTTGAGTTGCATGTGTTCAGAGCACTTTATTTTTCCAAGACGTCTCTACGTTTGGCACTATTTCACAATGCAGCAAATGGCTGTGTGTTCCTCCGCCAGTGTGTGACATAGATTTACATGTTTAATCCATGTAACATAATCATGTTACATAGATGTTACAGATTTGTTTATATTTACACAGTGTAGGTCCCATGCTCATATATTTCCCTCAAGTAATATCTAAAGTGTTTGCAAGGATTATATTTGCTTCCCATAAAAAAAATAAAATAAAAAAATACAATGTATCAATTAAGGCACTGATATCAGTAAGACCAACCCCCTCAAGAAATGCTCCACTTGGAGTGCTGGTTTGGTGGAGTGGTGAGCAACCATGCACATCCCATATAAATACTTCTGCTGGTCTGGGTTCGAATCCCGCCTGTGACCAGTTTGCAGAGTGTCTTCCCCTACTCTCTAACCCCCTTTCACAAACCTATCCACTGTCTCTCTCCTATCAATAAATACATTAAAAAAAAACAATTCAATGTTATATAGTCAGTTGCTATTGAGCTTAGAGAGCCCATATTTTGCCCCATCTCTTGATCATATAATAATTTTCATTCATTACATGAGAAACTCTGTTCGAGCACCTGCCACTCCAAAGTACCCTAAGTAGGCCAAGGCTGCTTTGATTGGATGACCAGTCTGATCTGCGGTGATTGTTCAGTTGTTCATGCTGTCAACAACTCTACATACTGTCAATGCTCAATTCTTTCCACTTAGCTTGCTAGTCCAAGACAGTGGGCTAGAATTGTTGATGAAACAGGGGATCACCCTGTAATTGGCGCTGTAAACAGGGGAGGGGGAGGGGGCCTCACTGTCTTTCTCCTATCAATAAAGGCACAAAATGCCAAAAAAATACATTTAAAAAAAACCCGAAATGCTCCACTGAAAGATCAGGTCAGGTTTTGGGAGCAGAAGCCGGTTGACTCTTCACCAGTCACTCGTCTGCACCACCAGAAACCTTAAGCCTACTTAATTTGTTGGTGTTTATATGCAATGAAGCTTAAGGGTGAAGGGTGGAGACAAGAGGCCCCAACCCAGTTCAGATGCATTACCAACTGCCATAAGCGGGTACCAAACTAATATCTAAGTATGTTTCAATCAGGACTTGAACCAGCAATTTTCCAAACCCCACCTCAAGCCCTGACAGACTAAGCAATACTGCCTCCACCAAAGGCAAAGTCCTTGAATCCAATATGACAGCTTTTTCTTCCATTTTATTCGTGAAGATGTACAAGTACTGATAATTCATCAATTTAAGTGAAATGCAAGGTCTATATTTGTTTTACAGTTTAGCTGACTTGTGTTTACGCAGGAAACATTCTGACTAAAAGCACCAACCAGATTCAAGGACTTGTTTTGTTTTTGTTGAGTTAAATTTTAGAGGGCAAAATTGAGTAGAATGTGGCTAAAACTTAAATTGATTTTTTTTCTTAATACTAACACTAAATCTAAAATAGCTGTCAAAATAAAAAATAAAAAAACTTGTGAGAAAGATGAGGGTGCAGAGGTGGAGCTTGTAATCAAGTCCCCCCTCTATGCAAATGTTTTCTCACTCTGCCACTTTTATCACCGTTCCACAATAACAGCCACTTGTGAAACGTCTTCTTGTGAAATCACACACAGCGGTCTTGTTCCATCCGGGGAGAGCTGTGTTTATGTGTTTTTTTTCTGTCATTAGGCTCATTGAGTCCTCCAGGTTGTAAAACTGAGCCTGTCACTGGAGCTTTTGTGTCGTTTGCAAAACAAAGTGCAGTCAAACTTGTTGGCAGCAGGAAGAAAAGCTTGTGTTGTTTGCCAAAGCCAATTTTTAGTGTGCATGCAGGTATTAAATTCTTATCTTCGGTTACACATTGCAGCGATAATGTTAACAGCTCTACCCAGTCGTAAAAGAAAACACAGACACACATGCACACACACACACACAAAAATACACACATGCAAAAAAAAAACACAGATAAGCAAACAGACTCTACCACTCTCAACTTTAGGCCAGCACACTCTCTCTCTTTGACATTCTGTTTACACAATTCATAGGCTTAAACCTTATTCACACATGCACGAAAAACAGGAAACGTGAACCTGAGGGTTATTCTGAAATTTACTATCAAATTTCAAGGTTGAATGTGAGGAGAGGGCTTAGGTTGCCTTACATGTTCTCTCAAATTCTGAGGTCTCAATTTGATTTGAAGCTGTTGTCATATAATTGTGCATCATTATCTGCTGACTTTCCAAGACTGAAATGCTATAAAATGGGCAGGAACAAATTTTTTCGTAGGCCAGCGTTGAAGTTAGAATTATACCGGTTCCATTAACTGCAAGCTAACCAAAAGCCCATGAGACTTTTCACTGTTTCAGATCTTTGCTAATAATAAGCTCTGTGGAGAACAAAGAAATATGAAACTTACTTTGTTGATAATCTTAACAAACATTTTTTTTTCAATTTTTAAGCTGAAATATAATCACCAAGAGTTTAAAGCTGTAAGTTTGCTAATATGAAGCTACAACATGATTTGTAAGGATTTAAAATACTTCCAACAGCTTGTTGTGACCTCATGTTTCAGAATTGCCTCATAACGACCTGATCAAGTTGGTGCTCATGGCTGAAAAAGTGAAGAGAATAATCTCATGAAGTTATAAGAATATAGTCATAAACTTACAAGAATAAAGTTAATCAGAAGGCTGTTTTTATAAACTTTAGATAAATATAAGAAGAACTTAATCAATTTCATCGTCTTTGCGTAGATGGATGGCTACTCTTCTGGTACAACTTTTCAGAATGCTTTTATTTCTTTGGGGGGCATTTTTGTGCCTTCATTGATAGGAGAGAGACAGTGGACAGGCCCGTGAAAGGGGGAGAGAGAGCAGGGGAAGACACTCCGCAAACCGGTCACAGGCGGGACTCGAACCCGGACCGGCAGAAGCAAGCACATGGAGCGCCCGGTTGCCAACCACTCCGCCAAACCAGCACCCCTTTTATTTCTATCTTAAACTAAAAAGATTTATGACTTTAATCTAGTAATTTAGGACCTATAATTCTCTTAACTTTATTAGATTATTCTTGTAACTTTTCCACATTATTCTCATAACTTTGAGATGGGTCTTGTAACTTTACAACTTTATTCTCGTCACTTTTCAACTTTATTCCCATAACTTTTCAACTTTTTTCTTGTAACTTTGAGATTTTTTTTTGTAACTTTACAACTTTGTTCTCATAGCATTACTCTTTTTCTTCTTTTTTTTACATGACCCATACCCTTTGTCGCACAAAAGGGGACAATATCAGAAGCATTCTTTTATTCACGGTCAAACATTAAAATCTGGTATGCATGTGTTTATCATAAACCTTATTTCTGGGCACTTATCTAAAACCAGTATTCTTCATATCATAAGGTTTTGAGTTTGAGAAAGCAGAAGAGCTAAATGCTAACTCACCTGTGCATTCTTGGACTCATTCCCACACCACTCTGTTTCCTCCGTGTCCAGAGGTAGCATCAGAGGCTTAATAAGAGGAGCACATGGACATGCAAACTCACTGTGTGAATGTGTTTCTGCCTTCTGTTTATGTGGCACATGAGCTCATGTATGTCCTGCTTTCACTGAACACCAAAAAATTGATTGTACAGTGAATTGACACAAATACTATGTCCTCACAGAATTAATGTGAATGTCTTGAGATGTAATTATGTCTGAACTTTGAAGGTATATGCACTACGAATAGGGCTGTTGACTAAAAGGAGCAGACATGCACATTTTTGGAGTTGTTTCATTTCTGTTAGTCTCTCCATTCTGTCACCCAGCCTCACAACAAGACTATTTTTTCACACACTGTGCTTTCTGCCAAAGCCTGTGGTGGCCATTTGCATTTTCCTCCACTTTGACTTTGTTTTTTCCTACAACTAACACTGTGACATCACTCCTGAAATGGATGGTAAAAGGGTCTGTTTAGTGTTAGTAGTGCATGCTAACTTTCTTGTTAACTGTCTACACCTTGTTGAGTCACTGCAGTCAGAGCCAGGCAGTCATCAACCCCAGAAAAAAAGGAGAGAACAGAATACAAAGCTGTTGCAGATGGCAGCACAGTCATCTTTTCTGCTTATGTGGTTTCATTTTTGCCCTACAGGCCCTTGTGGTATTTCGAATCGCCTTGGGTTATGTATTCACTCGGTCATGTAAGCTAAATGAACCATCCATAATGTAAATGAGAAAGAAAGAGAGATTGAGAGAGAGACATGGATGCAAATGTAGTGGAGCCTTTGGTGCTGGGAGGGAAGAGAAAGAGATGTCAGCATTTTCCCACATTTCACTTTCAAATGAGCCACAGCTGACTGGAGAGTCAAACCCACACACTGTATATACCTAACAGTGAAATTACTTTGCAAAAGATTCAACAGTTTATAGGTTTCATAAGTCAAAGCATCACAAATAAGTGTTATTCAGCAATGTAAATACATTTGCTTCATTCTAGTCATGTATTGCTTGTACTGCCTGCTTCGTCATTCAGAGGGGATGACTCTCTTACTCTCTCCTCCAGCATGATTTGTGTGCTTTGGTGTTATTGTGTTTCCACCTCCACCTCTTTTTCCTTTTTACCCACTTAGCAAACAAAGTCCCAAATGTGCTGTTTTCCCATTTAGGAGACGGAAAGCACTTTTGTAAATACTCAAACAGCTTCCCAGGGACACAGGTCGTGTTTTGAGTGCAAAATAATCACTGTTTGAAATTCTTGCCTGCCTGTTGATGCCACAACACAAAGTAACGGCATTAAAAAAAACATGTCTGCTGTCTGCACTCCATTTCCATTCAATCAGTAATTACCAGGCATATTTGCACTTGGCACTCAGAAAAAAATGATGCAAGTTATTTTGTGTCCTGGATGAAAAATATTTTCTGGCGTTGTGCTTCATCCAAAGTGTTCTAGCCAATTTGGAATAAGATAAATATTTGAGCTGGCATGCTGTAAAGCGTATGTCAGATGAGCAAAAAACACTGGCACTATGGATACGTTTAGCTCAAAGGGAGGAAAAAAGAAGAGACAAGGGAGAGGCCTTGTCTGTTCTCCATTAGAGTCCACTCACAGTTCTTCTACAAACAGACAGGATGCTAGCCAAACAAGCTTATTCAAGGGGGTTCTGTGTGGACCGTGTTAGCTCAGCAAATCCAGCTCCACAAACACGCTTCAAAGATCCCTGCTATCTCCGCGCCGCCTTTGATGTGAGTATTGATCATGCTGCGGTCTGTGTGAAAAGAGAGGAGCAGTGGAGGTTTTAGTTTTTGTGCTCTGGCACAGATTGAATAGATAATGGCAAAAACATGCACTCCCATCACGCCGAGCTGCGCTTCGGTTATGACAGCTGCACCTCTCTTTTCTGGCTCTGAGGTGGATACGATTAGGAGTAAAAACAAGCGGGGAACAAATCAGATCATTTTACCCAAAGGACAGGTCACAGGGAATTATGGTTACAGTCGTGGAGGAGCCACATCCAAATAAGATTAATAACAAGACCCAACAAGAGAAACAACACACCACAAAGTCACAGAATTTAGTTTAAAAGAGATTTTACACCTGTATCATTTGAAAATAGCTGTTCTGAAACAAATGGGGCTCCCCTTTTTGGCTCACTTTATTTAGGCATATGTGACCACAACAATCAGACTCAAAACAACCAACTAAGATCACTCAAAAAAGATGGTTTCTGAATACTATAGGGCCCTATTTTAACAGCACAAATTGAGTGTGTGGTGCACAGGGGGCTGGGGTGTTTTGGTCTATATTATGTCATTTTGAGGATATATGATTGCAGCACAAAGCCAGATGCAGAGCACAATGGGGAATGGATTATGTGCCTTGATTATACATGTGTGTGTATTGGCATATCATGGATCAAGCCAATTAGAGTGTCAGATCTCATTCCCTTTCAATCACTGGCGTTCTTGTCATATTCACAGACGGTTTGGTTGTTTGGTCTGGATTTTGGATGAATTATTTAATTCCTTTCAGTTTATTGTGCCTTTAAAATCACACAGCACACTGATACTGTATATGTTATGCTGAAATTAAACATTTTGCCTTGTTTTTCATCAAAGAATCTCTGGACTTAAAGGAATGATTCAAAGGATGCTTATGCATAAACATAACAGCTGTCATTTATACTACAGTAATCCTTTTCTCTTCTCTCAAATGTGTGCATAAAACACACTTTACAGCCTGAATTATTGTCTGTGAGCATAACTGTCTGTGAGACTCCTGTATGTTTATAAATATTAGAAATGTAGCTATGTGTCTTGATAAAAACTTGAATTCTGTATGTTTTTTCCCTGTTTTTTTGGCATTTTATTTTGGCTGGAGTTCATGCAAATGTGGTGCGCCATGCAGCACTGCATGGATGCCACACTGTCTCTAAGTTCACCATCACATTTTTAATTTTTGGGTGGTATGAGCTCCGTGAAGTGTGTGTCTTAATCTTGCAGATGTGTGTCAATATCTGTAATACATCTTCAGAATAGCAGAAACACTGCACCATATCAGTAAGTTGGGAAAAACACCTGCACTTGCCGCTGTGCATACAATAGGCCCCATAGACTTAACCAAAGTGTCTTTGCCAGTTATGTTTTGGCAGTATCACAAAATACAATATCATGTTTCTGTTTTTCTTTTCACTTATGTTTAAGGTATTTCTGTATTTCTAAAAATTAAAAGGAATCATGCATTTAATTACAATTCAAAGCTTCATGAACCTGTTCTTCCATTTAGGCAAGTCTGTTTGATAAACAGCTCAAGTCTTTGTGCATAGTCGCTGAGAGATCATAAGACTGTGTGTTCATTTGCCAGTGACTAGCCGTTGCTGATTGTGTAACTGTCTCTCTCCTAAGTTGTGTTAAGCTGCAACTGTAAGCATGAAATTTACTAGTTTGGTTCCATCATAGATGGAACTCTACCTTGTGCAGTACCTGGGGAGTCCCACAGGGCTGCTACATGTTTGGCTGTTTGCAAGATCCTCTCACCACCTCGACCAGATTCTTTGAATCATCTTAAACCTTAATGAGCATCTTATGAGTTTATGGGATATATGGTTTATATTTTAAAGAGATGTATGTTGCTGTAATGGAGACTAAAATTGCTGCAGTGTTTGAAGACAGAGCAGAATATTTCACAGCACACAGTCTGTGATAAAACCACAACCAGTGAGCATAGAGTTTAAAGTAATGTTTATGCCATGGCACAAGGAAGAATCTAGATGTGAAATATTTTAAATTACAATAGAATTGCTAAATAGGACAGTTTCCATATTTTTGCTAATAAACCAATAATTTCAGCATGGATTTTCATGCTAATGCTAGGGAATGTTGGTCATGGCACATCGAGAAAGTGCTAGAACTTTGCTGGTGATCCAAATTCAGATGCAGATCCAAGGATATTTTAATGATATGTTAACAGAGGGAGATAAAGCAGTTTTCCACATTTTTGACAATCACTCATCTGACAAATGTAATGTGTAAATGCTTTGGTGGAGGCATGTGCTCAGGAAGTATATTCAATTTACCTGTACAGTGGAAAAAGAAACCTTGAAAAGCATTTGGACCCATCAGATTCTATGTCTGCCATCAAGCGGATCCATCTTGCAAAGCTTCAAACTGAAGAACTGGTTCCTGGTCAGATAATGACAAGCCCACATTAGTTAATGTTTGGCCATTCGCCCTCCAAGATCCTGTGAAAAGCACTTTCTTTTGGGTGTTACCCAGCTGGATTAGTGAAATGTGAAACAGTCCATCTGGTTTATGTTAAAATCAGACTGTAACTTAACGACAGCCCTTCACTGCAGTGTGCTTTGTCTGCTGTGTGAACAGAGAACTAACCAAAAGAAAAATGCAACAGTGAATTATTTTATTATTCGAAGAAGAACAAATGGAGCGAAAGAAGCCTAAGATTTGTCAATCCTGTTCATAAATTTTAATACCCTCTGATTTTGCAATCTCACCTCCTCTGTCTTACTTCCTGGTGTTGCACTGCAGCGGCAGAAAAAACAATGCAAACAAAAACAAAGACAACACTTCCAGAATTACACAGTCACACTGTACACTATAGAAAGACAAACAAAGTCTGTTCTTCCGAGCGTAATAAAACAGCCACCCACGGCCGTGCTCCTGTCTCACACTGAGGCCATTAGTCACAATGATTTCTCTGCCAGCTGTCCTGGTGTTTGCTTAAGCTAGCCTCGCAGGCAGGTTGAGCCTCATTTAAATCCTCACTTCACTTTATTAGGCATGTGCTGGATCATTAGCATTAGCAGTAAGGCAGATGTAGATGTGTTCCTCAGGTAACGTGTGATTGGAAGAATGTGAGCGGCCATTTATCACGCCAATAAACACACCTTGAAAATAACATATGCTGTGATTTATTCTGACCTACAGTCACCCATGGTTTCTGCTCTCTCGTACAACTGTCCTGATCACCATAGTTTTTTCACACGTGTAGCCCTGATAATTGTTCTGCGAAATATGAATAAAGCTGATTAAAAATCAGCCAAAAATATTCATAAAGATTTGAAAACAAAGAAAACCAGTTCAGCTAAAAGGAAAAGGGGTCTTTAAATAATCAATAGTCAGAACCAAATTGATGTAAGCTAGCAGGATTCAGTCAACAGAGGCATCCAAACTGCTTGATCTGAAAATTCTTTATAAAATATTGTCAAAAGTGGCCTGTATGTTAAGTCAAATTAAACATGTATGTTAATCTTGATGGGCAACATGTTGGCACAGCAAGTAGTGCACATGCCTCACAACATGAAGGTTGCTGGTTCATGCACCTGTACATCCAGGCCAGTCAAGTCGAGGCATAATGTTTTCAGGTAGTCACTCCATTTGTCCTTCTGGGCTTACTTGTGGATTCCTGAACATGTTATCTCAACACACTCAAAGAGATTGACACCTGGTAGGTCACTTATCAGAGGTCAAGGTGATGATTTCGACAGTCATTTACTAAAGAATGTTGCAGGGGATGTTTATCAAGCTTTAAGGAATTGTCCACCTTATCTTGGGGTTGAAGTGTTGGGGTGTAGAGGTGATGGAACAAAGGTCAAGGTCAGGATCATTACCATCCCTCACTTGTCTGTCTTGTGAATGCAACATGAAAGAATGTTTAAAGGGATTTTTTATGTATGGTTTCATTTCAAAAATGTCCACTGTGATCCTAGAATGAACTGATCAGATTTGGAGGCCATGGATCAAAAGACAAAGCCATAGAGTCTCATGGCCATCTTTTCTTGTGAATGTCATCTCTTTTGAGATAGATGTTGGGGCATCTTTCAAACTTTTCAGGGCCAGATCCACAAAGAATGGATTGCCCCTGCTAATAGCACCGCACAGAATTAGCTTACACAATCTGCCCTGTTTTAGCCCCTTATCCTCAAAAGAACTTGCTCTAATCATATACCGGTGTTAACACACCCACACAGTTTGGCATCTGAGCGCACATGGCACCTCTGATTGCAAATTAAATGCAGAAAATACAACTCAAATGACCAAAAAGTGGTCAAGGACGTCATAGGGGTTTTTAACAGACTGTATTCAGACAAATTATGCATGTTTACTTAAAAATGGTGGAATGGTTACAGAGACAAACACAGTAGGCTATGTTGCTGTCATCTTTGGCAACCGCTATCTGCAAATGATTTCATTGTCACATAAATCAAAAAGTGATACTCTCCTCTGATAAATCCTTTCTTGTCGCGCCTGCCATCTTGCCTTTGCCTGACTACAATCACTGCTGCCATGATTACCGGAGGGTGCTGGTATGACAGCCCTTATATAGGCTCTGCTCCGCAGTTACCACCAACCCAGTGCAATTTTGCAAGAGAGAGGGAGAAAGAGAAATTGTTCAGATTTAATACATGGATCTCACTGGCGTTAATTTGCACCGCTTTACTGCCTGTTGCAATTAGCGTTGTTTTGTGGATTAGGTGGTTTTTGCAATGAAGCTCATTTGAAAGGGGCAATTTGCGCTGAATTTATGAATATTCCCTAATTTACATGCATGCAAATTGGACCGGGGCAGCTATGAGTGGCAGTGCAGTTTATGTTCAGTTTGCGTGCATTTCACCCTTTGCATATGCTCATTTTCACAGGTTTAGCAGTCACAAAACCAGTACAATCCTTTTGAGGATCTGGCCCTCTGAGTAGATATTGTACTTCATTTCATCCGAGATGAAATATTACAGAATCCCTCTAGGCTACTTCAGTTATACTTGGCATTGAAGCTGCCACTAAATCATCACTAAATTAATAGTTTGGGTCATATGACAAAGGTTGTTGTCATGTTTTTTGTTTTTTTTTCTTTTTGCACAATTTCAAGGACACATTGCAGATCTAATGCCAAGGTAAAGCAGCCTAGAAGTATTCTTTTAGCAGTATCTCAAGAACACCTTGGATGATTTTTATTAACCTATCCAACAGTCTCACTCAAGGCTGAAATAATTCGATTTTAAAGGTCACAGGGCAAGGGTCAAGGTCATGAATCCTCATGATCAGTCTTTAGATATGAAATGGGAAAAAATGTTTTAAGGGATTTTCTTGACTTTTGGCACACATTGGTTGGACTATACTTGTTGGATCTGTATTGTCCGGCTTGAGTGCTTCATAATGCATAATTCCTCAAATCAGTCTTCTTTAGACCAAAAGGGTTCAAGACATATATGCAAATCCAAAACAGTTCCACAAATTAGTTTCTTATAACCCTAAGCTTAAACAAATTGATATTTTCCATGGTCAAAAAACATGGAGGAAGGACGACATCAAACATCCGTGGCACTAATGTTCATCCTTACTTGCTATCTCAAGAACTTTCAGTGGATTTTTGGTTAAACTTTGTGCTATACCTTTGAAAATCAATATTTCTGGCAACGCTTTTCCAGTAAACCTTTTCTCTGTGACTGGACCCTCTAAAACATATTTCCAGTTCAGTCGGTTGTGATTTACATAACTGTGAATGCAAAATGTGGCTTTTTGTTTTCTCAAGAGTAACCATCAAAATAACCCAGTAATGCCGTTTGAAATTGCACTTTTCCCTTTAAAAAATGACAAATGACCAATTGGAAACTATTTCAGACTTTGAGAAAATACCTTGAAAAATAAAATACGCATTAACAGATCACTAGGTAATTTACATAGAGGATGAGAGTGACAGATTGACAGACTATTCCGAGAGAAACAGCTGATGTGTGTCTAAAAACAACCTTTGTGTGGGTGTTCATATAACAGGATTTGACTGAGCTTCATGCAGATATGTAAAAATCAGGTGGTACTGCTTCACCTTCTTCCAAATGCCACCCTTGATAGTTCCCAGATAAACTGGTTCCAGTGTGAGCAATTTGCATGAAGGTTTTGGCAGGAGAAATACTCACACATATCCATTTGTTGCATATTAAGAGGTGTTTTTAACGCTCATTTATTTCTTGTACTTGCAAGAAATTAAGATTCATGCAGTGTGAAAAGTTGAGTCAATCTCTACCACATCCAAATACCATGTAGTCATCGAGCATCATCCTGCATTGTGCCATTGTCAGTACAATCATCTCTGGCATCTCCTCCTCTTTCATTTCATCTCCAAACTGCTCCGAGCGCTGCTTAAAAAATCATCATACTGCATGCAAAGCCTGCGTTCTCCATCGCACTAACTAGATGAGATCAACAACTGAAAAAAAAAGTTAGATTTTTTTATTCTGTGGGGGACACATTGTGGTTACAGTGAAAGTGAGTCAACGGAAATCAGTCATGGCAGACTGTCACCACAGAGGGGACCCAGCCAGATAAAAGTGCAGCCAAGCCACATATACTGGGCGAGGAGAATACACTCCACTTACAGCTGCAAGCACTTAGTCAGCTGCCAAGAACAAAGACGCTGAGGGGAAAACACTCTTCAGCTCAATTTGGGTAAAATGAGCTTAAAATAATGGTGTCCAGTGTTTTCAGTAAGAAATCAGTCATGTCTTGATTTGTCTGAGGTCAACTTCCTCGTTGCTTGGCTCAACCACAACAACAATAAATGGAGGTCTTGGAGCTGATAGCTTTCACATCATAGAAAATACTTATGAAAGACCCCATGCTCAATAAGAAAAGCCTCCCTCTTCTGTATACCGCAAAAAAGGTGATAGTCGCAGCTGCCATCCACAGGATAGAAACAAGTCTGTTTGTTTATTCATGAGGGATTGAATTTAATTTACTAACTGATAAATCAACTGGCTATGATTTTTATCAAATGTTTTATAAGATTTTATAATTTAGACATAGGGAGAAAAAAAGAAAAAAAAACACAGATATGTGTTTAGGGCAGAGATGGGGACTGGAGTTGCCACACTTAAGTCTCACCCAAAGGTGGCTTCAGACTTGACAAGGACTTACAGTATGTAACTCGAGCCAAACCATATTCTATTGTATTTCTACCTCAAAGTAAACACAATTGAACCTGACACACAGATGGGCTGTTTAGTATATTTCACCATCTGGGGAACAGTCCAAAGAAAGTGTTTGAGAATTGGCAGGACTTTTCAGAAGCATATCTGGCAGGTGATTGGACAATCATTCCATCCATCACACTCATTAAGGGCCAATCAGATTATTATGTTGTAGGCAGGCACTACTGCCACGATGTAAATGATTTGGCTCAATGTGGATTGATGTTTCTCTATGCTTAAGAAAAAACTGGCTGAAATGTTAGAATTCAGCTTTATTGAGAAATGAATGCATGTGGAGGCCTTTATGCTTTTGAAGCTTAACTCTTGATGGACTTATAGAGCATTTTATGTACAGAGACACGGTTTATAAGGCCTTAAAAGTCTGAAGCATATTCTGTTTCACTTTCTAAGGAATAGTGCCATGGTCAGTGAGGAGAGAACATTTATTCAAAGCACACTTGAGAAAAGAATGAAATGTTGAAAGAAATGTCAAAATGGCCAGTTTAAGTGGAAATGTGTGAAGTTAAGTTGGAACAAAACCTTTAAAAAAAAGGTTAAATGACTGCATCAAAGCTTAAATTTCAATTTTATTGATCAAAGTTTGACTTCATTCTGAGTATTTCAAGTTTCTCTCTGCATTTAAAAAGATTTTCCTCCCCATAATCATAATTTATAGTTTCTAATACTTGTACACTTGCTTACTTTCAGAGGGATACATTTTAAGACAGGTTTTTTGCATCAAAAAATTATTTCTTTATTTATAAGTGTTTGTTTACAATGTTTGATCAAGTAAATTTTATCTTACTTTACCTGTCACTTGAAACAGATATGCAACATTGTTTGTTTTGCTTTTGTTTTGTTTTATTTCAAGAATTAAGAGAAGACACTGTAACTTTAAATGTAGAGGTTCCTTAGCAGCTGTCAAAGAAACCATCAGAAAAGTTTATTTCAGCTCATTTCAGCCTCAATGAACCATCATATTGATTTTTAACACCACTGACTGTAGAAAGAATAGGACAAAGCCAAGTTACATCAGTTGTTATATTATCAAAGTGGGCTTTTAATGTTGTTGAACAGCACTGTTGACTGTGTAAGGGAGAGCCGTTGGGTATACTGAATATGTAGACCAAAGCTGTTTTTCCATGTTTATTTAGGCTGTAAAAAGCATCCACATCCTTCAAGCAATCATTTAACTTCTGGGTTTCCTACAGCCAGCCTCTCAACAAGCAGCCAACACTCACTAAGGTCCCTGGAAATACTTTATAAAAGGGACCTATACCACCCTTGGCCACCCATCTGTACTCATCCCTGAATAGTTTGACAAATCTTCATGGGAAAACAAGCCATCATATGCGTAAAGTGAGAGCTGATAAGTGACATGTCAAGCTAAAAAGCCGAGCAGCAGGAGAAGGCAGCAGATGGGATGAGCCTTTCTGAGCCGCTAACCATATCGCTCAAGGGTCGGAGACATTTTGATCCAATGTGCTTTGAAAACAGCTGAGAAAGCCCAAACTTCACCTCCAGGAGTCTGTGAATCTGGGACTTTTTGACCCAGCTGCTCATCACAGCCGCACCAGCAGAAAAGAGTGTGGGAGCTTTTACCTTTATTAACACTGAACACGGTGCCTCATGCCTCCACTCTGCCTTTTAGTATGCATTAAGCCAGAGGAGCGTGAGGTGAGCGAGCAGTGAAGGGGAGCTCAGCTCTAAAAAATAAAAGTCAGATGAGTCCCAAGAGGCTGTGAGACGGGCTGAATGACAATTGACTTGCTGTCAACACTCATCTGCATTCGCATATCTTTGTGGGCCGACACATTTAGCTGGCAGCCAGCCATGGCCTTGACATATGAAGACGTGGTGTAGAGACCTCGCTCCCAGCTTTGATTCACAAAGCTCTGCTCTCATGCAGTATTTACTTGTGTCTCCCACTAATTGACTTTCATTGTCAGGGACTGTTATCCTCTCTGCTGAAAGAAGGCAGAAACCCTGGTAATGGGTTCTGGTTTAAAGGACAGCTGTGCTACTCGCTTCGACATGCCCTTCAAATCAGCAACCATTCATTTGTTATGATACAGCTTTGGAGGCAACTGAGACTGCCGCCATTCTTCAGATGCTCCGTACAGCCAAGTATAGAGTGTTACAGGGTAGGATTACACTTTCATCACACCCATTTAAACTCATACACACTTCTCACAGTCTGAATCAGGACAGTGTGTTAATCATGTGAGTGGAAACAGGTCATCAGCCTGCTACTCAAGATAAATTTAACAATGAAATAAGTCATTTAAGGCACTTTAGCAGCTGTATGACATAATATAACTTGATAATGGATATACAATCAAGTGAATTTTTAATGTAGGTATGTAGCGATATATTGCAATAAAAATAACCTAATACAAAAATGTTCAGTTTAAATTGATTTGACCAAAACCTTGTACAGTACAGTTTTTTAATCAACAGAGGGTGCTATCAACTTTTGTCTTAAGAGGCTGCAAAAGAAACCTTGAAATTAGGTCTACAACTGAGGTGCACAGTTAAAAGAAGAAAATCATGAAAATGAATAAAAACTCACTGCCAACTTGATATAGTACATATGTTCAACTGCTGGTTAATGCAGATAGTTACTCAGCATCTTAGTGCATTACAGCTATGAAGGCATGGATGACCTGCCGAAGCTCAAAGAAATCATATGCCTGGGTGATTTATGTGACTTTGGCTGCCTAGGGAGCTAGTCTGAGTCTTTCAGACCATTCTCTGTTTCTAGAGTTGACAGAGAATGGTCTGAACAAGAGAAATTATCCAGTGACTTGCAGCTTTCTGGGTAAAAATGCGCTGTAGTTGCCAAAGGTCAGAAGAAAATGGTCAGGATAATTTGAAATGATAGGCAACACTCAAATACCCACTGGGATGAGCTATGTGATGTCAGTCGTTTCATTTTCAAAGAGGCCTTGGTACATTGTTGAATTATGTTGTTGCAAACAGCCTACAGACAGAGTGGCCAGGTTGAGGCTGGACTTATGGCCAACTGACTAATAGTGACTGCATGCAGACTTGTATCAATGTCATGCTCAGCTCAGACCAGATCAAGATGATAAAAAACGATCTAAGATCTCTGAGCAGAAAGATTGTCTTCTGCTTTCAAAGAGCTGGTGAACAAGTGCAGGGCCAGGATGGAGGAGTACAGCTGCTACAGGGAGGCAGCGCTGCAGTCTTACAGAGAACAGAAGAGCATCTGCCAAGATCTCAGAGGACAAGTGGACACCAATGAGCTGGACAGCGATGTGGACAACAGGGAGGAAGAAACAATTGAGTTTTTTTTATCAACAAAGAAATCACCCCTCCTGTCCAATCTGCAAATCTTTGATAAAATAAAACAGCCAAAGTTTTTCAAAAACCCCTTTCTGCGTGCGTGAAAGTCTTTAGATGTATTTGATATTTAGACCAAAACCATTTGTTGAGCCAGGCTGTGAGTTTGTTTGTTTAGGTTGTCAAAAAGGTCCAATCCCACACACTATCATATAACTCCTGGATTTCCTACAGAAAACTCAAATAACCACTGGGAAAAAATACACCCAATTCTATTCCTTGAAGTCTGCATTATTAGCCAATTTTCCATGAGCAGCCTCATTTTTGTGACTTCTAAAAGATCACCAGGTTGCACCGCTGAGTGTATGTGGTTGTCACAGTCAAGTCAAGTCAAAGTTTATTTACGTAGCACATTTCAAAGCATGTGTTAACCAAAGTGCTGTACAATGACAAAGAAACAAGATAGAAAATGGCAAGAAAAACCACCACAAGGCACAAAACAAACCAACTAAAATGGCTAAATGGGAGAAGAAGGCCCATCGGCTAAGGGCAAACAAGATAAGAAGGCTTGGGTTAGTGAAATTAAAGGCCGTAGAGAAGAAAGTCATGATGATGGACCGAGCAGATCTTACACGGAGAGGGAGAGAGTTCCAAAGCCTGGGAGCAGCCACTGTGAAGGCTCAATCTCCTCTGCTTTTGAGATTTGATAGAGGCCTTTCCAAAAGCAGTAGGTTAGATGACATGAGCGACCTAGTTGGAGTGTAGCAGTGAACCATATCAACTAGATATGACGGTCATTTAAAACCAAAAACAATCAATACGTTTTAAAAATCAATCCTTAAATGAACGGGAGGCGAATGAATTGATATTATGTAGTTGTGTTTTCTTGTCCTCGGGAGGAGGCTTGCAGCAGCGTTTTACACGAGCTGCAGACAGTGAAGAGAGGATTTGCCTGAACCAATGTACGAGTTGCAGTAATCAAGCCTGGAGGTTATAATGGCATAAATCCCTCTTTCAAGGCCACTTGTATTTAAACAAGGCTTTACTTCAGCAAATAGTATGAGTTGTAAAAAGCTGGTTTTCATAATTGAGGTGATCTGCTTGTCAAATTTTAACGAGCTGTCAAAAATGGCACCAAGATTTTTATACAGATGAGACAAACTTTGGAGGGCCAAGAACACTCTCCAAAGGTAATGGCTTCTGTTTCACATCCATTTAGATTTAATAGATACAAGTCGATATAAATTTTGAAATCTTTGAAATCAGTTGATGCATTGATTCTGGTTCTCAATGGCAGGTAATTTGGGCATCATCAGCAAAGCGATGAAACTAATAATGTATTTTAAAACTTGTGTCTAATGGCAACAAATACTAAAAAAAAGAGGATGGGGCCATATTTTAAGCCTTGTGGGATCCCGCAGGTAAAAGGACCCGCAACTGAGTAATATTCTACCATCTGAATTGAATATCCTCTCACAGTGAGGTAGGGCCTAATACAACAAAGAAGACCATTGTAGACGCTCAGCAGGGCTGTTTCAGTGCCATGGCCTGATTTAAAGCCAGACTGAAAGTTTTTTATGTTTTAGAAATGGGTCGGTATTTTGACAGGACAGAGGGATCCAAGATCATCTTTTTAATCAGAGGAGCTACTGCATGTTTAAAATGAGTTGGTATGCATCCACAGCGGAGAGGGGACTTAATTAGAACATAAATACCTGGTCCATTTACATCTAAAATGTCTTTTAACAGCTGAGAGTGAATACTGTCCCGAGAAAAATTTGTAGACCATGATTTAGGTATTGTGACCTTTAACTGAGAGAGAGACTCAAACCGCTCAAAGAACGCAGCACAGCAGTAACTCTGCATGCACTGTGATCAAACCTCTGACAAAAACAAATGGTTTTGATACTAGATTGTTTTGAGGGAAAGACATCATAAAAACTGCTGTTATGATTTCCATAAAACAGCACCCAAGTAGTAGCACGACATACTTAGAGTCACATGACTGATATTGCAAGCCCTGCCACATTAACACGTGCAATTCAGCCATTTGCTATTTCATTCTGATCGTTAAGTAGGAATTACATGCAAGAATCAAGCCACAGGCCTGTTTTGAACCCAGCCTCCTATTTTGTGGCCACAGTCCCTAATAAATAAGTACAGGTGTGCTTACTGACCCAATGACTCTCACTTTTATTTCTACTGTTAACTGATTCTGGTTATTGTTGGTACATGTTGCTTAATTACCTCTAAAGTTATCACCGCTTTTGCTCTGAAACAAAAGAACAGATACGTCTAAACAATCTAAGAAAGTTAGATTTTAGGCTGCCTTGTTATTTAACCCAGATTAAAATAAAGTTATAGTTTGAGTCTCATAATGTTTGAGGTAATAATTATGGTTCAGGTAGAATAATGGACTGTGCTGTTTTGAGCTCCTGGATAATGAATAGGCTTCATCAGCATCATCGATTTCTGTGAAAATAATTTCATCCTGTCGATGCCAAAAGGCAGCTTAAGACCTCTTTATCGGAGCCATTCAAGCAAAGAGTCAATACTACACTGTAATTAGGCTTGCTCTTTTAAAATCTGAGATGGTCTAATTGACTGTGGGTATTCAAGCAGAACATCTAAATTTCCCCCAGCAAGTTTAATAACACTGATAAGCATAATGCATAATTATGAGATTGACACTCTGAAATGTGGAGAGATGGCAGCTAAACACAGACTACCGTTTAAAGGGCTGTCCTTAGGACTGCAGTTTATGTTCAGGGCTTTTGTTAAGTAACATTTTGTCGGGGGTTTTGAGGTACTGGGGTTGCTTTTTGTGGCCTTGTGCTGCTTTTAGAAGCATTCTTTAATTAAGGGGAATTATGCCTCCATTGACAAAAAAAATACTCAATGTGGTCTTCAGCCAGTCTCGTCCTCAGACCATTGTAATGGATCTCTGATGTGTTTTAACTCAAGC
Organism: Scarus forsteni; assembly: GCA_036419115.1. Lineage (NCBI taxonomy): Eukaryota > Metazoa > Chordata > Actinopteri > Labriformes > Labridae > Scarus > Scarus forsteni. The sequence goes on along the minus strand of JAZDUH010000245.1, from coordinate 4,923,307 downwards.
AGAAACCTTTCCATCCCACAACACCCTTTAATCTGACTTAGTGCTATGACAGAAAATTGACTGACGGATGGATCTGACTAATTTCAAACCTCTAACATGGGCTGTGTGGTGGTGCAACTAAGGCCCCATCCACACGAGGACAGCCTAACAGTTTCCAAAACGATCGTCATAAAGACAAAGGCGTCTCAGAAAATGTGTGTGTCTATATGAATGCACTCGATACGCATGACGAAGCTGTAAAACACATGCCAGACCTCTAGGGCCACTGTAACGATATGACGGAAACAAACGGAAACAGACGAAAAAACAGTGGGCATGCGCACTTGCGGCAAAAATTGTAAACAGAGATTGTGATAAAGTGATCGTAAAGTGCCGTAAATGTTTCCTTGATAATTGTTTGTTCAACTCGGTGGTGATTGAGAAGAAGGAGATTTTGCTCACAGGGATAGTAGGGTCACTAGCTTCATCAGCACATATACTTCACATACGCTGCCATTGTCGTTGCCGCATGTGGTGCATGCGTGTCAATGAAGATATGAAACTATGACGTAAGCGTGTCTGAAAACTTGCGGAGAGCCAATAATCACGGAGCTGCGTATGCGGTATTTCAAAATCTTTCCACTCTGGAACCTGGTTTCAAAAATGATCGTTTACAGACCCCCAAAACGCCGTCTTCATATGGATGATACGCAGATTCAGCAAAAAAACGTATGCGTTTAGACCTCGGTTTTGGCTTCGTGTGGATGGGGCCTAAGGCTGTTGTCTCACAGCAAGAAGGTTGTTGGATTGACTCCCTGGTGATTTGTACCTTTTATCCTTCATTTTAGTTTCCTAATCCGACATATCAGATGAACTTTCCACTTCTGCCAAAGAGGATGTGTCTTTGCCAGCATCTGTCTATTTGTCAATCTGTCTGTCTGCAAGCAAGATAACTCATCAAACACCACTATAATGCATGATCTGATTGGCCCATAATGAATGTGATTGACTGAATGACCATCCAATCACCTGATGGATGTGCTTTGAAAAGGTTCTGCCAAGTCCCAAACACTTTTTGTGAGCTCTTGTCCAGTGGGACTAGTGAAATGAGCCATTCATCTGGTGTGTCAGGTAAGTTGGTCATGGCTCTAGGAAGAATTGATTGGACTCTGATGGTGACCTGAACAGGGAATTTAATATTATTTGTGAGAATTGCATGATAGAGCAGGTTTCCATGTTTCTGCTCAGAAAGTTCTTCACAAAGCTGAAACAAGCCAAATAATATTTTGTAACATTTTTATAGAAAATTGTGTAAGGCATCTTTATTGAAACCTTAATGTTACTTTTATTGGTTATATTTTAACTGAAAGTTTGCAGTATAAATAAATAACTTGTAACTATTACAATGTCTCTTTAGATTCTGCTTTTTATTTTGTTTACATGAAAACTATTCAACAGTTCTTCCTACTTTAATTGAATTTTTTTGTAGTATTGCAAACCTTAATATTACCTTTTTGTAATAATTAATCAATAAGTCAAGCTTCTGACGGTCATGAACCATTGGAATTGTCCAAATTTTTCTCCACCTGGCTTCTACTTGTACTCAAGTTAACTTAAATCACAGTAGCTGCATTTTTGTGGATGGTATTTTTATCCCCCCTCAAATCTACTAACACTGATCGTAGGCTCAATAGGACTCTGATATAAAGGCTTGTGCCTCGTGCCTGTGGAGGGCCCACTGTTAGAAGCTGGGGATAATAGCACGCTGTAACACATCAAACAGGGGCCCGGTCAAAAAGCGAGGCACTCCATATCTCATAGGAGTGAATTTAATGGCCACTGGTTGCTCCTGCCTCTTGACCCTCTCCAAGAGGCTCCATGTTAGTCACTCTCCAGCGCTTTCCAATTGAAACACAGCCAGACCGGTTTAGATTAGATTTCAACTGTCTATTCAATGCCTGGACGACTGAAGCACGGGCTGCAGCGGGTCATTAGACTGCTGACGCTCTGCTCAAGTTTAAGAGATTGTGAAACTGGACAGACACTTCTTAGAGCTGGAGTTTTCACTGCAGTTTGAAAGAGAAGTTTATTAAACGTCTTCTGTCTACTTAGTTTCGCTGTATGAGATGCAGTACAGGAAAAAAGAGTGATATTTAACAGCTGAAGGTTACAAATAATATGCACTTATTACCTCCGCCAAGGAGGTTATGTTTTCACTTGGGTACTTGACCTGATTGGCTGTCAGTCTAGACTCGGGACGATCTTCAGCCCAAAGGAAGGTTGTTACTGGTGCATGAAAGAACAAAACAGGGGGCACCATCATGATCTGGGGGGCTTTTTCCTTCCATGGAACGATGGAGCTTCAGGTCGTGTGGGAACGTCAAACAGCAGCTGACTACGTGGAGGTGTTGCAGGGGGCATCTCTCATGACTGAGGGCCCTTGTCTGTGTTGTGATGTCTGGATTTTTAAACAGGACGACACTGCTCGCCTGACAAAGGTCTTCTTTTGGAGAAATAACGCCACTCTTCTGACCATCCTGGGTGTCCCTCTGTTTAAGTCCAGTTGAGCACAGTTGGGGATGGATAACAAAGGGATTTTACAAAGATGGACGTCAGTTCCAGACGGTTGATGCCCTCTGTGAAACCATCTTCACCACATGGAGCAACATTTCCTTAGCCTCCTGGAAACAAGCATGACGTACTAATTTATGAAATGATTAACAAGAATGGTGAACCTACTCCTCGCTGAATCATTTTTTGAAAATGTTAGTTCTATTTTTTTTTTTTGTAGATATGGTCTTAAGCTGTTGATCAGCTAATGAACAGCCAATTCCAATTCAAATATTGTTTGCAATAAATTGTTTACTCAATTGTTTTTGTCTCATTTTATTTATTTTTTTTTTGCATTGTAAAGCTCTACGAAGAACCATCTTAAGTTCCAAAGTTTAAAATGTAAATGTTAGCAATTTTTCAAATGGTCTTAAAATTTTGATCAGGTGCGTAGATGTAACAGCATTAAGAGAGCTACTTGGCAGGGGGTTGCGCTCTCTGAGTGCTTTCTAGTTTTTCGCTTTGTTTAGCAGCATCTTTGTCTTGGTATGCACCGTGTGTAATGCCTGTATCAAATGAAGCCAATATCAAAATTAAAAGATTGATTACAACAAAAAAAATTGTTAATTTTATCAGATATCCAGATTTATTCAGGCTTAGTCTCAGAAAGGATGTCATTCCTAATAAAACAGGGTAAACGCCCCTTCCTCACCATGGTTGTTCTCAAGTCACTTTTGAGCAAGGACCCCATGCATGGAGTATTCCAGCCTAAGATGGAGTATCTTAGAATGTTTGAGACCACAGGCCCAATTTTTGCCCCCACCAAGGAGGTTGTGTTTTTGCCAGTGCTTGTTTCTTTATTTGTTGGTCTGTGAAGACAATTAAAAAAGTGCTTCACAGATCTGATGAAATTTCCAAGGAATGTTGGTCACAGCACAAAAAAGAAGTGACTAGATTTAAGTGGTAATCCAAAAATAGATGCAGATCCAGTATTGCTTTTCAAAGAGTTTGCCAACAACCAGAGATAGATTTACACATTTTGACAATGTTTTTAGTTTATTTCTTGATTAAGATGTCAGATTAAAGTTTATTTGCATTCCTGAACAAAAATGATTATTTCTTTAATGTTATGTTACTAATTTCCGACTTCTCTGAGAAAGCAAGGAGTGCCACTTTTACTTGTACTTGAGTAAAAGAACTGCACTCTTACTAGAGTACATTTGTGCTCTTTTTAGTTTCTGCTAAATATGATCAGTTGATGTCTGACCTCAATCACTCTGATTAATGCACTGATGCCAACAGCCCTTCATTGAATTAAATGTATATTGAAGTTATTTAGATCATAATTTCTCAACTATCCAATGGACACGATAATCACTACACTTTACCCATATTAGTCAGTTTTAGTTGCTTTGTATGACTCTAAATGCCAAAATTTGAAAAAGAACCTTTTAAAATCTGTCATACTTTTTGGATTTAATCATCCTTAGTCATATAAACCTAATTAAAGTTGGCTAAACACATCATTACTCAATAATATGTTCAAAACAATCCAGTGATCTAATGTTTTGTCAAGTCGAGTTTCTCTACTTATTGAGTCAAAGGATGATTTCATATTACTGTAAATATGTGAAAGTTAGCAGCTTTACCACAGGCCATCACACTCAGTCAGGACCTGAACAAACAGTGAAGTCTGGGCAACACTCTTGATATTTTTCCACCTGGGACCCAGCTGACTCACCGTGAAGGCAGCCAAGCAGACTAATTTAATATGGATTTATATACAAGGTGTCTTGTTTAACATAATGAATATCTAATCAAGCGTGAGCTCAGAAAAGCAATTTCTGCAAAGTAATTGAAAGCAGACTTTGTTTATATGACAGAGAATATTGCTACACTCTTGGCACAGGACGGCCCAGAGCACTGACTCGGCATTAAATCTTTTTACAAACAATTTTTTCTTATGAGCAGTTTGTTCATAAGCCAGTCAGACGCTAACTAAATCAGCTGAATATTGATTATTTTTGCTTCGCATGATTTCTCATGCGACTGCAGAGGTGTTAAAATCATCAGCAAATTATTAAATATTTGTTTTATCATGGTTGATGGTTGGATACTTTTGTCATGTTAAATGATCAGAGTTGTGTAGATCAGAGCAGTTCATTACAGCTCAGCCATTGAGTGTCTCTGCAGCTCAATTTAAAGATTTTAACGTTTGTCCTGTGTCGCCATCTAGTGGTTAAACCTGGTAGTCATGTCCTCACTCGGGCAGCTTGGAGGCACTGTTCTGCAGACCTTGGATTAAACGGCCATTTACACACAAAAAAGGTGCTGCAAAGGAATTTTATTCCTCAGAGAGATCACAATTCTCAGCAGAAGAAACTTTTTTTATATAAAGTATGGCATTTAAAATGATCCAGATAATCATTTCAACTCAACTTGCAGCAGATTCTATCAAAAATGTCTCATGTGCCACGTTTATCTAAGTAACACCACACAGATGTGCAAACAAAGTCCTCAGCAGTCGATCCATGGAAACTACACATTTCCTGCCACCTACTGTCTAACCAAATCATTGAACACATGTTTGTTTTTTTTCTATTGGTTTAAACAGAAATAAAATATATTTTACAAAAAAGCTTTGGTGACTCATATAAACACATTTGTATATATAAAAAAGTGTGGAAAATGTTTAAATATCATCACTAGAGCTAAATATAAAACTGTTCAGATTATTGCACAGCAGCCGGGGAGGGCAGAGGGAGTGATCACTGCAGTCGCTGCGTTCAGGGTTTTCTGCGCCTGCAAAGTAAAGAGCAGAGAGTCAGCACAAATGCAGTTTACTGCCACAACAGTGTGTGGCATTCTGTGGTAATGCCGTTTCAACTTTAAAATGTATTAAAAAATGAAGTTTACTTGGTGATCCCATGATGCTCATATCCAGGACCCAATTTTGATCCAGCTCTCATCTCCATGGCCACAGAGCACTGTTGAAAAACCACAGACAGAGGGCTAATAATCTTTAGAAGTGTTTACAAATGTGCCAAATCTGATGTGTGATATCAATCAATACAGATGCATCACTACCAACACAATGGAGGCAAACAGCAAATACACAAACACTGACAAATGAACAAAAAGTGATAAAATGTAAAGTACTACAGAAAGTTTCTACACCTCCTCTGCTGGTCGGTGTCGCGTGGCCTCTGGATTATAGTGCAAATCAGAAACCAAATGTTTAGATAGATACTGAGATCACACTTACTGAGTAGGTTACTAGTTAATTTTACAACGTATGTGAATACATTTTAAATGACTGAACCAATCATATTGCTTTGAGAAGCAGCCACAGCTGTGTAACAAATTCTGCAATTCACTTGTTAACGTTTTAAATAATGCTACGTTTCTTAACAGGAATAAAATCAATAGGGATGCACAAGACTGTCTGAACAGTACTGGAACAGCAGATTTTTACCTACAAAGGTGAGTATTGACATATGAACACTTTTGGTTGTACAAATTAGCGATGAAAATCCTGTATATTGAATGTAAATGTGTTGAATAGTTTATCTCATCATCACTGAATGCCCACTTTCATAAATTAAAAGTAAAATTTATTAAAGAAAAAATGTATTTTTTCTTGCTTTAAATCGGCTTCTAACACAAACTGACTGTCACTAAGACTGGAAAAGGTCCATTCTAGTAAACAGAGGACTTGTACTCTTGACGGGAATTAAAGTATTGATATCAGCATCACAGAATGAGTTTGGAAATATCAGATTTGGGCATTAAACCAGTATCAACTAGCATCCCTTCTTGTCAAGGAATAAATGATGTTTTTCTTGCGTCACATCTCTTACATAAACAGACTGTCACCCCATTGAAACAGGGCCATTTAAGTAAAATGGAAACTCTGTGCTCTAGACAAAAAAAATCGACAGTGCATTCATGACAATTTACAGCATTTTCAAACAGAAAAAGCTTAAAGTGCAAAAAGATAAACTAAACTATTAAATTCAGACAATCAAATATTTATCACGTCTCATTTTACAGGCTGTTTGACATCTCTGTACAAAAGGATATAAGTTATAACCATTTTCAAGAATTCCCTAATAAATTATCTTATTTACAGTAAGTATGTGTATGACTGAGAGTGAAAGGCAGACATGCAGGTTGTAAAGGAAAGTTTTAATTAATAGTCAAAAGGAGAAAATTATTGGGTAAGGATCAAACAAGGCCCTTTATTCGGAGGAACAGTACTGTTAAAACATGTCACAATTCACCCCTAAAACATTTTATCTGATCATAAAAGAACAAACAAATGCCCTGATTTTTGTTTATTAAGTTTAGAGGAGATAAAGGAGCATTGCCTAACTGTTTATATCAAATCAAATAACTAAAGAGCTACCCATGGAGTAGATTCAGAATGAGTTCATGTTTGTGATAAACCTCATGGCTGAATCTAACAGACCTCATTTTTACTTTGTAACATATCCCAGTGGTCTTTTTTATTTCATTTTTTCCATTTCATTTCATATAATTTATTGTCCCCGTGGGGAAATTTGTCATGGGTTCCCTGCTGGTTCTGCAGGCGTAAAACCTTGTGATAAACCTCATGGCTGAATCTAAGACCTCATTTTTACTTCGTAACGTATCCCCATAGTCTAAGCTGTTTGCTAAAGTCCAGCCAAACCAGGATGCTGCAATGAACAGGAGACCAGGGGGGGGCTTTTGTTTCCTGAGTGAACCACACTCACATTTTGTTCATGACTTGAGATCTTTTGCTGTTAAATCTATCATTCAGACAAAACCTGAGCACACTCACTCAGCTGAACAAGTAGAACAGACAAGCTTGAGGCACCACAGTTTTGTCATGCTGATGATCTTGGGTTTAGGATTGTGGGTGGAAAAATTAAATTGTAGTGGATACTCCATTAATCACCCAGCACTTGATCCTGCAGTGCAATTAATTCTTATTCCATCCAATATGCCTCTGAGGGGGTATTTATCTCTGTTCATTGTTTTTGTATTTTTTGTCTTACAAATATTTGATTTAGGAGACATTTTTTTTCAAAATGTTAAACTGTGTCATGATAAAAAAAAAAAAAAAAATATTTAGTCAGAAAAACACAAATACAGGTCAGTAATCAAAGTAATTGTATCCTCTTAGTCCTTTGACTTTTGACATACATAGAAATTTATCGTGCCAGTCCATTTAATGTTTCTGGATTGCCTCCAATCACAAGCAAATTTAACCTCATTTCTAAATCAGACACGTTTATTAAACCTCAGTGAGTTAGTCTTGCTTCTTACCCTTGTCTCAGTATCAGTCCATGACCCATCTGTTGGGGCTCCACTTGCAGGTTTGCCCTCTGAGGATTTTCTTTTGCGGCTTCAGACACAAATGTAAAGTAAAAAGAAATTTATGATGAAAAATTCATGACAGAATCACTCTTATCTGCGGACTAAAGATGTCTGGTAAGTTCTGGTACCTTGAAACTGTTGTGAGCTCCTGCTTAAGAGTCTCAATGTCAGTGAACTGGACAGCTTGCCCTCCTCCTCTGGTTTTTAACACCTCACCCTGAGAGAAAAACAAAATTTACATGATTAGAGTTCAACAAGAAGTTTGAGACTCTAGAGAGTTGTTTACCAACCAACTGATATGTGTTCTTTCAAAAAATGCAGCCATCGAACTTCTTTTTAGAACAAACAAACCAAAGATACATTTTTTAAAGAGTGATAATGTAACGCCTTCTGTCCCATCAAACAAAATAAAAACCGGATTGATTTGGCACCTTGAACTGATGTTACAGATAGATTGAAAAAAAAACAAGACCACCATCATAATGTCTCTGCTCTGTCTATTACCTTTATAAGTTTGGTCTCTATCTCTCCATCAGATGCGATCTCCTGGTGTGTGAGCACGTATCTGTCGCACTTGGACAGGGCCTTCTCGTTGGGTGCCGACACCTGGATGGCGTTGGGGATGACCGGCTGAAGCACTGTACCCAAGTCCAGGCTGGAGGTGGGTTTGTGGTCCACCCACTTCTCCCCACCGGCAGAGCGGGAGCGACGGTGCAGCGGTCGCACCGGGGTCGTGGTCTACATGACAAGAAACAAGATTAGTAACCAATGACTGACAGTGACATCTGATGTGAGCTTAGTCATAGCTCTGGATAAACTATCAGCCCAAAACCTCTCATCTTCATGTTAAAAGATTTTCATAAAACTGTTTTTTGGTCACCTCTCATGTTGGGGAGCAGGTTTTGTACATTTCAAGCCTGTACAAGTATTTAACAAAAATCTAAAAACTTCAATACAATATTTTTTTTAATTAGTATGACAGTTTTTTTATTTCATTTCCAGAAAGTAGCAAATTTGGAGATAAGAGGTTTTGGTGTGGCAGTACAATACGCTGGCTTCATTCTGAAAACACTCAGGATTACTGGGACACTTCTCGCTCAGCTATCATGCTGCTGCCCTGAGCTGACTCACTGACCCTGTAGGTTCTCTCAGTGTCTAGATCAAATGTTGGAGACCTGGCCTCTTCCTCCACTTTACTCAAAACCCCGGCTCTCCTCCTGAGCCTGCTGGCAGAGCGGCTCTCAGCAGGGGCTGCAGGGGGCCCTGCTGGGGACTGACTTTTCGTGAGTGTTCTGGGGGACTGATGAGACTGCCTGCTGCCCTGGACCGTGCGCTGCTCCCAGGCAGAGATGCAGCTGGCCACGGATGAAGAAGAGCTACTGGTGGGGCTGCGGACTGGGCTCTGCTCAACCTCCTCAACACTAGTGGCACTGACTGGCCCTGGCGCTGGACTGACGCGGGGACAATCGACAGGACACTGGGGAGCAAAGTGGAAAGACTACACATGCACATGCGGTTAGTTACGGTGAGGTTAGTGGGAATAAATGAACAGACTTGTATGTGACTGTGCTTCAGTGAAATGGGTAAAAGCAGCTAAACCTCCGCCAAGGAGTTCATGTTTTTGCTGGCATATGTTTGTTTGTTTGTTAGCAAGATCACACAAAAACTACAAGCAAGATTTTGATACAGTTTTTAGCAGATGTTGGTAATGGCCCAACCTCCAAATGACTTCATTTTGGTTGTGATCCAGATAATGTCTAACCAATAATGATATCAACATGATTCTGAGTGGGGTGTGGGGTTTCAGGGTCAAGGAAACAGATTATGATGCTAACTTTATCACGGACCTACTGCCTACAGATCTAACAGAAATATGTGAGCTACCATGGCGGAGATTTGTGCTCTCAGAGTGTTTTTTAGGTGTATCTGCGACACTGTCTAGTCGTCAGTCAGTATTAAGGAAGAATGGCAACAACATACAGGGGCAGGTGAGGGTGAGGCTGATCTCTTTGCCGGGGGTCGTTCCTCTCTGGAGGGTCTTTTCGGTTGTGTCTGACGTGGTGGAGGATCAGGACGGGTTGAAGTTTTGCTCTCCGTCACAATGGCCTTCAGCTGCTTCAGCTTCTCATCCTTCACCCACAGCCTGTTCTGCATCTCCTGCTGCATGGCATTAACGCGCCTGTCCTGTAGAGCCAGGGGCACAATGTTTGAGCCAACCATTGTGTGGATTTTTAAGTGTAATAAATGAGGTCTGATAAACAAAAATGTTCTGCAAGTTAAAATCATTAAGAGCAAGGCTTCCAGGTTTAGCTACATTTGGACTGAGGAGGAGCTACTCACACATTCTTTCTCCCACTTGAGCTGGGTGTCTGAGACCACGCCGTGCATTCGTTGTTCCATGCGTCTCTTCTCTGACAGCTCCCTATGCAGCCTGTGATCTCTGGTTTCCAGCTCGTGCTGCAGTGAGCGCTTGTCGTCCTCGTAGATTTTAGTGGTTTTCTGCAGGATGTCAATCTGGAACAGAAACCCAGGAGACATTTGCACAAGCAATCTGTGAACCAAGCAGCTTTTATCTGACACCATTATAGCCTCTGTATGCATCAGCAAACTTTGGAAGCTTCAGTTAATGCAAGTATTCTAGACAAAATATTGTTTTACAACTTTACAAGCCAGAGTGGGCTGTCAGATTCACTTATATGTAGATACATTTAACTGAGGATTTGCTGCGTTCCATTTACCTCGTAACTCAGGTGTGAGAAGTGGGAATTATATCACAACCCAGTTAAACGCATTCCAGTTATGACCTGGTTAAAGGATAAGTTCGGTTTCTACAGCTTTCACATTGTTTATAGAATGAAGTAGAACAATATACTCACCCAGAAGGCTTTCCTGATTCAAACATTGCTTCGGGAGATATTTAGATCCAAAATCGAACGGTGGACATCCGTATAATGGAAGCACATAGGGCATGTATAGCGCCGCTCCTAAAACTGTATTAATCGTCCAAAAACTCATTAGTTTCACCAATATTTCATCATGGTCCGCTCACGCTACTCCTCCAAGACAGTCCGGGGTCGCTCCACTCATGTTTTTGTAACTGAAAACTTCCTTTACGGCTGCCGCGCATGCGCAGTACGGCTTCCTCCTTTCGATGAGCTCCTCATCTGTAAACTCTGGCTCGAAACTGTAAGGACACCCATCATATTCAAAGTTCTCCTCCACAACATCTTCATCCGATAGATATTCATCCATTTTGCACAAAACTGGAAGAAGAAAGTTGTTGAGTAGCCGGCGGTCGCCCCTGAGACCAACAAACAATGGGCCGTACTGCGCATGCGCGGCAGCCGTAAAGAAACTTTTCAGTTCAGAGGTCAGCATAGTCACAAAAACATGGGTGGAGTGACCCCGGACTGTCTTGGAGGAGTAGCGTGAGCGGACCATGATGAAATATTGGTGAAACTAATGAGTTTTTGGACAATTAATGCAGTTTTAGGAGCGGCGCTATACATGCCCCGTGTGCTACCATTATACGGATGTCCGCTGCTCGATTTTGGATCTAAATATCTCCCGAAGCACTGTTTGGATCAGGAAAGCCTTCTGGGTGAGTATATTGTTCTACTTCATTCTATAAACAATGTGAAAGCTGTAGAAACCGAACTTATCCTTTAAGTTGGGGTACATGAAGAACATCCGGCTTCCAGGAGAAAATTGGGTGTAACCAGTGATGTATCTAATTTGCATCTTGAACAATTTCTGAGATAAAATGGCACTCACCAGGTTAAAACTAGTTAGATGCATGATTACTGCAGATTAGTTCTTGTAAAGGAGAATATCATCAAATATGTTAAATTACTGCAGATTAGTTCTTGTAAAGGGGGAGAATATCATCAAATATGTTAAACAGCTTGAGGGGGGCAGAACTTGGACAACAAAAACATAGTCATCTTGGGGCTACATTATATCAGTAAATGATGCAACCAATAGATGATTTTTTAAAGGGAAAATGACACCAGATGTGCAGTGTATATTTGTGGACATCAAGTAAAAATTAAATCAAACAACTAAACTCTTTAGTCCTTACTGCTCTCTTTTTAAAGACACCATTTGTACTATGTCCTCACCAGTGGTCTACATCATGTTTCTGTGTGACCTTGTGTCTGTGTCTCTCACCTTGTGTTCCTGCGTCTTGTTTTTCTCCATCAAGCGGTCAATCTCTGCCCTGTTGTTCTGGATGATCTTGTCTTTTTCAAGCAGCTTCCCGTTTTGTTCATGGATAAAATTGTCCTTGGAAATGAGGTGGCTGTCCAGATCTTTAAGCATGTTCTTCATGGTGTTAGCTAGAACAACACAAAAGGGGAGGTCGTTTTAAGCCAAGACAGCGTATCCCACTTCTCTATTCACCAACTGCACTAAAGTATTAAAGTCGGACTTGGGTCAGAGGGAGCACCTGTGTGGTTGTATTCGTCGATCATCATCTGTCTGATCCTGTATCTGTTCTGCAGAGCTTCAATCAGCCTGGGCAGAGTGATGTCATCATGAGGGTCAGTCATCTCACAGGATGGGAGAGGAGGGAGGCTGTGAACCGTGGTGCTGATCGCAGGAGGGACATCTATGGATATACAAGGACTAATTAGACTGCAGTTCTTCTCTGCACAGAAAAAATAACACAACAGTAAACATTACAAACTAATGATACAGAATTGGCACCAACTAATAGATTTGTAATTAATAAACGATGTCAATAGTTTTCTGTAAACAAGTGTCACATGATTACAGTGTATTTGCTTTGACTCACTGCTCATACGTTTATCTGCTGCTTTAATGGTCTTCACAAAGAATGGGCAACTTTTTTTTATCGAAAAGGTCTCATTGTTTTAGTCTCACTGCCAAGGAGCCAGATTCTTATTTATTGTAAATAATTTTGATGACTGATAATTTGCAGACAGGAGAAAATGAGGGTGATCCTTTCTGAAAATCCATGATGAGCTACAGACATTAAGATCTAAACTCTGAATCAAACAGTAATCTATATATTAAATGAGATAAATTAATATATAGATTACTGACTTATCAGGTCAAGTCTCTGCTTTAAGGCAGCTCATTTATATCTGCATGCCATGGTTTTTTCACATTTGTCCTACTGCACCACTGCCTGGGGCCAGGCCATAGACTCAACTACAAAACCTTTATTTTCACTTTATAAACAAGCTTTGAAAATTTTAGACCAGAAGCCACAAAAACGGCACCACTGCAAAATTATTGAGAAATATAATTTTTTTGGCCTTTACTAATTTTATAAAATTATCCTTTCTGAAAGTTGTTTTCAAGTGCCTAAATGGACTGGCTCCACAAGTGATGTCTCAGAACTTTACAAAGACAGACAGCTGTAGGACAATAACAAGGAACATAACACAACAAAACTGTAAAATCCAAAGGTGCAGGACAACATTTGGGCAGTCATCCCTCTCAGTTTAAGGCATACACCTACGGAATTCCTTACCATCTGAAATTAAACCTCAAACAGAACTTAAAAAGTTCAGTGAATAAGTTAACAGTGGCTTAAACAGCAGCAGAAATGTGAACATTAATTTCTCAAAAGTAATTATCAGTAAACTGTTTAAATAATTTTTAATGTTAAATGTAACTTGTGCTTTAACCTTTAATTTACTACAACTGTGTATATTTCTTCATGGTACTTATTGACCATATTCACTGTATTTGTATAATTGTACCTGTATTCTGTATATTTCATTGTACTTTAATTCCTGACCAGGGACAAAGACTGCAAATTAGCTGAAGCTATTTCGTCTTTATACATATATTTTACATTTTCTGTGGCAATGTTGTATGTATCGTCCCTGTTAAATAAACTTTAAATAAATAAAATAAAATAATGTTTTAAAACCAATTAAGGAACTATAGGAAAGGAAACTGAGAATGTATTGGATTTTAAGAAAATTTAACTGACACCATAGCCAAATTCATAGAGTAATTCCTCACAGATAAAACATGGCAAAATCTGCAATCAAATCATGAAAATTGGAAATACAATACTAAATTTGTGGTATGTTTTTCTGTTTTTGCCAGAAAATTTAGACATACATGTAATCTTTTTTCTTAAAAACTCTTTAAGAGGCTCTGAGCAAGTGGAAGGAACAAATATAAGTCACTTAGGTCTCCTGAAATCCAAGGTTTCCAGAGAAATATTAGAATTTGAGTTTGCATAACCTTTATTTTAGTTTGCAGAACCATTTTTTTCCACTAGACCTAAACAAAATACACAAAAATCCCAATCTTAGTTATTGAAATGAACTTGGATTCTTGCAATATGTAACTGTTTATGTTTAATGCTTCAAGGATAAAAAATTCAAAATGCCACATATCAGTACACAAGTATAAAAGAATGTGACTGAATAATTGACTGGGGGAAGGAGTTTTTACAGCTGTTATCATATGTAGCATTTCTAGCAGAAGGAGTAAATGACCACGGCCGGATCCTTAATTTTGGCCAAACATCAATTTTAGACAAATGTTATGATGCAGGTTGAACTTATCACTGCAGAGCTCACCCCTGTCTGTTGGACCACCACGCTCCTCCAACCTGCGAGACAGCTCCTCTTTGAAGGCCTGGTTTCTATGGCGACGGCCTGGGGTGAAGCCACAGATGGGCCTGTCCACTGGCCGGGCCACCTCCACCTCCTGGGTCATTTCTGCGAACCGCATCACCAGCTGGACAAAGAGAGGGTTTTGTTTGTTAGTCAAAAACAGCGGCTTTCATCTTTGTTCACATTGATCCACGGTGCACCCTGCCTGCTGCCGAATATCAGCTGGGACAGTCTGCAGCCCCCTGAGCCTCTGAAGAAGAGCAGCTGTATTGATGACTGAGGGATGGATGTGATACAAGAAAAGGCTGAATGAACTCACCAAAGTTTCCTCGTAGTCGTCCGCCTTAGGATTGACACAAACAACCATTCGAACTTTCCCCTCTCCGTCAAAGTAGTTCTTAAACAGGTGAGTGACTTTGGAGTCTCTGTAGGGAACCATCTGAAACAGGAGTGATCATCTAGGTTAATAAAATCAGCTTACATTTATGATTTGGCAGCCAGTTGTTTTAGATTGAGAACATCAGTGGCTCTCAACCAGTCTGGCTAAGGGGATGGGCAACAGAGGGACCACATGGGCCCTATAGGTCACTTATTGAGGCCTAACAGCCATTTTCAAAGAACTCTACAAATAGATAAACCTGAAAAAGCTGACAGAATCTAACAGAAGTGATTCAACCTGACATACCAGAACAACACCACACATTAAGAGGGTATGAGAGAGAAATGTGTCTGCATAACATCAGTTTACTGTTTTTTTTCCAAGTAATTATAGAACTTACTAATTGATCATCTACTAACAAGCATAAAGAGATTATACAAGAATTAGTGGACATTCCTGTAGTACAGTGATTCCCAACCAGGGGCACGTGTACCCTAAGGGGTGTGCGAAAACATTGCAGGGGGAACGTGGAAAAGTTATTTTCAACTTGGAAGTACTGAGTCAAGCCTGTCGATAGAATTGTATGTTTGCACTACAACTAGTTTTCCCAGGGAAACAATAACCAGAGCTAAAATGAAAACAGCTGCTAACCTGCTCCAGTTGCTCTGGATTCGGGAGAGGGTAAAGACAAGCCCACAAAGAAAATATTTTGAGTATTTTGTTCCAGATTTTTTAAGGTTAAATGCCTGTTAAAAGGGGTCTTATTCAAACATAAACATTACAACAGTTATAAACAACAAAGGCAGGTGGATTATTTAGAATTTGTCTCTATTTATTTAGATTACATATTTATTTTCGAGACAAAATTTTAAATATTATTATTATTGATTTGAGTTAAAAAAAAAAAAAAGAACATTTCTGAGAACTAAATGTTCAAATTAATAAAATAAAATATTTTCATTTATTTATCAGTTGTGCTATGTTCTGCTTTAGAAGAATCGTGAACATGTATGAGTGAGGGGGTACTCATGGTATGACAAAAAGGCTCAGGGGTACACAAGACAACACAGATTGGGAACCTCCACTGTAGTACACTCAAATTACCCCCAATTTCTAGTTAATTCCCATAAAGTCTCATTACTTCCATTGAACTTTTCCTATCTGAAATACTCTTGAAATTTCCTTGTTTAACTTCCCATGGAAAGTTTCAGGAAAGTTACACAGAAATTTCCACCCCTTTGCAACCCCAACTGAGAACCACTTTTACACAGTGATAAAAATTTTGCATCCATACCCTGTTTGTTCCACACATCTGGTTCTCTCGTAGTATCTCAATGCAAGTCCTCAGATTCAGCAAAGACTGGTTGATGTTACCTGCAACATTACAGTGATGTTTAATCACTGGAACCTCAGCTCATTACAAAAGTACATGTTGACTTTTTCTTTCCTTACCTGCTTCACGAATGCGAGTCCCTTCAGCTCCTGTTCTTCCTGTGCGCTCACTTCCTGCCAAGTCCACCAGGCACAGCTGACTCACAGTCACCTGGTTTTTATCCTAACATGGAAGGTCAGAACATATTTTAATACTGAAGGCTATAATTAATCCTGATTAATCCAAAAGCTGTTATTAAGTCAGTTACTGCAGACCTGGAGGATGTTGTCTCCATCTGCGTCGAGAGGAGCCTGAGCCAGTTTGATGATGAGCACGCTGTGGGAGCGACTGGACTCTCTGTTCAGACGGGTGTTTGCCACCTTCCTCTTTTTCTGACCTAAAACAAAAAAGGAAACTCTGTAATGCTAATCTTTGCCCACTTAATCTTTACTCAGTGCATGAAATATTAAATATTGTCATCCACTTAAAGACGTGATTCTACACAAAATAGTTTTCTGTGAGTCTCAGGTGAGTGCGGTGATGCTTAAATATGACTGCATTTGTTTTTCCATTATCGTTTTGCCATGGAAATGGGTGATGTCAGGGCTTTTCTTAAGATCTCAATATTTGGCAAATCAATGCTTGTCATCTCAAGATAGTGAGTCAACACCTAAGATGAAGGGTTATGTTTTTGACTCTAATTTAAACAATAGCAACGGAAAGGAAATAAAACATATACATCTTTGTCCTCTGAGGGCTTCTGTTGCTGTGCCTTTTAATTATGTTTCATTTGCCCCATTTACACCCTTATTTTAGTTCATTTTCACATACAACAGCAACAATTGCCATAAGTTATATCTTAGTGGTTAAAATTATCCGAAATTTGGGTCCTGATGTTTCAGTGAAGGGCTGGTGGTGGTACAGAGGAGGGATCAGATGATAATCATTGATTTTGTGTCTTCTAGTCTAAACTGAACTGAGTTGCTCTTGAAAGATCTGCTCAGAGAGAAGATTAACAGATCATTTCCTGGTCAGAGCAGACCCGGGGGTCAGCAATACCAGGTCAGTCACTTCTACTATCATCACTGCAGTGTTGCTCCTCAGTCTCTTTGTTATTGGTTGAGTTTTGAATACAGATCTTAAAACTTACCTCTCCAGAATACTTGAAAAGCCTCCTCTGCAGATTTGACTTCAACCTCCATGCAACCAGCCACGTACATGTTGTGGTTCTGATCTTCTCTGAGGATTTTGGACTGAGGTGGTCTATTGATTAAATAAAAGAATTAGTCACGGAGGAGCCAAAAATGATTCTTATAGCATTTAAGTCCAAATGACAGCAATATGGTTGTTGCTTGATTTCAGCCATGAGCAATAATCACACCATGATGATCATGAAGTGCTAACATGAAGAAACAAACAGCAGGGGGGGGGGGGGGCATTCAGGAGCTTTGCCAAGACAAGGACAACAAGCAGCAGCTGAGGGGAATGCAATGAGCGGTTGTAGGGATGCACGATATTGCTGGTGTGTTGTTGATATTGACAGTAAACAGCTTGAGGTGTTAATTGTAGGGACTGGCAGGTATGAAAATGTATTTTGATTGTTCATCACTGTATTTTTATTTGGCACCAAATCATAACCAATGTATCTCTAGATACTTTAAAGAGTGGGTCTCTTCTCATACTCTTGTTGTAAGTATTTCTCTTAATTTTATTTTTTCATTTAATTATTTATTTTTATTCCAAAACATGAAATCAGCATGAATCCATTGACCGAAGCCCTGTGCCACATTTAGCAGCAGTCACAGTCTACAAATCTGTAGACATATCTACAGCCAAAGCATCAGCAGAAGGGTAATAAGTTGTGGGTGTGTAGGTTTTAAAGAAAGTCAAGGGACCTTTCCTCGCATACGTTCTTTGTTTTTTAACTTTAAACAGGGCTCTTAAGACTGAAGTTTTAAGTCTGAATCACAGCTTGTGTCTGTGTTTTGCAATCGTAAGAATAGCTTTTAAAATTTCTCAACTTGGGTTTCACTTTTAAATACAGAAGGGTGTGTGTATGTGCGTATTTTAAGCTGATTGTAAGTTAGAAAGCCCCCTTGTGGTTTAACTGGAATGTATTTTAATTTAAAAGAATAAGTCCTACACCAAAGAACACAATTATTTTTATACTTATGAGCAGGTTGTTAAAGCACTTTGCATGTTCTAAAAGGAAGAGAAAGCTTGATTTTGGATACACTTTCTAATTGAATCAAATCTTTAAAACACTGTGTCACAACACAGATGAGAGCTAAATAATGATAAATAATGGTAAAGGTTAGACTTAATGTTCTCCCGATAAACAAAACGTTCACATAAAGGAGTTTTTGTAATATCTAAAACAAGTTTGAAAATATCAGCATATTGACAAAAATCCACTATCGTGCATCCCAAATTTGTATGACTACAGGGATGCTCACCAGTACTGGAGACTTCGGCTGGTGATAGCTGATGCGAATAGTTCTAATACTGAGCTCTTTGGTTGAGCAACGTAACAAATCCCACACTACATTTGACAAGTCTTTCACTCACTTATGGCTCTTATTCAAGATCTTTTCTCCAAGCAGTTTGTGATTCAGATAAAGTAATTCTTTCATGTAAACCTCATGTGCTGCTGACATCATTTTAACAGATGGGGGCCTTAGCTATGGGGGTGGAATAATTGCTAGCTTCATTACCAAATCATCCAATCCTTTGCTGATCCTGTGAACAATTTGGCCTTTTAATGAAAGAGTCATATCTCTTAGCTCTGTTCTGCAAACGTATGTTGATATTAACCTCATTGAGTCTACTATCAATGTCAGAAATGATATCAGAACGAGCATTAAGTTTTGTATGACACCAGCATGAAGTTGTGAAAGATTTAGTTTTGATGTCTTGCCTTTTTCCAATCACAAGAAGATTCCATAAGAATCTGTTAACTGTAAGAAAAGTCTCCAGTATTGATGAGGAACCATTGAATTTGGGATCTAGACTGTGTCTGAGAGGGAAATTCATCCCTGATCAGAAAACTATTCTGATGTTTGGTGTTTGAGTATTCACTGTTCACATACATGAACTCAGTGTTCTGGCGCACTGGTGTGCCTCCACCATTCCACCTGATAGAAAGAAAAGACAATTATTTTGTCTTTGAGCTCTCTTGACTGAAAGTTTACACAACTCCAAATACACTTCTCTTAAAATAGAATACTAGTAACTACCAACTATTATTTAATAGTCTAAAACATGCCTGGAAGTGCACATGAAAACATTTGGATAAGGTTTCATTTCAGTTTGGTGTTGTTCACTGTACTCACTTTGGTTTGATTGCATCTTCTTGTGTTTCCTCCAGGAGATCATAGATGTAGTTATTGTAGATCTCTATGTAGGAGACAAACACGCTGTAGCTGCTGTCCTCGTCAACACCTTCTGCTTCAAAGGCCTCCTCCATCTTTACCATGTCAGCGATCTCAGGATCCACCTTTTGTCTGAAACAAAAGAAATGACATGTAACATCTGTAATGAGTATGAGATACAGAGGAAAATAACTTATCTCAAAGAACACAGGCTAACCTGGAAGATGTTTTAGGAGCAGGCAAGTTGTTTTCCCGTCTTTGGCGCTCCAACAATGCATCAACATCATTTTGGACCTCCAAACCATTCTTGTCATCTGGTTTGAAAACCTAAAAGAAAGGAGACAGAGTTGATTTTATGAAATTAACATAGAGGTTACACATGGTTAATAACGTGTTTACTGGGGCTTTTCATCACATACGAATCTCTTGGCTTGGTAGGGTCGTATACTCTTGAAGATCATGTCGAGTGAGCGAGGTAGGAGTCCACCCTGACCTGGTGAGCCAGTCATGGTGAATGTCTTACCACTCCCTGTGACCCCGTAAGTGAAGAGCAGCCCTATGACAACCACAGAGGAGAGTTAAACAGGTGAGTGGAACCTCAAGGAAAACAAGAAATTGGCTTTTGATCCATATAAACTGAAGACTTGTACGGCTTGTGGTGTTGTTTCTGTCTCAGGAGAGGTCTTACCATTTTTCCCATGAATGAGGTCATCCACAAGCGGCTTGGCCACATGTTCGAACAGCTCGATCTGAGATACTGAAACTCCAAAGACTTTTTTGAAGGAGTACTGTGTCTGTTAGCAAAGACATGAATATAACGTATGTGAGGTGAAATACTTTAAAAAAAAACAGACAATATTTTTTTACAATCATTAAGTGGAATAAAAGATAATGTCAAATAGTTTTTTTGTCTCAATAAAATAGTGTAAATAGCTTCATCATAGCTGTGTTTGTTCGCTGATGTTTCCCATCAAAGATTTTATGTAGTGATGCACGATGTTCAATTATTGCAGTTCTCTGATATTTCTGAACACTGATATTTTTCATCAAGAACACCAAGTCCCTACTTTTTGAAAAGTGACTTGTGTTACAGTCTATTCTCGCACAAAACACATTTTAAACAAGAAAAACAACATTTAATTCTTGAAATTTGAAATTCTGGATTTTTTTTTTTTTAATGTATTTTTTGGGCATTTTGTGCCTTTATTGATAGGAGAGAGACAGTGGATAGGCTTGTGAAGGGGGGTGAGAGAGCAGGGGAAGACACTCTGCAAACTTGTCACAGGTGGGATTCGAACCTGGACTGGCAGAAGCAAATACATGGGGTGCCTGGTTGCTAACCACTCCGCCAAACCAGCACCCCGAAATTCTGGATTTTTAATGTACCCATGCAGTGATAAGGTAAAGTATCATGGTACTACTGTGCATTTTGATGATATATCTGCTGTAAATATAGGCAAAGTTTTCAATATCTGCCAATACTGATATTTAACTATATAGGCCAATATCTGAATACTGATATCATACCAATAACATCATCATCAGATACACTGAGTATTTTCATCTTTGACCAAGTCTGATATGAAAGCATTTTGTGGTCATGTAAAAATTAAAAAAGGAAATTTAACATGTTTTTTTCTGCAATGATTTGTTCATTATCTCAGATTAGCAGGATGTACATATATGGGGGAAATGAGAGTATATATACACTTGGATTTGTGTATGATTGTATATATACTAGGCATAAAATGTCAGAAACTTTCAAGTGACTTTTGAAAGTAACCTTAGGTAAAACAAAATGCACAAAAGTATTCAGTCCTGTGTTATCACCTCACAAACTTAAATGATACACAAACTACTATTCAGGCTTTTACTTCCACACAATAGAACTATTGAAATGGCTGTTCAACAGGTGTAAATTAGGAATCAGTACACCCATTCTGAAAAATAGAAACACTTGGACCCTTTTCACATTTTATTTTCTACCAAATAAGTCTCATTTCTAGTTCCTTCTTACTGATTTATTAAAAATAGTATTTACGGGGTGCTGGTTTGGCGGAGTGGTTAGCAACCAGGCACCCCATGTACCTGCCTCTGCCGGCCCAGGTTCGAATCCCGCCTGTGACCGGCTTGCAGAGTGTCCTCCCCTACTTTCTCACCCTCCTTCACAAGCCTATCCACTGTCTCTCTCCTATCAATAAAGGCACAAAATGCCCCAAAAAAAAAAAAACATTCAAAAATAGTATTTACTACTATTCTCTCGGCATGTATTCAGTTTTATCCCCGAAATACTACACGACCCCTAGGTCCTTGTGTGTCTTACTTCTTTGTATTCTCCATTTCTGTTTGTCTTGAAGCCTTCAGGAGCATGCAGCTGGATGGTGGTGCTGCTGATCACTTCAATGCAGCACTCCTCATCCTCAGCACCCAGGGGTCGTACACGGCAGTACACCTGAGGAGGAAGATATCGAGACCAGATATAATCATCATGTAATCAATGAACCTTATGATGGTGTTTTTTTTCACGGTATTTCTGTATATAAATGTCTAAGGAAGTTAAGTTATTTGTCTGTTTGATGGCTAACGCGTGATCACCACATTGACACTCACACCAACAGGGTCTTTCTGGTTGCTGGAGGGCTTTTTTGGAGGTCGTCGGGGCGTTTTCCCCTTCCTGATGAAGACAGAGTTCACAGTTCATGAGTACAGTGGCTACATTGATCATAAGAGCCACTACAGTGAGCAGTGGTCAATTAACAAAAGCCACAGAGCAGACGGACTATTAGCCCCCGGCTAACGGTTGGGCTAATAAGTCCCTCCTTGTTACGATTTAGTCTGGTTAACTTAAAGTGTGTAACGCCATTACACGGTGTAGTCTTTACACGCGTGGGAAATAACCTCAAATGATGTTAAAAGTATCGTTATGTGTACTTACGCTTGTCGTATCATTGTAACTCTGCTTCTTTTGGTTCCACCGTTCCTGTTCCTGAAATTTTTGAACTTCCCTCCGCATCAAATCAGGAGACTCTTTTCGAAACGAGCCAGCGACAGCCAATCAGATCTCACATCAGTTGATCACGTGTTTCCGCTTTTCTTCAAGTCTCTATGGTAACTCCAAAAATGCAAAGTATGCCCAAAGTCAGCAGAAACACACCAATACAACCGAGTATGTGCGCAGTTCAAAAGGAAATAAACAGCATTTGAGCGTACTGTCCGTGTTTTTTGATGAAGACGGACTTTTAAAAATAGGATATGGTCAACTTTAGTTACCAAAAGGGCCTATTGATGCCATGCTGACCAGCCAGCCATATCCATATCTCTATAAATTGTGCTTATGGAATCTCATTTACCCTGAAGGAGTCTCTCAAAGTGATAGAAAGGATTTTTCTAATCTAATGTAATCTAATTTTGAAGGCCAAATTCTGAATTCTGATAAATTAGACAGTGACGACTAATAGCTTAATATATATATGGAAGTTAGGCATCATGATCAGCCTTATTCAGATTTTATAATTCTGATGGTTTGGTCATGATTAAATGATTTAATCGTTAGCATGATTAATACTAGGGATACATGATATTGGATTGCTGCTAATACAATATTTTGTGTCATGAGGACAAGTCTGCTCAACTAAGATTGACTGTCATTACATGGTTGCACCATATGTTAAAAACAGATGGGAAGCAGAAAAAACATTGAATAATTCAAGAATACATTTGATTCAATACAGGGGATTTTAAGTGATGATGAGGAAACAATTAAGGTAAAATTGTAACTTTGCCAATATCACAGGCAAAATATTGAGTCATTATAACCGATTTTAATAGTTTAAATACCAGCAGTAATTATATGCAAAACTGTTCATATCTGCCACTTACTTATTATCAGCCTTTTAGGCATGCTTATGTTTATATCTATATTGGTTGAAAAGTGTTGTTCATCTCTAATTAAAACTCTTTTAAGCTCATCAGTAAAAGATTCAAGGTCTGTACTGCCAAAAATACAATAGTACACAAAGTTGTGAGTAAAATAGAAATAAGGAGTAAACAATGCATGAAAAAGTTACATAAAACAATTGTACCACTGTATAAGAGAGGACTGTGAGAAATAATCCATCATAAAAAGCAATTTGATTTCTCATGTCTTAAGTTACAGAGGTTTTACAAATATGCAATAACAATTTCAACAATGGAAATACAAAAGTTCGAAAACTTGCAGACCCTTGCTTTGAGAAAATGAAAATAAGGAGATTGGTACTCAAAGACTTTTGGTCTCTCTCCATGTTTTCATGTTAAGGGAGAAGATTCAAATGAAAGGTTTGTCTAGAAAATTTCAATCCTTAACAAAGAATCAAATAGTTTTTTTTGTTTTGTTTTGTTTTTTTTTTTTGACATAAATGCCAATAGAGCTGAAATGACGTCAGTTTGTAGTCGTGTATACAAGAACACCAAACATGGCGTCAACTGGGGATTTCCAGAAAGAAAACGCGCCCTCTGCCGTCCACCGGCTGTAGCTCACCCAGGTTACAAAACAGACATTTTCAGCCGCCCTCACGTGTACTGCAGTGTTATACAAACACTGGATTTACTCTCCTTAAGCTGCAGCGTGGACGCATATTCAAAGGTAAGTGAGGCATTTCTAATCATTTCATTAACCTTAATGACCACGCAGTGTCTTATGTCATTCAGAGTCTTTTGTATCACTGAGTCGCATTTTTATTCCTAAGGCGAGAAATGAAAAACAAACCGAGCAAGTCAGATGCATCTGAATCAAACAGCAAAGTGAAAAAGAGGACAAAAGAGAACTCTGCTCCAACTCTTGCCAAAAAACTTCGTGCCAAAAAAGACGGAGAGACGTCCAAACAAGGTGTGCAGCCCTGACAGCTCCGTAATGTTTCATTTGGACTGTTGAAGACGTGACAGCTGAGTGTTGTGCTCTGTATTTTGTAGGACCTCCACCTACCAAGTCTGCAGGAGTTCAGAAGAAAGGCTGGCATGGAAGCATTCTGCACTACATTTACAAGAGCACACTGGGTCAAAGTCTGCACTCACAGATGAGACAGGTGAGGCCGAGATGCTGGAGGAGTTAAAAGAGGAGGGGAAAAAATAAACTCTATACACCATCATATAACAGCATGGTTGTCTGTAATGATTGGATTTCACTTCATATGTCACAGTATCTCTCAATGGAAAAGAAAAAGCTTTAGCAGAGAGTTGAGATCTATGTGCACTTCTAGTTATCAAAAAAAAAAATAAAGTTATAATGCAAGTTATACAGCCAAAACCTCTCCCATGTCAAGCACAATCAAACTAAAGACGAGGTTATTCCATTGAAAAATGGGATGTCAGAATATTTTTGCTGCACTGATTTTGGATTTATGTTTTAAAAGTTGTAGGACCTAAAATATAAAACAACAATTCAAATTGGAATTTGAAAATTAACAAAACCTTATTCAAAAAAAGATGCAGATTTATCACAAAAAATACTTTTCATATGAATTTTACTTTCTTCAAGCCTTCACTATTACAGGGATAATAAAAGTTAAAAAAAATACAACAACACAAACTAAGAATTGTTCATCCAGAGGTCTTAGTTTCAAAGGTGTATTGGTGCCACTCTTTGATGCAATTCTTGTCTCAAATGTTTTAAGGACGACATTAGATTTTACACCTTCTTTTTGATTATTGCGGAAAGTGAAAGATCACTTTTTTTCCTTGTTTACTTTTGGCTGCTCATGATTGGATATACCTTGCAGTGCAGATGGATCTGCCTGATTAAATGTCTGTAATCAGGCAGATTCAACTTGTCAAGCTCCAGTCTACAGCAATTGTGCTCGGCCCAAAACAGCCCGACCCAATCAGCATTCCTTACAGCAGGAAGAGGTAGGAACTTCAAGCGAAATAACACAGAGATTAGCATAGATGCTGACAGCTTCATAAGCAGTTTTATGTGGACCTCATTTCTTCATTAGTCAACAATCAAATGATAACACTTTGTACAAACTTCTCTATGGACAAGATAGGGCTGGACAATTAATCGGATTTTGATCGTGATTTCAATTTTGCCATCTGACAATCATAAAAACATTATAATTGAAGAAATATTATTAATATGCCACACAGTGTGGAGTGCCATGTATGCAAGTTCCTGCACTTCATAGTGCTTCTGTGTCCCACGTGCAGCCACAGCGAGTGTGTGTGACTTATGTGGATCAATAATACTGTATGTGCCGCTCGCTGGTTCTTAAAAGTTGTGTTTAAATCAATACTGAAGTATTTAAATAAATAAATAATTGCGTATATTAATTGTGATTTCAATATCACTTAAAATAATCGGGATTCTTATTTTTACCATAATCGTCCAGCCCTAGGACAAGATATTTTCACTCCACTTCGCTATGTCTTACTGAGGGTCTGTTCTATGTAGTAGCTTACTCTCTGTCCTTTTGCCATAGCGCTCGAATACTATGTTATCTGGCTTGTGATGAATGTGATTGATGGAACAATCATCCAGTCACCCACTGAATATGCTGTTGAGTTCTGCCCCATTCCCAAACATTTTCTATGGGCTCTGTCTCAGATGGCCTGGTTAAATATATAGAATGATCCATTTGGTGTGTCAGGTTAACTTGGATGCTACTGTCAAGAAAACAAGAGAAGAAGAAAATGGGCACATGCATCAAATAGAGGATTTTTCACTGTAGATTCAATACTCTGCACTTCAACGCTAAATGAAAAACTATTTGACAGAGATATATTTGAGCTGGAGTCATTTTTACCCAACAAAAGTTTGATCTTCAAAACACAGTAATCTTAATTAAAATCCAATTGTTTCAGAGATGTAAGAACACAATATATGTGATAAAACTCCCACTATGTTGAAGATCCTTGTGTTTCTCCTCTTACAGGTTGACTGAGTCTGCTCATGTATGTCACGAGTCTGTAGTGGATGTTTCTGTGTTCTGTCTCTCCAGTGTCTTCAGGAGCCTTTCGTTCGCTCTCTCTCGTCCTATCATTTCCATGGTGCCACCAGCCCCTTTGACCGTAGGATCACCTGCCTGGAGTGGCACCCCACACACCCCAGCACTCTTGCTGTGGCCTCAAAGGGTGGCGACATCTACCTGTGGGACTTTGAGGCGCCAGCAAAGAAATCCTTTCTTCAAGGGGTAAGATTTTTGCATAGTGTATTATCCTTCACCACGCAGATGACTGACAAATATATTCACCGTAGATTGTTCTTGGTTCTGTGCTCAGATGGGGGCTGGAGACTCAGTTACTGACATGAAGTTTAACCAGTTAAATCCCACTCAGCTGTTCACCTCTTCTATCGGGGGTACCACAGCCTTAAGAGACTTCAGTGGGAGAACTCTAACAGTGTTTGCCAGCACACACTCGCTGAAGTAAGAACAAGATGAGCCTTTGTTTTTAAGCTAAAATTAAAAAGAGTTGTTGCTAGTCACCCTGATCCGTCCAGCATCAGTCTTCTCATCAGGCGGACCCCCTTATGGTGCATTTCCACCCGTGTGGTTTCCTCCTTTCACATTTGTTTTTCTGTCTATCTTTTTATCTCGATGATTCAGCATAAATCACATCTACTACCTAGTACCCTTTTTGTTGTCGTAGTAAGTGAGGCTTCAAATGAGCTGAGCTAACTCTTCACACTGTGATGTGACCTCCCAAAGTCTCCTGAAGGTTTCGTCAGTCAGTTTCTGTGCCGTGATGTTCTCTGGAACAAAACTTGTCTCCCAGCTGTAAATATAAGCCACAGACTAAGAGCCAGATACACTTCATTACCCTCCATTGTCATTGTGTTAACTGTTATACATGTTTTGTGTATCATCATCGGATAACCTGCCCATGTTTAGGAGGCACTAACAAAGAATGCTGCCATGAAAATCAAACTATGTTTCCACCAAGCGTTCTGTTCAGTATTGTACACAACTGTAGGTGTTTGCAATGTCAAATATAAGGAAAAGTATCCATGCGTCCCACTCTTTCGACACCCTTTTGCTTGGGTGCAGTCAAGCCAACTGTAAAGGGTGCAGCTTAAATGCGGTCTGTTGATTGGGTACAAAAATCCAGACTTCATGTGCAACAGAAGCTAAAACAAAAAACATCACACTGCCCCATGTTTGGATGACCTGTGGATCAAAGTGAGTGACTTACACATTTTGTCTGCAAATAATGTCCACATGGAATAATGCTCTGTGGATTCCTTTGGAGATATACACCTTCCTTGCCACTGTTGGAGAGCAGGAAGTGCAGAGGGAGTCAGATATTGATGGCATGACTCTTACCTTCTGGCTTAAACCTTTGACCCAGGTGAGGATACAGCTGGCTTTGGAAATGCATGCAAGATCAGCACTGTCTGCTCCAAACCAAACTGAGCTGTACTGAAAAGCAGACAACTTATTGGGCCTTTTTTGTCCATCTACTCCATCTACTCAACTTTCCAAATTTTGAGGGGTTTTCCATCGGGGATTGTATCCAGTTCCTGGCCCCATTTGTCAAATCGGCTCCAAGTGGGCTGAGCCAAGACTAAACATTGCGTGGTCTCTGAAAAGGTCTGAGCATCATCCCAAGTCATGGGTACTGACAGTAACGGTATGTTTAATAACATGTTTCTTTGCTGCTAGCAACCACTTTTGAAGCAAAGCCCACCTCATTTTTACAACAAGCCACTAAGGGGTCGGCAGCTCTATCACCTCTATTTCCTCCTTTGTGATTGTGAGAACGCAGCTGTAGTTTTGCGCAGCCATCCTAAGATTAGCCCGCCTACTTTAAAGAGGCACTGATACAGTCTGTACTGTAACAGAAAAATGAGCAGGTAGCAGTTAAAACCATGAAGAGTTGAGCAGATACTGTACCTCAAATGGCAAAGTATCATTAGTGGAAACACAGCTCAAGTGCCTGATTAAAGTGGAGCTGTGTAGAGCCAGTTCAAGGTTTAGAAAAGCCTCATAGTTAGTGTTTAAGTGTTTGCATGTTAGTGATAATCCTTTCAGTATAGCTGGATCTGCCTGATTTAATGTCTGTAATCAGGCAGATCCATCTTGCCAAGCACCTATGAACAATGGTTGTGCTCTACCCTAAGAGGGACGGCCGATTCAGAGTCCTTTAGAGCAGAAAGAGGTGAGATCTAGAGAGGGAGACGACATCAAGAACTGACTGCTCTTCTGGAGATTAGCATAGATGGTAACAGCTTCAGTAGCAGTTTCATCAGATCTTGGCTCCATTTCACCTGACTGATACGCTTTGAATAGTTCTGCCCATTCCTAAACACTTTATTTGGGCTCTTTCCCAGATGTCCACTTGAAAAGTACTGAACAATCCATCTAGAAAGTCAGGGTTAGGTAGTGATGACTCAACAGCCGCCCCATGATTGGCCTGCATTTGTGTTTGTGCGCACAGGGGGGAGCAGGGGACTTCATCGGAGGGATGAAGTTCTGCCCGACGGACCTTTCCAAAGTCTATGTGGCTTCTGGTCAGGGAACGTTGACCATGCAGAGCTTTGAGGGCCACACACCCACACTTCTGTCCAGAACCCCAGACTGTAACCACGATCACCACGATGTTTGGTGAGAAGACTGATGCTTAGATCAAAGATTATATATTTAAATGTTTGAAAAAGCATGATGCTGCATGCATTTCTAGTTTTAAGCTTCCATTAACAAGAAAACTTTGCTTTTGTCAACTTGGCTTTGAATTTCAAAGACAATAGGTAGTTGTTTTTAACTTTTTTTCACCTAATGCATGTACCTCAGTTAATGTGAATATTATTTTTTGTCCTCTTTGATAAATGTGTTCTCTCTGGTCTCTGTTTGCTCCAGTTTCTGGTACTGCTGCGTAGACGTGTCCATCAGCAGACAGATGCTTGTGACAGGAGACAACATGGGACAGCTGTTACTGCTGGGTCTAGATGGGCAGAAGGTGCGTGTCTCGTCTCCATAAAAAGAGACATTTTCTAGGACTCAAGCAGAATATCATGTTTTGATGTTTGAAGATAATACCCTGAATTTGAAAGATGTTTTTGTTGATTAATTTTTAATATGATTTTTGTAGATTTTCGGTGAAAAGCTGCACAAGGCCAAAGTTTCACATGCAGAGTTTAACCCCCGCTGTGATTGGTTGTTGGCAACAGCCTCAGTTGACCACACAGTGAAACTTTGGGACCTGAGAAACATCAAAGATAAGACGAGTTTCCTCCATGAAATGCCTCATGAGAGAGCCGTCAACTCAGGTAAAGATTGAAATTAATTTAACTGAGAATTTACACCTATTTACACCTACTTAAATCTAAGTGCTTAACAATGTATATCATACCACCACCCAGTCTAAGGTTTAAATGAACAGTATTGATAATTACCAAATTAATTTGTTATGTTTCGGTAACTGTAAATCACCAGTATGTTGTAGCTGTTTAACAGAAGTTATATTTTTTATGCTCAAATATAATAATGATTTAGTCCATGAATTTTCGAATTGGTTAAATGTCAGGCTTGATTATTTTTTGACTTCTCAGAGAAGCCCAGTGAGCCGACTCAAATTTGGATGTCAAAAGATGTATTCAGATTTTAATTCTTCTTTCCTGTTTATGTGTAAAGGAATGTCCAATAACAATAGCATTTCAGTTTTAATCAAGCATTTGAAAGATTTTTGCCCCTGATCATTTAATGATTGTAAACTAGTCAATTTTCCTAATTTTCTTATTTAAGATATCTCCTAAACCAAGAGAAAAATCAGAATTATTTTTATGTAACTAATGCATGTGTCCTCTCCTTCAGCCTATTTCAACCCACTGGACTGCTCCAAGCTGCTCACAACAGACCAGTACGACCAGATCCGAGTCTACTCATCACCTGATTGGTCAAAACCTCAACATATCATCCAACATCCTCACCGACAGTTCCAGCATCTCACACCTATCAAGGTCTGTTTCCTCTCCAGTTGTTGTCCTTCGTGATCCCTTAAAAGACAAACATAATCAATTAGAATTGACTTCAGGGTCACTAACACAGGGACACTTCGCCGGAAAAGCAATATCAGTAAAACAATGGTTTCCTCTGTCTCAGCGTGCCTGTCAGGTGTTTTTCTCTGCTGCTGTGCACATTAAAGCTGAAGAATTGTCAGCTTTCTTACTTAAGAGACTAAGCAGTGGCATTTTGTTAATGTCACTTCAAGCCAAAGCAGATACAAATAAAGATGAAAACAGGCATTAGACAGATTAGTGATGCCTTCAATGAGCCAGCTCTGATTTTATTTGGGAATATCATGGTTGCTTCAACAGAGAGTGGAGGGCAAAAATTAATACTTGATATAAAAGCTGAGTGATGACGACCCATATCAAGCACTCTGTCTGCTTTTTTTCCTTGAAGGTATTTTTGCTGTGACAGCACCTTAAGTAACACGTGTCTGTGTGATTTGTTCAACAAATTAAGATCCATCCAAGTCTTTCTAACCTTATTGTTGTGGCTAACCAGACCCAATGTGCTGCATCACATTTAAATGATGATACGTTTCTAAAGGATGACTAAAATCTGTGCTTGTGTGATGACTTAATGATGTCCATTTTTCTCTGCAGGCCACTTGGCACCCTGTTTATGACCTTATTGTGGCTGGCCGGTACCCTGATGATCGGGTTTGCCCCGGCGATCAGAGGACTGTTGACATCTACGACTCCAACACAGCAGAGCTTGTGTATCAGATGCAAGATCCAAATGCTCCAGGAATCAAATCTGTGAGTTTGCTCTAAAAACAACTGGGAGCTGTAGCCTATGGTTCAGCTTTACTCAGGGCATCCTTTGATAATCAGGCTTCACCTACCTCGACAAAGTAAATCACACTCGGCTTTGTATGAAGCTGGTTGTGAACTTGATTAGTCAAATTTCTATCAGAGAGTATCTCTTTCTGTTTCTGGTGATGAGTCCACAGATTGGTCAGTAGATGGTTTTCATACAGGTTAAGATGTGTGTTCTTTCCAGGTTCAGTATGCTGTAAGGACACAGTGACACAAGTCCATCTGTTCTGTGCTTAGGCTCGTTTACGCCATAAAGTCCAGCTATGGTTTGCAACAGATGTGCTCGTTCACATGTGGCCTAGTTTGAACTTGAGTTGTTATTTAGGACGGAGTTTACACTCTGCTAACATATGAGGTGTTGTAGCTGAGATAGTTTCAATGTAAATATAACTCATAACTAACTCAGAGTACTGATGTTTTTGTAATTGTATCCACATGGATCCAGTGTTTATGAAGTCAGAAAACACATTTTTGGAAACAGGTTCCAGGGTGAATACATCTCAAAGCATTACTCTTGCATCTCCATGTGAATAAAGAATACTTGCATTTTCAGAAAAGATGATGTCATCGCCTCACCTTTCTGCATGCAATAATCCCAAGAATAAAAATAACAGTTGAGGGAACATATTGTTGCATTGTGTTGCAGAGGCCACTGGACTTGTTATGGCTTTAACAACAGAGTCTTCTACTCATCTACTTCCACGTTTGCACATGCTCCTTGTCTTCTTCCTTTTCCATGTTTTCATGTGAATGGACACATTTGGAACACATTACTGTGTTTTCATAAAGTGTTCTGAAAACAAAATCAGTTTCGTCTCCATGTGGACGGCATCTGAATTTTACACCTGCCTCCTCGTAGGTCTCCATTAAGTGTGGTTCCCTCAGTGTATCATACATTAAGCTGGCACTGCTCAAAGGCGGAGGTCTTTCAGGCTGTTCAGGGTCAGCAGTGTGATCTCTGTGGTAAGACAACTCAGAAAAACAAGATGGCCATGTTTCTGGAGCTGTACTGTTTTCTGTCGTTGAGATGATTTCAGTCATTCAGCAAAAAAGCCCTGCTACATCATCTCACGCTGTTGCCAATTTAACTGCACGTTATCAGTGTTTTTTTTATTACTCCATCTGTGGACAAAGGCTGGACATTTCAGTTGACTCATAATTCTAATGCTACACTGTAAATATCAGAACATTTTTTTAACTGATCTGACTTTTGTACTAAACTAAGGTAGTAAAGACTAACCTTACATCTCTGTGGTGCAACTGAATTAAGAATTTGCAAACAGCTGGTGCAACAGGATGTAGTTCCTTTGTGTTGTGTGAGCACCCTGTGCCATACTCAAACATGTTACACTTCCCTTGCGCTCTAGAAGGAGGTGCGCTATAACACAGTCAGCCTCCTAATGCATAAGCAGAGGCAACTGATAAGTGATGATTATGAATAAAGGCAGCATTTTAGGGCTGGATTCAGTTAAAATGAACAAAAGTTTAATATTAATTGTGACAATTTGTAATGCTAAGAGGTCAATTTTTGTTGTTTGAATTGTTTTACTTTTACAGTCTGCCAAAACCAAACCCGAGGTGCATTCAAGATTGTAGTAAAACAGATCTTGATACATAAAGGCTACGTTAAAGGCTGATATTTTGTTTTACATCAGCTTATTGAAGCATTAATTGACAAATTACATGAAGTTGCTGTGCATTTATGAACTTATTCAGTGTTTTTGTTTGTTTGTTTTTTCCTAGGTTAATAAATTCAATCCTCTGGGTGATGTTCTTGGAACAGGAATGGGTAAGTTCTTAAAGCACCTCAGTGGCAGAGGTGTTGTGTTCTGATGGGGTTATTTAATGCAGTTGTGTAAGAGGAGGTCAAAACATGTTGCTGAATTATCTAAATGTTGTGCTGCAGGTGTGACGGTTCTGGTCTGGGACAGAAATGAGTCATTAATTAGTGATCAGGACATGGTTCAGGCTGAAAGCTCAGAAGACCGTGTGAGGACTCAGAGGAGGATTCAGCCACACTCTGGCAGGGACAGGAAAGGATCGACTATGGACACAAAGCTCAAGAAGAAGCTGGCTTCTCTGGAGGCAACGGAGACAAAAACTAAGACAAAGACCAAACAAAAACAAGCACTGATGCAGAAGTTATGAATTAAGTCTTAAATTCCTCTTGTAAATTCTTATGTTTGTTGTTTCTTGAGTCTAAAACTTCAGGGTTTGTTTGCTCAACAATGTTTCTGATACTCTTTTATAAACCAGTTAAATTCTGGATCTGTTGTATGTTCTAAAGTTTTTCTACTGTTAAAATAAAAAGTTTTCTAATGTGATTGAGCTCTTTTTTACTATATTGTTAAATCAACACATGCGTTTAATGCTCTGTGTCCTCACTTTAAGATGTGGATCCATTTTTTCCGTCTCTGCTCATTTCAGCAACACAAGCCAGATTCTGCTCATGTTCCAACAACGTGGCTTTGTAATAGAAGGGTGCAGGTACCAGACTGGCCTGCCTACAGTTCAGACCTGCCTCCCAAAAATAGAAGAACAGAGACCCCATTTTGTTGAACAACTGAAGTCATACACCATGCAAGAAAGTGAAGTAATTGCACATACAAAGCTTAAAATTTAGTGTACTCCGTTCCAAAATGATTATGGGGTGTTTATAAAAGAACAGGCAATGCAGCACAGTGCTTAACGTAGACCTGTCCCAGCATTTTTGCAATGTGTTGCAGGCATCAAATTAAAAAGACAAGAGTATTTGTAAAACAAAAAATGACATTTGAGTACCAAATTGAATATAGGTCAAAGGATTTGCAAATCATTGTTTTGTTTTTGTTTTTCACAATGTCCCCACTTAATTGGAATCGGGGTTTGTATATTTTTTATCATCTTTTTTATTCCTCTTAGTATTTTGGATTTAAAAGTTCAAAGTCATTAGGCCTGATGTTCATCAACTGCTACTGAGAGTTTGACAACCACACCACCACAGAAAACATCTGGGCTCTCTTGACTTTTGGGTCATTCCGCCAAAAGAGTGCAATTTGCTTGTCATAACTCTTCAAAATTAAACTTCATTTTTCATTCCATTTCATAAATTTCATTTCATATAGAATTTAGTAATATATAGATTTACTCATTCAAAATAAGTACTGGTCAATCTCAGGCTACTTTAATTTATTGCAACTTTCAAAGGCAATTATCATTGCAATTTTTTCCCTGCCGTTAACAAAACTCAAATTTTTAAAATCATTTCATCTTAAAACCATGTTTTAAAGAATATCAACCACATACAATGTTTTCCCTTAAAAAAAAGTTAATTTAGAAGAAATGGTTGGTTACATGATTAAAATACTAATATTTATGACAAAAAAAGACTGTTTTTGATGTTACTCTTTAAGTAACAGCAATGAGGGTAACAGCAATGAGTTTTTAGCATAAAATTAGCAATTGTGTGAAATCTAGCCATTTACCATCTATGCTAGTAGCTTGAGCAAATGGCGCACATTCTAAGGATTTAACTGAATATTTTACTTTTGATATCAACAAATGTTTTCTTAGTGATAACTTAGGTAACAGGACAGAGTTTTTAGATTAACCATCTCTACCACAGCTAATATATTGTTAAATTTAAGGAAAAATAAAAGAGATAACTTACTTGTGGTTTTCCCATGACTAGCAGAAGACCTAATTGATGTCAATTCCTGCAGAACATGTCACTGGTGAAATGTTCCAAAATTTTAAAGGGGGGAATGTGTTTGGGTAACAGCAATGAGTGAAAACTTGGGGACAGCACTAAAATGTGAATTTTAACCAAAGTATGAATTTTTTGTAAAACTTTTGTTTTAAAAGTGTAAATAGAATATGGAGTCACACTTAAATGCAAAAGAAAATTTGCTTCGGAAGGATTTTGTTCATGATGCATTGTAGTAAAGTGTAGTGTTTGGCTGTGGGGACAGGCAAGAAATGCTATGTCTAAGTGTTTTGGATGTCATTTTAAAATATTAAAAAATATATATGTAATTTCTAAAAAGATTAAAGTGTATGGTGTTTAGTATAATAAAATATAATTTGTTATGTATTATTACTTGTGTTTATACATTTAATATACATCTAGAAAAGCACTCGGAGAGCGCAGACCTCCGCCAAGCAGCACAGTTCCCAGACAGTAATCCGGATCAACATCAAAATTGAATCACTTCTTCCTTTTCCCATGCTGAACATTTCCTGAAAATTTCATCAAAATCCATCCATAACTTTTTGAGTTATTTTGTTCACAGATAGGCAGACAGACAGACAAACTCTCCTCCTTGGCAGAGGTAATAATATGCTGGGGTTAGAAATTTCACTCTTTTGGCGGAATCGCCCTTTTATTGACCACCACATTTGAACTTTGCTGTGTCATCAAACAGGTGGTTGTTGGAGTTACTTGACCAGAACAACCACTCAAAGGTCAAAGCAGGTCAGATTTGATGTGAAAGGGTTCATATGAAAACACATGACACAAGGATGTCAGCAGGGTCTTTTATTGTAGGCATTGTTACCTCAGGCAGACTGTCGATGTGTGCATCAGTCATAACTGAAGAGGTAACTTCCCCGCAGATGACGAACGGTGACATTAGCCAGCTGAAGGAGAACTCCACCCCAGGCCTCCTGCTCCTCTCCTCTCTCCTGATGCCAGGTCCTGTGGGCGGAGTACACCACGCTCAGGATGAGACTCTCAAACTGATCTGGAGTCAGCGGTCTCCTCTGGTCATCCAGTGTGGTCACCATCTGTGCCATGGAGCTCAGACTTCTGGGAATGTTGTCGTTGATCTGCGACAGGAACGCCCGGCCTGGTCTCATGGATGCCAGCTCTTTGTCCAGGAGGATGACGTTGTTGTCACGGTCGAGCTCTACCCCACCCAATAAGATCTGCATATATGATAAACATAATTACTCTGCCATTAAAGCTTTGAATCATGTTATAGTCTATGTGCATTTGGACTTCATTATAAAAAGACATTACCTCAAACATCAGGTTTGCATCAGAGACAGAGGTTTGACCAGAACCTGCAGAGATAAAGAAAAAAACAGGGAGTTGTCACTCTTTTCACTCCCACTCCTCAAAACTGATAAATTTGACAGTGATCTTTCCTTAAGTCGAAAAAAGCTTTCAGATATTGTTCTGTTTTTAAATGTTTCTGAGATTCATGTCAGAGGTAAAAACATGAGCCACAGTGATTTTGATTAGCTCTGCCCCTGTGAAGAAAGAACCAGGGAAAACAATGTTGCAGATGGGCTGGGAGCTCAGCTTAATTCCTGAAATTTAGGTTTAAAGAAACAGCCCTGGGTTGATCACTTACTATACAGAGCACATTTACAGTAGCCTTGTGCAGCACAGTCGAATCAGAGTCTTTTAGATAGGTAAGAGGTGGGAGAGTCGAGAAGACACGTCAGAAATAGACTAAACTTTAAAAAAAAAAACAGGTAAATTCTTACTGGGAACATCAGCACTAAAAAGCTTAAAGCTAAGTGCTCTCTAGATAAAACAATCACAGACAGGTAAGTAGTGATTAGCACAGATGCTAACAGTTTTAGTAGCAGTTCTATCAGATTTTGACTAAAGTTGATTTACGAGGTGACTCACTTCCTGCAATGCATTAGCACCCACACATCCACCAATTCATTACAAATATTGACTGATGAAACAATCATCCAATCACCTGCTGGATATGCTTCTGAAGGGTTCTGTCCTCCCCAAACACTTTCTATGGGCTCTTTTCCAGATAGTCTTGTGAAATGTTTTGAACAGTCCATCTGGTGTGCCTGGTTACATGTACAATGCTCCACTTTGCTACAGGCTAACCACTTTTTCAAGTATTTTGGGCAAGTTGATTACATGTCCTCCCACACCGAGTATAGTAGAACTGAAGCAAAAGCCCTTTTGAATTCAAATCAAAACTTTGTAAATGTAGTCAGCACAGTGAAGAATCACCCAAACAGTTTTTGTTTGACTGATTTGTTTTAAAATTGCTCTTGCCTAATATTGACTAAAACACATTGAGCTTTTGGCCCCATCTGATGCAATGTATAACCTAACTACTGGGCTGGTTCTTTCCTTAAAGGTGCAGAGTTGATTAAAATCACTGTTGCTGATGTATATCTTATCAGGATTTTTCCCTTCACAGTTCTAAGAGCTCAGTATCGCTTTCAAGGTTCATACCAACACCTGACGTAATTCAGAATAAAGATGACGAAAAGCAGCTGGATGCAATCAAGTGGAATTTTACTTGCCAGCAAGGAGTTACAACAATACAGAGTGTCAAACAGTCTGAGGTGTTGAACTGAAGCTAATACAATGGCGATTCTCTTTTATAAGAGTGTGTGTGTATGTAACATGTGGGGGGGTCGTGAGTTGGAGTGGCCTTTGCACAGGCTCCTCATCTCCGTGCCGGTTTGAGCTGGCCTGGGAAGATTCACCCAGTACGGTCATGGTGGTTGATAAGAAGGAACAAGGAGTAGCCTGCACAAGGCAATGTAGTGTGTGTGGGTGTGTGCGTGTGTGTGTGTGTGGCAGAAGAATGCAGTTGCTAAGCGGTGATTATTAAACAAAATTAGGACAGAGTCAGGAAAAGATATTCAAATACATGAAAAGATTATATACAATATTTACAAAGGTCAAATTGTTTTCACATATCCCTTTTGACATGAATCTCATGCAACATCACTTCCAAAATTCTTGATTCATCTCTTTAACCGTATTGAAGAACATGTTTATTACTTTCATTTTATCATGACTGTAACAGAAATCAACCAGTACAGATGACAGATGCGTGGACTTTAATTTTGCCAATACTTTACAAACAAGTTATTCCCCACCAAAGACACAGTTATGGTGTCATATTGCTGGGTGCTGGTCAGTCCCCAGCATGCATGACACTTCTGACATTGTCTGACAGCCAATATGGAAGACGTGCTGCTGTGGACCCTCCTGACTCCAACTTTAACCTACATCAACCATCAACAGGAATTACATTATTTAACAAATTCTCATTTTTAACCGATTAAACCTTATTAGATTGCAGATCAGCTAAATGCTATATTAATCAACATCAGTCCTTTATACTTCACAATCATTGTGGCTGTTAGGTCATTAATGCCATTATAATAACAGCTTTTACAACCATTAGAGGAGAATCCTCTTGAGATAGATGTCACATCTCAAGGGGCTATCCTCTGACAAATTTCAATTGAACAGAGATAAATCATGATGACAAATTTAAGGTCCAGGAATCACTGATCCAGCACTGATTCAGTGGATGGCTGTTTAACACGAGTCTGCTTATGCTCAGCATTTCCTATTCCTTAGAGGCTCTTTTCTTGATACTGTAACGGTTGCCAGTTGTGGCAAAGTGCTGTACTCATATGGGACTCATGTTTGGAATACAAAGATAATTTAGTAAAAAAATTACATAAAATACAATGAAATGCAATAAAATATGCATAAAAAGTAGAGTATGGCACTATTCATCTGTAAACTATCCTCAGAACATTTGTACTGATTTGCCACCATACATATAAAAATTGACTGTAACCAAGTTGTTCTCAAAAACAAAAAAAGACTGTCCTATGAGGCAAAGTTAACCAGTCATTTTAAAAAAAGTCCTTGATCCACATGCAGATTGGGATAAACCATCAAAATCTAATCACTTCTTTCTTGTGCCATGACCAACATTCCCTGAACAGTTCATCAAAACCCATTGAACTTTTGAAGTTATCTGGCTCCCTGAAAAATTAATGGACACATGCTATTAATTATACAACCTACTTGGTGGATGTGAAAAGATAGTAATTGAAAAGATTTGTGACTATTTCTTTTTAGCCTGGTCTACTGTCAGTCACTTTGAAGATATTACACATTCACCATTTATCCAAACTTGAAAATACTTCATTTGTATTTAAGTCTTTTCTGTGCTGACTGTATAAACTTTAATTCAAATGAAAACTAGTCAGCTCCATTGTTTTTGTTTATAAGTGTTTGGTTGTAAAATAGCCAATCATCTGGAAGCTTTCAACACAAAACGTTTTCTTCATGAAAAGTCTCTTGAACCCACAAGATTTTCAAAATGTACTCTCACCTCTTTTTGTTCCTCAAAAAATGTTTACATTAAACAATTATATTAGCACTCATATTTACATGAAAACAATGAAACAGAGATCCATCTTTTGGCTGTAGTGGCTACCGACCAGTGATACAATCAACCTAAGTCTCCCCTCCAACATTTACTGTGACATGGAGAGAAATCAGTGCAATTAAGTTTTGAGTGCAGTCAGTAATATCGTCCACAGATTAAAGCGTACATGCAGTAACAATACGTATCAAATTAAGGTTTCACTCACCCTGCAGCATTTGCTCAAACCAAAGCCACAAAAAGACCCAACGGCAGATTTTAAGATGTCTTTTCATTTTCATTCTTCTTCTTTCAGTTACAGATGAATCCTGCACATCTTTCCTCTAATCGCCCGTCCTCTCTCACTTTTCTGGATCTTCTCTGATCCGGGCAGGAGCAGCTCAGCCTGAATGCCGAGCATATTTCCACCTAGGAAAAAAGACGTGAAAGCCAAGTGAGCACTGCGTCAGAGCAGGGACCAAAATTTAATAAAAAATATTAATTCTTCCATTGCAAGCAAGACTTTAAGCAGGTAACAAAGTTTTACCACCATTTAATTTAAACTGAAACACCGTCTGGCAGTTTTAAGCCCCTGCAAAGTTTACAAGAGCTAGAGAGAGAGAGCAGCAGCAGATCAAGAGGAAGGACTGGGATGTTTTTGCAGTGGCGATTTGACAAAAAGATCCCATGTCCTGGTGCGTTGGAAAGTTTAAAAAGCCAGGACTGAATTTAAGCTGAATAAAACATAAAACTGCAGCTCTATTACCCTTGAGTATTTAAGGAAATTGTCATTAAAGAGGCAAGAACAGAGTTTAGAGGAAAGTGTCACATTCCTCTGTTCCTTAAGCCCCTTCTAACAACGTTAAAATCAAAGAATTGATTTTGCAGGATTTGGGACCCTTAAAAGCAAAGGGTTATAATGAAGCCCAAGTACATTTGACCTGTTCTCCTAAATCTAAACAGTTCTGCCTTTGGTTTGAGTGGAAATTTGTGCAACATTTGAAGGAAATGTTATTTTTAAACTTTCATATTCAAAATCAAGGGGAGGGTAGGCCATCTCATAACTTTGGCCCTTGATTTTCAAAACAGTATCAACAACACATTCCCAATGTTTTAACAGGGATTCACGCAAAGGAATTCATAAGATACTGCATATCACAACTGAGTTCACAAGCAAGCGATGTAATAAGACCCCTTGGCTTTGACTTTGTCACTCCAAACAGTCCTCAAGACATAACGACAAGCAATAAATGAGTCCATGATCTTAACTTATGGTCTACAGCATAATCCTCAAAACCCAATCATCTCACAGTTCAGTTTAAATCCACATGTGATCAAAATTCACATCAAATGCTTTAGATTAAACATTCACAGGAATCAGGGCCTACATATGGATGTACAGACAGAAAAAAACAGTCTAGCCCAGGCTGTCCTCAGGATGGAGGTAAAATAATCAAATAAAATATATGACTGATGCCTTTAGTAGTAGCCAAGCAGTGCCAGAGAAAAACATACACCTTAAACTATCTATAATGTAAATTTCAGGTAACTAACAGGTGCTGAGAACAGGACACAGGATGAGGTTAAAAAAATGAACAGTCTTTACTGAGGAAGGAAAATGCAGGTTCAAAATATCAAAAAACAGGCACATTCTTACTGGGAGCATCAACTTACAAAAGCTTGAAAGCTAGAAAATACAAAGACAATCCAGCATCTGAGGAATGCAAACAAAAGAGCCTGGAAATGCTGCTGGCTCATGGAATAATCAGAGGCAGGTGAGTAATAAAGCCAGCTGCTGTTAACGAGCTGCAGATAGTCAACATGCTGAGGGTCACCAGAGAAAAGGAAGTGAAACAAAAGGAGATTTCAGATGTCAAATATGACAGGAAACAATAACTTCAACTAAGTGTAACAAAAAACCTATGTATGTTAACTGAAGATGAGGATAACTAGTAAAAATAAACCCAAAATGGAGATGCTAGGATGGCATTTTATACACATTGAATGAATCTTAATAAGGATATTAAAGGAGACATATCATGCTGATGCATGATTTAACATTTACATATAATATAATAAATTTGAAAACAAGACCTTACACCCCCTTAATTTTCAAAAAATTAGATATTGTATTTTTTCTGATATCCTAGAACGAGACTTGATGCCTCTGAAAATAGGTCATTGCGAGATGTCCGCGAGATTTCAAACGTCATGACGACACGAGGTACATTTCTTTTTATTGGAGTAATCTGATAAAACACTTCCTCCTCTGTGATGTCCGTTAGCCACAAAACCATCACCGAGGAACACATCCAGCAGCAGGGGTATAAAGCTCCCTCGCTCACATTCCCTCATTACCAGCTCTGGCCTGTAGGGGGACTCAATACGCAGTTGCTGCATTAAGCCTGCCGGAAAATACAGTAGAAGAAGAAGGACAGGCTGGCTCTACCCCCGATAGAACTGACCAATCAGAGCACAAAGGGCTGTGACGTTGTGAGGTAACTTTAGGTCAGCCTTGAGACCAAGCGTTTCAACAAGCGCTTCATAATGGCCTAAAATGAGGATTTTGAGAATGCTATTGTGGGGCAATGAAGGAACTAAATGACTTGTACTGAGGGCAGAAATGCTTTACAGGCATCCTAGTCTGGCATAGTGAAAAGGAGAAACAAGCATGATATGTCCTCTTTAAGTCTATTCTCTGTTCTTTGTTGAAGGCTTAACTTTGGTCATGAATTTTGGCATATTGTGTAGTTTTATTTGATCTTCTTATTTCCATCTTATCACCTACTGTAAGTCTAAAATACCCTTTGTACTAGGAAGTGTTACACTCACACTGTTACGCTCAAATGTTGAAACCAAGTGCAATTTTGACCTCTCTTCCACTAAACAGAAAACATACAGATAATGAATCAGGCAGATCATCAGGTTTTGAGTGTCTAATCATTTAAATAATGCTTATTTTAGTACAGTTTCAAAACAGTAGGAAACTTTGTATTGGCATTGACTTTGCATTGTTTTTATCACGACAATTATAACAATTGATGGAATGTTCTGATCATTTTCGCATTTCACTTTTTATTTTACTCAGATGTTGTTACAGATGTATTTATTTTCTATTTAACCTTTACTAAGCTAGTGAAATTAAAAAGTACTGTTAAAGTAGTCTACATGTAGACCAAGGACACTTATTTACATTAACTTGCTTTTGTGATCAGTTATCTATCTCTGATCTCAACACCAGACCCCCAACGTCAATAAAGAGAAAAGCTAAAAGTTAAACTGACATAAATTGATCCTATCATTAAAATTAATCAAATGGAG
Organism: Scarus forsteni; assembly: GCA_036419115.1. Classification (NCBI taxonomy): domain Eukaryota; kingdom Metazoa; phylum Chordata; class Actinopteri; order Labriformes; family Labridae; genus Scarus; species Scarus forsteni. The sequence goes on along the minus strand of JAZDUH010000245.1, from coordinate 4,880,425 downwards.
TTAAGGCTATAAAACATGTAGTGCTAGTTATAGTGATAGTGAGTGCTTAATCTGTGTCGTAGTTCTTTTTAAATAATGACACATTTGCAGTACCACAGCCGTCCACACGGGGTCAGTGTCACATAGAAGCAGGACGATTCAATCCTCTAAAGCATAAAAAAGTTTGTTTACTTCCGGTGGAGAGTTCACCTGCGTCTGAATGATAAAGTAGTGAAGATAAGGTAATATCTCTCGTATAATCACGATGTTATTGCACTTATTGGCCAGTTGTAGGCTGTTTTGATTCTAAGCCCAAGCTACCGCAAAGATATTTGTATGCCTTTATCTCTGGAGAAAACGAAGACAGGAAGCTAGCTGCTTCTGCTGCTAATGCTAACGCTAACTCCAAACAAATAGCCCGCGGAGACAAAACAACAACACTGAGCTAACAGCAAGAAGACTTTAGGAGTTTTCGAGGGAGTGTTTATCTGTGCCAAGTCCTACACACTCAGAGAGGGATTTATCTGAATATCAAGATATCGATTATTATCCTGAAAAACAAACATGTGAACCATCCTGCACATGTATGAGCTCAGGCTGTTTAGATGAATTAGGGTCAAACAGCTGTCTCTGTTTTACTCACACATACTGAAACTCCCCGGAAACAACACAATAAGAAGACATACAGTAGAAAACCACCCATCTACAGTAAACGGGATGGTAGCAGAAGAGGACCACATTAATGGGACCATTAAGACGGAGTGTCAGACTGCTCCGTGCTGAGGGAGATTCGCAAATATCATGAAATAAGAACTCATAATTCAACAAAATGGACTCAAGAGAAAGTTCATCATCTGTAATAGCTTCTATAATCTGAAGCTTCAATGAAACAGCAATGCTTAATTTAATGAGAATGAATGTAAATTAGAATAAAGTCACTTTCATTAACTTTTTAACATTTTTTTCATGCTTTCAATGTATTTTTGTCTGATTTGTTAACATTTCTAATGCTTTAATTAACACAAATCAGCTAGACAAAAATTATTTTAAACAATAATAACTCAATTTCGTGTTATTAACGGAACAGATATATCTTATCGATTATTATAAAAAATAGTTCAGTTTATTATTTTTACATTTCACTGACATTTGAAGTGGACTGTTAGGCCCAGCTAAGTGAGGAGAGGAGAGCAGGGGGTCCACAGACTGATAGTAGCCTAACCCTGTTCAATTGTGTGGTTTATGCTGTGAATGTATACATTTTTGTAAATTATTTTTTACTATTTTGTGAAACTTACATGTAAAAATGTGTATATGTATGTATTCAAATATTCGTATGTATATGTTTATATATATATAAGGGGACAAGTGTATAAACTATTGACTATTGACTATACTAGCATCTATAGACATATCTAATATCTAGGCATGTAGCTGATGAATTTATAGCATCATTATTATTATTATTATTATTGGAGGTAAACTGACTGGATTCTTTTTGTTATTCAGCAATGGAGAAGGGGTGGAAATTAAAATGTTTTACTTCATTCCACTCCTTTTTGAAATGTAAAAGAAGTTAAACTGTGAATTTCACGGTTTGGTTGTATTTGTGTTTGGATTGTTTACTAGACTGCTGAATTTCATTGTAATGATTCTTTTTTTTTTTTTTTGTATTTTCCAAAAAATACTCAATTATTATTTTCTTTTACATTTTCAAAATAAATACTCATTCATTCATTCATTCAAACAGGCGAACAAATCAATAAATCATGTTAAAGCAGTCCTACAATAAACTCTAGTTTCATAAGTTTATGTTATTTTTCTGTGATGCACGATTTTTGTTTCATTCATGTTATTCTGATGGCTGTTTGTTTTTAACAGTTTATACTTTAAGCTAACACATGTGTAAACTATGAGCAAGAATTACAGTGTAATTTACAACTGGATAGGATACAATAAAACTTATTAATTTCAAATATCAAAACTAAATGATGAGCTGTGTGTGATCCTTGGCTGAGACAGAAGAGAACAAATCATTTTGCATGAAAAATATGGCAGGATATATTTTTTTTAATATCTCAGATTTCTTCAATAACTGCGTTAAGTGGGGGGTGCTGGTTTGGTGGAGTGGTTAGCAACTAGGCACCCCATGTACATACTTCTGCCAGTCCAGGTTCGAATCCCGCCTGTGACCAATTTGCAGAGTGTCTTCCCCTACTCTCTCACCCCCTTTCACAAGCCTATCCACTGTCTCTCTCCTATCAATAAAGGCACAAAATGCCCAAAAAATACATTTAAAAAAAAAAAAACTGCATTAAATGAAATGTTCATAAAAGGTGAAGTGAAGAATAAATTCATTAAGTAGGTATGGAAATTATTGCCTTTAGTTGTTATTGGAAATGCTGTATTGTAACAGAAAACAAAATTTCTTTAGAAGTATAGCTTTTAGTTTTGTCAAGAAAAATTATGTTCTCATTACATTTTATGACTCCAGTTTATATAAATCATTTGGAAGATCGCAAACTTTGTCGTAACACATTTCGTTTAACTGAGATGCACCATACAGACTTTGACAGAGTTTTAATTCATGCTTTGTTGTTTTGTGATCCTTTTGTCAGGTCACCAAAAAGATGGAGTCCAGCGAGGAGGGGGGCCTCAGCGTCGGAGGCTCAGTGGGGGAAGAGAACTACTTCCTGGGTTACACCTTCACTGACCGCTCCCACTCCAGCCGCGTGGTTAAGAGCATCATGGACCTGTGTCTGGAGGACGGCCTGTTCGCTGATGTCACCATCACCGTGGACAGTAAAGAGTTTCACCTGCACAGGCTGGTGCTCTCAGCGCAGAGCAGCTTCTTCCGCTCCATGTTCACCTCCAACCTCAAGGAGTCCCACAACCGCTCCATTGAGCTGAAGGACGTCAGCGCCACCGTCTTCCAGCTGCTGGTTGATTACATTTATCATGGCACCATTAAGCTGAGGGTGGAGGAGCTGCAGGACACCTATGAGATGGCAGATATGTACCAGCTGACGGCTCTCTTTGAGGAGTGCTCCCGCTTCCTCTCCCGGACGGTCGAGGTCAAGAACTGCCTGCAGGTAATGCATCGGGGTTTAAACTACAACAGCCTGTGTTACTGAGTCATGGCTGCGCTGTTTAATTTTAATGATGACCTGTTTCTCCTCAGGTGATGTGGCTGGCAGACAGACATAGTGACCAGGAACTGTACACTGCAGCTAAACACTGTGCTAAAATCCACCTGGCCCAGCTGCATCAGACCGAAGAATTTCTGAATCTGCCTCTGTGTTTGCTCCTGGACATCATCAAAGGTTATTACTCTTGGTTTACCCATTTCAGTGCAGAGCTCTGTAAACTGTATTCACTCATTGAACCGAAAATGCACTAAAGGTCACTTTGCAAGTGGGGAACACCTGTGAATCAGTTTGTTGTAAAATGACTAGAAGTGACACGTCTAAAAAGAACATCCCTGAGTCAGCCTGTGTTTAATCGATATGAATCATTATAGTGGTCTTATTGATAAAGAGGAAGAAATTATTTATTTATATGTGAGGAGGCGTCAAGCTGTGTGAGCAGCTTAAATAAGAGATATCTCTCTGTGTTCGTGTTGAAGAGTAGGGGTGTGAGAACATTGTCTTCAGGAGAACACTGAATTTAAGAATCCTCCAATACAGCAGATAAAAACAGACAAGGTTTTTCGATCAATATCAAAAGATTTTTAATCTGCAAACTGCTCTTCGAATGTTTGGGGTAATGATGGTGGAGCTTTGTTGTTGCACTTTTTTGTAAAGGCAACGTTGAAGATGCTAATAACTAAAAGACAGTACAGTCAAAGTTTTAATAAAAAAGAGAGCAGAATTTGAATCATTATCTCTTTATTGTCCCATGAAGGGAAATTAGTATCGCAACAGGGCACACAAAAGACAAGGAAACAACAAAAGGGACAAGAGAACAAATTCAGAGTTTGGAAAAACAACACAGTATCAGAAAACACCATACACAAAACCACTAACCAAAGTTTAGTCCAGAGCTCATAACAAAATGGAAAATTACTACCAAATTATTTAAAAGTGCAATGTGCAGATTTGCAAATGAGCAATTAAAGTGCAAGAAGAACAGGGGCAGCCTAAGGGTTAACTGTCATTAAGTAAACAAATAGCACTGGGGATAAAAGAGACCTGAAGTCTTTTATTCCTCCTCATAAGATCCCTAAAACGACAGCCTGAGGGCAAAAGCTCAAACACGTTCCCAAGTGGATGATTAGGGCAATCAGGAATGGCTTTAGCCTTCCTCAAGACCTGTCTGTTATAAACAGACACTACCCCGGCCTGCTGACTTCCTGAGATTTTTCCAGCAGTTTTCGTACACATGAATGGGATTATTTTTGTATGCTTGCTTGCAGTCATAGATTTTTATACTGAGCTCATTGTTGTTGGGTCACCTTTTCCTAAGCGATCCTCTCTCTCTCCCCTGTCAGCCAGTCTAAAAAAACTGAGAGCTCGAATTTGTGTGTTCTCCTCTTCAGATGGTGTTCCAAGCTCCCAGAATCCAACCCTGGCTATCGAGTCATGGATCAACCACAACAAGGTGGAAAGGGAGGAGTTTTCCTGTATTCTCCAAGAAAATCTCAAAGTAAGAGTCCTTCATGGAGATATGAGATGATATTTGTAAAAGCAGTCATATTTTATGTTGTTTAATGATTATTCATCCGTTGTCGTTTCAGGAAATTGGTGAAAACGTCCACATTTATCTGATTGGTAAAGAGGAGACGCGGACTCACTCCCTGGCTGTGTCACTTCACTGCGACGAGGACGATGCCATCAGCGTGAGCGGACAGAACAGTTTGTGCCATCAGATCACCGCGGCCTGCAAACACGGCGGTGACCTGTATGTGGTCGGGGGCTCCATCCCCCGGCGTATGTGGAAGTGCAACATGCACACCATGGACTGGGAGCGCTGCGCCCCTCTGCCCAGAGACCGCCTCCATCACACCATGGTTTCAGTTTCCACCGAGGACGCCATATACTCACTAGGAGGCAAGACTCTACAGGACACTCTCTCTAATGCCGTCATCTTCTACACAGTAAAGGACAACATGTGGACAGAGACAAACCAGCTGGACACAGCCGTATCAGGGGCTGCTGGGGTTAATCTGGGGGGTACCATCTACCTGCTGGGGGGGGAGGAGAATGACATGGACTTCTTTACAAAGCCGTCTCGTCTGATCCAGTGCTTCGACACGGCCTCTCAGAAGTGTCAGATCAAACCGTACATGCTGCCGTTCGCCGGCTGCATGCACGCAGCAGTTCACATGGATGTGATCTTCATCGTCGCAGAGGGAGACTCCCTGGTGTGCTACAACCCTCTGCTGGAGAGCTTCACCCGCCTTCGCTTCCCTGAGGTGTGGAGCTGCGTCCCCTCGCTCTGGAAGGTGGCCAGCTGCAATGGCTGCATATACGTCTTCAGGGACAAATGTAAGAAAGGGGACGCAAACACGTTAAAGTTTAACCCGGCGACGTCTGTTGTCTCTGTTATCAGGGGGATTAAAATCCTCCTCACGAACTGGCAGTTTGTTTTAGCCTGAACTCTCCTCTGGATGTGACTTCACTGCAGACAATCAGGAAAGACTTCTCTGTACTGACCATGACATGCAAGTCATTCAAGACATTTTTCTCTCAATGTCTTTCCTAAACAGATTTCTCTGTCTTTACCGTCAGACCAGATAAAAAACAGCTGAGCAGTGTGTTTGTGTGCAACCATGCTGTTTAACAATGTGTCATCGTGAACCCCTCAGCTGAGATGTACCTTGTGATGCTGTGACCAGTGATAAAATAATCCACATTGTTTTCTGTACACTGCTTGTTTCTGATTTGCATGAACGACGTAACTGAACATAAAACATCTTTCAATGCAGTATCTGTGACTCAGTGTATCCTAATGATGTCAAATGTGCGTTAACATGAACACAGGGGTGTTTTCAGACTCTTAAACTTTGAGGTTTCTTGTCCAAAGATTGTATTTTCTGATGTACAGTGTAAATGTTCATGTGTATCATAAAAGTTAAATATATGTATCATTGTAGCAACAAGCTGTCTCACTGTGTTCTGATGTTTTTTTAGCATTTTCCTTTTAAATTAAATGTTCACTATCTGGTGAAGGGGTTTGCATTGTTTCCAAAAGCAAAAAGTTCAAAGTTCTTATTTTTACACTCAAATTTATTGATGAAAAGACTAAAAGAAACACAAATCCAAAACAACCTAAACCAGAAACAACAGAAAACTGAAAGACAGAACACTGTAATATTACACAACACAGAGCAAAGAAAGGCGTACACAGTGCACAAAGCCTCCTAATTGAATTGTTTCTTTTTTCAAACCAAGTCCAGCTGCGATAGGACAGACATCGGTTTTACAATATGTGAGGTTCTGTGAAACTTTCCCAAACCTGACTCCAAATAGTCTTTGTCTTAAAATTAATATTAGTTAATAAATCCACATTTACCTCCATACAAAGAAGGTTAAAATTATCTAGTAACCATACTTCCACCAAGAAACTAAGCTTGCAGTGATGCACAACATGATGCCAGCTAGGGATGGGAATTGATAAGATTTTATCAATACCAATGCTGTTAACGATCCTGCTAATCGATCCAATTCTTTAACGATTCCCTTATCAATTCCTGCAGATTTTGCATGTGAGTAAATGTTGGTCTGATTTTCACTGGCAACCGTGTCAAACACGTCACAGCATAGATATCTGCTTCTGCAAGTTGCTGGTGTTTCCACTCACTTAAGGTTGTGCAGTAGGTGCAATGAAAATTAAGCTACAATTCTGATGCTTCTGAACCCCGTCGGTGGAAGGAATTGATAAGCAAAAAGATTAATGATCTCGATTCTTTGATGGAGCTGTTAACGATTCTCAACTGGAATTGGTTTTCGATTCCCATCCCTGATGCCAGCAGCTGAGCGTGCTGTGTCTTTGTATCTCAAGCAAGGCTGAAAACACTATCAACATGCTGAATCATTACCTGATGCAAGTGTTCATTTTGACAGCTTTTTTTAATGTAGCTTCAGTCTTTTAATTAAAAGCTCTTTTGGTTGTTGTCAGGATTTAGTCATCTAATTTGTTTAAATTTTAGTCTAATTTTAGTTGATGAATTTTCACAACATTTTAAATCTACCATAAAGTTAGTCAACTAAAATATGAAGTGCAAAGTGGAAGGCATTTTTCATGTTTCCTTGAGTTTCTGGAGTCATGTGTTACTCTTGGATCTCACCACCACAAAGCTCTGGCAGTTGTGACTGGATGTCCCTCTGAACTCGTCCAACTTTTCCAGCTGTGATTCCTAACTCGTCTCTACTTTCTACGTGATGAAATTAAGGCTGATTGGATTAAGCCTCTGTTAAACATTTTAGTCTAGATTTGTCAACAAAAATGTCAGTTTTTGTCAGTGTGCACTTGTTTTTTTAGTTATAGTCTAGATCTTGTCGGGGAAAAACGGTTGCTGATGAAAATAATTAGTTGGCAAATTTTACACTGCTTGGTGCAGCATGGCACTGAAAATGGAGAGTCCTCAGTGTCTGTATGAACTGGTGAGTCGTAACCATGCAATCACCCCACAGTACATTAGCTCAAGCCTCATATGGGCAGCACAGCTTTTTATCCTACCTGAGGCCCATTTGCTGTCTTCCCCTGCTCTCTACCCTCAACCCCTTTTCCAAGTCCATCCACTGACTCTCCGCCATCACTTCCTTCTGACCAGGATTCCTGAGCCGCTGCAGGAACAGGGCCTAAAATATAGTCTGAGAGCCCTCACAACCTCTGAAAAGCCTCTTTCAGCTCCTGTCCTCCCAGGAGCACCACTGCAGCATAAGATGCTCCACCAGCAGGTTGCTGAACAGCTTCCTGCTACAAACTGTCCAGCAGATAAATGCACCAGTGTCTAAAATCTCTTCACCCGTCCTACTTGAGCTTTTTTTTCTCTGTTGGACTTAATCTATTTATTCTTTCATCCAGAGCTTTTTAAACTTATTTATTCAGTGTATACTACTTTAATTATGTTAAGGCATTTTAGTTTCCCAGCTATTCTTATTTTTTTTAAGTGTGATGTTTTGAATGAACGATGTGATCCTAGAGAGACGCCTTCTCACTTTCTTGTTACTTTGGTATTAACAAAAAGACAATTTGATTTTACTGGTTTTGATGAAGACCAAAACTGCCATATAAATATTGGAAAGACAAATCAAGAGTTTCATTTGAGTGATATTTACAGAGAAATTTGAGGACTGATTTTTTTTCTCACAATAAAAAACAGGGATTGAAGGTTGTAAATGATATGCCAAACCATGAATGATATTTCAAGTAAGTATCATCAATTGAAATCCCTACATTTGTGACTTTTATTGATCATAGTCAAAACATGTGTCAGAACAAATCCAAGATGGCGAGACAATCAAAGACGCTAAACTTTCTGCCAGGAGGTTGGAGGATTAGGCTTTAATTAATGTTCACAATTAAACATTACACTGGATGAAACAAAAGACATTTGGGTTTTATTGGTCCCATAACCCAACAACTCTTGGACTGTGCTGTAACTGTACTTAAAGGTCCTTTATTATATTGGTTTTAAACAAGTGTTCACTGATCTCAGAAGCCTCCAGAACATACATGTATGTTTCAAAAGACAACTCAGATAATTGATTATGGCATGTCTGTAAACCAATCTGAGTCAGCCCTGCTCTGAACAAATTGTTTAGTGTTCATTCTAATGGGTTGTGTCTGACCATGCCCTCTCAAAACGTGGATGTGTCTTCAGCTTGCCAGCGCTGTGCTCTGATGTTTACTGTGGCTATACAAGCAAGACGAGATGTGTTCCTCCCACTGGAGTGGCCTATGGGCAAAACAAACACCTGAATCAGGGCGTGTCTCCCCTATTTACGAGGACCATTCAGCCACACAGTTTTAGAAAGGTGGAGCAAGCAACAGAAGGAGCGGAGGGCTTTGTAGACTGACCACAGAATCAAATTTTACATCAACAATAAAAATGTGTATTTTTACCTCCGCCAAGGAGGTTATGTTTTCGGGAGAGTTTGTTTGTCTGTCTGTCCGTCTGTGAACAAAATAACTCAAAAAGTAATGGAGGAATTTTGATGAAATTTTTAGGAAATGTTCAGCATGGGAAAAGGAAGAACTGATTTGATTTTGGTGTCGATCCGGATCAGCGTCTGGCATGGCAAAAAATGTAATTTCTGTGAATAACTACTGAACTAAAATAGATATCATTATGAATCCAGTTGCTAATGGTATGTTTTCACGGTCAAGGAATCTAAATATTTAGATGAAATAAAGGTAGGACTAATATTTACGGTCAAAATGACAATATGGCTGAGGACTGTGGCGCTGGCTGGAGTCCAGTGGTCACCAGTTTTTTTAACTCAAGATCCTCTTTTACTGTATCAGTTATTTTAACCAACATTTAAAGTAATAGATACAATCTCCACTGCATCAATGTGATAAAGAGAAAAAATAAGCATTTACAATCAGCAGATTAGACCAATTTAGTCTTGCAAAGCAGCTGCATTCAGCGGTTTCATAGAAATAATAGATGGGTGAATAGGTGAAACACTTCATTTAAAAAAAAAAAAAAAAAAATTTGGCATTTCGTGCCTTTATTGATAGGAGAGAGACAGTGGATAGGCTCGTGAAAGGGGGCGAGAGAGCAGGGAAGACACTCTGCAAACTGGTCACAGGCTGGATTCGAACCTGGACCGGCAGAAGCAAGTACATGGGGGTGCCTGGTTGCTAACCACTCCCCCAAACCAGCACCCTGAAACACTTCATCTTGTGTGTCAGATTAAGACCTTACATATCCAGTATTAAAGATCAATTAGAAAAATCTCAAAGATCCAGATATAGATCCAAATCTACAGGTTGGTGACCCCTGATGTATTCTGACATCAGCTTTACATATGAACAATGAGAGATTTCCTCCCCTGTCCACAGGAGGCACCAAAATAGTCACATCTTTAAAGTTTTCTCACGGGACTGGTAACACTCTGTCACTGGAGATTTAGGATCTTTTGCTCTTGCAATAGTGCAGGGGATGCTTTAAGAAATTGACTTCATTGTAACCGTACATTAGCTTTAACACACTCTCCAAACAGTACCTCAGGGTTTGTAATGCATCTTCTGAATGGCAGGTGGTATGTGGGCTGGCATGTGAGGTAGTAAAGGTGCTTGTTTTGTCCTTGGGGAGGGGGCCGAGGGAAAGGGGCAGTTGAAGGAGAGAAAGCTACTACAGAGAGGCCAAAACCCTGATCCCATTGATGTGCTGCAGGAGGCTGTGCAGCTGAAACCCAAACCCAGTAACATGTCAGACTTTGTGAACTATTCTAAGCATCAGTTGCTGACGCCAAGACGAGGGGTGGGGGTTTCTAGGGGCACATATGCGCCTCCATAAGAACTCCCAATAGGAACCGACGGCCACTACAAGCCCCATCTGACATGCAGTTCCGTAATGTTGGGCCGTCAAGTTGTTTATAGCATCCACATCAAGGATCTCAGACCCACATGTCTGAGTCCTCATTTGTGGATTTGTTTTAGGGCTCTGATGGGGTTGTGATGCAAAAGTTGGTCATCCAACAATTGAGTTTTAGTGTGAAGGTGGATTGCGAGGAGCTGAAGTGACCTTGGGACTGTTTGCTGAGGGCAGAACAGAATTCCTGAAGGGACACATGGTCTAGAGTGACAAGGCCATCTGCTGTAGCGCCAGCACTAAGAGGAAGGTGGAGGAGGGGGGTGAGGTTGGACACTGGGGGTACTGAGAATTCCTTTCGCTGGGGTGTGGAGGGAGTAGATATTCTGGGATACCGCCGCTAGCACTCCTATGAGAAACGTGTTTCTTTGGCATTTTTCAAACGGAAATCCGTGGCAGGATTTTTGAGAACTTGATGCTGAGAGGGGATCACTGCAGGGTTAAATGTGGAAGGTATTTTTCAGGCCTTAGAGCTCTCCACGCACTGACTGGTGATAATGGTCTCGGTGTATTGCTGCTCTGCTCGGGTGGATCCAGTTTCCTCTCGGTCTCAGCGCAGCCGGAGCTGAGAGAGCGGGATCTAGTAGGCCCTCTGGCTCCGACCTCTCAGGGGATCATCTTCAAGAGCAGGATCGTCTTTGGAGTTGTGCTGTGCATGGCAAGGATCTACTTTCTTGCTGCCTCACTAAAATCGCATGGCCTAAACTAATGAATATTTTTATGAGGCGCCTTGCACCAGAGATGGGCCAGGACCAAACCAAGCAGCAGATAGAGAAGGGCCTGAGGTTGTACCAGTCCAACCAGACGGACAAGGCTCTGCATGTCTGGACCAGAGTGCTGGAGAAAACCTCCGATCCAGGAGGGAAGTTTCGGGTGTTGGGGTGTTTGATCACAGCTCATTCGGAAATGGGGAAATACAAAGATATGCTCAAGGTAAGCTTCCAAAAACAGCATGATACATTCAATTGTTAAGACAGCTCAATTAGCCCAACAATGTCAGTGCTTTCTAATGAGTAAACCTTCTCCTCAAGAGTTAAAGTCATGGGACATGTATGTGGTGCCTTGTAGCCATTTTCTTCTGTGGTCGACTTTTATATGCTTCAACATTTCTCACACTGCTGATACGTCTGATCATATTTTGTGTTATGCAACCAGCAGTGTGTGTGAATGCCATCAACCAACTCATCAGTTTCACTTGTCATCATCTCTGCTCGGCATTAGTGCCATTCGTCTCGCAATAGACTTTTAGCACTTTTATTTGAGCCAAGGCCATGATTACTAAAAGAAAAGAGATCAGAGGTCAAACTGTTGGTTCCATCTGCAGTGGTTTGACCAGCATTGGGTTAATTTGTGGCTTCCATACAATGCAGAGTAAATAAGTGTCCTGAAACATGAGAACCAGTGTGGGGTGTCTTGTTGACATAATCATCTCATGTCGAGCAGCACCCGCTGTCTCCCACCCAGCTTTAATAAGAGCTTTTTACAGTAGAGGCCTTATTTGTTTGCATCACTTTTATTTGGTTTTTAATATAATTTAAAATTCTGATTTCCTTACTTTCGCTCTCTGTCCTCAGTATGCTCTGGATCAAATAGACACAGCCCGTGAAATGGAAGACCCGGACTACCTGACGGAGGGATACCTGAACCTGGCACGCAGCAACGAGAAGCTCTGCGACTTCCAGAAAACAGTGTCCTACTGCAAGACCTGCTTGAACATGCAGGGCACCACGGTCAGCCTGCAGCTCAACGGTCAGGTGTGTCTCAGTATGGGGAACGCCTTCCTTGGCCTCAGTGTCTTCCAGAAAGCTCTGGAGAGCTACGAGAAGGCCCTACGCTACGCACACAACAACGACGACAAGATGCTGGAGTGCAGGGTGTGCTGCAGTCTGGGGAACATCTACATCCAGCTCAAGGTGCTTTTTCTTTAAATCTGGGTTTGCATTATTTATCGTCAGACTTTCTATGGCGTAAGGGTAGGATTATTTTAACGGCGCGTTTACATCAAGGGCCCTAAAAATGTCAAATTATTTAACTTATACTTAGTTATGAAGACTTCTTTCACAAAATAGGTATTCTTATTGCAAAGACACAAATGTATATGTAGTCTCTGAGGTTTTTATTGACTTAATTATTTATGGACTATTATTTAGCAATAATGCACAACGACATTCATGCCAATAAAACTTTTTGAATTGAATTGACAAAAAGCATGAAATCTGTGACAGGAGTGTAAATAATTTATGTTAATTAATATTATTTTTTCAATTTGTTTGGTACTGAAAAGGGATATTTTGTATCTTAATAGTGGGTTAGAGTAAGGTTCATGTTAAGAGTAAATACATTAGCCTCAGTGATTGTGATCAGCTCTGCCCCTGTGATGAGACAACAAGTACAGAAACTAGGCGGCACATAACTGTAAAGTGAGGTCTATAGCTAAAAACAATTTAACAGAATTATGTGAAAACAAACTTTAAAAGAAGGACTTCCACAAATATCAAAGAAGTCCCAAAACAAACGGACTTGCTAATACAAATGTTTGAATCAAATTCTGTCCAGTACAGTGTAGTTATATTTATATTTATATATCTCACTGGTAAGGAAACTACAAAAAAATGAAATAATTTTACACTTACAATGTACGCTGTTAAGCACATAAAAAATACTTTGCCAAATGTACTATAACATACATGAAGCACTTTAGCCTGACACATTCACACCACATTCAGACACTAAAGGTTCTCATGTGAATCATTATAAATCTGGCTAAATGCAAAACCAGCTTGTTCAAAAATATGAAGTCAGTATACTCAACCAAGTGTAAAATTTGCACTCTTTAATTCTCACAGGATAAATGCATCTGCAGGTTGATATGTCTTTGGTTTGAATTGATGATTTATGGCTAATGTTAGCACCTCTAGCCTGCAACTCTCTTCTTGGTTCAATGGCTTATGTTCTTTGCTGAATGTGTTTAATTTGTGTAAGTGTATTGTTAATTGTACTTAAATATGAGTATAACCTGACAGTCTACAAACAGCTTAATTTCTTTCATTTATTGAAATCATTTTTAATTTGTTTCTTTTGTTTGCCAGGACTCTACTGTTTATGTGATAATAACCCCATAATCCCTCTATCCCAGCTCCTGTTGTGACATGTCACGGTGTTTTTTATGTGAGATGCTTATTGCCAACCCCCACTCCTCTATCAGTTGTGTGTTTAATGTGTCCACAGTTGTTAGAAAATTATAAACATACTGTAAATGGACTTGACCCAGGGCTGGGTATTTACATCAACCTCACGATACGATACGTATCCTGATACTAAGGCCAGGATACGATACGTATCCCAATACACGTAAAATGTGAGCATGGACTATTCTTTAACAAAATTCTTGAAAAGTTTAGGTTTTTCTTATAAGAAGAAAAAGAACAAGGATGAGTTTTAAGTGGTTCTACAACTTGAGAGACATAAATTCAGATCCTCAAAGACGGTAGACCTAAGTTCAAATTTAGAACATATGCTTCATTATGTAGCTTGTCTTCTACCTTGAACTGTGCCACTGTTAACATAAGCCAAAGTGTATTTACAACAACTGTCAACATATTTAGGCCGTATCGATCCTGTAGAATTAGTATCGATACACGTATCCCGAAGGAGTGCATGACAATATTTTGCTGTATCGATAGTTTGAGCACAGGCCTAACTTGACTCATATGGTGCTTTTCTAGTCTTTCTGACAACTTAAAGCACTTTCACACTGCAGGTCATATCTACCCATTCACACTCATTTGCTTTCACAGTCACTCACTGATTATTCAGAGTTTCTATGTAAGTTGTCTAACCGCATTTTCTAATACACCTTCAACCTTCCACCTTCGTCTGTTTACATACCACTGACACAGCAGTAGGGGCAACTTGGGTGTAACAAGTGTCTTGCCCAAGGACACATCGGCACATCAATAAAAATCCACCAACTTTTAAAATTTAAACTTTAAGAACCCAAATCGCAAGATCATTTTAAGGACCAAGGAAACAAAGTAAGACTCTAGAAATTTAGAGAGCAGTAAAGATGTACAAATATATAAGAACTAACGTAACAGATACAATAAGAAATCAAAACGACAAAGGATAAATCGGAAAGGAAGCAGAAGCAGCAGAGTCAAGACAGACCATTTTAGGTATCTTTGGTATTGGATCTTGGTAGAACAGGTTACATAATCAATACGTTGCCCAAGCATCTGTTTAATATGACAAGACTGCAGAGCATCTAAGTATGATCAATGGCTGGCTCATGCAGCACCAGGCTTTGTTAAACAAGGGTGCAGTGAGTGTGCTGGCTGAGCAGGGGGCTTATGTAGTACCCTTGACATCAGAGATTTGTAAGAGTAATCCTCTGGCTTCATGGGTGGATTGGTTTCAATGGGATTGTGATGAAGTAGCGTTTAAAGAATGCACTCATACAACTAGTTATTCTTTGAAATGAAACATGTATTATCTGTAATAAATCCAGAGAGACGCATTAAAAAGGCTCATAAAAGTTACAGAGTCCATGTCAGCAGTATTTAAAAAGTCTCCTTCTATTTGTGGACATTAATCAGACATGAAGGGTCTTCCTAATCAACAGTGCAGGACAAAGGGGACAATTTTATCACTTCAGTCAAATTAAAGAAACCCCTGGTTTTATAGTATTTAAATCCATTACAAGTGAGTGTTGCTCTGTAAAATTACTTTAGTTAAAATACTAGAGCATTTTCTTTTATGGTATTGAGGTACTCAAATAGAAAAATAAAATCATTTTTCAGTGCCTGCATACATCACAATCAAGCATACATAACTATATTCTGCTACCCTATGTTATTCAGATAACTTTACTCTATGGTTCTAACTAGCACTCTACAGATTACCAGCTATAAACACCTCACATTTACTAAGCTAGAGCTTCGTGGTTTTCTTGTAATGGACAGTGAAAGGACATAGATGAGTCAAGAAGAAAGGCTTTACCGTTTGTGTTACTGAAATTTGTGAAAATTTAAATCCTAGGACTGGTTACGAAGGTTGGTGACTGTCAAAAAATCCTCCAAAATCTAATGAGTTTATCCTCAAGTCAGAGCAATTATTTGTGCAAGGTACAAAGTGCTCTCCAGATATCTTGTTCACAAGCAAGGGATGAATGTGGAACAAATTCTTAGCTTATGACTGAACAATAACTTGTGTATCAGCCAGACTGTGAATAATTTCATGAGCAGAAAAGATCATCATCATCTTTCCACGGCTATGTCAGGCTCCATAACCTTGCCTTATGAAGAGCCCATGTTTCAATTTTTTTTATGTTGTTTGATATGTCCTTAGTGTGTGTAACATGTCTTACCCAAATGATAGAGGCCTTCTCTGAACCAGACCAAAACGACCCACCAGTGTGATGTCCTACCATTGTTTTGTCATCAGTTTAAGCCCACTGGCTTGTTGTAATGTGCCCATTTCTAAGCATAGACACTGGAATGAACGAGGAGTTGTTGAAAACATGGCACTGAGCAGCACTGAAGTGACCAGTCACCACAAAGTTTAGCTGGCAACCAATCAGAGCTGATTGGGTCCATAGGTGGAGGGGAGTCTTAAAGGGGCAGGACCTCAGACAAAGAGAGAATACAGTACTCTGTAAATGAAAACAAGAAGGTTTTTCATTTGTAAGTGATTATGTGATGAGTGTCCCACAGCAGCCTTTAAAATATATGAACCTGATTTATGACAACAAAAATGACTTCTCTATTCTGTATCCCCCCTAAATTTAATTATATCATCACTGAGACTGCGTAGACGTTTTAAGGAAATTGTTGTTGCCATTCTTGAGATATTACTGATACTATCCTTAAAGAAAGTTTTTACATCCTCTGGTTTGTTATGTAACTGCTATAGACAGCCTCCCCCCACCCCAACCCCCCATTAGACAACGCCTGCACAGCCTATCAGTGCAGAGCTTCTTTGCATAGACTGCAACCCACTCCCCACCCCTATCTGAGCATTTCTGAAAGGGAGGGAAAAAGAGCAGCATTAGATCCTCAGCAGAAACAAAATCTGAAAAGTTAAAAGAAAATTCTTCAAACATTCTTGATATATTGCATTATCAGCTGGGATCTATTTGAGGTTTGTCCTTGACATCTGACATCTAAACTAAAATCAGACCACCCTTAAGCCACAGTGAATACTTCTTTCAAGAACATCTTTCAAAACATTCTCTGAAACCAATGACCTTGACTTCCTATTCCTGTTCCTATGAGGCCAGAGTAGTCATTTGTCTAAAGTTCAAGGAGAATTTGTCAGGATAATTGGCCCAATGGACAGAAAAGGTAATATTTTGAACCTGTGTTTTGAACCAGCATGACTGTATAAGCATGCAAAATGGCTGCTATGACAACTTCTCTTTCATTCTGTAATCAGGCTTTAGAAAAGGAAATTCATCTGCTGTATTCAGAGCAAAGGTAGACAATGAAGAGCTCATTTATAGAAATGTACTGAAGACAAAGGTAGATTATTTGTCTGTTTAATGTATCGAAGGGAAATTTATAATGAAAGATTAAGTACAGAGACTCAAATGTTCACATAAATGAATGTATTTTGTTCCTGTCCACCACCATTCATTGTTTTTCCCCCAACAGGACTATGAGAAGGCCCTGTTCTTCCCGTGTAAAGCAGCTGAACTCGTCAACGACTACGGCAAAGGTTGGAGCCTCAAGTATCGAGCTATGAGCCAGTACCACATGTCGGTAGCCTACAGGAAGCTAGAACGCCTGCCAGACGCCATGGAATGCTGCGAGGTATTGTTTTTATAACTGTCTGTTGATAACATGATGACTGTCATCAGAGAGACAAGCTTACATAATGGTAAAGAGGAAGTTTCAGTTTTTGTCTCTGACTTTGTGTCTTTAATAGTTGTTCTGATTTTCACTGCTGCAAATACAGTAGAAGTTGTGTTCCTGACAGCTGCAGGCGCCAGTTGTTCTGTTGTACGGGGTCTTAGACAAAAATATGCTCTCAGAGGCGCTGCTTTAAAGTGTTAATGAAGAGGCTGGCTTCAGAATTCACCCTGTTCTAATTATGTACCTAGGGTGAAAAATAACTTGATGTCACTGCCTTGGAGTGCAGAAGTATAGTAACAAGACAGCAGGATGCATTTCAGATTTATTACATTTGCCAAACACATTTGGACAAACAATTTACACATCGAGTCATATTTAGAATACCAGATCACAAGGTGAAACAACAAATGTGTCACGTTCACACTTCACATCTCTGTCCATTCACCTAATTTAACTAAAGTACTTTAAAAACAGTATTCAAGTTTTGTTACATACAGCTGCGTGCAATAAGATTTACATCTTCATTTTTTGAAAATGGACTTCAGCTTATGTAGCTCTTTTCATGTCGTCTGACCATGCAAAGCATTTTTACACCACGGGTCACACTCATCCATTCACACCCATTAAAATATATACACACACCAGTGGCTGAAGCTTCTATACCAGTTATACACATTTACACTGCACTGAAACAGCAGTGGGAGTAAGTTGCGGTTAAAAAGATAGTTCCGATTTTTTGAAGCAGGGCTGCCCGAGGTCCATGGCACGATTAACTAAGTGCTTCTAGAGCCCAACCCTCTACCACAGCATTTCTGACACTATTTAACCAATGTTGTAATGTCAGCAAATCCTTTAAAAGGGTCCAATCCACATCCTTATGCCATGAAAAATATTCCCTGAAAATTTAATCAAAATCTGTTCATCTCTTTTTGAGTTTCCTTGCTAACAGAAACAGACAGACAACCTCCTTGGTGGAGGTTACAACATTGACTTTAACTGATGCTGTAAGATTCTTTACAGCTTTTCACTTTTCTTCCAAAATGCCCCTGTGTTTAAAACATATGTGTGATGTGACACAGGGTCAGCATATCCCTCTGCCAGCAACGCCATCAGCTGTTCAGTATGTTGGTCTTCAGAAGAAACAACAAACACTAACTTTACCAAAACAAAACCGAAAATGATTAAGTTTGACTTGAGTGACGACGGTATGCCATCAGCCACAAGTACCACAAGATATGTTTAGGAATCGGAGTACTGCAGACTGAGTCAGGGGTAGAAAGAGTGACAGGAAGAACTATTGTGGAACCTGGGGAGCAGGACAGACCAAAAGTTACCTGGAGGTGCAGGTCCAAGAACTGTAAGCCCATTCCCGCTAACTCAGAGGGCCAGCTTATCCTGGTCCCCTCCTGATGGGTAAACTGAGTGATGCAAACTCAGCGTTCTGTCTTAGCAGAGGGGGTAATCCCATATTCTGCCCATATTCATAAAAACAAACCGAAGTTGGCAAAGGCCCACATCAAGCAATTAAAAGGTGTACTGACAAATACGGGAGCAACAAGAGAAGAAATTAGCACATTGCTGGTTGAAAGATACATAGCCTTATGTTGTATTACAGATTTTGTTCAGTTTGGAAGAAGGCACAAGTCCAGATTAGATTGGTTAGCCAACCATTTATTGAAAATATGTGAGATAATACAAAAGATAACAAAAATTACTCAGCTGCTGAGGCTCTGTTCTGCACCTCACCTGGGATGTACAGGCAAAGAGCATTGAACACAAGCATACACGAGATCTTATACACATCAGGTTTGGGGCGATATCATTTTATCATGTGTTAAGATCATCTGGTTTATGTCTGCCACCTAAGATGAATACAACGGCTAGGTAAAAGTCAGACTTATGGCAGAAGTTCAACCAAGTTCAGTAAAACCGCAGGACCACAGGATGTGAAACAGAGAAAGTGACCTCCCAGCCCTCTCCAACTGAAACCACTGTCCGGTCTAACCGAGACTGCACCTGTACCATTTATGACACATTTGACCTGTTCAACATGTTTGAACTGCTCCGCCTTAACAAAATATATTTGAATAACTGTTAGCATAAAATGACATCTTTGGATAAATGTTAGCATTAACTTTTATATAATTATAACAGAATGGTTCCACACACAGTGGAACCTTGAGGTAAAGTGAAACAAAATTTAAAAAAATTCTCTAGTATTTAATTAAGCAGGCCTAGTTTTCAATATAGTTTCACCCTACAAATGAGGTAATAACAAGGCTTTCAGTGGCACCATTAACTGCTGTGTATCAGCTAGCATGCAGACCCAGACATCTTCCTTGAGGTGGAGAGATATCCAATTGCATTTTTGGCAATTATATTTACTAGTCCCATGGACCTCAAGCAATCCCACTATAAAAAGAATATATATCCCATTGAGTACCCTGCTCCAAGAACACATCATCATGTGACTGTAGGAACTTAAGATCAAACCACTCACCTAGAAAATCAACTCTATCTAACCCAAAGAGTGATTTTTAGAATATACTAAATGCTCCTTGTTCAACTTAAACAGAAATGTGCAAAAGCTTCAGGCAGGTTTAAAAATACTGTAAAGTAAGGGTGCCCTGAGAACTATAGGTTTCAATAGAAGGGAGAGCAGTAGCTCTTCAGACGTCCCTCAAACCAAGGGTTTTCACTGTGTTGTCATTTTTACCATCTCTAGCCCCATGAATTAAAGGCATTTTATATTTTTCAAACCATCCTGACTGCCTGGACCTGGATTATTCATTCCCATTCTTTGGGTTTTAAGTTTCCAACACCTTCCTTATAGACTGTAGCAGTTTATTTTTTTTCTCATTCTACAAATAAACTTTAAAGATATAATCAAATCAGAGTTAGGTGTGACCGCACGTTGCCTTCAACAGCATCGGTTCTTTGACACTTGCACACAGTTTATGAAGGAGCTCTGCAGGTTGGTTGTTCCAAACATCTTAGAAAAATAACCATAGATCTTTTGTAGATGCAGGCTGACCCAAATTCTCCTGTCTCTTCATGTCATCCCAGACACGCTCCACAAAGTTGAGATCAGGGCACTTTGGGAGCCATACCATTAACTTCAGGTTTCTTCGTTTTTTATTCTCTTAATCACACTGGCTGTTGGTTTTGTCCTGTTGTCTTAAAGCAGAACAAACTTGTGCCCAATCAAAAACCTCTCCTTTGGTATATCTTGTATTTCTCAGCATTGTGGAAACCATTAACCCTGACCAAATCCTGCAACTCCATTGAGGAAATTCAGTCTTTAAACTTTCAAGGAGCCTTCATCCTGCTTCACTGATGCAGAGGTCTTGCTTTTCTATGAAGGTCACTTCAGTACAGACCCCTCCAGTCTATACAGGGGCATGGTGTGTCTTTCATCTGTTGCAAGTTTCTTTCTCTGACCACATTGTTCCTCTCGTCCTCTGCCTTGCCAGTTTCTTTGGGCTTCTTCAAAAGAGCTAAAACAGTGCATCATGAAACCCAAATCTATTATGCAACAGTTGATGATCTAGTATAGCTACTTTAGGTCTTGTTGTTGTGCTCAGTCATAACTTAAGACATGGAACTATCTTCCACAACCTAACCTTGGTAGCAGAGTTTGGTTGTTCCCCATCCAGTATTAAAGGATAAGTTCGGTTTCTACAGCTTTCACATTGTTTATAGAATGAAGTATACTCACCCAGAAGGCTTTCCTGATCTAAACAGTGCTTCGGGAGCAGCGGACATCCATATAATGGTAGCACATAGGGCATGTATAGCGCCGCTCCTAAAACTGCATCAGTCGTCCAAAAACTCATTAGTTTCACCAATATTTCATCATGGTCCACTCATGCTACTCCTCCATTACAGTCTGTGTCGCTTCAGACATGTTGTGTGACTGTGCTGACCTCTGAACTGAAGAAGAAGAATGTTTGCCTCTGCGCATGCGCAGTACTCTCTGGAGCGCTGCCTCTGCGTCCTCCTTTCGATGAGCTCCTCATCTGTAAACTCTGGCTCGAAACTGTAAGGACACCCATCATATTCAAAGTTCTCCTCCACAACATCTTCATCCGATAGATATTCGTCCATTTTGCATAAAACTGGAAGAAGAAAGTCGTGTAGATGGCGGTCTTCCCCTGAAACACTGAGCCGTACTGCGCATGCGCGGAGGCAAACATTCTTCTTCTTCAGTTCAGAGGTCAGCACAGTCACACAACATGTCTGGAGCGACACATACTGTAATGGAGGAGTAGCATGAGTGGACCATGATGGAATATTGGTGAAACTAATGAGTTTTTGGACGATTAATGCAGTTTTAGGAGCGGCGCTATACATGCCCTATGTGCTACCATTATACGGATGTCCGCCGCTCGATTTTGGATCTAAATATCTCCCAAAGTACTGTTTGGATCAGGAAAGCCTTCTGGGTGAGTACATTGTTCTACTTCATTCTATAAACAATGTGAAAGCTGCAGAAATCACAACTTATCCTTTAAGCCTCCTACAGAGCTGTTAAAGTTTCAGTTAAAGACTGTTTCCATTTCTGAAAGTGATGATCATTAGGAGCTGTTTGGTGTAATAGGTCAATCATACACCTGACTTAAATCCCACAGAATTCCTGAATTTGTGCAAGAAGTGATGCAGGGATGATGTTTTTTTTGTAGGCAAACCCTGAAGATAGCACCACGCTGGTTCTCTCAACTAGAAAAGCCTATAGGATTTTTTTCCATTGCTGATAATTTCACTTGTAGTGAACTATGAAACATATACATTTTGTTCTTTGCGATCATCCTAACAAACAAATCTTAACTCAAGATATTTCAGGCTTTAACATAATCATCAAAGGCATAAAAACTATTATTACGCTACAATGAAACTACAACATAGTGGTTTGGCTTGGAAGCAGTTACACTATTTCCAAAATACTATGAAGCCTTTTGTTTGAGAATTTATCATAGTTAGGTGATATGGCAATAGTGTGTTAATAATTAATGATTAAAAAATTATCAGAAATACTTACATGAGGGTTCCAGCGATTGCTGTAGTTAGCAGTTTGAAACACACAACACTTTAAATTTCAAAAGCAGGCAATATCAGATGTGTTTTAGAATTTTCCGACTAAACTTCAAAATCTACAGCCTTAAAAACCAAACCATTTTTTGGACTTATTCCTGCACCACTCTATTGATGCTGGTTTTAAGCTCAAGTGTGGTCACAACACACACAACACAAGTATTGGCTGATTGAGACAATTCTCCTCTTTGCCCATTTTGAATTTTATAAATTATTATAAATAAAAAGTTAAAATTGGTCATTTTGAAAGCATTCTAACTTGCTGGCATGATTTCAAACTCACCCAGGACGAAAGCACAGCACTCTACATCTATGACTCATTGACCTGTGATTGCAAAGGTTATTATTATGGACTAAAGCTACTGTGTGGATTATCTAAAATGATATTAATGCTGATACCTCTTTATGGCCCCCAAAAACATACTAGACCATGAGCATGAAGACAGACTATACCCATGTGGTTATTTTTAATGTCTAAAGCTGTTGCAAGGGGGAAGAGGGTAGGTGTCAGATAGGGTGATAAGCTTCACACTGCAAGAACAGCCTTTTTTATATTTACCGCAACAGCAAAATGTCTGAATGAATGATACATTAAACTGCTGTTCAGTGGCAGAGGGGAGTTTATTTCCTTCTGGGGGTGGGAGGAGTACTTCTTTTTATGTGCAGAACAAAATTATCAAAGAGATAAGAGGTACCTCTTTGTCAACAGGAGATGATAAAGTCTACAAAGATTTGTAATTCCTCACTGGAGCTTGTATTCAAGATGCTGCATGATAGTAAGTTGATGTACTTAAGCATTTGACATTTCAGTGCAGTTTTCATTCAGCAGTTTATTTTACTCTAACAGGAATCTATGAAGATTGCGCTGCAGCACGGTGATCGTCCTCTGCAGGCACTTTGCTTACTGAACTTTGCAGACATACACCGCTGCAGGCATGACGTTGATGTAAGGTGCCACTCTTTGTTTTGAAATATTGAAAGAGATTTTGTTGTAGTTCATTTATCTAAATTTAAATAATTCATAAACATTCAAAGATAATTATTTTATATTATTATATTATATTCTTGCATCTATTAAGTGATCTCTGTTCTATTCTCCTAATCCAGAAAGCATTCCCTCGATATGAGTCTGCGCTGGCTATCATGACTGAGATTGGAAACCGTGTTGGACAAGCTCAAGTCTACCTTGGAGTAGCAAAGTGTTGGCTTCTGCAGAAGGAACTGGACAAGGTACTCATTCCTAGTCACTCTGGATAAGACAATACAATCACGTATTTTTGGAGCACATTCATTTTTTGTTGTTGTTATTACTGAGTCTCTGGTACTTTACATTTCCAGGCTCTTGATTCCCTGCAGCGAGCACAGGAATTGGCAGATGGAATGGGAAACAAGGTGTGGTTCATGGTTTAATGCGTAGTTTGTAATTGTGTGACTTTGCGCTATTAACTGAACATATTTGCACAAGATGGTCGTAGAAGAGCTTTGGCTTTTGCATAAAAAAATATTTTTATTTTCTTCAGTACAGTATACTTTGAAAAGTGGTTGGCATGGTGGGGCAGCTGGTTAGTGCATGTCTCACAGCAGGAACTTTGCTAGTAGGACTCCCTGTATCGAACAGGGTCTGTAGTGTCGAGTATCTAGTTTCCTCTAACAGACAATAAACACAATTGTTAGGTAAACTGTTGACTCTACCTTGTGTGAGTGTGAATGGTTGTCCGTCTCTCTGTGTTGCCCTGTAGTGCTGGCAACCAGTTCAGGGTGTACCCTGTCTCTCTCCCAATGCCAGGTAGGATAGGCCCCTGCCCCCCACAGCCCTGAAAAGGGATAAGCTGTATAGATGATGGACAGTTTGCTGTTTTAACAATGAGCCTTACATTAGACAAATCAGATTTTGTGGTTTAGATTCTGATAGAAATTCAAAAACACATGATTTTTCACTAGATATTTACCAACTTATGACCATGACTGAAATCTCTTTTAAAAAAAGAACATCTCCACTTAAATGCTGGTGTATTAATAACAAATATTTTCTGCTGTTTGAAATTATACTGATATTTAATAAGACATAATAATGGTACAGATCAAACAGCAAGACTGCATGATGTTACATCAACTGTGTATTTTTATTATGTACCTCCAGCTGTGCACACTGAAGGTCCACTGTCTGTGTGAGGGGATTTATCGGACTCGGGGGCAGCAGGAGGAGCTCAGGGAGCAGGTGGTGAAATTCCTGCAATGTGTGGAGGAGCTGGAGCTCTACTGCGGCATGTGTGGGGAGTCCATCGGGGACAGGG
Source organism: Scarus forsteni (assembly GCA_036419115.1). Lineage (NCBI taxonomy): Eukaryota > Metazoa > Chordata > Actinopteri > Labriformes > Labridae > Scarus > Scarus forsteni. The sequence goes on along the minus strand of JAZDUH010000245.1, from coordinate 4,855,664 downwards.
ACCAAAAACTGCAGTCTTTACCCTGTTCCCACATCTTTCACCTCAAGTGAGTACACAGGCGCTGTGTATGACATATTAAAATAAAAAAAATCTGATTAGATGTTTGAGTAATTTATTTGATGGTTTGTAAAGATCTATCAGGGTAACAGATACTTATGGTTTAGTCAAAGAAATGCAGATGTCTCTGACAGCTGGACACATACTGATTTTTGGCATGTGCATCTACAGTGGGCTAACATGATGAACAATCCAGATGCAAAGAGCACCATAAAGCAGGAGTTGGGTTGATTTGTCTCATCATGTACAGGTGAAACATGAATTAATCCAATCAGAACCTGAACTCTCGTGGTTAATCTATTTGAGGTCACTTTCACACCTGGCATGTTTGATATGGACCAGGCGAGGTCTGGTTTGTGTTTTAGGAAAGTTCTGTTAATTTGGGGTGGGCTCACATGAAAACTGGGGCAGACTAAAGAACCTATCTCTGGTCGGCTAAACACAGGGGGCCTCAGTTCGAGGTGGGTAGAAAGCCTTCCAAACCAAATGAAGACCAAACAAGGCACGCAAACCAAAAAGCAGTGAACTGTGGCTTGAATACACCAACAGTTAGCAAGATAATGTGGCATTCACTGACAATATGAAGCCGTGTGTGTCTAATGTTAGCATTACTACCACTGTCAGCCTCTGGTTATGAAAGGGATATGCCAACCTTTTTTGTTTTTGTGTCTTGTCTCACTCTCATGAGTCCATGACAAGCAGACACCATTCTTGCAACTGTGTGTAATAAGATATAATAAAGTATAAAGAATGAAGTAATAAGACAGAGATGGGCAGAGCTTGCACTTAGCCCAGCTCATACACTGGGGGCTAGTGTGTAGCGTTAGCCTGCCTCTGACTACCGTCATCAGATGAACTCTTCAGCAACTTTAAACAGAGTTTAAAGAGACAAAGATTAGTATTTCAATTTTCAAAAGAAATACATACAAAACTAAACTCCCCAAAAAATCCTCCTCGTCTTCTCTGACAAAGTTGCCACAGTCCTTTGTAACAATCTTCTTCAACTCCTAATCAGAGGCTTTGTGTTGCTGCCCTACTTCCAAGCAAGTCTGCTGTTGTTTGTGCAGGCACCCTGCAGTTAAGTTCAGTATGTATTTCTTTCAAAAATTTCATGCAGTTGCTGTAGATTTTATCTGATGCCTGCAGGCTGAGGTAGGTTAACACCATAGACTCCCACGGTTTCAGCCAAGGGCGAGCTCTGTCAGTCTCTTTCTTTTTACTGCATGCACAGGTGTAAGAATGGTGTCTATCTGCTTGTTATACACTCTGGAGTGAGGCAAGACACAAAAACAGTAAAATGTTGGCATACCCCTTTAACAGGTTAAAATTTACAAGTCTGTGCAAGACTTGACACATAGCTCCAATAAATATGTCATTTCCATCTGAGCAGTCAAAATACATTTTTTTCTTTATATTATCTCTCAAACTTCTGAGCTGCTTTGAGCTGAACGCTGTCATTATACCATAGACTTTAAAAAGCTCTGGAAAAAGTCATGTGATGTCAGTCATTTGGAACGTTGATGATGCATTGTAATGAATGCTGCCATACTGTCCATGTCATCTGAACCAAACTTTAGCTCAGCATACTCACAGACATAGAGGCTGTGCAAGGCGGGATTCAAGGTCATCTGACCAATAGAAACCATGTTAATCATGTCCTTTATATTTCATAACAGGAGGTGAGAGTGACAGTGAAAGCACATTTATGCACTTCACACTCAGACCAAAGACATTTGTTGAACCAGGCTGTTCATGTGTTTATTTGGGCTGAATAAAATGTCAGTTTCTTGCATTATCATAACGCCTCCAGGATTCCTGCAGCAAGCCTAAAGCTCTCCGTAGAAGCACCAAAGGTTTTACTGTTTCCTCATGGGCCTTCTTAAATAGCCCTAGAGGTTGCCTCATGTTCATTTTCTATTGCAAAACAATGACAACTGCATCAGGAGCATCTTTGCTGCATGCTTAAGTGCTCAGTGTTGGATGTTTGATCGTGCTCCATGTAGCTGTAAACTGTTCAAAGGCTAACGTTAAAGCCCCTGACATCAGTCTGTTTCCCCCCTCCAGGTGTCTGCAGACTAACGGCACAAAGGGCTGTCCAAAATGTTTCAAGTCCTCCATGAAGCCTGGATTTGTCTGATTGTGAGTCTGTGTTTGTGAGTTGGATCTGCAGACACAGTGTTTGGCCTCGCAGGCTGCTGACTGATCTGAGGGCAGCAGGCGGCCTCAGGATGAGCTGAAGATGAGTGAGGATGAGGATGAGGATGAGGAAGAATTCACCGCTGTGTGCTGAGGATACTAAACTGTAGCAGCAGTGCCTCAGAGTGATTCTGAAGACACTGTAAAGGCATCCTGTGAGTGTGGGACATCAGTTTGAGAGTTACAGCTCACTGAGGAGATAAAACTGACTGTGGGACTTTTCAATTTAAGCTGAGGAAGAAAGAGCCTTCATCGTCAACTCTGATGAAGAGTTTGTTGCAGAATATGAATCTTGAGAAGAAGAGGACTTTTTGAAGAGCCTTGAAACAAATGCTTGTCATTTTTGCATAAGAATTGTCCGGTTCACAAGATACCACCTCCAGAGGACATTGAGTATTTGTAGACATTAGGTTTCTTATTTAACCTTTTACATAACTTCCATCTTGTTCTGTTGTCAACAGTTTTCTGTTTTTATTAAAGCACAGAGCCATTTCAAACATATATACATATATTTATTACTGTATTTATGTATTCATGTACATATCTTATGTTCATTTGTTTCAGACTTTGAGGTGTTTTATAAAACCTAAAAACAAACTTAAGTCTCTTAACCATTCAAAACTAGTATGTCTTTACAGAACACGTACATGCAGCTGTTTTTGTTTGTTTTTCTGCTCATATGAAGGAGCAAAAACGACTTCGCCGTCTATTTCTAGGAATTTGTAGCCATCAAGTCAGATATCGTATAATTTAGTCAGGAGGGATGCTTTTTGTGAAAGGATCTACTTTGACCAATAAAACAGAAGCCCTTTGTGAACATAGATCCATAACATTTATCTTACTGCTCTCTCCTGTGGAAACTGGTAACTTCCAATCGTTGGATCTTCACTATTCTGTGCCAGAAAAATACAATGTCACTTGGAGCTCAGAACAAGAATGAGTTATATCCTTGAAAGTACAGTTTAAAGTTTATCATCACATGACAAGAGTTAAATAAAATATGGAAATATGGACTTAAGCTTCTGTACAATCAAAACACTTTTCAAATAAATATTTAATTGGAATATATTCAGTTTGTTTAATTAAGTGTTTCAGTGTATTGATATGTAAATATTAATTAACCATCAAAAAAATTAATAGTTACCATAAATCTGCAAAGATAAACCCAGTTATTGTTGCATGTTTTATTCATAATGCCAAGGAAATAGTTTCATTTTAACCAAGTTGTGTCCATTTAACTGAGTTTGAAACTATTTTTAATCACTATTTTACCTTCATATTTGGTTTATCAATCATATTACTGATATTATTCAACATTTTATAACTGAGAAGAGAATATTTCAGCCCAACATAGATTGGGGATTTTTGTTGTATAGTACTTCAATCACCAAAAGTTCCACAGTACAAGAGGGAAAACAGCAGCATTTTTACTTTAACTGCACAAGCACTTACTTCATGTCTCTGTATCCATGATAACAAATATCCACTGTCTGTTTACTTGTCCCAACAGCCTGTGTTTAACTCTTGCATAACATCTAAATCTATCAACACTTTTTGTTTTTGGTTCTGGGGTTCGATATTATTTTTACTCAGAGTGCAGTCACTCATCTTTAATGGTTTAAACTACCTCTGTTTCAAGCTCTGTCCTCCTCACAGGGTTAATACAGTTTTAACACAACATTTAAATACATGTAGGCGTATGTATTTTTCTAGATGTCATGTTAACCGATACTTTAAAGATATAGACTTGGACAAAATGCATTGTTAATATATTTATGCATTGAGTCAAATTAATGTTAAAGTGTTGTAATTAACAAAATAAAGAGCGTTCAAAGTCAGTACAAGTACATGACTCTAGTCTCATTTCTGTTTTTGACTTTCTATTATAACATTTGAGTATTATCATGTATTGAAATATGAACATATGATAAAAATGTCTGTCATTATTTTCTGACCATGCACACGATTATCACTCTATGCTGATGATATATACATTTATTATTCTATGGTTATAATAAACCTGCTTTACATGATATGCAGACAAACATTCCTTCTTGATGATAAACATGTTAATTTCCACTCCATGATAAACATGCTTCTGTCTTCCTTTGCTGATGATAAATAAAGTTCATGTTCTTTGCTGAGGAACACATTTATAGCTCTCTTGGCTGACCCTCCCTTTGGTTGGGGGTCTATTTGTGTTTAGTCTGCATGCATGGGTTTTCTCAAAGTACTCCAGCTCCCTCCCACAGACCAAAAACATGCTTGTTAGGTGAAGTGGCGACTCTAAATTGTCCTTAGGTGTGGGTATATGGTTACCTGTATCTCTTTGTCAACCCTGTGATTGGCTGGTTTTCAGTCAAGGGTGCACCCTGCTTTTAGATCTATGTCAGCTGGGATAAGCTCCAAGTAATAAGCAGTACTGATAATGGAAAAATGAATGGAGACAAGTAAAAACATTGTTATTGCTCTATGCTGATGATGAACATGTTTGTATGTTTCTTATAGTGATTCTAAACAATGTGACTACATAATTATGTTTATTATGACAGAGTTGCCATCTTTCTTTACATAAACATGTATTACTCTATGCCAGGCATCACCAAATGGCGGACCTTGGTCCTGATCCTGACAGGGTGATGGTTCTGTCCAAACCCATGACCAATCACTAAAAAATTCACAAGAATAGATTTTAATGGAGCACGATTTTCGACTGTCGTGGCTACAGACAGCGGGTGCTGCTTCTCCAGTCAATTTAGAACCACTACAGCGGTTTGATCACAAGCCTGTCATGCTATGACTTTCCCTAAATATAAGTTCTGCATCTTTTCTGAAGCTTGTAAAGTTTCTAATGAAGCACTAAAAACTTTTAAGCATTTATTCATTGATGACTGTGAAATGAGACATAAAGATTCATTTAGTGGAGTTGGTTTTCCCGCCACAATAATGTTTGCAGCATTAGCTGCAGCAGCCACAAGCAAGCAGCAAACAGGAGGCATTGCCAAATAAACAACCAGTTCAAAAAATAATACGACACTTGCCACCTGCAAGGCTTGTGACCTGTGTGGTAAATAGGGCTGAATGGTATGGACAAAATTTCATATCACGATATTCATGCCAGATATCTCAAAATCAATACGATATGGTTCGGTGAAAACCAGATATTAATATCTTGAATGTTCACATCTATCGACATATATATGATAATATACAGTATCTTTAAAGGATACGTTCAGTTTCTACAGCTTTCACATTGTTTATAGAATGAAGTAGAACAATATACTCACCCAGAATGCTTTCCTGATCCAAACAGTGCTTCGCATGCGCGGAGGCAAACGTTCTTCTTCTTCAGTTCAGAGGTCAGCACAGTCACAAAGACATGTCTGGAGCGACACAGACTGTAATGGAGGAGTAGCCCTAGCGGACCATGATGAAATATTGGTGAAACTAATGAGTTTTTGGACGATTAATGCAGTTTTAGGAGTGGCGCTATACATGCCCCGTGTGCTACCATTATACGGATGTCCGCCGCTCGATTTTGGATCTTAATATCTCCTGAAGCACTGTTTGGATCAGGAAAGCCTTCTGGGTGAGTATATTGTTCTACTTCATTCTGTAAACAATGTGAAAGCTGTAGAAACCAAACTTATCCTTTAAGCCCTAGTGCTAAATGCTGATGAGGGCTGTGAGGGCTGAAAGCTTTTGAGCTGAAGTTGAGCTGTGCTGTCTGCAGTACTGATCCTGTTCATTTATCAGTTCCATTTTCTAATTGTTTACTTGATTTGATCATTTGTTCATGTCATTTTCATTGTTGCAGATCTACAGTTTTTAGCACCAGTTTGTTTTTGAATGTTTCATGTTTTGACAGTTCTAGTTCAGCTGTCTAGCTCTCTGTCTGTTAAGGTCAGAGTGCAAGATCTGAAATCTGTGCAACTAAAATATTTATCTTTCTATCACTTTCTTGAAACATTATATTGCAACAGTACAGTGGAAAAGCAGTTACAGGTGACAAATGATTGCACTTTTAAGTGTATTTATTGTTTTCTGAATATGTCAAGTTTTTGTTCTTGAAGTTTAAACCTTCATTTTTTTTAGACTGGGGCATCTTTATGAAAAAGAAGATAAACATTTTTAGTCAATGCTCTGTATACACTTGTTTTTACCTAGAAAGAGCCACATTTAATTTATTGTTTCCTAAAGATGTTGACTTTTATTCTTGAAATGTAGGCTTTCTATTCTTCATGCTGAGACCTCTTTAATTTAAGAGGAAAAAAAGGTTATTCACCTCTGTGTACACATTTTTTAATTAATTACATTCTGAGGTTTTTGTTTTATTTAATCTAAATAAAGGCCTTAAATTTATTTGCCTGGGACAACTATGAAAATGTGGACATGGAAAAATGCTGTGACACAACTGGACTTCGATTTAGACCTTTAATTGGAATAATTTTAAATAACCTCAGTGGCTTTTAACTGAACACCCTTTCTCTATTCTAAAACTGAACACATTTCTTTTGTACTTCACTGAAAACTGTTATGTTTCTATCTATTTTTGCCCATGACAATCACATTTACTGATTTATGCCTATGATGAACTGAACTGATAATAATCACGATTATTGCCCTATGCTGATGATGAACATGTTATATCTTTGTTTATGAATGGTTACCACCTTTTGTCACTTACAAAACACTTATTTCAATTTTTTATGTCATTCATTAATTTTTGTAAATAGTACGAAAGATTGTCCGTCCCTTGTGGATGGGGGTTTCATTAATTTTAAGCCTAATAAAAGTGGAAAAACTCGACCCTAATAATGACCATAAAATATAAATTCATTCTGCTGTAAAGCCTGTTTTTCATTTCTCCAAAAAGCAGCATATTTCGGTTCTTTCTTTACTTATAATGAACATAACCATTAACCCAAGCTAGAGATGAGATTTTTTTCTTACTTTATGGCTTATAAAAAGTTTTTACTGTAGGAACCCGCCCCTCTTTCATTCTTGCTAAATATATGTGCATGGTTATTACACTCTGTGAGTATATGTTTCGGCTAGTACTGATTACATAAACAGAATCTTTTATGATAAACTGACAATGTGTATTTTTGAAATCTCCATTTACAGATAATTATCAATTATTTCTCTGTCCTTATGACAAACGTGGCCCTTAACATGGCTTTATCTTCTGTTAAATGCTGAACATAAACGTTTTGATATATCTTTGCCCATGACAATCACATTTATGAGATGCATTGTCTTTCTTTGTTGATGGCAAACACAACTAGAAAGTCTATGCTGAGCTACATGGTTTTTTTAAATCTTTTTTGCTGACAAAATGTTTTCATCCTATCATTCAATGTGATTAACATTTTAAGACTGTGGAAAGGAAATTTATTTTCTCTGGATCAGGAGCAAACTTAGTTCTTCTGAGTAGAAACAGCAACCATATAACATTATTCCACACCGGAAAACTTAAGACCTTCTGCACGGTAGATTACGCATCATCTTTACTAGCAGACATCTGACAAGTAACCTGGCAGATTATTGAGGCCGATCATTTCCATTGGTGAATTAGATCTGGTTAAAATGACCAACAGTGTGTTTGTTCAATTAGTGAGTATTCTAGTCACCCTGTAGGTACCTGCCTTTTCCAGTTTGACAGTCTTTTGTTGATTTATGTTTTTGTTGTAGTATTTTCTGTTTTATTGTAATGTTTTGGCTTTTGTTGTATTGCTGTTGCTTTTGTGTTTTAAGTTTTGTTGTAGTGTTTAGTGAAATGTGTCGCTCTCTCTCTTGTTGTAGCGTTTGACACTTAAAGGCTACCAGAGATAACTTTGCCTCCATCTTCCTTTGCTGACAATAAATCTGTTTACTACTTTCTGCTACTGATAAACATGTTTCTCTTTTTCTTTCTTCTGTTGATAAAGATAGTAACTGCACTATGGGGATTTTGAAAATGTTTATATTGATTTCTGTTTGTTAACTCTACTTATGATAAATCTGTTTATATTTCTTTAATGAAGACAAACAAGTTCAGTGCCATGCTGATGATAAACATGTTTCTGTCTTACAGTAAGCATCATTTTGTGGTGACCTCAAATGTTTGCCATTTACTGACTATAAATGACACCATAACGTGTCAGTCTGTGGCAGAGATGTATTGGGAAATATGTGAAGTTCAACCAGTCATACAAGTTTTCCAACATTTACCTGAAGTGTCAGCCCAGCTGAACCACCTCCAGTCACACCACTTGAAAAGCAGAGACAAAAATATCCTGACGTTTGCCTCACAGAACACTTTATCTTGATGGCTGCCACAAGATCTTCGACAGAAAAGGACTTGCTTTGTCCTCGATGCAGCGACATTTACTACCTTCCTGTGCTCCTAAACTGTAGCCACAATTTCTGCAAAGTTTGTTTGGACAAATTCTGGGAATGGAAAGGATGCAGAGAATGTCCTGTGTGTCAAGCAGTGGCTGGGCCCGCGAGGCCTCCTATCAATTTGCAACTAAAGATAGCTGCGGACAAATATCGAGGGCAGAGGATCACAGGGAACCCAGAAGTTTGTTGCATTCATAACGAAAAGTTCACCATCTTCTGTCACAATGATGAAGAGCTCATCTGTCCGGCCTGCAAAACATCAATCAAGCACAAAGTTCATGACTGCAGACCAGTGGAGGAGGCAGCACGACAGAAAAAGGTAAAATAAGTAGTAAAGTTTGAGGCTTTTTACAGCTCACCTAAGAAACTTTTAGTCTATTTTGACTTTGAGGCCTTCAGTGGACAAATAAGTACATCTTATTTCTTCACTTACTCTGTACTGTACATTGGTATGCTTTTTTTTTTCCAAAACAAAAAACTGTGCTCCTAAAAAATGTGATGTGAAAATTCCACCACCATGGGGCTCTTCATCAAAACAAAAACTAAAACAAATTTATGGAGATGAACTCAGTCTACATCTCCTTCATACATTTTCATTCTTTCAAACAAAAACTGATCAGTGGGAAGTACTATTTGACAGTAGACCACCATATATGTTTTTGTTTTAAGGGTTGTATTTTCTTCCGTAGTTATGAAATTGTACCCATTAAACAAAAGTGGTACATGAATGTTGGCAAACACTGCTGATATAAACAGCTTTCAGAGCTGCAGCTTGCATTCACACTCCCATAAACATTTTCTCTTTATTGTTATACTGATGACAATCCTTATTGTGAATGAAAAGCTAATTTATGTGGTGGCACAAAACATGGATGAGAAACTAAAACAAGCATAAGCTCCTGGTATCAGTTCTTAATCCCTTGTGGACAAGGAAGTCTTTGACTTACATTTATTGCCTCCTTGGCAAGAATAAACACGTCTGGTCTTATAGCAACAGCCGCAAACTTAGCCTTGCACAGCAGATGGATCTTCCTGATTCATTGTCAGTAATTACACAAATCTAATGCTGCGTTCCATTGACCTCAGAACTGGGAAGAGGGAAGTAGGAATGACATCATCTCTGAGTTATCAGCATTCCAGTTACAAAGTCGGAAAAAACTTGCCAATCTACCAGGCTACTGTTAGCCATTGTGTTAGCCGTTGTTAGCACGTCCTGCGTTGTAGTTCACAAATACCACATGAAGAATGTAAATAACACTATGGCAGCATTTCCATAAATGTATGTTGAACAATACTGTGTATACATCTGATTTAGTGCCATAAACACCAGTCAGAAGTGCAAATAAAACAGAATATTACAGGAGCTTAATAACTGTTTAGACTGGGGGCAGCCATCTTTGATTGTCAGCTCAGACTTTGGTGAGGATCACTATCATTTATTTTCAAAATGATACAGATGTTCAGTAATAGTTGGTATACATTTTAAAAACACTAAGAACTCCCGTTTAATAATCATGATCTCAATATCAATTAAAATATTTGCAATTAAGATTTTTGTCAAGGTTGAGCTGCCCTAGTTGAATTATAAATAGATCCATCATCTATACTAGTTATACCTTTAGGGGTCATGGTGGGCTGGAGCCTATCCCAGCTCACATCGGGCGAGAGGTAGGGTACACTCTGGTGTACCCTGTGGGCAGCTAATCGCAGGGCTACATAGAGAGATAAACAACCATTCATGATCACACTAACACCTAAGGGCAATCTGATGTCACCAGTCAACCTAATGGGCATGTTTTTGGTCTGTGGGAGGAAGCTGGAGTTCAGAGAGAACCCATGCTTGCACAGGGAGTACATTCAAGCTCCACGCAGAAAGGCCCTGCCCAACACAGCATGGAACCAGCAACCTCCTTCCTGTGAGGTACCTGCACTACCTGCTGCACCACCGTGACGTCCTAGTTAATTCAGCCCACCCCTTGTTCAGAGTATTTGAAGAGGACATTTTATCTTCATAGGCTTCTTTCACAAAAGGTGTTTTGGCTACATTTATAACATTTTCTATTTTCTTTTACACTGTGGTAGGGAGGGAAAAGAGCAGTTTTTTCTTTTACATGTGTAATGACAATTAGGAATGACAAAAACAGAATTCTGTAGTCTTAATCTTGATTTAAAAAATACTCATCTTATATATAGCTGATAAAAACGTGACTCTTTCCTGACAAATATTCTTTACATTCATGTCCAGTGTGATGTCCTCAGTAATAACTTAAATGAAATACTGGCAAAAAATGTAGTTACATTGTAATAATAGCACTGGCACTGACAAAATAATAAACTGATGTGTGGTTTTCAAATTCAGATTTCAACTCATAGTTTCTTTGCCAAACTTTCAGGAAGAAATTTCCAACATGCTGGATTCCTTAAAGAAAAAACTCAGAATAATGAACAAGACAAAACAGCAGTGGGAGGAAACAAAGAACTTCATACAGGTAAAACAAACAAAAAAAAACATGACTGCATGATATGGTCAGTGGTAAAATTGTACTCACATGCACACCATGGAGCGGGTTTGAGTTTTTTTTGTAACTTCACATTTGACCAGTTTTAGCTGAATCATCTCAGCACATGGATATTCCTGTTTGTTAAAATGACTAAATCCTTTAACACCCCAGACTCAAGCTCATGAATGTGAGAGAGCAATGAAGGAGGAGTTTGAGAAGCTGCACCTGTTTCTGCTGGAGGAGGAAAAAAACAGGCTGAAGGTGCTCAAACAGGAGGAGGAAATGAAGAAGCAAGTGATGAGAAAGAAGCTGGAAAAAATCCAAGACCAGATCCAAACCCTGTCTGCTACCATCAGTGATATCGAAACAGCCCTCAGAGGGCAGGACTTGCCCTTTTTACAGGTACATTAAGAGTCATTACACAACACAATGCCTGCATACCAACCACAAACCACAACTTCATGTAACAGAGGATCCGCTCAAAATCTGTAGGGGTTTGACCATTTTGGATGATCACAACAAGACGGATCAACCTCCAGGATAGCAACAAACATATACCATCATCCTCCTTCCTCTACCTCCACATCCCACTACAGACAGTATGTTAGGAAAGGTCTGTTTTTCTAACTGGTAAACGTGTGTGAGGGAAATTATTGAGTCTATAAGCTCAAACTTGACACATATACTTTATTCACCAGGTCTATTGGTCAAGTTTTTACTGGTTCATTGTTTTGAGTCCAGGGTGATTAGAAACAGATTGTATGTAATTACCCTCAAATCTTTGCATTATTTAATTCGTGTTTATATTGATATCTACTACTTCCAACAAAGCAGTGCCTGCATGCCCCATATGGTGAGGATGTTATCCCTAACACAGTATAGTTTTGAAACGAGCCTGGCGCCTCCCTCCCAAATGTTTCACCTACATTTCTATCCTCACTTTTCTTAGTCTATCCTGTAACCTGACACGCCAGATGAATGGTTCCGTATATCCACCATGAAAATATTTCACTAATCCATCTACACTCTAAGAAATTCATGGGATTGGCGAAACTGACTCAAAACAAATATGTCTATCAACATAAAACATAAAGTTTCTTACATGTAGTAGTTTTAGGTAGTTGACAACTTAGTTTAAGGAGTGTATTAAACTTATATAAGTACATTGCAATGACTTATATCTTTATTAATTTTAAACATGTTTTACTGTGTTAATATCAGTAAAATATAAAGTTAGTGCAACTTAAAAAAATACACGTCATTTCAACTGCGGCTTATTTCCAACATGCCCTGACTTGCTGAGTCTTGTTCTGCAGTGATCCATTTTACTGCCACTCATGTGAGACAAGGGAAGACGGATGTTTATTTCCAACAGAATATTTATGAACTTTTGGTAAATACGCACTTTCACCGTGTCTTGTTTCACAACAGCTACTACTTGTGCCAGCATAAAGTTAGAAAAACACATTTTTTTCTCAACATTAAATGTAAATTTTACAGACGTGTGTTAGGCTAACCTTGCTTTAGCACTAACATGATTTTAGCAGTATGCTTTAGGCTTTAATGTCTTGTTTTGCTTAGGAAAAATAGCTTTTTGCATCTTTCATATGCCTTTGAGCATAAAAAACTGGGCATTTGATGTGTTTTTGATTTGCCTGCAGCACAATTTGTTTTTTTTAAAAAATGTTTTTCTTTGCACCTTGAGTGCAGTGCAGTATGTCTGATATGCTTACAAAAAGCAACGAGCTACATATAATTCAGAGGACCAGTCCTTTACCTCTGTTGTTTGAGGACATTGTTAGTTTTGGTGATAGAAATGTTAAATCATCTCACTGCCACCACTGCTTTAAAGGCAAATATACCAGGACTGGTTCTCATAAAAAAGTTGCCCTATGTTAATTGTTCTGACCCAAATTAATTTATTGGAGTACTCAAAACAGCAATTGCAAAGTGTGGCCTTATTTTTTGTTGGTTTTAGTATAATAAGTTATATAAAACAAATGCATTAAAAAAAGTTGACAACAAATATCAGTATGACTTTTAAGTAACAAAAAATAAGATAGACCAACTTAATAAAGCTTGAAGAGGTCGAAACAATTATGTTGGTTGTACTTCAATAATTAAGTCAGTCTAACTGTTAAAAACTTCTAGGATTTACTCAAAACTCTATCGTTGGGAATACTTAAAAAGACGTATGCAAATTGTTGCCTTAATTTTTTTAAGTTTAGCCAGTATATTTTTTCTTAGAGTGTGGAGAAGAGTCCACAAAGAATGTTTTCAGAGGGCAGAACCTTCAAAAACAACGGCAGCTGGTGATTGGACGATAGTTCTGCCACTCACATTCATAACAGACCAGTCCATATCAGGCCACAGTATGACGTAGCAGCTAGACCCTGTTGTTGACCGTTGGCTGAAACTACAGTTCAGTCCTTTGACTACTGCCTTACATTAAATTATACAACACAGATGTATCATTTACCACTTATATGTGAAGTGAACTTCGTCAACAACAATCCTCTCCAAGGAGAGCATACTTCACATGTATCATAAATTAACCACGACTCTGGGCTACCATAGACTAACCAGCATCGTCCGAGGATTTCCGCATCTCTCCCAGTTTCCCAACCAAAACCAGTCTGGAGAAGAGCAAAACCATGATGTCCCCTTAGACCTTCAAGTGATGTGCTTTGCTCTCCTTTTAAGAAGTTGAGTCCATTTCTTACAAACGCAGGTATTGCTGCATCCACATGGGTCACTTCAGAAGCCGCCATTTTTTTCAAACATGCAGTCTAGAGCTGCAACTATCAAGTATTTTTGGAATCGAGTACTCTGTCGATTATTACTTCGAGTACTCGAGTACTCTCACAAAATATACTTTTTTGTTTTTAAACAAATAAATCAATTGTATACAATGCAACATGTTAGGGCTTTCAAAATGAGCAACCAAATGCCGTTTATTCCTCAGAAAAGGGTTTTTATTTTAACAACTTTCAAAGTTTAAACCAGTACTGCCTTAAAAGAAAGCCAATACAATACTGATTTACAAAGCAGTAATATAATTCTGCAATTATATTTGTGAAGTATGTTCTGGAGGGCATTGTGTAGTTTGGATTGAAATCCTTGATCATGTTCTTAAAACCTGTGTCCTCCACAACGGAAAGAGGACGCATGTCTGTGATGAGCATATTTAAAATGCTGTAATAGTAATAGTTGCAGCCCTAACGACGTGCTATCATGCTAAGCTACGTGCTAGGCTAACTCTGTTTGACATCAGACACACTGCACTGTGTTTTCTTTTCATCCCTTCTTGTAGTGACCACACACTTGGGACACTCTCTGCCATTTCCTCTGTGGACTCTCTCCTTTCTGTTCCTCTCTTTTCTCTTCCTTCATGATTGTGCAAGCCGCGCAGCAGCGGAGGTAGCAGGCGCGTTGTGCCACAGAAATGACCGTCCGTGTCAAACACCGTGCACTGTATAGTAGTCCAGATATATATTTATATTTATAATTATATATTAAACGAGGCTGCGAGGCACAAAATTTAATTTGAGGATATTTTGTAATCGAGTATTCGCGAATATTCGAGGAATCGTTTCAGCTCTAATGCAGTCACTTCCCGCTGTCAACACGTCTTTAGTTTACACTTTCCTTCCCTGATTGGGCAGTCTGGCTTTTTGGCCAATGAAGTCCTTGGCAATAGGAGGTTGGCAAAATAGATGTGTGCGATTCGAGACAATAAATCAGGCCCGTCTGCTCTGCAGAGTTAACTGTCCTGTTCTCTCAAAAGCAAGGCAGAAATGTTATTTTTTTAATTCTATTCTGCTATAGCTTTGGGCATTTTCTTGTATACAATCTGCTGCTGTATAAAATGTATTTAAACTCAGTTTGATGCAGTCAAGCACATTACACTGATGTTTACTGTCATCAGTTTATGTTCATTGAGGTCTGTCTGTTCTGCTTTTTTTGGTTCCAGGACTACGGGCAGACAAAGAAAAGGTAAGTGGGAATCAGTATCTGTTCAGATTACTGCCATAACCATAAGGCAACATTGTGATTATTGAACATGTTTCAGTGTCAAATGCGTCATTCAAGAACCAGAGTGTATCAGAGATATCCTGATCAACTCTGCACAGCATCTGGAATTACTGAAGTACAAAGTTTGGAGGAAGATGGCTGACACCATCAGTCATGGTGAGTGAACTGACAGCAGCTTTATGTAGAAACTAACATTTAAGTTTCCTCCCTGTTCTGATTTTTTTTTAACTTTCAGCTCCTGTTACTCTGGATCCAAACACAGCTCAGTCCAACCTGAAGTTATCTGAAGAGCTGACATGTATGAAGTACGACAAACGACAGCCCCTACCTGACAACCCTGAACGCTGCATCAACCGCGTCTGTGTGCTGGGAGCCACCGGCTTCACGTGGGGAAAACACAGCTGGACTGTGGACGTGGGCCAAGGCAAAGACTGGCACATCGGCGTGGTACAGGAGTCCATCAACAGGAAGACTGCCGTCTTCTTCAAACCCTCTGAAGGTTTCTGGGTGATTGGCCGCCAAAATGGGGACTCATACTGGGCTGAAACTGACCCTCGCACCAAGCTCGCGTTGAGGCAGAGGCCTGAGAGGATTACTGTAAAGGTGGACTATGACAGGGGAAAAGTAGCCTTCATTGATGCAGCTGATTCAACAATAATTCACACATTCTTAGACAGATTTACAGAGAGGATTTTCCCTTACTTCTGCCCTGGACTGTGGGATGAGGAGAAAAAGTCCAGCCCACTCATGATCTGTTCACTAAAGATACAGGTTAGCTTAGAGTAAAATCAAATGTAACAGGGAACGCTGTGAAATAACTGCCAGATTAAACAGCAAATACAAAGAATTTTAAAAGAACTGACCCTTTGTTGACTTCCTCATTGGTTCACAGACCAACCAATCAGATTTAGAGAGCGTCTCTCCAAAGCAGCCATTGTAGAGTTACTTTAGTCAGACAAGTGTGTCAGCTGACCCTATCTCAATGTGTTGTGGTAAAAATGATCTATTAAGTTTGATACTTAAACATTGAAAATCACAAAGAAAAGTTTCCTACACTGTTTCAATACTGGCAGTATTTGATGTCCCAAGAATATTTAGCTAGAGATATTTTTGTTGATGTGAACTGCCAGTGTTGTATGTCATTACTAAGGTCATGCACCAGTAATATCTTTAAATATTTAACAGCCTCATAAATTTTTTGAGTTTTTTGTTCATTTGGTATTTCACTGAAGCAACATTTTAAAAAGAAAAAAATACTTTAATATTTACTTTGTTAGTCAAAAAGTAAAGTACGTTCATTTTTCAATTACACTCCTGAAGCTCAGCATCAAACTGCGTGTTACTCGCTTAAATGACTACTGAAAAAAACAGACTTACCTACCCTTTTATTGGTACACTTGTTGAAGTGTTTATTAATGCAAATACCTGCTAAGCCAATCCCATGGCAGCAATCATTTCTTTTAAGCATGTAGACATGGTCAAGACAATCTGCTGAAGTTCAACCCAAGCCCAGGTATAAAAAAAGGTAATAAAACACCACGTCAAAAATGTCATTCTTTTTCTGTTTAATCACTTTTAGAACAAAGTCATTAGATTAAGAGAGTTTATAAATTATCACTAACTGTCCTCCTTGGTTTTTGGTTTCCTCTGCGATGCCATATCTTTCAGTTTAGAGTCCAGTTTCCTTTGCAGATATGCCTTCTTGTTGGGATCCATTGATTTGTCTTTCTTCCCACTCCCTGCATAGAGGACGCCCTCTTTGCTTATTCTCATCCGAGCATGAGACTTGGCTTTGTCTCCACAGCCGTGAACCTAAAGAGGAAATAGTTTGATCAGGAAAAGTTCAAATATACCATATATAATAATATTTCAGCTGTCTTTAATTGAGCTATGTCAGGGTATAGGCTGAAAAATGTTCATTCATTTCAATTTTAGTCTGCACAATAAAATCAAGAAAATTCTGTGCTGGACACTTAAAATCTGTCCAAAGTTATTTTTTAATAATCTGTGCTTCACCTCAGATTTCTGCTTGGGAAGCTCAGAACATCTGACTACCCATCTCTATATATGCTTTTGCTGTAAAGTCAGCTGATAAATCTTCTTTTTCTAAATCATAACCTGGAAGAAACTAAACTGTGGTTTTAAGTGGTGCTGCCATACTTGTATTTGTAGGTCTCTGTGTTAGTACGCAGATTAAACCTCATCTAGGCCAGTCTACACATCGATGGATATTTTTTGACAATGTAGCTTGTGCTTTGGCAGTTTGTACACACACCAATAGAATTTTTGGTCACAAACAAAAATACAGGGAGATCAGTGTTTACATGTCAACAGCCCTGGCTTCTGCTCAGTGTCACGTCCCTCTGCAGCTTTATCTCCTCTCCTCACAGGACAGTCTTGCTGCTGTTGTTGTGACATGAACATTGCTGGTTCCAGTATTAACTTACTCAACATAGTGTACATAACTGTACATCACTGACAGCTTTAACAGAGCACTTAAGACTAAATGATTTTCACATAGATGTTGATGTTTTTGTAACTTTAAATGATGTGGACAGGATTATTAAAGTGGAGGAGTAAAAAGCTCTACGATGAGAAAATACCTGCCTTTATTTGGACATGGCCTCAGATCAGTTTATTCAGGCGTGGTTATGATGAAAAAGGAAAAAAGGGGCAAAATTTCTCCACCTGAGGACTCATGTTCACTTTCTACACTCTTGTTTGAGATATGTGAAATAAAAAATGTTTAATTTTTATATTTTCCCTGTTTAAAGCCAACAAATGGCAAAATTTCATGTATTTACAATAGAGCAATAAATACAACAATATTTTGAGATTTAAGAAAAGTTCCAGCACTTTAACTCAAGTAATTTTTTTATAGGTCAACCCTAACCCTTCACTTGTAAAGCGTAACATGTGAGTAGCAGTGTCTATGCTCTGAATCAAGGTGAGATGATGTGCACTCTTTCCACCACTGCATAACTCACTGCTGTAAAAAAAACTATCAAAGAATAAAATAAAATGTGACAAAAAACAAATGACACTTTTTGTTGTTTTCCATCTTACCTCTGGAATATGATGACTCAGGCAAAACTGTCTATTGCAGAACAGGCAGAGCTGTCCAAGAGTCAGCACTGAAGCTTTACACTTGACAAAACTGCACACACTGTCAGCCTTCTTCACAGCGTTGATCAGTGCGTCAAAGTCATCATCTGGGGCAGCAGAAGCAGCGATGTCACAGGCGCCTGCCTTAGTTTGGTTCTTTCCTGTGGGACAAAAGATGAACCGGTTGAGTCGAAAGGTGGCAAGCTCATCAGAGCAAACTGTTTGAAATATGTCCAATATTAAAAGTTTGTTCTGCAAACCTTTGGCTGACTTTGACTTCTTTGATGACTGGCTCGGGGCTGCTATCGTGTTGCTCTGTTGCTTCTTTTGTTGAGCGTTTTCTTCTCTCTTCTGCTGCTCCCTTTTCATTCGCTCCAAGTGTAAACTCTTCAGGTCTAACGCAGGGTGAGACGGCTGCTCTGTCTTTGGCTCTGGGAGTTTTTCTTCTTCCTTTTGAGCTTCTTTTTCATCTTGTGTTTGCTTTTCAGCAGGGGTTAGCTTCAGAGGTCTTGAGATTGTGATGCATCTATCCTTCCCCTCACCTTTACTTTCATGTATAAGTCCCAGCTCCTCAGCAATCTGATGTACCAGCAGGCGGTCATGAGAGTTAAAGGATGATGGGAACGGGAGTTCACTTTGATGGAAGTCTTTTAGAAAGTTCTCCACCTGCTCTCTGATCTCTGCCAGTCTGTTTTGCTTCTGCTCTTCCTCTTTTAGTGCATTCACAGATGAGGCTGTCAGCTTTCTTGAACCAGTTTCTTTATCATCACTTGCCATCTTCTGTCCTTGTTTCACCTTGTTTTGAGGTGGGTGTTTAACCTTCTGCTTTGTGGAGTTGGCAGCAGCTCCAGGTTTTGTGTCTTTGTGGTCACGTACATGGTTCTGTGGCACTATGTCCTGGATGTACTCGAATGCTGTTTTGACCTCCCCAAACTCAGTCATGTGATTGATAAGGGACTTCAAAAATGGGTGATTCTGGACAGTTTGGGTGTCACAAACTACAGTGATGTGCCGTCTGGCACGTGTTACAGCAACATTAATCCTCCTATCCTCAGCAAGAAATCCGACTTCACCTAAAAAATGAAACATAATCAAGAAGAAACAATGAGAAAAAGTGTCATTGCCATTGGAAAAGAATCCTGGATAGGTATTTTTCAATCTTCAGTCTCAGGAACTTCTCTTGTTTCCTTTTCAAAAGTAAGTATTGAACTTAAGGATAATGCATTTGGTTCTCTGCTGATGTTGAAGCAAAACTACAAAGCGCTAACTGAATGCTTTATTGCAATTTGAAGTAACTTCATCCATCTGTAAAAGTTCTGCCTGAAATATTTATGCTGTGAAGTACTGCATTAAATGCTTATATTTACATCTCTGTAAATATTCTTATTCTTCATAAGGCAAAAATGTACTAAAATTACAAAAATAACAATCACTTGTACATTTGTATGTGCAACTATAAACATATTAAGTAAAAATTCTAGAAATACCCTAAAACATAACATCTTTTTTCAATTTCTTTAAAAAGCTTTACAACAGATTTTATTGGTCACTCAACTAATGTCCATCTTTGCTATTTTTTTAATCAACTGTGACTTTAGACATAGTGCAGCAAAAAAAAAGCATTATTTTGCAGCAGAATATCTCTTACCTTTTCTATTAGATCGAACCAGCGACAACACCACAGCCTCTTTCTCTCTGCCCTGAAATCCATCCACAGACTTTATCTCCAGCTCTGGATGCCTCGAAGACAGTCTCTGTCGCAGGAGATCCACCTGTATAGAGAGAAAAACTTAAAAATCAGCTCTACAGTGTTTCCGTCTGACACATAATTTTAGCATGCAGATTAATACTTTACATTTCGAGTCATTTTCAAATGCAGATTTGGATTGAGGCCAACACAGTGCAACCATTCATGACTGTTCAGGTATATGATGAATATAAAACAGACATATATTGCTTTAAGCCAAGAACATACACATGGATGAAAGGGGGGAATATATTCAAGAGCAAACATTTTAATCATTAGTCAAGCTATTTTGAATACTGGCTGCTACAAAAGACTTAAGAAGAGATGTATATAAACAAAAGCAAAAGCCTTATAGAGGACAAAAAATACTGAAACAGTTAAGATTGAAATAAATAGAGAAAAATAACCATAAGCAGACTTTTCAAAACCAACAACAAACAGCATATTGAAATACTTTTTCTCTGTCAACAGGTAAGGATGTTATTGTGTAATCATCATTATCATTATTATTATTATAATCATCAGTAGTAGTTATGCTATCATCATTATTATCCCACGTGATGTATTAGTGGTTTATGCTTCTGGGTGTTGCCTTTAGTGAATAGCTACATTGGTGGCATTATAATGACGAGAGCTGTGTCTGCCTTTCAAAGATGTGCATATTTTCAGACTGATCATCCAATCAGTTATGGGTGAGTAAGTAGTTATGATGTTTGAATGATCCGCTGTCTTTTTAATGTCCTCTCATGTACTGCTGTTGTACATACGGGTCACAGGAAGACTAGCTGCTTCTTTGATGGCAACTAATGGGGATCCATTTAAACCACTAAACTAATATGGAAACTGGCATTAAAGGCTTAAACTTCAAAATCCCTTAATAAATAAATAAAAAAACAAATGTAAAGAAAAACAAAGAAAAAACTTTTTTAAGTGACATATTGTCCCTTGACTGTGGCCAGAAGCAGTGCTACAGAAGTTTTTCATCAAGAGATTCAAAGGTTGTAAAACAGCTGCTGTACAAAAGAACTACTGAAAGAACTTAGGTAAATAATGGTCGAATAGATAAAAGACAAAAAATGAACACTTAAATCAGAAGTGATCTGAAAGCACAAACTTCTTTCAGGGCATTTCTGACATTCTTTGCAAAGTTATTAGAAAAATGTGGAAAGCCGCCCTCTGCACATTGTTAATCAATCATTTTAAAATTCCTGGATCCATGTTTGGATCATCACCAACATCTGATCACTTCTTCCTTGCACCATGTCCAATACTCTCTGAAAATTTGCCAAACCTGTTTGGGAATTTTTTTGAGTTATCTTGTTCAAAGACAGAAAGACAAATGCTGGCAAAACACAATTTCCTTGGCAGAGGTACTAAATTTGGCACCATAGATAAAACATAAAAATCACAGGGCTGCCTTCCATTAAAATGTGTCCAATAGTCATTTAAAAGCATACACTTAAAGGGACTGTGAGGAGTTTAAGTAATTACAAAAAAGTCTCACTATTAGATATATGCCTGATCGAAATACACACTTTAAGATGAGCTTTATAGCATCAAAATAGGTTATCTATAAATGCTATTCTTTAGGTTCGCGGTCGGGTCGAACAGGGCTGGACTGGCCTGGATACTCAACTTCGGGAACAAGACAATTAAAACTAGAGCAAATTTATATTATTCAGACCCATCTTAGGGCACCGGGCTGTAAGTAGCGATTTGTAGCCGGCTACAAAACTATGATACTAAGTTTACCAAAAATTGCTTGTTGTCACACATCAAAAACTACCGCTACGTAACTAGAAAGAGACACATTACCTTGTCACTTTGCAACCTGTAGGTTGTTGAAAAAAGAAGTTGTAAAGCAATACAGAGTTCTGAGGAAGGTCCGAGCTGCATTCATCAGCATCACAACAAACACACGCTTTAGTTTGAGTCGCGTCTTTTGGTGCGTTCCAGTTGTAGTCAGAAGTAGGAATTTCCGGGTTCCGAGTTGGGAACTGCAACTGGAACGTCCCGAAGTCGGAATTTCCTAGTGGGAACTCAGTGAAACCTCGCCACCCCTGAGTTGACAATCAAAGATGGATGCCCTCAGTGTGAACAGTTATTTAGCTCCTGTAATAATCAATTTATTTGCACTTCTGACTGGGGTGTGTCACTCTAGATCAGCTGTATACATAGTATTGTTAGACTTATATTTACAAAAATGCTGCCATAGTGATAATCACATTCTTCATGTGATATTTGTGAACAACAACGCAGGGTGTGCTAACAACAGCTAACAATAGTCTGGTAGATCGGCATGTTTTTTTCCGACTTCAACTGGAACGCTGATAAGTCGGAGATGATGTCACTCCCAGTTCCGAGGTTACTGGAACGAAGCATTACGACAGTCGCCGCGCGTGCTCATGGGTAGCAGAGTCGTTATTTCGCCAGTTATAGATTCTCCTCATAGCACCTTTAATGAGTAGAGGTCTTTAAGACAAAATGACTCTTACTGCTGACTTACCTGCAGATTGTATGGAGCAATAACAGCAATGTCTTTGGCTTTTAGTCCAGCTTCAGTTAAGGCCTTTATGTGCATATCAACAATATCCACCTCACCTGAGAATAAAACAAACAAACACTTTAAACATAACTCAACTTTAACTGTTAACTAAACTGTTTTCCTACATTAAAACTGACTGACCTTGATTTCCTTTGGACTGTTCATCTGAGACCTCCATCTCACTCAGACCACAGCCTGCAGTGTCGATAAGAAGCAGCGGCGTGCTGGTTTCTTCAACACAGGAGACTCCTGGTAGATCTCTGTTTTCATCAGGGACACATATGTTTGGTTTTTATGAGCCATCATTTAAAAACATATCAGAGGAGAAACATTCTTCATATGGTCACACTCACTTTAACAGATGTCCTTCCACAGAGCTGTGAGCTGTCAGTCTTCCCTGGTACATCTCTTTGGAGGCCCACTCCATGATGGCACTGTTCATGCGGTACTGAACGGTCAGCATACGGACCACCGAGTCCCCGTACATCTGGATCAGTCTCTCCATGAGGCTGAGGGCCAGACCCTTGGATGCAGCCCTGTGAAGAACAAGAGTGACAAGAAAAAATAATAACACTTTTTCCTTCATTTGTATTTTGCTGTAAATGATGCAATTCATACGGTAAGATCACTTCTTCGCAACATTTTGTCTTTTATGTTCCTTTTATTATTTTCTCATCAGTTTGACAAGGGAAGGGCTGGAAAGGAAGAAGCTGATGTCATGTTTTTCTCTGCATCTATCAGGGTTTGGCCTTATATTAATTTACCTTAGCCACTTACATGCCATGTCTATAGTGCTACATAGTCGACACCTACATGACTTCAATACTCTTTGCAGCACTTACTAAAAAACAAAGGCTTTTATTCTTCTCTCTATGTCTAAACAGGCGGCAGCAGAAATGTATTCAGCTTGATGATCCTCTAGTGACCAAGAGGTTGCATTCCTGGTCAGAAATAGAGATCTCGACCTCAATGGGACAATCCTGGCTAAAAAAAAAGGTTAAATAAAAATAAAGAAGGTAGTTCTATTCACATTAATACTCCTTAGGCCAGAGATCAACTGACCCCAGGGCCACATTGGACCCAGAACAGCTTCCCCTCTGGCCTCCATAACATCATAAAAATCGAAAAGTGAGGAAGAAAAAAAGATGCAGTACATAAATAGACAAAACAATGCATTTATAACACAATTAAATCTGTTAAAACAATGGATAAACAAAGCAGGTAGAAACACTAAAATAATTGTTTTGTTAGTCAACTGATTCACCTGTTAGTCAATATTAATGAATACCTGAACAAGACTTAGGGTGACAAACCCAGCGATAAGAGAAAAAGTGCCATAAACAAAGAAGTCATCATATCTAAAGCGTCCCCCTTCAGCTGACAGAAGTACGTTTGTCAGGGGCTGATCTCACTTTGTCAATAAAATCACATAAATCTAGAAAAGAAAAATACAAATGATGAAGACTTGAAATTTGTCAGTGAAACCAGAATAACTCTATTATTTTAGTTTAATTATAAAAATATGAATACTTATGAAACTTTCTCAGTATAGCACTTTAAAAAAAGAAATCTACAAAATGTTTGACATGGAAACACTGAAAAATAGAAAATAAAGCACAAGCGCCTCGGTACCAAATGAGCAATCTTACTGCATGTTAAACAAATAAAAGTAAAGGAAAAAAAACACCATACATACATAGCCAAACAAGTTAGATAACCCAAGCCCAATGACAACCTGTTTAAAAAGCCAGAAACACAGGAAATAAAATAACCCTGCAACATAAAATGATGAATAAAGTGTCGTAAAAATGTATTTCAAAATCTGGGCCCTGAAAGTGTGTGCCCTCAATAAACAGCTCTTTGTACAAATGCAGTTAAAGACCCCTCCTTCAGCTGTTACCTATCCACACATTCCTGTACCATGACGAAAAACGTCACATTATAGCTTACAAGTTTATGTACAAATGCCACCTTATATTTCAAGTTTGTACAAATAAAAGATCATATATTTGAGGACTTTTTCTTGACTTAGATTTCAAGGATAGAAAATGAAAGACATTTTAAGGATCTGCTGGAACTCTGCTAAAAAAGACAATCTGAACCTGCTCTAATTTGTGCGGACTGATTTATTCACTTCTTATCTGTGTATGATCATGTGTTTGTAGCCTTTTGTTACAAAACCTTTGCTTTTCTATTTATTTTGGTCTTCTGCCACAGTATTTTGCTAATTGGCATATTGCTCTATAGATTCATCTCTCTCATCTGCTTTATATAAAGTATCTATCTATAATTACTTGTAGACCCCTTATATTCTTCATAGGAGGACGCCAATTTGTCTTTGAAATGTTCTCAACCAATTCTCTACATAAAAAAAGAACAAAACTCAAATGAATAAAAGCTGCTTCTCACGTTTGAGATTTGATCGTAGGTGGAAGCTGCTTGTAGTCTCCGGCCAGAATGCACTTGCGCGCTCTGAGCAGAGCGATCCAGCAGCTGCTCTCCAAAGCCTGAGCGCATTCGTCTATCACCACCCAATCAAAATGCTCCGCCGGCAGGAACTTTAGAGGGCCGTCATCACATGCGCCTGCAGACATACACACAGACTCTGTGATGGCCTTTAATCGTTGGGAAATTTACGTCTTCTCACTCAGTGTCACAACTGACCTGTATTGGTGGATAAAACAACGTCAGCATTTTTAAGGATCTGCGTGATGGCTGCTGCTTCCCTTGTTTTCAGCTCTTTTCTTAGCTCCCCAATTTCTCTCCTGAAATTCCCCCTTTCTCCTTTTTCGCTCCTCTTCTTCATTCCCATCTATGCACAACGAAAAAAAAAAAAAAAAAAATCACAGTATTCAACACAGACACACCAGTCTAGTCAGCGATTTTAGATTTTGTCTTTACACAAATGCAAGTTTTAGCTGTGGTTGTTATTTCAAATGTTGTGCTTGACCAAAACTCAAAAACACTTTAGTTTAATTCAAAAATAAGTCCAGACATCTTAGTCATTACTGCTGGTCAAATACCTCTCTACTATTGATGTGTCTCTCTGCTGTTGATGCACGATGAATACTTACACTAATTCAAAATAAACTGATGAAACACAAACATATCTTGGATGATGCCAGCAGCGCATCTCTTCTCTACTCTGCTGGAAATTTGCAGCAAGTGTATTTTCAGCCAGAGCCCTTGTCGAATATTGCAATGACCCAAAACAGCAAAATAAGCACCCAGTGTTTTCAATCTCTCAAAATGCAATAGACATAGAAG
This sequence comes from Scarus forsteni, assembly GCA_036419115.1. Taxonomy (NCBI): domain Eukaryota; kingdom Metazoa; phylum Chordata; class Actinopteri; order Labriformes; family Labridae; genus Scarus; species Scarus forsteni. The sequence goes on along the minus strand of JAZDUH010000245.1, from coordinate 4,829,827 downwards.
GAATAGTATTGACGCAGAGAGCAATTAAATATCAGGCGGGCAGTATAACCTGTTGTTTATAGGCTGCTCTTCCTGTTCCATCTCGAGATCTCTCTATTACTTCATGAAGTTGCAGGTCTCTCGTGATAATAATGATCTTGTTTTTCATGCCAATTGGCCCTGCACTCTGCTGCACAGTGCTTTAAATATGCTCCAATGGAGTAAGAATATGCACCATTCATTAAAGCAATGCTGCAGCACAGACGGGGCAATACAGAAGCAGACTATGGAAATTAAGAGTTAGACAGCAGTAACAAACGCAGCACAAACACACTTGAAAACTCACAAAAGCTTTATCCATGTCTTTGCGAATGTCTGCAATAATGTTTGCATTGTCACTCTGAGCAAGGACGGCATCAAGTGAGTGTTTCTGAATGGACTCCAGCAGCCTGGCAGGGTGGCCAAGCCTCAGGACCTTTGCTTTGCACTGGGCCAGCCTCTCCACTAAATTGTCCACAGCCACGTTTGAGGGGGCACAGCACAGGACCTGAGCAGAGAGACGATCAAGTAAATACAAAGATGTTCAGGTAAAAACTGAAACAGCAAATAATATTAACAGGCACAGCAAAAATAACTGAACCAATCGACTACCTGACAACCTACAAAAACTGTGATGTCAGAGAATAAGCCTGAGGCCAAACACAGAAAAACTGGAGGCTAAAAAAATCAACATAAAAAGAAAGCAGGCAGCAGTGGAGTCTGAAAATGTCCTGTTGGGCTGTTGAGTGCCAGAATAGATGGGATAAAAGTAATTGCTCAAAGTATAAATTTGGCCTGTCTGCCTTCTTCATCAGTGTTAGCTTTTAGAGATTCTTAATATCTTCTTTCAGTTGTTGACACAAACTGAAAACAGCCTGTTTGCCTGAACTTGCTAATGCACTACTGCAACAGGAGGATTGTTGTGCCTCCAGCTAAGAGCCCCACGTGTAAATGCATAAAACTGCTTACTGGTCTAAAAGTGAGGTGAATACAATCCTTGCTAAAACATTTCTGACCTTTTGCCCTTGTTTGACTGCCTGGAGGATGATTTCCACCACTGTGGTGGTTTTGCCAGTGCCTGGTGGTCCGTGAACCACAGCCAGCTCCCTCTGAGACAAAGCAAAGGACACAGCATCTCTCTGGGAATCATCCAGGTTGGAGTTAAAAAATTCTATTTCACCTGATGAAGCAAACACAAATAAATCGCTATGTTTAATACGATTCAGTGCTGATGCGGTACTTCTGGCTGTTAAACATACAGCCGACGACAGCCAGTTTGGAAAGGCTTAACGTACTTGGCTGTGAATGAGAGGAGGGTGTTGTGTCTCCAAAAAGAACATTTATCAGATTTCCAGCTGGTCCATTACTGTATCCATTCAATGCATTCAAGGCCCTGCAACCACAAAAACACACAGTAAGAAATGGTTACATCTTTAAGTCATCCTCCTCCTTTCCATCTGTATTGCTAGTAGACTTTTTGCATAGAATTGGATGAAGTCTAAATGGTATAATTTTGTGACTGAATGAAGCTAATGTTATGTAATCACACAGCCTTTACTCAGGACCTTGTCCTCCTGACAGAGACACATTAGCATACACCCAATTATGTAAAACTTTAATCCTTTCTAAAAACCGAAAGTCACATTTCAGAAAAAAACAAACCACTGTGAACAATTTATTTCCAAAAGGAGATGTGTTTCTTTGTTGTAGACTCTGTGATCACATGTTAAATTTCTATTACTATTTTCAATGTTGAAAATCTGATATTTGATATGGAGGGTGTGACTTCATGTGCCCTTGCAGCCAGAATTAAGATGACATGAAATGGTGCTTTTCCAGTGTGTGGTATCCGCTAACCTTGACTCTACTTGAACTCTGTTTTGGTTTTCCAAAATCTCCGTAGTTTTTCATATCACCGAAGTGAGCACAGCCGAGAGGAAACGTGATGTGGGATACTGCTGACCTTTTAATCAAACTGAAACTCCACCACCCCTCTGTTATCAGTTCTAGGATGCTGTATGACTTTGTTAGAGTAGATTTAATAGAACTTTATATATCCCTTTGGGAGACTCTCTCAGGGAAATTAAGATTCCAGTAGTGCCATTCATAGCAGATAAAGATATATATATATATAAAAAGAGACGGATATAAACAGAAATATAAATAAAAACAGAAATACGGCTACTGGCTGGCTACTGCGCCTTCTCGTCTTCCTGTTACTTCTCCTCCCAACCAGTGAGGATTTGTACAGTCTGATTGCCAGAGGGACAAAAGAGTTTCTCAGTCTGTTTGTCATGCACTTAGGAAGGAGCAATCTTGAGCTCAACAGGCTCTTCTGATTGCTGATGACGGTGTTCATACATGACCGTCCGACAGTCCTCTTATCTGACAATAGAGACTTTGTGAGGTCTGAGCTAGGACAAGTTCACTGGAGTCCTTTTCAAATCAACGCCCCCTCTGGCTTCATTTTACAGCACCTGAGGTTGTTTCTTGGTTCTGCTGCATGGTAAAGATATTACGGAAACTACACAACAGATGCCACTTACTGTTTCATTCGTTTGTAGGTGACATCATTTGCCAACTTGAGCAGGTTGTAAAAAGCATTGTCATCAAAACTGAGGCCATCCTTGGAATCGTCAAAAGCCACACTAACAGAAGACTGGCTGACCCTCGTCACGATGCCTGTGCCTATCTGTGAGACGGCGGTGCACCCACCAGTGTCATACAAGCCAACTATGTCCCCTGTAACACAAAAAGACACAAGACCTTCAATTACGCTAAACACAAGAACAAAATCATTTAAAAGAGACAACAGTATAAGTCTTGTGTCTCACCAGGTCCAAAGCTGTTACTTGGCAGAGACGAGAAGCCAAGATGCCTCCTTGGTTCAAGGACGATGACTGTGCGACCGTAGAGGCCCGTGGACTGACTTCCTATCTGCAGCTTCAGCAGGCAAACGCCTTTATTTTGAAGTTCCTTGAGAGAGATGTTTTCCTGCCATATCCTAAAGAACCAAAAGAGAGAGTGGAATCTTACAGTGACAGACAAGTTTTACATTTGTTTGTTTTATAACTTGAAGTTACAGCCAATCTTTTAAATCATTCTGAAAAACTTTATATGAAAAGAAAAACATCAAGGCTGCACACATAATGTGGTCTTCCTGCCATGAATCTTGAGTTTAAACAGCTAACATCTGATTTTATTTGTTAGGATGTTTCCTAATACTGCAGCACGCTTTAATATGTTGTAAAATATTTCTAAGTACTGCAGATTTTCTTCATTGATTTTTTAATGTACCTGGTCTCCTCTATTTCAGCCTCCCTCTCTTCTTGTAGAAGCTCGAGTGTCTTTGATACAAACTGTTCGATCGACATCCTTCAATAAACAGAGAAAAAATATTTTAGAGCAACAACAGTAACAAAGATTATGAGAACCGAACCCTTATTCAACCTTTAAAATCATCTAGGGATCATCTAGGGACCTTTCACATACTATGTCAAAATACAAAGTAGCACATAAAGAGAAACCAAGAAAAGACTTAGGAAAAAAAAAAGAAAAGAAAAGCACATGCTGCGATGAAGGGGTTTTGAGATTATTCTTAAAAAAATTGAAGGTGAGTTCTTCAGAATTACACATTTCTAAGAGTTATCCACAGAAAAATGGTCTTCCAATGTGGTGGTTTCATTAGCCAACAATCAAATCTGACATGATCAGGGTGTACATTACTTGACAGTTTTGGGCGCAAGCTGCTGTGCATGTGTGTTTCTCTCCTGACAGGGCTGCATTTGGTCAAAACGGGGCCTTTATTAGATTTTTTCATAATACATTAGATGTCATTTCAACCAAAAATACATTTTAACAACTTCATGTTTGGATTGCTGGCTAAGTTGGATGGGGTATCTAGCTAATGTGGCTGCCTTAACTATTGAATGCTTTGGGAAACAATGTGGCATTTGATTAAATTCAGCGTTTTCAAGCTCAAGTAAAATTACAAGTCAAAAAGCAACACACAGCCTGTGGAGTGAGTTTGGACTCACTCCACAGACAAAAGTATATTATGTGTTACTTAACCCCATTTCCGGAGAAAAAAAAACAACCAACTTTGTTAAAAGAAAATACAATGCTGTGGTTTAAGTGGATCTTTTGTTTTCAGAGAGAAGAGCAATAAACCAAGTCTTTTAGATTTGGTAGTGGAAGAACAAGTATGTTTATGGAGAATATAGCTATAATCAGCAACTTCAAATATCAGAATCAGAATCAGAATCGGGTTTTATTGCCAAGTATGCAACACATACAAGGAATTTGACTCCGGCAGTTGTTTTCTCTAGTACAAGGAGGTAGACACACACATGACACAACAAAAAAAGATAAATAAAAAGATGCACGTGTAAACAAGGGCTGGGATAAAATGTGCATCAGGAATATTTACAGCATACTGGGATATTTACATTTGAAGGTAGGAAAGTAAAATATATTACAAACATTCAAAATGAAACTTCAAACTGAAAACAGTTTATACTGAAAATATTAAATTAATCAAGCCATAATAAAGTAATGGAACCTGCAGCAGTGTATTACAAATAAATGGTATTTGTTTCAACATCATTGAGGTAATGTTCAACTTCACACACAGGTACCGTGGTTCTCACTGGAAAATTGCCAATTTACGGTGATGCTGATGAGGTGGGTTGCTCATCTCCCCAGTAAAAATGTTCCCCAAGGACATATTCAACAGCACTCAGCAGAGACATCAGGGACACTAGGACATGTCACTATGGATTTCACTTACAGTGGATGTACTGTAGACTTGATTGTTTTCATTTTAACTCAAATACATACAGAGAAGTATTTCCTTTCTTTTTGCTATGTTAAGAGAACTGGGACATCTGGCTCAGGTTCCCACCTTCCCGCAAAGCACTGTGGGAAACACTTGATATTGAACAGCTTTATGACACATATTCATGATCTAAATTTCCTGGCCATATCTACATCCACTCCTTTACAGGACTGAACAGCGTAGGCTGCTGTGGATCCGTGGTGTGGACAGCCTGCTGACAGCAACAATCATGACAATGCATTTTCCTCATCAACTTAATATTGCTTTTTGCTGAATTCCACATTCATAAAAAACAAGTATACAAATAAAAAACCTCCATTCATTGTTCTACAGAAGGAAACTGAACTATGCATACATACAATTTTTTTTCTCACCAAACAACAAAGCAGTGAAGAAGTTAAATTAGTTCAAAAAGTACAATGTCTTTCAGGCATATTTTTATATAACGATATTTGAATCATCTCTCAGCATTTCCCTTTATGACTTCATATGTTTATTTTTATGCTTCTCTTTAATTCTTGTTTTTGGTTACCGGATGCATCATCATAATTGTGTTTGCTATGGCCTTTGGGTTCACTTATTTGCTAGTGTTTGCTTTCTACACATGATAAAAATAAAACAATTATAACAATAATCTGGAATGATACAGCTGGTATCAAGCAGCCACGTACTTACTCTCATTGTCATAAGCATGAAAACTTACTATAATTAACGTGAAGGATATGAGACATATAAATACGTTAAAACTTCGAAGTTAACATACTGTATATTACAGACTCATGAGGGCGATTCTCATTTACCATAATGTTGACATGCTAGCTTGCTAATCACACCGCTTTTTAAGATTTACTCTAAGTCATAGTCTGCAGGAGGAAGGGAAACTTACCTCTTTATTCAAAATGTGAACAGTCACATAAGGAAAGGTTAATGTTGACCATAAGTTACTTCTCTTTGCATTACAACATTATTTCTAATAGCAGTGCGACAGCCATACAGGCGGTGCTGTGGAGGCTTCTTCTACTGTGCTAGCTTGTTAGCATGCTACACCACAGCGCCACCAGGCTGTTCGGATGACCTTATGCTCTCTGTGTTTGTGTGTGTGTGTGTTGTGAATACCGTGAATATCTTTTCTATTTATTACCTTGAAAAGGGAATAAATCGTACCTTGACAGAAACGTTCACCTTGAATTAATTCTTTTTTTGGGTTCATTGTTTATAGACAGACGAGAAAAACGTTTACAATGTCGAATAACATCATTGTTTACAATGACAAAACAATAAAATAAAAATAAGACCGAAAACGTACAGGACGGGTCCAATAATTGGAAGTGGATTTTAAACTTACTTGTTTAGCAATTTCATTTTAAGCTAATTGTTTTTGCCTGCATGATTAACAAATATGTTTGGTTTACCTATATCGAATTTAATTCCACGTTTCCAATCCATGAGCACACTTTTGGACGGGTGCCATATCTCCAAGCAGAAAATGTGCCATGAAATGAATGAAAAAAATAACTAGTGATAAAAAAAATAAAAAAAAATCATAAAATCAAAATAATTTCCAAAAATAAATAAAGTGATCAGAACATAAAAATAAATTAATGCAAATAACTTCAGGGACAAAGTGGATAAAATTAACAAAAATAACATAAATTGTAATGTAAAAATAAATCAGAACTGAGGTGGTTTAATCAAAACTTTACTGAGTAATTCAGAAAGTCTTAAAGCACTTATCTATTGCAACATTTTAAAATCACTGTAAAATTTGGAGTTACTTAAACAAAGCTATAGTCATGTGTACTAAATGTTCCTGTTATCAAAATATCCTAACCCAAAAAATCAAGATCTGTGTTGCATAAATTAACCAAACTTGATCATACTGTATTCAAAAACTAGTATAACTTATAATTATTGCTATGTAGGAGCCAGCCATGACTTCTGTTCTAATCTTTTGACAGTGTTTTAGCTAAGAAAGCAAAGAAAAGAAGTTGCTTGGATTCAATATTCAAATGTCAAATGGTGCATTCATAACTATCCAAATCAGATCTGTCCTAAGAATTCATTAAAAGAAACATTCAGTGTATTGTTTTCAAGTTCACTTTTGTTTACAGATGAATTGACAGTTATTTAATTGATATCTCAAATAGGCCTACTTATCATTTAAAAATTATTGAAAGTGTAGCTTAACAGCAAGAGGAAAAGCTTTATTATAGTTAATGATCTAAAACTTTTCTAAGCACTTTTCCTAACTAGGAAATTATAGTTGTCTACAAAGGGACAATTAGATGAAAGTATTAAAGATGAATATTGCAGTCTTTCTTTAGATTCACTGAAGCTGCATGAGAAGTTCTGACAAGTTTAGAAAATTGTTTAATTATACAGTTGAAATGGTATTTCCCCTAAAGTCATTGTTATTTACAATATTTCCAACTTTATGCATTTGGTGCACTAATGAAAGTGAGGGAGAAAGAGAAAGAATCCCTTCTATTAAATCTAAGTCATGTTGATTGTTAAATTGCAACAGTTTTGGCCTTTTAAGAAGAAAGTAACTGTTTACGTGTCCCTCTTAACTGGTGCTGTCAAAAACTTTGAGCCCCATGTAAAGATGTCAGACTGGGCCTTATCACAAAGAAGCTCAGAACAGTTTCTTGGTTCAAAGGTCTGTTAAGCACACATAAATAATTGAGCTTTCATAGTTATTGCAGCCTTGTTGTTCTGTTTAGGGTCCCAAATCAGATTTAAACAGCAGGGAAAACCTCTTCAACTTAAAACTTAAAAAACTGTAAATTAAATCATGTTCAATAAGAAACTTTCTGGCATGTAAACATTTAATTTAAACCATTTTAAAACATTCTGCATTTTTTCTTCAGCATTTTATTTTAAGATCTAACAGTCCTAATGAATCTTGAACCCTTGACCCTTATAACAATTTTAAAGTTTGCAAATTAAATATATGCATCTCCCCATTGTCTGATATTTAAACAAAAACTTAAGAAATTTATTTATAGCCTATGTTAAAAAAATAAAGAAGCTAATACCCTCAGATACATGATTTAAAGGGACTCAATATTAGTCTTATTTTATGTCATTTAGTGACAACTATTTTTTGTATGAGAAAACAAGACAAAAATGTTTTCTATTTCTATCTATCTATTTTGTTTGAAAGTGTTAACTAAAGTTGCCCTGCCCCGATGAGGTCGCTCCTTCGTTTTATTTTGAAAACGCACGGACCGGAAGTGAACGCAGCTTCGGTGACGCTCTGGAAACACGTTGAGCTAAGTTGTCAATCAAGTACATTCACCTTTCGACAGTGAAAATCAGGCAGTTTCTGATAAATTCAGGCTGTATGCCGAGGCAGCATGAGGAGGTCTGCTTCCGCTCGTTTTTCTGAGTGAGTTTAGACTCCCGGAGGAAATGCTTCGTCTTTATCTCTCACTATCTCAGTCAGGAAGGAAGCACTTGCACTGGAAACCTGCAGACCAGAGCTAACCCATTTTACCATTGACCTGCCTCATTTGTCACTGCACGTTTTGGAGATGAGAGCGACATTATTTCTGCTGCTGCAGGCCACCTCATGCTGGCTGGTCGGTGCCACGCTCTCTAAAACTGATGCAAAGAAGTCCCACAAAGCTGAGGCCGAGGTGAGTTCACTTCAGGTGTGTTACCTCTAAGTGGGTGTGAGATGACAGGTCGTTCAGGTTCTCTTGTTTGCAATGTTTGTTGACTGATCTGACATTCAAGGACCAGATAAGAAGAGCCCACATCCCGACCTTCACCTGTGCACACATGGTGATGTTCTTCTGTCTCTGTGATCTCTTCTTTTTCTTTTTCTTCACCAAACAGACTTCCTCTGCTGAGCTGACAGTGTTGGAGAGAGGCCTTGTTGTGTCAGACCCTAACTGGAAAGACATAGTCAAAGAGGAAAAGAGACACTGTGTCCACATCAAGAAGACATTTCAAGGACAAGTTCTTGGATATGTCACACCTGTAAGTCTAAAATCCATCCTAGTGCCACAGTCACTGACTTCTTTATGAAGTTCTCTGTTTTACCAAAGGGGGAGAATCTGTCACTGTGTCAGGATTCAACTCCATTATGGTTCAAGGTGTCAGAACTTAAAGAGGACATATCATGCTTGTTTCTCCTTTTCACTATGCCAGACTAGGATGCCTGTAAAGTATTTCTGCCCTCAGTACAAGTCATTTAGTTCCTTCATTGCCCCACAATAGCGTTCTCAAAATCCTCATTTTAGGCCATTATGAAGCTCTTGTTGAAACACTCAGATCTGAGGATGACCTAAAGTTATCTCGCAACGTCACAGCCCTTTGTGGTTTGATTGGTCAGTTCTATCGGGGGTTGAGCCACCCTGTCCTTCTTCTACTGTATTTTCCGGCACGCTCAATGCAGCGGCCGCGTATTGAGTCCCCCTACAGGCCAGAGCTGGTAATGAGTGAATGTGAGCTAGGGACCTATATACCCCTGCTGGTGGATGTGTTCCTCGGTGACGGTTTTGTGGCTAACGGACATCACAGAGGAGGAAGTGTTTTATCAGATTACTCCAATGAAAAGAAAGGTACCTCGTGACGACACAACGTTTGAAATCTCGCGGACATCTCGCAATGACCTATTTTCAGGGGCATCAAATCTCGTTCTAGGATATCAGAAAAAATACAATGTCTCATTTTTTGAAAATTAAGGGGGTGTAAGGTCTTGCTCTCAAATTTATTATATGTAAGTATTAAATCATGCATCAGCATGATACGTCTCCTTTAATTTAAAATCAATTTCCAATGCAAAAGATTCACATTTCACAAACACAAACCTCAACTTCATGTAGTTGAGAGTCAGTGTAAGAAAATTAGAATACTTTTTGCAAAAGTTTTGAATTTGATGCTTGCAGCCCATCCATCCATGATCTATTCCCTCCTGGGCTAAAAAGAGGGCGGAGCCTATCCCAGCTGACCAGAGCCAGGGTACATCCTGAATTAGTCACCAGCCATTCACAAGGCCACATAGAGAGACGGACAACCAATAACTCTCACACTCGTGCCAAAGGGCAATTTAGAGTCAACGATTAGAAAAACAAGCATGTTCTGGTCTGTGGGAGGAGACCAGAGTCCCTAAACATGCAAACACGAGAGGAAAATGCAAACTCCTCACAAAAAGGGCCTGACTACAACCTTCTTGCTGTGAGGCACATGTGCTACCTGCTGTGCCACTGTGCTGCTCTGCTTGAAATTCATTCAAAAAGATGTTTACCACTGTGTTACATCACTTCTCCTTTTAACAGCAATCACAAAGCATTCGGTAACCAAGGACACCGATTACTGAAGCTTTGCAGGTGGAATTCTTTCACATTCTTTTGGGGACAGTAGATCAGTCCAGAAGGACATGGTTTAGGGACTGAAGGGTAGCCGGTTCAAATATGAACCATGTTTGGAAGTTGGTTTGGTAGCTGACTTCCTGGGCACTGCCAAACTGAGAATTGCATTTCACCATGAGGGATTATTAAAGTATCTTCTTCGTCTTTCTTGATGAATGAATTTAATTGCTCACCAGGGTCACCGTTACCGTATTTTGCACTTCATAATGTGCCACACATTTTCAACAAGGGACCGGCCTGGACCACAGATAGGCCGGTTGAATACCTGTGCTCTTTCACTAAGATGCCACACATGAATGTGGCCTTGCATTGACTTGTTGAAAGAAGCGAGGACTTCCCTGAAAAACGACAGAGCTTGTATGGCAGCATGTCAATCAATTAACCAATCAGCCAGTCAACCTTGATTTGCAGAGTGCCAGTTCATAGCAAGTGTCATCTCAAAGCATTTTACAATAGAGCAGGCAGAAGAAAACTCTACATTTAATACACATATGCATATGTGCAAATACCTAGCTCAGGCAATCACAACAAAAGAGGGAGACAACACAATGGCAACGTTTTTAAAAGTCCTTTTTTTCCAAATCAAACCAAAAAGCATTCCACTCAAACAAATCTCTAATTAAACCAAGTAAGGCAAAACTAAACCAAATTGAACCAAATCAAATAATCAAATCAGGCAGTTCACTTCTAAACTGAATTGGACCAAAAGGAGAAATCAGAAATGCCAAATTAAACCAAAATACTCAAAGTTACTTCAATAAGATCAAATCAAATATTTAAAGCATGAAGTGTGTAAATCAGGAGAGTCAGTAGTGTAAGATGTGCATGAGTCAAGATAATGTGTGTAAATGCTCAATATATATATATATATATTTATATAGGCCAAAAGTTTGTATGTATATATGTATGTGTGTGTGTGTGTGTATATATATATGTGTATATATATATATACACATCCAGAGATGTCTCCATCCAAGCAGAGACAAAGGCCTAAAAATAAGAATTCATGACCCATGGATACCCATTTCAAACTCAGCATATCTCCCAGCTGTAGATGTGCAGATGAACAAAGAGAAAACACCGTGTCTGGCTGCAGCTGTTGTTGACACAAAGACATAAAGGCCTTAAAACACATCCTTTAGTGTTCCCTCTGTTGTTTTATTCACACATTTGCTCCGTATTTGCTCCTGCAGTGGAATTCTCACGGCTATGACATCGCCAAAGTGTTCGGCTCTAAATTCACTTCAGTGTCTCCAGTGTGGCTCCAGATCCGCAGACGAGGCCCTGAAACCTTTGACGTGACAGGACTGCACGACCATGACCCAGGTGAGAAGACACAACTGCACAGACAAATGATGTTCTTACCTTCAAAGAGAATTTTTTTCTTGCAGTTTAGCTTGATTGTTTGCGAGTTATTGATTCCTCCCATCAAGCAGCTTATCTACATGAGTGGATGTTTTTTTCTTTCCAGGCTGGGTCAAAGCCGTGAGGAAGTCAAACAAAAAAATCCGGATGGGTTAGTTGATTCCCTCCATCCTTCATTTTGTCAAATTCTGCCACAGTTGTTCGGTTCATGCAGTGTTGGACAAGGCATTTTTAGTTTGTGTGTATCTTCATGTTTATTTTTCCCCCTCTTCAGTGCCACGGCTGTTATTTGACGGCTGGTCCTACCAGGACTACATGAGCGTGCTGGGGAGTGAAGATGAAATTGAGGAGCTGGCGAGTGAGCTGGTGGACGTTGCGAAGGTAATTAAGTGTTTTGTTTAGCTGTGCCTCCCTCACTCAAGTGTTTTGTTTAGCTCATGTTTGGCTAATGAAGCTGAGGCTTTGCAGACTGAAGGTTTCGATGGCTTCACCCTGGAGATGTGGAGTCAGCTGGGAGGCAACAAGAGAAAGTAAGTTCTTCTGTGGACAGTTTTTAATGTACAGCTTCTTCTTTTGGTCAGTAACAAAGTAATCACACGTGTGTAATCTTTTTTAACAGAGAGCTGGTCCACATGGTGAAACACATCTGTGAGATGCTCAAGGCCAAAAAGTTGGACTGCATCCTGGTGATTCCTCCAGCAGTGACCAGGTGACTGAAGTGACTTTCTATCAGCAGCACTTGATGCTTAAACACACAGAAAGTGGTGCTTAAATGTCTTTTAATTTTCACTTTTGTCAGTGTGGGCCAGCCGGGAATGTTTGGCAGGGAGGAGTTTGAGCAGTTGGCTCCTGCAGTGGATGGATTCAGCCTCATGACGTACGATTACTCCAGTGGTGGCAGGTGAGGGTCCCAAGTGCACTTAAAGGTGTAGTGTGTAGAACTTGGCATTTTAGTGACACCTAGCGTTCAGATTCTAGAATGAACCTAACCGTAGCCAAAACGTCACGTCGCTGAGCAACGGAATCCTGTGAAGACCAAAAAGGATCCTGAACACAGCACTCAATGTTGTGTTGTGTGTGTGTTTATACACACAGATTGAATCCCTAGGACAGAGTAACAACTTTGTATGCATCCACTGCCATCCTCTCCTCTTCTTCGCCTGCATTCCAGGTAGATTTCAGAACCGGCGGACAGATTCGCGTTTCGTTCTTTTTGTCCCTAAAAACCACCCGTAGACAACACGGCGGATCAATATGTCGGCCTACACGAAACGGCAGCCCGCAGTAACTAAATAAAAATAAAACAAATGTTTTATGGGGATGATTGTACTCCTATTTTGACAGACTTTACATACAAATAGAAACATATGTATTCACCGTTTTCTGTTTTGTGAAATGCAGTGGATGTATAAAATGCCACATTCTACACACTGCACCTTTAAGATTTCCTAAAGACAGAGTAGGGATGGGAATCGAAAAAACAAATCCCATTGAGTATCAATATTTTGAGTCTTTTTGCTAGTCAATTCCCTTATCAATTTGTTCCATTGACACGGTTCAGAAGCGGTCAGAAATGTGGCTTAATTTTTTACGAAAGGTGCCTACTGCACACTCTTTAGTGAGTGGAAACACCAGCAGCTTGCAGAAGCAGTTATCTATGATGTGACATGTGTGTTCTTCTAGATTCCCATCCCTGCTGAGAGTTTATATTTAAGTCTTAATAACGGTCTTTCCTTCTTTTTCATGTATCAGACCGGGCCCTAGCTCACCTCTCCCATGGGTGAAGGACTGTGTCCTCCAGCTTGCTCCCAACGCTCAGTGGAGGCAGAAGATCCTCCTGGGACTTAATTTGTATGGTCTGGATTTTGCAGGCCAGGATACAGAGCCGATACTGGGGGGAAGGTAATATGCTATGGAAGAAAAATCAAACAAGAAGCTTTTACTGTGATTATACATCGACAACAACTGTGCCCAATTTTATGAAGTTTCCACAGTTGTGCCAAAAATGTCACATTTCATCTTTTAGAGGGATAACATGCAACTTTTAATCCAGCAGAGGCTCAGTCTCTCATCTCCTGTAGGCAGAGGCAGGCAAACTCTTCCCATTGCCTCCCAGTGTTTGAGCTAAGCTAATTAGAGGTGGGTGAGCTTTGCCTGTCTCTCCCTCGTTACTGCACGCACAGTTGAAAGAATGGTGCCTGTCTGCTTGTCAGGGGCTCGGGAGTGAGGCAAGACACAAAAGGAAGAAAAAGTTGCTGTATCCCTTCACTACTGACTGTCAGGTTTTTTTCTGATAGTCACAGAGAATACCTCAGTACTGAATATAAAGACAGTGTGCACGTACATTTGTGCAGCTTAAACTAAACTCAAAAGACCTACCTTTACCTACATTTGTCTTCCTTAAATGCCATTAAGTGTAAAAGAAGATGTTTCAGGTCTGAACTTCAGGAATCAACCTTCAAAGCTTTTATTCAGTTAGAAGAGATTTTTTCTTCAACATTACACTGTTTAGCTCTACAGATCTCAGTTTGTGAGACACTGCTTGTAGCTCCCAAAAAGACAAATCCTCCTTCTTTTTGCTATTTGCTAAAATGAGGTTCATTATGGGCCGCAGATGGCCTAGTGGTTAATGTCTTGCCCCATGAGGTTCTCCCTCGAGCAGGTTGCCTGGGTCGCATCCCACCTGAGGAGGGCGGCATGGTGGCGCAGCAAGTAGTGCACGTGCCTCACAGCAAGAAGGTCCCCGGTTTGATCCTTGGGTCGGACAGGGGCCTTTCTGTGTGATGTTTGCATGTTCTTCCTGTGCATGCGTGGGTTCTCTTCGGGCACTCTGGCTTCCTCCCACAGACATAAAACATGCTCATTAAGATGATTGGTGACTCTAAATTGCCCTTATGTATGAGTGTGGGAGTGAACGATTGTCTGTCTCTCTATGTGGCCCTGCGATCGACCGGTTCAGGATGTACCCTGCCTATCACCCAATGACAGCTGGGATAGGCTCCAGCCCCCCCGCGACTCTGAAAGGGATAAAGCAGTATAGAAAATGAATGAATTAATAAGTTCCTTTAAATCTCCAAAAACTCATTACCCTGCAGTCTTAATGTTTTCTCATTCACATTGTTTTGTACAGCATTTCCCACAGTGAATGGGAATTAATTTTAACTTCCCACTTTGGGTGTTCTAAGGATCTGAAATTTGAAATAAAGAAGTGCGTAGGAACCCTGAATCTTCACATCTTTACCTTCATCTGACGCCAGGTCACAGTGGCAGCAGGCGAAGCAGGCTGACTCATCTCTCTACGAGAAATATTTCCTGGCTTTTCCAGCAAAATCCACAGCGTTCCCAGGCTAGATGGGTTATGTTTTCCCTTTCAGCAAGTTGCAAGTCTGCCCCGGGCCCTCTTTTGAGTTGAATGGGCCCTGAAGACCTCCACAGGAAGACCAGCGTGAGGCATTCATTTCAGAAACTCCTCAGCTGGCTCAAGTTGTCATTAAACTTGTCTCCTTTCATTGTAGGTACATTGAGATTTTGCGAGAAAACCGGCCAAAACATCTGTGGGATGAATATTCCGGGGAGCATTACTTCAGCTACAAAAGGTAAAAAAAGGTTAAATCAAACTTTATGTGAAGAAAAAGAGGATGAAACATTTTATTTCTGACAAGATCTGTTTCTTTATTTTCAGGAGCAATGGAGCCAAGCATGTGGTGTACTATCCATCACTGAAGGTTTGTATTTCAGAAGCATGTTTTGAAAAATTCCATAAAGGAAAAATCATGGTTTTATCCAGTTTACTGACATAAAAGATTAACAAGGTTCACATTTTTTACAGTCAATCCACCTGCGGATCAAGTTAGCAACTGAACTTGGAACAGGGATCTCCTTATGGGAACTGGGACAAGGACTGGACTATTTCTATGATCTCCTATGAGAGCTGGACTTAAACATTGAAAACTGAATTTTCAATCATCAGCACATTTTTTAAATCTTTTTTTTTTTTACATGTTGCACGGAAAAAATCAAGAGCTGTTTGCTGGTGTGTATTTTCTTATATGAGTGGGAGACATGATCTCAAATGTTTAAAATCACTGAGGAAAAATGTGGGATTTATTGATTCATATGTGCAGGAATTAGGTACGAGATGTTTTATTTCTTATTTAAATGAAAACAGGTGAATGAGATAAACGTGTACAGCTCAGTCAGAGTGCAGTAACATCTCTTTTGGACAGTTGAAGCTGCATGATCATCTGTACATGGAAGTTCAAATGAAGGGTTTAATTGTTGCTCCAAAACTGCCAGATATCTGCAGTCTCTCTTTAGTGCTCATCATTTTCTGCTGGACCTTCATTACCCACAAGCCAGTTCTGCTCTAAAAATGCTCTCTGCTACATTTTTCTACACATTTTTACTCCCATTTGCTCCACATACAGGGTCGGCCATAATGAGTACAGTGTTAAACTACAGTGGGACGTAACTGAGACTTAAATGATCAGTACAGTGCTTGGAAAGAACTGTCATGATGACACTGATTTAATTTAAGTTCAGCTTTATAACCTTTAACCCAGGGGTGTCCAAACTGTGGCCCGGGGGCCAAATGCGGCCCACTGCCCATTTTGAATTGGCCCCCATAACAGTTGAGGAATCAAGACATTTTAATTACAGCAGCAAATACCATCAGTCATGCACATTTTCTGCTGCATTTACTTTGCCACAAGGTCTCATTTACAAAGTATACTGCAACATTCATCTTCAAGCACCAACATTCTTGCAGTTTACTCTTGTTTTGTGTCTGAAGGTGAAGCTAAGATGTCAGTGTCTCCCATCTCTGCTGCTCAAACGGTCTTGCCCGTACTAGGTGTGAATCTAGTAATATCCCGGGGTTACAAAGGCCCCTCGACAGGTGATAGACCTTAAAATTTTAACTTCAATACACCAAAAGTGGGGCATAGAAAGTGGCTCAGTAGTCCATGTATTCCTCTTCATGCGGCCCTCGATGTAAAAAGTTTGGACACCCCTGCTTTAACCCAATGTACCCATCCAAACAGATTGAGCAGCAGCATAATCGTGCAGATGTGAAAATCAGAAATGCACAATATCATTGATGTGATACCTGCATTGTGGTAATTGCTTGAAAAGCTAAATATCAATGTTGGCAGATATGGAAGTTTCTGTTGATATTTACTGCTAATATTCATAGTATAAGCTCCAAAGATAGCAGATTTTATGTCAACAGACTAGAAAATCCATGTTTGTAGCTCTTGATTTTATTGTCTCTGAACTCAAGAAAGTTTTGTTGCATTTTCGGTTGATTGTTTCTCCCCAATTAGTATGATACACTAATTGGCTTTATATTTTCAATTGTTGGAAAGCCTTATTAGTCACCTTCACAAGGTACAACTTGTAAGGCTCATGCATTGGTGGAATGAGCAGCACAGCTACATGTGCGAGTAGCTTCCAAAAAAATGTATCCCAAAATCTCCCCTGGAAGCTGGTGTTCTGGTGCACAGAGAGGCAGCGTTATTCAGAGTCAGCCCTGGTCCCATTTTCAAACTTAAGACAAAACTGTGAGACTGGTGAAGACAAAGAGAGACCGCAATGTGTCCCAGGAAGACAACACTCAAAGAAGACCAGCTCCTCTCCCTCGCTTTACTGAGGAACTGTTGGCTTTCATCCAGGGGAAAAAGGAATGTTGGGTGAGTTTTGGAGGTGCTACTCACATGTTTACGTGTGTTGCTCATCCCCATGAATGCACAATCTTTCCAAGCTGTACCTCTTTTCAAAGGCAACAATTGAGACTTTCCAGCTATAGAAGCACGGGACAATACTTACTGGTGTTTTTAAAGTGGATGTATTATCACCTGAAAATGCTTTCAGACTTTTTTGAGGAATATATTGGCAGTTATTAAGGCATGGTTTCAGTTATTATACATACACCAGTATTGATTTTGGAAGGCCAGCATATCAGTAAAAAAAGACAATTTTGTGCCTCCCTAACAAGTCTAACATTATTGAACCTTTTCCACACGTGCACCCTTGAAATTGAACATTTCACAACATATCCAGAATATTTACTGACCTGCTTACTCACACCTGTCCCTCACAACTGGAAGTTTTGCAACTTTTTGTCAGTCTGTGAGAGGCAGATGAAATACTTGGGAGGAGCAGCAGGGACATTATAGGATTTTGGAAAAACCTTTGCTGTTTGTGTTCATGTGTGCAACTCACCTGGGAAAATTCAAGGAATTCTCAGGGTTTTTCTCTCATTTTCACTTTTGTGTCTTAAGCCCTTTCAACACATTTGACCCTGAAAGTCCCAGTAAACTCTTACTGATTTGCTTATTCACACTTGCCCACCACAGCAGGAGTTTTCCTGACAGTCTGCCGCTCTATGGAGGGAGGGTAAAATACTCTGAAGCCAGCAGGGACATTTTAGGGTCGTGAAAAAGCCTCAAATTTGTGTTGACACATGCAGCTTACTCTGGTTAATTTGGGAAATTTGTAGAGTTTATCTGTGCGTAAGAATGACATTTGAAACCCTAAAATTTCTTTAATCCAACCAGAAAATTCCCATCCCTGTAAGTTCACGGGTAGTCGTCACCTCGGGGAGGTTTGCCTGTCAGTCAGTGTTGGGTAGGATGAAATACAGCAGGAAAACTTCAGGGCAGAGTCTGGGTGGAAAATCCACACATGCAGCTGACCTTATTAAACTCAGGTTTTTTCTGCATGTGTGAATGATGTTTTATGAGTACTTACAAACTTGTATGAGATGAAATGATAGTCATGGCAAGAGAAAAACAAATGCTACATAATGTGAAGGGTTTATGATGTTTGGGCCTGTTTTTAATGAGTCTGTTATTGTCATGAAAATGTTATTTAAGTGGCATAACACCACAGTTTTATAAACTTCCTGTCCCTGTTGGAGTGAGCCTGTCAAATGCTTGCTGCAGTTCTCTTCATGAATGACAGCTGTGTGTCACTCAGTGCTGCAGTGGGAGTTGGTTGGAAGGAGCGGTTTGAGCAAGGCTCTTGATTTTGTCCATCATAATGATGCGTCCTTTAATGCCGTCTTTTGGAAAATTTCTTTGCCCTTTACAAGCCCAGTTTGAGCTTCAACCTTGTCGAATCAAGACATCTGAATGTGTGTTTGTCTGATTTTTTTAATGTTTGTATAATTGACGAGGGTTGAGAGTATGTACAGTGTCTCCACAGCTGTTCTGACACAAGATCTTCCAAAACTTGTCTGGGATGAATGTTTTAATTACATGAATATAAACTTGGAATGATTCAGCAGTTTATCCTGATGTCCTGTTTTTCCTCTTGTCACTTGACGTTACAGAGCAGGAGCAGGTTATTTACAGCGAGTGAGGTGGACTGCATGTTCTGTCCTGTGATGAGGTGCCGGTCTATTACTACGTGCACAGCATCTTCTGGGCTCGCTGTAAAACAAAAACACACATGAGAGGGTTTTAGATGGGCTGTCCAAAGCTTTACTCACCTGGGATTGGAATAACCTTTGGACCCCTGATGATTTGGGACATAAACCCGACGTCAGCGCTTGGTGTGACACAGGCACACTGGATAAGCTTGATATTTATGATCAGGAAAGGTCGGGCTGCTGATACAATAAAGAATGAACTGCTGATCTCTCCCTCTGTTCTAGATTCTACAGTTGTTACTGCAGAGCATGCTGCATTTTGTGGGTGACACCACAACTGCAAACACACAATCAACCAGTGTTTCCTACAGATTACACCCTGCTGTTTCCATGTAAACCTGTAGACCAGGGGTTTTCAGAATGAGCCAGAAGGAGCCTCCAACAAAGTCTGTCAGCCCCCCCGCACAACAATAGAGTATTTTTCAACAATAACTATTGATCAAACATTGCACTCGTAAGGAGGAAAAAAAGATATGACAGATATTAAACACAAGATTGTTTCACGCATTTTTATATCTCTCTAAACTATTAAAGAAGATTTTTTTCAAGATAAGTAATTCAGAATTTCTTGTATCATTTCAAATATTGTGAAGACTTTAAAATTTTTGTCAATTTTTTGTTGCATGAGTAAAAAGCAAACAGGGAAACTTAAGAAAAATACAGCATAAAACTGATCATCAATAAAGCATAAATTATTATTTTTTATAAAATAAGTTAGCAAAATACAGACATGTCCATGGACTTTAACAAAACTAATACACAGAATCCAGTGGTTATTGGCTGATTGTCTCTTTTCTCCATTTAATAACATTTATAGTATAGATATATTTTTGGGCTAATAATATTTGCTGTATTAACAGTAAAATTGGCCTGAGCAGAACAGTTCTTCACTGGTTGCTTTCTCATTCCACGCTTCCCCTAAACCCTCTCCCAACCCCCAGGGGGAGGCCCACCTCACACTTTGAAAACCACTGCTGTAGACTACTCTGTTTTAAATTTGTACAGCATCCTTGGGTGTCATGAAAGGCACTTTAAAAATAAAAAGTACTATTATTAGAATTACTTGGCTTTCTTAATCTGAGGTGATGAGTGAAGGAGAGACAGAAAGTGTCAAGAACTGTTCCATCTATGTTTCAAAATGAGTTATAATACTCAGGTGAATTTTAAAATAAGGCCCACAACAAAAGTAATGGCAAAATCAGGCACAGGTAAAGAAAAAGCATGGGGGTTTGGATGAAGGGATTTATGTATTTGAGGAGGCAATGAGTGGAAGGTTGGGGATCTCCTCATCAGCGTCTGAGGTCTGCAACCTGGGTGTCATTTTGACCCCTCCCTTTCATTCCAGTCACGTATTAAATCCGTCACTAAATCAGCCTTCCACCATCTCAAAAACATTTCCAGTCTCCATTCCTCATTATCGGACTCTGTAACAGAAACTCTCATTCATGCTTTCATAACATCCCGGCTGGACAATTGCAATGGAGTCCTGTCCGGGGGTTCCTAGCAAAACCCTGGACAGGCTCCAATGTGTGCAAAACTCAGCTGCCAGGGTTCTTACTCGCACTAAAACCTGGCAGCACATCACCCCCACTCTCATTCACCTCCACTGGCTCCCGGTCAAGTTCCGCATTTGTTACAAGCTCCTCCTACTCACCTACAAGTCCCTTCACGCACTTGCCCCCCAGTACCTGGCTGATCTCCTCCACCAACACACCCCATCCAGGAGCCTGCGGTCATCTGACACTGGTCTCCTCTCCATCCCGCGGACCAAGCTTAAAACTTTCAGTGACAGAGCCTTTAGTGTGGCAGCCCCCACCCTCTGGAACTCTCTCCCCACAGAAATCCGCAACTCTCCCACTCTGGACTGTTTCAAATCACTTCTCAAAACTCACCTGTTCTCCCTGGCCTTCCCTGTTTAGATGTCTAGCTTAGGTCCAAATCAGGTTTGCTGCTTTGGTCTTTGTTGTTGATTCTTTATTTTTTTGCCCCCTCTACTTTGGAAAGCGACCTTGGGTTCCTTGAAAGGTGCTAATTAAATTTAAGTTATTATTATTATTAAGTTGCAAACATTTGTGTTCTCAAATGCACCCTTTTTTACTTTGTTTTTTTTGTCTGACAATTTGCAGAAACAGCTGCACAAACATAACAGAAAAAATTATGCTCTCCCATGTCACTCAGATGCCAATTCAAACGGGGTCACATGTTGCAAAGATCAGATTTGTGTGCTGAAATATGGTTTGTAATTTGCCCTGGAACGTTCCATAAGGAATTACAGACATAGCTGACCTGTTTTAAAGCTCAGGCATCCTTATTCTAAGTTATCAGAGGTCCATCGGTATTCCTTTTTCTGCTGGTATAGAGTTGTTCATATCAAAATGAGTGTTTTGCTGGGCTGCTCACCTGTGTATGATCCTCCACTGTCTCTTACAAAGTCTTCTACAACCAGGGGCAGGTTTGCAAAGTCAGGCCTCCGCACCAGCTCAAACACTGAAGGCTTTTAGCAAATAAATATATTAATACATTTTGTTATTCACCACAGTAAACATAAGAAAATACTTGGGTAGCCTGACTTCATGTTCACTTGCTTTATACCCACCCCTGTCAAGCTGTAGCCACTGAAGATCCAGCTTTGTCCCTCAGTGGCACAACAAAGCCCTGACACTCCTTGACCCACCGCACACACTGGCTCTGCACAGAAAGAGAATGCAATCTGTTTCCACAAGTATCTGTGTACACCACAGAGCTCTTAAACCAAACTTTAGACTTACTTTGCTGGGAGATGAAATGTGTGAGAATGCGGTGCAAAGAGCCGCTGTGTGCCAGGTCATTCAGCGCTCCGGGGCAGTCCGGGATGAGCAGGGCCTGATATCGAGCACCTGAATCAGGGTCATCGTGACTTTACTGAGCAGAGTCCAAGAAAAGGCCATAATTATCATAATACAGATATCCTCACCATCTATAGATTCCAGTTTGGCTGGTGTGGCGTAAGGTTTTACATTGAAGTCCTGCACCCATCTGGCAGTGCTTTCATCAACTCCTACAAAGTCTATTGGCTTCCCCTGCAATTAAAAAGGAGGAAAAACACAAATAAAACAAAGATGTAACAAAGGGTGAGGTTGTTTTAAAGATCCTTATAATAACTACTCTGATTATCATAAATAATTAACAGGAAATCTTTTACATGACAGAAGTTAGAATTAAAATATTTTTACATGGTTTAGTCATGCTGAAAGTGAGAGGAGGCTGTAAGTTTCCGAATGGTCCATAAAAAGTGTAACAGACAGAGCATCTATTTAAATCCCTCCAATTATTTTCATTTTCTGTTCCTGTCTACGGGAGCCTTTCTAATCTCGATACAAGTTTGAAGCCTGAAAATCATCCAGGGCCGTAAGAACCCTCATACCATCAAAACATGAGACTCAAACACTCTCCTTTAATTTTCATAGATAAATTTCAATAATGCATTTTTTCCTGCTATATTTTCTTTTCACTCCACTTTTAAGCATACCATGTAACTCTGTAAAATCTCGCATCTTATCAGTGTAATCAAATTCTTAAAATCTGAAATTGGATAAGAGCTGGGCCAAGTTAAATTTCAGTTACAATTATGGATAATATTAACCATACAAAAAGACATTGAGATTAAACATTTAATGCGGTACATAGTATGTGGTGCTTTTGTCCACCTGTTTTGTCATGTGTGGAACCGTGTCAGTGTTAGTTATTTTGGCAGCAAGTGTTCAACACTACAACCTTAAACATGTATTTGAACTATTTTTTTATTTATTAGCTAGTAGTTTGCCATAAATGTAACATTATATTACTTTCTTATATTTTGTTTTATTTGTTTCTTTAAATAATTTATAATGTTAAAGTGTTTAAGCCCAATAAATGCAGGAATGTACCTGAGGAAAATCAGTGAGTCCAACAATAATGACCTTAACACCAATCAATGATCATGTTTTTTTGCCATAATTGAGCAGCCCTAATGTGTAAAAACAATTGTTTGATATTATATTAAATAATATTTGATAAAATGTCCTGTTAAGTCAACACTAGATCAACAGTTCATCTAACAGGACAAATTGTAAAATGTTCACATGTAAGTTAAATCTCCTGACAGTTCTCTTTTGTTTTAATTCTGTGAATATAAAAATATTATTCAGCATGTGATGATAATTTAAATATGGCTTCACGTATGATTTGGGTTTTTAGTTATTTAAGAAATCAAAAGAGCACAAGCAACACTTGTAGTTCAGGAAAGTACTTGTTTATTAGGGTCATGACCCTGATAAAAGCCACAAGCCAAAACACATCAGTCTAATCAGGTTGTTTCCTGAACTCAAAAACTACAATTACAGACATGACACATAGTTGGCCATTTTATTAGGAACATTCCATTTCCATTATCATTATAGCTGTTCATGTAGATATTAGCATGATCTCCCTATCCGTGATCAATACATCTACAGTATCTATTTTTTATTACCACATAGGCATGAGGTCCCTCTGAAAATGGGATGTCACATCTCAAGAGGCCTTTAACACATTTATATTTAATGGAGACAAATATGGTTGGGATGCACTTGTGGTCTGGGCATCCATGAGTTCGTCACTACCATAAATTCTTATTTTCAGTAAGAATATCATTGATTATACTTCTATAAAATGATCACCACAACTATTCAGACATGAGGACCCTTCTGAAAATGAGATTTGGCATCTCAAGAGGCTAACCTCTAATAAATTAGATGACAGGTCTGTGTTCATGAACATGTCCCTAACTTTAGTTCTTATTCTAGTCCACTTGTCTCCTCTTACCTCCCTTCCTTTGCCCTCACACCCACCACAGCATCATGTGGGTTTACTGTTCATCATGAGACTGGGATCCACATTCAAGATTTCCTGCTGCTTAACAGAAGGTTTTTTCTTGCCGCCATGATGGAGGGATTCATGATTGGCTATATGGATTCATGTTGAGTGTTGGATGTATATATTTGTATATATATGTATATATGCATATATGTGTATCCACAAAATGAAGAGTTCTTGCTCTATTGTAAAGTGTCTTGAGATGACACTTGTTATGAATTGGCGCTATACAAATAAAGATTGAGATTGAGAACTTCAAGAGTTGCTGGAGCTCTTTTTTTTTTGAAAGTTGGTGAAGTTGTGCCAGAACATCTTACCCTGTTATTTAGTTATTTAAAATAATGTTGTGTGACCCACCCGTGGGCCCACGCTCACAGTTTGGGAAGCACTGGTTTAAGGGATGATCGAGGCCCTAATGGATTAAAATAAAGAGAGTGCAGGAGAACTCCAGGAAAATTTTACAGCCATGTTCAGTCTCTGGATTATGTATACCCACTAAGCATTCTTCATCTTTTTTAAATCACACGGATTTTTTGAAACAGTCCATTTGGAAACAAACCTTGATATATGATCTGTCTATTTATCAATCAAACCACTCGGTCATTGCATTTTTAAGGGAGTCTTTCAAGATTTCCAAGGGAGGAAAGGATAGCTTTATGATAATATAAAATAAATAAATAGCACACATCAAATAATGTGCCTCGCGTCGTATTTTTAGGACAAATAGTTAATATTTTCAACTGAATTATACTTCTTTCATTTTTTATTCATAAATTCACATATTTACAAGATTGATCGACAACGCAACCCAATCAGATTATCACCTGCTCAGAAACAAATCAGTTTGGATCTGCAGGTTTGCAGTTTCTCATTTCATGCTTGTGTCTGTTGCGCTGCGGTACAGCTGATACGTGTAGCGTTGTCATATGCAGATAGAAGATCTACTCTTACCCCTGGTGTTGCAGTCTGCAGATTAAACGCTGAGGAGCACAGGTTGAAGGACTGATGGAAAGACTTTGCAGACACTCCTGACAGAATGAATGAAAACAAGTTTGAACAGCTGGAGCTCCGAGGCCACAGGTAACACAGCTGGTTTGTGTTGTGATAGTAAACATGAGACATCTACGAGGAGCTAACATGTCAAATCATCACTGAAGCAGGAACAAAATCACCACAGGGAGCAGACAGGCAGGGTCTTCATGTTACTCAGAATCAGGGCAGACAGTGAAGGTGATGCTCCTACCTTGAGGTGAAGCGCTCGCGACAATCAGACAGGTTGGTTTGGCAGACATTTTGTTTTATTTCTTCGTGTTTCCTCAGTATGATGTGTTTTACCCAGCTAAAATGATTAAAATGGACTTAAACCCGTTGACTAAACAGAAGTCATGCAGGAAACACGGGCGCAGAGGAAGAGCAGTCAGCTGACAACAACATCCGCTTCAGTATTTCAAAATAAGAGTTTAATATCAAACGCATAAACATTGCGATGTATTGGAAAATTAAATGGCTGACATTTTCATTAGCTTCTTAACATTGAAAAATAAATCTTTATCATTTCAAAATATACTATAATATGAAACACTTCGATGTAACATTATAAGACATAAATCTTGATGTAATTCTAAAAATAAGCATTTGGTAATCACACCTGAAGTAGACACACATTAGAAAACTGAATGAAAAAAACAGAGTTAGCTCAAAGTCACTTCATTTATAAAGTGTACTTTCTGCTCCAAAGGCTGCTCGACTGACTCAAGGAGGGACACTTCACGCATGCTGAAGGAACCATAAAAAGCCATAGCTGCCCAGCACAGTGTAGTGTTGTTTGTGTTCATGTGTTTCAAGAAGTCTCTTTTATTTCAATTGACAGTTCTGTAATAGGGCGATTCCGCCAAAAGAGTGAAATTTCTGTCTCCAGCATATTGTTGTATATTTTGTATAAGCACAAGTAGTAATATATTACAAATTATATTTTACTATTATACTAAACACCATGCATATTAATATTTATAGAAATTACAGATATATATTTTTTTAATATTTTAAAATGGCATCCAAAACACTCATACATTGCATTTCTTGCCTGTCCCCACAGCCAAACACTACACTTTACTACAATGCATTATGAACAAAATCCTTCCAAAGCAAATTTTCTTTTGCATTTAAGTGTGACTCCATGTTCTATCTTCACTTTTAAAACAAAAGTTTTACAAAAAAAAGCAAATATATTTTGGTTAAAATTCACATTTTAGTGCTGCCCCCAGGTTTTCACTCATTGCTGTTACCCAAACACATTCCTCTCTTTAAAATGTTGGAACATTTCACCAGTGACATGTTCTGCAGGAATTGACATCATTTAGGTCTTCTGCAAGTCACGGGGAGACCAAAAGTTAGTTATCTCTTTTATTTTTCCTTAAATTTAATGTTATATTAGCTGTTTTAGAGATGGTCAATCAAAAAACTCAGTCCTGTTACCTAAGTTATCTCTAAGAAAACATTTGTTGATATCAAAAGTAAAATATTCAGTTAAATCTTAAGAATGTGCTCCATGTGCTCAAGCTAGTAGCATAGATGCTAAGTAGCTAGATTTCACACAATTGCTAATTTTATGCTAAAAACTCATTGCTGTTACTCAATTAAAGAGTAACAGCAAGAAAATGTGATAAATATTAGTGTTTTTATCGTGTAACCAACCATTTCTTCTAAATTAACTCTTTTTCTAAGGGACAACATTGTATGTGGTTGATATTCTTATTATAATTTTACTTATTCATGGTTTTAAAATGGCATTTGAATTTTGGTAACAGCAGAGAAAAAATTACAATGATAATAAACTGTCGAAAATTGCAAAAAATTAAATAAAGTAGCCTGAGATTGACGAGTACTAATTTTGAATGAGTAAATGTGTATATTACTAAATTCTATTTTGACACTGAATGAAAAATGAAGTTTAATTTTGAAGATTTTCGACAAGCAAATTTCACTCTTTTGGCGGAATGACCCAATACATGAATTTTTCTTCAGATCAGTGGTTGAGTCTGTCCCCTTGCAACCACAAGGTGGGGTGTGTGATTTCCAGCCCCTGCAGTCTAATGATGGGCAATATCAAACTTTTTTAAAAAAATCTATGATGTATTTACATTTTTGCTTCAATTTTACTGATACGAACACAAATCATTTCCTACCATGCATCCAAAGTGTTTATTCATTTTGAAGTTTTTCATTGACCAGAATCACATGAAGGAAACGTGGTCAAAGAGAGTTTATGTTTTTTTTTTATCAATTTATGATAACTCCATTAATACAAATACACATGAAAAAATACATAAAAATGTGGGTCTATGTTGCAGTGATTTCTAAATATTTTTCAAAGTAAACACGACGAATTTTACATTATTTCAAAAGTGACTTAAAAGACTTCTTGATGCATAACAATGTTTTCTTTGTTATTCCTGCTTTAGATCATTATAAATCTGTTATGTGTCTCTGTGTGAGGTTGTGGGTGCATCTGAGTGCTGTTTTGTAGTTCTGATTGGTCACTATGGTCACAGGACACAGAAAGTAGGGCTACCTTGACACAGAGAGTTTGAACGAAAGACTGAAAATAGCCTGGAGAACAGCACAGATTTGCATTTTATCAGGGTACTTGTTTGATTTCAAGATTCCAGGAGAGTAATTGATACCTAAAGAGTGCTTTTGGTATCAACAGTCAAACATTAATGGGTCCATGAGAAAGACTCCTCGCTCCTGTATCCTCCCACTGCTGCACCAGCAGGATGTGAGAGTATATTAATGATCATGAGTGGGGTTCGTTAAACTGATTGATTTCGCCCATAGTCTATATTATCAGTGTGTGAATATGGTTTGGGTGGGTGGGACCTGCAGTTTAAGAAGCACCTGAAGTGGATGGCTGAGAAAGTGCTCAACTATCTCAAGTCTGATTGCTATTTACAATTTCTAAAGCACCAAAATACTTAAGCACTTTAAAACTGTCAGTAACGTGATAACAAATGTTACAAAATCAGTATGGATCGTCTTTCAAGTTCCGATAAAGGCAGCATGTTAACATCATCCCCAAAAGCTGAAAGAGGAAAGAGAAGGAAATCATTAGTTCATCACTGAAAAAGGAAACAACTATTGTTAGAAGACGAGCTGCTGGCATTTGCATTTACAAAATGACGTTCACATTAAGCTGTGTTTTGCTGTGTAGGTGAAGCTTTACCTGTAAAAATGCAATCCCAATGCCTACAGCACCAAGAATATACAACTGACTCAGGATAAACTCCTCTAATTTCATGATGCAGCCTCCCTGAGAGCAACAGGGAGGGAGGATTAGTCCAAGTGATGTCACAGTTTTTAATATGTTTAACGTTACTCCACATCTAAATAAGCTCTCCACCCACCTCCACCTTGTAAATGTTGGATGGGTGGTCCCTGAGGCCACAGAGGTCACTGGGAGTTTTACAGCAGCTGTCGGGAACGAGCCGCCCATCGCTCGAGTACTTTATCCACGCACTGCCCCTCCAGTCAGAGGAGTTGTTACTGCCACAGCACTTAAACTGAGGGAGCAAACAAGAGGGCAGAGGAGTGTTGTCTAAGATTTGATGACACCTGATCAAACTCAGAGGAGAAAAGTAACTGATTATATTTGATATTGTTGTTGTAACTGAGCAGTTGTTTTCTCTTAGCTGTGAATCTCAACTTTTTGGAAAAAAAACAGTACTTTCACTTGTATTGTACTTTGCGACACTTCACAAAGCATCTTAGTACTGGGTGTAAAAGTACAGTATAATAAAAGGCTAGAAGTGGTTGAAAGGGTTTACACACTCTTTGAAAAGTCAAATACAAACACCCTTTAAGCCTTTTTAGGTGTATGTTCAGGATTTTTAGCACCTTATAGTTGTAAATTGTGATTTGTTTTTGCAAGTAAAGATTTATTAAGATAGATTTTTTAATCTCCTTATCGTATTGAAACAAAAGATATAAAGCTATCAACAACCAAAAATTTGGTTTTGTATTAAGAGGCTTTTAAACAGAGATTTATAGTGAAACAAAACAAAGTTTCACAGTTCAAAACACTTCTGTATCCTGCCTAACCTGTTAAAGTCCATATAAACAGTTCTCTTAACAGGCACCCAAAACAGAAAAATCAAGTAATGTGAGGCCTCTTGACAGAAATCCAACCCCTATCAAAACCTGAAATATTAGAGATCCCAAATTTCCAAAGCTCTCATGCACCTGTACATGTAATGGGATTAAACTTTCCATTAAGAGACATTTTAAAGATAAAATAACATTAACTCTGATATTAGATTAGAATCATTTCACTCAATATTGAAACCATTCTGGTTCAATACTCCATACCAAGTTATTTTGTATGACATTTTTCACACAAAAGAATGAAGCACAAAGTGCTTGACATAAAAAGAAGACAAACAGATAATAAAAAAATGTACCAAGCCAAAATAAAATCCCATCCCTCTAACCTTCAATCCACGCAAAAGATTACAAAAAAAACAACTGACAACTGGCACCATAAAATCCAATACGATACATGGAAAAGCTAAAATAAGATTATAAAAATAGATGAGTTACAGACACATTAAAAATTGATTCAGTGAAATATACTTGAAATAAGAAAAAAAAATGCTAAAACAATTTGGTAAAGGGAAAAATACAAAAGATATGTAACAAAATCAATTATAACTGAAACAAAAACAGAGTAAAGAAGTACACAACAGATAATAATGGGTTAAAATAAAATTCATTAAAGGCCAGACTAACACTAAAGGTCTTGAGTTTGTCTTGAAAATATCCCCATAAGGTGCTGCCGTCAGGATTGGACATATGTGTGAATTTACTTGCAAATAAAAACACTGAAATATAAAAAAATCACATTGAACTGAGTTGTAGTGACTAACAGTTTGAGTAAATATTGTCCATCTACACTCGTTTATTATTTGCATTTTACATTTAGACAACTACACTGTGCTCATGAAAAACTTAAGAATGAACAAACTACACTTTCACTGATATTTTGAAATCTGATTTCATGAACTGATTATCAGAGCTTAACTAAAACTCTTTGGTTAATGATTTGTTTAAATTATTTTTAATACAAATATATATTAAATCATAAATGGCTGACTCCTCAAAATCTCAGCTGTTTTCCTATTTGCATGTTATAATACTCAGAACTTAGAGTCCATTTTAAATTAATTATTTGTTACTTTTGTTTATACTTTGAAAAAATGCAACAAACTAAATGTGCTGTTATTTCAGTTTAATTTTTTTGGTCTTTCTACCTTCGGTCAAACTGAAACTTGACTTACTGGATAAAAGTGAAAGATATTCTGTCTCCAGGTTTCTGCCTGTGATTTGAACTTTCAGTGTCACTTCCTCACCTCCTGATGAAGTTTATCCACGGCCTGTGTGACACTCTCCTCTCCAGGCTGCTTGTATTTTTCCTGCATGGTCACCTGCAGGTTTTGTCTGAGCTCCTCGTCCAGCTGTGAGGCAGAGGAAGCAGGTCAGTGACAGTGTAGGAAAATAATGTGTCACCTGCAAACCCCCTCCCATCCATAAAAGTAGCATGAGATCAAGTTTCACTCCTCAGTGGTAACATTCTTCTTTACCTGTGCAATGTCTGCACGTAACTTAAAACATATGAGCCTATCTCCTATGTGACCCTACTGCTTCATGAGTATACTCCATATACAAAAGTCTCATGTCTGACTGAAAAGTGCAAAAAGTGTAAAATAAAGCATTTCTATCAGCCTGTTGGAGAAACAGTTTGATGTGAAATGGGAAACAGGTTGCAGAAAATTACCTTGTAGCAGAGAGGGAAACACTGGAGCAAGAGAGAAAGAGAGGAGGGGGGAAAAGATGTGTGAGAAGATGAAAAACGCAGACAAATGAAGAACATGCACAGAGAGGCATGCAGAGGAGATTTCACAAGAGACAGTGCTAAAGCAGAGTTCTGCCACGCACAGCAGGGAAAAATCAAGAGATGGGAAACAAGGAATGGAGTTTGAAACCAATTTTGGGAGTGAAAATGACAAACACTTTAAAGGTGCAGTAAAAATAAAGTTAGATTTGTAGCATGTCAGACTCAAGCTCAATCGTTTGCAAAATCTCAGGGGTGAGAAGAGAATATGGTTCAGTAAAAGAACAGCAGCTTTGCTTAAAGGACACTTAAGCTGAAGTAAACTGATAATATGTGTGACGACGAGGACCTGTATAGACAGTGCCATACGCTCTATGCTCAGGCTAACACTTTGGTGCACAGATTCCCTCTGTGCTCCGATAGTGTTAAAAGAACTCTCTTTAGGACGTAGTGTACTCCTCTTCATACTGGCCCTCTGTGGATGAGATATAAAAAGGCGAGCATTCAGAGGCTAAATGTAGCTTACAATTAGGGCTGGGACTATACACTTTTCTCCTGATCCAATTTTTACGATTTTTTTAGGTGCCGATTGGATTTAAATTGCGTTTCTACGATATTGCTGTTTTTTGCAATCTTTAGTTAGCTTTTTTAACACCAGTGAAAAAGATGAACAATGATGATGCCTACAGACTATATCAGGAAAAATACACATCACATATGAGTCCATTTTAAAGGTACAGTGTGTATTATTAAATGCTAAAATAAAAAAATAATAAAATAACAGACTTGGTAAAAATGGAATAGATTACTTAAAATTATATTTAAATTAGTTTCTAATCAGCCTTAAATAATTAATGTTTTGTTTTCGTTACCTTAGAATAAGTCATTTATATCTACATAGGAGCGGGTCCTCTCTTTATGGGGCTACCATCTTGCGTCGCCATCTTTTCTACCGTAACCCAGAACGGACAAACGAAACGCTTTCGCGTATTTTTGTTGACGCCTACCGGAAATGCACAGTTGTGAAATAGACGAAGAAGAAGAGAGTGATTACCAAGCAGCTGTGCTAATACAAACAAACATGGAGGACCACACGTACAATTTGCCATCAGTGGAGCATGAATCATTGTCAAAGAAACGAAAACGGGATGAAGCCAAACGTAATCGGGAAAGGCTACGACAAAAAGAAACAGGGTCAACACCGGCGCTGCCTTTCCCAGATGAAAGTCCCTGAAGGATAAGTTTGCAGACAGACGCAGAAGTTACCTGTTTTTTGCTGGACAGGTAAGACTAAGTGTCGAATTTTACTCTTATATGGAGCCGAATTTATTGGTTTACTTTCGGGAGAAGTTGGAGTAAGACACAGAGAATGTATCTGCTATGAGAGGCTTATTTCACGGCCACAAGCAATTTTCTGTGGCAGTAAGACAAAACATAAGACGATAACTGAGCTATATAGCGCTGTTGATGAGACAAAGATAAAGATTTTCACCATACTCCTTAATTTTATTGTTTGCTCCTAATTTGTTATTTAGTAGCATATGTACACATTGGTACGGTGTACATTTTAGGACATCCTCGGTCTCAGGAAAACCTCTGTGTCATTTCTCAGACCAAACGACATCAGAAAAACCCCCCTCAATAAAACCTCCGTCAGATAATACGGCCTCAGGCTTCAAAATGAAAGTCATCAGACAAAATACTGGAAAAACGGACTCAAATAAAAAACAGCGTCAGGTCGTAACAATATCAGAATCATCATAATATCATAAATGTCAAGTCGTCTTGAGACGGCATTCAGCTAAAAATCAGCCACTAGCAAACTTCCCATTTTCAAAATAAAAGCATTCTTCATTATCTCCTTTTAGTTCTTTAACGTTTTTGTAAATTAGGCTCTTGTTGGAGCTGACCGGAAGTTTCTTCGATAGCATAATGGCGCGCATAACAGAATGAACGAAATACCGAAATGAAGTTTGTATCCGTGCATTTTATGGCTCAAGTGACCACATTTTGGTATTCTACGTGGTGACTTTCTCGCATAAAATGCTCTCTGAACTTTCAAATGTGGTGAATCAACAGAGAGATTTGATAGCCTGATAGCTGGAAGCACTTGTAGACGACGCCATGTTGAAAAACCCCGGTTTGTCCTTGGAAGGACACCGTAGTGCCGGGGTTCTCCATCAGGGAGGGGGGAGCGCCAGAGTGCTGCAATCTCAACCCTCACCGTTAGATGTCGCTAAAAACTACACACTGTACCTTTAAGTACTTATTCAGCAATATATTTTAACCAGCTGTTTATACTCTCTCTTCAAAAGCCTGGACTGCATTTAAAAGTAGCTTATTAACACCGACTAAGATGAAGCATTTAAATTTGGAAAAAAAAGATTTTTGAAGAAAAAATCAATTTAAAACTCATCAAACAAATAATCCTGATACTTCAGTGTAACGATTTTTTCTCCCACCCCTACTTACAATGATGCATTGAGGATTTTATTTAAGAAACCACGGTGGACCAGTGCAGGTGAACTCTTTTGTAATGCTGGGCTTTACTCTTTTAATGCTCTGTTGAGAAATCTGATGTATAAATTTATGTGCAGACTGACAGACTCTCAGAACTCTATATTGGGGCTGCTGACAAATCCTCAGCTTAGCCCTATTCAATATCAGTCTCCCTGGTGGAGACACTGGTATAGATGTCTTTTATAATTATTGATGTTTTTTCTAAAACTGTTGTGTGGTGTCTGTTTTAACTGTATTTGTATTTGTTGTTTTGTTTATGGACTTCGAGTCTGCCAATAAAGTATCGATCTATAAAATTACTGGTCTATAAGTCTACTCAAATCAGAGTCAACATAAAGATGCACCATTAAAAATTTTGAACAGATCCATCAACACAGAATGACTTTGTGCCCCAAAATGTTCAACAGAGGTAATGTTTCTATCAGTAGAGGACACACATTGAGGGGAAGCCAATAAATTTAATGTTCTATAATTTTGAATCAAATATTTTTTTGATACTATATAAAAGCCAACTTTCAACTTTAAACTTTATGTACTGCTTTTTTTTTTTTAGAAAAATCCTGTCAGTTACATTAGCTCAAGTAAAGGCAATCAATTATTTTGCATCTCAGTTAAAAAGAAAATAAAAGCGAAGCTGGTCAGATGCTATAAAAAGTTTATCTAGAAATAATATTCCAAATCTGTTTTTTCAGTTAGTATTGTTTTTTGGTCAGTAACACAGAAACACATTTAAGTGGAAAATCAATTCACCTCTTGGTAGTTAATGTAGGCCAACACTCCAGCGATGATTTCCAGCAGGAATATACACAGCAGTAAGATTAAATACTGTAAGAGAGAGACACAGTATTAAAAACAGCATGGCAAAGACTAAAATGTTCTCGTCAGCCATTTTCAGCAGGAGTTTCAGAGCATTTATGTCCTTAAATACAACGTCGAATGTGCTTTTAGGAATGACATGAGTTAACACAATCTGTAAGAAAGCAAATGAGAGAGCTATGCTCCACAGTAAATGCAAACAAAAATGTGTTTTGGTGAGATTGTCAGAGTTTTACAAATCTAGAATGAGAAAGCGCAAAACATGCATCTGTTGTTTTTTAAAGTGCTTAAGGCAATAGCTGTGAGGACTTTAGAACAATTCTTATAAACACACCAAATGACATTCTCTTTGTGCCGTTGTCTACATGTACTTGAACCTTTGTTTAACCATAAATAATTTTTCAATTTCTCTAACTTCACGCCTTGTTTAACATCTTCTGATTGTTCATTGCAACAACTTTTTTTACGAGTTTTAAATTGACTATTTCAGTATTTTAGATACATCAGTTTCCATTCACAGATACAAATTGTGCCACTCTTATTGTCTCTCTCTCTCTCTTCTTTTAACTCCTTATTTACAAAAAAATGTGAGCTGTCAAAATGAAACGTTTCACTAAATAAATAAAACCTATAACAGTTCACAATAAATTCTTGAATATTTTTTAGGTACATAGTCGATAAGCTGTGGTGGGCAAGTGACTCACAAGTTGTGATCATCTACTTTTAACTCATTTCTTCCTCAAAAGTAGTATTATTGCTCAGTGTCAGGAAACAAACACCAACTGAAGATAAGACTCTGAGTTTTTGAAAGCACAGCCATTTCTTTCCCGCTGATCCTCCATGCTGTACTCAGCTTTATGCTAGTCACATTGTGATTGTGTTAAAATTTTAATCACACATCCATGACAAAACGTAACTCAGTAACTAAGCATAACTTGGGTTAGTTACTGCTATATTCTTTTTACTATATTATTCCAGTAACACATAACATTTAACTTAGTTACTATACTGTTGATGAGTAACAGTTATTTACTGAATTGTATCAGGCATTAGATACAAACAGATGTTCAGACTAATGAGATACTGTAATACTGGCTCAAGATGTTTTTTAAGGATATGAAAAGTGTCTCTAAAGACTTGATTGATGAGACCTTATGGTAACAAAAATCTGAAAACATCTATTTTAATGGAGTGGTTTTAGGGTGTTGGTTTGAGTTAACATTTAGTACTGGGTTGCAGGTTAAGAACTACATTTTCAAGCATCTGTGCAGGTTCTCAGTCTGTATGTGTGACTGGTGCACGTTTCCTGGGTTGCTTGGGTCACACACTCTCTGGACCTGTTCTCTGCTTTCTCCGTCTTGAAGAAAATGACTTCTTTGACATCTCTCTCAAACCATCATGGCTTTATGTCCTGACTCTTCCACAGTCAACTCTTAGAGCTGAAGAAGTCTTTTGGAGAAGAGCCCAAACGTCTTCAAGAATCTGAATCAGTCCAGTTGCCACTTTGATCAGCGCTGGATACATTTTAAAGTATGCATATCAGAAATATCCTTTAACTATTGAGTGACACATTACCTGAATTTAAATTATCTGCGAGTGTTTAATATCAAATAACACATAGCTTTATGGATCTTGTGCATATTTGCTTCTAATGTACATCTGCCAGTCCATCAGGTAATGAATGACGTATGAATTCTAGCAAAAATCAGATCAGGCTCTTGCACATTTTTGTTCTAAATTACAGCTTTTTTGCTTCTTAATATTAGATTTCTATTGTCATATTTAAGTGACCACAAGGAAAAGATACAATCCAGAATAATAAAAAAAACCACACAAAAGGTTAGCGATCTAAGGAATGAAGATAAATATTGAATTATACTGTTGTCACTGATCTGGGGCTGCTTTGCATCTGATTAAAATCTTATCTCTGTGTCTGTCTACTAATGAATACAAGGAAGATGAAAGATGCATTAACTCTAGCAATTTTCAGATGATAGAAGTAAATTTAAGTAGTATTAAATGATCTATAACTGACCAAAGGACATCTTAGACTCTGGCTAAATTTATAACAGGAAGTGATTTAAAGTGGTGCTGTGAATGTTAAAATAGCCATAGGGTCAAAGAACCAGTGCAGTTTCATTTCTGTATTAAATCCTTTCACTACGTCTGTCAGACCGTCTGTCTGCATGTCTTGTCAGTTACAGCAGCCGCCTGTGATGCCCCTCATACCTCTGCCATGAGCAGCAAACTAAATCCAAACTCTTAAAGAAACACTCTGCATAGCTGCGTCTGTTATAGCTGTCATTTCTGTCTGACACGCTGTGAAAGGAGGCACATGGGACAGGAGGTCACACAGGATTAACTTTCAGGTTGTGTGTATAAACAGGATCTAAATGTGTTCTCGTTTTTTTAGGCCCCATGATATCAAATGAGGTCACTGCTTCAGTGTTGTGAAGTTCAATTGAAAATGAAAGATCTCAGGTTCAGGAGAGTGTTTGGAGGGACTGGACCATCTCACCACAATCAAAAGGCTCTTCAGTTCTTTCAAAGTGGCACAGCAGCCGATGACCCCGGTCACTATGACGATGGCTCCGGCAGCGATCAGGATGTACGCAGAGGCAGAGTAGAAGCTGGAGCTGAGTAAGCTGATGTAGTCACTCTTCTCCACCAGGGTCCACACTCCCACTGCCAGCACAGCCCCTCCTGCCAGCTGAAAGAACGCAGCGTTATCAGACAGATTTAA
Source organism: Scarus forsteni (assembly GCA_036419115.1). NCBI lineage: Eukaryota > Metazoa > Chordata > Actinopteri > Labriformes > Labridae > Scarus > Scarus forsteni. Next base: position 4,792,957 of record JAZDUH010000245.1, on the reverse strand, counting down.
ACCAGATGCTGCCTTATTTTAGCTGTTAAGGCACAGACAGGGTGATAAACAAGACTACGCCTCTTTCTGTCAGTCAGACTCAAGAGGCATTCAGCTGGGTCTGTTTCTGATTTCTGCTCTTCAAAATGGCAGCAATGGAAAAAGGTTTGAGCAACCAGATTTGGCAAAGACAATCAAAAACAAAAATAAAATAAAATATGTGGTGAAACAAGATGTTAAGGTCATCCAATGCCAGACTCATCCCACCACGATGCACCACAGGAAGTCCTTCCTGCCTGTGGTCATCAGACTTGATCACTGCCCCATCAGGTCCAGGATAAAAAAACATTTTTTACTGATTTACACCCCTTATATTTGGAAATAAGTAAATATGCAAACGTAATACCCAGTGCAATATCCTTATTGTCAAACTATACCTTACTGTCAAGCTTGCTTTTTAGACAAACAGTGATATCATGTTTATATTCATATTGTAAATATAGTTAATGTTAATGGTGTATATTCCTTGGCCTTATTTATAGTCTCACCTCTACTTAATTTACTTCATTTTCCATCATAAGAAGGTTGATTTTGTTTAAACATTCTTCGTGTTGCAACCTGCCTACCTTATTTTTCATTTCTTTTGCATTTTTTCATTTAATTTCATATCATTTATTTAAAATTTCCGCTCTTATCTATTTTAATGTCTTAATTTGATATTTTCTATTGCTATACTGTGTATAAGAGCAACTGGAAAAAAACAATTACCCATTGGGGATTAATAAAGTATTTCTGGTTCTGATTTTTAAAATTAGTGAGTTTAATTTTAAATAACAAGCCAATATAAATCAAATCAAATTTCCTTGTGAAACTGATTTGATTCACTTCATATGTTGGAGCTTCACTGTCAATCATTTGGTAAATTATTATACAACAGAGCTGTTTATGTAACTGTGAATTAAGGTACATTAACTAAACAGTAAAATAAACTTTAAGTGAAGTTGTGGAACTTCAAATAAATCACAATAGTAAGACCTCTCACCCACTGTCATAAATAAATGTTTGTCACTTTCTAGAGTTTGGTATGTGTGAGAGTAGACATCTCAGTTCTACATCTGAATGAACACCTTTGTGGACATTTAAGAACTCTCATTGCCTAGAAAAAAAGCTAGTTAAAGGGAGCACACAGTGAAGACATGTACATTTCTAAAGTTATAATGCAGAACAGGGATGGGTAACTGGCAGCCTGGGGGACTCATGTGGCCCTTTATCCCACAAAAAGGGGCTTGCAAGACAACTTCAGATATCAAAATGGAAAATACGAAATCTGCTGGAAAGAAATTTGACCTGAGATTTCAACACAACAAAATAAATACATAACACATTAAAGCAAAAAGAAAGAAATGATTTTCACAGTAACCTTTGTCGTCTTTCTAATTATATTTAGATCACAAAAACAGATGCAACAAATACTTAATATGATCATTCTTAAATGTTTGCATTGTACTTAAATTCAGCATTACTGTTCATGATATAGTTTAACTACGCTGCAGGGTTAGGGTTATGGTTTGGGTTAGCAGCTTACAAGATGCTGACCAAGCTTAAGTTGCTGGCGTGCTCATATTTGTCAGATCACTGCCAAAAAGATAACACACAGGAGACGCCAGTGCGTTGCTCAGCACCCAACCTGACATCACCCAAAATTTTCTTAATCAGTGGGGTTGGCAAACTTGTTAAAGGTCTCATGTCCCACAAATTCAATTTTCTTTGCTAATGTTGTTAGGAGCTTAGGAAGCAAAAGAGCATGACTTTTTTTTTTACTAAACTCTCAGGCCACTGTGAAATATGTTGTGCCTCTTTAAAGAAAATGCCCTTTAGCTAGAACACTCCTCTTATAATTCCTGGGGTTTATGATGTCAAAGCTATACAGCCTCCACCTACACATGAAAAGTCCTAGTATGTTTTGAAAGTCTTCGCCACAGCCTGTAACCTCTCCTGCCTCCTCTAATCAGGCATCTTTGGGAAGCCAGTCAGTGCAGAGCTCATCATTGTAGCCTTGCAACCCCTCAGATCTGAGCATTTCCAAAGGGGAGGGAAAAGGAGCTGCATCTGACCCTCTACAAACACAAAATCTTTCATTTTATTCAACTTAATTAAAATTGTGTTCAACAGAAACTAAACTTTAGCCAAAACTTTAGGAGTATCATGTATGTTTTATAAAGTGTGTGTAATAAATAATTAGGTCAATCAGCCAAGAGTTACTCTATAGATGAAAGATAAAGTGTTTTCAGAGCTTTTGAAGTATAATGTTGTTGGTCAAAATTTTAATATGCTGATTACCTTTTGATGTTTTTCATGCCATGGATAAAAAGCTTGTGTAACATTTTCTTTCTTACTTACCCAAAACAGAATATTAAAGAGAAACAGGAGATATTTCAGACAAATTATCCCACAGGATTGTTTTTTTTCTCTTGGAGCTTCCATCCTGAAACATAAAAAAGAGTTATTAATGCACCAAGTGCTGCATTTCACATATAAAATACAAGGACCTGCTGAAGAAGATTATAAAAACAGATTCAACGCTGCGCTCATAACAGTATAATCACACAGTTTACTATCTTCATACTCACATGACCGAAAGCTTAAGCTTCTCAGGCTGTATCTGATTGAGACAAGTCTGTTGTGATACAGAGGGAAGAAATTCTTCCTTTAGTCTGCTTTAGTTCCAGGTTTGGTGTGAAAAGAGGATTTACAGAGTGGAGTTCCTCTGACATGTTCAAGGATTTCAGTGTGCAGACTGCAAATATGTTTCACAAAGTTATCAACGTGATATTGGTACAGTCAGATGGTGACTTAAAAGTTAATCTGTTTTTCTATCCTATTAAAAGTAATGTATTAATCAATATCTAAATGAACATTTCCAGTTTTGACAAAGCTGAGTTTAACATCACATTTTGTTTTGGCCGGAAGATGAAAATAATGGTAATATGCAAATTTTTTTAGCTTTGCTCCCACCCCTTTTTTTTTGCATCCTGATCTTAAATTGAGAAAAATACTTCATGTGCAACCTAAAAAAATGTGTTTGCAATCAATGGCCCACATTTGGGTGAGTATTTTGTGGTATAGTATGACATAGAAAATGTTGATTTTGAAAGGCAACACACACACACACACACACACACACACACACACACACACACACACACACACACACATATATATATATATATATATATATATATATAAATGTATATGTAGATATTTATATAGATATTTATATGCTGTTATGTTGGAACAACAGGCAGCAGATCAGCCTCCGTTGTTTTCTTTATCCCACCCCCAAAGCTCAAATATTCAGAATCCACACAAATGTTGGATTTTAGCATGCCAATAAACACCCCTAAATTCCTGTAAAAAAGCTGTTTAAGTGTAAAACCCTCATGAGCTGTTCAACCACACCCTGTGGATATGGCTTTAGCTTTGAGTGCTGTGCTCGAATGTTCACGGTGGCTGTTCGGGTAAAGGGGTGGTGGCAGATACTGTAATAACACTATAAGGGGTACATTTCAAATGGACTGTCAAAGCACACATTTTGTGAAAAGTAGAGCAGGCAACAAAGTGAGGGAGGAGTTTTTCCTCATGTTGAGGGTTAGCAAACTGGCCATAGAAACAACTTTTTTGTTTTTATAAATTCATAAAAAGTGGCATGTGTTTTAAGGGCTGAATGCTTGAGTCTGATTCTGTCATTTCAGGCACTTTGTTATGACTTGTTTCAGTGAACCTTCTTACAGACACGTTGCTCGATTCAGAAAATGAACTTTGATTTGAAACTGAGCTCCATTAAAAGGGCCACCTCTTTACAGAGCTCACTGTCTGTTAGCAGGCTGTTGCAGTGCTGTCTGTTGCTCCCAAATTGGAAGGTGAGGCTTGGTCTTACTGTTACAGAAAAAAATAACTTTAATTTGTTGTGATCTAATGTATTTTTTTGTTGCTATTAAATGTCTACCTTTAAAAAGAATACCCCTTTTATTTATTTTAGAATCATTCGAAATTCTTCTGTTTTTTTATGCCTGTGTCAAAATTAAATGAAATGTCACAAGTGAGTTTGGAAAAACGTGTGTATCATATATCAACAGATATCAAATATCATATAGCCCCAAAAGATACTATGGCAGGGAGAAGGGCGGAGCTCAAAGGTGGAATAAAATATGATGTGGGTAAAACATACTTAACAACTTGTGTCACATGTCATCCAGCAGACAGAAATATATGTCCCCCATCTCAGTAACTTAACCTGATCTACTCACATTTTAACATCTTAACTTATGAATATGTCACCCTCCGTCTGTCCCAACCTAAACTGAACTTTATTCATCTTTTACACACGTTTGACTGAGCATTTAGAGATGCTTATTTTTAAATGTGGGCATTACTGAAGATCTCTATTTCATAAATAATGAAAACGACAAAACTTTAACTAGAAGAAACACATTTAAAAGACGATTTCATCAGAATGTTAAATACAGAAAAACTGCTTGTGTAAATCAGTGATTGGAAAGAAGTCTGCATGTGTTAATGTGAGTGAAAACAAAATCCCACGATGGTCAGAATCAGAGTTATTTTTAACTTATTGTGTCATGGAAAAACAGCTCTCTCTTTCCGCTGAGACTAAAATACTCCTACCTGATTTTAGATGGTGGGCCCTGAAGGATGCAGATTATCGGGGCAACGTCTTCCCAGATCCGGCTGACCCCAGTGTCAAAGCTCTGCTGTCTTTGAAGGTTAACCGCGACAGTGCAAGTTCTCAGTTGACACTCGGACCAGAAGCCTCCCACCCAGCCTCTGAGCGTCTGTCCTCTTTTGGCTCAGCAGGCAGCTTCCCCTGCACAGCCTGAGAAAAGGACAGGGCTGCCCCCAACTGGATTTCTCACGCATATGAGCTGCAGTGAACTTAAACAAATCATCTAACTTGACTGCTAAAAAGCTCTGAAACATTTTATTTGAATAAAAAGATACAGCACAAACAAGTAATTTACAGATAACTGCCCAGTAAACTTGTTCACAAAAAATGTTAACTTTTTGAATACTGAAAAATGTAAATCACCAAGAATAAGGTTGAAATATTGTGTTAGTGTGTTCAGCTTTCTTAAAAACTCTGAACTGCAGCTTTAACAAGAAGACTTAAAGAACCAATGAACCATGGAGCACATAAGAATTCCTCTTTTCATGCACAGCAGCTTCTTTGAACAGTATCCTGCGTCAGAAGGAGTGCGTCCTCACATTGTCGATCATGAGTGGAAATTAACTTCCTGAAATAAGAAAATTATGACAGATTAATATGCAGCAGAAACAACAATGTGATCGCTGATCATTCTGTCTTCTTTTTAATTGGATACTACTGTTTGAACTAAAAGTAAGTCGACAAAGAGTTTACACATTAGCTTGGTTGACAGTGATTCTTAATTCAGCTTCTGAGGGGTCCCCAAACTTTTCAGCCAGTGACTCAGTGCCAACAGCCAAGGTCCCTCACGGCTCTTCCAGCTTGTTCTAATGAAATATGTTTCAAAGACTTTTTTATACATCATTCATAATTTCATCATAAAGTTCATCTAAAGATTATGGTTTTAATTTAATTTAATTTAATTATTTTATGGATAGATTTTTACGTTAATGGCTAACATATCATTTGTAATTGTTTGAAAATTTTCATTTTACTATGAAAGGCATCTCATAGCTCCTCTTTGGTGTCTGATGCTGCATTCTAGTTGTACTGAGAAGTCGGGATTTCTGAGTTCCCAAAAGGAAAATTCAACTGGAATTTTCTACTGGGAGGTCATTTGATCCTCACCATCCCCAGGTTAAAATAAAAGATGGCTGCCCCAGTGTATATACATAGTACATACATAGTATTGTTGTATTGTATATGGAAATGCTGCTATAGTGTTATTTACATTCTTCATGTGTCTTCTGCAAAGTTCACAACTAGGGATGTAACGGTTACCGGTAAAATGGTAAACCGCGGTAAAATTTCCCATGGTAATCATTACCGCGCCCTGTAAAAATTACCATTTTACCGTGTTTCATAACCACAATGCGTCAAAAATGCACGGTAATGCTGCTCTTTGCCCGGAAATGCCCGAACTATGAGGCTCTTCCTGGATGAGACAGCCTCATGGGAAGCACACATGCGCAGTTTGCATTGTTTGGCCTCAGCGGAGGTTAGAGACAGCGAAGATTTCCCTCTGGAAACGGACTCTTAAGTCTGGTTAAGTTTTGGATTTTACAAGGATGCCAAGGGGAAACTGATAGAAGACAGTCTCCCTGTTTAAACACGAAGCTGCTGCGAAAGAAAAAGACGTGCACGGTTAAAACTGCCATAGCTCCACGAGCAAATGAACTGACCGAGCCGTAGAGAGCGAGAGAGAGAGCGAGAAAGAGAGCAAGAGAAAAGATTCAATGAGCCATACTTGAGAGAATTACAGGTGGTTTGTCAGTATTCTCTGTCTAAATAATGTCTAGATGTTGTAAATAACAGCATTAGTATCATTCTGGAGTGGATTCTTGCCATTCTTTTGCTGTGTATTCGCCGTATTTTGAAATTGATCGTCTTTTTCCGTCAAAGTTCGTGCTTTATGGATTTAATCGATTGTACTCTGGAAAGATTAGAGGAGAAAATATTGAGGATATCTGTGAGGGAGAGGAGGAGATCAGAGGAGAGTCATGAAGGGGCTGACTGCCTCAGGGACTATCGTCAGTAAAAAAAAAAAAGGCCATGACATGGTCTAATATGACGAGCTATAACATGGACACTAATGCTGCAGGCAAACAAAAATCTGTGAGTGTATATAAAATAGGTTATTTGTTGTTCATTTTCAATTGTTTATAAAGAGAATCCTGTTTAAAGTTCAAATCTGTTGTTTTCCGTTCTTGTAATTACACACAGTTTAAGCATATATTACATAATAATGACAAATACTTGCTAGAATTGTTTACTTTTATTTCTCATGAAAGGAGGGTAAAAAATGTACTCAAAGGGCATTTATTGACAAAAAAGACAAAAAAAAAAGAACTATTATCATTATAATATTAAAGGGGTTAATGATTTCAATTTTGTGTTAAAGTACATTTTGAGCACACCGCAACAATACCGCGATAATAATGATAACCGTGATAATTTAGGTCACAATAACCGTGATACAAAATTTTAATATCGTTCCATCCCTAGTCACAACACAGGGTGTGCCAAGAACGTCCAACAGTAACCCGTTAGACTTGCAAGTTTTTTCAGACTTTTAACTGGAACGCTGATAACTCGGAGATGACATCATTCCCACTCCACTCTTCCCAGTTTAGATGTAAATGGAAGGCAGCATTATAACGCCCAGTTTGGGAACAATTGCTCTACATCTGTGGCTCTCATCTAGCCTTGCCTAGAGACCCATCTCTTCCTTCTACAGGACAAATCATAACCTTGATTCCTCAAAAATTAAAACCACTGAAGTTAAGGAAAAAACTTTGCAGTTCGGAATTTAGATTGAACAAAAAATATTATTAACCAAAGAGACAGGACAGAAGTAACATGTTTAAAAAGTGTAATAGTGCATATTCATATGGCATTAATATACGTCTACGCTCATATACAGCAGATCTGTATGTATGTTTTTTTCAGTTTGTATTTTGACTTTTATTGCTCTATGGTCATGGTATTCATCCAGTATCCATCTACTTTTCTGTCCTGAGCCAGATCAATGTCCACATATACTTTGCTGTTTATATGTATTATATGTATTTTTTTTATTTTTATATACTTTGAGTCTACTTTGAACTACATTTGTTGATTCTTGTTTGGTTCCATTTTTTGTTTCTCTCATGCTACAGCTTAAATGAAAGAGACAAAGAAAGTTTTCTAAATCTAAATAATTATTTTTTTTTATTTTACTCCACAAAGTTTTGTGTTTCGTTCTTAAGATCCTTGGATAAATACAGTGAGCCAGGATTTTGAGAAAACAAAAAGCACAACTGTCAGTAAAAAAACCAAAACTGATCAAATAAAACACATGATGTTGTATGTCCACTTGAGGTCTCCATTTTTTTTTCAAACAAATATTTGCAACTCACTGAAAGCACCACTGTCACCAATTAAAAGGTCCAAAGCTACCAGTTAAGAGCCACTGCACTATACTAAGCAGATAATGCTTTTATTACTTAAATCTAACATTAATGAATCTATTAATTAATTAACTAACTTAAATAACTGTAGAAATAGTGACATAAAGTGAAAAAAGGAGATAACTTACAATGCCAAAGAAGTCATCAGCTCTTCCATGTTTTCTCCATTTTTGGCACTACACTCATAAAACAAAGCCTGGTGCTGCTGTAAGAACAGAAACACCAACAGAATTCATTCAAATTAAATAACATTATCCAGAACTCATTAACACTGTGAGGAAATGACAGCAGAATGAAGACTGGATGTTAAATTTGTGTGACGGTGACCTCAGCGAGTTTCTGTCCCTCCAGTGTTGACACTTCTCGATTTTCTGCCAGGTCCAGCTTGTTGGCCAGCAGCATCAGTACAGCTCCCTCACACATCTTCTCCTGAGAGAGACACACACAAAGGCAGAAAACACATATTTTATTTTTAAAACAAAGTAAAATGCTGAAAAACAGAAAATCATACAAACAACAGAACACAAAGAAAAGATTTTTACTGAGATTTTTGTCGGCAGAGTCAAACTGAGCTGTAATCTATGTTTGCTGCATGTGGATTCAAATTGAGACAAACCACTTTGCATGGTTTTCCATTCAGCCACTCCTCACCTTCACAGAGTCCACCCAGCCTCTGACCGCGGTGAAGGAGGCTGACTGAGTGATGTCATACATGGCGAGGATGCTGTCAGCTTTTCTGTAGTACTGCTCAGTGATGCTGCGAAACCTGGACACAGAAAGAAAATAAAACAACACCCTAAACAGTCATTTACAATACGTTCCTCTAACATTCTTTAACAGCATGGAATTATTCAACTACCAAAAGAAAGACAAATCATTCCAGAGAAAACGGTTGTTTACCTCTACTAAGGGGGTGAATGTTTTCACCGGCATTTGTCAGATTGTTGTTTTTTTACTTCATGCCAACTCAAAAAGTTCTTGACAGATTTTGACGGAATTTTCAGAGAATGTGAAACTTGGCACAAGGAAGAAGTGACTGATTTGTGTGGTGATCCAAATCAGTATTTAGGTGCAGGATTTTTTTAAATAATTTGTTTACTTTAAGAGAAAGGGTTGTTTTTCAATTTTTTACCAATAACTCAAAAATATCTCAACAAGTTTTGATGTGCTGTTCGTAGCACAAGGGAAATATGATTGTATTTTGGTGCTGTTTTTCTCATTGTCTGTCTGTTGGTCTCTGAGCAAGATAACTATCCTGGTTCCAGGATTTTTTACAGGCATGTAAATGTTTTCTGAAAGGATTATGATAAATAAATACTTGTAAGCCACGCACATATTTCTTATATCATTATACTACTTGCTATACCAATTAACTGAACTCGTGCACAAGGTATGGTTGTTAAATGAGACTGCACTTATGAAGCTAAAACCATGTTTTCCACATTTTCCAGAATATTTCAACTATGAATATCAGAAGGGAGGTTTGTGCTCTTGGAGATCTGCCAGTTAAAGCAGGGGTGGGCAAGTGGTGGCCCTCCACATCACTAACTGTGGCCTGCCATTCATTCCCAAAAACCAGCAGCTGTAATTATGAAAAAAACTTAGATATCCAATAGAAATAATTCTATATAATCTTATGTAAGTTATTTACAACCTTATTTTGCTATTATAGTGTCTAAATCTCTTTCATGAAGCCTTTAACATTAGATCAAGTATTACTCAATACTATATTTAAAAAATGGCAGCAGCAAAATATTTGAGCTTTAAACATTTGAAAAACATCTTTTTATTGATTTGAAAAAAGCTTCATTGGCTTTAATTCCATGTATTTGAGCTAAATTTGCTTGAATTCTTTATCAAGTTCATTTGATTATGCATAATAACTTTATAACTTTATGTTGGAATATATATATACTAATTTTATGACAAATTTATATTCTCATATGTTCTTTATCCAACATTGTTTTTCATCATCAAAAGTTTCTGTAAATTTCTAACAATGTGGTCCTCAGGCTGGGAAAATGGTTTTATGCGTCCTTCTTGTTGCCCACCCCTGAGTTAAAGTATGTTTTACTCTAACAACCATTTAATGTAATCAAACAAAAACACTTAACATTAAAGTAAAAAGGCCCAACTACACACCGACTGTAAATAAATAACTCCTCCAATGCCTTTGTGTCATTTAAAAAGAAGTATGGGTTTGAACGCTTTGCAGATTGTCGTCACCTAATTTTGTGTACATTTCACTAACCATCCCTTCACTCAAGCCGGGCAGTGTTTGCTCAGCTTCAAACCTGGTTCAGGATTTAATCATTAAATGATGTCACTCAAGAGTTAGTACTCCACCTCCGTAAACATGACACATGGACAAGTCAGCTTGTGTGGCTCTCAAAACAGCTTTGAAGGGTGAAATACAGCCCAAACTGAGCTGTATTTGTTCTGAAAGTATTTCAAATGGTGACTGGGTTTATCTTTGGTGCTAATTGTCCCAAGTACTTTGAAAATGAGTCTCACAAAGAAGAAAATTCATTTGCTTCAGCTTCAGTAAGCATCCACTGTTCAAGTGGCATAAATCAACTCCCCCTGCACTTTTTACCACACTCTCCAACAAAGGAGGAGCCCATATGATGTTTTCTTGCTTATTTTTCTTACTCAAGGTAATAACTTGTATAACATATCCCACCTCTCCTGTCCTGCTGTATCCCAGAGCTGCAGAGCGATGGTGGTGGAGCCCAGGGTTAATGTCTTCATCTGGAAATCTATACCTACAGACAACAGAATTCATGTTTTTACACATACATATATATGTATATATTCCCAAGAGACATATGTATTATTGTAAAGTAGGGAAATAGTCAGAGGCTTACCCACTGTGGCTCTCATTTCACTCCTGAGCTGTCCTGTGCAGTAGTGCTGGATGAAGGAGGTCTTACCCACCCCTGAGTTACCCAGGAATACCAGCTTGAACACTCGCTGAGGAGTTATAACTTTGCTCTAAAATTCAGGTAAAGGCATTTTAACATTTTGATAAATGGTCTTTATTCTTCACTTTCAAAGGGATGCTCTTTTAATAAAGATTTTTTCCTTAGTTTGCCTGAAGTATGATCTTCATCACAAACATCTCTCTGGGTTGCAGCTGTGTTGAGAATACCTATTTGTAAGATTGATTTGTTCCCTACCTGGTTTTGCACTTGTTCAACATTTTCATCCCTGACTTTACATGACGGCTGGTGTCTCTTGGATGAATTTGTCACTTCTCTGTCTTTGTCCTGCTCCAACTCATCACATGAGCTCAGCGGTCTTTAGAATTAATGAATAAACAAGATTAGTTTCTTCTCCAGACAAGGAGCTGCAGCAGAGAGAGAGAATGTTTCATACAGAGCTGTTCAGTCATACAAACCTTTTCATCGGCTTGTCTTGCAGTAAGTAGTTACCTATTATTGACCCTTTCTTCTGTAAAGGCTTTCTTAAGTTTGGACTCTGAAAGGATTTTTGAAAGACATAAATAGCGTCAAGTTTTAAAACATTTTTTTAGTTCAAACAGATGTGCTCTTTATTCTCTCTACATTGAGACAAAGGGATAAATGCCATAAGGCAGGATATCTGGCAAAAGTGGCATGTATTCTTCTGAAAGGATGTTGGACACAATGAGTATTTCCATTTTTCATATTCAAATACGATTTGTTAAATCAGTGAAAATTCTGTGTCATAAATTTCAATTAGAAAATATTTTTGTCCACAAAAATGGCTTATGCTTATAAATGTTGCAAAAATATAAAGCACTTTGTTTTTTCCCCAAGAGATTTATTGAACAGGACTGCTTAGAGACTTCAAGTCATCAAAGAATTTTGATAAATAGCTTTATTTCATGTTTAATACTGACCCACAGTGGTTCTTCTACCTGGTTCTATGTACAGTAGCAGTGTAAATGTATTAAAGGCACTATCCTTCAAGTTTAAACAGGACAAAATAAATGTCATTTCAACAACAAACATCCAAAGAAAACATTCTATCAATATCCAAAAACCTCCCACCATTATTTTTGATTAATAAGAGTAACAGCTATCCATATAATAACCCCTCTCCAGAGAGTGAAACAAAGCATGAAGTTCTTCCTGGACTAAGCTTAGGTCGGATAAATCTGTTGTGTCCATGAAGAGCTAAGGTCCTCACTGAGGTAATAAGTTAATGGAAGAGCAGGGTGGACAGCATGTCTGTGACTAACCCTCCTCTGAGTGTGCTGGGCATCTTTCTCATCTCTGAGCCTTTTGTTCATGTCCCTGAGACGAAGAGAGAAAACCATTCAGATTCAGCATTGCACTGGATGTTTTCATTACAATGACTGAATATTGCATAAAGAAATAAAACTAATATTTCCACATGTCCACATTATTGGACAACCTGGACATGTTAAGACAGCAGCAGTCAGACTGACCTCAGCAGCTCCAGTTGTCTTAAAAGACTGTCCTTCTCTTTCTGCATGTTCTTTGACACCTTCAGGACGCTTCTGCAGTGAGGAAAACAAAGTTATCAAATAAAGTTTAAAAAAAAAGGGAAATCAACATTCTTGTCCGTCTGCAACAAACGTCAAGGTGAATTCAGAGCAACTATGTTGAGTCTGAACACCTGAGAGGCTGTTACTTCATTTTTCCTATGTGTCTCTGATAGAAAACACAGAAACTGTAAGAGCACCGAGGGCACAAACCTCTGCCAAGGCATTTCAGACAGTCTTAGTCTAGTTATCAAGAAAAATGTGGAAAAAACTGTCCAATTGTGCAACACTAAGAAATCCTCCCAAAGTTTCCTGGATTCACATCTACTTTCTTATTCCCCCCCAAAATCTCATCATTTGGACCTTGGCCCATATCTGACCTATCCTGAAAATTCTGAATTCTGTTTACCTTTGTTGCGTTGTCCTGTTAACAAACTGTCTGGCAGACGCCCGTAAAAACATAACCTCTTTGGCAAAGGTAATAATAGAGGTAAAGTCCCAGCATATTAAACACCAGCATTCGTATTTGAAACACTAATGGTCATCAGATCAAGCCCCAAAAATTCTGTTAAAGACAACAAATAATAAGTTGGAAGTTGGAAGCTGTATTCACACATGTTAAACTCCTGAAAACTACCAGAAATGTCAGGGCTGTGCATGTGAATGCAAATGGACATTTTAATATTCCATCTACTGTGCAACACCTACATTTACATTGTTTATACTGCTTTTACTTTTTGACTAGTATGTTGACATTCCTTAAGGTTTTCTGAGCTTGGTAATGGTTTCTTATTTCTACTTCGACTTTATTCCATTTTTAGAAATTCTCATGCATTTACCACCACACCGTGGATAATGGTCGAATTTCCATCTGGGGAGTATTAAGACGGTCCAATTCTGATCCTGATTCATAACATCTACATCGTGTGACTGGTGGTGCATCTCAGTGCTCTATATAATAGATACTGATCCATATAATTGATATAAAGGCAGAGAGTATCCTAGAATATCCATGGCTGCCACTTTGTTTATTGCTTCCTTGACATCCTGTCTTTATTATGTTCTTAGACAACCCTTCACCATCACATCCTCCAGTCCCATCTGACAAGGACAGTGGCCCTATGTGAATTACATTTGTGGAGTGCATGTGTGAAACTGCTGCTTTTCTTAATCTTGCTGTTTTATTGTTTTGTTTTTCAAACATGTCTGACATAGTAAAGGTAATGTATGTTTTTGCATTCAACCTAACATTAGTGAAGGTTATTTTCTTCTGTCAAAATTACTCTCAAGAGGCTGCAGCAACTTAAACTCGATTCATATCATTATCAGTAGATATGCACAGATGCGTTAGTTTCACATTAATGTCTGCTGACGGCTGCCCTGTTGGCAGATAATGTGGCAGTAACAGTAGCAGCTATCCATCTATCATGCAATATCAGTTTAATTTTAGCATCTAACAAACATACATTCTGAATCAGTACATGGATTTTTCTCCTTGACAAAGCAGAATTCACCCGTTAGATAAACTCTGATCTGTTTTGTCTGGTCAGACATAAAAGTTGGAATGCTGGGGAATTTATGACAGAAGTTCTGAAAATGTCTGCAAGGCTGACAACTGACTTGATCTGTTTTAAACATTGTTTTACACATTTGACATATTTGAGTCATTTTTCAAGCAGTGACTGTTTTGATGGTGTGAATTTCCACTTCCTGTGATGTTAGCCACTCACCTCTGCCTTGTCATTTGTTCCTGTGTCTCACTGAGCTGCAGCACACTGAGCTGACCCAGAGCGTTCTGCAGCTGCTCTCTGCTGCTCTCCACCTGCTCCTGTAGCTGAATGTTGAGGCTCCGCAGCTGCTGGTTCTGCTGGTTGATGCTTTCCTGTTCACAGCTCAGCTGCCTGATCCTTGTCTCCAGCTAAGAACAAAGACAAGTCATTTTGATTCCTGCCTGAAAGCCTAGCATGCAGCTCTCGTATATTCAAACACCCACCTCTTTCTGTTTCGTGAGTGTGCTCTCCAACTCGTTCTCCTTCATCCTCAGTTCCTCTTCAAGCTGTTGCCCTCTTTGTTTGTGCAGAACACTGTCCTTGATTTAACAATGAATTCATTAACAGCTGCTATGAGGTTTCCTTTCATGAAACAGCAAATAGAAACATTCATACCTGAGCTTGCCGTTTCTCTTTCTCCTCTCGGATTTGGGTTTCCATTTCTTCATATATGGAGCGGACCACTTGATCATGTTCACTTTCTCGCCTGGAACAGGGTAAGATTAAAAGTCAACACAACTGATGATGGAGAATTAAGATATATGTCATAAGTTAATGAGGGGGGCAGAAGGGTCTCTGGACCTTCGAAGAGCTTGTTCGAGGGTGTCTCTCTCTCTGATGGAGTCCTGTAAATGAGACACAGCGTGGATCAGGACGTCCTCCAGGACACTCTGAAGCTCTGGTCTGTCTCGCTGGAGGTCACACCATAGAGTGCAAAGATACTGCTGACTGATACACAACACAACAGCACCACATATGACGTATTAGGTGACAAAGAGTGGCATATCACATTTGAGAGAGGCATTATTTATACAACTACTGTTTTGTTCTGCTTAAAGAGAAGTGATGCAGATTTAGATTGGTTGATTCAAAACATTTGGCCCATAGTAATACCAATAAAGCTAAACTTACATATCTTTACTCAAATAATGAAGAAGAGCTTTTTAATTTTTGTAGAGTTGCACTTTGAATTACCCTTTTAAAAGTGTTTGTGTTTCTATCTATTGTTTATTCCTTATTCATTATGTCACTGTAATGGCGATGCTCTGGGGGGACTCGAAAGAAACCAGGAAAAAAGCTGTTTACGGCTGGACAGTGAGCAGTTAGAATGGAAAAACTCTTGGAAGAAGGAAGTAGGGTAGGCACATCCAAACTGTGGCTCATAGACCAACTACATGCCTGTGGTCCACTTTTAGTTGGCCTTCAGCAAGTTCCAAAAAATAAAGCAAATTTGACTCAAATTGGAGCTTGAGGCTTGTGCTTGACTGAAAGTCAAGACAAAGTATTTACAGATTTAAACAGCGAAACCAATTCCCGTATTTGCTGTTCTTTCTTTTTACATCACAAGGTCTTATTTACAAACAACAGTGTGCTAATCCCCTTCAAGCATCAACACTCTGACAAAGTTTGGCAGTTCTGTGCAGTTTGCTCTTGTTTTGAGCCTTAAATGAGAGACAAGCTCCCCGCTGCTGTTTGGTGTCATTCTCATCCCGTGGCAACAACAGCTGAATCAGGCACCCCTGGGCCACTCCAAGGTCATTTACAATGATTTCGTTTTTTTTGTTGAGCCGCTGATGGAAAATGGGAAGTGGGCTGTTTTTTCTTGAAGCATTTTCAATAACTTAGCTTCAGCTACATTGGCTTTACATAAATAAAACAAAAGTAGGTGCATGAAAGCGGTCTGGTCATCTTACTCTGTTATTGTTTGTGACCCACAGTGAATAAAATGGACACCCCTGATTTACAGGCTTAATTGAGATATCATCTGACATACTAGTGAAGCTTGTATCGCTTGTTAGAGACAGTAATGGAGAATGGAGATGGAAGATAATACAGGTAAATGTTTTTATGTGAGAAAGGATGCTGCTAGTTGGGTATTGCCAATGATATATGATATTAATGACACTTGCATAGTTTATGTGTTTGCTTAAAGGTTGAATATGAGGAGTGCAGTAGCTGTTTAATGAAGAACGTTCTGTTATTAATGTATCTAAAATGGTACTTCTGCTTTAAGTTCTATCATACTGTAAGCTCGGATTTTCAATGTGTTTGTTTATCGACTTAAAGGGAAGGCATTACTTAAACCTTTAAGAAATTTCTGTCAGCCAAGGTTTAATGTGTAAACTGTTGACTATTGCATTAATTCCACTGTCATGTAATTCAGATATCTCTGAGGTTAAGATGTATCAACGTTACATGACTGGCAGATCTGAGTTAGTATAGCTCAATGTGACCATAAAACAACAACTAAGGGCCTGATCTACCAAGATCCAAAATAAGGTTCACTAAATTGCGTGTGCACACTAAAAAAAATGGTACGTGTTATTAGGGGCATGTTGTTGGAGATCTACTATGAATATATGTGCAATTGATACCAGGCGCAAAAGTGATGTGGACTGCTGTTCCCCTGGAGAGTTTGAGAGGGCAGAGTGGCCGTAATTGAAAAAATGAAGTTTGAAGCCATGGAGTTGGAGGCAAATAAGCCCACTCTGAACTCCAGTGGAGACATCTCAGTATTGCCAGAAGAAACATGATTTGGGCGGCTATCTGTGAAGAGGTGAATGCTGTGAGTAAAACCAGAAGATCTGCAGATGAAACAAAAAGAAGATGGCAGGATATCCGCAGCAGAACAAAGGAAAAACTTTGCCATAATGCAAACAAAACATGTGGGGGACCTTATTTCTGACAGTCCAAACAAGCTGACACGTGCACGGAAGATTCTCTCCATCATCTGTCACTGCACCCATGCCTCCTTCTCCTCACAATGACCGCGTACCGCTGTGCCAGTTTGCACCTGCCTTTCAAACATGCTAAATATGGATGCGAAAGCACTGACTGCAATCAGTTTATAGTTTGATAAATCCCATTGTGGGTGCTAAATGATTACATCTCCTCCTCCCAGTATGTAGTGTCTAATAGCGTGTATTCTGCATATTCTTGTAGGTAAACACGCTAAATGGACTGCACGTGCAATTTGCTCATTTGACATGCACAATCCTCGGCATATCCAGTCAGTAGATCAGATTTGCATACGCTATCAAGTTTGTATGTGTTTTCATACACGCAATCCTTTGGCAGATCAGACCCTAAGTGTATGAAGTATTTTAGTGCTGCTGTATGAAGTAAATATTGTATAATAACTTTAATGGAACTGTATCTGTGACAGTGAACTTACTCTTTGAGGAGTCTATCAGCACCAAGCTCCATCAGTAAATGAACAAATCGAACTGCAGCGGGGTCCTTGGACCAGTCCACCTGATCTGTATGTAACTCGACTTCTTGATCCAGCTCAGTCGTGTCATCCAGTCCCACCAACTCACCTGCACCACACACAGAGGAGAATATACAGAAGTCATTCTCGTCGAGGTAAAGAGAAATGAGTAGTGTAAACAAACTTCACTCACCTAGCCCTGCGTTGAACTCAACAGGAGTGAGAAAGCCATTGCTCTCTCGGTCCAGACTCTCAAACACCGTCTCCAGCTGTTCAGGGGACAGCGGCAACTCCCCTTGTAGCCTCTGACAAGAATAAGATGAAAAAGTTAAGACTCTGCAGCCTGCTTGGGTTATTTTTTTGTGCATGCATACTAACGGGGCTGAGGAATATGTCATTTTCTCACAGCTGCAGTGTATGCATGTGCGATTGTCACATCGCAGGACTTGCAATGTCAGGACTCAAAACACATCTCTTTACCGCTTGTTTGTTGTTTGATGGAAAGCAAAACCTCCAATGTTCTTTTGTAAAGGTCCTTCTGATATCAACATTAGAGGGATCACTGTATAGGGACAGGAGTATCTGCATTCTGGATGCTGGCAGAACTCCAATACAACGTGCCCCTTTTCATTTCATCCTCCCTTTCTTTTTCTCACCTGCATATCCCTCTTTGTGATGAACCCCTTCCCCTCTTTGTCACACAGCACAAACAGCTCTTTGGCTTTGCCCATGGTCTCTGCCTGTGGGCTTCCAGGCACTGCCTCTCTCGGGCTGGGTGAAGACAGCGGGCTGTGTCTCCAGCCTGGTAGAGGGCTTCCAGGGGGAAGGCCCCTCATTCTGGGGCTCACTGGTACCGTCTCACCGCTGCCCTGAGCCACCAGCACCTCGCCATCGTTCAGCCACTGAGACATCACTGCAGAGAGATGACAACGGTGTGAGTGCTTAATCTAACCTTTACTTAAGAGTTAAGAGAAGGAAGTGAAATGATTTGGTAAGTACATGGTTAGTTATTTGACAATGAAATCATTTTCTTTGCTTGGAAAAAAAACAAAAGATATTTCCTTTTTATTTTTGTGTTACAAGACAAGCTAGAAATCTGCTCATTCAGAGACTGGAACCACAGAATGGTCCGATTTTCAGTGTTTCTTGTGGAAAAATGAGTCATCAAACTATGTAGTCTAAGTTACATTTTAATAGTCCAACAAATACAACACTGAACCACTAAAATGTATTTTTTCTGCTCAAGAATACGAGTAAATAACTTCAGTTTGACATCTAAATCAATAAACAATAGTCTGCTTTGTATTTTTTCTTTCTTTTGTAAAACAGTAAAATTGAAAATTGATGGCTAACAAATATATTTATAATTTAGCACTAAAAATGTAATTTCAGGTGAAGAGCTTTTACATACCAGTGGATTGGTCATTACAGAGGCTTCAAAATGATCTTGGTAAATACCATTGCTGTTAATTTAGGGCAGTGGTGGCATAAACTTTATTCTGGGTGGCATTCTTATAATCTTTTAAGCACTGTATGTATAAAAAGTCAACATATTCAATCGCAGACAGTAAAGTAGATTCAGCAAGTTTATTTCTTGGTATATAAGCTAAAACTTAATTTACGCTTTAACTTCTAAACACAATTTCAAACTCTTAACAGAAATATATAAAGAACCAGACTGTGTCCAAATGTCTTGTTAAGCTTTAATGGAGGAGAGAGCTTGTGTGTAGATGACAGTGTCATCAGCATAAAGGTGGCTTTACCAAGGTCATTCGTGAATCAAATAAAGCATGAAATTGGTCCCTAAATTGCAAATCCTGGGGTTGGGAATCAAAAATATAATCCAGTTAATAATCAGCTCAAGGAATTGATCATGAGTCTTTTTGCTGAATGATCCCACACACACTTTGTTCCGGAGTCCGTGCAAATCAGATATCACATCATCAGGTGCAGTCAGCAGTGACAATAACAAAGAAAAACAAGATATGATTGTGACAGGACAGAACAAAGGGGTGCTAAACACAGTGTCTTAATTTTACACAAAATGAGACCAACTACTCAGAGCAGCTTCAAATATCAGGACTGACATTTATTGATGTTGTTGACACAGAAAACCTGCAGGCCTGCTTTTTTCCACACAGGAACTCCACAGTAATGGACAAGGGAATTGATAAAGAATCAGATCATTAAGCAGAATTAGAACTGACACTGATCTCTACAATATTTATAATTACCGTCCCTACAGGGGAATCTCTCCAGTGGTCAAATGCCCTGGAGAGGTCTTTAGATAAGGCAGCATAATGATGTCCAAGGCAAAATAAAATCATTACTAATGGCCACAGCTGCAGTGCAGCCATTGTAACAGATCTAAAACAATATTGTAAGTAATTATAGTCAGTTCGTGGAGCACAGTAGTTATTTAATCAGGATTCTGGTGTTATCATGATTGTTTGAAAGAAACTCAATAACTGCTCTGCACTTCTACATACCTTCAGTCTCAAATAAAGCACAAACGTTTACTTTTCCTTTCCTTTATGGATCAATAAAAGCTTAGCTGCTGTATATACTACAGGAAGCTCGTCCTACAGGACCTCCCTCGGCAAACACTAGGAGCAGAACAAACTAAGATGTGACTGCACACACAGTCTACAGCTGCTGTGATCAGCTGTCAGACGTGCACTGAGTGAGATTTTATGGTCATTTTAGGAAGATGACAGCACATGGTTTTATAAATATTCACAATTGTAATTGCAATAATGATAGGGAGGCCAAATGTCAGTGTTTTGCATCCTGCAGCATAACTATGGTCCTTCATAGTTTCTAAATCTTTAGTAGGATAAGGAGAAGTTATAATTATGCAATGCCTCTGCTGGAGGTATCCATGACTGTGCACAAGGATGTTCGGGGTTAAAAAACAGGATGGTGTCATGTGAGAGGAGTTACTGTGTACATGAAGGGGAGGGAGGATGGCCAGAGGCCAGAGAGGAGATGCAAATCAAACATTTGCAGTACTTTGCATCATCAGAAATTCCACCACAATTGCAAACAAATTTTGCTCTAGCAAACTACTGAAAACATTTGCCTCAGTATTTCCAAAACATCCATAAAACACTGATTTATGAAGGACTGAGGCCTCACACAGACACACTCGCTGAATTTATGATGTTTAAAAACAACAAGTCAGCATGAGGACCACATTGTGTGTTTAAGACACATTTTTGAATGTTTCAAACTTAAAGACACACAACATGCTCTTGTAATATATAAACTGGCAAATAATAGCTTTAAAAGTTCACAGGTGTGTCGGCAGATATAAAATAGTCTGATAACATTTACGGCTAAATACTGGCCTTATGTACAGTACCAGCAAAGTGTGTAAATGTAACAAAATGTTTGTGGACTTAAATCAAAACCAAAAGACCTACATAGGATGTGAAGTCCATTTTATCCGCATTCATTGGTGGGATCTGAACTGAGCTACAGTCAGTTGGACTTATATAAGCTGGTTTATTGTTATTTTACATTTTTTTCACTTGTAAGAAAACGATTTTAAGGTTTTGTTCCAATCATTTTTCAGGTTATCTCTGACTCTGCTAAGCAGTTGTTTCACTGGAAAATTCAATTTGATTGTAAAGTATGAGCTTAAACAAAGGGGGCATATTTGTGTTTTATGCAACGCAGAGCTCACTGTCAGTCAGCAGGTAACTAAAATGCTGTTAAAGGTTCTCAAAAAGCTAATGAAACCTCATTAAACAGTAGCTGTTAAAGTTACATTTTGTGTTTAATGTACAAATGACACTAAAAGTTGTTTCTATTTTTTGTCATTGAATAACTACACTGATAAAGTTTCACTTACTGTGGATTACTTCCTTGTTTCATATATGTGTTAAGAACACTGTCACAGTAAGAGTCAAACAGAAAATGTGCTACAGGCATGGCCTTACATCCTGTAGAAACAGCGTTTATGTACCAGTACCAGTTTGGCAAAATGAGTTTTTACATACTGGCATTTTAACCTGCAAAAATCCATCAGAATGCATCCCCTTTTTCAATGGGTGCAAAGGAAATATATCCCTGCAGGTACGTTTCACATTGAGGTCAAATCCAAATCTACTTCAATATTCAATACCATCTCTCCTCACTATCCTCCACTCTGTCATCAGTAAAAGAAAAAACAAAAAAATATGAGCAGATGATGCAGTAAAGCATCTTTCAAGTAATCCATGAAGCCTTTAAATCTGACGTATGACACATCAGCAAGAAAAGATAAGGTTCAGGATTTTTAAGACACAAGCAAACATACAGGAGTACTTTGAGTGCACGGTCCTGTGTGGTGCATTAAGGACAAGAGCTGGAGTGTGCTGAGTCAACCACAGAACAGCTCTGGTATTTAAGTTCAGCAAAACATCAAAAATAAAATAATAAAAAAATCATTTTGACAAAGATGAATGATACAACAGAGCTGCAATTTAACCTGGTGATGATGGCATTAGACATGAGAACAAGAAAATACTGATAAACTGATATATTGCATAGTTATCAGCAGAAATTAAGTGATCTGACTTGATAATATTACTTCTGTATATAAGACAGATTATTAATTAAATCTGGTAATTAATTGAGTTTTAGTCTCACTGTTTTCTGTCTTCCACAACTTCCAGACTGAGGAATCAAGATTAAAAGATTACTGTGCCACATGACTTGTTGAACTATATTTTCTTTTCCATTACTATTTCTACATTGCTAGTTGTTTGATGATAAAAATTACAGTGCTAGAAGCATACATGTTCACTGAAGACATGTGGAGCTTGTTTTCAAATCAGCGAGTAATGTTGTTTTATGCAATAATCATGATGATGATTTGATCCATAATCGAGCAGCTCTAGTGTGTTATATTATCACCTGTATCACTGGATTATTGCCAATACAAACACTTAAAACTGATTTTTAGACACATCAGTGAAAATGCATTTTGTGTACTCTGAGTCAATAGTTTGGCATAAGGACTCAGTTTAAATATTTTCTTTTCATTTCCCATGAAGCACACTGTAGATCTCCAAAAAGCATGAAATGTATTTTTGGGAATAAAGATTTACAGATTGTTTTTCATTTTTCATTGTTTACACTTGAAATTACTGAAGAAAGACGTCTGCGAAATGTGACCAGCTGTTATAGACATCCTGTAGGTATCAAGCATCTGTCAAGTAGGCTACTGCTTTAATATTAAAGGTCATGATACTACATTTATGATCTGTATTGAGGGACAAAATACTAATATGGTGACAACGAAAATTGATGAAAAGCTTTAACTCTAGAGTTTTGTTTCTTTTCCCCCAGCACTTATATACATGTGAATTAATTGGGAAAACACTCCTTTTAAAAACAACCTATAGCCTAATAGTAAACAAAGCAACTTCAACAACAGTGATGTGAGCAAATGTAAGGAGTTACTGTCCACTCCAGCTGCTTTCATATTTACAGAAAGTGACTTTTCAGACTTTACACTTTGTTAAAGACCACAAACCTGTCAGTCAGAGTAAATAGATATTATACTTTCTGTGATAACAGTGACAGTGACATAAAACTCGGTCTGTTTATGTGTTAGTCTGAACCATACGGTGTGTAGCTTGTGACAGCTCTCACAGCACAACAAAGGCAAACAGACGGTGTGGTTGTGAAATGCAGGTCAGCGTTTGTTACTGAACCAAAAATGCTGCCGGACACCCTTCATTAAAACATAAAAACAAAAGAAACAGCTGTAATGTGATCACATTTGCGGCTAGCGACTGACAACGCGGAGAAAGTGCTGGAATGTCGCCTTCGTTTTAATTATTAATAAAGTGCAAAGTGATGCACGCGCCAGTTATTCGGCCGTTAGTCCATCTTACTGAAGAGAACGTGAACATTAACGTCGTCTAACTGTCTGAAATGTCCTCTCTATTGTATTTTTGCCTTAAATCTGCGTAGCTGTAGAAACTTACTCACCTTTGCTGAAATGCTGGACGCAGGTGCCCACTGCCTTTGAACACCTCACACTATCTCAGTCCAGTCAGGCACTGACTTGCACCACTGGGTGGCAGTGAAGACCGCGCGCTACCAAACTTTACCGTAATGATTGATGTAGCCGATAAAAGGATGTCCTTTCTGCGCATAGATACTTGTTCGCTGTGTTTACGTCCATCCAACTCGTACCTCTTCAAACATAACTAATAATAATCAGTATTAAACTGTGAAATTTCAATTTCAAGCACCTTAACGCCCAAACGTGCCGCCATCTGCTGATGTGAGAGGGAGGCATTTGGAATTATCAGAGAACGAAGATGTGGAGTATTACGGTAATGGAAAGCGTCAACATCGACGTTGCCAGGTCCTGTTACAATAAGTAACTTTTTTATTTATTTATTCATTTTATTTTATTTTTTGTAATGGTCCATGTTAATAATGTTAGTTGCGGACAGTTGTGAGCGTTTCTGTTTACTTCGTTTTACATTTTCAGTGTGAATTATATTGGGCGTTTTTTTAACGTATTGCATTGGCTTAAACATGCAAAAGTTTACTTTGACTGTGTAAAGGTGGCCAGGATTACGTTTCCTACATTAGTCACCCAATAGTCACTTCTGTGAACATGTAATCCACCACCCCATGTACTACTGTGCTCTGTTTTAGAGTAAATTATGCATCATTGTGTCTGTATATCAGATTATTTATTCCTGGCTTAAGATGCACTCCTTAGACATGCAAATATTATCCTCCTTTCCCACAAATCCATGGATATTGTTTTCAGTTTATCTGCTATCTCCCACCTCATGTAAATCAGTACGGTATGATTACTGCATCATTGCACTCCCCATTCACTCAATATTACCTTTACATATCATGTTTACCTAACTTTCTTTTTACTTAAAAATGTTATTCCTAATTTCTATTCTTGAGTATGTGTATCATTTAAATTGTATTCATGGAGGTTAAGATAATTAAAATCAAATTCCTTAATGTCCAACAGACCTGGCCAATAAAGCCGACTATGATTCTGATGTTGTGTCAGTTAGGGTTGCATGATTATGACTTTGTTTTTGTTTTGTTTTTTTCAAATGAGTCTTTGATTCATTTAAAGATGGAGCCATGATTTGAATTACACATGTTTTTTCTGTATCGTTTTTCAATGACACACAACAGCATATACAATCTCGATTACTGGACAACTGGACTCAGAGGGTAAACTATATGGCTATTCAGATCCATCCATTCAATACGTATATTGTTTATGCCTGAATAGAACCTAGACAAGGGAAGAACATACAAACTCCACACATAAGGGGCCTCCCAGACACAGGAATTGAACCAGCAACCTTCTTGTTGTGAGGCTAGCACACTACCATCACCATCACTTCCACCCCAGGCATACAGACATCTATGTGAAATAGTAAATCTTATTTACTGCAAAAGAATGTACCATTGCTTTTGATGGGATCCCCTCATGGGGGCATCATGCTGCTGAGAGGCACATGCCCTCCTTTGTCACCCGCTCTATTTTTTTTGTCATATATATCTATATTGGGTTGTCAAGATAAAGTACATATATAGTTAGTAAGGATACATTTCACCCTTTTTTTCCCTTTTAAAACGCGAACCCCCCCCCCCACACACACACACACACAACTAGAGAGTCACATTCACAATTGAATGCAGAAACCAAATAAAAACAAGTATTGATTATAAGCAAATACAACTCTCTCTCCTCCTTAATGAAAAGGAACACACCCACTCTATTTTTAACCTTAACTGATTAAATCTTTGCTCCTCACTTCACACTTAAAAACAAGAAAATCTGAATTTTATGAAGATATAATCCCAATTCCTCCCATTATTTCCTATGGGAATGGTGCTATTGGTAACGTCTCTTTTACTAGGCCTGGTCACTAACATTTAAATATCTACTTATTAAAGGTCCAACGTCTATATTTGACCATTAACATCATGTCTTAGGTTTCTAAGCAAGGATTGGATTAAAGTTAAATTTAAAAAATGAAGCATTCAGTTTGAACTGCCAGTTGGAAGTGGCAGCGTTCAAGTTACTGAAATGTTTAAGTCATCGGAACAGTGTCGGATTTTCCTTTTTTTCTTTAAGTTTGTTTTTTATTTTTATTTTAAGGCAAAGAACCTAATTTACTCTTCATCATCAATCTTTCTTTTCTTTTGGCTAAATATCATATCTCAAATGTACGCTGAGTGTCTCCAAGCCATACTTTTCATTATATAGATAATAGAACTGGAGAATTATTTGGACTCTACTCATCTCTCAGAGAACTCCAAAGCAACAAAAGCTGTACATCTGTGCAATACATTTCTTTATGTACTCATCTCATGTCTAATGTCTCTGTATGACTGAGTGGCTAACTGTGATGTCCTGGCCCCATCACCCCCTTTGGTTATTTATTTGTCATTTTATGTTATTTTTAGGGCTGTCACTTTAGTGCATTAATTAGATTAATTAATTACACCGCAAATTCATACGTTATAAAAATTAATCGAGAGATTAATCATAGCACACAAACATTTTGATATTGTCCAGCTGGAGGACCCGTACATGGCAGTGGCACGTCACTTCACACATGCGTCTCCAGTCAAACCAAACAAAGCCCAGGTGACAACAGGAATGGCATATTTAAGACTTAGTCTTATTTTATTTTTGAATTTATTTATCTATATTTGTACTACATTCTTTAATAATGCATCAGGCCTAATTGGTTTGCTGGATGTCCTCGACCTTTTTCTTATTTTGAATTTGATTTATGAAACACACTTAAAGTGTAATTTGAGTTGCCTGATTGAGCTTAGAATTTTCTGGACAAGTTGCCCTGACTTTGGTTTTATTTAGTCACCAATAAAAATGTGGATTTACAAATCTTCACTTCTTAGTGTATTCATTTGATTAGTCATGCACTACAATTTTATAATATCCTAGAATTCAAATTCTTTATTTGGGTACTTTAAGCAGATATGAGATTAAAATGTGATTAATTAGATTAATTAATTATAAATCCGGTAATTAATTAGATTATTTTTTTAATCGTCTGACAGCACTACTTACTTTACTTGTTTTTTTTCCATGTCTTGCTATCTTAAGTTAATATTGCTTTCGTAGTCGGCAGTTATTTAGGTTTCCATATATAACGGTTATTTAATTTTGTAATATGGACTCTTTATGTTTTCTTGATGACTGGCACCACGTCGATCACTGTGCTGCTGTCTGACTCAGTTTGCCTTGTATTGGCTCGAGCGTTCCTCTGTCCACGTTGCCTGTTTCTCTCGCGAGATCTGGCAACGCCGGTTACCATGGAATTCAAGGAAATGCATCAGTTGCCGCGGAAAAGCAGCAGTAGATGCTTCAAATGGCAGGCTTTGGAAGGCTGAAAACAGAAATATAAGAAATCACGCCACTTTTTGGTTCTCCTGGACTTTCATATTTTTACACGCGCTTTTCCAGGTAAGTCGGAGTCGTCTAAACGGGATTTAAGTAACTGATTTACGCAATGTTATGATGGTCAAGTCTGTTGTGGAGGGAGTTTCTCGTAATCAAAGTCTGGGGTGGATCAGAGCCAACCTAGTGATTTGTTGTGATAGCTGGATTGTGGAAAAACAGGCACTCTACCTTGCGGATTATCATAAGACAGGGCTAAATAACTCCAGAGTAACGTAATAGGCAGATTAGAGACGTAAAACAGGCAGTGAATAAACAACAAAACAAGGGACGGTGGCCGCGCAGGTGAAATCAATCCGTAATCCCAGTCATGACCTTCCCATGTTTGCCTGTGTAACACTGACCATGCTGATCCTACATGGTTACATGTGTAGATTTGCTGCCATATTATAGTTGTCCGAGGCAGACTCGACACTGCACACATGCAGCTGTGGTGGCAACAGGGCAGAGTCTGCTGTGCTTTCTCTTTAAAGGTGACAAAACTGCATTTTATTTTCTATTTAGCTGCATAACATTCATCCATTAACTGTAGTGTTTATATTCAATATGTTTTCTTCTTACAGGACCTGTAGACAAGAAGACTCATCATCACCTTTAAGAATGTCAACACGCAGCACTTAAATGGATCTCCATCATTTATTCCTGGAGTCTTGCAGACCTCAACATTTTGTTTTTAGTGGACAACAAAGAGCATGACTTTGAACAGAAACAACCCTGAGTGAGGAGAATCACTGAATTGCACAAATGGGTGGCATTTAGTTCAGACAATGTGACTGAGGAACTCATGAAGTCAGCGTGTGTAACCTCGGATGTCTGCAGTGCTCCTCCACCTGTTTGCTGAAATATGTAGGATATTGAATCAACACTTCACTCAAAGGTATTCGCTTTTCACAAGCGTACAGACACCCAGCTGAAGCATAGAGGTGGATAGACTGAAGACTGAAGATGCTCCACTCTGGTAACTTCACTCTGGTGCTGATGATCCAGTTGACTCTTTTGGCCTATGACCTCTTTGTCAACTCCTTCAGTGAACTCCTGAGGGCAGCGCCTGTCATCCAACTCGTGCTTTTCATGTAAGTTGCACTCTGAAAAGATGATTGTATTTATCAGCCAGTTATTTTTGAAATTTTAGTCATTATTGGGTTTGGAATACCACATTTTGCCTGCTTTCATCTGAAAAAGTACAAACTTGGTGTCAAACATCAATTGTACTTGATGTTGTATTATATACGATACTGTTTCAGTCTTCATCTAATGCTTTTCTGATATGCATTATAGCAGTTTTTTTTCAACAATTCACACATAAAGTAGTCATTTTTATAGAAGACCTTCTCTTACTTAAAGCATTTACTTATTCTAAATGTTCTTAAAGTTACATTTTCATAACATGTCACTAGTGCTGCTAATTTATGGAACACACAGCCCTGATTCCATGAAATGGCAAAAACTTTAAGATTTAGAGAGAAACTTTTTTTCTATTTATTTCTGTACTTTTTGACCATCTGAAAGTTTTATGATGTAGAAGAGCTGAATGATATGGGCAAAAGTGATATTCTTATATCTGTTCTATCTGCAATGTTCGGTTGAATATGTAACAGGCTCTAACATTTTTATATCTAGAAAATGGCATGGTAAGGTATAAAGATCAAAAACAGCATGACTGTCTGCAGTATGTTTATCACAAATTCAAATAAATTGAGGAAGTCATACAACAGAACAGCTGTAAAAAAAAAAAAAAAAAAAAAGATAAATGTTCTGGTTGCTGATCATTTCATACTTGTTAGACTGTATGAAACTGTTTTGGGTGTAAATATATATCCAGGCTGAATGAGAGAATTCCTTATTGGTATAAAACTAAATTCCCCTATTGCCATAAACTAAGACCTTTTACTATGTCTTTTTCACAAAACCTTTTAAAGCAAGATTAATGAATTTGTATTGTGCAGCCCTATCAGCATTTTTTATTGTTGATCTGTGAGAGCAGCAGATCTAAACATATTCCTTTTGAACAGAACGAACTGATGTCACTTGTTTAACCAGAGAACTCTGTGTCCACAGCATTCAGGATATCGCCATCCTGTTTAATGTGATCATCATTTTGCTGATGATGTTCAACACATACGTGTTCCAAGTTGGCCTTGTGTCTCTGCTGCTGGAGAGATTCAGAGCTCTGCTCTTTTTCTCTGCTGTGTACCTCACACTCAGTATTTGCTTCCACAGCTGGGTGATGGTAAGCTTTGTCTCAACAAACATTCAATTCTTAAAAGCCCCCAAATACTGGCTATTCTAAATCTGTGATAAACTCATAACCTACTGTTTTCTAGAACCTGAGATGGCTGGACTCGAACGGTTTTGTCTGGACAGCTGGCCTCCAAGCTCTCTTTGTTTTTCAGAGAACAGGTGATTTGTGGATTAATTCAAAGATTTTCCATCAGCTTTTCTGTCTCTGTAGAGACTAATGTTCTTTTCTTTTCTTTTCTTCAGTGGCGGTGTTGTATTACTACTTATACAAGCGTACAGCGGAGTATATGGGAGACCCACGGCTGTATGAGGACTCTCCGTGGCTGCGAGAAGCCTTTGCTCAAGCTCGACAGTGATGCTCAGAGAGATCTGACAATTTGCAAAGGATCATCATCATAAGTTCCCCAAAGTTTAGGCCTGATGATTTCCAGAAAAAAATGTCAACTACCACTAAAAGTGAAACACAGGCTCACCTGGTGAACTGATGGAACTCACCAACAGGTCAAGGCGAACAGACAAAGGCTGCGTTCACACTGCAAAACACAGTGGTCTCAATCTCCTTCTTGTCTTACTCTGAGTTTGACTCGCATTTAGGATTCTTCAGTAGTTTATTCAAAGTCACCCAAGAGTCTGAAAGTGGACATTTTTAAAATGTGGGGTAGAGAGACGCTTATCAGAGCTGAAGCATTTAAGGGAAACCTGCTAATTAAGACACAACTACCTTGTCATGGACTTGGTAAATGCTAAATACATTTAAGGTTCAGTTAAGGTTAAGGTTTTTGTCGCACATACACATCCACACATGTCCACACCACATTCATACAATGATGGCTGAGGTTGCTTTGTAGAGTGTGCATTCGTATTACCCAGTTATACAGACTTTCATGACTATTTGAAGCAGTGGGAGTGTAAGTGTCTTGCCCAAGGACACACTGCCTTGTGACTGCAGAACTGATTTAAAACCCTGAGCTTTGAGTTCAAAGATGTCTGACTCTATTCCTGATCCGCCATTGTCCTTATGCCAGTTATTGTGCAGTGTACTCTAGGTAATAATGCCATAGATAATTTGTCCTTTGATAACACCAGTTGGTATTGCATTTTATGTTAGAAAGCCTGATTACTCACCTTTACTATAAGATACAGGATTGTAACATTTTGGAATAAGAAACACAGCTAAACATGTGGGTAGCAAGCAAAATAATGTTTCAAAATCCCCTGAAACTGGGAGCTGGTGTCTGAGTACACAGAGAGGCAGCATTATTTGGTGTCAGTCTGCATAACTTTTCCAAACTTAAGACCAAGTCCCATGAGTGTTGAACTGAAAGGGAGATCATAACTGCATCCCAGGAAGACATCACAAGAAAACTAGTTCTTCGCTGTTGCTTCATTGGGGAACCACTCGCTTCTTTCCAGGGGAAGATGTGATATTGGCAATTTTTTGGGGGGGTGCCACTACTTTTAGCTGAGTTGCCCATTTCATGAATGCATGATCCTTACAAGTTGTACCTTGTTGTAAAGGTGACTGAGCAGGCTTTCCAATGACTTGGAATACTAAAATACAATTGGTATTACTAATAGTGAAATAATCAACTGAATTGTTTCCAAACTTTCTTTTGAGTACAATTTAGTAACTTTTACCTGATTGCTATCTTTACTTATACTGCTCTCAGTTTAAAGTTTAAAAAGCTTAAGGGATAAAACTGCAGACTGTTGACCCACTGTTTAAAAAACCCACTGCTCCAGACCCCTCCACTGTATGTTAACAGTTTGATAGGCAGAACTTAGCTGGACAAAAAAAAAGCCTCTTGAATCACTGGCCAGTACTTTCTTGCAAGTTTTTGACGATGGCAAAAGACAAAAACAGGCATTACTCAATGTTCAAACTGATGACTAGGAAGTAAGTTAAATTTCATCTTTGAGTGTTTTGGTTTGATCTCAGCACTCATACTTTAAATTGCAAGTTAGATACATCCCTCAAATGCTCTTAATGTCAGAATTCAATCTCCTAAACATGCAGTAACTTCAGAGTTAAAATCATAGTGACTTCATTGGGTCTCAATTCTAACAATGATGCTACCATTTAACCATTACCCAGAGTGCACTGCACAATAATGGCAGCATGTATGTCAGTCTGTTTTCTAAAAATTCTCAATATGCAGAAACTTGTCTTTTTCTTTGAGCAGCACACATTCAAACACACTAATGTGAATCAAATAGTCGACACATCTTAACGTGCAGTGTGAGCGACGCCTTCGAGGCATCTTCTGTTTGTGTTTACTGGCTCTCAGTAGTGAGGCAGCGAGCCAGTCAGATGGTTAACTTTGAGCAGTAAGTCAGACTTGACAGTATTGCATTAATCAGGATTGGCTGTTGTAATCCCTGAGGCCTTTGTTAAGCTTTTTGTGTTGTAGACATAATGAAACTTTGGTAATGTTTCTGAAGCAGTTTTTGGATTGTAACTGTGATAGTGATCCATTTGTAAAAAAAAAAAAAAAAAGATCAGATTTTTTTATTAAAGTCTTATTTTTCCCATAGGGGTAAACCTGTTTGCCTTTTATAAGAAAAAATGTTTTGCTAAAGTTGTGAAATGTTTTTTCAAAAGCTATTTTTCCTAAGAACCTTGTTGTCTATGAGGGGGGGGGGGTCTTTGAATCTTCCCCCTGCTGTTTTTATTAAATAATCCTTGTCTAATCCTTGTCTAATCCTTCATTACTAGAGTGACTGGCATTATCGGGCACACAAGGTGAAACTGACCGCTCTATTTTTAACACTGAGATTAATCAGGATTGAGGTTTTAGGCGCCACTCGTAAAACACACCACAAATAGTCTTCAGTGGTTCAAAATAACCCTCTTATCTGAGGGAGTCAACAGGTTAAGTTGGAGTCAACCGCTGGGTTGTTATTCACAAAAATGTTAAACATGTATATTATTTAAAAAACAAGTAGAGGTTTGCTCACAATGACGGACACAAGACATTTTACAAATCCCCTTTACTTGTGACAAGAAAACCAGAGCCCACATGATCCCAAAATATTGTCAGTGCAGTCCAATTGAATCCAGTTTGTGTCGTCTGATGGTGCTCCACTGGAATGTCTTTTTTTTTTAAATCAGTCAGCCCAAACTGCAAGAAAAAGAAGAGGGAGAAAAAAAGTTATCCTTCATGTAACTCAACTGGTGATTCACATTTGAGAACAAGACTGTATAACATCTTGAACATACCTTCATACATAAATTCCAACCCAGAGTAGTAAAAACAGCACGCCGAAGCCCATGAAAAGTGACGCCACGAGGGAGATCAGCAGCTCTTTGTAAACATCCCGGGTGTACTTTGTGGATGTGACCTCATAACTGGTGAAGAGTTAAGGGCTAACTTTTAAAAACCGGACAATCAACCACAAAATCTTTTTTTTTTTTAATGCCAATAGAGAGTTTATTATGCTAAGAGGTTAACAGATGTAACAGTGATGGGATTTGGTCATACCATGTACTAGTGTTAAGGTAAAATATATAATCTTAAACCCTTTTATAACCTCAAATGTGATAACAGAAAATCCCTACCAGTTGACCAAATTCTGATTACACATTAAGTCTGCACAAACAATGAAACACTCTCGCACTTTCTAGGGACCTTGGACTAAAAAAAGACAGGACCTCAATTTTTTCTATTTTTCACAATTAGTCTAAAAACAAACCTTTTCCGTCTGATTGTTTCTCGAATTAAACAACCAGCATTCATTTATTCATAATGTTAATGTTTAGACTTTCTTCAGCAACTTTAACTTTAAAGGCTAAGTTTGGGTTTCTATTTAGGTGGGGTTGCTCGAGGCCAACAGCTCAAGTAAATATGAGTGCCAATAAAAGACAAACTCTGTCTCTGGGGGTATATATCCAGGAGCGGGCAGAAGCTGGTACATAGCAGCTCATGGTGCCGTTGAAAACCCTGTAATTAACCCATTAAGAGGTTAAAACTGATCAAAAAAAGCAAATAAATAAATAAAAAGGCTTGACAATATAATACAGTAAGACATGCAAAAGTACGTCCGCCTTTTACTGTGGGTCATAAAGATATCCTCTCATACCCATGACTTCCAGCACGTTGCTGTTACTGGAGTCAAAATTGCTCATTTTTAGTTCAGTTTTATAGAAGCTACTGTTTGTTGTTCCACTGATTACCTGAGCAGCTGATTGTGGACGGACAGAATACCCCTACATCCCAACTTACAACAGTTCTTGATAGTTCTAAATGCTAAAAAGAATCCTGCTCTTTTGTATTGTCCATCTAATGTTGTGTTTTGAGAAGTTTTGACTTTTAGTAAGATCAAATTACAATGCTCTCTGTGGCACCATCACTGCAACGGAATAATTCTTTTAAAAGTATTATGAGAAATCAAACTTTGAGGAAGTTTTGTACTGTTAACAGTGATTTTTAGAACACTCCAACAGCATAGCCCAAAGTGAAAAACTAAACTAAAAGCTTTTTTGTTTTGTCAATACAATCATTTCTATAGTATCCCCTTTATGGAGATACACAAGGTTCAACAACCTGTGGCTCTCACACACTTCAGTAAGAGACAGAGCTGTTTTCCCCCATTGTTGACAATAACTTGCCCAACAGTTGTGGAAATGCCTTGACAGATGTTTGTGGTTTTTGGAGCACTTCTAGTTATATTTAATTTGTTTTTAGAATAAGGCCCCCGTAATGTCTGTGAAGCAAAAACTGTGTGTCATAACATGGGGAATCAGGGTTCTAGTTTTATGCAGTTAAAATCTGAAACAGCCTTTCTGAAGTTGTGAGACAGGCCTCTACTTGGACAATGTTTCAAGGCAGGCTCAAAACAGCTCTGTTTAACTGTGCATATGACTGAAAGGATCTTCTCTGCACTCTTCTTTTTAAAGTTCATTTTATACTGATTTTTATTTTTATTTTGTTTTGTGATTTTAATGTTTTTCTTGTTCTGTTAAGCACTTTGAATTGCCCTGTGTATTAATTGTGCTCTACAAATAAACTTCCCTTGCTTTGTTGTACAGGTCTAGTTTACGATCCCCAATCTACAGGTTCATGACCCTGCATTAGAGCACCAACAATGTTCGTGACAGCATTTTTCAGGTCTAACTAAAGAAATCATCAGACAGCTGCAGCTCATGACAGCTGCAGCTCATTCAGAGCACTCCTCACCAAAAAAAAAAAAAAAAGATCACATCACACAAGTCCAAGGATCACACCACTGGCACTGGTACTAGTCCTCACCTCACTTTTCTAATTTCTCACCTGTGGAATCCTGAGACTTTCTCCATCCACTTGACTCTTTCTCTCCAAACTAAAAAACAAGTCTAAAAAAGTGTCACCTCACATCACCACCACATCACAAGTTCAGCTTCTTCCAACAACAACAGGTAACAGCAAGTGTCTCACAGCATACTCCAGCGTGCTCACACAGACCAAAAAACAGACTCATCAGGTCAACTGGTGACTCTACATTGCTCTTAGGTATAAGTGTGAGTGAATGGTTGTCTATCTCTCTATGGCCCTGTGATCTTCTGGCAACTCGTCCAGGGTGTACCCCGCCTCTCGTCCGATGTCAGCTGGGACGGGCTCCAGCTCCCCCACGACCCAGACAGGGATAACCTGTATAGATTATGAGTGGATAGATTTCTCCTTTTAAACTCGAAACTTATCGGTTATTTTATATTTTACTGTCCTACTTTGGCTAATTACTGGTTTAAATGCTGTTAATGCCATAATGTAGTTGTTTTTCACTCCGTAAAACACATTGAATTGTTGTATGTATGAATATTACTTCATAAATAATGTTGCCTTGCCATCAGAGAAACTTTCATGGTCCTTGATTTCTCAGTCTGACATCTAAAGTCTCCAGTCCACTGCAGGCTGCTACACTGCACTAGCCCTTCTCTAGTTTCGACCCCGTTTCATAAAAGCTGCATAAACTGATGAGAGAACAATCGCTGAAAGGATACACGAAGAACCAGGCTGTGAAGAACATGCCGATGGCCAGAAGGACGACGGTGAGGTGCGGGAACACAGCCGGGTTCACCGGGCTGGTGTATCTGGTCATAGCTTCAAGTTCCTGCAGCCACAACAACAGACACAGACAATTAAATCATGCTTCATTCCTTCCACGACGGACAAACTTTAATGTAACATTCCATGGTTAATTATCAACCCGCAAAAAAGTGTATTAGTAATGCTGTAAAATAAAAAGTAATGCTGCTGAGTGGAGCAGCTAGCTTGAGAAATGAGCCTGGCATGAAAAGCTAATGTCTACAGCTATCTCGTACGTCTCAATGACATGGTTCAACCCGGGAAATGCATTTGTTACGCTGAAAATGTGGAACTAATAAGCAGCATACACAATAAATACATGTTGGCCTTGAATGGAAAAGGAAAACATTTGTAAGTTTACCATTTTGGCATTAAGTGGAGCTCCTCTTTCTCTGGTCCAAGATGAAAAGGCCACGTACTGTCTATCACTTCCTGGTTGTACGTGACGTACAGTTGACGTATTGCACAGGGTTTTGTGTGCCCTCATCCTTGCCTTTCAGGAGCACCTTTCGAGCTCAAGTACTGTAATATTTTTACATAAAAGGGAAGGGCCAGGCCAAAACACGATTTTATGTTAAATATATACATTTTGATGGGAAAAGTAAATGCCATGAATAATTCTTAAACTTATAACGGTTCAATATAGTTAAACTATTTCGCAGAGTCATTAATTTAGTGATAGTCAAAGAAGCTGAAAGAATACTGGATATTTTGGAAACAGTGTACTATGTTACTTAATTGAATACCCCTGTGTGGTTGTACATACATATAAACACAATGCTTTGCACTTATCAGAACGCCACCCCAATGTAAGATTTATGCCACAGCTGCCATAGATTAACATTTGCAATGACCATAATCAGTTTTTACGTTTTACTATAAATGACATGTACGCTTTTTTTTTTTTTGAAAGATTGTTTAATCAATTACTTAACCTTTCTGCATGAATATGGACAGATTTCTGTCTCTGTCCTGTCGCACTTTGTGGTTTTGGTGTATAACTATGTTTGCAAAAAAATGAAATCACCCGTGAAGCCTCTGCACCAAACAGGCTTCGTAAAATATCAGAAGAAGTGGTTTTCTTATCAATAAGTCTGTTTTTTATGAATGAGAATAATGTAATTGCTCTGCCTTATAATTGAATATGTAGCCTAGGCTCTAGGCTGGAGGAACCTGAAAGACCAGATTCAGGCTCCACAGCTGAAGTTGGAGCCTAACGCTGACTATAAATATTTGGCTGCCATCTAGCGGGCGTTATACAGCAGCCTGGTCCTAGTGGGTTGGTATTCTGCTTTAATGTCTCATTTGATGTTGTATTGTGGATTGCTTGATTGAAGTCTGAAGAAACAATCCATGCTGGCAATTAAAAAAGTTATTCATTTAACAAACAGGAGCCTTAGTTGAAGAATCATACACTTTCACAACAGCCTGGTGTCTCCTCCACAGGTCACACATTGCTGTGGGGTTGTGTCCTTTTCTTCAACATTTCAGCATTTGCTGAAAGTCAGCCAAGCTGTAAAGGTGTACATGTTGGTCACTCTGGTACAAACAGCACGACCAATCTGATCCCCTGAAGTGTTCAATGTGGTTGCAGTCAGGACCATTCCTTCCTCTCGACTCCTAAACTGTGGTTGTACAAGTTGTACCTTATTGAAAATGTTACTAATCAATGTTACTAATCCAACAATACAAAATACAAACCAATTGTCTTTATTTGAGGGAAGAAGTATAGAACGCTTCTTGGGATTTTCATGAGCATGGCAAAAATATAAATTCTGTCAAAGTAAAGACCTCATTATAATTTGGTGGTCATGGGTCAAATGTTAAGATCATAATTCTGATTGTCATTATTTGCTTTAAAACTGGTGGCAGCACAGTGGCGCACCAGGTAGCGTACTTGCCTCACAGCAAGAAAGTTGCCTTTCAGAGTGGAATTTTCCATGTTATCCTCGTGCATGCATGTTCTTCCCATGCATGTGTGGGCTCTCACTGGGCACTTGGGCTTCCTCCCACCGACCAAAAACTTCTTCATGCTCATGCTCAATTTGGAGTCACCAGTTGCCCTTAGGCATGATTGAAAGTGAATGGTTGTCTGTCTCTTAATGTGGCCATGTGATTGGTTGGCGACTGGTTCAGGTTGTACCCCACCTCAGTGACAGCTGGGATAGGCTCCAGTCCCGTGCAACCCCAAAAGGGGCAAGCGGTAAAAATGTAGCAAATTAATAAATGAAAAAATGAATGCTTTTAAACTCAATGTTGTAAATACAAAATCACAGTAGAGCTCATAGGGATCTCAAACCTTTGCACATGTATCCACCATGACGAAGGAATTGACTGATAATATGCTGGAGGTCAGAAGTCAAACAGTCTAAGTCACTGGGCTTCTTGGCCACCCTCGCTTGACTCTCAGATTAACAATCTACATTTTGGATGTCAGAGGTCAAAGGATTGATTTCGTGAACAATTAAGAAGTTTCAGTTTCATCTGGGTTTAAAAAATCAAAGTCAACAAAAACTAAGATCAACATTTTATTTACTACATGCATTCATAGTATTACAGCATATTTTGACACAATGCTTTACAAATGTAACAATAATTGTGCTAAAAAAGCAAAGATATTAGAGTATCCAATGTTTTCTTTAATGTTATGAATTTCTCCTTTAAACAAATAGCGCTAGAGCTACTCATGTGTGTGTGTGTGTGTGTGTGTGTGTGTGCTCATCAATCATTCCAGGGCTCCATTAGATAAACGTTAATATATTATTGATATTACAAGAACAAACAAAAGATCAACTATAAAAACAAGATAAAACACATCAGATAAAAAGTATCACTGGTATTAACAGGTGAAGTTTTACAGTTTCATGTAATGCATCTCTACAAGAGTGAAGGAAAACCGTTTTGTGCACCGGATAGAGCAAAAGCAGTTTGTATGTACAGAGCAAAAAGTGCTAAAGTGGTTCCTTTAAGCTAGCTGGTGCATTATAAATAAGCTAAATAGTACACTCTATCCACTGGAGTCATGGTAATCACAGACATAACACTCCAGTGTCCCTATATTACGATAATTCCATAAACTCATGTCTGATGGCTGTTTTTCCTATTCATTGATTTTGCATTTGAGATACAAATTGGTGTTTTTCCATTTCAGTGCAGACACATCAGATATGGATTTAATGACACATTTCAACACAAGTAACAAAACAATGGTGAGTGAGTACTTAAAAATGACATTAAAACAAAAATGATGGTTGGGAATAAAATGCTATACAAATCAGTTATCTCACAACTGTTATCACGGCAGGTTTTTAATGTATAGGCAAAGACAATACATATATTTTTGTATCAAGAAAAAAGAATGAGTCCAGTGTATGAAAGAAACCTCTAGGCACTACGATCAGACCATTACATCTAAGGGCCCTACCATATGCAGGCGCAAAATGTTTTGGCATAAAGCACAGGTGTCTTCTCTAATATCTGTCAGATGCAGGTGTCATCTATATGCCGTGTGCTCACGCTGTTTGAATAACAAATGATTGTGCACACTGGTTTGCACCCTGAGGTGTGTTTGTCTGAAATGAGGAGTGGTCAGGCACAAAGCTTGAGGATGCACAAAATGACTGCGCTTTAAACACATCCGCAAGACCAAAATGCACATTTCACTAGGCCTTTTTCACCCACATAGGATGCACAGCAGTATATCTCTACTGTAAAATATCAGAGCATTTGTTGAAAACGAAGTTAAAAGGTCATAAAAGGATGGGGAGCTGGGAGACAGCCTGGCGTTAGTGCTGCACTCCAGCACATGCAATAATCCCAGAAACAAGAAAACACCCCCACAATAACATACTTTTAATGCTCACAGATAATAAATCGGACTATCCAGTGTGTTTTAAGTATGTAATTGAGATGAGATGAGGAATTGAGAAAATACAGTGCTTGGAATTGACAGTTGTAATGTTTTTAGTAAATAGGTCTGTTTTAAACATAAACAAGTAGAATCTTATTGGTCTTGACTGGAGATTTTAATAATTAATGAGGTTTCATGCAGGGGTGCCTGACTTGTCTCATTGATGATATATTTTGTTTCAGGATGCTTTAATGGAAAAAGTTCCTAAATCTGAGCATTAAAGCCCCAGGGAACACATTTCAACCCAGCCAAAATTCAAAGCAAACCATGATCTCTGTTATTTAGAGCAGGACACAAGCCACCTGGTGTGCACTGACTTAAAAGAAATGATAGCAGGCACTTCATAGGAGGGTTTCAGTCACGTGATTATTATGACGTATGAAGAGGGCGTGGTTTCAGATGGAGGGCAGGAAGTAAACATGGAGTCTATGAAGAAGACCGGCGAAAGTTCGTATTGTGCTGATCTAGATCCAGTTTCAAGAAATAGATATAAGCAGTCAATCAACAGATACGTGATCCATATCTCATGAAGATGAGCGAGTTTTCGGCAGAGACAAAAGATTTACCGGCAATTGAGGCTATCGACATCGCAAACTATCTGGTTCTTCAAACGTCGTACTACACCAAACAGCAGATGAAAGCTTACAAAAGTATGGAGGCATACAACTTTTTCATCAGCGGGTGGGTACACAACCTCGGTACCAAACTACTACAGGATGGTTATTGTTTGGTCTTCGCAAGGGTGAGTCTTTCTTCTTTTTTATGTGTTAAGGTGCTAGCAGCTAGCAGTCGCGGCTATGATGTACACAAACCATGGAAACAAACACGCAACAAATCTGAACGGCGACGTTAGCCCAACAGTCAAAGAACACAAGGACGTTAATTTGTGATATACTTAAAGCACCCGTAAACAACACAAAACATTGGCATCTTGATTGCTTATCACCGCAAGTTCTAACGTTACTTTACCTCCTGCCCTCCATCTGAATTGCACGCTGTCGCTATGCGACAATGTGACGTCACGTGAAACCCAGCTATTTGATCTACATTATATCAATGACACACTCATTTTAAGGCACATCATCCACTTCCTTTACACCTTTGCACGTCAAGCGTTTGCATTGTCAAAATAGCAAAATAAAGACCAACACACCTCAAACTGCAGGCCCTAAAGACAAAATCTGAAAATGCCGATGAGTGGCCTCTAAAAATGAATGTATTATTCACTGAATACGCACCCTTAAAAAGTTCTAAAGTCCAGTTATAAAGTACAGTTCAGACCGTTCCAGTGTTTTTTGAAAATTCAGTGTTCATCAGATTAGTAAAACTTTCAGTGTTTCTACTATTTAATTTCCAGTGGTTTGATGCACATTTTATCCAGAGACTTAGTGGTCTTCTAATGTGTATTTATGAAGCAATAATAAGGATACTGTCCAAGGAGACAGCAGACAGTCTGCTCATGCAGAAACCAAGACAATGCTCCATGTAGGGACCAAAGATAAGCCAGTGTGAACTACTGAGGTATACTTCCAGTATGGGATGTGATGGCTATGAGGCCTTGAGCTGACACAAATGATCTTCTTTCCAGTGTCAAAAACTACAAAATCAAATTTTTGTTATTTAAAATCAAGGTCAGACTGCACACCATGCAAGATTATTACCAAAGTCAACAGCCGTAGGATTTCAGGACCCATTCGCCACAAAAATCAGTCATCATTTTGCATGGTTTCGTAGTGAGCAAAAATCAGACTGCTGACAGAAAGTCTTCAATTTTCATTTTTTTTTTCCTGCATTCTTTGTCTATTTTAGTCACACAAGAGACTCTAACCAATAAGGGCAAAGAGGGTCCTGAACACTCTACAGTTACAGATGTGAACAAACAAAAGTCATGGTCCTAATTTAGGGGTTTGTGATCTCTTAATCTGGCACAGTGGCCATTGTAAAAGATCAAACAATTAATTGTGTAATCTGACTTCAATTT
Organism: Scarus forsteni; assembly: GCA_036419115.1. Taxonomy (NCBI): domain Eukaryota; kingdom Metazoa; phylum Chordata; class Actinopteri; order Labriformes; family Labridae; genus Scarus; species Scarus forsteni. The sequence continues at coordinate 4,751,662 of JAZDUH010000245.1, read as the reverse complement.
TCCCTGTTTTAGTGTATATATAGATAAATTCAATGAAAAACCAGAAATGCAGCTGCAGAGCATCTTCTGAGGTCTTTCAGCCCAGACACTTTGGGAAACCTGAATCCTTCTTGATAATTATCATGGCTTTAGTAAATATAATGGTGACATGTAATAAATGAGTGATAAAGTCAAGGCTTATCTCACACAAGAGCAGTTAATGAAATAAAGTAATCAACACATTTTCAGAGACAGAAACAAACAAATAAAAACATTACCAATGCTTCCTATTTCAGCAGAGAGAGATGTCTTAAGGCATGTACACGCAGACAAGATAACAGTGAGGAGGATGTCACATAGTTATGTATGGATATCTTTAAAAATAATGTACAATAAGGAGAACAAATCCTGTCACATCAGCGTACCAATGGAATGACAAAGACAAATGTAAAAATGTAAAGGCACTGGGGCACGTTGTCTTCCTGTTTTTATGCACAGCTGCTTTGAATGAGAAGATGGTAGTCAGAGAAGGAGTGTTCACCTCCGCTGGCACAACTCACTTCACTCTGTCAATGAAAAGCAAGAAAAGATCAAATTAATCATCAGCTGTGAACTTGGACTGAGCCCACAATTCAAAACTATGCCAAATGCATGGGCCACAATAACAACATCACGGTTTAACAGAGGTGGGTCAAAGTCATGGTCTTCCATCAGTTTGACAGATTTAGTTATGGCAGTGGACACAACTCTTTTTTCATTATTGCAAAAGGCAGTTTCATTTGTTAGTTTCACAAGTTGTGAACTGGTATTAAAGAGATAATTTTTCAGTAGGGTTGTATGAGTGCATGGCTTGACTCAGAATGTGTGCCACAGTGTCACAGCTCAGTTCTCCCTCCATTCAGAAAAACTTGGATCAGACACTAACTCTATACACTGCTGTACATGGTGCCAGATTCTCTGCTTAATACGAAGCTTCAAAACCAGCGTGGGCTCCTCATAAGCTACAGTTTGTTTGTGTACATCAACTTAATTTTCCACCACTCTGCCATTTTGATTTGGCACCATTTTTAAACACGGCACTGCCTATGTGTCTTTTGACCAGCATCACCAACTAGTTTGCACACAGTGGCTCCACTTTGTGATATTTGGATCAGTTACACATGATCAGGATCAAAATGTCACTTTTTCTTCAAAATTTTGTCCCTGCTCTATTTTGGGTGGACACTTGACTTAAATCAGTAAACGCTTCAATTATGATATGCAGTGTTTAGTCTTGCTATTTTGAATGTTTTACATGAATGACTGGACTTTGACCTGTGGATGGTAGCACGGTGAGTGGGAATTAATGGTCAGACATTTGGCCATAAAAGCATCAGGATCTCTTAAACACATTTGAAACATTTGGAGTCAACAGGCCCAAGTCTGCATCATATTCATTTCAGTCAAAATCAAATTGAGTGAAATCCATGATATGGTCAAGTTCAGTCAAAAGTTGTCCAAATTGACATGATTTAAAGTCCTGAGACTTGGGCCACTCCTTTGCAATAATCAGTTATTCTACATTAACAGATATATTGCAAGACCATCATACAATAATATGTCAGAATTCTTGCTCATCTAAAGAGTAAAACTGCTCTTGATAGACAAAGAGCAGGATATCGGTATTTACGATATTTAGTATGACTGGCATGAAATAAAGTTCTTTTTACAACTGTGTTGATTAAATTGACATTATTGGTAAAAAAAAATCACAAACATTTCTTTAAATAATGACAAAATTAGCACACATACATTTCTGGCATATATACAAAAATGTGTGTTCACCTGTAAATGTGCTTATCTTTAAATGTTTTAAAATTATTCAACAAAAAATATTTTTCTGCAATACTGTATATGCTTTTATTACTATTTGTGGCAAAATCAGCAACTAAAAATATGTTCTCTTAATGAGTGTCACCAAGTGAGACATGCTACTTGGCAAACTTTACTCACAGACAAGGAGACGCGAAAGTGATAGGTGACGTCCTGGAAAGACAAGACAGGTACTGACCACAGATGATGAGTCCCCTGAGAAAAAGTGTGTTATGTTTGATAAGCAATCCATGGAGGGGTAAATATTAAAACAGTAAAGACCACTAAAAGTTCACACAGCAGCAAATGACACAAGAGAAGGGAAATACTCTTTCTGTGCTTGGTCCTGATAAAACAGGTCATAGTGTACCTTTGTTGATGTGCTCTGGCCACTGTAGAGCTCAGACTCTGTGTGATTGGAGCATGGTCGCCCCCTGGTGGCTCCACATCGTTTTACCCACACACTGCTCTTAGACCTGCAGTACACACAATTTATTAGCCTCTAACATTTTATGATCATGTTCTTCAGAACTGTCTTATTTTACTTAAATATATTAGCACATTATGGGGTCCTGTCTTATAAAATGTTTTTGTAATTCCAGCAGAAATGCAACAAAATCAACCTGTCTGCGCTGACAGCTGATGGCAGTGTATGTGCTGAAAACAATAAATCTGTGGAGTTTCATGTATTAACAGCATACCCTCTTTAACTGAAATATCTTTTCTTTGTACTTTACCATTCCTCAGATTTTAGAGGTCACATTTAGCCTTGAATTAGGTTCTTTATCTTGTTTTGAAGACTGCTAGAGCATGTCCACAATCATTAAAGATAATAAGCCTTCCAAGTTTCGACATGCAGATGAGCTGCGTGTGTGTGTGTGAGTGTGTGTACAGTGTATTCACACAAAATAAAAGGAAAATAGTTAATCACTGTGAAAAAACTTTTTAGTATTGTGATATTAAAGGTTGAAAAAAAATGAAGATGAAAAGTTTTTATAATTAGCTGCTATAAAATTATAAAGAAATGTGTGTGCTGTTGTTGTGTGTTCAGGTCCTCACACATGTTGATGTATTTGGCCGTAGTCATCTCACAGTTACTCTCCTAGTAAATATGGGATTTTCTTAGAATCAGTTGTCAGTGTTAGAGATATGGCCTGATATTGAATGCAGATGCGAGAAAGTGGAGCTCTTTCTCTGTCTGTTGGGCGTGACAGTGTGGACACACGAAAGGGTACGTAAAAGTAAAAAAAAAAAAAAAAAAAAAAAAAAAAAAAAAAATATGGGCTGTATAAATTGAGTTCCAAAGACTGAAAATGTAATATTATTTTGAACTGTTTTTAAGATGTCCATGAACTAACCAGCAAAGCTGTTCTTTTTTACTTTTTTAAAATAAACGCTCTACATCCATGAAAAAGGGCACATTGTTAATTTGTGCAGTACAGAGCTACCTGTCTTCCAGCATGTTGATACAGTGCTGTTTCTATCTGTCTTGATTTTTTTTCTTTTTTAAAATCAATTCGTATATGATGTGGATTCAGTACAAAAACACTTCTTTCAGTGTTTCATCGCAGAATGTTAACATTAGGATCTAACCGCATTCACTTTATTAATCAAATGTGGTTTATCTTGTTTTGCCTATTTTTTTTACATCATTCAGACTGTATGAATATAATACAGGCTATTTCTCATAAACAAACTTGTTTTTATGCAAAAATAGTGACTAATAAGAATCAGTTTCAGCTTGAGCACGACGTCAGGGAAGAATGTCTGCTGTGTAAATATGTTCAGTCTAAGCACAGAGATATAAAGGCGGTTAGATTTGTTCATACTTACATCATGTGCAAAGTGATTTGTGAGGTGGAGGAATTTCTCTTTCCATTGAGCGATACAGTGTAGCTGAAACAGACAAAAAATGTATGAGTGTCAAGAACATGATGCAACATTTTAATTCATACCCTCTTGCTCTTCTCAGTTAAAGCTGTGCATTAGGTGTAGTTTTTGCTGGAAAAATTAAGACATCACAGTGATTTCTGACTTTTCTGTTTCCATGTCTGCTAACTGCCTCTCATGAAAGTGTGATGTCTTTGAATTTCAAAATCTGGCAGAACAAAATGGGAGGAACTGATACGGGAATCATCGGGCATAAAGACTAATGAAAAAGATTCTTTAAAGGAATTGTTCATGATTTTAACTGAATCCATGTTTTTCTAAGTTAAATTAATTGAAGACAAATCTTCAAAATAGGTTTTGGGATCTATTCAGCTGCTTCCACACGTAAACATCACTGCTAATTTTTGGAACTTATTAGATGTGACACATCATTCTTACTCAGACCATTTTACCCTTTGGTTCAGTTAGTTCGGTGTGTTATTATTTGAGTTTTAACGGTAAAAATGAAAACTGTACCAAAATAACTGTCCCTTGTGTTGATAGTCTTGCAGAGCAGATGGACCTGCCTGATTCTGAAATCATGGATTAGTGAAATATTTCCTTTATGGAACTGTCCATCTGGCATGTCAGGTTAGTGTTTATGTGCCTACCACAACTATCTCCCAATAAGGGGTGAAGTCAAATGCACTGCAGTCTTTAAAGGAAATATAAAGTTGATGGAGGTAATTAGACTCCTTTGTTATAAAAAAAAATTAAAAACACCTTTCACGACACTCAAGGACGCTGTACAAGATTTGAAAAAACAACAATAAAATCAGCAATAAAACAACAGTAAAATCATCAAAACACAACAGACAATGGTATGGTATGGGGAAGAGGTGGTACATTATTGCTGAAAGGAGGAGACAGTCCTGAACAAACTGATTCTTCATAAATTTGTCCATCTATTTACAGGACTGATCAAACTCTTAGGGTCATACCTGCAGCTCTCAGGTGTTGCACAGCTTTGCAACGTGATCTCTTGGTTTGTTTCCACAATTTGTAGACCAGTCAAAGAGGGAGCCGATGTTCCTCCTACGAGATAAAAGACAAGAACTCAGCTAATTGCACTCTATCTTTGAATTCCACAGTACAGTGTGCAGATAAGCTGTTTGCTGCTGTCAAACAAATGGCTTTACTCTGCTTATATTCTTATATTACATGTATGTGTATAAGTTAAGCATAATGTCTGGCCTGTGTTTGTAGATTCACCTTTTGTGTTCAGGCTGCGTTGTCTGCGTGATCCTGGTTGCTGACCTACAGGCAGACGGTTTGCAGTCCCCCCTCCTTCCAGATCTGTGGGTGCGGGTCTTTTGGACTTGGCAAAGTAGAGAGGTGCTGAGGTGTGACTCAGACGATTTCTACTGCGAGCCTCTTTGTCCATCATTCTAGACTTTGCTTTCTTATTGATGGTGCTTGGTGTGGGTACCAGACTGCCTATATCTAAAAGAAGAGGAAAACAAACTTTGATTGATATAATAATAACCTGCTAAATGTTATCTAATTAAGAGACACAACTGTGCAAAACTTTTTGAAACATAATGCCAGCATCAGATTCAAAATGGGCATAAAATCTTTTTGATTACATATAACATTATAGCTGGACTTTTTTGAGAGTAAGTTTGAATAAAACAACAAACATTTAATTTAATTGATTACATTTTTCACTAACCTGGTGTGGATTGGTTGTTATTCAGTGTCAGAACTGTAGCTGATTGGTTGTTGACAGCTGTGGGTGAACAGCAAGCTGAAGGTACAAGAAAATGAAAGAAAACGAATTTAGTCAGAGCAGATTTTCTTTCTTATTAACTACACTTGAAGAAAGATTGCCGACTGACGCCCTTTTTGCCAGTTGACTTGGGGTGTCTATAAACATAGATGTATATTAATTGGCTGTTCAGGCATCCAATCATGTCAATTAAAAGTCAAAAAGTCAATTTAAATTATCATCTATATGACATGGCTTTATTTAGAAATTTTCTCAGCATGCCCTCATGACAGTTTCCACTCAGCTGCACAACCTCCTGTGAGTTCAAACAGGCTAGCAGATCCTAAAAACTGGTGTCCTTAGGGGAGGACAAAGAGGACATTTCATCCCCTCTGAACCGTGTGGCAGCAGTTCAGATCTAAAAAAAAACACCAGGGAGGATTGGCTTTATATGCTGACCACATTTGCTTTTTTAAAGTTTGCTACCAACACTATCTCCCTTTGCTTGTACTTCTACCTGCTTTGTGCTTTTGTCTCTGCATGTCAAAATAAAGTCAAAATCCTACTGTCGGGTGTCTGCTCTCTGTGTCCAGTAAAAATTTGTCATAGCGCTTCTGTTTATTTAAAAAAAAGGATAGCAGAAAATAAATCAGAATCTTCACTGTATCAAACATGTCATCTGTGAATCAATCTTATCATATCCCCAAAACTGCATACATGTAGGCTACATGCAACGCAAAACTATCCTGGTCTACATGTGTAAATGTGTTCAAAATAAAAGTTAAAAAGGAGGGCAAACTAAAGACAGAATCATGATTTTAAAAATCACTGTAAAGATACAAATTAATGCTTTAGTGCTTTGGTGCCATGAATATTTGGTGTTTTGAAGTCACCATGTTGTGTTTGACTGTTTCCATCATGTCTTGCGTTTCTTTTCTTTCTCGTCTCTGCAGATGATTACATGCGGCTATCTCCCTCCTTTTTGGAAACACTTTTATCTGAGGGGATAGGGAGGCTAGAGGGTCCTCTACAGAAACAAAAATTGTCATTCTGTAATCAACTTATTTCAAATCTTTAGTTAATATACAGTTAATATACGTCCTTTTTGCTGACAGTTAGCTTCAAAACAAACTGCTTTATACTCATTTGAGGGCTTCCCCTGCACAACATTTACCTTCATTCTTCTGTACTGTTCTTATTTTTAAATCAGTGTGATTATGTGCATTGGACCAAACACATCAGACAATATAAAGTATAAAAGTTAACATGTAAGTTAAATCTTCTGGTTGTTTTTGTTAGTTTTGGGACTTAACTGGGAAGTGTAGTTCAGCATTTCATGTAAATGCTCTCTTGCAGTCCATTCTTTCAGAAGCACTGCTTTATACTGCAACTTAAGACAGGACTCTGACATGGCTCATATGACAGACCAGAGCTTAGTCAGCTTGGATATCCACTCACCTGGGGCAGGTGTGGTGGTCTGTGGAAGATACTGACTCTTGCGAGAGGATCCCAGTGCAGCTCTGGACCTGCATCAATGAGGTGACACGGGAACGTGCTTTTAGTAAAAATAATAATATAAATTATAACACACTTAAAGCTATTAACATTTTAAATATTCCAATAATGTTACATGTGATCTCCTTAGGGAATCAGCTGAATAAATAATCGACTAAAACAATCAAAGATAGAGATTGAGGGACAGATCAACAAAGGAAATAAACAGCAGGAAAAACTGAGCTGAAGGCGTACCATGGACAGACAGGTGGACAGAAAGTTACAGTGGCAGTGAAGAAGGGCATCCAAGAGATGTAGAGAACACAGGGAGGAAAATAGCTAAAGAGAGCCGGAAAGGGGTTTGAAGACAGACATTAATTTAGAAATGGCAAATAGATTTTTGCCACTATTATAAATCGTTATCAGTCTCCTTCTGGACCACATACCCATCCTTCTCTGTGGCTTCTCCTCGATGGTGAAGAGTCAAAACATAAAGGACTGACATGGAGATGACACTGACAGGGGACAAAAAAAACACATTATCATCATCAGCATCATGATGTCACTGCTGGACACAGATGAAGATGACTGTGCTGTTTACCCTCCAATCCCTGCCCAAACACATTTACTTCAGTCTAACCTGAAGGCCATGACAACAACCAGTGCCAGGATGGCTCCCTGCATGAACCGCTGGCTGATGCAGCCTTGATCTGGAGGCGAACTCTGTAACAAACAAAAGGATAACGACACTTATAGCTGCTCTTCACGTATCAAGCAGTTTATAAATAAACCTCTTTCACCACAGACCTTGCTTCCAGGTTTGGTTGTCTTCTTCTTGAGTGGGCCGCTTCCATTTCTGCTAAAATAACTTGATGACTGGCTAGAAGAGAAAAACAGTGAAGAGTTTGTTTGAGTTTTTTTTTATACACAAAGGAGAATCAAGAACAACATTCCTACTGAAATTAGGACTGATACATTTTGCTGAAAGGAAATACACAAATAAACTTCAATGTTTTTGTCACAAAACCAGAACCATCAAATATATCTGAATTTGGTAACAGAAAAACATCATTGCCACCTATTTTTTTACAATGGCAACAATAACAAAAACAATGTGACACCTAATATTGACATATATCTGTTTCTAATGATTAAAACTGCAGAAAAACATTAACAAACTGTACATTTCTGTACATTGAAGGTATCATAAGTTCCTATTCCCTCAGAAATCAGGACGTTTAAATCTCCTCTATCCAAATGACTGATGATTTTAAAAAAGGAAATGCACTTGACGACCTTAAGGCTTCCTTCAAACTACGAGAGATCTCACAAATCAGTAAAGCTATTAAAAGTTTCCAAATGCTTCAAATTATAATTTAAACAATACCCAGGTATCTTCTTGCAATATTGTGGTTAAGGATTTCTTTTTTATATGGCAAAGATGGGTGGGAGGCATAATTACTGTATTTGCATATATAAAACCCACAAAGAGAACACTTTGTTTAAGATATTGAGTGCTGGCTTACAGACAGTAAAAAACTTTCTTTAGTATCAGATGCAAGTTGTCATTTAGACAAGGTTGTCAACTTTTCAGAAAAGTTAGTGAGATTCCAGGGAAATTTGCACTTAAGCCAGAGATTTTATGATAGACATGTAGAAATGTGTGCACAAAGTGAACAAATGGCCGACAGAATCTCTCCTTTTTATGACATTTTTCACTCACTTCCTTAATGTAAAACTAAGAGAGTGTGACAGAAGACAGAATTGCTTGATCTACACATACTTAAGTTAGTAGAAGGGGTCTTGGCGCCCTAGTCCATTGGTTTTGATGGACCCCCTTATCATGATTTAAAGCTGGGATTACCTTGGTGAGACTGCAGTGGAAGTAATTTTTCTCCCTCCTCCCTGGTTAAGTTTCTTGCACGCCCACTTATGCACAACCATCTACTGTATCTCTGTGCTTTTAGCTTCCATTAGCATTATGCTAATGTCATGCATTTGTAGCCACAAGAGATCCACAAACAATGTCCCTTTATGAAACTAACATCACCTGTACAATCTCAACAACTACAGCTCATTTAGATTTAATAAGCATATATTCGTAAAGGATCCAATAAAAGTGCTGTCCCCGAGCTGAGCCCTGATTGGACGAAAATGGTTGTCCTTTTCTAGATTTTGTAAAGTCTTAAAACAGATCAAGGAGGGGGCACAGATGTCAAATGATCCTTCATGCAATGTCAATAACAAGGTGTTGACAGTTAATCATAATTTTCTAGGCCAGTGACACAAAAAAATTACATACTGCAGCTTTAACACAAGGGGGGGGGTTACCTAAAAATAAGCTAGACCGCCTTGAGTTATAAAGCCCCGTTTCCACCAAGTGGTTCGATATTGATCAGCACGGTTTGGCTCAGGCTGGATCGGTAAAGCCTGATCCTGTTTGCGTTTCCACAGCCAACCGAACCCTACTTGGTAGGCGAGGTCTAAGCCGGATACCAATAGTATGACGTCATATCAGCGTGACATCGCGCACTCGGCTATTAAATACAACGAAGAAGAAAACACGACACAGTAAACAAAGAGCAACGATGGAAGACATCCAGCAATTCTTCTTTTTTGTGATCAGCATGTGGCTTTTTGTTACGAAGCACAATCAAGTTTTCTTTCAGAGAAGTCTTCACGAAGACGAGTGGAGATTTAAACATTCCTGGGTTATGTGATGTTCCGCTGTCACACGGGAAGTGACGTCTCCTACAACCAATCAACGGACTGCAGTGTTTCTAGCCCCACTTTCTTTTTTTTTAAATGTATATTTTTGGGCATTTTGTGCCTTTATTGATAGGAGAGAGACAGCGGATAGGCTTGTGAAAGGGGGAGAGAGAGCAGGGGAAGACACTCTGCAAACTCGTCACAGGCGGGATTCGAACCTGGACCGGCAGAAGCATGTATATGGGGTGCCAACCACTACGCCAAACCAGCACCCCCTAGCCCCACTTTCTGGGGTCGGAATGGTATGCTTGGCACCCCAGCAGAAGGGTCCCAAAAAGTAGGACGGTACGGCTCGCTTATAAGGGGTTCTGTTCGGTTTTAGGCTATGGAAACGCCACAAAAGCAAGCCATACCGAGATGAACCGAACTGAACCCTCTGGTGGAAACGGGGCTTAAGCCATTAGAAGTGCATCTGCTGATAATGATTTTTAGCTCTCTCTTTTTTTCTGTCATCTTGTCAATGTGAATGCAGTAAGTCCATCTGTAAGAAAATTACCTCATAGCCTTAGGGGGAAGTTACCAGCTCCTGACTCCAGGCTAAATATGGCCCATCATATCAAAGCAATTGGTACTTATCATTAACAAATGTTTCCTAGAGACCAGGGTCAAACCAACTTTGCTCTGTGACAACATAAAAGTATCACTAGTTTGGCTAATCCAGGGACCCTCAAAGGTGCTATGAGGAGAATCTATTACCGGCGACATTAAGACTCTGCTATCCATGAGCACGCGCGGCGACTGTCGTAATGCTACGTTCCAGTAACCTCGGAACTGGGAGTGACATCATCTCCGACTTATCGGCGTTCCAGTTGAAGTCGGAGAAAAACATGCCGATCTACCAGGCTATTGTTAGCTGTTGTTAGCACGCCCTGCGTTGTTGTTTACAAATATCACATGAAGAATGTGATTATCACTATGGCAGAATTTTGTACACATAAGTCTAACAACACTATGTATACAGCTGATCTAGATCGACACACCCCAGTCAGAAGTGCAAATAAACTGATTATTACAGGACCTAAATAACTGTTCACACTGGAGGCATCCATCTTCGATTGTCAGCTTGGGGGTGGCAAGGTTTCACCGAGTTCCCAGTAGGAAATTCCGACTTCAGGGGACGTTCTAGTTGCAGTTTCCTACTCGGAACTTGGAAATTCCTACCTCTGACTACAACTAGAACGCACCAAAAGACGTGATCCAAGCCAAAGCGTGTGTTTGTTGCTAATGAATGCAGCTCGGACCTTCCTCAGAACTCTGCATTGCTTTACAACTTCTTTTTTCAACAACTTACAGGATGCAAAGCAACGAGGTAATGTATCTCTTTCTAGTTACATAGCGGTAGTTTTTGATGTGTGACAAAAAGCAATTCTTTTGAAAACTTAGAATCGTAGTTTTGTAGCCGGCTATATATTGCTACTTACAGCCCGGTGCCCTAGGACGTGTCCGAATAATATAAATTTGTTGTAGTTTTAATTGTCTTGTTCCCGAAGTTGAGTATCCAGGCCAGTCCAGCCCTGTCTGACCCAACCACGAAGCTAAGGAATAGCATTTATAGGTAACCTGTTTTGATGCTATAAAACTCATCTTAAAGTGTGTATTTTGATCAGGCATATATCTAAAAGTGAGACTTTTTTTTATAATTACTGAGAAACTCCTCACAGTCTCTTTAAAAAAATAAAATAAGTGAGTGGGGCATGGAAAGGTGCCAGAAGCGTGCATTGGTAGCCTTGCTTTAGACCACAGCTGAGCATATTACATAGGTTGGAAAAGGACGTCTTTCTCTCCTTTGATTTGATTCAGTCCACTTCCCTCACCTGACAGTTCCTCCGCTCACGGTGCTCTTCATGCTGTCCAGACGACGCAGCTTGGCTAGCTTGCGGCTCCAGCGCTCCAGTTCATCTATTCGAGTCTCCAGGTTGTCTGTGAGTTTACAAAGCTCCTTCACTGCCCCTACGTTCTCCATGAAGATACGATCCTTCAAAGATTACACCTGTTAGTCGGTCTAATATAGTCTTTTTAAAAGTCTCACTTTGTGTGTTTCCATACCTTGTTGACAACTAAGAGGTTGGGAATAGTTTCTCCATTGGCACACACCACATCACCCCCCTCCTTCACTGCTTCAGGTAAAATCTGCTGAACTTCTTGAGCGATAACTCCTGCAGGAGAACATGAAAAAGTTAAGATATAATAAGATATAAAGAGCAAAAAAACACTAAACAGAGATTTGGGACAAACTTGTGAATCAATGCAGTTACAGTTAAGCAATTACTGAGACATAGAGTAAACATATAATTTTAAAACACTTTTTTTGTATTTTTGCCCATACATTTGACCATCCTCTGACTCACAAAATTTCAGATAAGCAAACCAAGTCTTTTTCTTCCTATTTATGTTTTGAAATGCTTTAGAATGGATTAAAATAGTATGTGCCCCACCCCCTTTATCTCAGCCAACATCCATAGGAGCACACAGCAGTACTTCTATTTCCAAAACCCTCTGGAAGAAGGAAGTGGGGTCAATATAAGCTCAGCTATATAGCCTGAATATAGATTGTTTCGAGCTGGTTTGCATGGGGAAAAACTTCCTCTGATGACTGATTGGTACTGTATTTCGACCAAATCGTGGCATGGAAATGACTGTTAAAAGGCTGAAAAAGGGGTATGATATGCCACCTTTGAGATGATTATATGAAATAATGTGAACAAATAAATGAGGATGGTTATTGATGGAGTTACCCGTCTCTGCAGTGTTCTCTATGCCCACCGTGGCAGCAAACTCAGGCTTGTACTGATAATGGACCAGCCTCATCTGAGAAATCCGTTTCAAATTGTCTGTGGTGTCCACCTACACACAGACAAAGTGACAATGACAAGCATGCAGATGATATGAAAACACATGTTCGCGTTGCAGGAAAATGCTTGGATCAAGAACAGTGAGAAGACAAAACTTGGGAGTTAAAGTGCACAGTCAGCTGTGCTGAGCATGAACATTTGGATGACATGATTTATGATGACAAGCACATGAGGCACACAGTGACACACACACTGATGACATGAAAAAACACAAGCGTCCACACATTGATACGAGCTGGATGTCATTCTGACCTCCTGGACATTTTCTTTGGCCCTGATGTCTGACGGGTGCACCAGGGAGCCCATGACCTTCACGTTTCCATGAACTACCAGAGCCTCGTCTGGCCGGTCTGTGTTGATACCAACTCTGCCGTGGTGGTAGACCGAGTCGGGCAGTTGGCCACGCTGCCACAGCACCTCATTGTCACTCTCAAACTGGCCTGGGTTTGATGCCTGAAACGGAGACAGAGAACAAGATGTGCACACAATAATGTTTCAGATTTTTCTGATAGACAGTATGGTACACTATAATCACAACAATTTCAAAAACTGAAGAAACATTTCTGTAAATATGTTAATTTGCTTTCTAATCTTTGAGGTTGGCAGCCTCACAGCAGAGACATTACTCAGTGCTCTCCAATAAATCAGTGCAAGAACTGTTTACAAATTATTTAAAGTAAATAATCTCAAGTTCAATATCGCTAAGTTGACTTTCACAAACAGGCTCTAGATAAAAAAAAGTCTCACCATACCTCCATCTGAACAACTACAGTTTTCACATTGACTTTCAACAAGTGTTGCTCTTTGAGGGCTAACAGTTTCCATTTGTTTCTAGTCACTATGCTAAGCTAATCAAGTATCTCCAGCCACATATTTACCTCACAAAATAAAGCCTTAAAGCAAATTGACATATTTTCAGAGAGGTTTGCTTACTAACAGCATAAAAGATAAATGATTGACTTAGCATGACAAAAAAGTATTCACATGATGACCATCTTTACTGAATTATTTATAAAGAATAGACCAAAGTTAGCAAATTAATAAATAAATGTTATATACAATGCAGAAGCCAAATACTTGATAAAGACCTCCTGTTAACATACTAGCAAAAACAATTAAAAACTCCTGAAGTCCTTGCGTCTAAATATCAGTTGTACAGTCAGTGATTCAAAACAATTTGGAAAAAAAACATCAATGACTGTGAAAACTACAAATCTCCAAACATAATCATTGTTGTATGTTTTTTTTGTGTGTTCACACATTCCTATTAATCTTAGATTAAACAAAACCTTAAAACATATGAGTTCAGACCTAAAAAGTGGAGATGCATGGTTTTCACAGACATATGTTGTTTTGTAGTCTGAACTCTTGCAGTGTTGTATTTAAGTAAGGGCTGGGCAATATGGACCAAAAATCAGGGCTTTTTTGTCTTTTGCTGATGTGAAATATGTCTTTTCCTGTATCCAAATATTTGTTAATTACTGGTTAGAACAAACAAAGTCAGGTCTCATTCAAATCCACACAGGCAGTGAATGAAACACAGGAACTCTTTCTAATTGAAAATGGTATTGATAAAATTGTATTAACACCAATGCCAATAATGATTCTGCGTTTAAAGCTGATTCTCTAACAATTCCTTTATAAATTTCTCCTGATTTTCTGTGTGGGCAGACACTGGCCTGTAGACTTTCAATATCAAACACGTCATTCCTAATTCAATGCTGTACACACATATATGCTTCTGAAAATTGCTGTTGTTTCTTCTTCATAAAAATTGTGCAGAAAGTTTACTTTCAGCTTACTTGAGCCCCATTGGAGGTTATGTGTAAAAATGTGCAAAGCATTATGTACGACCCTACATAGTAGAGTCAAGGCGAGTTGAGCCAATACCATGAAGCGGAAAAGGCCCATTTGATTTCCGGTGCTTCTGCAGACAGCTCCAGTGGACACTCCAGAAACAACTTTTAATCTTCTACATAAGCGCAAACATAATATCCAGTGCAATACCCAGTTAAATGTGGTCTACTGTCACACAGTGCTGTTGTATATATATATTGATATTGAAAATACCGTTAATGTTAATAATGTAAATTCCTTTGCTTGTTCAAAGTCTCACTTTATTTTTTTATTTCCTTCAAAAGGAAGCTGAAGTAAAGCCGAAAGATTTTGCATGTTGTAACCTGCTTTCTTAGTTTTACTTAATTTTTATGCTCTCATCTATTTCAGTACCTCTTATCTATTCAATCTATCTTAATGTCAGTGATATTCCTTGCTATTCTATAAATAATGAGCAACTGAAACAACAGACTTTCCCCTTGGGTGATTAAAGGTGTAGTCAGCGCTTCTAATCTTCTAATCTAATGCACGATTTGTCAAAATCTCCGTATTTCTCCTCTCCATCCACAAGATGTCACCACTGACAGCATGTTGAAAAAAAGTCTGGTTTCAATACACAGCCTTGGCTCTGAATTTCAGCAGGTAAATACTGTGGCTCGGGCCGAGTTACCAAAACAGGGTACACCACCCCACATCCAGGGGGTGATAATACTCATGCGCAGATCAGACAGAGGGGGGAGGGGGAGTAGTAGGATGCGTAGTGTGCGCAGTAAACGTAAGGGAGGGATACAACAGGTGCAGTAGCAATGGCTGAAAAACAGCCCAAAAGAACAAGTTCAAAGGGGTGAAAAGTGAAAAAGAAGGGCTATGACCATGAAAGAGCGAAGATCCGGGTCAATATTGGTGTTGCTTTCTGACGGTGGAGAGAACTCCGCGAACTGAAAGACCTGAAAACGGACGTGGATGTCGCTGTCTTTCTGCTGGATAGGTAAGCAACATTAGCTTTGTGGTTTTACACATAACAGTAACAGCCGTCGGGCATTCATCTTATTGTCTAATCTGCCAAAATGTACTGTTGTCGTGATGTTATCAATCAACAGTTGTCTGATGAGTCGGGGTTACCTTAGCTTTGTTGGTCAGCTATGCAGTTTCTACGGCCGTTTCCATGGCGATGCACGTCCATCAGCTTTCGGGGGGCGGGTCTAAATTAGTTTATAAACAACCTCTCCACTCATTTTCTCCCACATCGCTGACTACACCTTTAATAGAGTATTTTTGGTTCTGATTCTGATTTTCACCACTGGAGGCTGCTGCTTTCCTTGAACTTTATTAACATAAGCTTTGTTAATATGAATACTATCATCTTACCCTATGTTCCTAAGTTTTTTTTGGTCTTTTTATGCCTTTAATAAAAGGAGAGAGTACAGTGGATAAAGTAGAAAACAGGGTAAGAGTGGGGAAATGACATGCAGTAAATGGGCCTCAGGCTGGATGAGAACCCAGGCCACCTGCACGCGTGACCTTAACCAGTAGGCCATCTACACCCCATCTTGCCCTATATTTTGATTGAAAATACATCCATACATATAAAATATATATATATATATATATATTGCCCAGCCCTAACTGGAATGTAGCTGGTGAGTGCAGGGGTCACAAACACACATATTAAAGGTATGGACAGGAAGAAGGAGTTTTGAAATACAGAGAGGTTTAAACAGAGGACTCAGGAGAAGGTGACACATTCACACAGGATATGATTGTTGTAGGAGGCAGACAGACATGGCCAGACGTTACCCTGACGATGATCCTCTCAGACACTTGGGCAGCCACAGTGTAGCTCTGACTGTGGGACTGAGCGTGCAGCGCCACCACCAGCATGAAATACCTGAAGAGTCAAGAACACCAGGGGAGGCTATTACGACTGGAGCTTTATTTACACCAAAGTAAACCATATTTATACATCTGGTGGTCTGATTTTCACCTCTGGTCTGGGTTTGGTTTGCCCTTCTTCCTCATGTTGTTGGCTGTGGTCTCACTGAAGTGAAGACGTCCCACTGTCACCTTTGTGACCTGTTCTGAGGGCAGGGTCACTCTGGGAGAAGTTCAACACAACACATTACACAGACACATTTTTACAATCATATTTTAACCTCCAGAAAAGTTCCCACTGTGACACAGAAATATCTTTAACGGGAGTTCTACGAGGGGATTTTTGTTTTGCAGTAAACGTGGATTTTTAAAATTTTCTAGCATGCCTTTGTTTAGCATTTGTTGTTATCAAACACAGCAGCTAATATTTGCAGAACTTGTTAAAATCTCTCATTTCTGTAGTTTATTTTCTTGTTCAGATATTTGGTCATTTCTTAACCATTTAATCTTTTGTTTTAGTCATTGTCCTTGAATATATCATTCAAGGGACTTTGAGGGCACATTATTATTTCTCAGATATTCTCTAACTAAATTCCTCATTTTTTTCTGTATGCATGAACTCGGGTATTAAGAGTAAGGAAATAAGTACCTCCAAACACTTCCCTTTCACATCTATATACTGTTTGTTTCCCTTTAAAGAAAGGATAAACCTATTTTAAAGTAGAACTAGTCTGCCTATGCAACAGAGAGGGGGAAGACATTTTTTTAATTGATGAAAATCTAGAAAAGCCGTTTTTAAACCCAAAGATTTTAAATACCTGGACACCCATAATGTACTGGGCTTGTTGCCTTTTTTGACGCCACACTATGGCTGTTTCCTATTGATTAGGAATGACCAAGTCTTCAGGTGGGTGGCTAGATGTAAACAAAAGCAGGTACTGGCAAGGATGGGAATTCAACTTATTCCTCAGTGTGTGAAATGTTTTTTTTATTAATTCCTTAAAAGAAAGAATTCCCAAATATTGAAGAAAACAAAAGATTACCAGATATTTACTATAATCCTTACACTGACTACAGTTGAAATATAAGTCTGAGGGCATTATCCAGTTCTTGATGGTAGGCAGGGACAGAAAAAAGAGTGGAAGTGCTGGGTGCAGTTTGAGAGGCATCTGGGAAGGTCCTTGTGCCATGAAAAAATCTGCCAAGTGGACTTTAGCTACAAACAGAAATAAACCGTTGAGGAAAACAGAAAACTGCTGACTGTAAATTTCCACTTAGTTACTCAGAGTGTGATGCTGTAATTGCTAAAGTCTCATAGCATCTTAAAAAGCTTCTTATAAAATAACCTTCTAAAGGCTGTAAAACCCCAGCTGCATTTTAAAAACAGGTGGAATCATTCAAAGCAGGTCAAAATGTTCATATGAAAACTATAAAAGGAAATTATTTTTTAGCTTTAATGTCCTCATAAGGAACTTTTATTTATGCCAAATCTGGCGTCCCCTGCCGGCAGAAGGGCGCACAATTTCGTTTGGCAGAAATAGTCTTACATATGGGAGAAGTGTTTATTTAACATAAATAATTTCATCCTGCTGTTCTTTAACAGATTCTCTCATCAAGAATCTTTGCCAATGTCAAGCAGGGCTATCTTTGTCTGACCGGACCCACAGCGGGAGTTTCAACATCACATATCACTCTAGAGGGGTTTAATAAATCGTGATGCATTTGGATTTGTTGCTTTTGTCATGAGAATTAATTATTAGTTTTTTCCTGTTTAATACTCAGCTAAAGACCTTAAAGGACCTTTAAAGTATTCATACTCACAACACTGGCTTAAAGGGCCTTTTACTGCGATCAGACTGTGACTGCTCCACGCTGATGGACTGATTCATGGCCTCCACCTGAAAACACAGACAGAGATAAATTACACTTAAGAAGACATGATGCTATGCCAATGTCAATGTCAGCTGTATTTTCATAACACATTAAAGACAGTCAGTGCATACCTAAGTCCTTTACAGTAACAGATGGAAAACAATAAAAGCCAATAAAACAATAACAACCAATAAAACAAAACAATACATAGAAAACATAACAAATAAAAGGCCCAACAAAAGGAGACTGTACTCCACCAAAGTGAACAAGTGCATGTTAAGCAGAGGCCAAACCACGGAGAGGCTATTTGCAGTCCACAAAGTTAGTGGTAATGTGTTCCACAGAGCGGGAGCCGCAACAATGAAGGCTCGATCTCCTCTCATTTTTTACAAAAGGGAAGACGAACGTCCAAGAACACGTCATCACCTGATCTATGAGCTCTGGATTATGTCCACAGACGGGATTTTGTGTTTTAATTGCAAAACAATTGAAGGATTTCATAATCCACAGTTAATAATTGAATCAAAAACTCAAACAACCTGGAGAAATCTCTGCATGAAAGGCCAGGCCAAAAACCAACACTGAATGCCTGTGACCTTCTATCCCTTGAGCAGTAATGCATTTAAAACCAACATTGTTCAGGAACACTTTGAACAACCATTGTCATTTATCACAGTTGGTCACTATATCTACAAGTGCAAGTGAAAACTCTACCATGAAAAGAGAAAGCCATAAATCAGCATTTGTTCATTTCTGGTGAAGGGCTAGGTCATACCTGATCTCAGTTTTGCACCCTGTCTTACCTTCACTCCGTGGAGTTTGAGATAGAAGCAGTCAATGGTCTGTAAGCCTTCATTTGTCTTAATATACTTTGGTTCTCCCAGCATGCCGACGTACACTGTGACCTGGAAATGGTTCTTCTTCTGGCAAACGAAAGCGTCATCAGCCAAGGAGAAGTTGAAACCCTTGTCTGCATCGACACGGTAGGTTGGCATTGGGCTACAGATACAGAGATAGATTGCAAAGTATTATCCATTTGAGAATTTTGCATTTGTCATGAGACAACAGAACAGTTTTACTGTTTTAATCACAGGGATGGAGGGGAGGGGACTTTTCTGTTACGACTGTGAACATTAAACTCCCAGACTTTGAAAGGCAAACCTCTGGACAGATGTACACAAGGATACAAGAATAAGAAACCTCTGAAAATGTTTAAGTATATGCCTAATTTTCCAGCATACCAGCTCTGACTTTGGAGTTTTATACATTTTGATCTCTATTGATTGTTTGTTGTTTTAATCTTTGTTTAAAGATCTATTTTCTATCTAGAATGTTCAAAAAATACACGATCATCAGAGAAATCATATGTAAATTAAAAATTGTTGGTATTACTCAACCAGGAATAAAGAATTAAAACCCATTCGAACATCCAATGACTCATAAATTTGGCAAATAAAACACATTTTCCACCAATTATAGTTCAAATAATTACATTTAATTCTTTTACTTGGTTAACCTGTACATACAAAACAAAACAAAAGGCATTATTTATGTATTGATTTTATTTATGAGCGTTTCTGTGTCATATATTACATCATGATATTGCAGTGCACTGAAAGAGGGACTGAACAGCAAAGCCCCTCCCTGATATCAGAGGCTCAAACTGGTAAAAGGAAAAAACAAGGAGGAAGAGCTGTCTGCTAAGATACTCTTCACGTTCTTCCTTGTCTTCTTAGTAAAAAGTTGAGACAAAGGCTCACCATTTGGCTGCCATTGAAACAATCTCATCAAGTTTATTCTTCAATATTAACACTGAACATTAACAATATGTTTGCTCTTAGCATGGCCACCTTAATAGTCCACCTTCCTGCTGTTTTTAGTGTTGCAGTGAGATCCTCTTAAAGATCTGATGAAGTAAATTTAGAGCAAATAAAAATCTACTCGTTGATGGTGTCGTGCGTCAAAGTTGGATGAGCAGCCAGGTGGTTTTGATAACATATCTGAAAAGGTCTCTGGAGTTCATTTTAACTTTCCTCCCTATTTATACTTCTGTCGTTTTTGGCACAAGTCGCTCTGCGCTACTTTTTCCCCTTACCCCTCCTCAGGTTTGTTTCCAAGCCGAAACCGTGCACACGCTCACTCCCTCGCACAGCTCACCTCTGAGGAATTTGTAGCCCTCTACAGTCCAGCTATTTCTCTGCCACTCCCACTGTACACTTATTTATTCAGCCAATTATAACTGTCTTTTTCATTTTGGCTCCTAAAGATAATCTTCACCTCAAAGAAAACGATCTCAAGATGTACAAATATGCCAAAGTAAATTCCACCCACAGCTCTTTGCAGTTTGCGTCATAGAGGGGCGTCCATTTGTTCTGCTGGTGAGGCTGCCACTTGATGCACTGATAGTTTGGGTCCAGATAGGCGTTGTCTGCGTCCTGCATCAAACCTGCCACAAACAAAGTATCAGCACAAAAAAAAGCAAGATAAAATGTTCTCTGAATATGCCTCAATCTTTACTGTCAAAGTCTGTTTTATCTGTGCAGGACTTAAAGGGCAGGTGAGAGCAGGTGAGCGTGAGGTAGAGGAGGCGAGGAAGAGAAGAAAGATGCCTGCCTACCTGGTTCTTGTTTGATGATACCTGTGAGGATTTGGGAATTGAGGGTGCTGTTGGGAGAGTCTGAGTGCTTCCTCTTCTTTGCCTGGTGGACGGGGATGCCGCTGAACGAGGAAACAGAGACACAGTTGCAAAATTTCTTCCGTCTTACTTACAAAGAAGAAAAAACAGGCCTTCACTATGAAACAGATATGTTTCACAATCTGACTCAATGCTTTTTTTGGCTTCAGTGCTTTAAGAGCTTGAGGCAACAAAGGAAGAAGTTGTCAAACTGAAATGTCACCTATTTATCAACCGATCTAAATGTATAATCGTGACTCACTCCTGCCCCTGAGGATGCTGCAGCAGCTGATGGAGCATCTGCGTCTGCTGCATGTCCCCACCTCCGCTCGTGGCCGGACCAATGGGATACTGGGAGATCATGGGCTCAGGCTTCAGGTACATGTCTCGATGCATGTTGGGATAGTGCCCGTGTGGTGGGAGGGGTGGTGTCGGAGTCATGTGACACATGTTCTCTGGCGTCATGGTCCTGATCATGTGAGGATCTACAAGACAAGATAAAGACAGAATAAATAGTTTTTAATCGAAAATGAGACTGCAAATGTTCTTCATTAAGCCATTAAAGCTGGTGTCTACGATTTGAAACCGCAGCCTGCCCCTCCTTCCCTCACCTCTCCCCTCCATGTTCCAAGATCCCGCCCCCAGCTCGTGTCGGCTCATATAGCCCCCTACGGCAGAGCTACGAGCGACTAGCACAATATATCAGCAGCAAACTCAATCAAAAACAGCTCAGCTCAACTGAAAGTATCAAACACGACAGACATCTCCCTTATAACACACAGCAGTAGCCATTTCAACTGGACCGGCGGCAATGCGGGTTTGGCGCCGCCAGAGCGGAGCCGAGTGTGGGGGAGGATTTATCTTTCTCAGCCTGTCCTCCCCAGCTCAGCTTACAGTGCTAACGATTAGCGGCTAACAGGCTAACCCGCTCCCCTACAAGTTATTAGCCCGTACAGGCACAAACTAACCAGAGTTATTCAGCAGACATCTCACACTGCAGTAAACAAAGCCATTACCTGATCAACCAGGGGCGAAACGGTCGATGCTGAAGGTCTGACGGCCGGCTGAGGCTATTCGTTAGCCGTTAGCCCGCTAACAGGCCTCAACCCGCGGGCAGAGCTCCGTTGGGCCCGCGGGAGAGAGGAGAGGAGAAGGGTGGTCTGCAGCCAGACTGTCTTGGGAGAGGGAGGCGGATTCCCGGGTTCGGCGCTAGGCTCTTTCGGCACCATGATAGTTCAGTAGCTAACGCTGCTAGCTGCTCACCGGAGGTAGAGGGGAGGAGGCGGGACCATGGGCAAGATGCTGCGTACTGCGTAGTGAGGGAGACGAGGGAGAGGGGAGAGGAGAAGGGTGGTCTGCAGCCAGACTGTCTTGGGAGAGGGAGGCGGATTCCCGGGTTCGGCGCTAGGCTTTTCCAGCTCCATGATAGTTCAGTAGCTAACGCTGCTAGCTGCTCACCGGAGGTAGAGGGGAGGAGGCGGGACCATGGGCAAGATGCTGCGTACTGCGTAGTGAGGGAGACGAGGATTGGATGGACTCATGGACTAACTCACGGACCAATTAATAGTTGCAGGTTCTTAGGCTTGATTGGTCAGCTAGTATGCAGCTTTTCAGCGGATATACTGAATGGATTTTTTTCATTCTTTTTGGTCTTTATACTGTGTAGATAGGACCATAGGACCATAACAGCCTTATAAACGGTGTTATTAATATGTACAAAGCTTCCAAATCGTAGACCATAGCTTTAAGACTAAAACTGGGACAAATGGACCAAAAATCATGTTTTAGTAGTTTTTTTAGCTGAAAGGCAATTGATTATATGAGCCATAATATTTTAAAGAAATTATCATAATAAAATCACGTCTCATTCTAATTCTGCAGGTCAAATGTGCTTGTGAACAGTTTTCAAAGGCCAGTTTACTTAGTCATGCACAGTTTAAAATCTACAGTATGGCAGATATACTGTACCTCGCATCCAGGATTCTTATTGGTTTGCATACAAGGTTGATTTTTGATTCTTTGTTCTGGTTTGTTCAATTTAAATTAAATGAAGATTTATGAATATTGACACCAGCAGACCACAGGTCAACCACATCTCAAATATGTTCAATTCTCTTGCATTTCTTTTTATTTGTGCTCACTTTACAGAAGCAGAGAGATGTTCAACTCACCATTCACCTGCTGAGGAGAGTACGGCTCTGAACTGGAGTCTGGAGGAGACTCAGGCAGTGTCCTAGAAAACAGATGGAGGGAAACTGCTTTCATGAAAACTTGATCTTTAAATAAAACATGTCCTAAATAAAATGACATGAAAGAAACTGGTTCTTTTTTGTTCTTTTTATTTTTACAGTAAACAATAAAGTTTGCAGACTATATTAAAATGTTTCATTTGACTCTGGAGAATAGCATCAAGGCTTCCTTACTACCATAAAGCAATATTATTAGGAACATATCTCAGATACATACATATAGTATAAGTAGCCACATGAAATGGGTAAAGTAATACTTGGAGAGCACTAAACTTCACCATCTACATCATGTTCACACGGTAATCATGGAGGCACCTTCACTAAATGCCCAACAGTGTTAAATAATCCCCCATACACACATTTATACACCTTTAACGATACTGAAACTGTTGTGGAAACAATTTGGTTTCGAGTGTCTTGCACAAGGACACATATTCATGTGACAGTGGGAGCTAAAGGTCAAACTCCTGACCATCTGATTTATTAGATGACCAACTCTACCACTTGACAACAATCCCAGAACAACAAAACAGTTGTTAAGAATCAGCCTATCAAAATAACCCTCTTTTCATCAACATGACTGCTTGGCAAAGATAAGATACCATTGATTGAATTAACAGAGAGAATCGTCTGAAAAAGAGAAAATACCCAGTACCCATAATACCTAGTTGATGACAGAGGTAGAGGAGAATGACCAGAATGGTTTAAGATGACAGAAAAGCAACATTATCTCACACTCTAAAAAATGATGAGTTATTTTGGGAACCCAATTTATGTGTTGCTAGTGTGGAGTTAAATTTTTGGGTTATTTTTATAAAGAGTAACCCATTTTCTGGGTTATAGGGCTATTATTTTAACCCAACTATGTCACAACCAGCTCCACACTCCCTCGGCGTCAGATCGTCTCGTTCTCATGCCAAGAACTCCAGACCTGCTATCCAGACTGATCACCCGTTGCCAACCTGTTCCTGTTTCCACCTTTATCATCTGATCCTTGGCTAGACTACAAGGTACCGACCGTTTCTGTCCTGCACCTACCTGCCTGCCTGATCCCCTGTTGCCGACCTTGCCTTCTGTTCCTGATGCTGAGTACCTGTTCGTGAATCCTGATCTGTGATGGCCATCTGTTCTCCGGTATCTGACCCTTCTGCCTGTGTGTGACGCCGAGTACCTGTCTATGAGCCCGAATCAGTGGTGGCAGCCTGATCTCTGGCAATCAGAACCGTTTCCTGCTCTGAAAGACAAAGTGAGTCCTAACCTACTTCACCTTAAAGACTCTGAGTTGCAGAATGAGAGTGTGGCTCCTGCATGGCTAAGTGGACTACGCCACTGCCTTGTGTTCCAAGGATTGTGGGTTTGATCCCCGCTCTCTACAATTGTTCCTGTGTCTGTTCAATAAAGCTGGTTGTGTGAACTGCAAAATCTGTGTCGCTTCTGGGTCCTAACTGCATCATGCAACCCAACATTGTAGTCAGCATAACCTAACTTTTGTCTTAAATAATACAACCCAATAGTTGGGTTAGGAATAACTCCACATTGTAGTTACCATAACCCACTTTTTGTGTTAGATAATACAACCTAAAAATTGGGTCGAAAACCAAGAACCCAACCTGTTGGGTTAAAATAACCCAAAAAGGGGTTTACCCTTGTCTGAACCAGCAGTTGGGTTAAAATTGGGTTATTTTTTAACCCAACTGTTTTTAGTGTGCAAATAACCACTGAAAACAACTAAGGTATGCAGAAGGCATTTCTAAACACTTAAGTGAAATATTTACTCAGATAGGCTACAGCAAATATAATTCAAATCTAGCTGCCACTCCTGTCAGCTAAGAACAGGAAACTGATGCTATAATTCACACAGGCTCCCCAAAAGTGAACAATGGAAGATTGGAAAAAATTTGTACTAACATATGTATCTTAATTTCTTCTGCATCACTTCGATGGTAGGCTCAGAAATTGGCATAAAAAACAGGAAAGCATTGCTCCATCCTGCCTTTTATCAACAGTTCAGGCTTGTAGCGGTGGTGCGATGGTGTGAAGGATATTTATATCAGTACACTTTGGACTCCTTGGTACCAAATGAGCATTGCTTAAATTAAGGATGCACAATGTTATTGGTATTAAATTGTTATCAGGAGACATTAGCTTATAAAGTTAAATATTGATATCTGCAGATATGAAATATTCTGCCAATATTTACAGCCAATATACAGCCATACATAATGACCATTTACATCCCTTAGATTAGGTGAAATTTTTATCAAACTATATTCATTTACAATAATTCTTCATTTTATCATCATTGAATGTCTACATTTAAAAATCAACAGTCGTGTTTTTGGAATTTAAAATTGTGTTTTTATTGTTTCACATCTGTTTCTAACACAGACATTTTTGCAGTTTAAGGGACAAGTCAATTTCAAAAAAGTGGAGAAACCATACTCTAAATTAAAAATATCAGCATGGACAAAAATCTGTTCAGATATATTGGCATATCTGATATCTTGTTACATGCATCCCTCGTTTGAACACCACAGCCTACCTGGGTGTTGTTGACCACATCCATCCCTTTATGACCACGGTGTACCATCTTCTGATGGTGACTTCCAGCAGGATAACGCAGCATGTCAAAAGCTCAAATAATCTAAAATTGGTCTCTTTAACATGAAGATGAGTTCACAGTAATACAGTGGCCTCAACAGCCCCCAGATATCCATGCAATAGTGCACATTTTACATCACCATTGTGCAGCCAACAGCTCTGATGCTGGTGTGTGATGCTATCATATCGATATAAACCAAAAGCTAAAGGACTGATTCCACTACCTCGTTGAATCTATACCACGAAAAATTAATGCAGCCCTGAAGGCCAGGGGGAATCCTGGTACAAGCAAGGTGTACCTAATATATTCCCTTTGAAATGAGAGATTTTACAGTGTATACCTGGTTGTAATCATTTTTTTGGCTGCTCTAAATTGCTTTTTTCATCTACCTAAAATAACTGATTCTGCATTTGGCTAAATCAACTTTAATGAATCAGCTGGATAACTGATTTGTAGCTTGGTTTGTGCCCACTATTCCTCCATGTTCCTCTCTGCCTGACTTTATGTTAAAGTACAGCTCCTGGAGATAACTGTAAAATGTTTAACATTCCTGAGCACTAACTCATGATATAAATGTTCTCTATCTTGCACCATTATCCATCGGCCTCAGAGGTTTTGTGCTCACCCTGGAGCGTAGTGGCCCCTGTGCTCAGGCTTGACGTGAACCTGCTGCTGCTGCTGCTGCTGCTGCTGTTGCTGCTGTCCCAGGCAGGAGTAGCTGTGTCGGAGGCCCAGAGATGGACCTGGCTGGTAGGCGTTCTGACAGTTCTGGGGCCCTGGCAGAGGGGCTCCTTGGCGCAATGGAATAGGGGGGCTCACTCCACACACCAACCCCCCAGCTGTGGACACTCCTGCCTGGGGAGATGAGTAATTTGGTCCTGGAGTGCTGTGGACCTCTGAGAAACAGCTGGGAGAGAGAAGAAGAAGAAAAAGGGGGATTAGCCTTATCAGGAAAAACAAATTCCTTTGTAACGACATGATCTGATTGGCTGGGCTCATGTTGTTTTGACGTTGTCGGGTCGGTTCGGAGTCCCTACTGACATGTCAGTGCTATCGTCCTCCTTGCTGATGTACTCTTCCAGGATACTGGTGTCGATGTTGGCTGGCTCCAGAGAGCTGGTAATATCATGACCTGTGGAGAAGGGAGGGTCGGGAACACAGGGGAGATGGAGAGCATCTGGGGATTAGTAAGAGGAATCTTTCAGCAACTCCACACGCTGCCACAACAGCTCGGGTTCCAACAAAAGCTCATGTTAAAACAATTCACTGGAAAACTTCTCTTATGGCACATTGTCTACTAAACTTACTGTTCATAGTTTGACTGCAGAAGTTTGGTCTCAGTTCATAGAAGAAGTTACAGTCTAGGATGATGTCAGTGACCAACAGTCTAAAAATGTGTTAGTGGTCAACACTGCAGCTCACACAGTGATGAGTCAGTAGCTCACAGTGTATAGACTGGAATCAGAGCAGACGTACATCTGTGCATTCTATTACATCACTTAGACCTGAGGGAGTCATTTAAGTAGTTTTCATGGAACAACCTGGTCAAGAAGAAAAATCAAGTGAGAAAGGATGGTTATTGACAGATAGGTCTAGATCTGAGGTGGGTGACTTCTGTGATCAAGGGGGTGACATTAAAGGTCCCATGTCCTGCAAAATCAGTTTTATTTGCGATTTATGTTGTTAGATGGGCCTCCTTAAGAAAATGCCTCTTTAAACGTTCCATTTTACTTCCTGGGGTTTATTATGTCATAGTTTTACAGCCTCCACCTACATTTGTTTTCTGCTTGTCACAGGTAGACACCGGAACTCGTTTGAAAGCCTGTAAACTGTCAGTTTAACCCCTAGTTTCTTGGAAATACCTAAATGTATTCCGACAACTAAAAATTGTCATGGAAACATTTTTTTTTTTTTTTAATTACAACTTTTTTATGATTTTTAAGAAGTGATTGATAATTGAAATGATCCCACAATGGGCAAGGGGGTGGGCTCTAAGTGCCCCCCTGGATGCGTTTTACCCATTTTTGGTCTAGATCTTTAAAAATCAAACAATCTGTTTGTATGAGACTTGTGCCATTGCTGAAGGGTAAATCTTAACTTTAGGAAACTCCTGGAACAGCAAAATGGACTAAAACAAGCATTTTAACACTTCCCGTTTCATCATCAGACTTTTGGATTTTTTTTTCACGTGTTTTGGTCAGATGTCCATCAATAGTCCACAGCCATGACAACAAACTTAATCACGCCACACTAAGAAGAGTGTGTTTACGGAAGAGGTAAGAATGTGAAATAATACCGGCTGTTAGGTCTAATGCTGGAGGTGATACTAAGTCAGAACCGGCACTGATGTGGATGCTTTCTCTTATATTTTCATCTTCAATATCAAGAGTTTGCTTGACAGGCCATTTCTTCAACTCAGTAAAAAACTTCTATGAATAAGCAATAAGCAAGAACTCAAGTACCTATATTTTGCCTTACTTCTGGTTCATAGAATCATTTCTAATGACTGCCAAGGTATGATCAC
The DNA here is from genome assembly GCA_036419115.1 of Scarus forsteni. Taxonomy (NCBI): domain Eukaryota; kingdom Metazoa; phylum Chordata; class Actinopteri; order Labriformes; family Labridae; genus Scarus; species Scarus forsteni. The sequence goes on along the minus strand of JAZDUH010000245.1, from coordinate 4,723,451 downwards.
AATCACTTATCTTCAACAAAACCCTTTAGTCTTAAAACCCACAGTATTCCTGGCAGAGCTATATTCTCAGTCTGTCTGAGATGCTCTGTTAGAGCCGCTGCCACTTTCAAGCTCCCTTCCTCGCACAATACACAGTTGCTCTGATTAACTGACAGGTCAAATCTGTGGTAATTTGTCAGTTTAGCAGTGCTCAGTGCCATGTTGACAACAACTCTGCATTCTTCCTAACATCTCCTTATATTGAAGCACAAAATACAGAGACCTTGCGCTGCTGAACAACTGCAGTTGCACATCAAGCAAGAGTGAGAAATGATTCCAACAACAACAAAGTTTTAACCATTAGTGTCCTCAGTTCCCAAATTTTTATTGAGCGTTGTTAAAAGGAAAGATGCTGTAACACAGTGGTTAGCATGCCTTTAGCCCAACTTTTTTGGGAATATGTTGCAGGCATCAAATAAAAAATAGATGATTGTTTGCCACGAAACAACAATGACAATAAATTATGTATGAACAATACATACCTTGTCTTTGAATGTATTCAAATAAACATATTCCAATAATTGTGATATACACAATGTCCCAACTTTACTGGAAATTGGGTTGACTGTTATTGTCTAAAGGTTGTGCCCCATTGCAACTATGCATCAATAAAACAGATCTGAAAAAATACTGTTTTGATTTGAGATTAAATCAAAATCCAGTCTAGATTTTTTCCAAATCAATGAATGACTGTTTAAAAATGTGAAAAAACAATGTCTGGACCAGATGAGGATACAGATTAAGATAAAATATGAGGATACATGCTGTCTTAAAGGCTAAAATCACTCTACGGGTGGTAACGCTTTTGCAACAAAGCTTTTATCATCAATTCTTGCTTTTTTTTTCTCATGTTTTCAAACATATAAAGTTAATTTAACTTTTTTAAATGATCCCCTTACTTCACCTCAGGGTCATTTTCACCCTTTGATAGGCAAAGCCTCTCAAATCCCGAACACATGACCCTCTTAAGCTTTCAAACACCAACAAGAATGCATATATTTAGAAAAAAGTAAATCACTTTATATAAACCCGCTTGTCCTGTTATGTTACTCAATGCTGCTGTTGAATAAGAGAAAAATGATTGACCTTTTATTTTAATTATTCAGTTTTGCTCCAAACTGCAGAAGCTGCAAACAGCCATTGGGGACAATGGGAGGGTGGACGGGTGGAGGGGTGAAGCAGGGGGTAAGGACCTGGTATAGAATGGGTGGGCAGACAAACACGGTCTCTCTCCCTTTCTTTTTTTCTCTCTTACACGCACATACAAAGACACACACTTTCTCTGATAGATTAGGCAGCTACTCAGTCGGGAATGTGAGGAATTTATGTGTTAGTGTTGAAAAAATCTCCTTTTCACTCTTTCTGTTGTCTATAATTGGAGCCTCACCCACTAGACAACAAGAGAAAGTTCATTTTAAAGAATACTGACTTTGTTTCTTTCCTTGTACAACAGAAGTAATCATGGCAAAGCTGATGGTAATAATTTACATCTTAGTTCCTTCAGTCAATACTCCCCAAAACACAAACCACTTGTCTCCGTAGCCAAATTCCTCTGCTTAAGTTATGCTCTTATTTTTACTGTGTTATTTTTTTGGGAAAGTAGCATGTTCACAAACACTGGCTCTCCTGGCTCCTGATTGAAGCAGATGGTTAATGTCTCCTAATACATGCCAGTGTGAGGGGAGACAAGCAGGATGGTTCCCCTGGAATAAGTTCCAGATGTGCACCCCACCCAAAGAGGCAGTAAATTTACGCTGGCAGGCCTGATAACGAAAAATAAAGAGGGAAGGGCAGATAGATGGAAGAAAAGGGGGGCGAGGGGTGAAAAAGACAGAATACAAGTATGATGTCCAAGGATGGACATGGAAAAATCTCAAAGTGAGGAGCTGATGAGAGAAAATGAATCCAGAAGGTTTTTTTTTTTTCAAAGAAAAGGAGCAGCATTAAGTTTAAGACAAGAAGGGCAAGAGTTCAAGACCTGCAGTTAAAAAAACTCTGACTTGATAATTTCTGTACTACACATTTATAGTTACTTTAGAGCAGTGGTTCCAAGTTGTCACGAACGCCACCCCCCTGTGTATTGCTTGGTAAAATAAGCACCCATTTTAATTGTTTTCATGAACAAACGATAAAACAGGTCTACAAAAACAATCCAGTGTAAAATACCTTGAAAGTATCCCTTGACTGCGTTATCATTTGTTTATTCAAATTATGTTGAAAATTTTGACAGCCTTCAAGCTGGCAGTGCCTCATGTACACCCTATGGGGGCCTGGAACCCGGGTTGGGAACTAAGACTTTAGAAGATAATGTATTCCCCTTAGTTATATATAAAACAAAATTAGTAGTATGAATAAACTAGAGGGGCACAATTCTCTGCAAAGGCAATGCTCAACCTTATAAGACCAGCATTACTTAAATATAGAAAACCACCACTTCTTCCAACGTTTACAAATTCTTAAAAAATTGCTGGGTTCAGATCAAGACTTGGACCATCACCAAAATCAAGACATATCTCCCTTCTGCCATGACCAGCAGTCTCTGAAAATGTCGTCAAAATCCACTAAGAACTTTTTTTGAGTTACTCTGCTCAGACACAGTCCAAAAAAATGCCATAAAAACTTTAGTAGGTGACAAAAGACAGAGCATTTCCTCTGTCAAGGTAATTATGTTTTGGTGTTTTTATCTATCTGTCTTTCTATTTATCTGTCAGTATGCAAAATAAGTGAAGTGATACCATTCTGGGGAAGATCCAAATAGAGATGTGAATCCAGATTTTTTTGTTTTATTTGTTAGCATTGCAGTTTTCCACATTTTTGCTAATAACTCATACCTCTGTCAAGGCATATTTGACATCCTTAGCAGAGCTATAAGTGAAAATTTGGAAAACTGCTTCATCTTGTGATGTTAGTATGTAATCCTGGATTCATATCCATATTGAGCTCACCTCCAAATGTAATCGCACAAGGATGACGTATTTAAATTTCATCAAGATCTGATGAGAATTTGGACAACTATCTAGCTAGACAAAACCAACAAAACTGGCAAAAGCAGCACCTTGTGGACAGAGGTAACAATGTCAGAGATAGCTTGGCAGAGGTTTGTGCTCTCTCTTAGTTTGAGAAAGTAATATTTAGGGCAAAGAATAGTCTGAAGTAAATATTAGAGGAAGTCTGAGTGTTTACAGTGAGTTGGTTCGATACAAAAGTCTATTAAAGCTAATCAAGGGGGTCAACTTATAGAAACCAGTGTCTGATAGAGTTAGTCCAGTGTTTTAGAAGTGGGACTGAATGAGGCTTATTTCAATAACAGCTTTAGTCGAGCTGATTTTGATCATCTCTGCTCTCCTGAGAAAAGACCTGGCTCAGAAGTCAGGTTTTACATAGTGATGTAAATACGATTTGCTTTGTACATTCACCCCAATGCTGTTTTTTAATCATTCACAAAGCTCTTTGCCTCTTCTGCATCAGTAAAGAGCCTTGCCTCCTTTCTGTACAGGGGGAGAACTGATCAAACTCTCAATGACAAGTGTATTGACTGTTGAAGTAAACCTCAGAGAACCCACTTCTAAAATACTGAACTATCACTTTAAAGTTACTTTAATTCCACCTACAAACAGACAAAGAAGTAGAGCAAATGCAGATCCTAAGCCTCTACGACACACTGGTTTGTTGTTACATCAGCTTCACTCCTCTCAGTTTTTTGCACATTGTGTACTCTTTCAAACTGAGTTTCTTTCAGAAATGTTAAAACAGTAAGCTATACAGCCATCAGTTTGGGTTTCCTGATATTACTTGACATGACCACAATATTAACAGACATTTTAAAGTGTAAATAATAAAAATCTTAAAACTTAAAGTTAAAGTTCAAGCTTACATGTTCTGATAACTTATGTTGATGATATGATGCCTCTACATGAGAATTAGTAGCACATTTTAATGCTTGACATTAATCAGGTTTTTGTGTTTACTTTATTTTTCTTTATTTTAATGTCATATGTTATGATTTTATGTATTCAAAGATGACATAATTTATTTCTTTCAATCAAATTCACACTGATCGCAGGTGTCCACATATTTTTTTTGCAAGTTGCTCCCACTGCTGAGTCAGTGGTGTGTAAATGGGTATTAAAGAGTGTGAATGTGTCACTCCACAGAAACTCTGAACCATCAGTGAGTGAATGTGAGAGTGAATGGGTGTAAATGGGTAGATGTGACGTGCAGTGTAAAGCTGCTTTGAGTGCTAAAGACTATGAAAGGGCTCAAGTCCATTTACCTACTGCACATGTTTTTGTCATTGGGGCTGGCTGTGGGCTGAACAAAAATGTGGCTAAAGGAGTGTGTCCCATCTGAGGGAGGTGGTGTATCCTTTAATGACATCAACAGGAGAATATATTTAACTCACTGTGAAACATGCATTTTCTGAACAGTGGAGTAAGCAACAGTGAGGAAATAAGTTTTTTTCTTAAATTAAAGGAATGAGACCTTAAATGTCTTGTCTTTGCTTAATGTCATGTTTTTAATGCTTAATGGCATTATTTATTTGTGTTTAATTTTGTAAAGCACTATAATGTATTTAAAAACTCAGCCTGTATTCCGGGACCAATTAAATGTTCTACTCAGTAAAGCATTTACGTATACATGAACAGTGGCAAAATGGACTCCTGTTCTAGTATCAGTATGTCGGAGTTTTGTTGAAGAGGCAAGTCCTCTTCATACTGGTGATAAGAAATTAACAAGCAGCTAACCAGGTGTACATTGAGCAGTAATAATCTCTTTCTTCTGCTATAAGGTAGGTAATTTCCTTTTCCTGTAGAATAACGATCATTTGTTTGGCATTTATTAAATATTAGCCGATATTACTAGATAGTTTACTAGTCATGAACAAACCACTTACATTTGTAAATGATTATTATATAATTTATAATTTATAACTAAATCAATTACATTATTAAAAACACTGCACCAACATTATTTCTACATGATTTATTCTTCATTAACTACTGTTATTTTTATGTATAGGAAAACATTTTTAATGATTAAGGAAGCATTCTTTTACTACATGTATAATGTTTTTCATGATTAATAAATGATTTTTAATAAGTCAGTATAAATCATATGTTAGGTCTTTGTTGCAGCTCAAGCATTTGTGGAAAAAAAATCATCATCTTTTTAATAATGTGTTAATTTTAAATAATTGTGCAAATTTAGTTATAAATGGTTTAATAATCATTTACAAATGTATATATTTGGTTTATTCATGATTAGTTCAATATCAACTACTAGCTTATAAATGTCTTGTAACTTCAGTCGTAACTGATTTAATAATAATCAATTAATGATATAATAATCATTTACAAATGTGTATAAGTGGTTTGTTCATGATTTGTAAACTATCTACTAATACCTTGGAAATGATCGTTATTCTAAAGTATTACCTCCTTCTCCCTGGCTTTCATTCACATCTAAAAGTCAACATTATGACTTCTCCACATGCATAGCAATTATGCAAATGCCTTCTGAGCCCAAGCCCAGTATAGAGCCTGTGGGGCATGTGCAGAACACTTTGGTCAGTTCTGTCTGATTTTGGTATGAAACTATCACTCTTCAACCTTATTATGAAGATGTATTGATCCAACTTTTGGAAATCCAGTCGAATATGTTTTCAGTTCAACTAACATGTTTACATGCACATTCTTAAACATCACAAAACTCAACTTTTTTGACAGTGTGTAAACTCACTGAGTGTCAGTCTTTGCTAAAATGGTAAACAAAGCCTGTTTGGACTGCCTGCTGTAACTCAAAAAATAAACTTGCATTGAAAGCAACTAGAACTAAAAGTGCTATCCCACACTGTTAACAAATCCTGAAAGATATTCCTGTATTCAAATCCAGATTCTCATCAACAATTTTTTTCACTTCTTCCTTTTGCCAAGACTAACATTACCTTAAAATATAATGAAATATCTGTTGAAAACTTACTGAGTTATTTGGAAAAATGTGTAAAACTGTCTTACTAGCAATGCTAACAAATCTTTGAAAAAATCCTGGATCCAAATCCAGATTCGTATCACCACAAAAATCAAATTAACTCTTGTCTGTGCCATAACTAGAATCCCTTGATTTTTTTTAAATAATGAAATCTGTGTATCACATTTTGAGTTATTCTGTTCACAAAAGTGTCTTCCTTGATATTCTTGCTTATGTTCATGGATCATGTGGGGGCATCAGTATTAATAACTGTCTGTTAAATAACCAACACAAACCTTCTTAATAGAACTTTAAATGTGATTTCTTTGGTCATTAATAGCAGAGGCAAAAAAAAGAAAATAGGGTAGGACGTTATCTTTCACATTGATTTGGCACCATTCCTAACCATGAGTCCTAAACTGACAGAACAGCTTTAGCTGACCACTTTCTTTCCAGAACCTGGTGGAACAAAGTCCAAAGTCTTCTCAAGTGTTTTCTTTGAGTCTTTTTAAACTCTCTCAAGCTTAAAATCCTTCTCACTTTACAGTTAATTTGGCTCTAGAGCTGCTAAATGCCTCCCTAGCAAACCTGCAGCGTGCTGTATATACTGTACTGCTGCCTATGCAGAATTTGACACCATAGTAAACCACTGGAAACAGAATGTCAGCGAATGAAACACTGTGTCCTATTTCATTGAAGACCTAAGTTGACCTGAATGAAAACTAAAACTAAAGTCCTACACACAAGTACAGCTAATACTGTTTCACATGCTAATTAAAGGAAAGTGACTGTTCCCGGGCATGCTTGAATAACCCATGCATAGATTAACTGTAGCCTCCATATCACTGAATGAGTTTTAATCAGTAGATTGCCGTGAACTGGATGTGTAAATGTCTCTGCTTCAATGTTCGTCTCTGTCCAGCTGTGTCCAACAACGAACAGAGAAATGATTGTCAGTCTAACTTCGATACAGACTGGCCTTTTCACAGATTAGGGGCTGAGAGGGGAGTGTGTGTCTGTGTGTGTTTAAGTATACGCGTGTGTTTGTTTGGATGAGTGTGTGTTATGCCACCATTTGAATGCCTGGTTTGTCAGCACAGTAATAATCTAAAATGAAGACAAACAGAAGAGCCAGTGTCTGAGTGCCCATTTAACATGGTTTGACTTATATCAGTCAATCCAAAGGACAGATTTCCTTTTTCTCTATGCACCTTTTAAGACCACACAATGCTGCTTAATGAGATCATCTTCCAGTAGATTTGTATGAACTTTTTCTCTGACAGGGAAGCTAGTTTGAGGTGACTGACAAAACTTTGAAAGAACTCTTAGTCATATGTCTTCCTCTGAGTTAGTTTCCTTCATACTCAAATGTGTGAAAGGAAAGAGACAGTCTCAGAGGGGATATCTGCAGCATTTTCACTGAGCAGTCTGGTTCAGTTTGGTTTGGTATGGTATAAAGTTATTTGCATTTCCTCCATCAAAAGGTTGGAAAGGAAAATAACCATTCTGTAATGTCCTACCAATGTCACCCTGCTGTTAGGGGACCACTGATGCTTCAAATTAAAAACGTGGAGCGAGACACACCATAGTCTACTAACTAACAGTAAAACTAACAACAGAAACTTAAACAAGAGAAGAGTTTTGAGGCAATAGAAGAGTTTTGGCCCTACGTGTATTCTGTGCTGGTAGGACTTGTTCTGAATTCAAATTCATTGATTTTTGCACTCCCAGCAACCTCAGTTTAAAACAGTTAAACTTCTGAGAGAGTACTGCCCTCATAAACATTATTTCTCCCTTACTACACAATCCAAATTGGAAGACTTATGCTGGTCACTTTGTAAACTAGAAAAGCACTCGGAGAGCGCAGACCTACTCCAGCACCACAGTCCTCAGCCATATTGTGATTTTGACCATAAATATTAGTCCAACCTTTATTTCATTGAAATATTTAGATTCCTTAACCATGAAAACACACCATTAGCAATTGGATTCACAATGATATCTATTTAAGTGCAGTAGTTATTCACAGAAACGCATTTTTCGCCATGGCGGCCAGACACTGATCCGGATCAACACCACAATCAATCAGTTCTTCCTTTTCCTATACTGAACATTTCCTGAAAATTTCATCCAAATCCATCCATTTCTTTTTGAGTTATTTTGTTCACAGACAGACGGACGGTTGGACAGACAGACAGACAAACAGACAAACAAACTCTCCTGAAAACATAACCTCCTTGGCGGAGGTAATAAAAATACAAATACCATAAGAGCCTTTGGAACACTGTTGATGCCCTCTTACAGACGCTGCCATACTGCACATCATCTCAACCAAACTTTAGCTCCATCTACTCAAAAACAGAGAGGCCATGTTAAGGCAGGACTCAAGGCTGTCTGAACAGTGACAACACTGCTTTTTCAAAACTGGAAATCCTTAGAAAAACTTCACGCCCCTCACATAGAGAGCACACAGATGGATTGAATATTTAAACTGAAGCATTTTTTTAACCGCACTCTAAAAATTTGTATTAAGGTCGAAAAAACTTTTTTCCCATGCAATTATTTGGGCTTCAGATTTCTGCAGCCAGCCTCAAGTGGACACCACAGGATTTTGGAACTTGAGGATAGGCCTCCATTTCAGCCCTGGAAGTTTCCCCCTGATGTAAAGGGGACCTCAACCACGAGTCAATAACATCTTGACTTTGTGTTCATGTTTATGGTTGATATTTCAGTGAACTGACAAAACTACAGCACACATGGAGTGACTTTAAACAGCCAAACGTCTATTACTGGGACTTGGACCAAAAATATTAAAATACAGCAAGAGGCACTCTGAAACTGAAGCTGAAAAGATGTTTCATTTAGACACATGCTGAATTGTACCAAACTCACAATATCTGATGATCAGACAGTTGTAGAGTGAATTTGTTTTACATCCACAGCAAATAACATACAAAGTGCACTGTAAGGTGTGACATCAAATAACACACTAATATAATCATCTTAGAAAGTCTTTGGGACAAATATTTCATTCATATCATGTAAATGATAAGGGCCTTCCCACAGTTAATATACTAATTAAGGTTTTGGAAGTTGTGGCAGGTAATGGAAAGAGGAATTCATGCTCTTTTTTTTTCAAAAAGGAAGCTCTAATATACCAATGTCGTATTACAATAGTACATTAAAATGCAACAGACTTTAGAAAAAAATACTGAGTCATTAGAATGTAAAAGCAGTGCTGCCTCTTGTCAAAGTATTGTCTTTTTAAAAAATGCATTATAATTTTGTATAATAATTATTACAAATGATAAATGATTTCTTAATCTCGTTTTTGGCAGCACTAGTCAAGGTAGATAGTGCATATTGTTGAGGTGGCTGCCTTAACTACAAAGCATTGCCGGTAACACTGAACTGCTTTATCGTCCTGGTTTTGTTGCACACATCAAATCATTCTCATTAAACCTGGTTCACTTTTGCTGTTGTGGCCAAACACAACTGTTCAGTTAAGTCCATCGTATTTCCTTGCCAATTTTGTGCTTTACATGTTATGTGATGCTTTTTTCAAAAAAAAAAAAAAAAAGTCCTTTAGAATTTATTTAGCAGACAAACACTTCTTTGAAAGGTCTTTTCCTTGGCATGCTTTTAATACACCTAACTTAATACATCAGGGTAAGGGTTGAAATTAGTTGATAAGAAATTCTCTACAGCATTTACAGGCATTGAAAGTAACAGAGTAGAAGCTTTGTGAAACTATCCAAGGTAAAATTGAAGCACTCCTGAAGACCCTCTCAGTTGCTTTTTTAAAGCTTTTTAGCACCACTACAAAAACTCTATGGGGACTTGCATTTGTATTAATACATACATGATCTCATCTTAGATCCTAGTATATCAAAACAAATGTCAGGCTATAAACAGTAGAAATAGTTTTTAACAATATCAGTCTGCAGAGGGAGGGAAAATAAACATATATTCCCTTTTCGTGAAATTCTTTCTAAAAATCTTAATGCAACATCCCATGAAAAATGACATCAAACATCTAGAGCTTGTATGTTAACTGGCTGACATTCCTCTACAGAGAAACTGTTTTTTTTCCTCACCCCCCCATGATAAACCCTAACAGCCAGGTGCAGTAATATCTGTCTGTGAAACCGGCTGGTCCACATGGCAGTGGAAGAGCAGTCAGTGCAAATGGAAATGGAAAACAATACCATCTCAGCCTACTTTATAACTTTAAGAACTTTTCCAAAGTCAGTGCATTGGATTCCAAGATTCCAAGCTTTTATATCAACTCCATAACAAAACATTTTTCCATGCAAGAGGAGTTGTTTGCTTTTTTAAAGTCATACAGAGGCATTTTAATAATTTAAGTTAGTTTCAGAAACATCTCACAGGAGTTTTCCATAAATTCGATATGTCTTTGTGAAGCCAATTTAATTACAAGCTTACCAGCAATCTAGGGTCAGGACTTAGAATAACACTGAACACAAAGCCTAGTGAACTAAAGTTGAGCAATGACCATCTCTGCAAAAGCACAGCAGCTGGTTGTTCCACTGTAGTACTTAAAGGAAGCATCATGACAGACTGCAGGTGATCAGGATAACAGACCTGCCTGTGTGTGTTTTACAGGTTCAAGGATTTTCTGCACTGTACTGAAGATTCAAGCACTCAAACACTCAAACAAATACAAACCACACAGCAGATGGAAGATAAGCAATAGCTATCTGTTTAAACTGGTTGGTACAATGTTGTATTTACAAGAGTTGCTGCAAACACTATGATCATCAGGAAAACAGTTTGAGTCTGCATGATTCACAGTTTCAAGGAATTTAAAGTCCTTTAGCCAAGATTCAAGCACTTTTTAAACTAGAGATGCTCCAAAGGCAAAACCCTCTGCAAAGGCTTTTCTTACATTTTGCCCTCTTTCATAAATCCTTCAAAAATCAGCATCTGGATTAGGATCACCTCCAAAATGTTGTTACATCTTCCTAATGTTATGACCAACATTCCCTGAAAATTGCATCAACATCTGCTCATAACTTTTTGAGTAATTTTGCTAAAAACACACAACAATAAAGAAAAATGCTGGCAAGTATGTAGCCTCCATGATGGGGGTAACAAAAGAAAAGGTTAAGATTACAATTCAGGCATTTTCAAGGATTCCATGTACCTGTTATGCATTTTAGAAAGCTTTAACAGGTCATATAAAGGCACCAACATCAATCTAAGTGGGTTATATCAACTCCTCACTGCACACAAGACACAATCTACAGCCTCCCAGCAGTTTTCTAAGATCATCACAATCTAGGCTTAAGGAGCATTCAAAAACATACAAACAAAACAGCAAATTTAAGAAAATGCATGAGAATTACACAACAATTAACTAGACAGTTCTTTTAAGACACAATGCTTTTCAATTTTGATTGAAGAGCAGGCCATTGCTGTTTATATTTTCTTAAAGTGAGGAGCTTAACTACAACGAAGACAACAACCAAGAGATGAACAGAAACAGAAAGACTTCCATCAAGAAAGGACTAATAAGTCTAAAGAGGAGGAGAACAGCCTGAGTACCTGCACGTAGCCAAAGCATGTTGATGTCCTTGAGATGGAAACACCTGAAGAAGAAGATGAAACCACAAATTCTATTTTTCACATGTTTCTCCACCCGGGCCAAAATACTTTCTTCTGCAAAATCTGAGAGTCGCAGACTAGGGTAACGAATGTGTGTGTATGGTGTGTGTGTGCATGCATATTGTGTTAGTGTGTGTGAGAAAGGCTCGAGAAAGGAGTTATAATAAGGATTATTTCCCCCCCAGTCATGAGAAAGGGCTGTACCAGGCTGCCACACACAGAACTTGTCGCATACAAGCACTGGTCGCACCGGTGGACCTGGCTCAGGAGATTACAGAAGTGACGAGGCTGGGTGCGGGACAAAAAAGTAAGACAAAAAGAGAAAAAAAAAGCAGAGGTCTTGACAAAATCATAGCATCGAAAAAAAACGTTTGGGGATGAATATTCACGGGAAGAGTGAATAAAGAAGGTAGGCGGTAAGAAAAGACATAAATACAAGCTTGTTCTACTCAAAAGTGCTGAGAATCCATCATAATGAAAGTGAAAAAACAAAACCACTTCCTACGTTCGTCAGTGTTTTCTGCAGCCACAGGGTATACAACTGCCACACAGCAAAAAATACAGTCATGGATCAAGAACAAGGTTCTGATCTTTTTGTGAAAGAGTGATCACAGAACCTGGTCAGCAAGGGATGAGCATGAGTCTAAATTTGTCTCATAAGATCCAAACTCCAATCAGTTCATGCTCGAGTTAAAGTGAATATTTCTGCCAAGTGTGACAGAAATATCTCAAATCATTCTTTAGATGCCGCATTCAGAGGCACAAGATATCATGGGACTCCATGAACTAAATCTTTGACTTATGACCTCGAGAATTTAATATGTTCATTCTTGAGCCAGAGTCGACATTTCTGCAACAGTTAATTTCTTTAAAAAGTTTTTGAAGTATTTGGTTAACTAACAGGGGCAAACTCGAGACCTGACATTTGACTTATGCCTTTCAAATCCGAACAAGTTCATCTTTGAGTCCGAAACATGCGCAACATGTGCTGTGGTTTGAAGAAAAATCCTTGGGGTTCTGTAAGTATTGAATTCAGAAGCATGACCATGAGGACTCAAGACACTTGACCCTTGACTTTCCAAGGCCAATTACTTTCTCTTTGAGACATATTTGCAGAGTATGAAGAAAATCCCTCAGTGTTCTTGAGATATTGGGTACGCAAGCAAGGGGTGAACTTGAAGTCAAATAATAATAATAATAATAAAAATAATAATAATAATAATAATATTACTTTTATTGCACTTTACATTTTCACAGTCTCCAAGTGCTGCATGATTTAAAAACAAAAAAACAAATTTAAGAACACAAATTAAGATAAAAGGTCTATGACCTAACACACTCACGATCTTCAGCACCTGCAGAGTCTAATCAGTCCTCCTTAAAGGGACTGTGAGGAGAATCTATTACCGGCAACGTAAAGACTCTGCTACCCATGAGCACGCGCAGTGACTGTCGTAATGCTGCGTTCCAGTAACCTCGGAACTGGGAGTGACATCATCTCCGAACATCTACCAGGCTATTGTTAGCTGTTGTTAGCACGCCCTGCGTTGTTGTTCACAAATATCACATGAAGAATGTGATTATCACTATGGCAGCATTTTTGTAAATATAAGTCTAACAATACTATGTATACAGCTGATCTAGAGCGACACACCCCAGTCAGAAGTGCAAATAAATTGGTTATTACAGGAGCTAAATAACTGTTCACACTGGGGGTATCCATCTTTGATTGTCAACTCGGGGGTGGCGAGGTTTCACCGAGTTCCCAGTAGGAAATTCAGACTTCGGGGGGCGTTCCAGTTGCAGTTCCCTACTTGGAACTCAAAATTCTTACTTCTGACTACAACTGGAACGCACCAAAGACGTGCGCAATCCAAAGCGTGTGTTTGTTGTGATGCAGCTCGGACCTTTCTCAGAACTCTGCTTTGCTTTACAACTTCTTTTTTCAACAACTTAAAGGATGCAAAGCGATGAGGTAATGTATCTCTTTCTAGTTACGTAGCGGTAGTTTTTGATGTGTGACAACAAGCAATTTTTGGAAAACTTAGTGTCGTAGCTTTGTAGCCGGCTATATATCGCTACTTACAGCCCAGCGCTCTAAGACGTGTCCCAATAATATAAATTTGCTCGAGTTTTAATTGTCTTGTTCCCGAAGTTGAGTATCCAGGCCAGTCCAGCTCTGTCCGACTGTAAGGCTAAGGAATAGCATTTATAGATAACCTATTTTGATGCTATAAAACTCATCTTAAAGTGTGCATTTCAATCAGGCATATATCAAAAAGTGAGACTTTTTTGTAATTACTTAGAAATTCCTCACAGTCCCTTTAAGTCAGAGTTGATGTTTTTTAAATATCTCCTTAAATTTTCTGAAGGTATTTTGTTGACAAGCACAGAATAAAAATGGAGCCCATTAACTTGACTTTTGACCTGTAACTTAAAAAAATATAATCAGGCAGTCCTTCAGATTTGCTGTCCATGCCAAGTATGAAAAAATACTTTAAAAGTGATCCTGTTTCCATGACCTTTACCTCGACCTATGACCAGAAAAGCCTTAAATCAGGGCAGACATATATGCAAAGCTTGAAGGACATCTCCCCAAGGGATTATACTATCACATACTATGTATACAAGTATCAGATGAACATGGCCTTGGACTTCTATAATCTATCAAATAAAAACTTAATTTAAAGTGAACAATGACTTGGATGAACGGAGAGAAGAATTAAGTCAAGTGTCTTGATTAACTGATTCATGAACAAATGGATGGATGGAATAAATAATACCTCTGGTCTTGGCTGCTGCAGGAGCTGCTGCTTTTGTAAATTATTTAAAGAAAACATACTTTAAGAGTCTTATGTCAGCACAGAGCTTTTCTGGCAGACTGCTCTGAATGCTCATAGGGAACCAAGGATGTAGTCAAATACTCTAGAACATTCTGACGCAGTGCATCAACTTTATTTCTTTCATAACAGCTCCACTTTTCATCATCACTCACAAAAGGGGAGAAAAGCGTGTTTTAATCTCACAAAGTCCACTTCAACCACAAACAACATTCACTAGCCAAGGATTTACTCAGTTGGCAGACGGCAGTGATGGGAGTGCGGCTCAACAATGAAAAATAAAACCTGCTCGTATAAGCACTGTAAGCCTGGTTGCTCAAAAACAATACATTCCTCTAACCTAAGTTCACTGCTTAACCTGTAAATCAGACAGAACGTCCGACCTGTTTCACGCAGGTCCTTTTTTTCAAAGATGGATGTTAGCCATGATTCATCGCTATAGTGGGAGTGCAAGGGGACTTATTAGGAATTTTGAAACATTGAAACTAGAGCTGATGTTACTGTGGTCCTTTTGACGAAATGTGGTTCAGGAATGTGATTAACTCAATGAGAAAATGTATTTTTAGGCAGATAAGCTTTTAATTGGTTGACCTTAATTTTCACAGTAACAAGTCTGCTTTGCGTTTCTTCTAGCATAACCGCCTGCTAAGGCATTTTTGATTGCATTTGCACTATCTCTCTAGGTTATCAGATCCACTAAAAATATATATCCAAGATCAACATCCAGATTTGGATCATCACCAAAATCTAATCTACCTTGTGCCATGATTAACATTTCCTGAAACTGCAATCAAAGTCCATTCATAACTTAAGAGCTATCTTGCTAACAAACAGACAGACAAATGGATCCTGGAGTTTTTTTTAAACATACTTTTTAAAGCCGCATTCACACTGACATTTTGGCCAACTTTCTCCAATGTAGGAGGGAATGTCAAGCTGCATTGAGCTAAGTTAGGCCACATGGATGGATGGATGGATGGATGGATGGATGGATAGATGGATGGATGGATGGATGGATGGATGGATGGATAGATAGATAGATAGATAGATAGATAGACAGATAGATAGAGAGATAGATAGATAGATAGATAGATAGATAGATAGATAGATAGATAGATAGATAGATAGATAGATAGATAGATAGATAGATAGATAGATAGAACACTGTATTTATCCCCAGTTGCAATAGTAAGTTTGGTTAGAGCAAATAAAAATAGTCATAAACAATCCAGGTCATGTGCCACTGCCTTTATTCAGGATGTTGCACAGTCTGATGGCTGTGGAGGGGGTGGTTATTATTTTCCAGGATGGCCTTCTTCACCAGCCTCCTGTTATTTCTATAGATAGATAGATAGATAGATAGATAGATAGATAGATAGATAGATAGATAGAACACTGTACTTATCCCCAGTTGCAATAGTAAGTTTGGTTAGAGCAAATAACAATACTCATAAACAATCCAGGTCATGTGCCACTGCCTTCATTCAGGATGTTGCACAGTCTGGTGGCTATGAAGGGGGTGGTTATTATTTTCCAGGATGGCCTTCTTCACCAATCTCCTGTTATTTCTATCATACCTCTGCCATCAGTAGGTACCAGAAATGCCCTGGTGGAGGGTTGTTCTCTCTGATCACTTCTAGTTATTGTTTCTTCAAGATAATGAAGTTTCCAACCATTTCCGACATTAAAAATAGCTTTAACATATGGCCATGTGTTACTAAATTGAAAACTTCTGCCTATTAAGACACTGACTTGACTGTAGGCTTCTGCTCTTTAATACTGATTCTGTGGTAGTGGGGGCAAAAGGTGTTAGTAGGTTTTGGAAGGCAGCATATATCCAGAGGGGCACATAGCAGCATAGTAATGTGTTAATATTGTCCTGCCTGCATCAATGTAAGCTGTTTTGGGTGTATTTCACTTCCTTTCAAAAACTTGATTTAATCATTTCTGATTTACTTAATTCTATTGGTCAAGGAATGTTGTAATGCACACAACTGTTGTCATGTACCAAATTTAGCCTAAGTTTTCATATCACTGCTGCAATATCCTTAAAGGAACACTCCAACATTTTTGTTGTTTTCGAGTCTTAGGCCACTCCAGGGTCCATGACAAGAAGGTAGACACCATTCTTTCATCTGTGCATGCAATAACAAGAAAGAAACAGACTAAGATCACCAACTGCTAGTTAGCTTAGCTCAAATGGCGGAAGTCAACTGGTAGTGCTAGCCTGTCTCTACCTAGAGTCATTAAATAAACTCTTTAGCAACTCTAAATGGTCCTATGTGCCTGTTGTGACCTCACTACATTATCTTCATAATATCTATGTACTGTCTTCTTCTACTCCTAAACAGAGGCTTTGTTTTGTTGGCCTACTTCTGCAGTGGTTTTTGCGAGAGATGTGATGTTCTTAAATGAGTTAAGTCTTTTGAACAGCTCTTTTAAATGAATGAGGAGAACGGATTCACAGTCCTGTTAAATACAAATTGGCTGCAAATCTAAGAAAAGATCAGCTCAGTAACAACTGCAAATCGGTTCTCCTACCACTAAGGGAATGTGTCATATTAAAAACTGTCACCTGCACATCCACCAGGGACATCACTAAAGGAGATTGTGAGGTTCCCCTCAGATGCACTACTTTTGGTCAGTCTGTGCTATCAGGTGGCATGTTGCTCTAACACCTGGAACAAGATGCTGCCTGCAACTAGAGAATGCACCACATACTGTACACCACTTTCAAATCCCATCTCAAAAACTGGCTGATAACCAAAACTGTGCTCACTATCAGACTGTCTTCAGCCCACAGATGCATACTTATGCAGTGCATGCTAACATATACAAATGTTTGCATGTGTTGCACACTGCCAGTGCTCCAGTCAATAAGCGACTATGTTATTTATGTTTTAATGACTTATGAAAATCAGTGTCATACAAGAACCACACTTTAACTCTAGAACCTTTAAACATGCACTTTAAATAAATTTTTTTGAGACTGGATGCACTTTTGGTATTCTAGATTGTACTATTGTTGATTTATGCATTGCAGGGATTTTTTTGTCTGTATCTTCGTTTTCATGTTTCTCTTTTATGTTTGGGATGATGGATGAAAACTTGCACTGTTCCAAATCTGACATTGGTATTGTATGGACTCCCAAATATATTGTTGTTAGAATAAAAGTTAAATAAAATAAAAGTTAGCTAATGATGTTCTGCAAAAGTAGTTCAAGTCATAACCTCCATTGTGAGGGGTCACGAGGTAGTTAAGTGGTAGATCAAAAGTTGCTTTATTTGAAAAAAAGAAAAAAAGACACTTGACAGCAGGTATACCCTTGACATATCACACAAGTCAAAGTAAAGCCTTCTTGTTTCATGTCCAGTCCAATGTCCGCTGGATCCACATTAATCAAAGTGCTTCAGCTGCTTGTCTTCATTAGCACTTCAAATAAGCCATTTCAAAAAGATTGTTTAAAACACAAATGTTTTATTTCCATTAAGTCTGAGGACACAGTGTTGATGCCATTAGGCACTTTGGCTGATCTAGAATTGAAGGTTACTCAAAAAACCCACTTTAAAAGTACTAAACGTCATGATCCCGTGCAGGTTCAGACGGACTCTGAGTGTTAGAGCAAATGTTTGTTGTCTAAGTGAGTCACAGAGGAGAAGGTCAAGTTTTAGAGGGGGGTTAGCTGAGTTTCTCTCAACAGCCTGGTCTCTCCACCCTGAGTCTGCACAGTCTCACCTCCTCACCCGGTCTGCTCACTCTCACTCTAATGGAGTCTGAGAGATGGAGAGACAGGAGGAGACCAAATACTGGAGGAGAAACACCAGTCTCACCTCATTGTGCGTTAACAGTCACCAGGACTATGCAAGGAATGTACACCATGCATTAGTGTGAATGTATACATTTATGTCACTAATCCGATTAAAACACTACCTGTGCCAAAATCCATTATAGTGCCATTTGGGTGTGCTTCTGTGTCAGTGTGTGTGTGTGTGTGTGTTTAAGCCATTTTCACAAAAAGGAGTGCAGCTTTTTTTTGCCTTGAAGCCTTTGGGTTAATTCAAAGGGAAGCTGTAAGAGTGGCAGGGGTGACTGTGGGTCACGCTCCATGTTTTCACAGACCATAGCCAAAAATCATCATCTCTTGTTCTGTCTTAACTAAGAGCCCCCATGACAGAAGTGTAGTTCAGTCTGTAAGGACTAAAGTTTGGGACCAGAGGGGGACCTGAACCTGAGCCCTGGTGCCAGATTCATACATAATGTGCTTCAAAGTTCATAAATAAACAAAAACACTTACTTATGGCTATTTTTGATGCAATAAAAAAAATATTTACCGGCTATTGTACAGTTCTGTTTTTTGAAACATGCACTTGTATCACTTTATAAATCACTTTTAAATTTAAAATAGATAAACAAGGGATGATTTTGAAACAGTCTACAACACACAACTACTGCTATGCAGTATATACTTCTTTCTGCATTTGATAACAGAGTCTAGTATGACTGCCACGACTGGTGGGTGGTGAGTATTACATAAAGCTAACTGCCACTTTCTGAGCTAAAGTTTGGATCAGAGCAAATAACTGTATCATATAAAAATTGCATTAAAAATCACACACACAAAAATAGTGATTTCCTTTCCCATCCAATAATTTGGCTGACTTTTGTTTTGGTCATGACATAAAAGTAAACAGTAGCTTAGCTACAGTTAGCATTGCAAATCAACATTAGGAGACTAAAAGAAGTCTAACAAGCGATTTATTTGTTTTTTTATGATTGCTACCTATGAACACACATGAGAAAGTCTCAAAATCCATGCAACTGCATTAAAGTTTTCCATTTACAGAGTTTGATTGCTTTATTGTCTTATAAATGTAACAGAATCAATGTTAATGCTAACTTTGCTATGGCTTCCTGTCTGCCAGTTTGACCCCTGACCCATTAACGCTTTGCAGTGTGTGTAACAGCACACAAGGTTTTCCTGTCCGATACATACTGCTCCTTTTTGCTGCAGAGGTATGACATCCATCTGTCGGATTAAATGTCCAATTAGGCAAAACGGCCAAGTTCCAATCTACAATGATAGTGTGCGGCCCAAAGCAGAACGGCCCGATCAGTTTCCTTTAGAGCAGGATGACAACAGAAAGTGACTGCTTGTTTATAGATTAGCATAGATGCTAAAAGCTGCAGTCACAGTTTTAACAGATCTGGACCACATTCCTTTGTTAAATGAAAACAATTAACAACCCAACAAACTTCTCCATAAAAAAGAAATTTTTCGCTCCACTTGCAACATGTTTTGCTAAGTTTGTTTTTACGAAGTGGCTTAAATTCTAACATACTACACTATCTGATTGGCCCGTACTGAAAGTGACAGATGGAATGATTGTCCGATCACCAACCAGATTATTATTGAAAGGTTCTGCCCTACCGAAACCCTCCACAACAGTTAATATAATCGAGAGGTTTTTCTGTCACCAACTAGTGACCAAAGACTGAACTAAGCTGAGCAATAACACAGAAGAATTGACCTAAATCTTAAAAAAATAACAAATACATTTTGACACTACTTCACAAAATATTGATAAAGTTTGGTGCAAAAACATTCAAACATATTTCTCTATCCATATTTTCTACAACCCTGTCTGACCGCCTCAGACAGATAAACTTAGGAGACTCTAAATGTGATTCGCTGACACTGATGGACACTCAACTATAACTGTGTAACTGAGGTGTGAGTGGGTTTAAGTGTGACCTTAGGTGTAAAAGACCTTTGAGTGGTCAAACAACAGTGGTGCTATAAAAGCTCAAATCCATCAACTTTTTCTCATTTATTTTACCCGAGGGCCAACTGTGATCTGAGAGAGATGAGAGTAGGACATTTGATATCACTCGGATTATGAAAAAGAACAAGTTAAAAAGAAAATATGCATTAAAGGCAGAGCCTACTATAAACTTCTCACGGACAGGCTGACATTTCAGTCCAAGCAAGAGTGGCTGAAATAAAGCCAAAGTAAGAACATCACTAAAACTCCCAAAGCAAGAATGTAAACACACTAAATTCCTGTCAGAGTGGCAGGGAGCCTCTGACAGTCATTGATGGCTGTGTATATTTAAGTCAACACTCTGTGCACACTATAATCAAGTGTTAAGTCTCTCTACTGATAACTTATTACACATAAACAACAGAGTGTGTTTTTATGTGCTCTTGACACCTCTTGGAGTCTGTAACATTAACGCTAAAAAAAAAACTTTGGCGTCCCATAAATCATGGGGCAATTGGGAAATAGAACTTTCATTGGAGGACAAAAAAGTGTTTGTTTTAAATGTGAAAATTCAATGTTAGGATATGGGAGTCGAGGATGGTTAGTTCTCTAATGCTATGGAGAGTAAACTGTTTGCTTCGTGTTGGTTTTTGTGCAACAGTGAATTAAACCATAACTTGAATTTTCCCTCCCAGCCAGTGTCAGCCAACCAGCAGCCAAATTCCAGACAGGAATGATGTGTTTTTGTAAGCCAGTGCGAAAGTTAGCATCCTGCTGGTTCCCTCTACTGCAAGCTTACTAAAGGTATTTTTCAATGTTTTTTGGATCATTGTTGCTGATAAGCTCTGTACCAAACATAAACATGAAACTCAGAAACTCACAATGTTTTAAAGGAGACATATCATGCTGATGCATGATTTAATACTTACATATAATATAATAAATTTTAAAACAAGACCTTACACCCCCTTAATTTTCAAAAAATGAAATATTGTATTTTTTCTGATATCCTAGAACGAGATTTGATGCCTCTGAAAATAGGTCATTGCGAGATGACCGCGAGATTTAAATCGTCGTGATGACACGAGGTACATTTCTTTTATTGGAGTAATCTGATAAAACACTTCCTCCTCTGTGATGTCCGTTAGCCCCATAACCATCAGTCAGGAACACATCCACCAACCAGCAGTATATAGATCCCTAGCTCACACTCACTCATTACCTGCTCTGGCCTGTAGGGGGACTCAATACGCGGTCGCTGCTTTGAGCCTGCCGGAAAATACAGTAGAAGAAGAAGGACAGGCTGGCTCTACCTCTGATAGAACTGACCAATCAGAGCACAAAGGGCTGTGACGTTGCGAGGTTACTGTAGGTCATCCTGAGATCCGAGCGTTTCAACGAGAGCTTGATAATGGCCTAAAATGAGGATTTTGAGAACGCTATTGTGGGGCAATGAAGGAACTAAATGACTTGTTCTGACGGCAGAAATGCTTTACAGGCATCCTAGTCTGGCATAGTGAAAAGGAGAAACAAGCATGATATGTCTCCTTTAAGCCCAAACATAATTGACCAGAGTGAAAAGCCATCAGCAAGCTACTATGGCAGTTTGACTTAGAAGCAACAACAATATTTCCCATGTATAATGCCTTATTGTGATCTCTTGTTCTTACAATAAAATGACCTGATCATGTTGGTCCTAAAGGCTGCAGCAATATAGCATTAGTTATTATTTGGAGTACAATCAGAAAAACTTGTTCTCAGCTCTGCGACCATTTTTGTAGTCCTTGTTAGCAGTTAGTTTGTAAGTGTATTTTTAAAGACACAACAACCTTTTAAGATTCAAAAGCAGGTAATGTCACATGTATATTATTATTCCCAGTCAAACACTAAAGTCATCTGTGTGTGTTTACCACCAACCTTAAATCAGGCCTTCATCCGAAACCAGTAATTTAAACCTCATTAGGAAACAGGAAATGCTTAATGCTACCTTACTTCTGCATTTTTAGATTTATTCCTGCACCACTCAATTGTAGCAGTATAAACAGGAGACTTAGAAAAATCAGTTGATACATTTATGTTTATTTCAGACTGGAAAACTGAAGGCTGAATCTAAGGAGAAAAGACTGTCACAACATGGCTGACAGGGGAGGGAGGGGTCTAGAGGTTTCATAAGGAAGGGGAGTGGCCACCTAACTCCCTTTGTCTCTGTTCATGCTCCCTCTGCACCTCCAGTAAGTTTGTTTGTCTTGTTTAATTGATTGATTACCAATTTTAAGTAACACTGCATGGAGTACATCACTGGGTTTGTTTTGGGTTCTGTTGTTAATATGGGCAACACTGTGTGCTGATGTTCCCAACGGAGATCATTTAAGTTTTCAAGTTTTATTCAGTGAATACTTCCCTCATTTAAAAATCAAAGACGGGTTGTTTAATTTGTGTCATGTATTAATTTATGTTTATTTCATAGTTACTTTAAGTTTTAAGGAATTAATCATAACACACTTCTTGGTAATGTGCTTTTTGTTTCCCTGTATTGTAGACTAAATCACTCATCCATCCATCCATCCATCCATCCATCCATCCTACACGCCTTAACAAACAGTTAAATGGTTTACTCCATGTGTTTTAATGTGCACACCAGCCTGGCAAAATTGTACTGAAACCAACTGAAGACTACTGTTAATATTTAGTCTGGTTTGATACAGTGACTTATCTAAATTCTTCTGTATTAATATCTCAGTTTTATTAACTTCAAAAAAGTCTTCAAAGAGCTTTAAAATCTGAAATATGGACCAAAACAAATTGTAAATTACAGAAAGGAAAGCTTCTCAGGTGTAACATGGAGTGTTTCCAAAATTTTGCGCCATGAAAAGGTATTGTCTCTCAAACCACTCATCTGTCAAGCATGTAAAGATACATATCTCTATGTGTAATTCAAAATAAGGACTACTTTTCATTATTATGAACAAGATCCTGTTATGAAAGACGAAAATGAACATCATACATTGGAGAAAAAAACTCTTATGCTGAAAAAATGCAATAAACTATAATTTAAGTATGCAATAAAAGTCACTTTCTGGCATTAAGGCCATCATTTTAAGCATACATTACATTTTCATCATTTAGATTTAAGGTGTAATCAGTCTGGATCAATCTCAGATCATTCAACCCAAACATATATCTACCATTTCTGTACATTAAACAATTGTTTCACTCTTTAACTTTTGATTTTCAAGACTAAAATATCCTAAAGAGCTGCTATTTGGTAAAACATAACAGGCCTAAACAATACTAATACGCTTTCATAAGTGCATAAAGGGCCTCTCTTTTGTATACTTGTCATTTTATGGGAATTTTGCATTGTAAAAGATGCCCAAATATAACTGATGCATGAAAAACTAAAAAAAAAGCTAATTTTGTAAGAAAAGATTAAAAAAATTTGAAAAAACTTTTGCCAAAACGTTGCAGAAACTCTTTCGAGGCCCCGACTTGTCATGGGCCCTTAGAATCCCCCCAACCCTCCCTTTTCAACCTCACTTGGTGAAGCACAACTATTCAAACTAAAAAACATTTTTTTAATGAACCAAAGTAAAATCAAATTGTATTAAGTCAAGCATAAACTGTCACTTCTCTAAAATGATGTTGACAATTCTCATCACAGTTTAAATCACACTGCTGTCTCTCACACACACATTGTGCCCCTGTACCCTTGCAAAACACACCATTTATCTTGACTGAAATTCCTGCAGCCTTCAAACTCTCAACCTCAACCTCCTCCACCTCATGTTTTTTTCTTTAGGATTCCCTGTTAACTTGATCTGTTACCCATCAGCAGCACTTTAGCTCTTCATACCCATTAACCCTCCTCAGTGTCACTTTAAAGTTTTACATTTGAGGCTGAAATTACTTACATTGTATTGTTAATATCCGATTAAATTAACCTAGCAACTACAAGTCCCAACAACTGTTTTTTGTAAGTTGTTAACCATCTCTTTTAGCTGCATCCCAGGGTAGTTTAACCGAATTTATGAAATAACCGCTACTATGAAAAATTGCAGGAGCCTAAACAACAAGGAACATATATTTTTGTTGTTATTGCAAAGCCAGTACATTAAATTTAATGATCATTAGGGTCAGGGGTGCTGCTAGAAATGTAAGGCCCCGTGAAAGTGCAGATTGGGCCCTTTCCAAAACCCCTGAACAGTTTTTTTACACTAAGTATCTGCAAAGCAAATTAATAAATAAATATGACCACACATGTGTTATTTGGTCACTTACTGCAAACAAATAACTCTGTTTAAAAACACAAATAAGGCTTAAACAGTGGAGAACACACTGTGGAGAATACATGGTGAATCAAACTGTCTTCTGCATTTCTAGTTTGGGCCATTTTAAGCATTTGAAATGTTTAATATATGCACAACATTGTATTTTTGCATATACCAGTGTCAATACATATATTCAAAACTTCCACCTGACTTAAACTGTTCCTTTCATGGTGATAGTTCACATGTGTTAGAAACAGAGAAGAAGCAAGAACACAGTTTTTTTTGTTTTTTTAAACTACACTTTTGATTTATAAAACTGGACATTGAATGATTTTATGGCAAACAATTATGGTATGTACATTCTGCCAATGTTAAGCCAATAAATGAGATGTGAATGGCCAATATATGCGGCCATAATAGAGGTTGTAAATTTCTGCATTTTTTCACATCTTCTGATTAGGATAATCAACTATTTAGACAATTATCTGCCTATATTATTATTCCAATAATATCATGCATGCCTTTGATTCATTGTTTAATAAGTCTTCATTAAACTCTGCTTTTTCAACTCTGTAAAAGATGTGAAACTTTTGCTTTTTATATATTTGACTTTTTATGTAACCTGTTTTATCTTGAGACCTGATTATTTTAACATGCTCTTTGGTACAGCTGATATAATATCCTTTAAGTGTTCAAAAGGGCCTCTTTAATAATAGAAATATAATTTAATGGGATTTGACCCATGAATGTTGTTTTTTGCAATTAAAAACAAAAGCTTGTTATGATTTTGGATAGGAAGAAAAACGGATCTTTGAAGACTTATACCTAAAAGGTGATAATGTTATAAATAAAATTATTGGTCATATATGTTTTTTAGAAACCCCTATGGGCCCAGACTCTTTCTAATTCCCCTTCTTAAAGCCCCCTGTTGTGATGCCAATGAATCAAATTTAAGCCTTTTATCCTCTCTATTACAGACAAACTGTTTCATTGATGTGACTTCTTACCTTCAAAAAACCTCTGTAAAGCTTCTGTTTCATCTACCACGTCCATCCTAGCGGGTCCCACATAAAAAATCCATGAAAGTCTCCCCTAGTCCGAACGAAACCAATTCGGATCGGGGAAACTTTCACATGTGCATCACGGAATCCGGATGATACTCTCAATAAAACTTTTTAATTATCTCAAATCCATCTCCTCAAGCAGAGGAACTACTTTTCTCGTCCTGTTCCGATGTCGCTCTGTACTTTGGGCTTTAACTTTAGTTTAACTTGCCAAAAATCATCCAAAACCAGAACAACGTGGACGGTCTTCCTCGCACGCGCTCCGTTATCAGCTTGCACGAGCCTCATAATAAACTGATAACTAATTTCGCAAGAAACGCCGCCATCTTGTCGGTAAATAGAAGACTTTATGAGGGGATAAAAATCTCTAAAGTTGACGAGAGAGCGTAAAAGTTGGCTGAGCTGCCTCCCTTCCTCCTCCTCCTCCTCTGAGGCGGGATGTGAGCGGAGATGGAGGAGAGGAGCTGCTGCAGGTGAGGGATGTGCTACAGGCTGCTCGAGCGCTCAGATGAGGAACTGAGCTGAATATGAAAATGATATGGAAATCACAATCGATGGTATTTAACGGTTTCAATAATTGTTCAGTGTAAGTCTTCAAAACTGACGTCAACTGGAGAACTTCAGCGGAAGTAAGAGTCTCTTTATTTCCCATCCAAACTTTATTTGGCCTACACAATATAAGACAGGACATTTCTTATTTGGTAATGAAACCTCTTAACATTTGTTCTAGAACATTCCCATTAACCACTTTTTTTTGGTGGGGGCAAACTTATGAACTGTACTCTGTAATTCTCTAAAGTTTCTTTCTCTATAAAGATGAACTGCTTTGGTTTGTTTTTTGTTTTGTTTTCGTTTTTTTTAAACTCATTTTACAGCTGTGAACTCAAATAATTCTATATTATAAATCTTTTCATCAAATTGCGAAATTCCACGTCCATTTATTAATAGAAAACATTTTTTAAAACTCTTTACAATTTCCAACAATATCTAAAAACAAAACCTAGTTTTTAGACCATAAAGACCCAATTAGATAGACTGTTGACTATATTCTACATTTTACCCACCAATTTCTGTCCCTTCTTCTTCTTCTTCTTCTTCTTCTTCTTCTTATTATTATTATTATTATTATTATTAATAATAATAATAATTTTAAGACTTGTCTGTTGTATCATCACCTGTTGACCCATGTCATAGAAGTCTCTCTTTAAATGGGCTTTTGTAATTCACTCAACTGTTTCAGTAAAGTCATGCCATGCAAAGCTAGAAGTGCTCAGAGAGCACAAACCTCTGCCAAGGCCTTTCCAACATCGACAGTCAAATTGTTGTGAAAACTGCAGTAAACCGTTCATACTCGCACTGTTAACAAAGTCATCCAGATTCAGCTTACCAACAAAAACAACCACCCTTCCCTCGCACAAAGACCAATTTCCCAGAAGATTTAATCAAATCAGTTTGTAAGTTTACTTTTCACAAACAAACATACCCTAGCAAAGACATTACCTCCTTGACAAAAGTTTAAAAAAAGAGCCTCTTCAAGGCGTTGAAGTTTAGCATGTTCACATTAATTCAGACGTGCATAGATACGTATATCTGCCCACCTACTACAGAGGAATGTAACTAACTAGCAGGAGTGGAAATTAACATATTTACTCATGCTAGAGTTAGTATTAATAAGCTTATTAACTGAACACCCTAATCTGAAACAATACTTGAACTGAAGCAGTAGTATTGATGTTCAAGGCAGAGCTGAAGGCACACATTTTGGGGGCTGAGTCCATACCAGGAAGGGTCCTGGTTTTTGCCAGTCTAACACACTGTGTTCAAGTCATTTGAAACAATGTGAAGGTTTTAATCAATAAAACACTATACATTATTTAGAAAAGAAATATTCTTCAAGTATCTGAATTGATTCCGAATGTTCATTAGTGGTCTTCTTGTACACCTATTATTTAGAAATCTTAAATTTTCATCAACTGCCCAGCAGCGACTTCTTTTCTTTCTCCCAGCCTCTCACTCCTTTCTCTTTGCACACTGAGCAAATGGTTGTTCTGTTCCCGTAGACAATAAAAGTACTGGACGAATCCACGTGACATCAGAGAGTTGATTATTAGAGGAGCCTTTGGAGCATTGTGTTGCCTTGTAAATGACTCTGCCATTCTACTCCTGTCATCGCAACTAAACTTTAACTCAACCTACTCCCAGGTGTATGTAAGGCCGCCTGACCAATAGCAGCTCTGTATGGACATGCAGCCATGCCAATCATGACCTATTTCCTCAATAATACAAAAACAGGCATGATCAAAACAAAAATCATCCCCCATTAAAGGCAGGGCACTGGGATGTATTGTGTATTTAGACTCAAGCCATTTTTTAACCCAGCAGAAAAGATGTTTATAGTTGTTTATTTATTTATTCATTATTAATAATTGTCCATGTCCTGCTCATAGTCATGTCCTTCCAGAGTTCCTGCAACCAAGCTCAAGACTCGAGGTGCACTGTACCCTTTATATAAGCTGCAGTTTTTCTAGCGGGCATAATAACACATTCTTGAATTTCGGCACAAATCTTGAAGATTCAAAATTGAGGCAACTGGACTGTGTTCCATTTTGGGAAGACGTTTCACTTGTCATCCAAGAAGCTTCTACAGTTCCTTCTATCAATCTATCTATCAATCTATCGATCTATCGATCTCAATAGATAGATAGATAGATAGATAGATAGATAGATAGATAGATAGATAGATAGATAGGTAGGTAGGTAGGTAGGTAGGTAGGTAGGTAGGTAGGTAGGTAGATAGATAGAACATGCAATTTCAGTACATACTCAACCAGGGATCATCAAAGTACATTTGTACAAGGGTCAGATTTGGTGACTTATTGTCATCTTCTAACATGTATGTACTTGTTTGCCTTTGAAATTGATATCAGTCCAACCGTACTAGTGGCAGCTACACGGAGGCAACTGAGCTATTTTAGTGATTTATTTCTGGAGCTGTCATGTTGCCCATCACGGGGTCTGACAGTATCTTCTTGAACTCCTACTTAAATATTTGCTAATAATTTCTGACAGATGGAATTCTGTAAAAGAGCTCAAATGTGATGTCAAGAAGTTGTTTCAATCTAAATTGTTTCTTGGATCACTGTAGAGACTTAAAACGTGGGTATAACTTTAAACGTACATACATTTATTCCTTGTTACTTTTTAAATATCTATGATTTTCTGTGAGGCCTGGGGCTACCAGTTGATGATAAACTCAGCACTACTTTATTTTTATTGCAGTTTTTGGACATAAAAATGCTGCCCAAATGGCTTCACAGAGAAATGACAGATGAAAAAAAAACAGAACTATACTGCTTTTGACAAAAACAGACAGGAAGGAAAAAGATACTGATTAGGTTCATCTTGTCTTCTTTGAACATAAGTGTCTTAGTGTTCTTTTTTAAAGACAAAAAGGTATGGTTACCTTGACATGTTTCGACGTTACTCTGCCGTCTTCTTCAGAAGCTGTCATCCTGACAGCTGTGACGTGTCTTTTTATCAGCATGTCAAGGTAACCATACCTTTTTGTCTTTAAAAAAGAACACTAAAACACTTAGGAAGGAAAAAGACTTTAATTACAATAAAAACATTGATAACCTTTCAAAAATTCGGATTCATAGAATATTTGTAGAGATTAATGGAGTGTTGTCATTTTAGAGTCATTGAACAATTTTACAGGTAAATGTATTGCACTTCTGATTTTCTGTAATTGAAGATTTTCAACAGGCTCCCTGCCTACCTGTCTTGATACTGTATAATTCATGCTGCATGTGTTTCCATCCTGAAAGAGTCTTGCCAGCTCAGTTTAGGCTCTTCTTTATTTATCTCTATATGGCTGGAGGTTCCTCTCAGTGTATGTTTGTAGATTTAAAGATTTCTGACACACTTTTGAGATTAGGGGCAGACTATAAGTTAATGATTTTTTCTTGTAACTGTTTGAAAACACTTAAATGCAAAAGGAATATGGGGATACTCACAATTCCATCACTTGTTATGAAGTCATAATGCACTGTTCAGTTCACTTTTAACTTCTTAATTTATGTACTAATCATAGATGTCTTCTCACTCCCTGATCCTGCAGCGTATATTTTCATAAATTTTGATCTGTATGATTCAGTGACCTGCGGTGAATTCCTCCAGCTCAAACAACTGTACAGTTGCAGGCATGTTCTGTGTCAAAACTTCCCAAGGGGAGGATTTGAGGGAATGATCCATTTCTCTAAACCTTATCAGCTGCAACCCACCCCCTCTTATAACAATGCCACTGTGTGCAGCACCCTCAGCCTTGACGCCCACCCCACACACCCCCCTTCACCCACATGTGAGATGTTGTTGTGTTGTCTTGTTCCCCCACAGCTGGAGCATCTCCCTCTCCACCCCTCCACCCCGCTGCTTTTCCTCCATTCAACTCAAACAACGCCTCCGTTCTTCACGCCACACTATGCAGATTGTTTCAGAGGACAAGCAAGAAAGAGAAACAGATAGAGGCTGCAGAGGACAATGAAACAGCTGGCCATGCCAAAGCAGTTCATTTTAGTTTTCTATATTTCTTATCTCATGTAGCTCTGGAACTGCATGTGCGTGGATACGTGTGAGTTTAGGCCACACGTCTGGCCTGTTGAGAAGCGAAAACCCTTCTCTATAAATTGTAGATATATCTACTTATTCAAACAAAAAGGTCCCCTGAAGGTCAAGTTGAGTCAGATTTAAGTTTAGGTGCGACTTTAAGTTAAGGCAAGCAGTGACTTCCTGAATTGAAAAATTAGACAATGAGGGAGTGCAAAATACTGCAATTACTCCAGCCTGTACAGTCTCAGAAAACAATCATTTCCAAATCCATTTTGACCTATATGCAACTGGATGCACTATAAAGACAGGATATTTGAATATTCAAAAAGATAAACTTCATTGTAATTTTGCAAATATTCACTCAGTTTGACTTCATGCCTTCATCACGTTCCAACAAAGCTGTGATGGGGGAAACAAAAGACTGAGAAAGTTGGGGAATGCTCAAAAACATCCGATTGGACCATTCCACAGGTGGACAGGTTAATTGGAAACAGGGAGTGTCATGGTTCAGTGTAAAAGGAGCATCACCAAAAGACTTGTTTACAAGCAAGGTTTACCACTTTGAGAACAGCTGTGTGGGCAGGTGGTCCAACAATTTGAGAACGATGTTTGTCAACATACAATATCAAGAAATGTCATTATCTTCAGTCCATAATATCATCAAATCATTGAGAGAATCCAAATAATTCTTTGCACATAAGCAGCAAGACTGAAAGCCAACATTGACTGTTAATCAACTGAAGTCGTACATCAAGCAAGTGTGGGATAGAATTCCACCGACAAAGCTTCAACAGTTAGAGTGCGTTCCAAGTCACCCATAACCCCATAACTACCAGGTAAAAGTGGGCGGGGCTACAGTAAACCCTGTGAATTCATGCCCATGAATCTGATGGTGCTCAACCTACTCCAAGTTCCTCGTCAGACGTCATGCAGCCTAGCATAATGGCATCCCCGGTAAGAAATATTCTGTTAGGGAAGATGAAAATATTTTTTTCTGTTGTACTACATATATTTATTGCAACTGAAAAATGTCTGGAACAATAAGAATAACTTTGAAACTGTGATTCACAGGTCCAAACCGCTGCTGGTGTGCAGCCTAAGTGTCCACAGTTCCCAAGCGCTTATTGAGTGTTGTTAAAAGGAAGGGAGATGTTACACAGGGGTAAACATGCCCCTGTCCCAGCTATTTTAGTGTTGCAGGCTTAAGACTGAAACTGTTTTACCCAACAAATCCATTGGAGTTCGGGTTTGTGGTATAACAAAGACCCAGGAAATGTCAGAGTCGATCACTTTTTTTTTAATAACAGAATCACAGCAGAGCTGGCAAACAATGTTAGCTTTTTTTCTGAGTGGACTGTGGCTAATACTAATGTTAGCATTGTTAGCACTACTTGCCTTTTGGGCCTATACTGGGACATAAAGGTGTAATGTGTAGAAGTTGGCAGCATTTTACTGAATAGAAATGGTGAACATAGGAAGTAATGTTTCTGTTTAAAGTCCTTCGAAATAGGTGTACAATCATCCCCATGAAAATTTCATTTTCTTTTTATCAAGTTTAAATAAACAACTTTTAATACATATGTACCGCGGGTCTCCTTTGTGGAGGCTGACATAAAGATCCCCCATGTTGTCTACTGGTGGGTTTTAGGGACACAAAGAATGAAATGCAATTTTTGAATACAAGTATACAAAGTTTACAAAACCTATAATCATCATCTTAACTGATTTACAATCTATGAAAATAATAGTCACAAATTTGAATGAAAAACCCCTCACCTTGTAACTGTTGTAAATGATGCCCTGTTCACAATCCTTTTAGCTCTTCACCAGCTCTCATTGCTTAGTGAGGCAACCTTTTAGTCACAGGCAGACTTTTCCAAAATCTAAACATTAGATGTTGCTAAAATGCCAATTTCTACACACTGCACCTTGAAGTGCCCACATGTGTTTGTATATATGTGTGTTTATGTGTGATGATCAACTCAGCTCAACACCGTTTATCTAGCCCTCTAATGGCGTAAGGTTAATTTTTATATCTTAATTTTATAAAGGATTTTCAATATGCTCAGCTTGAGACATGATTGAGTCCTTTAAGGCACATTGTGTTGCTAATAGTCAGGGGGCCATGGGAATGAATTTTCCACAGTTGTCTCTTTCTTCTGACTTTTTCCTCACAGTTTTTCTAGAGCCTGTTTGAAATGGTGTTTATTCACCACTGACCCAACTGGAAACATCTCTTCCAAAATGGCACCCTTTCTGTCAAAGACAGTCAACATGGCCATGAAGTTGGATTTTCTCTGTTGTGACAGTGGTGTTGTCCAAGACACTGCCTGCTGTTTTGTCTCAGGATTGTATTGGTAGATCAAAGTTTCATTAAAAACAATCCTCATTTTGTTCCAAAATGTCTACCAAACTGTCTCTTTATCAATGAAGACCATTTTTGCTGTTATTCTTACATTGAAACACTGATCATTTCCAACAACTTGTTCATTTGTTTAATATTTTCTGAAGCTTTTGATGTGCATGTGCTCTTAGGACAGTCATAGTCTTGGACATCGTCTCTACTTCCCCAAATCTTTTTTATCTGTCAAACATACGTGCATGTCTCTTGCAGTGTTCTCCAAACACCTCAGTCAATGTTCAAAAAGATTTGCCTGCTGTTTGTTTAGTTTCAACAAAGATTTCAAGTCAACAGGTTGCTCAACTTTTATGCGGAACATTTTTTGACCCCTTAGCAAAAACCTGTACACTTCATACATCAGCTCGCAGCGAACTAAAGACGTCACGTACTGTTGATGAAACCTACAGCAGTTGTGTGTCAACAATACCCAGCCTTTAATATTTAACTCTTGGTGTAAACCACATACTTTTATCATCATTAGCTCAGTCTTGTTATTTAATCTTCATACTTTGAATAGAAAAAAAGGAGTGTGGTCAACTCCTGTTGTAAATTGCCTTGAGACAGAATTAGTTGTAAATTGGCTCAACATAAATAAAAACTGCTTGTCTTTAGCTCAGGTCTGCAGATGTCGTCCCATTCTTGGCTTTTAAAGGATCATTTTTGACAATAGCCATGTCATTTTAACTCTCTTTATACCCTATTATCCATTTCAAAATGAAACAGGCCAAGCCACGCAGATAAGGATGCTTTTATTGGATTAAGTTACAAGTGGTCACATGCAATCTCCATTGATATATGATTTGTTAAAAGCAATCTCTGGTATCAAACAAAGACAACTGACTGCCCTACATTTTAGGCTCCATTTATTGTGATTGACACGATATGTGGACATAATTAGCCTCTCTTACGCACGTCTCTTATGACCGGACTGCTCTGAGCTGTCCTTTAGTTCATGCCTTTGTTCATGAATGAAAAGCTGTTGTTCTCTTCAGGACTTGATTGAATTATTGATAAGTGGCAATCATTCAAGGACACTGTATACCTTCAACAATGTGGTCACATTTTGAATTTTTTACCACGAGAAAAACTGAGAATAATGATGTGAAATCTGTCACAGGCTGTGAATTCAAAACATTTTTGTGAATGAAAATGAAAAGACAATCCTGAAGCACTGAATAATTTTATATGGTTTCACTCATCATTGTTATTTCAGGTGAATTTAATGTACAAATACATTACTTTTCTTCTGTCCTTCAGTGTCTCATCACAAAGAAGCCAACTCTTAACAGCCATTTGTTAGCACAGCTCGTCTGCACATTTGATTCATGCTTTTTTCCAATTCTTTTAGCTATCTGTAAAGTGAGGACTGTTGTGTAAAACAATTTTTACCAAACTCTGAGTTTCAGTTCCAAATGGGCAGCAGATCTGATTATTTTGGGCAGTCAACAGTATTCAGTGTTTCCCTTTTTAGTCTGCTCCACTAAATATCTGGAGAAAATATTACATATAAGCATTTGCACCAATTGTACTGCCATTTCTCATAGATACGATTTTCTTTCACTATTCTCTCAAGTCCAATATTACATGCAGTAGTACATGAATAAACTGCAAATTCAAAGCTTCTAAATCCTCTGTGGTTTAGATAATTGATCATAATTAAGTCAACATCACTGTAAAAACTAAATCCTTCAGCTTATACTTGAATGAGATAAAATCATAATAGTCTAATAAAAGATATGCTATTTAAAAATAGAACAAGAGTGCATTTGCATATTATCTGTACTTGATGTGTATGTGTTTTTAAAGACAATGCACATGTTTGTAAGTCCTGGTCCTAAGTGCATTTTTGATACGTTTTAGTGTAATATGTGGCTGGGAGAGGGGATAATTTTAGTGATGTTGTTTTTTTGTTTTTTTTTAGTTTTCTCCAGTAGAGGGCAGAATTGTTTTGATTGAGGTTTAAAAGGTGACATCAGTGAGTTCAACATAGAAAGTGTGCTCTCAGATTTTAAAGATAATTCAACTACTGTATTTGGACCAACCTGGCTGTGGATCACCTGCTATAGGGTCACAGCATTTCAGTGTATTTATAAAGAGGCTTTAAGTATTCTGACATTTATTTAGTAAAGATATCAACGAGTTTACAGATGTGTATAGGTGCATGAACTCTTTAAAAATATATAATTGATTGATTGATTTTGATTGATGGCTCTTTTGAATATACCCACCAAAACAAACAAACAAAAAAACAACAATAAACATAAGAGAAACTATTAAAAGTGTCTGTTTACCTGTGGAGAGGAGAGTAAGGGATTTTTGCTCTGTTTTAATCCTTCCCCATTAAATAGGGAATTCTACAAGGTTATATAATTTTAAAGTTTTAGATCTTCAGAATAAAGGATGAACATACTTTCAAAAAACATAATAAACCATTTCATGTTCCTTTATGCAGTAAACAGAGGTTATTATAATTTAAGTGCATTTCATGACACTCAAGGACACTGTACAAGTTGTTGTGAACTATTTGTTTCCTCAAACTTCTGTGCTGTAATTAAATAAGGTACAACCAGTGAACCATAAAAAACAAAAAATATGTTTTTGAACTAGTATGTGATTTGCTTTGCCAGGGTTAAATATTATATTGATATTTTATGGTTTGAGTTGGATTTCTGATCAGGTGCCAGGATTTGGTATTTGTGCCTGTTGCATTTCATCAATCCAAAGTCTACCTTCAGAAGACATGACAAGATATTCTAATATAACAACATAACAAAGACAAAGATTAAGTGTCAGTTTTTTGTATTCACAGTACACCACAGCAGTAAGTGTGTGGAGAACCTTGAAAATACACAAAAAGTGCTTGAGAAGTGCCTGAATTTGATCTTTAAAGAGGATATATAATCAGACAGTTTTGAAAGTACGTGTATCCTGAATCAGGAAACAGTATTTACTTCTTGGTTTGTTATTTTGAATATTCAACTGTGTGTTAAATGTCGCAGTGATCCTGCCAATCCTTAAGTCTAAAATGAGAAATGTGGAATCAAAGGCCAAATAAAACTCTTCCTGTGTGAGCACAGGAAGACACTGACCAATGGTTGTCTGTCTCTCTGTGGTCCTGTGAGTGGGTGGCAACCTGTTCAGATTGTACCCCACCTCTTGCCCAAATACAGCTGGGATTTGCCCCAGCCCTCTGAGACGCTAAAAGGGATAATTGGTATAGATAACGGATGGATGGATGGATGGATGGAAAAATGTTGATGTATAATTCACACCTTGTTGATGTTAGTTCGTGGGGTGAAAAAGTGCTTACAATATATCTCAGCTTGGTTATTTAAAGGTCTTTGAAAGTTTTGAATCTTATTGTAAATGATGCATGACAACCTAGCATCAAATCAACTTAGTCTAATCACTTAATGCTTCACATTTTTGTTGCTGTTAGTCACTTCCTAGCCTTCATTCCTTGAACAGGTCATCTTTCAGCACTGACAGCTTAAGTTAATGATCAAACCAAATGGTGAGGTTTCCAAAGTAACCGCTGTCAAAACAAATCACATTTTAAAGTGCCTGAGCTTGAGCAACAGGGACGAACCCTGCAGTTTGCGATGTACAAGCATTTTGTTTTGGCATTTCATTAACTTTTACTGCTATGATGTACACTCCCCTGCTTTGTGAAAGCATGATCATTCCAGTTAAGCCCATAAAAACAATAAAATCGGATATAAAACATCTTTATCTCTCTGATTGTCTCTGCAGGTACCTTGTTCTGCAGCTGGACGAAGGGGGTCATTTTGAGCAGGCAGTGATACTGAAACCTGGGCAGCGTTCCACACGGTTGCTCCTCTTTCATTCACCGGGCTGATTCCAACTAGCTCAGACCAGTCCCTGCTTTTCTGCAAAAAGAGAAAATTGAGGACCAGAAACAGATTCATGGCTGAGTCTGCATTTAAGATGTCATCAGGTCCAAGCACGTGTTACTGTGTTTTGTTTTTAGTCGCTGACATATCAATATTTGATACAGTTCATATCCCAGATTATGATCAGGATTATAGTTAGTGACTATTTCAAGCAAAGGTTCCCAGCCAAGGTGTTTCTTAAAGGCTCCATAATCTGCAAAATCAATTTTCTTCTTCTTTAATGTTAGAAAGAACTTGTGGAGCAGAAGACCATGACACCTTATACTAAACTCTCAGTTCACAGAGAAATGCTTCCTTTCAGTAGATTACCCTTTAAACATTTAATTTTTACTCCTTGGACTTTATTATGTACCAGGTACTTGTGTTGTGTTTCTCAAGACCAGTTTTTGTCTCAAGACCATCTTGAGACAACATTTTGAAGGTCTCGGCCTTGTCTCTGACCTGAGAGCATTTTTACTTGGTCCTGTCTCGGTCTCAGACTGGCCGGACTCAGGAGTTTCCATTAAGACCAGCACTGATCTGCTGTTCTTTGTCTTTATTAAGGAGGAAAACTTGGTAAAACAACAAAAAGCTTCAGTTCATGTGTTATTTCCCTCTGTGATGGCTGCAACCTTTCCAGTGTTGTGACTGAGGGACAAAGATGAAAATGTTCATATCTTTATTCAACTTAAATCAAATCCTTGCTTACTATGCACCCAACACAAGATGTAAACAGTATAAAATCACCAGAACATTAGCTCTTTAAAGGCCCTTAAATGAATCTGTGGGTCACATTATGCATGTGTCCTTAAAAAACAAACTGTTCAAACCAAATCATGAAATGGTCTAGCTCCCATCAGGTCGCAGGTTCATGATGCCGGCTTGTAAAACCAGATGTTACAAAAACAGCTTTGTACCAGCAGCCATTCGTGCTATTAACAAATGAGAGACATTGCAACATTACCTCACTAATTTATTTAATCCTTGTACTGTTTTTCTCATCTTGTTTTTATGAATGGCACATATGTATCTTTTAGCTCAGTTTGACATATTTTTAGGCCTTTTTTACCTACTGATGTTTTAACTTATCTGCTTCTTATCTCAGGGTTGTCCTCCTTGTCCTTGTTCTTTTAGCCTAAGCACTGTCGTCACTTTGTCTTGTTTTGTGTTGTTTCGTGTGTCTATAATACGAGAGAACTCACTTCCTGTAAACTGAATTTACCCAAGGGTACAATAAATATTCCGAAACTGATTCTCCATGAATGGACGAAAAATTCTGTAATGGGGGCATGGTCCAGTTTCTTAAGTCTCTTTGTCCCTTTGATAACATGAAATGTGTGGGTACATTTTTAAGATCTCATCCTGCATAAGTCAAGACCAATACTCATTTAGTCATACTGTGAAAACCCTGGTGGTTTTGCAAGGATTACAAGTTGACTTTGTAACTACTTGGAGATCTCCAGCAATGAATTTGTCATTGTTAGGTTTTACTGCCTAAATTTAAGAAGACGTATAAGGAAGTC
Organism: Scarus forsteni; assembly: GCA_036419115.1. NCBI lineage: Eukaryota > Metazoa > Chordata > Actinopteri > Labriformes > Labridae > Scarus > Scarus forsteni. The sequence continues at coordinate 4,685,457 of JAZDUH010000245.1, read as the reverse complement.
TCTGAAAACAACCAAACTGCACTGATCAGAAAATGATTGGTCTGATCGGAGTCGTATGAGGAGGTAGCAGTAGGGGTGGTCTGGCTGTACTGAAAGCAAGAAGGACTTTTTTTTTTTAATTGGCCTGTAATTGAATTCAGTTCAAACAACTTTATTAATCCCTCTTGGGAATTTCTATACATAGAAACAGAAACAAACCACAGAAACATTAATACAATCAACAGATGAAGTTAAAGAGGATACAAAGCCTAGACCAAACCCTGATATGATGGTAATGATGTGACAAACAAACAGTTGTTCTTTCACCTTCTATTTCATAAGTAGTCCATCTGATGTTTCAGGCTACATGTTTTAAAGCCTTATCATAGAGGGTTCAAGATCACAATTATAAGAAATTATAAGATTACAATGATAAGAAAAAATGCATTATATGTGCTAAGCTGTTGTGATGGAAAAAACAGAATACTAATACAAGTTATAAAAATGTTCATTTTAAGTTATCAGTGAAGTGATTCTAGTCTCATGTTGATGCAGGGTGTGTTTGTGTGTGTGTGTGTGGGGGGGTTGGGGCCGGGACTTAGGTGATAAGTCAAGACTGTGGAACAAGGCAGAATTCATTGTGACTGTGACATTGCACAGTCCTTTAGGGGAAAAAAACAATCAAATTCATATTATCTGGAACTCCAATATTCTGTCACACAAATTAATAGCCCTGCTAAATGAAATTGTAACATAGTGTTTTGAAATTCAGCAAAAGCTGTCACAACTACAGTTTGCAAATAAAATCCCACTGGGTTCAAATTAAATTTTACTGTAAGGATATCACAGGGAAAAGAAACTATTACCTTGATTTGAAGCCTTATTCACCACTGCACAAAGAGCCCACAGACTTTACCCTGGATTTACCCTGCCCTTTTTTCTGCAACTCTGAAATTTTCCAAAATATTCTGAAAAATTCAAGGTAACGCATAGAAAATTCCCTGTCTCTTACACCAGAGATTGTCTGTGCTTTTCTTAATAATTACCTCTGCTAAGGAGGTTATGTTTTCCTGATGTTAGTAAGTTAGTCAGTTAGCTAGTTAGTTTGTTAACAGATTAACTAGAAACTTTAAGAATGGAATTGAAGAAAATCAGGGAATGTGATATGGTTGTGGTAGTGAGCTGAATCTGGGTGTGAACCCAGGAATGTTCTGGAGGATTTGTCAACAGTGAGAGATAGGACAGTTTTACACATGTTGTAAATTTCTTGTGAGAAAATTGTACTCTCAGAGTAATTCTACTTAATAGGAAGGAAAGGAAACAGGCCAACATGGAAATCTCAGGGTAAAGTATGGATGGAAAAACTTCACTCTACCTTCACGCATGAAGGTAAATAAAGGAAATCTCCAGGGCTTTGTGCATCTCCAACCCCTCCATTGACTAACAGACCAACTGTGAGAAAACTTCCTGCTTCAAGGGGCAGTGATGAACAAGCTTGGCAGGACATTTCAGAGGAATTCACTTGAAAGTGGCTATAAAATGATAAGCAATGCATGTGAGCAAAGGGCTTCAGTGTATCTGATCACCTGATGATTATGTAATAGGACTTAAGCTGTTCTGTGTCCCGTGGGTTACTATTACCCCTCCAAGGTTAGAGATTCATATATTTTTCATTGTTCAACAAATGTCACTTAATGAAAGTGTTGTTTTTATCATTTGTGCTTCACAGGAGCCATACGAGCCTGATTTATGAAGTGCAGGGCCATTAGGATTGATGAGTAGTGTTAGTCCAGTTTGCAGCATGCATTACAAACTGAACTGACGGACAGCTCTCACCTCATTGGTTACCTCAGCACGAAGCCCCGCCTCCTTCAGCTCGAGTTACCTGCAGACTCACCCATGGCTCACCTGCTCCCGCGGTGTTACCTTCTCAGTGACTGTGTCAGGAAAGTGACTATAAACTCCTGAGCTGTGTCAGATTCGCAGTGTTGGATTGTGACTTCAGAAGAACGCGTTACAAATATCGGAGTTTAATCTTTGACTGTCTGCAGACTGAGATGGCGGGCTGACGACACCTGCGCTGATTCACGCACGTTTGTCCCTCTCAGCATCCCGTCCGCCGGAAAACAGACCGTGAGTTACCTAAAGGTGTAAAAGATACCCACTCTTTCTGTTTTCTGTCGTTCCTGTTTGCTTTCTTGCTGCTGTATCTTCTCGTGTTATTTTTCTTTTCTTAGAGGTGCACAAAGTGTCTTCACAGATCACCTGTTAGTATAGTGAGTGTTTCAGCTGAGAAATCTCACCATGGAGTCCCACAGGCTGCTGACAGCTCTGAAACTGTCAATTTTATAACTAAGTGTTTATCAGGGATTCAGCAGTACTTATACTAATACCGTATATGGAGAAAGCTGAACGGACCATGTACATGCAAATGTACTTTTAACAATGCAAAATCAAGCTTCTCCTGCCCTATTCAGAACTTTGAACCTGCCAACAGGAAATCAGCCATATTAATTGTAACTGTTTTTTTTAACTTGTAGCCTACTATCAAATTCAGATGAAATGCAAAATGTCCACCAAGTATGTTTATAAGCAGAGATGTGAGCTCCTAATACCAATAAAGAGCTTTTGGAGTACTTATATGCCAATACTAGGGAATGCACAATGTTGTTTTTTTTGCCAATATGCAGATATTTCTATATTGATTATAGCTAACAACAATATTAATGCTGATGTGGAGAGCCAGTGGTGATACTGAGATATAAGTTTATGATACATCCATACATTGGACTCTAATTTCGTAGACCAGGCGCAGATGCGGCGCACCTGCCCTGTGTCCCATCTGCGCCGAGCCGAGAGGGTGTGTCCAGCGCACTTTGCAAGTTTCCTGCAGTGCCAAGAGAGGCGCAGAGAGGCGCATCCACGCCTCCGTTCCTGCCCCTCCGCGCAAGTGCCAAAGAGGGAGGAGAAAAGGTGTGAGTGGGTTTAACACAGCAGAGTGTTGTCTTCACCAATCAAATGAACGCCTCTCCTTACCTAGTTAAACAGCAGCAACGTGAATCTGTTGGCGCCTCCCCCGGTGCACCTTCACACCCATCTCTGCGCAGACGGTCTACCAAATTAGCAAAGTGGCAGCGCACGGCGGTGCACTGGACGAAAATAACACTGTGTCAGTGTTATTGCGAGTATATAGGATAATTATGAGCATTGGTCATGGCAAGGTGTTCATATTTGCCCATACAGATAATCAACATTTTAGTCAAATATCTAAAAACACCGATAGTGTTCTGATTCTATTGTGCATCCCTATTATGTAGTCTTTACTAGAGATCCACCATATTATATTTTTTTATGTTTGAATCTATACACTGATATTTTATACTTATGTAGAAGGGTATAAAGGATAGCTGAAAGGTTTTTGTTTGTTTTATTTATTTATTTATTTTGGGGGGTACACCCACAGTAGCCTATATGCAACTCTTTTACAAACTCTTCATTAGGTTACCACTTTATTCAAATTTTTGGCTCGTATCTGATACGCCAGTGTTGTAATTTTTTTTAGCTGATAGTGACATTAATACCATAACCTATAAAGATAACTGAAAGAAGTTTTTGTTTTGAATTGCACATCTTGATTATATGCAAATTTACTTTTCACCTGTACAAAATCAAGATTTGTCTGCCCTTTCAGAGCTCATCCCTCATTTGTGAAAGTGAAACTTTAAATAAAAAAAAAAACACTAAATCAATTATCTTCTATAAGGCTTAAATGTTGGCATTACACTGATTACCACTGGTTGATGCTTACAAAGAAGTGTGACCTCATGATTGGTATCAGTCTTTGGTGCAGGAAGAGCAGATAGTTTACTGTTGTTTACATTTTAAACACATAATTATCACATCTCATATGATTAATTATTTTTCATGAGATAATTTCTTGTTTACCTCCCCTGAAAATTCCCTGACATGCATGCCCACACCTGTCCCTTTCTGCAGAAACTCTTTCTGCCACCTGTCAGGCACCTGGGCATAGTGGAAAATACTTTGGGGTCAGCAAAGCAATGTCAGAGTAATGTCAGGTTGAAAATCTCTTCTGTTTGCATGCATTGTTTTATTTTATTTATGTATGTGATTCTTTTCAAATGATGCAACTTTGCATTGACTAAAAGTCTTCACCAGAAATATCAGCAATGTTCACAACCATCTGCCATTGGCAAATGATATGGACTAAGCATATGAAGCCCTTTATACAATGCGTTTAAGCAAAAGCACCACAATAAAGTTTCTTCGTGCCTTGCTCTCTCCAACATTACACCTGTGATGCTTCCCCTGGAAACAGGGCAGATAAAGGGTTTAACTCGTTTCCCTCATTCAGCCCCTGGGTGTTCAGAGTGGAGGCAAAACGACACACAGGCTTAGTATTGCAGTTAGAAATGGCAAAGTGAATGGTTCTTCAGACATCAGGGTTTATTTCTTTGTTTTGTTTCGCAGTTATTGGCACAAGTTCTTGGCCCTAATTTAAGTTTCTACAAAACCCCAAATGTCCTTTAGAATTCAAATTATTATACAAGATCATACAATGCAAAGAAGTTCTGAAAAAAGAGCCATCATGGTTATCATATTGGCATCTATCCATGAGTTTCCTGTCTCTAAACAAGGGCCCATTTTACAATTGCACTGGCTGTCTTGTCTGTCATGTCTCCGTTTTCACAGATGATTTATGTGCCAACTTATTGAACTTTGTAGTTCCACTTTCAAAACTCTAATTCTAGTATAGCCAAGTAATATTTTGCCTGTTTAAAGGTGTAAGACAGCAGAAAAATAACATGTTGTAACTATCCATTTAAATCAGGTCACACCCAAGAGCTACAATTTCTTTGTTATTTTGAGTAACCTGCCTTTATTTGGATTTGACATGTTCAGGAATAACCTCATAACAGCAAACAAAAGAGACATGCCGTCTGCTTATTTGAGTTTCTTTAGTCCGGGTTGATTGCTTTTCTAAGTGTGTAAAAAGGGTTACATAAATATAATGTGGACAAATAGTGATCTGGAGGTGAAATCTGAACCTGATTTTTGTCCTGTGCTTGTTCCCTGTGCACTGATTAGACCACAGAATAGACCACAGTCTTTTGCCCTATGCTCAAAGTACACCTGTAACTTTATAGCCAGATGTCATCATATCAATGTAATGTGATTCAGGCGTGAAACTGCAGGGATTGATATGCATAAAAAATCAGATAAGTACTATCTTAAAAATTGCTCACTCAGGAAGTGGAGCAAAGTCCAGTGTGATCATATCAGAGCAGGCTTGTATGTTTTATAGTGACACATTACATAAGCTTTTAGGGTTCCAATATTATCTTGTATTTTCAATAACAACATAAAGGGTGGATGTCGTATTTTAACAACTGTGAGCTAATTAGGCATGAAATTCTTTGCGAAGACCGAGCTGATTACTCAGAGTAATGGCTTCCCCTTATTTTGATAGTCTAAAGACATAATTAAGCACTCCTTACACATCTTTACAAACTTTAAGTGGAAATTGGGACAGTATCTCATTAACCTGCAATGAAAGTTCCCTGACATGCGTGCTCATACCTGTCTTTTCCTGCAGGAAGTGTTCCTGCTGCCTGTCAGGCACTGGAGGGAGGAGGAGGAGAAAATATTGAGGTCAGCAGGAACTTTTCAGAATAATGTCCGGTTAAAAATCCTCCTGTGTGCATTCACACATGTAGATTACTCAGGAAAAAAATGTTTTAAGTGTTTTCCTGCTTGTGTTAGTCGCAATCTTTGTAATAAGGATGCACTTTGACCCAGAATCATTGCCAGCAGTATCAGCCATGTTCAAAAACATCTGCCCATCAGCAACAGCAGATGTTTACACCCAACTGCTGAATCAGAGGGCATTTTCAGTCAGGCAAAAGAAGACGTCTGTTCTATGACTTTGATCTGTTTTCATGTTCATATATGACAGAAAAACGTTGCACTGTAGCAAATTGTTTTTTTTTTCAACTTGGAAACTGCCCTCGTTTTTACAAGTGGGACTGTCTGCTACTAACAGAGTGTCTCTGCTCTCATTCCTCACTTCCACGTCCAGCATGTTTTGGTCAGAGTATATTTTACAAAGTAACTCACGCGTTGTGATTTACACTGCAGGAGTACTGCTCTTATACTGCATTACCTGATTGGCCTGTAATGAATGTGATTGACGGAGCAATTGTCCAATCACTTGCTGGATATGCTTTTAAGAGGTTCTGCCCTCTCCAAACACTTTCTATTGGCTTTTATCCAACATGACCCTCCTCCTGGCCTGGTCTGCAAGTCATTTTCAAATAAGAACAAAATGACAATATGGACAAGGCCGGGAAAAATCTGCAAAATTCAATTCTGAGTTGCCAGCACAACACCATGCAATACCAAGAATAAAACAATTTGTCTCTGTAATCTTGAATGACTAGAACATAATTGGTTCTTTGCATAAAATTAGCCAACACATGTTTTTGTTAAACACTTTTATGCTACTCACAGTAGGCCAAAACTGCAGGAATTGCATTAGAAGAAAAAATGGCTTGAATTTAGTGTCACAAAATGTTATTGGGCTAAAATATCTACATAATGGCACAACTATTGTCATTGTGTTAATTCTGATAACAGCTTTAATTGGATTATTCTTTACTAAAAGGGGATAAAGAGTTATGAATGTCTTATTGAGAGAATTCAAGGATTTGTTACATTTTGACCCTTAGAGTGATGAATGAAAATCATGTGGCCCTCATGGTAACTGAAGTTACCCATCCTTGGTTTAGGATGACAGAGACAGCAAGAATGAATAAAAAGCAGGCCTAAAATTTAGGGGAGATATGATAGCAAGGATTTCTAATTTGTAAGACCAAGGATGGGAATTGAAAACCAATTCCAGTTAAGAATAGGTAACAGTGCCCTCAAGAAATCAATATCATTTGTCTTTTTGCTCAACAATCCCCTTATCATTCCCTTCCGTTTTGCTCTGTGTCCCTTTCAGTTTGGTCTCATCTCATTAGAGTCAGCCAGCAGAAATGAAAACAAAGAGAGAAGAAAAGTATGAATGTCAGACAGGAGGCAGGGGGGGTCAAATTGTGGCTTAATTTTTTAAATAAAAATAAAGCTGACTGCATAACATTTAGTGGGTGGTGGTCATTTATGCAGCACAGCACTGAATATGTTAGGAGTGATATGTTTGACATTTTTCCCCTAAAGACCTGCATTCTCCAGTTTTAACCACACAGAAAATCCAGATGAATTGATTAGGGAAATGTTGAAGAATTGGATTGATCAGCAGAATCAATAATCAGTTCCAATCCCTAGTAAGACCAGAAAGTTAATCTGGGTTTGTTGAAAAAGTAAAACTATGTTTGGTATTTAGGCACACACATGTTTTTATATATCTTTAAGTAACTCCTAATGTCTTTTTGCTGCTTATGCATTTCATAAACACTCTGGTTTCACTCTTAAAAGCACTTTAAACCGCTCTGATTATGACTACTGTGCTGTAAATGGGCCTGTCTTGCTCTGCTCTTTCTGTCTGTTATTTTCACACACTTAAACATTGTAGCGATATTAAATTGGCCAGAAAAGCATAGTTACTAAAACCTCTGTCTTTGTTTTACAGTCACTGAATAAATCCATTGTAAATTTTGTTGACAATAGAAATCACATGACTGAAACTGCTGGCTTAACACATGAGGCTGTGAGAGGCAGCATGAGCCAACACTCCGTCTCTGAGATGATTTGTTGTCACAGAGAGCAGCATGAATATAAACAGCACTTGTCACACCTCATTCCATTGAATAAGTACAAAAGATTCAGATTTAATCAGTATTTTCCTTTAAAACAGGCAGAATTGCATCCCTGCTGCGGCATAGATAGGCCTCCTGCACACTTTGCTTCTGTTTTGATGCTAATTATTGTCGCTGTAGTTACCTGTGAATAAGGGCTGTCATTACCAAACAATGAGCACCTCAGGCTGAGAGGAGGTGTGCAGTGGGCCTCTCGCAGTGAGGCTGACAACACATGACACCCAGCCTGTCCTGCTCCGACTTCACCTCACCTCCCGAAAACTGGCAGAGGGCCAAGTTGGGAACAATAGGGTGGAGAGAAGATGGCCTGAGCGATAAGAACAGAAAGAGGAAGTCCGTCTTTAGTATGGACTTACCAAAGCAAATATGAAGTGTTTTCTTTGTTCATTTGCATTTCTCAGTAATATTATGGACGAATCCTTAGTCTACAAAGTGTGAACGGAGCTACTTAAAGTAAAGACCGCCTTTGAAAGGTGAAACGGAGAGCTTTCAAAGACTTAGTGTTATAGAGGGGCCCATGGAGGGTAGCAAAGACCAAATATAAACAGTGATTACCTTTTATTTTAAAGTTTAATGCATGCAAACAACAATACTCAAATTATGTTGAGGTCTGTTACGAAATGTAAACTCTTCCTTTACCTCCACCAAGGTGCTTATGGGTTGTTTGTTGCTTTGTTGTTTTGTTAGTTTGCAAAATGACTCAAAAAATACTGAACAGATTTTGATAAAATTTTAATGTGAGTAAGGAGAAGTGATATGGTTTTGGTGGTGATTTAATATAGATTAAAATCCAGAAATTTTCTAAAGATTTGTATACATTGCAAGACAGAGATAACCTTGCACAGCAGCTGCACCTGCCTGATTCAATGTCTGCTACCAGGCAGATCCATTTTGCAAGCTCCAGTCTGCAAGATTGTGAGTGCCTCAAAGCGGCACAGTCCAATCAGAATCATCTAGATGTAAAAGCAAGATAATAGCAGGAAGTTACTGCACTTACAAGGATTAGCATAGATGCTAACAGCATAAGCAGAAGTTTTATCAGATCGTGACAGCATTTCTTTATTAAATAAAAAAACAACACAACAAACTTCTATAAAGTAGGTACATTTTCACTGCACTTCTAACATCTTTTGATGAAGGTATGTTTTATGAGGTGGCCAGTGTTCTGTGGCGCAGTAACTACAACACTGTCTGATTGACCCGTGATAAATGCTGATTGAAGGATTGTCCAATCACCTTCTGAAAGATTCAGGCCCCCACTCAGATGGACGAGAGTAACACTGAACAGTCCACCTGGTGTGCCAGGTTAAGACGGATCAGTTTTCCACATTTTTGCTTATTACTTAAAAGTCCTCTGCAAATTTTCAGGGAATGTTAGTCATGGTGTAATTTGGTTGGTGATCCTAATCCAGCTGGGATCCAAGACTTTTTGAAAATATATTTTTGTTTATGAAATGGGACATTTTTTACAATATCGCTTATGACTTTGCTAAGATTGTCTGAAATGTCTCTGCAGACTTTGTGCTCTTGAAGCTGTTCTACTTTTTTAATTCATTTTTTGAAAAATTAGTGGTGAACACAGGCTAGTTGAACTGAATTGTTATTGTTAGTGCAGAAATATATTTTTATTTATTTGTGCTAGAACATGCAAGTAACTGCTTTTCAGCCTGTTGATTGGAGCAAGAACATCAGTATCTTCTGTAGTGTCATGTTGTAAGTCTAGGTATGGGGTCTAAATTGGGTAGTGTGGTTCAGGTAGAAAGCGTTTAAAACAACTCACATTTTTAAAGCATACATCTTCTGTGGCCAGAAAGCAATGCTTCCATCTGCTTTACTCTGAATAGCTAATGGTTTGGTCACAAACTGTCTGTCCTAAGCAGGTTCTTTTCTGAATAAGGGAGAGATGTGTCCTGATTTTACTTCCACAGACCTCTATCTATAAGAGATAACCCAGGGAGGAGACACAGTTGAAGTCATGTCCCTATGAAGTACTTCACTGCTTTGAGTAATATCTCTATGTCCTGGGTTCAAAGTGTGTAAAATTGCACTTTACATCAACATTCACGTTTTATTGATAACAGACAGATGTCTTTCTGTATAGATGTAAGATTAAATAAGCCAGTGTAGCTTCCTCAAAATTCTGACTGAAAAGATATCTGATATGAAAGCCACTAAAGAAACACAACAATATCAGGCTGATTACAATATCGGCAAACATTTAAATTATTGCAGATATTGGCCATATAGAGGCTGTTGTAGTATTAGGAGAATATACAAATGTACCATAACAGTTTACCTCACCATCACCTAATGTCTACTTTCATATATTCAATGTGTAATTTATTGAAGAATAAAATGTGGTTCAAATCTGTCTCCTAAATAAATGGACTGTGACCAGGACAGTTTTGGTTAGTGTGGACTTACTCTTGACAGATGAGATTGGTATTAACACGATGAATTGGGAGATATTGGCATATCAAGTAAATTCACTAAATTTTAGAACTGAAAATTTACAATTCTTTCTGTTCAGTAAGCTGTTCAATATTACCAAAGATTAAAGAAGTGGACATTGTAGGCAACAGAAGCATTAAGTCAAGAGTAACAACAAGAATAAAACTTGATATTGCCTTTTTTTTCTTAAGAGGACTGGTCCAGGAATCATTAGCATCTTCACAGTACACAGGCCAAGTTCAGGCAGCCACCTTAATGATGTGCCCCCTATATTCTAACTAGTTTGGAAACATTTATGTGGATTTATTTTGTAGTAAAATTACATGTTAGGTCTTAATAAAACTTCTAACAAGGACCACAGTTAGACCAGAAGCAGCCCTGCTATGCATGTAAACATACAGCATTTTTGCCCATAATTGACTAAATGTAAGAAGATTTTAACCTTGATGTCTTAATTAATGTCCAGTACAACACTGCAATCTGTACTGTATTTTTAATATGTACAAGGAGAAAAGCTTCACACAAGGGGAGTTTATTTTGATTTACAACCCACCAGCACCATAACTGGTAATTTTCCTTCAGTGAACACCATCCAGGACACATTTGTTGCCAGGACGCTATTGTTAATTCTACTGATCAAAGGACTTTGATATAACAAATGACATCTCATGAAGGCGTAGTCCGTCAGGGGCAAAGTCATCTCTGTGGGCTCAGTGCATGTGTGTTTGTAGAAAACAAATGCCAGCAGTAGCATGAATACTGAGGTTGTTACTGGCAGGGCATTGTAGTTGTGATTTGGCCTTGCTTTGTCTCAGATGATATGAGAGGATTATCTGTTCAGGACGATTATGTTTATTATCTGCTTTGAGATAAGCCTGAGTGACCGCAGCTGTTACCTGTTCGACTGTTTACATTGTGGACGTATGCGGAGTTTACTGCTGGTCATTATGCAAAAGTGCATTTATGGTTCAGAAAGAAGGCACGGCAGGTCACGAAGAGAAAACTGCCTTGTGATGCCGTCTTGTGAGATTGCCGCATTCTGGTTTGAACATGATACTTAAATGTTTACAGCTATTGAGGGATGTAAGGTCAGTAACTAACCTTACAGGATCTGGACCTCTCACCTCCAAATTAATACAACTGAGTAAGTTAGTTTGAATGATAAATTAAAGCTAGAAAGTCACACAAGGTAAAAGGTTATCTCCATTATCTCTTGTGTTAAACACAACCCACTCTCATGTTGTGTAACAGCTCATCAGGGTCCACAGTTAGACTGAGTACTGATAGAGGAGCTGTTATGCTGTAGTCTTCGCTGTGAGCCTGTTTATTATATAACATCATCAGCACACGCCTTGACAGAAAAGTCACTGTTACCTTAAAGCCCCAAGGGAAAGGTGTGGGGAGAGGCTGGCGCTGACATTTCTTACTTTGTTTAACCTTTCAGATGTTGTCAAAAAAGCGCATCACATTATCATGACTCAGTGTATCATACTGAAGTGGAACAAAATTGGATAATTACCATACATTATCCTTAGTTATCAGCATTAGGAATGTGTTCCTTTAAATGCATTGAGTCTCTGAAAGCTTGATTATGTGCAACTAACACATGAATCTTATTATGTTAAGTACATTTTAATAGATTATCAGTCTGTTCTTCTCCCAATCAAAAAAAGGAGTTGAACAACACTCCCATTTATGATAATAATTTGATAATAATTGATACTAATTTTAAGAAAAACAAGAAACAAAAGAATCTTCATCAGCTTTGTAAATTTAAATTTGAATGTTCTTTATTTATACAGCCCTTTACAACAACCCTTAAAGGAGACATATCATGCTGATGCATGATTTAATACTTACATATAATATAATAAATTTGAAAACAAGGCCTTACACCCACTTAATTTTCAAAAAATTAGATATTGTATTTTTTCTGATATCCTAGAACGAGATTTGATGCCTCTGAAAATAGGTCATTGCGAGATGTCCGCGAGATTTCAACAGCATTACGACACGAGGTACCTTTCTTTTTATTGGAGTAATCTGAAAAAACACTTCCTCCTCTGTGATGTCCGTCAGCCCCAAACCCTCACCGAGGAACACATCCAGCAGCAGGGGTATAAAACTCCCTAGCTCACACTCCCTCATTACCAGCTCTGGCCTGTAGGGGGACTCAATACGTGGTCGCTGCTTTGAGCCTGCCGGAAAATACAGTAGAAGAAGAAGGACAGGCTGGCTCTACCCCCGATAGAACTGACCAATCAGAGCACAAAGGGCTGTGACGTTGCGAGGTAACTTTAGGTCATCCTTGAGACCAAGCGTTTCAACAAGCGCTTCATAATGGCCTAAAATGAGGATTTTGAGAACGCTATTGTGGGGCAATGAAGGAACTAAATGACTTGTACTGAGGGCAGAAATGCTTTACAGGCATCCTAGTCTGGCATAGTGAAAAGGAGAAACAAGCATGATATGTACTCTTTAAGCTTAAGCAGCACAATACTCTTGAAACCAAAATGATTAAGCATTTTTAATAAGACTTTTGGTGAGACCAAACTTTACCATTGTTGGAGTGATTGTACACTGCACTGAGCACATTTTCAACATTATGATTAAATGCTAGAAAAACACCTTTTTGGGGAGTCTATTTCACCTCTAGTGAAAACACAGGTAAGCTTTGCAGTGCACCAAAGTAGCACCAAATGAAAAGGGGCTTGTTTGTTCAACAGAAAATAGCTGTAAATATAATCAGTATAAAATAAAATCATTTTAGTTTCTTTTTTTCACATTAAAGTCGGTAAATAACAAAAACCCCTTCTGCAGTAATGTACAGCATAGTCTCACTGTACATTATCAAAATTTATATGCAAAATGTATTGTTATTGAAATTATTTTCATGTTTTAAATTTATTTAACCTTTATTTAACCAGATAAAAACCCACTGAGATCAGGATCTCTTTTGCATGGGTGATCAACCAAGAGGTCAGCAGCACACGTCTCAAACTCAATCACTTATAGAAACTGAACTGTCTCCCCAAATATGATGTGTGATATTGGATTTTTTGCCAAATTCAGATTTGCCAGGATTTCCAAAGTCATTACAGTCAATGTGAGCACTGGATTTGTTGTTTTTTTCAAGAGCAAAAACATCTTTCTTCCAAACTAAAATTGATTAGTTTCTTCCATGGAGACAAACCATCTGTGTTAGAATCAGATTTGAAGAAGAAGTACTTGCTTAATAAAAATGGACTTTAATTCTGTGATGATAGTCTTAATTTCTCCAAAAGGAAATTCGTTTTTAGTCTCTTCCAACAAGACAAACATCTACAGCACATGAAAGAGCAAGAGCTGAGAGCTGCTTTGGCTCAAAAGTCTTGCTAACGCGAGTCCTGTATCTGTGGCCTAAGGTTTGAGTTGAGGGGGTGATGGGGAGTTATTAGCTATTGAGCATGCAGATTGAATGATGACTCTTTGGTTTAAGTCTGATAGGTTAGGTGTAGGGGATCTGTTAATTTTGGAGCCACTGTATTTGATTCTGGTGAGCTTGTTTTTGTTGGTGACAGCATTTTACAGAAACAGAGAGAACAGAAAAACAGGATGGGTTAATGAAGCAAACCATTATGGTGCATTTGTATTCTGCCACAGTTACAGCCAGTAAATAATTACAACAACAACAGCAACAGTGATAATAATAATCATCATCATAACCATAATCATAATAACTTAATTTACATAGCATATTCATAACAGATGTTTACTGAGTGCTTTAGCAGACAAAAAAGGCAGGGCTGTGGTAACAGTAAATCAACAATAAGTCAGTCAGACCAGAAGGGCCAATATCGTAATGTAGAGTAAAGCTACAAAAGGAATGGAAGTAGTAAACTGCAAATGACTGAAATACTGTATGAGTATTCTACACTAGGGCTGACAGATATATCGTTATCGTATCTATTCTGAGATATGAACATTCAAGATCTTAATATTGAAAAAACAACAATATAAACAATATAGATTTCCCCCACGCTCGCCCTGCATGTACAACTCTGGAAGTCACAACAATTTTTTTTTTTACGATTGCCATTGAATGCACCTCTTGGTTTTCACCAAACCTGTAGTCATATCGTATTGTATTGATATCACGATATCTGGCATGAATATTGAGATATGAAATGTTGTCAATATCGTTCAGCCCTATCCTACATCAGTACAGATTAAAAAATTTCAGCCTGGAAAGGTTTTTTCTTTACACGATAAAGAGGCAATAAGACGGTAAACAGATGATAGAGGGTGACATCACATCGGGACAATGGAAAGACAAGGGTCAATCGAGGATGGATAAAAAAGGAAGTAGATTAAAATGTGAAAAGATGGTAATTACAGGACTAAAATGACGAGAAACAAGTATGTAAGCAATAAAGATAGCACCACGTTATAACAGGTCTATAAAAATGAGTTTTGTTGAGCAATTTAAGAGATATTTCTGATTCAGTATGCCTTATCTCCTTGGGCAGGTCCTTCCAAAGTTAAGGAGCTCTGACAGGAAAGGTTGGATCACCTTTAGCCTTAAGCCTGGTCTTTGGCACAGCCAGGAGACCCCCCTCCTGAGGATTTATTGATTTATTTATTTACACGTAGTGAAAAGACAAGTCAAAGAAGATAGTGACTAAGAAACACATGTGTGCAGGTGAGGTAGAAACCCAGTGTGGGCTTATTTACAAACCTCACCCAAGAGCAAATGCAACTAAAATTAGCAGAAAAAAGACATTAAATCCTAGTAATCAAAGAAAAGCAATCAAAGAAAAATCAAATAACATACATTTTACCAAAATGAGAGACTACGCCAGCACAGGAAAAGAATAGGATGAAAGAAAGTGGTATATAAACCATAATTGTCAAGAAAAAAAATTACATTCTATCATTACACAGATCATCTTGAACAGAGTCTTGACAACAAAACATTTTTTAGACTCTGTCTACATCTGGACAGGGTCTTAGGCTGCAGGCTGGCACATATGAAGTCAGGAGTTCAGACGTAGTATTTGGGTCCAGACCTGGAAGGGCTTTAAAGATGATCAGTAAAATCTTGAAATCAATTTAAAGCACTCAGAAACAGAAATTGGATATATTATGGCTGATTTGTCTGGCTTAAATATTGCCTCATAATAATAATTTTCATCACTGCCAACACCCATAGCTACATTTAAGGAAATTATCTGCAGATTTTTATGTTGTTCCAATTATATTAGGTATCCCTGCTTTGTAGTATTACACGTACCTTTAGTATAATACATACCACTTGTTGGATGGTTTTAGTGGCTGCAGAGGATTTTAAGGCCATAAATTTGGTCAAGGCTTGTGGGTTATCTTGCCCCCTTGGGACTTTGCCAATTATTTTAAATAGTCCACAAGAACAGCTGGGAAAAAAAGAAAGCAAATTACTTAATTGCAGCCTATGTAGATGTACAGACATCAACAGAGTGGATCAAATTACAGAGTGTATCAACCTGCTGTCTGCTCCAGTCCCCAGACTACCATCAGTACAGGCCTAACACCTGGCTCTCCACAGAGGAGTGAACTGTTTTAGGGACTGAATTTGAACTTATTAAAACCTTTAATAAGAAAGAAGAAGAAGGACTTAGCGTTTAGTGCGTATCTCTGACTTATATAGGAGCTCACCATAGTGAAATGAAAGGGGTAAAATGATAAGATACCTGATGCAACAAGCTTTTAAAAGGTCCGCTTAGATAAATAATGCATGTTTGTTTAGGTGGAGGGTGTTTTTACCCTCCTCCCCTGCGCCTCTGCCCCCTCTCTGTCCTCCACTAACACCAGCTCTATTTTCTTTCCTCTCTGACACTCATCCTCTCTGTTTCGTTTTCAGGTGAATACCTGAAATCATGAGTGCCCTGGGACCTCCGCCGAGGCAAACCAAGTGAGTGTCACACACATTCCTTCCTCCCTTAGTGTTTACCTTTCTGATAGTACGGTGGGTCACTGTCACTCAGGCTCAGGGGAATCGCTAACCCGGTATGCAGAGGGTGCTGTGGGTCAGGGACCTCGGGTACAGAGCCGCTCTGTTAAGAACTGTTTGCTTTGCTTGGGTTTCTGACGAGAGCTTCCCCTCCCTTCCTCTCAACCTCCCCCATCTCTCCCTTTTCCACTCTCTCCCTCTCTCTCCCTCCCTGGCTGGTCCATATGCTCAGAATCTCAGGCTAATCTCATCCAGTCTTGTCCAGTCTGCTCACTGTATATCACAAATCTTTTGATGAGAGGAGGCTGTTTGGGGGTATCAGAGTGTTTAGGACATTGATATCCAGAGGTGCAGGGGTCAAGATGAAGAGTATGCAGCGTAACTTCAACCCTTCTTATTGTCATTGCAGTGGAGTGGCCAGATCGGACAGCAGGATCAGCGCAAAGGCCCTCTATGGTGAGTGACCGAGCATGGAACAACACCTGGACTTGTTCATTGTTATGTTGTGTTTGGGTCACAGTCGTGCAGCTCTTAACATTGGACAGTTGTGTTGTTATTTAGACCAAGAATACCATTTCTATCCTCTATTTTGATTTTGAAGCAGGACGATATTGAATTATGTTTTAATGTTATAATTTGCATTGAGGGGGATATCTTTTCCTGACTTAAACCTCAGTTATAGTCCTGAGAGGTATCTTTAATAAGTGATACATGAGTCTTCTTTCGTGTTATGACGATTAACAAGTGCACTGCGGTTAATTTAAGTCAGTCCCACACACACCACCTACCAGCCAGGAAGTATCACTCCGCAGCGGTAAATAAGCCCAAGCTAATCCAGAGTGAACTCAAGGGCTGCAAAGAGAACAGAAATGTACTTGAAATAAAACTACTAGTTTTAGTTTGGTTTGTCTAGTTTGATTTGATTTTGCTTTCCTTTTTTGCAAATCTGATCAAATAAAAGTGAAAATAACTTTCTTTAAAATGTATTCAAACTTTATGTTTTAAGTACAGTTTCCTCCATTGTGCAAAAAGGACAACAGCTGGAGTGAGAAGAGTTAACCATCTTTGTGTCAGGATATGATAATACGGTTTAAAAAAACATTTGATCCAAATAACATGATGAAATCAAAGATTTGTGATTTGCTCTGATACATATTATAATTATATATTAAAATATTTTTTATACACTGTGATTTTCAAATTTGACTTATCACATTGTACTTGACTGAGAAAAAACTTTCAGTGATAAAAACTTAGTCGTGCATGCATTTTCATTTTTTGTTATTTATAAGCTATCAGTTCCAAAATGTGACCAACCCTTGTTTACATCCTGTTTCCTCTCTATAAGAAAGCAAATAGAAATGGTTTGACCCGAGCGTATCCTTTCAGAAATGAGTATTGCTTTTGGCATCTGGTTTGAGGTTGACATATTATTATTGTGACAATACAAGTGCATAGAAAGAATTTAATGATTAAATTCAGGGATGTTCAACTATTGCTTAGAGGACAACTGTAGCCCCAAAGCCATTTTTAATCATCCCTCAGCAATTTCAACAAAAAAAATGACTATGGCCCTGATTGGAACGTGAAAGTTGGGTTCATCTGCTCTATTAGCACAGTCTCATGGTCCAATGTACAAAGCATAAAGATCAGCTTATTTTCAAGCACCAGCATTCATTCTAAGTTTAGCAGCTTCATGCAGTTTGCTTCCATTATGTGTCTTAATTTAAAGAAGAGCTGGAAGCATCTGTTCTCTCTACACAACATTTTTTATCATTCTGATCATGACCAGGGGCAGACAAGCATATCTAGGGTCAGCCAAGGCCCCCTGAGATCTGAGTGGCCACCCCAAAATCTACTATTTTGTAGAGGTGAGGATTATGAAATTGGCCCTGCTTTGGTGTATTTTTCAGTGCATGGCCCTCGACACCAAAAGTTTGGACATCCCGAATGTAACCTTTCAATGTGTAATTTTTACTTTGTTTTCTAGAACTATGACAAATAGAACCGAGTATGCCAAACACTACTAAACTGTCGATGTCATTAGCATCGGTCATGCTGGGCAGCTTTTTCAAAGATCTTGTAAATACCTCAATGAACTCTGAATTTTACAATCCTACTTACCCTTCTAAGAATGCTTGGTTTGTTGCAGTCGGTAGATAAAGAGAATAGATGAAACACAGTAACATAAATCTGTTTTTATTCAAGTGATTAAAAAAGCTAAGACAGAAAAATATGTTTTATAGATGAATTGTATTTTCTATAAAGTCAATATTTTGACAATGAAAATTAGGGTAGTATTGAATTTCCTGTCAGCTGTATCACAAGTTAAAGTTTCTGTCAGATAATCAATTTTCTTGATGACCTCTGCAGCAAATTTATACATCTTTTTATACAAAAAAAAAACCTTTCCTGCTGGTGACACATCACTCAGACTCTTTTTGTGCAAATAATAATTTAAAACTCTTTTGTTACTACCGCTTCAGACACTGAGCTAGTAGGAAAAATGTTAAGCATGTAATACAAAATCAGACAGAATTAAAATTCCATTGATGGCCTTTGCATTTCAAAAAACATGAGTGTAAATATATCAATTTTTATAAACATTCAGATCCCGAATGTTTATTTATATCCTTCTCTCCTTAAACTACCAAGTGCAGATTTTAAACCCAAAGGAAATTTGTTTTACCTTTGTTAAAAGATACTAAGATATTAAAAAATATATTACATTTATTATTGTAATTAATACATACATTACATGATAATAAATATAATACAAATATTAATATTGTAATATTGTAGATCTGATTTGTTTTAAAAATCAGCGATTTTATTTCAGCTTAAATTGTCCAGCCCTGATCAAGGATTTTCAACAGATCCTGAAAAGGAATTATGAACCTGGACTGATTCATAAATAAAAAGACTTGATATTGAAATAAAAAAGATAGCCCTGTGAAAGGAAAAAAAAAATCTATGGTGTTCAAATGGCAGTCTTAATAACACCAACATTATACTTATTTGGAAATGGCTTCATCAGGAGATCTCACGCTGTCACTAAATTGTATGTTGCTTCAGTTACATGGCCTGGCTGACTGATCACAGTCCTCTCCTGAGCACGAACACACACATGCGATGATAAGAAGGGGCCAAGGTCCATCTGAGGGACTCTGTAGCGCTTTAACAGCTGACATCGAGGAGCACAAGAGGATCCTGTGTTCCTGATGGAGACATGACTTTAAATACATGCTGAGATTTGTTGTTGTTGTTGTTGAGACTTTTGTTGTTGTTTTTTTTCACTCAATAGTTAGGCTGCGTGCAGACATAAAGTTACAAAATTTATCTTAGCCTTTCTTTCATGTCTGCATTCTCAGCACTGGAAAAATCTGATGTTGGGATGCTTTTTACTTTTGCAGTATTTGCTGTTTTTTCGGTTGATGAAGGAGCCCACAAGAGATCCATGAAGTGCTTTTTTTCTAACTACACTCACTTCTACATTTTTCATCTCTTTCTTGATGCAGCTCTCAAACAGCCACACAGACGTACACATACATACACGCACATACACAAGAAGTAGGAGGAGGAAAAAGAAAGAGCAGGGAGCCTTTCTTTTACATATAAGCTTACATGATCTTGTTGCTTATAACTGCAACCTAAACATTATCAGTTATTTGTAAAAATGTTTAAGTAACATTAAATTGATATTATCAGTCCATGATTTTACAGTACAGCATAGGCACATCGTTCATAGCTGCCTGTGACTCTCATAGCATCATGTATCTGCATGGGAAAAAAACAACCTTTAGCACTTCTTACCACTAACAGACCCAACTTTCAGCCCCAGCAACTGACGAAAAAGAATGTGGATGAGGTGCTACTGACAGCAGTAGTACACTCACTGAAGGTCTGGCTGCAGTGTGAGTAATTTTTTTGTGTGTGTCTTTTAAAAGCAGCAACATAACATGCAGCCAGAATGTGCATACAAGAGATCCACAGACTCTGCATGCAATGGAGATTGACTGACAACTGTGGGCTTTGTACACTACACTTTTCTACAGACTTGCTGCATCAAGCTTTGACCCTGATGCCCACTGTCAAATTTAAATTAAGGAGTATTTTTGAAACAAAAACTGCACTCACATAGGGTGTTTTTATCAACCAGTAGTCCAGTTCTTATTTCATGGATAAATTCTACATATTTGTAAAGAAAAGCGCTTTGAACTCCCAACACTTTGCAGCCTTCACCACTCGCTGTGTGCACAGGATGCTTTGTGAGTGGCCAGTCAGTGGGTGGGCTAACTTAACAATTAAAGCACTATTCTCCTTTAATATGCAGAAGTAATTCATACAAACAGAATGATGGGTTGCTGACAAGAAAATGTACAGTATGAACTTTTTGTCTGAAAAGACTCCCTAATGTAAATGCGCTGCCTCACATCTAGCTGACCTTTCCAGTGTGATGTGGTACAGCCATAGAAATGGGTAGTGGTAGTCTCAAGTTGAATCACACCCCTTTTGGTGTTTTTTGTTTTTCATATTACAAGGAGTGAATGCAGCACAGATCCAAGAATGCAACTGCAGCTGTTAACATTTATTGCTGTTTGCGCAAGCAGTCATTTCTTTCAGTGTCTTGCTCATAGCTTTCACCTCTTCCTACTCCAAAGGACTTTGATTGGGCTGTGCCACTTTGGGCTGATCACAGTCATTACAGACTTTAAATCAAGCAGATATATCTGCACGGCAGGCTAAGTTTCAGTATCATTTACTTGACAAAAAGACTTGCAGCTATTCCTTAGACTTGAAACTTGCAACAAGAAACTTGTGCCCATCTCTGCATCACAGGACTTAAAATATTTGTTGTGTAATGAACTGTGTTTTGTTCATATGTAATATTCAGGTTGTATACAGACATAAGTTGGTCAGTATTATGATGTAGTATTATGGTAATCATTAATGTCAGTTCATAACAAAATCTCAAACCCCTAATATATTATTGTAATCTTGATGATTGATTTGACTGGCCTTCATTGGCCAACCAAAGACTAGATTTTTGGTACATCCTCATTAATAAGGTTATACTTAATTTTTCTTTTCTCATACTTTGGTTGTTATTTTTTAATGAAAAATACCGGAAGCTGCAGTCTGACTCAGTTTCAAGATGTCTTCTTGCTGTCTGTCCTCAAACTTCATGTTGAATTGGGTAAAAGACAGTTTCAGATATGTTGCTGCAGGAAAAATATGCAAGGAGCTGGTCGCTTTAAATCTTTTAATAAGCAGATTTAAGATATTGAATGAAGATGCTTCAGGTTGTAGATGCTTTGACTCTTGACTTTCTGCTCGGTGACTCTGATTGGTTCATTTGTGCTTACCAGTGTTTTTAAGTGTTTCATGTTTGTGACTTGGTAAATGGGCTGCTGCATGTCTTGACAAGACACTCTTATAAACAATATTATTTTTTTAGTTAAGTTTCCCTGGTTACAAGAAGTTAGAAAAAAAGTAGTATTATTACAGGAGGTTATTATTAGTTTTATTAAGTTACACACATTATCCAGCTGATTGGTTTTGTTGTCAAATGTACCAAGACACGCTTATGTAACCTGTTTGCACATTGTTTTTAGGCTGTGTTTAGACATTAAATTGCAAAAGCCAACTTTATGTTTTTATTTTTACGTGCTCTCTTTGTAATGCATTCTCTCACTGAAAGGATTTGTTGTCAAACACTGTGGGCTTTTGTCATTTTTTGGATCTTATATCCAGGTTATGTGCAGACATAAAATCACAACTCTGACATACAAACAAGTTTACCACCTTGTCTGGCTGCATCACTGAAAGTGTTCAACTATGTAAAAACTCATACCAGGCGATTTTATTTCAGCTACAGCATACTTGTGTTAGGGCGTGTGTGACTGAAATGTGCTGTTACATTGGCAGGGTGTGCCTGTTTTTAAATGTGTGGTTGGAACAGGGTGGGGATGCCCGTGTCTTGTGGATGAATAAAAGGCACATTGAAAGGCAGAGAGGAAGAGGTGGACTCTGGCCCTCTGCTCCTGCCCATGCTTCCTCAGACGTGAGCTCACTGGTCCCTGCTGGCACCTCCTTCCTTCAAACATAGAGGAACATTGTGAAGCATATCATAGGCCGGGATAGAAACTTACACCCAGGTATGACAAGGCGTCCAGCTCTCATGCACGGCTGCACTGTTCTAAATTTAGACTGGCCTCAAATGACAGATGATGCTATTGTGGGGATGCAAGATGTTCCCATACCACCTGACTGTGCAGCGTTGTCTGCAAAACAGTCTTGTGCTATAAAAGTCATCCTGATATCCACGGGAAGTGTCCACTCCCGTGATCCCTGTGAAGTATCACAGTGCTGTTTCTGTTGGAGGGTCTCATCCTGTGTGGCAGATGGTCTCTGCCACCCCCTCTCTGCATGATGGTTCACAGCATGCCATCCAAAACAAGGACAGATATTTGTTTTGCTTTCTCTTTGCTGAATAAACACATGGAGGACCAAAAGCAAGAGTCTGAGATCAATCTCTTGTATGCAAAAACTACCCTTTATTTATGCAGCCTAGGGCAGCTGACAACTGATGCAAATGTCTCACAGGTCCTCCTACCGTTTTTATCAGCAGCAGAGCACTAAGCCCAATAGAGGAATCATTCAAGGACTTCAGATCAGACCAGCAGCCTTTAAACAGATTTGGTGTATAATTCTGGATCATGTCTTTGTCAGGTAAAATGCGTTTGAGTTTTGAGAGAGAATCAAGTTGTTTTTTTTAGTGTTTATGTGGTTTTAAAGTTAGTCTAAATGTGATGGATCAGCCTCTACATTTGTCAGAGTCAGCTCTGTTTGCACCTGATTGTCGCTGGGAAAGCAAAATCGTCAGAGGCCATTATTGACAAAGTTTTGTTTGCTTATAATAAGTCAACATCACAGGTAAACCTCTGCCCTTATGTTAACACTAGTACAAAAGATAATGATACATAGGTTACTCTGTTAATCCCGTCGGAAAAATTTGACTCTGGAGCAGTGTGATAAACGATTAAATGTTACCCAGTATTATTTGGTTATTTAAAGAATCACCTATATTTCAGTTTCCAACCTGGGGTTCTGCCCCACTTGGAGTTGCCTTGGAGGGTCTCTGGGGTGTGAGGCTTTGTAAGCTCTGAAGTTTTCAAAAATTGTTTTACATTCATCAGCTAAAATAGAGATCTGCACAATTAGCACAACCTATATTCATGTTTTTTAAAACAAGTATATGTGTGTAGGCCGATTTCATCTTGAGTTAATTGGTATAACAGTTAAAATAGGTGTCAATTCTGCACAGGAATGTTTCCCCTTTTTTCCAAGTGGGTCCCAGGGGGGCTCAACTCTTCTTCTGTACGGGAAGCGGGGCTGTGAGAGAAAATGGTCTATCTGTTGCCCCTATGGCCACCACAATCTCCCTTTAACCCAATTCCATGAGAATTTTCTCTCATTCAGACTTATGCAGTAATTGTTACAGTTTTGATCTCTGATAGAACAAAAGTATGTACTTATTGCTGAACATATTGGGGAAACAATGACATTATAATATATTTTTTTCTTTTACAATATTGGGATTCATTTTTATGATTAATATCCAGAGTTTATGTTATTCGTGAATAATTTGTAAATTTGTATCTGAATCCCTTTTCATTCATAACCAGACACAAGGTTTAGCTCTCTGACTGCTCCTCAGAAAAACACACACACAGAGTAGAGGGAGGAAAATTGGAGTTAGAAATCCAAAGCAACCCGTTTCCTCAAAGGCATAACTTAAAAATATATGTGTTTCTTGTCATTGTATGATTTTACATCGTCAGCCAATTTCACCAATGTTCCAAGGAACTTCATCATGATCAGCCTGTGATTTTTAAATAAAATTAAAGCTCTCCACGTTGACCTGCATGACATGAGCGTGGAACTACAGCTGCGCGAGAAGCAGCATAGCTGTGCCAGAAATGGACTGTATTCAGTATTCGGCTTTAAACAGGAAAAAAAAATGTGAATTGGATGTCATATCAGTGTGTTTGTGATGGAAGCAGTGTTACATGCAACAAAATTCAGGAATTTGGTTTAGTTAAAGAGGACATATCATGCTTGTTTCTCCTTTTCACTATGCCAGACTAGGATGCCTGTAAAGCATTTCTGCCCTCAGTACAAGTCATTTAGTTCCTTCATTGCCCCACAATAGCGTTCTCAATATCCTCATTTTAGGCCATTATCAAGCTCTCGTTGAAACATTCAGATCTGAGGATGACCTAAAGTTACCTCGCAACGTCTCAGCCCTTTGTGCTCTGATTGGTCAATTCTATCGGGGGTAGAGCCAGCCTGTCCTTCTTCTTCTACTGTATTTTCCGGCAGGCTCAATGCAGCGACCGCGTATTGAGTCCCCCTACAGGCCAGATCTGGTAATGAGTGAATGTGAGCTCGGGATCTATATACCCCTACTGGTGGATGTGCTCCTCGGTGACGGTTTTGTGGCTAATGGACATCACAGAGGAGGAAGTGTTTTATCAGATTACTCCAATAAAAAGAAAGGTACCTTGTGATGTCACGACGTTTGAAATCTTGCGGACATCTCGCAATGACCTATTTTCAGAGGCATCAAATCTCGTTCTAGAATATCAGAAAAAATACAGTATCTCATTTTTTGAAAATTAAGGGGTTGTAAGGTCTTGTTTTCAAATGTATTATATTATATGTAAGTATTAAATCATGCATCAGCATGATATGTCTCCTTTAAACAATGCAGGAGCACCTCAGGTCATGTGGCCAACAATTCGAGTTATATAATTTAAATATCACGTATGTGTATGCTACATTATAACTGAGTAGATGAAGTAAGACATCTTTCAGCCCCCTTGTGACTGAGCAGTGAGACTGAGGCCCTCCTCACACGAGGACGGCACCGTATTGTCTTGGCGTCGGCATCAAAAAATATAACGCTGTTTACACATCGTATTGTAGATAGGCTTGTGTATTTACTTGAGAACGCAAAATCCACGCCGGGACGTACCTGTGGGTTTCCACGCATGCTCCTAACCCACATTGCATGCTGGGTAATGTAGTTCATGGGTTACTACACTCGTAACATCACAGTTCTGCTCCGAGGTGGATTCCACGTCAACAAGTGCTCATGCGTGCGTAACATGCTTCATCCATGCGTGAGACCTTGTTGCCGAAGGTGGTGTTGTTGTGGTGTTGTTGGTGTTCTGTGAGCAAATGTTGGTATAAAAGTCGTAGCAATATGTATAGCTGCTGGAACCCGCCATTGTTGTTGTTGTTGTTGGAGTGTGTGACAGCGTGGGACGCAGGAGGAGGGGTGCTATGAGGTCACCGTCTTTTCCGGACTTATCTGTTTATACCAACTACGGCATGAAGACGAATACGCAGATATCCACTTGCAAACCCGTTTTCAAAAAAGATGCAGAGTCATGGACAAATAAGCATCTCCGTGTGCCAATATCACCAGATCGGTCGTTTTTTTACCGGAGTCTTACAAATTCGTACTCGTGTAAAGCCCACCTGGGTGAAACAATCATGTTTAAAAAGTGAATCATTCAGCTCTGCAAGAACATCCATGCATGTTTTATTTTACATGATTTCTTGAATAACAGCCTGGTTTTAGTCAGTTTTCAGCTCAAGTTTTCTTGTTTACAGACCTCAAGATTTCAAACAACTGCTAAAATTTACTTATCACTCATAGATAGCATAGAAATATGATTAAAATATTGGTATATGTCCACTTGGGGCTTCATGTAAAGGTGAATAGACAGATCGAAAACTGATTCATATCTATTGATAACTGCTAAACATACACGATCGGCTGATCAATATCAGTGCCGCTGTGGTTCAACTCTGTGCTTACCTTAGGGGTATAAACACTCAGCGTTGGGTCATAGTTAGGGATGCTAGGGAGATCTTTAAACTCTGATGCTAATGCTAGTGAGTGTTCATCCATGTCAAAAATTAAGTATGTTTCTCATGAGTTTTATGAACCTACTATTGAAGACAATACTTTTAAAATAATAAAAAAACATTTCCCAATAAGTAAAGTGAAAGTCTTTAATGGGAACATTTGTCAGAAGTCTCTTGTTTCATCATTAATGGAGCTTAAATGCTGGAGTCCACCAGCACTTTGGATTAGTATAAACACTCATCTAAGCTGCTGCTTTTGGGGTTGAAACAGAGGTTTAATGGCTGCAGCCCAGGGTCAAACAAATACACACTGACATATTACGGCGCATAGCCCATGTCAGAGCAAAAGAAGGGCAATGGCTGGCTGAAAATGGACACACTTATTCCACGAAGTTGTTTGTGTCAGAGAAATCTCTCTGTTGCAGTGCTAAATTACTTACAGCTATATATGATTATTTCATTTTTAAATAGAGAACAGTATCCTCTGTATTATTATATTATTATAATTATTTTGTATTATACAACAACCCTGCTTCAAACAGTTTCTCATGACTCATTGACACAGCTTTATTACCCACCTGGGCCACAAGTTGAGAACTGCTGTTACAAGGATTGAATTACAATCACTCTTAACACCACTAACATAATAACCTTTATAATCATATGTAATAGTAATATAACTCAACCCGCCTGCCATTAATTCCACTTCAGTGAAGTGTTTAACATTTTCAGGTTTTGTTGACATGGTCAGAAAGGTGACTCTTCTAATCAGAATTATTTACTAACTTGATAATGGCTGTTGGTGCTTTACTTGAGTATGTTATGTTATAACTTTCTATATTTTGTCTTTTACCTGAGCATTCAGAACACAAGGGGGGGCAAAATATTAGCAACACCTTGGTGGTTAAAAAAAGTCAAAGTATTGCTATGTGGTTAAACTGTTGTATTCTCTTAGGTTGTAATAATGATTCTAACATTATGGCTGATGAGTCCTGAGGAAGAAACAATTTAATATTTTATAAAAGAATGTTTAATACTCAATAAGTCAGCCAGCCTAACTGACCCAGCGTAGTGTGTTTAAACAATACTAGTTATCATGACTTTGAATTATCTGATTAATTAGTCTGATGTATTGATTTGGTCATCTTTAGATCAGCTATATTTATCACCGATCACTGAGTTCTGAGGATCTGCCCATCTGCCTACTAAGTGGCTCTTATTGCAAGCCGTCGCGGCGCGTTGAATTGATTGGCATAAACGCCAGCCATTAATAAGACATGGGAGTGAGCTCACCTTTCAGAACGACACCTGACGCTTGTGTTTCACCTGTGTGGAGCTGAGCAGGAAGAGATCAGTGTAGAGGAAATGGCAGGAACAGGAAAGAGAAATGCTTGCGTCACTCTGACAGTGAGAGCTTGCATGGAAAGTTATCACGTAGAAACTTTTTTTTTGTTGTGTACATGCCACTAAGCCATCAAGTGAGGTAAGCAAATATTGGAAAAGAGCCTTGACACAGTTTTTGTAAATGGTTCACAAACATCAAGGCTTTTGTTTCACATTCACAGCAAAGCACTCAAAGAAAAATGCAGCGTAATGACTGTATTAAAGGAAATAAGCTGTGCATGTGTGTATGTTGATTCTATTGGGATGGGGACAGAAAGACAGAGACCTGATAGGTGACCTGGCAGAGGGATTGAAGGGAACATGCTCTCATTTAACCGTAACTGTTACCTGCAAACTATTCAACTGGTAAATGGGTCAGTGAGCCCACTGTCATGCTCATTCGACATTGGCCTGTTTAAAAACAGTGATCCCAGCCAACAGCACACTCAGTCACGCAAACTGTGCTGCTTGAGCCATGACTTTCTATCCAGTCGCTTTGGTTTTTCCACCTAAAAAGTTGGACTCTATTGATCTGTTTTTTTTTAAAACCTCTAAAACTGCAGTTAGGTTTACTAACTTTGAAACTTTTCAAGTTTAAGTGGGCTTCTGGTTGATCTTATACAACCAATCTGAAGGGAGGAAACGTTTTGATCTATACAAAAATGTCTTGAAATGAGGGATTAAATTCCTCTACATGATCTGGATTTGCAGTTAAGTGAGAAAAGTAAATTTACTTGAGTGTTGTATAGTTTTTGGGAAATGTTTACTCGTGCGGTATTAAAGTTGGAAAAAATGTATCGCTGTTGCTTTTTTCTGACTATATGGCTGGCCAGGACACAGTTTCAGGTTGGTTGTGTTCAAAACCTTAGATGAGCAACAGAATGACCAGAGTTATTAGCTTATGCTGGGAATGCAAAAACAGGTGGAAAAAGAAATCTTTAGTTTTACAAATCTTTTCCAATTATCTTGTAAATTGAAGGTTTTCCCTTGACAGGCATATTGCATATGCTCTTGCGTTATCTTGACTAAAAGGCAGATTTCATGCAAAGTAAACTTGAGAATATTGATGCTGTTCATGCACAGAGCACACCGTTACTGCAGGGTTACTGAGGCCACGGCCCTACATGCACTGTGTTTTCCTCCATCACATGCACAGATGATTCTGCAAACCTTGACTATTGAGGCCACATTTTAAATGTATTTTTTGGGGGCATTTTGTGCCTTTATTGATAGGAGAGAGACAGTGGATAGGCTAGTGAAAGGGGGTAGAGAGTAGGGGAAGACACTCTGCAAACTGGTCACAGGTGGGATTCGAACCTGGACCGGCAGAAGCAAGTACATGGGGTGTCTGGTTGCTAACCACTCCGCCAAACCAGCACCCCAGAGGCCACATTTTGACGAATAGCTGAACCTTGATTATGTTCTGGTTTTACTGGACTCTTTTAAGATGATATTAAGCGACTTGGAGGTAGACACATCTGGCTGCAGTATTTTGACTGATGCGTTTTATCTTTCTCATGCGGCCAATTTTAGCAAAATCGGCTGTCTAGAAATGATCTTTTCTTTCTGTATTGAAGTCTTGTTTTGTGTGTTTATCTTAAACTGCTGAATGTGCTGTCTTGGCCAGGACACTCATGAAAATGAGATTTTTCAATCTCAATGAGGTTTTCCTGGTTAGATAAAGGCCAATAATTAAGTTGAATTTTTTTTTTTTTTTTTGAATGTATTGTTTTGCATGGATGCCTGCCTATCGCAAAACAAGAAGTTTATATTAATGTTTAATTATGATACAGTTTGTTTAATTATGATACAGTTTCCAGTGATTCCCCACTATTCAAAAAGAATTGAATTTTGAATAATTTGTTAATTGCTAAATTTAAACTTCCCACAGACAGTTTCTGGAAAGTTTCTGGAAATTTACTGGATTTTTTTTCATCCTCTTTGTAGTACAAACTGCAGATCATTTACAAAAGGCAACCAGTTTACAGCAAAAGTTCAGTCAAGGTTTAATATGAGACAGTGTCAATAAGTAAAGTCTACTGTTGGCACTATTCATCAATAAAATACTTGGATATTTGAGCAGATGATACAACTAGAAGCACACAGAGAACACATGTTTTTTTATTATTAGTAGAATTATTGGCAAAATGTTGAAAACTACCTGTTTCACTACATTAAAAAATCCTGGATCTGGACCATGGATTTGCCTCACTGAGATAATCTTCTTCCTTGTGTTATAAACAACATTCTGAGAAAACAATCAGACAGACGAACAGACAGATGTTGACAATTCCATAACCTCCATGCTAGGTAATAGGGCTGCACGATGCATATTCTCTCTTCAGCCAAGGTCAGGGGGAGGGGCAGACTTTTTTTATTGCTGGAGAAAGAAATACTCTAATTGTAATAATTTATATGAAGGCTAACTGAAGGTAATCTGCTGTAGTCATCACATGTTTGTGTGAGGAGTGTCTTCAGGAAGCTAAATGACTCAGACATGAGACATGTTTATGTCAGAGGGAAGAGGAGACTTTGTGTTAAATGTTTAATTTGAGTAAAGACTCATTTGTTTGGAAACAGATCCAGCTGTAGGCATGACACAGAGCACATTTGTTTTACTCATAATTATTATTAATCATTTGGTCACATGCTCAGCTGCTGGTTTCTCATCTCCATCTGCTCAAAACTAGAAATCAGGATAAGAGAGACAAAAAGACCTCAACACTTTGTGAGGAGAAAATCTTCAACATCATAATGTTAAGTGTTACAGAGAGGAGGGTTTTTGGAAAATGCTGCGGTGTGTCTCCTCATCAGGACAAGAACACACAACAGTCTACTGTTCTGACCAGTTTTAGCCTCTGTTCACTGGCTTTGGAAAAGTTGAGGATTAATTTCTAAACTTTGTTTTTTTTTTAGTTTTAAATGGATTAGCACCTTCTTATGTAGCTGATCTTGTCATTCACTATACTCAGTCAGATCACTCAGGTCATGTAACCAGCTGCTTTTGGGAGTGCTTCGTTCAGATGATGAAGTGAGAGGGGACGAGCCTTTGGGGTGGCAGCTCTGGAGCTCACTTCAAGCTAACCTTGACCCTTCCTGTTATGTCATTTGTTGACATCTTTTATTATTTTATTGAATTTTATTGCTCTATTTTAAACTTACCTTTCCTCAACTGTTGTCTGTCTTGTCTCAGTTTACCTATTTTAGTTTGTTTGTTTCAGTCCACATGGTGGTGCTTGTTGTTTCCTCTTCACCTCTTGTGCAGCACTTGGGTCATAATGGTTTGTTTTTGCTTCAGAGTGAATTTTGACTTGACTTTTTTTAACTCCTAGTCATGTCTGCCCTAAACTTGTCTTACAACTGGAAACAATAACTTATTGATGGTTATTTGGGCTGTTGTTTGGAAGCAAAAATTTAGAAAATCTGCTTTCAAGCTGCTATCTTACTCAGTGACATAACACTGATGTTTAAGCTCTTACTGAGTGGCTGCAGGTTTAGAGAGCTGTCTGATGATGTTAGGGCTGCTCTGGCTTTAAGTAGCTAAGTCTACAGAAATACAGATTCCTAAATAGTTTATTTGTGGTCCTTCATATGATTGTATTAATACTGGACAGTGTCATAAATACAGTGAAATCATTACTCAAAGAATGTCCTGCTGTTTTTGCATTGATAACACGAGAGGATAACATGTTTTCCTCTCAAAGGTTACATGTGAGCTCTCATGATAGTGCCACAGATGAAGACATGTACGTGACACTGCTGAGAAGAATCCTTAATGATCTATGATACTGCTGTAAACCTGACTGTCAGATAATTCACGCTATGATACTGCTGTAAACCTGACTGTCAGATAATTCACTAATGCATGATAAAGGATTAATCAGATCATATGAATATTTTTGATGTGTTGTATAATGATAAGTTTGATTAGCTGCTTTTGCTTGTGTTTGTGCATCTCACTGATTGTTGTTGATGTCTTGTTGTTGTGGAAAAAACATATATTCAGGAGTTAACCAGATCATTGTTACTGGTCATATTTCACGACAGTCAAAATTGTGAGAGTAAATTCTGACATTTAAGTGTGTGAACACAGCACTTAATCATATCTGTTTACCCTTTTCGTGATATATTTTTAGTACTACCATGTACTTTTATTTATTCTGACCTCTGCCATATTTTTAAAATGCATAATAACAGAGGCTACATTTTAAGACTTCAAGACTTGTGTCTCCAATGTGACTTTATCATAATTTTAAATGATCATATTTGACCTTAGCTCTTAATTTGTTCAATTTCAGCGACAACCAGAATATTTCCACAATTGCTAATACATTAAAACTTTCTATTTTTCCCACAAATAACACCCTGATCCACCTCTACTCTCACTGCCTAAGATGCTCTGTTGAAGTCCCTGTCCCTTTAAGAACCCCCTCCCCACGTGGGCCCAATCTGCTCTCATTAGTTGACTGGCTCTGTAGGGGTTGTCACAATAATGAAATTCTTTACATTCTTTGACATAATGCCAGCAAAGAAATTCAATATTTGATGACTGATGTGATACCACAGCCAAAAAAATTGAAAGTATACATAGTCCTTGGAAGATACATTCTTTTTTGTCTTTGACTGTCGACAAGGCAAAAAAATCCAGGTCGAGAAAAAAAGGGGGGACATGTGACAACACATATGCAGTCCATTTTTAAAGGTTTTCCTTGTTTTGTGAACGACACATCCTGTGTCTGCAGACCTTGCTGTCTTGGATTTGTAAGTCCTCTATCATGCAGTAGAGAAAAGTATGGACAAACTGAAGGGCCTGTACAACTTCGGAAAATCTAAATATGACCTCCATTAAGTTCTAACAGTAGGACATGTGACAAATTAAAACACATAAAAAACTCTGAACAGCCTGAAGTATTGAGGTGTCCAAAATAATCATATAATTGATGCATTGTGATGTAGATGAAGATGAAGATAAATGGATGCAGAGACAGTCAATCATCTCTTCAAAAGCCTGGACTATATTTAAAAGGGGCTTATTAACACAGACTAAAATGTAGCATTTAAATTTGGAAAAAAGACAAATGTTTTTTTGAAAAAAAAAAATCAATTCACAAATCGTCCAACAACAAATCCCGATACTTATGTGAATCAATTTTTTTTCTCCCACCCCTACTAAATATTGTGTCTAAATATTCACTGCATCACTTTTACCCTCACCTCTGAGGGTGTGTATGTTTGCTTCTTCTAAAATGAATTGGTGAAGGGGAAGCCTGGCTGCCCTGTCTTTGCTACTGATTAACTTTGTAAATGTGATTTTAAATTTATGTACAGCGTATATTTTAAGTACTACCATGTACTTTGTAAATGTGGTTTCATATTTATGTACAGTGTACCGTTTATCTAAAACAGATATCATTTTGCTATACATATACATTTACACAAGGTTAGAAGGCATGGTTCATTGGTACCTCCATAAATGTTGCTTGATAGTTTTATTCTAAATATGGATGACGTGGGTGTCACAGGTAGTGCACATGCCCCACAGCAAGAAGGACACCAGTTCGATCCCTTTTCTCTCTCGGTACTACGGCTTCCTCCCACAGAGCAAAAACATGCTCATTAGGTTGACTGGTAACTCCAAATTGCCCTTTGGTATGAGCATGAATGGCTGTCCGTCTCTCTATGTTGCCCTGCGATCGCCTAGACATTTGTTCAGGGTGTACCCCGTATCTCGCCCAATGTTAGCTGGGATAGGCTCCGGCCCCGCAACCCCAAAAGGGATAAGTGATATAGATAATGAATGGATGACATGTCATTTGTTCTTGAAAGGCCTGGGTCGGCTATTTGTTGCACTGTCAAAGAAAAGGAAATATTTGATGCAGGCATATTTTTATTTTACTTGGATTTGGTTTGCATTTCAAGAATAAAAGAGCATTAAAATAACACACTGATATTTACAGTGTTTTTAGGAGAACACAAGAGTCAGCTCAGTCAAATTTGTCCCAGATATTATGTACAGGTTAAACTGGTATTGTTAATATTCCTGAAGTAAACACTTGACTCTTCACTGTATTCCTCTGGCATATCAGTAAAGCTGTGGCTGAGATCTCCAGTTGCCCTTCGAAACCTAAGCACATTACGTGTCCCCTGGACTTCCTTATTGCCCATCTGCTCTTCACGGCTCACACGTTTATGTCTGTTTCATTTGCTCAATTCACTGAAAAGTGCAAACATGTGGACTGCAGGTCAGAGTCACTGCTGGATGTTTACATTTTGAAGAGATACACAGCAACCAAATACTGGAAGACGGAGGGATTTCTTTGTTTAATCCTTATTCCTTTTTTTTTCTTCAACAGAGCAAAGGAAAAAGTACTCCAACTCCAATTTCATCATGCAGGAGACTTCACAGTATCATGTGGAGGTAAATGCTGCTTTTTTTTATTTGGATGATTAAAGTAATGTTTATAGTTTTGGTTATTTCTGTATTTTCTTAAGCTTTAGAGGAAATTATTTTTATTGGGCGATGTCGGATTCAGACTGAGTTAATCTGATCATTGTGGTCAATCACTGTCTAACTTATCAGCTAAGTTTAAGGTAACTTGCTTGAACAAAAAGTATTTAAGAGACCTCTGAGAAATTTAGACATTTGTACTGTTAATGCTCTGTTAGTTTAATGTAGTACTTTTATACGTATCTTTTACTGTATTATTTTCCTTCTCTGAGGTGTGTTACCTGTTCAGCTGCCCTGTGACTGGAGAGATAAAGGTGGCATAAGAGATGCCATAAAATGAGCTCAACAAAAAATGATCAAATAGCAAAGGTCAAAGTTACTATAAAAAACAGCGATTGAGATAAAAATGTAATGTTGACGATTAACCTCAAAATCATTTTTGTCATTTTGTTGCTGAGAACTTGCAGAAAAAAAAGAAGACTTACTAAGAAGATTATTTTAAGCCTATTGGTTGTTTATAGTTCATATAACAAGTTCAAATTGATAAAAAAAAAGTTTTAAATTACCGAAACATAGTGGCCACTTTATTAAGTACACTTTGCCAGCACCAGTTGGACCCCTTTTGCTTTTGTAGCATTGATTTAAAAGGTGCTGGAAACTTTCCTCAGAATTGTTGGTCCATGCTGACATCAATGTAGTCACTGCAGATTTGTGGGCAGCACATCCTTTATGTGAATCTCTGTTCAATGACATCCTAAGGTGCTCCATTGGATTGGATTTTCCATTGGAGGGTTAAAACTGATCAGGTGGTACTAAG
Organism: Scarus forsteni; assembly: GCA_036419115.1. Lineage (NCBI taxonomy): Eukaryota > Metazoa > Chordata > Actinopteri > Labriformes > Labridae > Scarus > Scarus forsteni. Next base: position 4,650,631 of record JAZDUH010000245.1, on the reverse strand, counting down.
GAGCCCAAAGAGTGCTGAAATATCCCCCACACAATTCCAACACAACCATTAGCCTGAGCCATTGAGACACAGTGGGGTGGATCCACACTTTCATGCTGTTAGTGCCAGATTCTGGCCCTGGCTTGTGAGCGCCACAGGAGAAATCAAAACTTGTCAGACCAGGCATAATCTTTACAATCCTCCTTTGTCTGAATTTGGTAAGCCTGTGTCAATTGTAGTCTCTGTTTCTTATTTTTAGCTCACAGGGGTAGCACCAGGTGTGGGCCTCTGCTGTCTTGCCCACCTTTGAAGGGTTTTGCATTTTGAAAATGTTTTCATCACTTGTTTGTAAAAAAGTACTTAATTGAGTTGCTGTTGCCTTTCTATCATCTTAAAGGGACTGTGAGGAGTTTCTAAGTAATTACAAAAAAGTCTCACTTTTAGATATATGCCTGATCGAAATACACACTTTAAGATGAGTTTTATAGCATCAAAATAGTTATCTATAAATGCTATTCCTTAGCTTTGTGGTTGGGTCAGACAGGGCTGGACTGGCCTGGATACTCAACTTTGGGAACAAGATGATTAAAACTAGAGCAAATTTATATTATTCGGACACGTGTTAGAGCGCTGGGTTGTAACTAGCGATATATAGCCGGCTACAAAACTAAGTTTTCCAAAAACTGCTTGTTGTCACACATCAAAAACTACCGCTACATAACTAGAAAGAGATACATTACCTCATCGCTTTGCATCCTGTAAGTTGTTGAAAAAAGAAGTTATAAAGCAATGCAGAGTTCTGAGGAAGGTCTGAGCTGCATTTTTAGTAGCATCACAACACACAAACACTTTGGCTTGTGATGTGTTCAAGTTGTAGTCAGAAGTAGGAATTTCTGAGTTCCGAGTAGGAAACTGCAACTGGAACGTTCCCTGAAGTCTGAATTTCCTACTGGGAACTCGGTGAAACCTCGCCACCCCCGAGTTGACAATCGAAGATGGATGCCCCCAGTGTGAACAGTTATTTAGCTCCTGTAATAATCAATTTATTTGCACTTCTGACTGGGGTGTGTCGCTCTAGATCAGCTGTATACATAGTATTGTTAGACTTATATTTACAAAAATTCTGCCATAGTGATAATCACATTCTTCATGTGATATTTGTGAACAACAGCGCAGGGAGAGCTAACAACAGCTAGCAATAGCCTGGTAGATCGGCATGTTTTTTTCCGACTTCAACTGGAACACCGATAAGTCGGAGATGATGTCACTCCCAGCTCCGGGGTTACTGGAACGCAGCATTACGACAGTCGCCGCGCGTGCTCATTGGTAGCAGAGTCTCAATGTCGCCAGAAACAGATTCTCCTCCCAGTCCCTTTAAACTGGTCATGCTTGTGTGACCTCTGGCATCAGCAAGACATTTTCACCCAGAGGACTGCTTCTCACTGAATATATATTCTTTTTGAGACCATTCTATGTATACTCCAGAGATGATTGTAATTATAAATCATTGTGGATCTGGACTGACTATTTCTGATAATTTCTTCCTCATGCTGGTGCTCAATTTGAACTTAAGCAGGTCTTCTTGGCCATGTCTACATACCTGAATGTGCTGAGTTGCTGCCATGTGATTGATTACCTCTTTGCTTTAACTAGTAGTTAACTGGTGTACTTTATAAGTGGCATCTGAGGGAATTTACTTAGTGAGTGAAACTAGTTAAAAGTGAAGCCCATATTTAGAATTTTATTGTGTATTGTTCTCTGAGCTAAAAGCTGTCACACTGGTTATTCGGAGCTCATCTCACTTAACGAGAGAGCTGTCATGATAAAACAATCAGGCCTGTGATTGCAAGAGTTAGGAGCTGACATTGAAAACTGCAGTCATGATTCAGGTCACAGATGAGATCAACAATATTTATGCAGACAGCAATCTCAAACTGACTGTTCTGATCAGAAATATTAATTTAAACGGTATATTTACAGTATATATTCCGGCACGATTAAAGGTCACTGTCCAGTGCATTCAATTGCTGACTACTGAGCAAAGCGAGTGCAGTGCATTGTGGGATTTGTAGTGTGAATGATTGAAGTTCTATTTAACAGAGGGCCATTGATAGAAGAGATATGAAATTATCTTGTGGGCTATATTTAATTATATCTCTGACCTGTGGACCTTGGGTTTGACATACAAGTATCTCTCAAAAGTGAGTACACCCCTCACATATCTATATTTATTAGAGCTGCAACTATCCATTCTTTTTGTATTCGATTACTCTATCAAATAATTTGGCTATTAATCAAATAATCCAATAACAGTTACATTGCGCTCACTACTATTTTTTTTTACATTGAATCACTACGCATTTTTATTAGTAGTAGTAACACACAAAACAGAAAAGCCAGGTCACCGAAATTAACAACTTATTTTTTCTTATTGTGAACATTCTGAGCATAAATGGGATCTCAAAATCAAAATCTATACTTTTGTTTTTACACTGGGCCATATCTTGCTTTTTTCAATATTTTTTTTAAGTTTGTTTATTTTTTATTTTATTTGTATTCATGCTTGTCTCTTTTTGCTAAACTATTGCCTTTACTACTGTACCATATTGATGATCTTATTTTGCTTACTTTATTTCTAGGACCAATATAATCGTACGTAGATACTAAGATAATTTAACTAGCTAATGTACATTTCTATAACATATGAAAACATTCCCTACACCTGCTTCCTCTACTCACTGTCAGTGTTTCCTGTTCTACTCTCTACAATCAAATTAAATGTAAAGTTATTGGATGTGAAAAGTATGTGAACAAAATACACATGATTCTGGGCAAGTAGCCTCTGCATTGATTTATGTTCTGAACCTGCCTTTACACAGAGCCATAATCAAAGTAGATTATTTACTAGCTCATATCTCAGTTATTGATCACATTAAATGCTTCTGTTGATGTATCATGAGTGTCGTCCTGTTGTGTCACTCTGAGGACTTGACACACAGACCAGATGTTTACTGTTGACGTGCTGCAGCATTGACGACGTGCTATCATGCTAAGCTACGTGCTAAGCTAACTGCATTTGACATCAGAAACACTGCACGGTGTTTTCTTTTCGTCCCTTCTTGTAGTGACCACACACTTGGTACACTCTCTGCCATTTGTTCTGCGGACTCTCCTTTCTGTCCCTCTCTTTTCTCTTCCTTCATGATTTTACAAGCCGCTCAGCAGCGGAGGCTAGCAGGCACGTTGTGCCACAGAAATGACCGTCCGTGTCAAACACAGTGCACTGTATAGTAGTCCAGATTATATTTTATATGTATAATTATATATTAAACGAGGCTTCAAGGCACACAATTTGCCCCGAGGATATTTTGTAATTGAATAATCTGGATTATCCGAGGAATCGTTTCAGCCCTAATATTTATTTTATCTTTGCATGGGACAACAGTGAGATTATGACACCTTGATACTATACACAGTAGTGAGAGTACAGCTTGTACAAGATGCCCACTACCTTTTTTAAAGAAGCTGAGGGTAAAGGTGATAGACTGGCCAAGCATGTCTCTAGACCTAAACCCTGTTGAGCATCTGTGGGGCGTCCTCAAACAGAAGGTGAAGGAGTGCTCTCTAGGATCTCTAAGATCCACCTGCTCTGTGATGTGGTCATGGGGGACTGGAAAAGGATTCTAGTGAGCCTGTGAAGCTCTGGTGAACTCCATGCCCAAGAGGGTTAAGGCAGTGCTGAAAGATATTATATTGAAACTAGGAGCCCAATTTTGGACATTTTCACATGGAGGTGTACTCACTTTTGTTGCCAGCAGTTTAGACATTAATGGCTGTGTGTTGAGTTATTTTGAGGAAGCAGTAAATTTACTGTTAAAGAAGCTGTAAACGCACGACTGTTCATTGTATCAAAGTGTCATATCCTCACTGTTGTCCCATGCAAAGATAATAAAATATTTGCAGCTATGTGAGGAGTGTACTTTGTTTTGTAAGATGCCGTGTCTGCATTTAATTCTTAAATAGAGGCAATTAATGATCAAATCCTACTTTTGTAACTTGATTGTTTTGGACTATTTTTATGTTAGACACACTTTATGAAAAAAATTAGATGCACAGGGTTTTTTTTTGCGTAATTTGTGATATTTATTGGAAGTTTTACAAAATAAACCTGAACCTGGTATAGCTCGATTTACATTTTGGGGGCATGTTTTGGTAAATCAAAGTCAATCAGTATTATAACTCTTCAGGTGATATTTTAAAAGGTGTAATTTTGTGCTTTTATTTGTGTCGACCTCTGCAAACAAAATATTGCTGGTGACTCATCAAGATTATCTGCCTCTGACAAAAAGGAGAAGTTTGAAATTTTGCTCTTCGTTCATTTGAAGTATCTCCAAATATATCACAAAATAAATCATTTAACCAATTCACACATTTTTTGTGGACAGGATTTAGTTTTGAAGGCATTCTTACCTCTGTATGGTGACACCATGTCATATGATACTTTTGAAAAGGAAAGTAATTGATAATATTTAAGGAGGGGTTTCTAAAACACATTTGTGTTAAAAAGATTTTTGAATTCATTGTATCATTTATTTCATGATACTTGTGGATGAATTATAAATCAATGCAGAGGAAAATGACAAAATCGCCTGTTTGTCACAGGTAGATTATCATGGTGAGTCAACTGAACTATCTTTTGTTCACACTGGTAACTACATCATACGTCATCAGCTTTGAATAATGCTTAAATATCACCAAAATAAGGCTCATGCAAAAGCTTGCTTTTTTTTTAAACGGACTATCCAACAATAGTTTGAGAGCGTCACATGCTGAGTTTAAAACCATTGCTTGTTGTCACAGATGGGATTTATTAATTGTGATAATGGGAGATAATGGTGATTTGTTTATTCTAGAGCACATAGAGAGATGAATAAAAAACTATGACTAATTGTGTAGGTCTTGTCCATCCATTATCACACATGGGCAGGTTATCACAGATAACAGCCATGCAGACAGCAGAGCAGCGGAGGTGCCTGTAATGCATTTTTCGTATCCCAGAGCTAAATGATGCTTTTAGCTCAGGGGACTGTTGGTCTGTTTATGTTTTATCAACAACATAGGCTAAATAGATGCAACACTTTGAAGTTTCTGCAAATTTCACTCAGTTTTAAAAGATATACTTGTTTAAAAATTCTACTTAGCCTTGTTTTTAACAGTACATTTAATGTATATGCAGTGCCTAAACTTTTACTAAAGTAAAAATCAATCAACTTAATGTTTGATTCCTATACTGCCCTGTTCCAAAGTGACTGTTGTTGCGTCATGTTAAAGCATCTAATGTTGAGACTGAAAATCCCTGAGACAAATGTAGATGCAAAAGATGTTTGTGCAGACAATTCCTGACTGTTTTTGTCATTTGTAAACTGTCCTGTCTTCTGAGACAAACTCACCAATAATTTATGCTCTGTCTTCTCTGTCTGTAGAATCAAAATCACAGTTAAAGTGGGTATATATGCCTTCAATATTCTTGCTGTTTTAGCACCTTAAAAGGATAGTTTAATATTTTTGGGGTACATACTGATGGTAAATACATTAGCCACAGTGATGGAAGAAAAGAACCAACATGTAAACTAAGCTTTTTGTTGCTGCTTTAGGGGCCGAGTCTTGTGTGATTCAGTGAATTAAACTAACACAGTGCAGTGTTGAGTTGATGGCACACTGTATTGAGCACATTCAGAACACTTTAATTTTCTGTCTCGCATATTTTACAGCTTTTGCACACCAAGGTGACTTAATCTTCCTCCTGAAGAAAGTGTTTTCAAAGTACCAAAACGAAGAATCTTACAATGAGAATAGCAAAGTTTTGTGAGTGTGTACAAAACAATGTCCCATCACTCCGACACATTTTTTTATTTCACGTTTTTTTTTAATCAAACCTCATAAAACAACTCCTAACTCTTTGTCCCTGAAGCAGTAGTGTAAAGCCTAGCTTTTGTGTTGGTTCTTTCTGTTCAGGGGCGGAGTTGTTTACAATCACTGTGGCTAATGTACTCACTAAATATGGTCTCCATACAACACTACATAAAAAAGGTGATGGACCATCCCTTTAAGTGCAGTGTGCTTTACTTGCATATGTGGATTAAAGGCAATTAAAAGTTGGTATCACAAACAAAAGCCCTCTTGTCGTCTTTTTAAAGAAGCACTTGGAATAAGCAATAAGGAAGGGCAGCATGGCAGAAATTTACTTCTAATTGCTGTGGTTATAACAGACCATTAAAGATAGATGTTGGCCTGCATGCCTGTGTGAAAGACAAAAACATGTCTTAAGTAGTAATACATGAGCAGCACTGAGACACTGTTCAGGACAGTAAAATAGGTGAATGTGCTCACTACAAAAATATGAATGTATAAGAAATCATTCATGCCTTTAATGGAGTAGTGGGGAGGGGGATCACATTGGAAAAGCAGGTTGTCACAAATGAATGAGGAAAAACACTTCTTTACATCATATGGTTTGTAAATGAATTGTTCCTTGATTTATTTGTCTGATGAACACATTGCAGCAAAAACAATTTCCCCTTTTCCAGCAATAATGTCTAAATGTTAATGCCGGGCTGATTTCTCTGTCTGCTGCTTCTCTTCTGTTCTGAACAAGCCGAAATATGCTGTCGTTTCTCTCATTTTCAAACAAATGTTTGACTTACAAAATGATCCACCATAAATTCAGTTAAACCAGTAAGTTAAAATGTTAACAAAGGTCTTTATTTTGTTTCCTTGATCAGCTTTAATAGCAGAGTTATTCTGCCTCAGTAGAGCTCAGTGTTTTATGTTGCCATTTAACCATCTACTGTTTCCTCCTCAGCATCTCTCCACGTTCATCATGGACAAGACAGAGTCCATCGTCACAGTGGATGATGCCATAAAGAAGCTGGTTCTCCTGGACTCAAAAGACAAGATCTGGACTCAGGAGATGCTGCTTCAGGTCACAGATAAAGCGGTCAGACTGCTGGACTGTGACACACAGGTAGAGCTTCACATCACTGCTGGTTTGTTGAAATTAAGGGTCACAGTTACATTTAGAGGTTTCTCATGCTACTGCTTATTTCCATCACAGGCCCTGCACATAGGGGTCAATAGGTCACGGCTCCAGGGCCATGAGACTCTTTTGTCTCTGCCAAACAGAAGAAAAAAACACAAACATTTTCTCTACTTTATTCATATTAGTTATTATTGTTTAACCTTTACCAAGAGATTTTGTTTTTGCTGACATTTTTCTGTTTAGCAAAAACAACAAAACGTTATAAATGGGTTTGATGAAAACTGCAGCGACTGCGCAAAGGAGAAATAAGTCATTACCTTGTAGTGGTGATCCAAATCCAGATGTGGGTCCAGGAATTTTTATGTGATTTGTTAAAAGTGTGAGATAGGGTAGTTTTGCACATTTTTAACAAAAGCTCAACCTGCTGAAGTATGCTATTGGGGAAAAACTTCAAATTGAAGGTGTGTCAGCTGTAATACTTGTCAGGGGCAGAGAGAAGGAGGAAGATGATGTCAGCAAGACTGTGACCTAGTTTTTAAGTGGTGTGATTTTGTAATATAAACTAGGGTACAGTTTCATCTCTTACGATGTGCTCTGTACAGAAGGTGATCTTGGTCTCTCTTTCTCCAAAAAAAGACAGATTTATGTGAGCACTCATTGATCAATCTGTAATGTTTTAGACTTGATAAGAGCCACTACTTTTGCTTAAATGTGTTTTGTAGTTCGAGACAGATTTATTGAAAGTAAAGCGGGAAAAACTGGTTCTTTAAATCGACAAAGGTTTGTTGTCAGGTGAGGTAACAGGTCACATGTTGTTTTGGTTTCCAGGTGCAAAGACACTGCACGGCACTGTTTGTTGAGAGTCAAGTAATTCTGAGGACAGATTTATATTTATTGGCTGTAAAGGGATAGTTATTTTTTGAAGAGGGGCTATATGAGGTTTATGTCAACTGTAAATACATTAGTGACAGACAGTTTGATCAGCTCTGCCTCTGTAGAGATGGCACGAAAGCAGGGCTTTACATTACTGCAGATGGGGATCAAAGCGCCATATACCTTAGCAAATATGAGGTGAGAGCAAACTAAAGCCATAATGTGGAGTAGGGCTGGATAAAAAAAAACTATTTAATCGATTTTAATTGATTTCCCTTTAAATGGTTCATAATCGATCCATAAAATCCAAAGATCGATCTTTTAACGTGGGTAGTTTTTTCTTCATTGGACTGTCCGAGAAGCAGCCTGTGGTATCAACTCTGCTAGTCTCGTGTTTAGCGCTGCTTTCCACTGAACAAGATCTCATGAGATGTTACTGCAAGCAGCCAAAAAAACATGGCGGAAGCGTGTAGCACCATATGGGCACCACCGGAGAGTTTAAAAGTTGACGTTTGGACATATTTCAGATTTAACAAGCATGAAAGAAAAGACAAGTTGGACAAAAAAACAAGTAACTTGCAGAATATGCATTAATGCATATCATTAATATGTGATTAATGTAACTGCTTTGGGTTCAGTTCTTAAGGTAGAAACAGTTTTAATAATGTTCCAGGTCAAAAAGTAATTTACAGCATTATTTTTACTGAGATAACCCAGACTGAACAAATTTTGAATCGCGAATCGAATCGATTTGAGACCTCTTAATATCAAATCGATTCGATCCAGAAAATCTGAATGGATATCCAGTCCTAATGTGGAGTGCTGTTCACTTAACTGAACACACAATTCTGGACTTTTACACGAGCAAGCCTCTTTTTAGCTTACGTGTCATCTGCCTGAAATGAAGTAGAGCCCAAGACAAAGGTGCTTTCTATGCTGAAAATGAAGCATTGTAAGGGTGGATAGTGCAATAAATAATTTACCCAAACACTGTTTTTGTAGTTTGCCCCCATCCAAAATTGTGGTTAATTATGCAGAACATTTTGTCCTGTCTACAGTATTCAGTGTCATTGTTTTTGTGCCAGTTTTTTTCCTGACAGGCACAGAGCTGTTTAACATTGTGGTACCTAATGTACTTCCTAATAATGTGAACCCCAAAGTCACGATTTAAATAATGAGTATCTGCTGATTGTGTCCTGATACAATGTTTACATTTACCAAGACAATTCAGCTCAAGACAACACAAAGCTCATAACAACTTTGTTTTTTTAATTATTTAACACATTTAATAAATAAAGTAATAAGATACTGTTGTATTATTCATTTTAGTCCGACTAGCATTGCTATAAATCTATAAGTGTAAGTTCAGTTATTTTCTGACATGTCAGCCACAGATAGATACTGTAGATAAATCTAGATGTGCATATAGAACACAAACCTCCGCTTAGGCGTTTTGACAGTCTTAGCTGAGTTTTTGAAACTGTTGTTGATGATCCAATCTCACAATCTTAACATATCCTTAGAAAAAAATCCTGGAACAGCATCAAATTACCACCAAAATCGAATTACATTGTCTGTGTACCACTGGCCAAATCCCCTGATTATTTCATCAAAGTCTGTTAAGAACTATTTGAGTTCTTAGCAGAAATGTGGAAAAAAATATAATCAAAATATGTTTTATCTCAGGAGTAATCTTGCTCCTTGACTGACAGAAACACCAGCAGAAACATAACCTCCTTGTTCAAGGTAATAATAATTTAAACTGGACATTTTAAATATAAATTAAGCCCACTATCATATTCCTGTAAAGGGTTCTTGTGATTAAGAAACTTCAGACTTATCCAATAGTTATTTAATTTGGCTTTAAATCTACTTTTTTTATATACTCTTATGGTGTTTGTGTTAGGTAGGTTTTAGTTGTTTTACTGTTGCAAACTGAATTGCATTCATTTTGTCTTATTTCTGTTTTGTCTTGTTTTGGTAACCATTTTGGGCTTCAATAAACACAAAAGTCCTTTATAAATAAAAGTGTTCTTCAGTCTTTTATAGAGTATTAGGCACAGCGTTGTCTTTATAAATCAGCATCAATATAATCTACTGTATGTCAGCATAATGATGTTGTCTTGGTTTTTTGACTCATTTGAAAATTAAATCATTAAATTATTTTCAATTAAGATATTTTGTCCCACCCTACTAAGCACTCCCTGTAAAGTGTCTTTATTTGTCTGTTGCTTCTATAATGGTTACTCTGCTGTACGTCGACAGGAGGAGCTGGAGAACTTCCCTCTTCCCACCATCCACATGAGTCAGACGGTCCTGAATCAGACACGCTACCCCTCCGTCCTGCTGCTTATATGCCAGGACAAAGACCAGCACAAACCAGACATCCATTTTTTCCACTGTGACGAGGTGGAGGTAAGCCTTGGTTTGAACGTTACAGGCTTGGCTCCGGTGGCGTCCCTTTCATGTCTGTGCATGACCAATTGGCTTTGTGTTTTGTGTGGTTCATAAATCCAAGCACCTGTTGTTGCAGAGCCAGGTCAGATTTCACTGTTGGGGACAGTGTCCTTATGTGTGCAGAGAAATTCCCTCAGAGCAAGATCTATCCCTAATGGACTGCACCTAAAGAACTCGTAAGGACACTAGCTTCATAAAACTCAGGATAACAACTTCCTCCTTTAAAGAAAGGCCTCATAAAACATTGGGCCATAAAAGATCTGAGGGTCTAAACACAATGACCTTTGGATTATCATATAACTCTGCCTTTTCTTACAAGATTTTATGATTGATAGAAAAAAGTTTCATGTGGTTTGGTTTGATCTAATATTGTATAAAAATTGGTCTTTTTTAGCTAATTGTATGTATTTTCACCAAAACATTAGCTGCCTAAGATTCTTATTCTTCCTGTTTTTGTCATGAAAACCAAACACATGTTGACTCTTAGTTGAAAATTCACATATGCTTGAAAAGAAATACAAGTTTTTTTCTCAACTTAACTTGCTCAAGTAGATTTCATTGGTGGCTATAGTCAGCTTTAGCCTTATCTGACCATACAAAAGGTCTAAAGGGAAGGTTATCATACTAAGAAATTTTGCTTTACCACATTAAAAAGTTGTTTTTAATGTATTACCATGAAATCAGTCTGTTCCAACTAATGTTTGCGTAAATGTGTTTCTTCTTCACTCTGTTCTTTAAAGAGGACATATCATGGTTGTTTCTCCTTTTCACTATGCCAGACTAGGATGCCTGTAAAGCATTTCTGCCCTCAGTACAAGTCATTTAGTTCCTTCATTGCCCCACAATAGCGTTCTCAAAATCCTCATTTTAGGCCATTATCAAGCTCTCTTTGAAACACTCGGATCTGAGGATGACCTAAAGTTACCTCGCAACGTCACAGCCCTTTGTGGTCTGATTGGTCAATTCTATCGGGGGCTGAGCCAGCCTGTCCTTCTTCTTCTGCTGTATTTTCCGGCAGGCTCAAAGCAGCGACCACGTGTTGAGTCCCCCTACAGGCCAGAGCTGGTAATGAGTGAATGTGAGCTAGGGACCTATATACCCCTGCTGGTGGATGTGTTCCTCGGTGACGGTTTTGTGACTAACAAACATCACAGAGGAGGCAGTGTTTTATCAGATTACTCCAATAAAAAGAAAGGTACCTCGTGTCGTCACGACGTTTGACATCTCGCAATGACCTATTTTCAGAGGCATCAAATCTCGTTCTAGGATATCAGAAAAATTACAATATCTCATATTTTGAAAATTAAGGGGGTGTAAGGTCTTGTTTTCAAATGTATTATATTATATGTAAGTATTAAATCATGCATCAGCATGATGTGTCTCCTTTAAAGTAAAATGTGCTTTAAATATGTTTTTTTTTAAACCAGCTAATACTTCTTCCAAGCTGGATATTTTGTTGGTTAAAATCATGTTGTCTGCTTAATATGGGACTAAATGTCTCATTTTCAATGTTTGGACTTTGGTACAAACTTTTTCTGCCTATTCTACCTCCTCTCCATCAGCTCTACAGAAGAAGTAAAAACTGTGCTTTTGGCCTAAACATGAGACATTTAAGGTCTTAGGAAACCTAATTTGCCCCAAAAGAACAAAAACAAAACAAAACAAGGAATGTCTGTCAAAGTTCATTATTGCCCTCAGTGTAATGGGTGACTGTGTGGCTATTGTGTGCATAAACAGATCCGTTTGTGCACAGGTCCAGGCAGTAGTGGGCTGGGTTGCAGTTCTGAAACATGCATCTCAGACCTGTGCAGGACTCTGATCTGAAATACCGACATTTAAAAGCTCAAACACCAGGACTGATACATACTCCTTTCTGTATTGTAAAGAAGACCTTCCCTGTACAAAAGTAAACTCTCACTCATTGAGTCCATTTGTTTTTGACAGATACAAGAATGACATGAACAACTAGAGAAAGTATTTTGAAAAAAAAGAAAGTAAGAAATAGGCTTCATGTGGTGTTTTGAATAATACACAGCACTGTAGAAACCTGCTGACAGTAAGTAACATGATGCACAACAAAATGTGCCCCACTTTGTAAGATTATAAAATGAAATAATAAAATTAAAATGATCTATCTGTCTCTCTCTCTCTCTCTCTCTATCTATCTATCTATCTATCTATCTATCTATCTATCTATCTATCTATCTATCTATCTATCTATCTATCTATCTATCTATCTATCTATCTATCTATCTATCTATCTATCTATCTATCTATCTATCTATCTATCTATCTATGCATCCATCTGTCCGTCCATCTGTCTATCCGTCTATCCATCTCTCTGTTTGTCTGCCATTATCTGCCAAACTGATACCCCAATGATACAGTACATGCCTACAGTTCACTGTGTTGATTGAGTAAATTCTGGTTTTCGTCAAATGAGCGTGCTCGTGATGTTCATCTAAAAAAATGTCATGCTTTTGTCACGTCTCTCATCTCTGTTATCAGGCTGAGATGGTTCATGCAGATATTGACAGTGCTCTTGGGGACAACAAGCATGGGAAGAAAATGAGGCTTCAGACACTAAAGTGAGCGAATGCAGACACAAACACACAAAAACACGCATTTTAAATAAATCCACAGCGCTCATGGTCAAAGAAGTTTACCCTGACCAGACAGTAGTAGTTAGCTCTCTCAATGTGAAGACGTTTCTAGCCTCTCTCTTGTTTTTCAGAGTGAATCAGGAGAAGATGAAGCGTCAGAGGGATACCATCCTCCCCCCCTCGGCCCCTAAGGGCCCCATACCTGTTGCAAAGGGAAGAGTTGCAGCAAAACCAGGTGAGACTGACTGTGCAAATGTGTAAGAAGGGTTGCTATTGAACTCACTACATGTTTTTTTCAGTGAAATGCTTCCTTTCAACCAATTTTACAGAAGAGCAGGACGATCTGGACCAAAAATCATATCTTAAAATTTGTTATCTGAATGGTGATGAATATTATATTACCTGTATTTATTTTCTGCAAACAAATGACAAAGTAAGTTCTCAGTAGAAATGTGTGTATGCATGATTGTGTTGATTAAAATGTATAACAATACAGGAGTGATGATCGATATATCGTGATGAATCATGATACTGTAGATTGTAGTTCTATAAACAGAACTAAAAATCACATGATCTAAATATGAACAAAAGCAAAAGATGATCTTGTACTTAATGTGTGTTTTACTGTCATTCTTCCTTTTTGTAAAAGATAAACAAAACTTTTAACAAGAAATTTAACCTGACAGCTTCAACATCAACTTTATCAACATATTTGACACAGTCTTGCTTTTCATCTAATTTGCCCTGCTGTTTGTGTCTGTTCATATTTTCCTGTAATGTGTGAATGTAGATAGACGAGCCACAGCGAATGACTCAGAGTCCCATGAAAAGCTGGCCCAGCGCATTGAAAAGGATGTGGTGAGTGTTTGACACCAGTCCATACATCACAAAGTAAAATTTGAGGTGTTAACCCCATGATGTGTCTCCTTCAGCAAATGCTAAACTGTGCCTTGGATGACATTGAGATCTTTGTGGCACGGCTACAAAAGGCATCAGAGGCCTTTTCCCAGCTCAGCCATCGCAACAAGAGTAAGAAGAATAAGAAGAAAGGACCAGCAGGTCTGTCCCCCTTTCTTCTTCTTCTGTGGTGGCACGTATGCAGTGACAATATGCTCATATTGCTCACGGTGCAACGTTTGTGTCTTTTTGTGTCCTGTGGCCCGGAACTCATCCAGTGATGCATGTGTGGTAAAAGAGCAGAGGGGAGATTTTGGTGCTGTTATTGATATTTTGATTTTCATTAATCAAATATAATCAGATAATGTCATTACCTATAAGTGCTGATGAGGCATATGTGTGCCATGTTCAGCTGACATAGTTGGTGGTATGAATTTGTCATTATCAGTGCTTCTGTTCTTCTTCTAAAATTACTGAGATTTTTGTCCACATATCAGAAGATGAATCATTTAGAGAAACATGATATTTATCAGCTTGGTTCGATTCAGGCTGGTAACAGCTTTAATAGTTAATCCTCAAAATAGGCCGATATGGAGAATGCTGCCAGTATTTACAGACGGTATTTTAACTGTAAAAATCTGCATAAATGTGTGCATTTTACAGCAGAATCAGTTTCCCTTCTTCTACTGAAGTTTATTCCTATTAATATGTTTTTTATGTTAAGTTGATTGAAAGAACTAAAGTTCCATGTCTGGCGTCTAACTAACGTGCAAACAGCATTTTTAACAAGGAGAATAAAATGTATTTTAGTGCCTATGTTTCAAACAAAACCGGCATTTTGTTAATTTGGGATTTCACAGCTCATGCAATGTTAACTGTAGCTCTCAAACGGCATATAATCATCATTATCAGTATCTGTATTGGCTAAAACAAGTTGGAAATATAGTGTTAGGTAAAATGTCAAACAATGTGCTTCCCTTAATATTTAAAAGAAATACATTATTTATTCAAAAAATAAATGAATCAGAAGGAATTACAAATTATCAAAAAGCTGTAAAAGGACATGTAAAAATATGAAGTTGACAAAAGGAAAATAACAATTAAGGAAGCTTAGTAATTTAGTTTATATATTCAAAGCGAGCGGGGAAAATACAGACTTTTATTATACCCTCCTTCTTAAATTAATTATTATTATTTTGCTTCCTTATTGATGTAAATTAATAGAATAATTAATTTTCTTACAGCAAAATTTTGAACTGTTCCTGCTTGAACTTCTTAGTTTCCATGTTAAAAAGCACACTAGAGCCCCTCAGTCCTCTGCCTTCATATCATTCACCTGCAGGCAGCTGCACCATTACAAGGTTCACACAACATCTCTGTGCAAAAAAGTAGAACATTAATCTGCTTTGTGATAAGAATGGCTGAGACCAAGAGACATAAGAGGACTATGACTGAGCAAGAGGCCAGAACAACAAAAAAAACGTTCACCAGTAAAAGTTCTCAACCTGTTTGATAAGCTCATCAGAAGTTCAATCGGCTTCATATTGTGTTCTTAAAATATATAATTAGTTAATAACCCATTGAACCATTGCAAATTCCAACATGTTTCTGAGTGATGATTCAACTCCCAGTGCTGGAAATGATGTGATGTGGTGTTTTTACTTCCTGATATTGCACATGTAACACACATGTGACCGACTCTGTCTGCCTGGTCAGGGGCAAACACATTCAGAAGACTTATTCAGACCACATGCATTTGGAAATAATGAGAATAAGGTAACACAAATGTGTTTTGCTCCTGAATGCAGGGACAGATGTGCTGTAATGATGAACTGTTTTTCTCGAGGGTGTGTCCAAAATCAACCAACTCAGTATGTTTACACTATATTTGCATTTTTCTGGAGTAATGTCTGAAATCTTAGTGAGCTCTGCTTTACCCTGTACAGTATGGCCACTTTGTGTTGTGAAATATAGTTAACCAATGTTCACTAGGGATGGAAACTTATAATACTTTGTTGGTATCAGGTCTATTATTGATTCTGCTCATAGCTCTGATTCTTTAACAATCTTTTTCTATTCCTGTGGGTTTTTTGTGTGGGAAAAAGTTGGTTTCCAAAGGTTTCTGTGACAACAATGTCAAACACATGTCACCCCAGTTATTCAATACTGGTCTACATACATGGATGTTTAGCTTAAGCATATTTTTTAGAAAAAAATTGGCCACTTCAGTCTCTGTCATGATCAAGGTATATTGAACATTCTCTAGCAAAATACACTATCATGTGTTGCAGATCAGAGCTTTAAAAGGACATGAGTGACAGTTGGCTTCACTCTAACATAGGGATGGGAATCAAGTACCAGCCCAAGCTAAGAACAACTTATTTGAGGTGAGCTGATTAAAACTGCCATAGTGCTTGAAAATTTCTTTCATGCCTTGCAAAGCTATGATTTCTTGCCCTGGTTAGAGGAAATTTACAGGAATTTAACAACTCCTCATTTCAATTAGGAGTTGATAAATTATTGGGTGGACTTAAGACCGAACAGTCTAGAATCTGATTTTATTTTGCACAGAATGACACAAACTGCCTGTGGCTATGTGATATCTGAAACATGTAGACACAATAGACAGGAGGGGAATTGATAATATTTTATTGATACTAATGAAACTGTTAATTCTGCCTATCAGTCCAGTTCTCTATCAATTCCCTTAACAAGTTTACTGTGAAGAAAGCAGGCCTACTCAGCTTTTCTAGGGTAAACAATCTCCAACACATGGTTCCTCTGATTTGAAAGGCAGTTCAGCATTCAGACAAATCCTTCAGGGAGTTGCTGCTTTTCCACTCTTGCTTGAAATCACACAAACATTGGACATTGTGCAGGTTGCATCATATTGTGTTAAACTGAAGCCCAATTTAGTAAGTGGTAAATGGATTTGAGCTGATATGGTGCTTTTCTAGCCTTTAACACTCAAATCAGCTTTACTGCGCAGGTCTCATACTTATCGCAACTCTTTACTCACAGTCAGTCACTATCAGTTCAGCGTTGCTTTGTTAGTTATTTATCAGTATTTACTAACACATACACGCCCACTACACCGTGCCCATTTACACACCTCTAACGCAACAGTGGGAGCAATTTGGGATTAAGTGTCCGTCTCAAGGATACAATCCTGCACTGTTCAATTGCTACTGTCAGATTGAGCCACTGTCGCCCCCGAGTTTAGATACTTCTGCCTCCTGACTGATGTTAATGCAGAAATCCTGTGTCAGTGGACTCACACAGACTATTTATGGGAATCAACAGGGGAATATTTGATCAATACTCAGAATCTACAGTGTCTTTGGTGAAACCATTAGTGAGATCTTAACAATTCCCATCCCTACACATTCATGACAGAGAGGAGTGACCCTCATACTGGATAAACCACAGACACAAGAAGTTTCCTATCTTGAGGCATTTTTACTGTCAATATAGGCCTAATCTGCTTTATTTATTAAAGGACTCTCTGATGAGCCAATTTATGACTGTGTTAATTATTAATGGTCCATCTTTAAAAAGACTGTGTGGAGTTTCTAAGTAATTACAAAAAGCCTCACTTTTAGATATATGCCTGATGGAAATACACACTTTAAGATGAGTTTTATAGCATCAAAACAGGTTATCTATAAATGCTCTTCCTTAGCCTTCCAGTCGGGTTGGACAGGGCTGGACTGGCCTGGATACTCAACTTCGGGAACAAGATGATTAAAACTAGAGCAAATTTATATTATTTGGACACGTCTTAGAGCATCGGGCTGTAAGTAGCGATATATAGCCGGCTACAAAACTACGATAATAAGTGATCCAAAAATTGCTTGTTGTCACACATCAAAAACTACCGCTATGTAACTAGAAAGAGATACATTACCTCGTCGCTTTGCATCCTGAAAGTTGTTGAAAAAAGAAGTTGTAAAGCAATGCAGAGTTCTGAGGAAGGTCCGAGCTGTATTTATCACAACAAACACACGCTTTAGCTTCAGTCACGTGTTTTGGTGCGTTCCAGTTGTAGTCAGAAGTAGGAATTTCTGGGTTCTGATTAGAAAACTGCAACTGGAACGTTCCCCGAAGTCAGAATTTCCTACTGGGAACTCGGTGAAACCTCGCCTCCCCGAGTTGACAATCAAAGATGGATGCCCCCAGTGTGAACAGTTATTTAGCTCCTGTAATAATCAATTTATTTGCACTTCTGACTGGGGTGTGTCGCTGTAGATCAGCTGTATACATAGTATTGTTAGACTTATATTTACAAAAATGCTGCCAAAGTGATAATCACATTCTTCATGTGATATTTGTGAACAACAACGCAGGGCGTGCTAACAACAGCTAACAATAGTCTGGTAGATCGGCATGTTTTTTCCGTCTTCAACTGGAACGCCGATAATTTGGGGATGATGTCACTCCCAGTTCCGAGTCTTTATATCGCCGGTAATAGATTCTCCTCATAGCACCTTTAAATATGACTTGGGAACTTTATTTAACTATCTATTTCTAAAGAAAACTAGTTAAATCAGTAAATAATTAGTAAATTATTAAAATTATCTAGTTTGCTATTGATTGTTAGTACAGCAGGTATGAACTTCCTCACTGCACTCAGGTCTTGGTCAGAAATATAGGTCCCAAAATTGTTTTTTCTTTCTGTTTAAGTGTGCTTCATAGTCCGCTGCATACAGTTCACCATGTTAGGAATAAGGTTTAGGGGTCAAGGATGGGAATCAGAAACAAATTTTAATTGAGAATTTATCACATTGGTCTTATTGCTTCAAATTCTCTTATCAATTCCCACCATTTGTGTTATACTGTCTTGCAAATCAACGATGTCATGCTTCAACCAAAGGCAGTTTGCTCAAAGGAGGACAGAGACATAATCATGGCATACAGGAGGCAGAAGCAGTCAAAGTGTGGCTTAATGATACAAAATGTGGCTCAACATCCAGTGTGATATCAAACAAGGGTGGAAACCCAAACATGATGAAACATTGCTCTTTGGAGAATAGTACTGAGTATCAGAAGAGTTGTGTTTTTTTGGCATTGTTGACCCTAAAAAACTGCGTAGACCTGCAGAAATTTACAGGAAACTTTATGATAATTGTTGAAGAGTTGGATCAATAAGTAGAATCAATAATCTTTTTAATTTTCCATCCCTAGTAGGGTAAGAGTGTGGGATTTTGGACACAACCTGTTTCTCAACTATAAAATGAATTTAAATTCACTCTCACTTCTTGGATTCAAAGAATTGTCCTGAAGTGGTACATTTAATTTTCAGAAACTAGAAAACATATTTAAGCTTTTAAGAACTTCATGTTAAACAACTTACATTTTTCGGTTTGTGAGAATTTGTTAACCTCTTAGGTCACAAGTTGAGAAACCCTGAAGCAGCACATTCTTGTCACAAGCTTTTTTCCCTCTGGCCGAGCTGAACCTTTCTAGAGCTGTTCATTAACTAACCATCCTCATATTTCACTGGCAACTTGGAATCATAAACCAGTGTGTGGATAACTAAAAATGAAGATTACGACTTTGAATCCTGGTCAGAGAGTGAAACCAGTGTTCTGTGTGTTGGCTGGTTCTGGTAACTCTGGAGTCTCCGTGTGGTCATTGTTGCTCTGTTTGTTTACAGAGGGCATGCTGACCCTGCGAGCCAAGCCCCCCCCTGAAGCAGAGTTCATTGATAGCCTGCAGAAACTGAAGCTGGCCATCAACCTCTTGGTGAGATATCGCAGCTCTTAACCTTCCTCGTTCACTTTTATCACCCTCCTCACCGTCTGTCTGTCACTGCGCCCCCTGCAGGCCAAACTGAAGAAACACATACAAAACCCCAGTGCCCCCGAGCTGATCCATTTCCTCTTTGGCCCTCTGGAGCTGGTAAGACTTGATGATCTCTGTCTTTCTGTGTTCTGCCATCATAATTGACCCTTTGACAAGCCCTGTCTTCTTAAGTTACTGTAACCTTGATTGACAAAATCTCCCAAAGCTGGATACCTCCCATCAATAAAGCCTGGAAGAACTGTTTTGTACCTTCATCGAGGAGGTTATGTCTGTTTGCCTGTGCTCAAATTTCCTGGGAATGTTGGTCATGACACAAGGAAGAAGTGATTTGATTTTGGTGGTGGTCTGAATCCAGAAATGGTTTCAGGAATTTTTCTAAGGTGTCTTTAACATGATGAAACAAGACAGTTCTTTTGCAACTTTCTCTTTTATCTTGGCTAAAAATTTCAGTAATTCTTTTTAGAAATTATGCAGATGTATAATATGCCACGTGAGTCCATGTAAGAGCACGCTTAAGTAGTCTGGATCAGGGAAACATGCTGATTCAGCTGAATGTCCAATGACCGCAAAGACTTTTGCAGAGGTTTGTGAAATAATTAATGCAAATATATGAGGAGAACTCCAAATCTCTGAATAAGAATAATCATAATAATAATAATAATACATTTTAGTGAAAACGCCTTTCATGACACTCGAGGACACTGCACAGGATAAAACAACTATAAAATCAGCAAAACACAACAAACAATGACAGATAAGTGGATAAGAATGGCAAATTCATGTTAAATGGAGTATTGAGGTTAGAATACTTGTTAGGGTTCTTAAAATACTTATCAAACATCAACATTGATTGATGTTTTCTATGTAGGCTGACAATATCTGTAGGTATCAAACGATTTATTAATAACACTTATGGACCCTTTTATCAATATTACTCTTATGAATTGGTGAAAATGTAAAGCCATGATGTGAAGAATATGGAAATTCTATAAAATAATTAAACCTTATTGACTGTTTTTTGTATTAAAAAGTACTAGAGACAACAAATATGTATCAAGAATGTTTAATAATAAAATTACCAGAATAAAACACAAGAGCGTCTGCCTCCAAATGACTTTACAGTTATAACATTACCAGAGCTCAATCTATTTTTAATATTATTTTCAAAATTGCTGCTTGAGGGTGGCTTTCTGATTGGTGGGTCAGTGGATCAATCAGAGAACTGACAAAGAGTCACTTTGACCTTTTTGATTTGACGTTTTAACTCCATGTCACATTTTTTAGACATTCACCCTGTCCTTGTTTGACCTCTTTTTTTTGTCACTGAGCACTTCTAATAAACACAACCAAATTAGAGCAGTATTTGCACGGTGGCATTCATGCCTTTAATTGTTTTAATTATTTTACTCACCACACCCACACCGCTGCTCTGCTACACTGTCACTGGACTGGAGCGACGTGGCTTTCAGCTCACACTCAAGTGCAGCCACTCTACGTAACATTGGCTTTCTTGAGCCACAGGGATCAGCCACACCTTCAATACTGCTGGATAAAAAGATGCTTTTATTGGACTCCATTCACTGATATGCTGCTTTAACCTCTGGACACATTGGATTTGCGTGATAAGGTCATGATAAAACCTGAGCAGTAATATTCAAAGCAGTTGGTCCATGTTGTGAGCTCAGCTTAACAGTGAATCTCTGCAGACAAAGCAGTTTCTTGTTTTACCTTGTCAGTTTAAAAAAAACTAATACTTAATGATAAGGTCATATGTCACTGTTTCACTTACCAGTCTGCTTGAAAGAGCCCTGTTTACTTGTTTATTAATGGACTGATATTTTTATTGTAAATATCTGACTGAGAGCAGACCAAATTATTTAACAGTTAACTATTACAGTGATATCAAGTGCAATATTCATCTCACAGTCAACAGTCTACATTTGAAAATGAGCATCAGTTCCAATAAGCATCAGTTATTTCTAGATAGATGGATGGATGGATGGACTTCATTGATCCCAAGCTGGGAAATTGTGGTAATTCTTGTAATTATTGTGATTAAAAATTTTCACTTACACTGTATGGCCCCCAAACACTGCCTTATTGCAAAGAACAACATCCAGTCACCGCCTACTTTAATAGGCACACCTGTTCAAGCGCTTGTTAACAAAAATGATTACATAGTCAATAGGGCTGGGTATTTCCAGCAACCCCACGATACGATACATATCCCGATACACATGAATTGTGAACATTGACTGCGCTTTTAACAGAATTACCAGAAACTTTTGTTTTTATTACAAGAAGAAAAAGAACAAGCATGAGTTTTTGATAATTCTTCAACTTAAGAACTTTAATTCAGGTCCCCAAAGACAGTACACTTAAGTTTAAATTTGAAACATGTGTTTTATCATGTAGCTTGGCTTCTACTTTGAACTGTTCCATTGTAAACATTACCCAAAGAGTATTTACAACAACTGCCCAAACATTGAGGCTGTATCAATTCTGTAGAATCTGTATCGATACACGTATCCCCAAGAAGTGCATGACGATATTTGCCATATCGATATTTTGAGCACGGGCCTAATAGTCAATCATGTGACAGCAACTCAATGGGATGGTGAATAACATCGATTTTAGTGACTGGTGTGATTGTTGATGCCAGATGGGTTGGTCTTTGTATTTTAGAAACTGCTAAAATTTTCACAAACAACCATCTCCAGGTTTTACTGAGAATGATCCAAAAAATAGAAAATATTCAGTGAGAGGCAGGTCTGTGGGCAAAAATGTCTTTTTGATACCAAAGGTCAAGGAATGGTCAGTGTAAGTGAAGATAATCGAAAGATGACAGTAACTTAATAAGACACTTGTTATGGATTAGGTATACAAAGGACCTTTTTTTTAAATAAAAAAGAATGTTTGGACTTTTGTTTGCTTGTTTTTTATTTCTGAGTGAACTGAAACCATTAAATAATGTATCCACAGGTGCTCCAGACCTGTGGAAGCCCTGACCTGGTGCGTGCGGTCATTTCCCCTCACCTTTCCAGAGATGCTGTGGACTTCCTGCGAGGACACCTCAGTCCTAAAGAGATGACCATCTTTGAACTTCTTGGTGATGGATGGACCAAACCCAGGTACAGAATCCATTCATTCATGCTTATTATATATATATGAACCACAATGCTTCCCTAACAGTCCTCAGTAATTGACAAGGATATTCTAAGCATCCTCTTCTTCCTCCTCCTCATTCTGCAGGGCAGAGTGGCCAGTGGATCAATGCGCTCCTCCTTACTTCCCAAAATTCAGAAACGGCTGGGAGCCACCGCAAGAGCTTTTCAGGACAGCTCCATGGGAAACAGAGGGACCCACACGCCAGGCCCCTCCCATCAGCCCAGATTACAGATCACACTCGAGTGAAGATGTAAGGACTGTGTCTGTTTGAAGCAAATCATTTTAAATATTCCAGACACCAATGACTGAATATGCTCTACACATTTTCTTTTCCAGTATTTTGGGTCACAGTCTTCAAGCTCATCAAATGGGTAAGCCATTTAATTTCACACAAAATTTGTCTCTTTCATGGGCCTAAACATTTGAAATGTTGATGAGAGGATTCCATTTGTCTTTGCAGGTCTTATAATGGGATGCCCCAGAGCCGCAAATATGCCAAAGTCCTCTACCACTATGTAGCTCGGAACGCGAATGAGCTGTCAGTGCTGCAGGATGAAGTCTTAGAGGTAACACAACCTTGTATTTTACTGCCCTATGAGTGAAAATTGTCATTCAGATGTAGCATCTAGCACTGCTATGCAAACCTTTCTTTCCCTTCTGTGAAGTTAATTTACAAACCTTGTTGACAAGGACTGTGTCTACTATAACAGGAAGACTGAAGAACAGTAGTTCCAGTATTACCCAGATTTTGAGTGTTGCATGAACTTGCAGTCTTCAGTGTTGTGTATCAAGATGTGAAATGTGTTGTACAGGTGCTAGAGAACAACAAAAAGTGGTGGAAACTCAGAAATCGCAGTGGCCAGGCCGGTTATGTCCCATCTAGCATGCTGGATGTAGTGAAGATTGACGAGGCAGATGGTGTCTTCAACCAGGTAACATTACATTACCTTTTGTAATCTCTGCTTCTCAAAAAACTGTTTTAGATTACCTCCCCTTTAACAATTCCAGTTGGTATTGTATTTGATATCATTAGAAAGCCTGAATAGTCATATTTACAAGGAGATATAACTTGGAAGGATTGTGAATTCTTCAAGTTTGCAACATAACTAAATGTGAGGGCAGTTCGCCAGAAAATGTGCCGTTAAATATCTTTAATTAATGTGTAATCAATTAGGTTGAAAATGTTTTGTTTATCATTATATCCTGTTTTTTTTTACATTTTATACAATGTCTTAGCTCCTTTGGAATTGGGGTTTGTATGTATTGTTTTCTTATGTACTTTTAGTCATTGTTTAATTCATTGATTGATTTACTCTGCAAGAGTTTATATAATTTTCACTGTGCTTGTAGTTTACGTTCCACACAACAGGTACCTCAACACAGCTCTGAGCTATCTGGTGCACCCTCTAGTGGTTTCTTACAGTACATACATTATAAATATAAATTTTCCATCACAGTAATGCTGTGACATAGTTCCTCAGGGTCACCTAATCCATACGGATTTGCTGCATTGCTAGTGAATGTTCCTTGAAGAACTTTGGATGGATGACAGAATGTTTCCTCTTAGCACGGTTTGGACTAATGCTACATCTTAGTTTTCAGAATTTTTATGAATGTGATTAATTCAAAACAGAAGGGCAAAACATGCATCAATCTTAGAACCAAAGAGTCCTGGAATATTTCAGGCCACTTTTACACGGCAATGAAAACAGCAGATTAGAGAGTTTTCAGAGAAACCTTTCCATTTCTGGTGTCGTTGTTGTCGTGTAAACAAGGCCTTAAACACTGGTTTTTAAAGTGTGATCCAGGCCTACCAGGGAGGCGTGAGAGGAATTCAGTGGAGGCTCAAAATGAATCTGCTCAGCCAGACTCTGCTATTCTTGGAGCAAATATTACCAACTGGCCCAACAAGTACGGGTGTTTCTTGGGAAAGTCTCTGGAGTAAATTTTGAAGAGAAGAAGAAGGTCTGGACCCAGTGCTATGTGCAGATTTCATTTATTTTGTGAATCAGCCCATAAAGAGACTGTGAGGAGTTTTTATGTAATTACAAAATAGTCTCACTTTTAGATATATGCCTTATAGAAATACACACTTTAAGATGAGTTTCATAGCATCAAAATAGGTTATCTATAAATGCTATTCCTTAGCCTTCCGGTCAGGTCGGACAGGGCTGGACTGGTCTGGATACTCAACTTCAGGAACAAGATAATTAAAACTAGAGCAAATTTATATTATTCGGACACGTCTTAGAGCACCGGGCTGTAAGTAGCGATATATAGCCAGTTACAAAACTACGATACTAAGTTTTCCAAAAATTGGTTGTTGTCACACATCAAAAACTACCGCTACGTAACTAGTAAGAGATACATTACCTCGTTGCTTTGCATGCTGTAACAAAAGAAGTTGACAAAAGAAGTTGTAAAGCAATGTAGAGTTCTGAGGAAGGTCCGATGCTTTATTAGCATCACAACAAAAGCACGCTTTGGTTTGGGTCTTTTGGTGCGCTGCAGTTGTAGTCAGAAGTAGGAATTCCTGAGTTCCAAGTAGGAAACTGCAACTGGAACGTCCCCTGAAGTCGGAATTACCTACTGGGAACTCGGTGAAAGCTCGCCACCCCCGAGCTAACAACAGCTAACAATAGCCTGGTAGATCGGCATGTTTTTTTCCGACTTCAACTGGAACGCCGCTAAGTCAGAGATGATGTCACTCCCAGTTCCGAGGTTACTGGAACACAGCATTACGACAGTGTTCATGGGTAGCAGAGTCCTATTGTCGCCTGGTAATAGATTCTCCTCATAGCACCTTTAAAAACTTCATGGCCAGTCATTTAATCTGTACAGCATTTTGATTGTATTTGTTTTTTCAAAAAAAAATTGTTTCCTTGTTTGTTTTTGAGTAATGCAAAGAAAAATGCTGACAAAATGTCAAAAATCTTAAAGCATTTCACAAAGAAGAAACTGGTTATGGTTAACAAACATTGCTATAGATAAGATATTCATATTCAGTTAAGGTTGTTTAAGCGTGTGATATTTTATTATCCATAATTGCTCAAAAAATATTGTCAGTTATCAATTAATGTATTCATTTTTTAAATTTTAGTTTTGTTGGGGTGAGTTGAGTAGTGTAGAGCAGCTCACGCCTTCACACTCTGAAAACCCTGCTTGAAATCACCACACAGAGCAAAGACAAACATCAATTTAACAAAAGCTTTTCCTTTTCATCTGCCTGTCTTTGTGCACTAATTCTGTGCCATTGTCATCATGCAGCGATACATTCCCACCCCCAGTGAAAGCTGACGTTCCTGCAGACACACACTACACTCATTCACGCTGCGTGCAGCTTCACCAACGCCCTGCAGCAGTCACTGCACAGGCTGCTCTTCCTGGTGTTGAATACTTTCACACACATATTTTGCTTTTGGCTCCTGGGCAAAAATGTATCAAACAGAGAGAGCGACAAACCTGTTTTTGTAATAACACTGACTGTGGTCGGATTTCCCATGAGCTCTGTTTGTGTGTGCTGCAGGGCTACAGGACTTCACCTCCTGGTACCCTGACTCATGGGGACAGTTTTAACAAGGGCCGGGGCAAAGACAGAAGTGAGTGAACACCAATCAATCAAAAAATACAGGGGTATATGTTCAAGTTGCTCTAAAAAGTATTCCTTGGTCTGATGTCTGCTACCATCCTGTATCTGTCCTGCAGAGATGGATGAAGTCAACAGCGAGTTATTGTTGAAGATCACGGCTAACAAACAGCCCCAAGCCAGGAAGATCAGACCAGAGCGACAAACCAGCAACACCATACCGCTCACCCATGAGTCGACCCCAGAGCAGGTCACCGAATGGCTCGGCACAAAGGGACTCTCCAAACCGTAAGTCCCCCTTGATCCCGACTAGTCCAGGAAATCAAAAGGAAAAATTTTCACTCAACTGTAAAAAAAATTGAGGTGCTCTGAGGGCAAAAACCTCTGCAAAGGCATTTCCAACAGTACTGCAAGTTATTGTCAAAAGTATGGAAAACTTTCCTATCCTGCACCGTTGAGAAATACTTAAAAAAAATCTGGATCCATGTTAATCTATTTTTTGTGTCATGATCAACTTACCTTGAAATTGTCATCAAAATCAGTTCATCACTGTTTGAGTCCTGGTCACATACCACAAAAAAACTAAGAAAGGATTAAAAATGTGTCATGATTGTGTAAACTGAAAAAAACTGCTGCGAATCCCAGTCCAGAGTCTGAATGATAACAAGCCTGGGGTTAAAGGAGCACAAAAGACAATGTAGTCTTTAGAAATATAATTTTACGCTAGTTTATGGCAGGTTTTCACTCGGACAGCTGGAGTGTAAATCTTTCTGGCTATGTGGGTACTTTGGTACTGTTTAGTATCACAGTGTATCCTTATTCATTATCTCCTTATTAACATTAAGAAACAACATTATTAATGTTCCAGCCTGAGGATAACTAAGGATGTAGTTCCTAACAAGGCACTCACAGTTTGGACAGTAGTAACGTGACATAATGCTCCTGATATTTTCATCCTTTACAGAATTAAATGAAATTAAAAAAATTCAATGTTCTGAGAAATAGCTGTGATCATTGCAATGAGGTAGTTAAAATTTTAGATAAAGCTTAGTACCTCAGCTTAGGAGGTGATGTTGTTGCTAGAGTTTTTTGGTTGGTTTGCTGGTTGTCAGTTGATTAAGTTGATGATACCTCATAAAGTGTGAGGGGGGGTGTTGGTCATGGCACAAGCCTGCATCAGTTGTGGTGGATCCAATTACAGATGTGGATCCAGGATTCAGAAAAAAAGATTAATTTAATGGCAAGGTCGGACAGTTTTTCACATTTTCATGAACAATTAAAAAAATACCTGAACAGATTTTGGTTAAAATTGTCTGGGAACGTTTGTCATTGCAGAAAAAAAATTGGTGCAGATCTGATTCAGGATTGGGATCCAGGATTTTAAAAGTATTATCAACACTGCATGTTGAGGCCCATTTCCATATTTTTGGCAATAACTCGGCTAATGATATCAGAAATACTTTGGCAGAAGTTTGTGCTTGTGGAGCACTTCTAGCTTAATTATACTTTGGAGTGTAATTAATTTTAAACTAAATTAAAGTGACATTTTAAAGATGATTGCTTATTAAATATTTTGTAATTGACCAGCATTGTTTTTCACTTTGTGGCTTATTAGCCAAAAAAAGATGACTTTAGAGTCTGTTGTCATCAAAGTGCTGATCTCTCTTGCCATGTCTCATCTCAAGAGCTGAGTGTTTTTCTCATTTTTATTGCAATGCTGCTTTATGTAGACATTGATTTTTTTAACAAATATTGAATATAGTTATTTTCTAAATGGTACATCATGACATTAATGACCTTTGATCAGGGTTAAGATTACAGTGAATGGTGTTACTCTTACTTTATACTACTGTAACTGTCACTGGACACCTTTTAAGCTTGTTATTTGTATAAAAATTTTTTTTTTTAAAAACTACAAACTTTGAAGAGTTAATATTGTGTCATGTCAGTAGACTCATTTCCATTACGAAGCAGTCAAGCCTACAGTTTTATTCTTTGTTTATTCACCCAACACTGTTAATGATTGTCAAATATGAGGAAAATACTTTTCTATATTTAATATATTGTTAATAAAATGTCACCTGTCTTCTCTGCAGGACGATTGATTGTTTGGGGATCCTGACCGGAGCTCAGCTGTTCTCTCTCAACAAAGAGGAGCTGAAGGCTGTGTGTGGAGATGAAGGAGGTCGTGTGTACCATCAGGTCACCGTGCAGAAAGAGCAGCTCGAGGTCGGTCACACACTCATCTAAGTTCACTGGGACTCATCATGTTGACACAGCTGTATAAATTACCACCAGGAATAAAGTAAAAGATGTAAATAGGGCATCAACAGATCTGAGCTCAACCATCAGTCTCTGTGAGAGCGTGTGAGAGCGTGTGAGGACATGTGAGCGGGTAAATTAAAGCTGCTGTCAGCTGTCAGCTACAGGTGCAGTTTTTTAATATGGGTGTGTGCTCTTTCTCATTAACTGAGAGCAGTTTCAAGAGAACTGTTATCAGTCCAAACGCTCCCCTCAGAGATAATGATTCTTAAACTAGCAGTTATACTCAATAAGCGATAAATCATTCAAAAAACAATTACATGGAAGTGTCAAGTAATAACAAAGTCATCTCAAAAAACCTCAAAACAGGAGTTTTTTTTTTTAACCTGAACTTTGTGAAAACATGCGGATAAGATGAGTGGATTGAACTCTTAGGCAGTCTCTTACCTTTAATGTAACTGAGTATACACATTTTAAAATTAATAAGTGGAAATATATGGAATTCTTCGCTTTTAGGAATGAACACATCTGTCATAGAAGATCTCATTTCTGTTCTATACTTCAGAAATAGTTTGTTTTATAGAGGTCAAGTGCATTTGAAGTTTTATTAAGCCTTTAGTTTGTTTTACATGTCCAGGGTTCACACGCATCCTGGAAAACCTGGAAAACCTGGAAAATGATTGCCCAATTTTCCAGTCATGGAAAACAAATGGAAAATGAGGAAAAAAGCTAAATGTCCTGGAAAAGCTTAAATTGTCCTGGAAAATTATTGTCTTCCCTCAGGCTTGAAACAGGAAATGAAGTAAAAATGTACTCGGTAACTACTGTACATGTAGCCAGAAAATGTGAGTAGGTAAAACAATGCAAGTTAAAGCATAAAATATAAAAAATCTTAACAGTGGGGACAAAAAGAAATAATAAAAATTGACAAAATAAAATTTAGGCTAAATTAACAAAATGTATTCATAAAAAACAGAGTAAATATAGATTAAAAAATATGTATAACCAAAAATTTATAATAGTAAGACACATAAAAGCCAGATTAAACAGATAGCTAACAGACAATGATCATGCTGGAGAGTTAGAAACAAAGAAATGCTAAGATTAATATGATCAATAGCTAGAGATATTGTTCATCAACCTCTAATCTTGTTTTTTAGAAGGCTAACTAGAATTGAAAACTGCCCACAGCATCAATGTAACTTCAGTTGGTTATGTGACACTGGAAAAAGTCCTGGAAAGTGTACTGGAAAAGTCCTGGAAAATGATTTCTAGAAAAGAGTGGGAACCCTGATGTCCCTTACCATATGGGAGTACTTCTATGAGCAAGACAACAAAGTCTGCGGCCTCAGTACTTCTCCTTCTGTCCCCCTATGAACAGCACCTGCTGCTGATGCCCCCCGAAAGACCCGCCAGTGTGACATTCTCCCACTGTTTTTTCAGCAGTTCAAGCCCATTGTAGACCTTAGAAAGGATGTAGAGCCATTGAAAACAGCGCTTATAGGCGACGATCAAGTTAAAATAAGTCACCGAGGGGGGGCAATCTGAGAAAAACATTACCTTACATTACCCGACGCATTGGCTGTGGAGGCGTCAATGAACATGACTCCAAAATACTGCGCTTGTAAATTTATTGCTGATAAAAAAATGCACTTACATGAGGAGAGGTAGTCATTCAATATGCAGCACAAAAGAAAAAATTAGTACTTCATCGTTCACCATCTCTCAGTTCAATAAACAGACCTGACAGGTGAACAGCTGATTTTGCTACTTCCAGATGCTGACGTACGACCACCACGTGACTCGCATCCCATATGTGACCATACAATACACAAATAAACAGTAAAGTCTGTAGTGGCCACAAAGAGCTGCCCTCTACTGGCTGAGCTGAACAATTACCTCAGAGTAGACCAATTGACCTACCGACTGGGCCAACTTGAGATAGAGGGTTAGGACTTTCAACAGAGCGTCTCAGACGGAGTGAGAATAGAGGTGGATCAGAGGTACTCATTATGTGAGAGCTGGCAGGATTTTTTTCTTGTGAACACCCTTTTGTTCTGTAGTTTCCTTAAGCTTTTACAGTCCATCATATATCAGTGAAAAGTCTGTTTTTGTGTTCTCTATCTATCTGCTTATCCATTCTCAACAGAAGAAAATGTTATTTTTCTGTCTTTTATAAAAACTGAAAAGTGCACCTCGCCCCCGTGGGTCACAAGGTGGCGCAGGAAGTGCACGTACCTCATAGCAAAAGTGTTGGTCAAACCTTTTCTGTACGGAGTTTGCATGATCTAGCCATTCTACAATGGGTTTTCTCTGGGCTTCCTCCGACAGACCCAAAACATGCTTATGTTGATTAGTGACTCACATTGCACTTTGGTACGGCCGTCCATCTCTCTAAGTGGCTTTGGTCTCTTGAGTGCATCCAAGTTATCATAGTATTCCATACTTAACAATGGCGTATTAAATACTGAAATAATACCACTTTTACATCAACATTTGTATTTGATTTGGTATTTTCTACTTCTTGTCAAATACATGTTTACACAACTGCAACTGCAATATACATTTATATCTTAACATTTACTTTCAGATTAATCAGCATTTTTTATCCATGGTTATATGGTAATATTGGGTCAAGTAATACTGTCATATTCACCAAAACAAAAAATTTTAACTCCTCACACTCCAGCTGTTTTCTTTTTGACATATCACAGAAAACTGTACACAAAATACTCAGCACATCCTAAATGAAGTGCTTTGTTGTGTTTCATCTGCAGAAGTCTGCTGGAGACTCAGAGCTGCAGGAGATCATGAAGAAGAGGCAGGAGAGGATCGACGCCAGCGAGTGATTGAGTGTAACAGACCTTATGGCCCCCCCCAAACCTCAAACTGCAGCAGCTTCTTCAATCAGCATTAATTCTGAGCTTCAGTAGCACATACTGAGATGTTGTATACATTTGTAGTTGTATATTTATTTTGTATCGACCAATCTGTATGTATTCATGTGTTTTATGATGTAATTATTGTTGCTTTCGTTCTCTTCGCTCCAGTCTTATTGTATGAAAAGAGAAACTTCTGACTTGTGTACAGTTTTTGTGTGCATGCGTACGTGTGGGAGTGCATTTTAGGTGCAGTCGCGTTAGAGCAGTGTCCTCGATGGTTGTGCTTGCTGTCAGTGCTGCAGCTGTTTACTGAATGACTTTTAAATCTCTGCTTTCTAATCTGTGCCAGAATTCGAGACACATTTTCTGATATTTAGCCAATGATTTTCATATAATTGTGTACAGGGAAATGCATCATAAAAACACGCTCTTTGAATTCTTCCAGCCGTCTGCAGAAGCAGTTGCATCTTTAATCCTGCATGAAGTAAACTGCGATCAGTGTGAATCTGTCAGAAAAGTGTTTGTGTGTTCAGCACAATACATTGCTGCACACATGCAGGAAGAGCAAGAAGTATTCCGGGAATATGTTGTGTTGAAAAATAAATGAATGAAAATTATTCCAAAATGTTTGTGGGATGGTTATAAATACCACAATACAAATTTAGAGACCATAATTGATGAATAAACATGGTAAATGTTTGATATCACATCTGTTTTTGTGCATATTTGTGAAATTGTAAATAAGTTTGACCAGAGGCGACAAAACTACACAATCATCACAGCTCATTTATTTAAAAATCAAACGTCAGAACAAATTTAATAAGTTACAAAGGCAAATACCATGAAGTGCTGTTGTCATGATTTGTTTAGCAAAATCTTACCTATGAAATAGAATGGAAAAATCACTTAAAGGTCCCATGTCCTGGTGTGTTTGATTGTTTACATCAGGTTTTTGGGTGTTCATAAAGCAAGAATTTGATTTAATCTGTAGAGGATCAGATGCAGCTCTGGTTTTCAGAACAGTCATGGTGTCTGCCTGTGACAAGCAGAAAACCGATGTGTAGGTGGAGGCTGTATAGCAATGACATAAAAAACCCAGGAAGTAAAAAAAATTGTGTCTCAGGGGTCAGTTTGTATAAAAAGACTCATTTGTTTAGTGAAAAGTGGAATGGTTTGGTCCTCAAGCCCCTTCGAACAACATTAAAAGCACAGAAAGTAGATATTTTCAGGACATGGGACCTTGGAAATACAACAGTATTTAAATCACAGTGACTGCTGCTTGAAAAAAAATCAGGTCAGTCTCAGGAGTGCCAAACAAAACTAAGCAGCCTCTGAAAAAAATTACATTCTTTTATCATTTTAGTGCATTTTCAGTGACAAATCAGGTACTGTGAAAGGAAAAAAATCATGCCATGTCTGATTTTAAAACTGCTGAACCCCATTACATATTTAATTTTTATGTGGTTCCATTTGAAAACCATCATAATGTGTGTTTTGTACCGCCTAAAATAGAATAGCTGAAGAGTTGTCATTTGATGACTCTTGATCATTGGGACATAGTTTTTTACTTTTTTTATGGGACAATGCAAGAGGTAATGAATTTAAAAAAAATGCAAGCTTGATTACGACGAAAGCTTTTTAAATCCAACATCCAACCACCGAACACAATAGTTTAAAAAGTTTAAAATCTAAACTAGTTTAAAATGAGCAAGGAGCTCAAACACTTGAACTGTTTTTTTCTGATTAAATGAAGACCTATTGTTTTAGATGGTGAAAAATGGCCAATCGTTCAACAAATATTTAAAATTAACAAGAAGACTTGAGAGCTTGTTATTTTGCATTAGGGTCTTTTAAAAGATGTCAAAGGCTTTAATTTCAGTGAATTCATCCATCCATGATCTTCACTGCTTATCCCTGCTAGGGTTTTGGGGGTAGAGCTATCCCAGCTGATACTGGGTTAGCTAATCACAGGGAGACACACATAGTCACATGGAGTCACTAATTAACCTAATAAGCATGTTTTTGGTCTGTGGGAAGCAGCCAGAGTGCGAGGAGAGAACCCATGCATGCACGAGGAGAACCTCCACACACACACACCGACCGACACAGGGATCAAACTATCAACCTTCTTGTTGTGAGGCACATAACCTAGCTGCTGCACCACTGTGCTGCCCCCATTAACTCATCAACTTTTAATACGTTTTCATATCCGCCAAGCACCCTGATAAATGAAGAATCGCACTGATAATAGTTATAATAATTAAACAATTATAGTTTCTGTATTTTAAAAGGATTTTCTGCTCTTGTAAAAAAGACACCAGAAAAAAATGCAAGGCTTCCTTCTTTGCTACTTTCTACTCAAAATACAAGAAGTAAAAGGGTAAACATTTTTTTTTTACATTAATTGTCTCATGCAGCAAAAACAGTTTTCAGAGGTACAATCTTTTACATGTAGAGCTACTGCTCGTGTGCAGCCTATTCTTAATACTGTTCTTTACAAACTACAGTCAACTATATCATGAAACCAGACATGTACAATCAGTGAATGAAGCTGAAGAGGAGAAACTCTACTCCTTTAAGGTGCAGTGAAAAAACATCAGACTACTCATTTATGCAGATAAGCATCCAGCCAGAGATCTCCCGAGGTCTTCAGTGACCTGAAACACAAGAAGATGATGTTTGTGTCATCTGTTTGTTCAACCAGCCTTACACACTCTGCCTTTGTTCAGGATATCTGTAAGCTTCTCCTGCAGCTGCAACAACATCTTAGGGTATTTTTTTTATGACAGCTTCTCCGTGTCCCTGATATAACAAGAGGACTCACCTGATAACATCAGCCAGGCCTTGACTCATTGTTTTCACCTGGTAAGTGATCCCGTGTTTCTCACACAGAGCGTGGACCAAAGGGGCCACCCGGTGGTAGTTGTGGCGCGGCATTGTGGGAAACAGACTGCAGGAACAAAAAGAGGAATTTATACAAAGATACAGCACACACCTGGTTATGCATTGTTTCTTTTTGATCTGTACAGGAAAGGTTGATCATTCTTGTTTCGTATCTTTTTTAAGGTCTTTATTAAAGGTGCTCTGATTTGGAACAAAATAGAGGAAGTGCAAAAAATAGCTGATTTTTTTTCCAGATTTACATATTTTAACAAACCAAGAATTCTGTGAAGAACATTTAGCTGGCAATTAAAATGAACATTAAATGTACTTGTTCAAGTCAAGACAAAGTCAGCATTGACAACTGCACAGATATCACTAAAAGGTCCCACGTCCTGCAAAATTCAATTTACTTTGCTATTAATGTTGTTGGAAGGAGTTTAAGGAGCAGAAAATCATGACACCTTTCCCCAAAATCTCAGTTCAAAGAGAAATGTGCTCCCTTTATTAGAAAACAACCTTATAACACTCTGTTTTTACCTCATGTGTTTTTATGTAATAGATTTAATGCCTCCTCCATATGTTTCTTTTGCTCGTCGCAAGCAGACACTATGACTGTTTTTAAAGCCCCCACCTCCTTTAGGAAATTGTTTTGGCAACCAATCAGCTCAGGGATCATTATCATAGCCTCCTGTTGGCTCCACACCCTCTCAGATCTGAGTGTTTCCACGGGGGAGGGAAAAAAGCTGCATCTGATCCTTTATTCAACTTCAATCAAGTCCTTGCTTAATGAACACCCAAAACATGATGTAAACCACACCAGGACATGGGACATTTAAGTGATTTTTCTGATCTATTTTGTAGGTAAGATCTTTCTAAATAAACCATGGCAACAGCACTTCATGGTATTTGCCTTTGTAACTTATTTAACTTGTTCTGATATTTTATTTTTAAATAAATGAGCTGTGATGATTGTGTAGTTTAGTGGCCTCTGCTCAGACTAATTTTCTGACAGGTTCAACAATTATTCAGACAAACAGATGTGATATCAACAATTTATCTTATTTATTCAAACTATGGTCTTTACACTTGTATCATGTGATATTCACAACCATCCGACAAACATTTTGGAGAAAATTTCTGAGCATTTCCAAAGGGGAAGGAAAAAAGAGCTGAGTCTCAGATAATATGTGCTACAGAGATTACATTTTTCAGTTTTTTCATTTGACTTGAATTCAATCCTTGCTTAACAGACACCCAAAGCATGATCTAAATTGTCAAACAAACCATGGGACTCTGATTCAACATGAACCAGAATATCCCCACTGAAAAGTTTAAATGACTCAACAGGTATAATTTCCTTATTTCTAAAATGGCTGACACATTTTCTCCAGGATTTCCAACTCTGACATTAAACCAGACTTACTGGTGTTCGATCTGGAAGTTCAGATGTCCACTGAACCAGTCATTGAAGAGGGATTTCTCAATATTACAGGTCGCTTGTAACTAAAAGTGGAGGAAGAAAGATTAGAGAGACATTAACACATCAGCAGCAGAGCCGAGGGGGTTATCACAGCAGTCAGGCAGTGTTACTCAGACCTGCATGGTCAGCCAGTCTCTGTGCTTCTCGTGGTCGATGTCCATCGGCAGGTGATTCATCTGAGTCACCCACACAAACCAGTGACTCTCTAAAAACCTGTAATTCATAAAGACACAATGCCATCAACATTGATAGCCTGTCAGGGTGTAAGGATTCAGATTCTGACCTGAAATAAAAGAGCTTTTTTTTATCTTCTTAAAAGGTTGTGGCCCAAATTAAGAAAATAGCAAATTCTTGTTCCATCTCAGGAGTGTGACTCAGCTTTTGCTAAGTCCCTCCTGACTGTCAATTAAAAGACATTTTTGACTGTCAATGTGCATGGATTGTAATTGTAAATGCATTCTCAGGTAAGTCGTGTTCAAGAACATGATTTTTAATATTTAAAAAAATCTCTATCTTTAATGATTTTTATTTACAAATGGTATTTGCAAATGAATAAACAATGAACTAGAAAGCACTTGGAGAGCACAAACCTCTACCATGGTAGCTCACATATTGCCGTTACATCATAATAGTTTCATGAAGAAGTTACCTTCATAATATGATTCTTTGACCCTGAAAACTCACATCTAACACTCTGAATCATGTTGATATCATTATTAGACATTCACTGAGCAAAAAGGATTGTTTGCTACTGGATATCTGGATCAAAACCTAATCATTTGGCTATTACCAACATCTCTTGAAATTTTTAGCAAAATCTTTCCAGTCATTTTTGCGTAATCTTGCTAACAAATAAACAAACATACAGTATATGTTGTCATAAACATGACCTCCTTGGCAGAGGTAATCAGAAAATGAAAGCTAAAAGTGAACAATACATAAATGATGATGCTGCAGTATCAGTTCATCACAGACTTTTGACTTGGGTGGTGAAAAAATTTACTTTGCCTACCACTGAATCTTAGTGTTATCTATTAGTTACAGAAAGTACAACACTAATATAACTTATAATGTCTTTTACTGCTTGGATTGTACAACACAATCTTTGGTCATTTACCTGACAAAGCTGATGAGTGCCACAGAGCCCAAGAGGCCGTACAGAGGAATGTAACAGCACAGGTAACGAAGGTAGAAAGACATCGACCAGGCCAGATCCTTAACAAAGACAAGGGTCACTACGGGTTATCTTGTGTTTTTGTCATAACAAATATATTCATATGTCCTAAAAATCGTCACATATCCAAACTTTGATCCATTTTTCACTTTGATTTTGATTGATACTTTGGACAAAGAAAATCAGACATTAGTTTCTTACCCCCCAGTCATGGCGGGAGATCATTGTGCGAATGACCTGTACGTGGAAGTAAACTGGAATAAGCAGCGGAGGGCCGACTGAAAGAGAAAAACAAAACAATAACTCAAGCACAGTTTATCAGGAGTCTTTATAAAGTGAGTGGGCTGAACATACCAAGGAGGAAGTACTGGTGCTGATGGTGATAGGGCATGTATTTGATCTTTTTGATGCCGTACTGTAACAGAAAAGTAAACAATGATATATGATCAGCCGTCGTGAACATTGTATCTCAAGAGATATATTCAATGCTAGAGCTCCAAAGGTCAAGAATATCCATGCCTTATAAAATTTTCCCAAATCACACAAACAGGATGCCCCCAGCCCTTTTTCACGAGCCATCATGGTGCTTTCTCTTTCCTGATTCTGTAAGGCCTGGTGTGGGCGTGCAACCACCAGGCTGTAGGTCTAGTTTTTGTTTGATGTTCTGTGCGTGTGTGTCACGTAGTACACAGTGTCTTTTTTGTTTGTTTATTACCTGCACCAGGATCTACAAAGCTTAACCAAATATTATTACAAATAATTGGCCTTTCCTTTGGCCCTATTCCATCATCATCACAGGTTCTGATATTAACGTCAGAGAGATCAATAAATTAAATACACAATAGTTCTTACAAACAGCACACACATTTATTAGTGTTGCCTTTGACTTCTAACATGGTAGCCTACTGCTGTGGGCTTGCTTGACTCCAAGTGCTTTATCACACATCAACTATCAATAGAAATGAACATATATTCAATTTTTATATAAACGTAAACAGATTTACTTGCAGTTCAACTAGATGCTGCTATATTAATCAACATCTGTGCTACTTTTTCAGTAATAACTCAATAGCTTCTCAACAGATTTTGATGACGTCTTTAGGGAATGTTGGTCGTGGCATCTGAAAGATGTTATAACATGTTGATGGTGATCCCAATCCAGGATGCTTTTAATGATCTCTCAACAGTGTGAGATAGCACAGTTTTTCACATTGGTTTGTGGACTTGGAGCACTTCTTTTTTTTTTTATGTTTCTTCCTTCTTACAAACTACTTACTTGTATTCCCAACTTATGCCAACATGGAAACAGTTACATAAAGTTCACTCTAACTTCACTAATACTCTTGGTTATGATGATTGCTCTTGGTTTGTTTATGTATATTTGTTCCTTCCCTTAAAGATGCTATGAGGAGAATCTATTACTGGCGACATTAAGACTCTGCTACCCATGAGCACGCGCGGCGACTGTCGTAATGCTGTGTTCCAGTAACCTCGGAACTGGGAGTGACATCATCTCCGACTTACCGGCATTACAGTTGAAGTCGGAAAAAAACATGCCAATCTACCAGGCTATTGTTAGCTGTTGTTAGCACGCCCTGCGTTTTAATGAAGAATGTGATTATCACTATGGCAGCATTTTTGTAAATATAAGTCTAACAATACTATGTATACAGCTGATCTAGAGCGACACACCCCAGTCAGAAGTGCTAATAAATGGATTATTACAGGAGCTAAATAACTGTTCACACTGGGGGCATCCATCTTCGATTGTCAACTCGGGGGTGGCGAGGTTTCACCGAGTTCCCAGTAGGAAATTCCGACTTCGGGGGACGTTCCAGTTGCAGTTTCCTACTCGGAACTTGGAAATTTCCACTTCTGACTACAACTGGAACGCACCAAAAGACGTGACCCAAGCCAAAGCGTGTGTTTGTTGTGATGCTAATAAAAATGCAGCTCAGACCTTCCTCAGAACTCTGCATTGCTTTACAACTTCTTTTTTCAACAACTTATAGGATTCAAAGCGACGAGGTAATGTATCTCTTTCTAGTTACGTAGCGGTAGTTTTTGATGTGTGACAACAAGCAATTTTTGGAAAACTCAGTATCGTATTTTTGTAGCCGGCTATATATCACTACCTACAGCCCGGTGCTCTAAGACGTCTCCGAGTAATATAAATTTGCTCTAGTTTTAATTGTCTTGTTCCCGAAGTTGAGTATCCAGGCCAGTCCAGCTCTGTCCGACCCGACCGCGAAGCTAAGGAATAGCATTTATAGATAACCTATGATGCTATAAAACTCATCTTAAAGTGTGTATTTCCATCAGGCATATATCTAAAAGTGAGACTTTTTTGTAATTACTTAGAAACTCCTCACAGTCCCTTTAAAGATGGACCATTAATAATGAAAACATTAATAAATTAGCTGTTTCACGACTAACCTCGACTGGCTGATTGGTTCCGACCACAAACACATGCAGCATGTTGACATCCGGGTCCTTACTGAAGATGTTTGGTTTTGCGTGATGCTGGAAATGTCGGTGGTTCCACCAGTTTGCAGATGCTCCCTAAGAAAACCGTCTTTTAGTCGATTAAACCTTTTTCAGAAAAATAACATATACCACCAGGTAGACATATCACCTTCACATGCCCGATGATGAACTTTTGAAACATGTGGTTCCAGCCCGACTTCTGGAAGACAGACAGGTGGCCAAAGTCATGCTGCAGCCATCCAGCCTGCGACTAAAAGAGAGGTTAAAAGATGATTACATCAGAAATTAAATCACAAGTTGTTTGGAGACGATGGGCATCAAGTATCAATCATTCTATGAAAGAACCGTAAATATTGTAGTTTCTGTGTTAGCTTCTCTGCTGCTTTTGTTCAATAGGGCCCCTTTCCAAATACTGCTCCTTCAAAATCAAGGTCTTCCATAAACATGAACAGTGGGTCTTTTCATGTGAAAACTTTGTGAGTGGGAAATGACCTGAGGGAAAGAGGCCATAAGTCCGTGACCAAGGCTGAAGGCCATCTGAGCTATCTTAGAACATATTAATTACATTTCCTGCAGGATATGTGATTGTCAGACATAATTACCTGAGCTATTGCCTGCAACACGGAGCTCAGTAACGTCAGTGCCCAGCTGGTTCCCCACAGCCAGATGACAAGCCAGGCCAGGACCTCGAGCAGCAGGATGTGACAAAGGTGTAGACAGAAGAAAAGAGGCCGAGCTTGAAACAGACCCTCACTCTCTGCCTGTATGCGTAATCTGTGGAAATCCTGGATGATTGCTGCCTGAGAAAGAGAGAAAAAAACTTCATCTTAGTTGAAGAAAGCAAGCATTTGTTACTTAACAGCAAATGAAACCAGAGAGCCCACAATCCAACTCTGTAAGACTCATGAATAAGAAAACAGGACAGGGAGCATCTCATTCCAAATTTTTTTTCTCCAAAGGTGTTTCTCTCCATGTGAACAAAGCTGCTACATGAATAATGGGAGTTTGAGTTAATCAAAGAATTCAACATGGAGCTCACATTTTTGTCTCGGTCCTGGCTGGGCTCTGATGCAGCTAGTTCTCCAATCAGAAGAGGCTTCAAAAACTTCTGTACAAACTTTAAGTCAGGGTGAAAGGCAGTGAACGCCTCCTGGAGCACAGAGAGGAGAGATACTGTCAGTGAGGTAGTAATAACAACTTCAAGGACACATTACAGGAAGTTTGATGAGTCAAAGTTGTATTTGGATTAGATCAGCAGAAGTAAAAACAAAGTAAAATGCGTTAAGAATTGATGTACCTGAACATTCAACTGTGTTTCTTTGCAAATATTAACACTTTTCAATATGAAGCCTGCAACAAGTTAAAAAAAAAGCTGTGACAGAAGCACTTTGCCACTGTATTACATCACTTTTCCATTTAACAAATACTCAAAAAGTGTTTGAGAACTCAGGTATTAAATTGTTGAAGCTGTTTTAGAACATGTTGAAGGCATCAAATTGTTGCCTAAAAAACAAACCTTGTCTTTATAGTGTATTCAGATGAATATAGGTTGAGAAAGAATTACAAATCATTGCATTCTGTTTTTCATTGTGTGTTACACAACACCCTGACTTAATAGGAAATGGGTTTGTATATGTGTTATTAAGAATATAGAGCCCATAGT
The DNA here is from genome assembly GCA_036419115.1 of Scarus forsteni. NCBI lineage: Eukaryota > Metazoa > Chordata > Actinopteri > Labriformes > Labridae > Scarus > Scarus forsteni. The sequence continues at coordinate 4,609,393 of JAZDUH010000245.1, read as the reverse complement.
GTTACCGTGGCGTCCTCTCCAGCGTAGTGGCTGATGACTCTGGATCCTCCTGGGTGTCTCTGCGCCCACTGTGTGATGTTGTAAACCTTCCTGTTGATCACCAGCCACTGGTCGCTCCTGCTGCTGTGTTTCTGAACCTCCTCCCAGGTGTACGCTCCAGCTGATCGACCCTCTGCTCGCTCCTTCAGCTGACCCCCACCTCCCATCCTCACAGCTGTGTGAGGCCTGGACCCTCCACCTGCAGAAGGAAAGGCAGACAGTCTGACACCTGGATGTGAGACTGCTCAGGGTGTCTCAAAGAGCACACACAAGGAGCCTTCAGAGGAACTCCTGAACCTGTTGCTCTCTGTCCTGTAAGCACACAGCTGATTGGTGTAGAGGACAAAGGGCAGGGCAACATCTTCACAAATAATTAATGATGAAATACGACATCCTGGAGCTGCGGCAATGTGTTTACACAAACATTAACCCTTAGGGCCGGGTCTATCATTAGTGACACCTATACCCCGAAGCACGAAATGCTTTTTAAATCATGTGCCTGATTTTGTAACCAACATCTGACCAAATTAAATTCAGTTGATTTAATACTAATTCACTTTTCAAGATTTAAAGGTGTAGTCAGCGATCTTCTAATCTTCTTATCTAAAGCACTATTTGTCAAAATCACCGTATTTCTCCTCTCCATCCACAAGATGTCCCCACTGACAACATGTTGAAAAAAAAGTCCGGTCTTAATACACAGCCTTGGCTCTGAATTTCAGCAGGTAAATACTGTGGCTTGGGCCGAGCCACCAAAACAGGGTACACCCCCCCACATCCAGGGGGCGATCATACTCATGCACAGATCAGACAGAGGGGAGAGGGGGAGTCATAGGTTGCGTAGCGTGCGCAGTTGGCGTAAGAGAGAGATACAATATGTGCAGTAGCAATGGCTGAAAAACAGCCCAAAAGAAAAAGGTCAGAGGAGTGAAAAGTGAAAAAGAAGGGCTATGACTATGAAAGAGCGAAGGCCCGGGTCAACATTGGTGTTGCTTTCCGACGGTGGAGGGAACTCCACCTGAAACCTGAAAACGGACGCGGATGTCGCCGTCTTCCTGCTGGACAGGTAAGCAACATTAGCTTTGTGGTGCTACACATAACAGTAACAGCCGTCAGGCATTCATCTTATTGTCTAATCTGCCAAAATGTACTGTTGTCGTGATGTTATCAATATTGTCAGTCGAGTTGTCTGACGAGTCGGGGTTACCTTAGCTACGTTGGTCAGCTACGCACTTTCTACGGCCGTTTCCATGACGATGCACGTCCATCAGAATTCGGGGGTGGAGACAGGGGTGAGGTATGAAGGGAGAGGCGGGTCTAAATTAGTTTATAAACAACCTGTCCACTCGTTTTCTCCCACATCGCTGACTGCACCTTTATACCCTTTAAATGACAGGTTTCTCTCAGGATGCCACCATGTTTTCAGATGAAAAATACAGAAAAAAATAAGCATACCACAAGCAAAATATTTTTAAATTGAATTATTACAGCCTGAGATACATCAGAGATTAGCAGTAACACTGATTCTTATGTATTGTTATTTTCTGCAGTGTCAAATACTCACACTCATACCGCTAAGCACAAGAAAAGCCAACTCCCTTTCAGTAGCCAAAAAAAATTACACATTAATAATTATGTATTTCCAACTTTTTCAAGCGAGTTTTTAAATCAACATCAGTCCTAATCATGGACATATACTACATGAAAGACTGTAACAGCTGGAATATGCCAGTGATTGACAGCAACATTGACTTTAATGCATTAGAGTCGTGAACCACTTGGTTGAAAAGCATTTAGTACTTCCTGGTTCCCAAACTCTCCAGAGTAAATGGGATTTAGAATACCAGTTTTGGATAAATGTCTGAAATAAGGTTTGTGGTGAACACAAAGACATGAAATTTAATGAGAAATAATAAAATGCATCTGATGATCCCTGATCTTAAATCTCAAGCCGCTGTGTGTATAAAATGACGGTTTCTATCTGACAGCTAACAAGGACTACAAATATGGCCAGGGAGCAAACTGATGTATTTAAGATTGCTTTTTAATAAACAATTATTCATACACTATTGTCTCAGCTCTGAGGATCAGCTTGATAAGGCTGCTCAATAAAAAGAAAATTCTCAAAGAGTGTGTAGCAAGATGCTATCAACTGGAAATATTGTAGTTGCTTCTAAGTCAAACCACCATGTCGAAGTTTTATTGAGCTTCAGAATTGTTTTTTACTCTTGCCAGTTACATTAGCAGGTTTGTTTGTTGAGATTATCAAAGAGCAGAACAAGTAAGTTTCATTATTGTTTGTTCACTACAGAGTTTATTATCCCATATGTATCCAAACACAGTAAAAACTCAGATAGGCTTTTAGTGGGCTTGCAACTGAAGGAACCAGAGTGATGCTAACTTCTGTGCAGGCCTACAAAACTGCATCAGCCCTGCACCACTACACTCACACACATTTTCTTATGGTTAAAATAACTCTATCTGGTGAAGATACATAAAAATGATCAATTCAAAGGCTGAAGTCCCAATTGACACCTAGATACTGTATAATGACATGCATCAAAGTGTCAATGGAAGTGAGTTTAAAAACACAGCATGACTGGTTTTAATGGTGCAGGTTTCACGCTTTCCAGTGTAGTGTAAGAATGATTTATACACAGTGTAGTTAAGACTTTCTGAAGAAACTGAGATAGAAGTAACAAGATTAAATAGAAATACAAAATCTTGCAAAAAAAATGAACACACCAAAAAGTATCAAAAAATGAAGAAGAAATATTGTACAACAGTTCTCGAAGATTCAACTTAATGGGTAACACTTTACTGTCGGGATCACATTCATATTTTTAATAAAAGATTAATATTGCATGAGCCATGATGATTTAATGCATTATGAATGAGGATTCATAATTAATTCCTGTAACTCATCACTGACCATCAGTGCTGACACAATGAGTTTATTTAGTTAGTTCACCTTTAAAAGACCATTTGGGACATTAATTCACATGAGTTGGAATAACCTAGGTTTATTCATGGGCCATACATTCATTGAGTAAATCAACATTTTGTTCTTATTCAATGAATCTCTTATTTTTAATGTTTTTCATCACTGTAGATATTTTAGACGTGTTTGATTTTTTAAGAAGGATAAATGTTATTTTGAGCTTTTTCCTGAGGGGTGACAGATCAGGTAAATAATGCTGAACACATGGTATTGATCACGTGAAAGGTTTAAGATTGTTTCATGTAAGAGAGTTTCTTTTTACGCTTCTCTGTCTAAACACAAGTTGCAATGCCAATAATGACATGAGGGTCATCAAACACATCCAGTGCAATATGGAAATTAAACAATTAAAAGAAGTACTGAACAAAACACAATATGAAAAAAATGTATAATAAGAAATTAAACAATTAAAAAATTTAAGGTATAACACAAAAGAGCAAGTTATCTACAGCTTTGTAAAACATCTAAAAAAGTGGATCATTTTAATAAAAAATATAAAGTTTATTTTTATTAAAACTAGTGCTGTCAGACGATTGAAAAAATTAATCTAATTAATTACCGGATTTAAAATTAATTAATCTAATTAATCGCATTTTAATCTCATATCAGCTAAAAGTACCCAAATAAAGAATTTGAATTCTAGGATATTATAAAATTGTAGTGCATGACTAATCAAATGAGCACACTAAGACATGAAGATTTGTAAATCCACATTTGTATTGGTGACAGAATAAAACCAAAGTCAGAGCAACTTGTCCAGAAAATTCTAAGCTCAATCAGGCAACTCAAATTACACTTTAAGTGTGTTTCATAAATCAAATTCAAAATAAGAAAAAGGTCCAGGACATCCAGCAAACCAATTAGGCCTGATGCATTATTAAAGAATTCAGTAAATATAGATAAATAAATTCAAAAATAAAATAAGACTAAGTCTTAAATTGGCCATTAATGTTGTCACCTGGGCTTTGTTTGGTTTGACTAGAGACGCATGTGTGAAGTGACGTGCCACTGCCATGTACGGGTCCTCCAGCTGGCCAATATCAAAATGTTTGTGTGCTATGATTAATCTTGCGATTAATTTTTATAACACATTAATTTGCGTTGTAATTAATTAATCTAATTAATGCACTAAAGTGACAGCCTTAGTTTGTACACAAGTTGCAATGCCAATAATGACATGAGGGTCATCATACACATCCAGTGCAATATGGAAATTAAACAATTAAGAGAAAGTAATGCACAAAACACAATATGAAAATATTTATAATAAGAAAATAAGCAATTAAAAAATTTAAGGCATGACACAAAAGAGCAAGTTATCTACAGCATTGTAAAACATCTCAAATTAGTGGATCATTTGAATAATAATATAAATTTTATCTATTAATAACAGATTATGGTCTTCATATAAACCTTTTGTCAGTCAGTTCAGTCTAATTCAGGGATAATCAACAAGCAGTCTGAGGGCTACATCAGGTCCTCCACAGCTTCCCATTTGGTCCCCCAGATCAAATTTAGTAAACGTGAGGGGGAAATAGGTTGCTGTTTTAAGTTATCTTTTCATTGTTCCATCCTTTAACGACATGCAATCCCCACAAACATTGGGATTATATCTGTTTTATTAGGTATGACTACATGTTTGATCTGACATCTGACAGCCATTGTTAGCTAGTATTTCACCCCTTGAGGCCCAAGACCAAAGATTATAGCCAGAAAAGTCTAATTTTTTGGAGCTGAAATGTTTGTTTCACTTTCTGCTAAAATCCATAAAAATCAAAATGTCCATAAAATTCAACATATAGATTTTCCGTATCTCATTTGATACATTAGGTGTTTTTGGCAACTGATAATCCATTTGAGGACATTTGTATCATTTATCTGATTGTATTCAGATGTTTTTTTTGTAATTTGTTGGTCATATTGAGTAGATAGAGGTATTATAAAAGTGTCAAATATGATACAATTGGCTTTATAGGGTTAACCACGGAAATAATTTAATTCAGAGTCAAAAACCAGTGATGGAAAACATGACAGCTCTAGAAAGAAGTTACCCGTGTGGCAAGGACTGATCTCATTTCCAAAGGTTAAGAAATATTTGCTCATATTTTAGTTAAACCAAAATATGAGAAAATCAGTGGTGTGTAAATGGGCATGAAAGGGTGTGAATGTGTTAGTTGATCCTGATGAACAACTGGCAGAGAAACTCCAACCACCAGTGAGTGAATGGGTGTGAATGTGTTGATGTGGCCTGCAGTATGAAGCTGCTTTCAATAGTCTAAGAGACTAGAAAAGAGCTTTATAAACTCAAATCCATACATAGTTGATGATCCCTGTTCTAACTTATCACCAACTCCTGTGAATTAATGGCCCTAAACTAACAGTCTGTTAAAGGTGAACTCACTAAATTACCTCATGGTGATACTTATGGTCAGTGACGTGTAACAGAGGTAAGAATGCATCCTTAATAAATCATCACGAGTCATGCAATATTTATATTTAATCACGTTTATGAATATGAGCAATGCAGCAGTGTTTATATACATGCTCATTCTCACATGTAATTTTAGGATACATGCTGAAGAAGTCAGAATGTGGGTTACTTCAATAACAGGTCCTTCAGACAAAGCAGCAGATGCAGATTTTTATTCCCTCTCGGAGTAAAAACAGAATAAGACAGTATATGCAGATCTTGTATAACAGAAGACATTACATATATAATCATTAGTCGCCATTTTTCGATGATATGGGCGACACGTCTGGCTGGTGGCAGACGGTGGGCAGCAGATCAGAACATGTCAGACTTACAGAGCTCAGATGTGGACTTCTCTCTCCTTCTCTTCAGTCACATTCGCTCCTCGGTTCATCTGATCGTCTCCTGTTCACCTCGGCTTCATTTTAAGCAACAGACATCTTCAGTTTTATCCTCAGTGCCCCCTGAAATGTTCACAGACTCACTCACCCACTCATACAGTAAATTCCGAGTGGATCATTCGAGGGTTTGTGGGCCAATCGGCGCTCAGAAAAGCCTGAAGCTCAGACTGCTGTGAAAAGGACCAAGGGAAAAAAAACCGTCATCTCCATTTTACAGAGGGGTCTGCGCACCAACATGGAGCTGTGGACTTATAATGTTTGAGTTTATCTCACTTATTATTTCAACAACACACCATGGTCACATGATGAGAGAGAGTATGAGTTGATCAGAAATATTGAACCCTTCGGGGCTGCTGTGCGCATTTTACGTCTGCATCTTTTTTTATATTCTTTTGTCTGTGTTCATAAGGATGGCATGGATTTTTATATGTGTATTTTTACCTGATCTTATTATTTCCAGCTCAGCTGCTACAGGATGTCTAAAACAAACTGTGAACAAACAAGTGTTACACTCAGACTTTTAAGAAGAAAAATATTCCGTTGAAACCCCGTCGAACTGCCATTTTTACCTCGTTTCCATCAGAGCATAATACATTATATTATATCTGGGTGTCAATCTGGGCTTTTGCCTCGGAAAAGATCAGTTTTAGCACTTTCTACCAAATGACGTCATTTTAACCATAGGCAACTGCACAAGAGACTATAAAAAAAAAATCAGCACTGATTGGATTTACTGACATGTCTCAGGAGTTAATGATTCGTCATACAAAATAATACATTGCATGTACTATACAGAATATTATATTAATAATATTTTTATCAGTTCTTAATAGCATTTTTGCTTAAGAGTGTGAATGACTGATAATAGGCCCAGAGACTTTAAAATAGGCAAAATAGAAAAATTATTTGTTTAAAAAAATTTACTTTGCTCTATAATCTGACTTGACTATACATGCATATGAAAACATTTTGTTAAGTGTAGAGGTACTACTTAGTCTACATGTGAGTCCAAAATAAACAGAAAATGAAAGGTTATATGTCTTTCTTGATCAGTCAATCAATTTTCTTAATTTACATAGTGCTATATTATAACAAATATTATCTAAAGACGGTTTGCAAAGAGTAGGCCAATGCCATACTTTATACTATAGCCTAAAAAGTTTATAGGAGGCTATATAATAAGAATTCATGATTGTGATCATTAATGGAAGCCCAGACAATGAAGAGTCTATAAAATGTAAGAACATGGAGGAAGCTGACCTGTTATGATGAGTAGAGCTGATTATGTTCAAGAAAGGATGATGCAAATGAGGCTGTCATTTCTTCAATCAATCTATCTGTCAGGCAGCAGGAGAACTGCTTCACATGAGAACAGCATATGACATTTTCACACATGCAACCCTGATATATCCTAGAAAACACCTGAGTAACCTCCTCAGATCACTGACTATGTGTGTGCGTGTTGGTGGTGTTTGTGTACACAAAGTAGCTCTCCTAGTTAATGCCAGGATTGTTTTAGTGTGAATGAAGTTTTTTTTCTTTTTTAAAGAGGCATGACAGTTATTCAACTGTGACTGATAATATCTGCTGCGGTCCTGCTTGGAGTTACCTACTCCTCTACAAAAAGACCAGTGTTCACTTCAGCACTCACTGCCATCAGCTGCTGCTCCATGGCCCACTGCAGGTACACAGCACCATCTGCAGGGCCTCAAGAAGAAAGACTCTTAAAAAACATGATGGCTCCATGTTAGTATGCTCCATCAGACCAGACCAAAGTACTTCAACTATGTAAGTATGGGATTTCAGGACTTCCAAAAGCATTGAATACTACTAAGGGGCTCATGTTTTGAAGCAGCTAAAATAGACATAAAAGTTTCACCAGAGGGACCCATGTAAACTTTTCTTAAACAGAAGTGCTTGTTTTATTGAAGATTCTTCAAGCATTGTTGGACATATAAACCAACTATATGGATAAATTGTTGTTTAGTTCCACAATGTCCAAGCTAATATTTATAACAAACTGTAGATATTAAATCCCAGAAATGACAACTAGATTGCAAAGTCGATGTCACATGGTCAATAACAAACTTGCCCGTGGAAGCACTGCCTCAAGTGCAACTTCAGTCCAACTCTCAAACTTCAGTCCTCATCTCTGCTATTTGTTGCAACCTGATAAGACCCTCAATAATATAGAATTATTATTTTTTTAAAAATCAATCTTTTGTAACTTTAATCTGTATGATAAATTGTTTCCATTTTTTCAGAAAAAAACAGAAGAATGCTGTACTTATGTTTGATGCTGTATTAAAGAATGTAAATAAAAACAGAATACTATGATTCGTAAATCATTTTTCAATATACATTCAAAAGAATACACCACAAAGACAAGACATTAAATGCTCAAACAGATAAACTGAATACTTTCTGCAAATATTGTCTCATTTTGGCATAGCACAGGTGTGGAAGCTGTCCATGGCAGCAGCAGGACTTCTAGTGAAAGAGTGCAGGTACAGGACATGCATGAATCAATGGGACTGGTAAACATGAACCTGTACCAGTCTTTTGGAACATGTTGCAGGCATCATCTTTAAAATGAGTGAATATTTGTTAAAAAATAAATAAATAAAAAATAAAATTTTACAGTTTTACCATTAAATAACGATCTTTGTCATGTATTTAATAGAATATAAGTCCAAATTATTTGCAAACCACTGTATTCTGCTTTATTTACGTATTTCACATCATCTCAGCTTCACCAAAATTGGAGTTTGTACATGTATTCATCTTGATGCTACAGTTACGTCATCATCAGAAGCATAAAATCGGTGTTTATGCAGTAACTTTCTCCACCAGCAGATGGTGCAGAAGTGTTCCTTCAATCTGACAGCTTTCTTGTCCTTATTTAACCTGGAGGAGGCAGCAGCAGTTATTACGACAGGCCTGGGTGTCATCCAGAAATGCAAACAAGGATGTCAAGCACATCAAATCAGAAATTTTATTATTAATGAATGCTCAGGGTACATGTGTTAGAGTCTGTATTTTTAGATTTTTTATTGTTTATATATAATTCCATATGCCTCCCATACTGAATGGGTCATAAAGAGCTTCATCTGCATTAAAGTCCTCCACCTCAGCAGTCACATCTATTCAGTGTCCGAGCTCCCTGCCTGTCTGTCGCTTGCTTACGCTCCATTGTGTCATTTCAGGGTCATTTCAATGCACTGCAGAATTTTGCAAATCAGCTCTTTTGGTCCTCAGCATATCAGACAGGATTATCCTCAAGCATTGCACAGCCTGTCTTTCTGTTTGTCTGTTTCTTCTGCCACAGCTCATCAGGCTGACACACGCTCTGTACATCTGACCCTCACAGCTTTTCAAGGCCTTTCTTCAGTAACACGGCCAATACAAGGGCTGTCACTCACACAACTGATACCGTCAAATATTTCTAGAGCACTTCGTCAACATTGAACAAGTGATAAATTAATGTTGCGACTAGTTTTTAAGGTGTGACATTGAGTAATCCATTTTGGCAACCTTCAACTCTCTTACCCCGTCAGATGCTGTAACTTCCACGGAACTTACAAATTCACCATTTGGGAAATGCCAACTTTTGATTTGTTGTTGTTTTCATGTCTTGCCTCACTCCAGAGTCTTTCAACTGTACATTCAGTATCAAGAAATAGACAAAGTTCAGCCACCACTAATTAGCTTGACCTAAACACTGGGAGTCAATGGGTATTGATAGCCTGCCTTTGCTTACAGTCTCCTGATAAACTCTTTAGCAGCTCTAAATTTTCCTGTGTTCACGTTTGACTTTTTTTATCGAGTTATTAGTTAAAGGTGTAGTCAGCGATCTTCTAATCTTCTAATCTAATGCAGTATTTGTCAAAATCGCTGTATTTCTCCTCTCCATCCACAAGATGTCACCACTGACAGTGTGTTGAAAAAAAAGTCAGGTTTCAATACACAGCCTTGGCTCTGAATTTCAGCAGGTAAATACTATGGCTCAGGCCGAGTTACCAAAACAGAGTACACCCCCCCACATCCAGGGGGCGATCATGCTCATGCGCAGATCAGACAGAGGGGGGAGGGGGAGCTGTAGGTTGCATAGCGTGCGCAGTTAGCGTAAGAGAGAGATACAATATGTGCAGTAGCAATGGCTGAAAAACAGCCCAAAAGAAAAAGGTCAGAGGAGTGAAAAGTGAAAAAGAAGAACGAAGACTCTGGTCAACATTGGTGTTGCTTTCTGATGGTGAAGGGAACTCCACGAATTGAAATACCTGAAAACGGACGCGGATGTTGCCATCTTTCTGCTGGATAGGTAAGCAACATTAGCTTTGTGGTGCTTCACGTAACAGTAACAGCCGTCTGACATTCATCTTATTGTCTTATCTGCCAAAATGTACTGTTGTTGTGATGTTATCAATATTGTCAGTCGAGTTGTCTGATGAGTCAGGGTTACCTTAGCTACGTTGGTCAGCTACGCAGTTTCTACGGTCGTTTCCATGACGATGCACGTCCATCAGCTTTCGGGGGTGGAGCCAGGGGTGAGGTATGAAGGGAGAGGCGGGTCTAAATTTGTTTATAAACAACCTCTCCACTCGTTTTCTCCCACATCGCTGACTACACCTTTAATACTACAATTAGCACTTTATACAATTTTTGAAAGAAATACAAAACTAAATGCGCAAACCACCGTCAAAGTGCTTGTTGACCTACTTACAAAAAACAAAGAATCACAACAGGCACACAGGACTGTTTACAGTTGCTGAAAGGTTTATCAGATGACTGTTAGCAAAGGCAAGCTATAAATACCTTTTGACTCCCAGTGTTTAAGCTAAGCTAATAAACAGTGGGCGACCTTCGCAAGTGTCTTTCTTGTAACTGCACGCACAGCTGAAAGAATGGTGTCTATGTGGTTGTCATGGACTTGGGAATGAGGCAAGACTGAAAAGAAATGCTCAACATGAATAGAACATGAATACAAAAAAAAGTTGGAATATCTTTTTAAACAAGACATATGACCTGGCTTAGTCCGCTTTGTGAAAAAGTATTTGTGCTGTGCTTCTGTCAAAATACAGATCAGTCACTTGAAGAAATTTTCTGTATAAACCAGCTCTAAATAGCCTCACATAGAACTGCTGGTTTTCTTTCTTCTTCCCTTCAAACACAAATGAGCTCCCTTTAAACCTGTAAAGTTACACAAATAGCGTTGTCAGTAGTAAAAAGACTATTCCTCAGTAGCTTTGTGGTGGTGGTGGTGTTTTATTCTGGGTCAAATATATTTTCAGTACCATATTTGTTTTACTGATCAAGTAGTGTAGCAGCTACTAATCCCCACAGAAAGGACGTGGAACAGCACAGCAGCTTTAAGGATGAGTAAAAGATGTAAGTAGAAATGCAGACATTACCTTTATTAGACTGTGACTGTATTTCTCCATGGCAGTAATGCAGTCTGATTGTAACAGCTTTTGTTTTTCCGTGTTGGTGCCAAATGGATCGAACTCGCAGGCAGAAGAGTGTGAGTGCAAACACTGTAAAAACACACAGGTGCTTCCTGGATAAAATAACTTATACACATCTAAATTTAGCCATCAACAGCAAATTAAAGCTTATGTCCTATCCACAGCGGACTATGATGTGCACAATGCAAAAGGAAAAAATGGACAAGTTGAATATCAAATAGGGGAGACAGGGAGAGTGTGAGCCTGCATGGTAAGCTGATTCACCTCCTGTATAAGGCAATGTAGGTTAAGTTTTGTCTCTTTGTTGTCAGTGTAAAACTGATCCTTCTACTATTATGAAAAAACTTTGGATTCTAAATACTTCAGTGTAAGGAATGACAAATACAAACCAAACAGACACGGGTCTGCTAATACAGTCATTTATCACCTCTATAATGGGGGGACGTGTTCAATTCAGTATTCAATCACTATGATTTCATATTACAACTGATCAAAAAAGTCACTGAAAAAGTAAGCAGAGTTTTCAAAGGCTAGGTTGTTGCATTCCCATATGGCTTCCAGTGGGCTTGCAGTCAAGGTTACCAGTGCGTTGCTAGCTTCCTTGTTGGCCTTATGCTGCGTTCCAGGCGACCTGTAACTCGAAAATTTCCCAGTTGAAATCTCCGAGTTCAAAATAGTTTGACTAACCCATCGATCAAAAAAAAAAAAAAAAAAAAAAAAAAAAAAAAAAAAAAAAAAAAACATGGCAGGCATTATAAGATTTATGCAACTAACTCAATTAAATAAAACAGAAGCGGGGAAATGGCGTATAAGGTAACAGAAGCTTATGTTTTACAGTGTTTGTCATTATTAAGACTCTGCCATATTGTTTAGGCAGTGATGTGACGTCACAAGTCCTAACTCGGAGTACATCAATCTGAAAAAAAAAAAAAAAAAAAAAAAACGGGTTGCCTGGAACGCAGCATAAATCAACATATTTCCCAGCCCTTATGCCATGTAACATTTTTAAATTAGGGGTTTTATTTTTTAAATGTTTTGTAAATGAAATTAATGTATATGCAGCAGACCACCTTTGCAAATGCTTTTGTAAAAAATGCATTTATTTTAAAGATTAAAAATATGTATTTGTGTTTTGCTCTGTTTGCATATGATCAAATGGGACATGATGCACACTTGTATTAAAAAGAAAATTGAACAAGCATGAAGACTCCAACACACACACACACACTGAGCATGTGATGAGGATGCCCTCTGCTCCGGTTTCAGAGAAGAGAGGCAGCATTTCAAAGTGAAACTCTGTCAGTGATGGAGGAACATCAGGAGCACAGTCGCTCATCTCCTAACGGCAGCACTTCCTCGACTCTCCTGCTCGGTGGATAATAACTCTGTGAGTGTAAAGTGGAGCAGCTGCTTTAACCGGAGGACTGACTTCATTTAACAGTTTTCTTTGCCGCCGGCAGGGTCACCGAGCTGCGCACTCACTCTGGACTCTTCCATCGTCACAGGCAGGCAGAGGGGCAGCTCACAGACTGTTTGAGCTCTGAAGGTGGACTTTTTGACTTACTGCAGCGGCTCACGTGCACAGGTGACCTCGGGGCTGCGCGCGATTCCCTCTCTGAAAGCCTCGAGGAAGAGAGAGAAGAAAAGAAGAAGAGGAAGAGAGGTAGGTGAAGTGGAGAAGCTCAGTCTGAGCAGCTGTAGCCTTGTTTGTTAACTTCAGCTAACAGCAGCATAAGTATTATCCCCACTGTTAGTATTTGGATCATAACTATTTGTGTAGACTGACAAGTACAATAATTTAAACACCTTTTTTCTTTCCCTTTATACAAATAAAATGTAACAGTAACAGCTGCATTGGTTTAGTTAAGTAGCCTACTCATATAAAGACATTAAAAATAAAAGAGAGAGCTCTTCCCTTTGGTCTGGTCATGGTGTAAAATATTACTCAGGATTTCTGCAGAGCCATACTGTTTCTGCTGCTCTTTTTCTGAGGAGCTAAAATTGTTTTGGGAACAGGGTTACCTTTGGGGTATAATAATGCTCATGGCAAAAATTATTTTTAAATACAAAAAACAATTTGGCAAATTATGCCACAAAAAAGTTAATTTAAAAACTCCTTTAGAATATTATTATGGTATGCAAGCAGGTGAGTTTGAGGTTGAGGCAAGACAAAAATTTCTTTTTGCCTTCACAACAATTCAACAACCGTTATTTACATTTTGTTTCATTCATTGGAATTAAAGTTTGTACTAGGGATGCACATTTGTATCGATGTAACATTGATTTTGACCACTGGCTCTTTTTATAAGTACAGGGCCATTATTAGTAGGCCATCCACAAATAATGTGCGTTGAAGTTCAACGGTTGAACAGATAGTACACATACCTTTTTTTTTACAAAAGTATATGGATGAATTCTTAGGTGTTCTCAAAAACAATAGAAAATGTTGTCAGTGTAGGAGTCTTACACCAAAACAACTAAATAAGAAAACCAGTATTAGTATTGACCCTTAACAATCCTTAAACAATCAGAGCATCACCAGGTATTAGCTGTACTTGATCTGAAGGAAAGCCCATCCCAAATAATTTTACTGTTTCTTTTATTCACTATTTACACGCAAGGAAAACCCAGTGCATGTTAGAGGTTGCTTTATTTGGTTAAAAACAATCTCTCAGGATGATTTCAATTTTTTTTTAGCAAACTAAAAAAAGATAACTTTATGAAGATGACATTTTAATGTGACCCTCTCCTGTGCCGACAGACACGAGGATAAGACATCTCAGGAGACACCTTTAAAAAAAAAAAAAAAAAAAAAAAAAAAAAAAACATGACTGTCAAAACATAAAAGAACTTTTACAGGAAAACAAACCTCAAGTCATCTATGCTAAGCAGACCTGGCAATGCTGATGGCTGTCAGAGTTTTGATTGGTTTGGAGCATGATGCCTCGTGTCACTGGAGGGCCCGGCCACGAACCAGCAGCAGCTCCAAGGCTGAGAGTGGACTTGTCACAGATACTACCTCATCAAATGACTCGGTCCTGATGTGCTGAGGAGTCAGAGGCTGCCGGCCACAGCATGGGCAACTCCTCTGGGAAGGAAGAAGGGGATGAGGAAGGAGAGGACGGAGGGAAGGATGGAGAGGAGGCAGAGATCACTGAGAAGAAAAAGAAGAAGGAAGAAGAGGAGGTGGAGGACGAGCTTCCTTTAGGAGTGGAGGAGTTGTTTGAGAGCGGAGACCCTGTACTGGACTTAAGTTATAAAAAGTTCAAACGTCTTCCTAAGCGAGTCTCTACTCTGCTGCATCTGGAGAAGCTGTACATGTGTGGTAACAGCCTACGCACTCTGCCTGAAAGTGCCTCCCAGCTGATTGGTCTGCGCACCCTCGCCCTCGACTTCAACAAGATTGAGGATGTCCCTTCAGCTGTGTGCCAGCTCACCAACCTTACCCACCTCTATCTTGGCAGCAACCGTCTGATGAGCCTCCCTCCTGAGCTGAAGAACCTGCAGAACCTGCGCTGTTTGTGGGTTGAGAGCAACTACTTCCAGAGGTTTCCTCGGGAGCTCTACGACCTGCCCCGCCTCAAGTCTTTGCAGATTGGGGACAACCGGCTGAAGACACTGCCTTCTGACCTTACACGCATGTCGTCTTTGAAGGGTTTATGGCTCTACGGTAACCGCTTCGACACTTTTCCCAAAGTCCTGCTGCGTATGCAGGGTTTAGAGATCCTTGACATGGACCGCAATAAGATATCCGAGTTCCCCAGCCTTAGACGTCTAAAAGCTCTTTGCCTCTTCTCCTACGACCACAACCCAGTGGAAGAACCTCCCAAAGTGGGTGAGGAGGTTATTGTAGTTGGGGAAGGAGCTGCTGAGTTCTTGGAGGCACGTGAAGCAAGGAAGGAGAGGCTACGGAAGGCGGCCGAGCAGGAGGCCGAAGAGTTGGCTTTGGCGGGAGAAGAGCCGGTGATTCACGGCATCCTTAAGAACAGCAGCTCCAAACAGGCGGCTAATGAAGCTGCCATCAACTTAGAGGACTCAGAAGGTAGAGAGGAAACAAAAGGAGAGGACGAGGAGGTGTTCACTGAGTACGATGGTGCAGAGCTTGAATATGATGAGGAGGGAGTGGCATATGAGACGGAGGAGATGATATGTGAGGGAGAAGGGTTTGAGTATGAAGGAGAGGAGCTGGAGTATGATAGGGCTCAGATGGACTATGAATACGAAGAACTGGAGCAACAGGACATGAGATGAAGAAGTATGGAAAAACCTTGCAAACATCCAGTCTGAGACACAGGTGGAGTTTTGTTTGTCAGAGCGGGACTGTTTTAGCTTAGCTGCTATTCCTTTATGTTTTATTAACTGTGAAAATGAAGAGTTACATAACTGTAGACTCATTAAACCTTGAACATCTCAGTGAAGTTAAACAGATCACCTTAGAGCAGGACTCAGGTAAAGTGTGTGTGTTGCAGTGTGTAAGGCCCTTAAAATTTGAGTGTTTCTTTGAGTGTTCACTGATACAGAAGTAAAAAGATCAAATCTTCAGTTTGGGTGTTTTTTGTTCTGTTACTGTAGTTTACTGTATAAGAACAGTTACTTGAAGTTTCTGGAATAAGCAAGAAGATTATTTCGTACTTTTATTTTGTCAGAGATAGAGTTAGTCAACAGTGAGTTCTAACCTTGAATTCTGTCAAGATAACCGTGCAGTAGTGTAGCTCTGCCCATGAAGGCCTGGGCTAGGGACTGGAGGGTGGCTGGTTGAAGTCCCAGTTCAAACATACCATAGTTTTTTTGTTAACTGTGAGAATTCAAGCTAATTCTGGGGCATTAGGTTTGCACCCTGATCTGTCTCTATGAATGAAGTAGGTTAGCATTGCTGTGGTGCAGAGATGTGGTCAGGAATGTTTAAAGGCAAAGTGCAGACCTGACAGGAGCTTCAAAACCTGATTTCAACCTTGCAAAACAGCAGCTGTGTCTAAGTTCTTACTTTAGACTGACTTTACATGCCATAAATCATTTTTTTTATTTACAATAAATTCAGTGCATACAATCATGATTCCTAAAAAATGAAATAGTCATCTGTGAAAAGGGACTCCCCAAAAGCTAGCCAGAGTATAAGTAGAGGCACAGACAGAGAGCGATATACACAATCAAAACATCACACAAACATGATTTTTAACCTAAATCACAGTTTAAACCTAAAAGTCTAACATTTTAATGTTACTAAAAGACCCTTGCATAAACCATACAATAAATGCAGACAGTGGCACACAGAAAATGATGGGGAAATTCATTTCAGTTTCCATATTTCATAAATACTGTTATTCAGGCTTACAATCCTTAGCCAAAAAGTTTTAGGAAATTATGATTTTAGCAGCAGGAAGCTGGAAAGTGAAGCAAGTGAAATGAAATTAAAGTTATTTTTTCTACACTAGTAAGATCATTTCGCAAGATTTTTGAGTAAATCTTCATGACTGGATTATCGATTTTTTATTTTTATTTTTTTTAAAGTTGGATAAGTTGAGGCATTAAGGTCATGTTATAGTGGGGGGAAAGCTTTCTGGGGCCCAGAGTCATGGTCAGTCCCACTGAGGTAAGCAAAGACATGGTCCATCCTAAATCAGAATTGAAATTCTCATTATAATAAAATATAAGCAATGAAAATTTCATTTTTACTTCAAAAATCATATTACTGGGGCGGACATTAGCTCAGTTGGTAGAGCGTCCGCCCCATTTACAGGGGCTGCCAACCCCCAGCAGCGGCAGTAGGTTCGAATCCCGGCCACAGCCCTTTGCTGCATGTCGTCCCCCCTCTCTTCACCCGCTTTCCTGTCTCTCTCAGCTGTCCTATCAAATAAAGGCCATAAAAAGCCCAAAAAATAACTTAAAAAAAAATCATATTACTAAAAGTAGTAAAAAATAAAATGTACTTTGTATATATATATAAATATATTTTTCAAAACAGGGCTTTGGCCTTGTTTATAATCTTGTATGATCCTCTATATTAGGATTACCAAGGCTGCGGTTAATGGTCCCATTCATCTTAAATGTTAAGTCAGTCATTTGGATGTATAGTTGTGCCAGAACCTGCAACTTTTATCTTTCAGACTGTTCCAAAGCTGAGTTTAGTCAGCCTGAAGGGCATATGTTAGCCAGACTGCTAGTACTGATGTAACTTAACCAATTTACATACAGTGTTCTTAAATAAAATCTAGGGAAGGCCTGCTTGCAAAGCCATATCTGTGGGCAGTCCTGATCATGTGCAGAGAAAGCAAGAAAAGTCTCTTGTCCTTAGAAAGCTGCACTGAGAAAAGTACATAGAGACCCTGGCTTAACTTTGGTTCACCAGAAGCTAGATCTTAAGCACATACTCAGTTGATGACACTGGTATCAATGATGTGTCAGACAGTCTTGCTTCCTAACCAGAGAGAGCACCAGCTTTGTTTACACAATGTCGTATTTCCACTCATTGTTGCCAGCGTCAGTTTTGCGCCCTCCAGTGCACCTCGACTTGGCTCATGCTATTTTTATATGCCGAGCCTGTGTGTGCATGTAAATGTGTGTATTGGATTCAGATTTACAAAATATTTATGACATGCCAAACACAAACCCCCGACCCTTGTCAGTGTTGTGTAAGCAGTCCTGCAGGCGTCTGTGCCAAGAAAGAGAGGGACATGAGCAGGATTATTAGAGGGATGAATAGCTGGGGTGCATCGCCATAAAAGGTTAGTCTATAAGAAAGAAAACTAGTTCAGATTTAGTTTTGGATAAAGTTCTCTGGAAGTCATTTTTGCTCTTGCTAAATTTAACTTAGTTCCTCTTGATTAAAAGTAAAAAGAAACTCATTGAAACTTTAATAATGACTCATTATCATCATCATTAATCATCATTATTAATGAGTCTTTATTTATACTTACTTCATATTTCTGGGGAAAACATCATCTGTCCTTAAAACATCCAAAGTATCACAGATTAGTTAACATTTTAATCTCATGCCAAAAAAAAAACATGCCTTGATTTTTCAATCCTACATTATTTTTGTCTTGTTGTCCATGAACATTATTAGTTACAGTTTTCACAAATGCAACTCTGGCTCCAAATATTAAATAGGCTTCATTACAGCCATGTTGTATTATTAAAATGAAACGACAAAGATACCTGCAAGTCAGAGCCTCAGATCCATCATGGCCTTATGACGACACCTTCTCTACCTCAGCCTCTGACACAAAGCAGGCCGCCGGTTGTTCTCCTCTCATCTCTGCACTAATTATTCATGTGGGGCTTGTATGTAATCTAATCCTCTTTCCCTCCACGTACCTTTTTCTCACATCTCATTGAAGAGTGAAATATTTATTCTAACCCTGAAATATTTATGCTCCTTCTCATGTGGCGACGTGTGTTTCAACTACAACGTCTGTGCTACACAAACAGAGCAGACTACATTGACTTTTAGATGCTTTAAAAGTAAAAGAATCTTTATGATAAGATAAATATTAAACTATTAATATGCATGTGTGAGAGAGTGTCTGTGTGATGTCTTGGCCAATGCAATCATTATTTTTAATTTCTACTTTTATATTTGATGTTATCATTTTAAATGATTGGGAATTTCTTTATCCAAGAACAACATCTATGTTCTGTTGAATTTATCCAACCATCATCCATTATCTGATGTTGGTTGTGAGGCACAGCCACATAGAGAGACAGACAAACATTCACACACTCACCCACACCAAATTTAGAGTCAGTTATTCAGCTGATAAGTAGGGATGGGAATCGAGAATCAATTCCAGTTGAGAATCATTAATAGCTCCATCAAAGAATCGATATCATGAGTCTTTTAGTTCACTCTTTAACTACCAGTTCAACTGTTTGGCAGAGGTCATCAATAAATTCAGAAATATTAAATGTTTTAAAATACGATCAAATCACATTGTTGATTTTGTCAACATTTCAGGGAACAGAAAAAAAATACAATGAAAAACAGGTATTTTCTTTGTGTGGGAAGGCAGAAACGTTTGCAAATAAAACAGCAATCAAAAATAACTTAAAACAGATGATACTGAGTTTGACTATTAAAGAATACATTTTGATTAATAACAGAGCTCTACTTTTTAAACTGCAGTTATCAAATCACACTTTTTTGTTTCAAGTCAACATTTTTAATTTAAGGTATTTTCGATTGCTATTTGTTATCAACAGTTAGCTTTTTAAACCTTTAAATTCTTCACAAAGAAAATAGCTTTTTTATGATTTCTTGCAGTTTTTTCTGTCCTCTGGAGCATTGGTGAAACAATGTTTTTTTATTTTGTTGTTCGTTTGTTTTAATGTTTAATATTACTCAAAATTATGTGTATTTGCCCAACAGTTCAGCTGGTAAAGGGTTAACCAATTTCCCTTATCAATTCCTTACACTGACAGGGTTCAGAATTTTGGCTTTTTTTTTTTTTTTTTTTTACAAAAGGTGCCTCCTTCACAACCTTAAGTGAGTGGAAACATCAGTAACTTGCAGAAGCAGTTATCTATGCCGTGACGTGTGTTCGACGTTGTTGCCACTGAAAATCTACAGGCCAACATTTGCCCACACGGAATATCTGCAGGAATTAATAAGGGAATCCTTAAAGAATTGGATCGATTAGCAGGATTGTTAATAGCATTCGTTAATCGCATCAATTCCCATCCCTGCTGATAAGCGTGGTTTTTAATCTGTGGGAGGAAGCTGAAGAGCTCGGAGAGAACCAACTTATGCACAGGGAGAACATGCAAACTCTGCCCTGACTGATATGGGTTTGGAACCAGCAACCTTTCTTGCTGCAAGGACCATGCAATACCTGCTGCACCACCATGCCGCCTCTGTTATCCTAGAAACTTTTCACTTTTCTGAACATAAACTCACCAAGGCAGCACAGAGGTGCAGCATGCTTTAGAAGGCTGCTGGTACTAACCCCATGTCGGTCAGGGCCTTTCTGTGCAGAGTTTGAATGTTCTCCCTGTGCATTTGTGGATTCTCTCCAGCACTCTGGTGCCCTCCCACTGACCATAAAACACACTCGTTAGGTTAATTGGTGACCCCAAATTGGCCTGAGGTATGTGTGTGAGTGTGAAAGGTTCTGTGATCTGCTGGTAGCCGATCAAGTCTGTTGGTCCCGTGACCCCAAAAAGGATAAGCTGAATAGATAATGGATGGATGTATAGATGGGTAATGGAAGTGTAGTGGTGGGTCAAGAGGCAGGGCTGGAGTTGTCTCTGTGATTGTGTCATTAACAGACTTTGGAATGACTGTGTGGCCTCATGACCTGTAAATACAGATCAGGTCATCCTGAGAACGGACTCGTACAAAGTTTAAATAAACTTTCTCAAAAGCGTCCTTGAGATATTTCACTCACATGCATGAAAAGTTACGAACTGTCGGTTTTGAAAGAGAGTCGCTAAAGGGGTCTGAAAACTTGTGAAATATGGCAACAAAGTCACCAAGTTGGCAACACTGGTTATTTTTTCTTTACCAGCAGAATCTGTTTTTGCAAGCACCACATCTGTCCCCTTCTGGCCTGTAGAAAAAAAACAGGTTCAAGACACTTCACCTCAGCGTTGGCTTCATGACAAACTCAGATGTTATGTCCAGTTATTTTAAGTGAATGATTTATAATAAAAGAAATCAGGAGCAAAAGTTCTTTTAAAGCTTAAATTACATACCAACAAACCACTTTGACAATGACAGACCATCAGTCATTACTGTGGCTACACTCCGATTCACCATCCAGCTCAAAGATACAGAGGCAGCTAATTAAAAATGATGTATTATCTATACTTTGCATCGCCTCTCTGGTTTTATATATATATATATGCATATTATTTTGACAATGTGTTTATCTGAGCTGTATTGATAATGTAAAATACTGCAGCGTGTGACAGTGGAGGGTCAGCAGTGAGCTCTTTTACAGACATGAAATGTGATGCTCTTGTACAGTCAGCCTTCCCCCTCGCTCCCCTCTCTGCAGCATGTTTTATTTCTGTGGGTGGTGAAACAGTTTGACACAGAGCAGACAATGCTGACAATCAGCGGCGTCCTCGGCTTGAGCGTCATTATTTTCCTCATTAGTTTACACTCCGCTCATTCTCTGTAGGTCAGAGGCAGTGGGGCGGTCAAAGACGGTACATAATCTCCTTCACTCCCTCTTTGCCTCATGACTCACTGTACACACTGGCTGACAGGCAGCTTTTCAACTCGTACAAAGGGGGCTTCTCAGAGAGATGGAAATTACACTTTTTTGACAGGATTATTTTTAAAACAACACAGACGTGGGAGTGATTGAGGTTTCAGGGTTTGATTGTGAGAAAATAAATACTGCAGCAGTTCCTACTCCCACAGAAACAGTGTTTTTGCCAATGACTGCTCATTTATACTCATCTGTAGACAGGAGACTCCACATTTTATTTTGTTTTATTGATGTGTGGTCATGCAGGCACTAACACAGGTGTGATGACTTTCCCTTAAGATGAACCTGTGAAAAAGAAAAGACACAAATTATTACAGGAAGACTACGGCTCCCCAGCACTGTTTGTGTGTTATTGAGTGTTTACCTGTCTGTGTCTCGCTGATTGTAGCCTCCATTCATTCTTGTGCTGATGATTCCTGTTTGAGCATGGACAGGTTTCATCGTTTTACAGAACCTGAAAAAAAGTTTTTAAAATACCTTACAACACTTAGATACAATATGTAGAATTTTCAGACTGAGATGTCAAAATTATAAGAAAAGGACCAGTTCTTATGTTATTCTTCCATTGTTTGTAACTGTTTTAAAAGCAAGGTTAATCCTAAGCTTTCTTTAAGAGCCCATATCATGGTTTTACAGTACTGGATGCGCTTTAGTATAAATGGGAATTGATAAGATTTTGTTGATACCAATGCCATAAACATTTCTGCTTATCAATCTGATTCTTTAATGACTCCTGCCGATTCTCTTTTCTTTTTGCAAGTTGTCAGTGATAACAATGTCAAACACACAATGAAGTGCTACATAGATAGATGCTCCTGCAAGTTGCTACCATTTCCAGTTACCAAAAGTTGTGCAAGTAGCTCTTAGTCAAACATTAAGACACAATTTTGACCATTGTGACTGCTGAAAGTGTAAGGAATTGATAAGGGAATTGATAAACAAAAAGACTAATGATATCGATTCCTTGAGGGAACTGTTTTCGATTCCCTTATATCCTTAGGTGTGTTTGACATGTCTCCTCTACTTGATAGAGCACCTCTAAAGCTGCATTCACACCAAACGCAAATTTGTAGCTGAAATTGCGTCATTCACTCAAGTATTGTCACCTGTCCATAAATACCTCATTTTGGTCACTGTCACTCAGTGACGTCACAACCGTTGGAGCTTCACTGTGATCATATCATGTCATTGTTTGGTGTGTGGGTGGCTTAAGAACAAAACAAAAAAATCTGCTTCACCATGGCTTCTCCCTCTCCCTCTCCCTCTATGCAGCATCAGCTGCAAAAAGTGTATCTTACCCCCAGCTCCCTTTAACAGACCTACCAGTGTGACATCCTATCATTTATTTGTTATTTAAGCAAACTAGTTTGCATTAGCAAGACCAGTGCTGAGCATAGATGTTAGCATGAATGCAGAGCTGTTGACAACATGGTGCAGTTACCACAGTGTAATGTCCTGCAAAATCAATATTCTTTGCTTTCAGTGTTGTTAGAGGGGACTTTAGGACCAGAAGAACATGACACCTTTTACTAAACTCTCAGTTCATGGAGGAATGCTATGCTCTCTTAGAGAAAATACCCCATAAAATGCTGAATTTTACTTCCTGAAATTTATTACATAATAGCTTTACAGCCTCCACCTGTGTGCGCTTTCTGCTTGTCACAGACAGATGCCATGATGTTTCTGAAATTATGCTTGGCTGCCTGAAAGCCCTCCTCTCCACTCCCATCAGACATTTTTTAGGCAACCAATCAGCTCGTCTGCATCTCCTCCTGTAGCCTGCCCACCCCCTGAAATCTGAGTGTTCCAAAGGGGAGGGAAAAAGAGCTCAACTTAAATCAAAACCTTGCCTAATAGACTCCCAAGACACAATATAAACAGTCAAACACATCAGAACAATGGACCTTTAAAGCCTTTCTGAAAGCCTTAAACTTTCAGGAGTACTCTGTGTTTGAAAAGAAGCATTCTTGAATATTACTGATTGTGAACATACCCTAAAGTGGAAAGTAGTATTTTTGATGGGTGCTGTGTTGCTTGGTCCCTCGAAAGTTCGATTAGTTAACCTGATGGTAAAGGTGACCATTTAGGCTTTCAAACCTTATAAAATACAAGATCAGTCGGTATTATTAAAGCGGAGAAACAAATGAACTGAAATAGCATTCAATCTCCTCTGTACATTCTTTAGGGAGTATATATTATATATAAGAAGAAAGAAAAGCTAACCCATAATGGTTTGCACAGCAGGAAATCCTGGAACATTTTGAAAAGGCTGACAGTGTACCTTGATAACTCGACATCTTTTGTTACTGTTCAGACTGAGAGCTCTCTGGTGGCAGACTTTACATACTTTGCATACAACACAATCTTTTATAAAGTCCTGTGGTGTTATTAACCCCAGCAGATTTCCTTCTAAAAGACTAAAACACACTTACATGCTCTGGTATTGAGTAGTAAAATGTGAGCGATTGAAAGGAGTGTCTGGGAGAACCTGGTTGTTTGGAGCATTGGATAGAAATCCTGTGAGCTCCTGGAAAACACAACGACAGGGTGAGAAAATACTCAGTAGAATAAAAAGATGATGGATGAAACTATATCATTACAGAAATCACCTTTTTTCCAATAATCTTATGGGTTGGTTCCTTGCTTTCAAGTTTGGATGGTTGTGGTATGGGGGTCTGAAAGAGGGGGCAGAAGGAAGCAAAGAAGTGTTAACATAAAACTCAGCTTTGACTGACGAGGGAGGGGAGTCAGTACTCACTGGGTCACAGGCCAAAGGAGGGATAGCACCTCGTGTGTATCCGGACTCCCCACAGAAACAGTTGCACGTGGTCTCTGTGGCTTCTTTAGACTTTAAAACAAGTGGAATGAACCATTACCTTTATTGGCTTTGTAAATAAAATGTGCTTTAAAAAAAAGAGAGTGTACAAGATGTGTGTGTGTCGACCTGCAGAAATGGCAGATTTGTGAATTCACTCTGTGTCACAGAGCTGTGGTGAGGTCCAACCTGAGCATGGAGACAGAAAACAGAACATTAGACCTAACACAGCGAAAGTAACAGAGGAGGTCTGCCTCCAGCATGATAACACACATAAATACAGAAGAAAAGGAGTTTATTTGATTTCGATGTCAGTATGAATGAGATGCCCTGTTTTCTAGTGATACTGGGTTCATTAAAGTTGTTAACTCAACATCTCATATCACCGATTTTACCTTTTCCATGAAAGACAGTAAATTCTGACATTTTTTGGACACTTACAATCTGCCATGGAATGACAGAGAAACTGTTATATAAAGATAACTTGATGTGCAGCAGGAGCACAAACCTCCACCACGCCATTTCCAACATTGTCAGGCTAATTATTGTCAGAAATATTTAAAACTACCCTAACTCACACTGTTGATAATATATCTAATCAGTTTTCCCTTTTGCCATGACCAGCTTTTGCTGAAAATCAAAATCTGTTGAGAACTGAAATATTGGTGAATATGTGGAAAACTGTCTTGCACTGTTAGCAAATACTCCGCCATCAAGTCACATTTACCTGGTGACATGCCCAACATTCTCTGAAAATGTCATTAAATTCATTTTACTACTTAATGTGTCAGCCTGTAAACAAACCAACAAAGAAGAGCTTCAAGAGCAAAACCTCCGTTACCCCATATTCAACACTGTCAGGTGAGCTATTGTCAGAGACAAACTCACAAATGCTAGCAAAAAACATGACCCCCTTGGCAGAGGAAATTATCTTAATCAAGTGGGGTTTCTATCCACCAGATTTTATGCACAGTCTTAATCTGTCCTTAAAAAAGAATAGTGCAATGGCTGCAAATTTGACAAAACACAAATGACTGCAAATCAGTTTGAACCACTGGGAAAGGTGGAGAAGATAAGTTGGTTAAAGCAAAATACTTTGCATGCAGGTGAATAAACCACAATGTACCAGAAATAACTGCAACCTCTCTTTGCTGTATCAGAATAAACATGCTCAGTAAGTCGCACTGAAATTAGTTTTAAGTTCTTGAGGAAATAAGGAAATCTTGGGCAAATAAGTGCTCAGGGAGAATTGCTACGAGGGCAGCAGAGACCGGTGCATGTTATGTATGTTCCAAAATCTACCAAAGAAAAATAAAATAGTAACATTTCCAAGAAAAATTGAGCGTAATTAATATCATAGGTTGTAGTTGTGTCTTCAAGACATCGTTTTGTATATTACTAAATGGATTTAAAAAAAATGTCAATAAAATGCACTCTTATAACCAATAAACACTTTCAAAGTTGAGAGCATGTAGATCAAATTCCAACAATTTTTCTCTCTGGCATTGAGGGTTTATTTAACGAGGCCCTTTATATTATCAAAGTTGTCTGTCCTTTGCCAACAGATCAGGTTAATTTGGAGAAAGTAAGATACTGTATGTGTAGGTGATGAACATTTAACAAGTAATGTTTGCTCTTTCTTTTGTCAAACTTTGAAAAAGGTCTGCAGATATTAAATTCTTACACGAGTAAAAAAGAAAATCAACAAAAAATTACTGGTCATTAGGAGCAAATGGAATAAAATCAAATTGACAATTGTATGGCCAACCTGGTTAAGTAAATAAAGAAATCCTGAAAATAATGTCTGGCCTACGTTAAATTTAATTTATGATTCAAATAAATCACAATAAATGCAACTGAATGTTCTTCAACTTAACATCAAAAATGCATCAGAAAAGGGACTTTATTGGTGTCCGTATCATTTCTTAAGGTTCTGATGGTACTGTGTTGTAACATCAAGTCACATCATGTCCACTTTGAAACCATGGTACAGTTCTAAGAATGATTTTTTTATGATACTTGCCTCAGTAGTTTTTCTAGGCTGTTGGTTTCTCTCCCTCGTGAACCCACTTTCAGTTTTTGGACCCACTGAAAGTTTCTTGAGGGAGCCTGTAGGAGAGGTTTAAGCAAAAAAAATCATCATCCTGATATCAAAAACTGGAAAAAGACAAAGCAATTTTATTATAATTTAGTTTCATATATTCTTGGTTGCCTTATTTTAAAACTCTTATGGTTCAGGTTTTTTTGTTTTACCTGTTTGAGTGAAACAATCAGGCTCAAATGTCCGCTGGTATGTTGTCTGAAGAGATGCAGGAATGAAAGGAGTTTGTGAGAGATTGACTTTTGTGTGTTTAATCTTATGTGCTGGCTCTAATCGTCTCCAATGCTTGGATTTGTTTCTTGCATTTATATGACTCAAGCTTACCGTCTTCTCCAGGATGGCTTCTTTGGGATGACACCTGAGCTGATAGAAGCCACTCTGCTTGGCTTTGTCCAACAGGTTTGGCCAACAACCAGGACTTTCAGACTGTGTGTAGGGCTGAAAGTCTTTTGTAGTCTGGGTCACATAGTTATCAGATAACAGGAGCCTATTAAAGAGATGACAAATTGATCAGTCTGAGATAATTATGAGATAATTAAGATTTTCTGTCTGTTTAGAACTTTGGCCAGAACTTTGTTTTTGTTGGTCTGCATGGCGGCCATGTAGCCAAGCAAGTGAGTATATAGGCCTGGTGATCTGATGGAGGGAAGACTGCATTGAGGCAACATCTGTTCTTTACGAGAGAATCTGCTCAAAAACAGGGCAGATATTAATGGAGAGAAGAAATTAGATCAGCCCGTCCAACCTGATTTTTCTGAATGCCAAACTGTACAGAGGACATTAATACTGTTTCCTTGACTTAGGTTGAGGTTCTGCTCTTTGGATTTGTTTTAGGATGATTTTGTAACAGAACAAATGCACAAAATCAAGCAATATGAAGGTTTCTCATAAAAATGCTGAACTCAATAAGGCTTTTAACACACAAACTAAGTGTGTGTTAAAAGCTATTTTACCAAGTTAAGGTAAAATAAAGAGCTAAAAATGATCTTTCATTCAGAGCCATTTGGGAGTCGAAAGAGCCGGCTCTTCTTTGGGGGCCAAGCCAAAAGAGCCGGCTCTCTGAAAAGACTTGAACTTCCCATCACTAGATGACATGAAGTGTTCTGAATTCCCCATTTCTGGCAGTAGGTGGCATGTAGGTGTCCCTGAGGAGTGGTTATTTTCAGTCAGGCAGTGAGTTGGACGACTAAGCCTGAGTGGTCCTTATACCTGAGCACCACATGAGTGCCTGAACACAGTTGGTAAGCTAATTTACACTGGCCAAATCAGTGTTGTTTGTCTGAAGTTATACACTGTGATAATGTTTATGATGACCTGTGCAGTAGTACTTTGCTGGTGCTAATACACAAACTATCACTGAGATATTTGTTTGTGGTTACTGTTCAAGGCAAATGCTAATGCTAATGCTAATGCTGAGGCTAGTGCTAGTCTTGTAGCCTGTTATACTTGCACTTGTGTGAGCTAATTTGTTAATACTGAGGGTGACAGGCTGTTCTGAGGTTTTTATGTATAATAATTAAATGGATAATTTGGTGTGAAGGTTTATAAAGTTACTAAACTTGTTTTAAGCTGTAAATTTAGACCATCATATGCAGTGTGAGGCACTGAATACCTCTGCATTTCTGTTTACTGACACCTCTGGTGTATTTTCCTAATTATTATATCAGAAATCATGACTGTTCAGATGCACTGGATAATTGTGTTAAATTTTAAGGACCAAAGAAATCTGAGATCCCTGTCCCGTGTCCTCTGATCAGAGTCCTCCTGGGGATGAAATAGCCACCCCAGTTTTCCTGAGTAGACGTACCTAAATGGCAAAGGGACTTGGGCTAATATAGCGCTTTTCTAGTCTTTGACTACTCAAAGCTGCTTTACACCACAGCTCACACTCACCCATTCACACCCATTTAATCCATATCTGCAATCCTGCTATAGTGTGCTTCAGTATACCGAGACGAGCCAAATGTGTGACCAGTAAGCAGCCTCCTGCTTCTTACTCTACACACAATGCAGAGTCAACAGGGTTTTCTTGAACCAGCTAGCTGCAGTGAAACGCAACTGTGCAGGATTGCATTAACAAGTTAACTTTTGGCTTATTACTTGTAATTTAAAGCACTGAAATGCCACATTATAAGTAATTCACTTTAAAGGCTTTTGCATACCAGACCCAAACTTTCACATAATGCACACTGGTGTATCTATTTTTTAAGTACTGTAATTCTGTTATTTATTTCAGAAACCTTGTGCACTGTTTTATGAAAGAGAAAGCATCTATTTACCAACAGTTTCCTCAGTAAAAGCCTTGAACCTATCTGATGAATCATTGCTTTCTCACTGGAGCCCTGCAGTGGTCAGTTGTCAGGCCAACATTGCTCCAGAGGTCTCATCCTCAACAGGGTCATTGCCACTTGATATGCAGTCCATTTTGACTTCTATGACATGATTTTCAGAATGTAATGCATTCATGAAATTGTGTTCTTCCTGATGTAAAGAGAAAAGCACACTATGTTCATCTCAGAAGTACCTGTGATATGGTGCTGTGCCTGCCAATAGAACTGTTAGCATGAAATTTAGCAGCAACATCTCAAACAGAATTTATGATGCTATCAGCCTTAACAGTATCAGTTCTACCATGGTCTTGTCAAAAATAAGCAGCAGTGGAAGGTGATTAGCTGATTTCGAGAACATTAACATCACTTGTAAGCTGGTAGTCTGTTGTTTTTTGTAATGTTTAAGCATTAAGTTTTAAAATAAACTCAAAAAGCTCATCATTAGGCCAGCTGGCAAATAGAATAATGTTATTTCCCATCACAGACTTACTACAACAGGCAGTTGGTTAATGTGTTTATCCCTCAATTTCTCTAAAGCATTTTTTCCCTTAAACTACGTCTCACAAGTACAATACAACCAAGCTCAAAATAATCTGACCAAGGTTTCTTTTTCAGCAGCTGTCAAATGTTTACAGTCCAACTATCCAGACTACTGTCACAGTCAGCAGACTGCAGCAGGTGCTTAGGTGTCGCCCCAAGACGGCAGCATGTGCTCACAGAACTGCTGCAGGGTTCGTAAACAAATTTTAAATGTTCCACTGTCTCAAATGATAAATTCAAACACTGCTCATTTCAGTGAGCTGTATTCACAGTAATTATTAACAGCTGTTTTCTTCATTCTCTGATGATTATGAATTATCAAGCTTTTCTGCATACCTGCCATTATTGTAACATTATTCATGCTTCCTCCTCTAAGCTTTAAGCTAGAGAGAACAATAGAAAATATGATGATTGCTGAGTGAGTAGCCTACCTCAGCAGGAGCTCAATTGAATTCAGCTTTTGTTCTTAATTTAGTTTGTTTACTGCTGTGGATTTTCCCACTGTGACCTGTCATAATATCTCCAGTAAAAAGTCACCTAACTTGATTCCCTGCTGAGGTTTAATCATCCAGATTAACTGTGTGCACCTGAATGGGCACAAAGGTCATTTCAAACAGGGAAATAAAATAAAACCTGTCTGCAGAGACACTTCAAGAAGATTCTGTACATATAATTACTTGTGATTTTTCTAAATGCACTCATACATGCACATGCAACAGTTATGAGTTATGATGATAAGTTATGCCTAAGCAGTCAAGGCTGACAGACTTCTTGTCCCTTTGTTATGATAACTGTCAGCAGTGTGTAAGCTGGGATGAAAGGGTAGGCTGTGTTAGTTATTACTGACGGACAACTTACATTGAAATTCAGTGTGTGTAGGTGAGTGAATGGGTAGATCTGACCTGTGGTGTTGACAAGAAAAGCACATTTTTCTATTGCAAAGTCAATTTACTATTAGGGCTGTACAACCAATTACAACTTTATCACAAATGAAATATTAGATTTAGCACAGGTCCGAATTTCTTGTAGAGAATACAAACAATTTCAACAAACAATGCTTTTCACTCGGTGTGCTAATGTTTTACATATTGGCATATTGTCATTGCAGGGAAATCAAACTCAAGTTGTTAACTACTCTTTGAGAATTTTTGCAAATGTGGTCGTTGCAGACTGAAATTTTAATTGACTTTAATCGTATTGTTCGATTTCACAAACATAAGACTGTAGAAAATATTGGTCAAATCCTGAGTGAAGTCAGCCGTTAGGTTACTGAAGTTTGCTTTGGA
Organism: Scarus forsteni; assembly: GCA_036419115.1. Classification (NCBI taxonomy): domain Eukaryota; kingdom Metazoa; phylum Chordata; class Actinopteri; order Labriformes; family Labridae; genus Scarus; species Scarus forsteni. The sequence continues at coordinate 4,578,731 of JAZDUH010000245.1, read as the reverse complement.
AGCTAATCTACATCAGCTGCTACATTGGTGACACCGTCTAACATTAGCCTTTACAAATATGTAAATCCAGCAGTTAGCATGTTAGTCTAACTGTAAAAAAATTGCATTTTAACATGAGGTATGAATGTGACCTCTGGTGTTCCTACAGTCAGTGGACATTTGAGGTACTGCAGTTGTTGCATTTCTACATAGAGTGGTGCAGGGATGGTGTCCTTTTCTGGGCCAACCAGGAAGTTAGCATAGTGGTTATAGTCTTATATAAAGCATGAGGGGTTTTTCACTGTGGTCTTGGCTCATTGCTGATGTTAAGGTCAGTGTAGAAGCAAAGTTCATAAAACTCACACATTTTGTTCAGTATGATAATCTTCAGGAATGAAACTAACTCTCATAATGTTTTAAGTTTGAAGATAATGAGAAAGAGTAAAAGGCTTATTATCAAGCTATTGAGGAACTAAAACATGATACGCTGACTTAAAGGCAATCACGAAACTACCATCATATAGAACCACACTGTAACCTCTTGTTTGAGAATTTCCCCTTAATTAAATGACTTGAGCAAGTTGGTGTCCATGGACAAAAGTGGGCCAATGTCAGGGGCATTTCTGTTGCAAAATGAACATTTAAATCTTGTCTGAATGTGTTAATCACAGACTTTATTTCAGGCACTTTTTCTGAAAGGCTTATCCAAAACTTTGGAGGAGCTGAAATGCTAACTCGCTCCCATGCTTTAGCCCAGTTCCTGCATCAGTCTATTGGAATCTTTTTTCATTGTGGGAGGTAACAGCCACAGCAAAAGAAGCTGCAGTGCATTTGCCAACAGAAAATGATTCATCATACTCTCTATCACTTTCAAATAAAGAATATGGATTTAGACATCATGATTTTTTTCTAATATTGTGCAGGTCTATTATAAAACAGCCCTTATGTCCACACTAATTTCAAGATTAATAGTGTCGGGCCTTTTTAAAGCAAATAACTCACTGCATTGGTTTGTAATGACCTCATAAATTACTTCAGATTGCAATATAATTGCAGGACTAAAGGTATCACAGTGCCCCTTTGTTCTGATATAATTTATCTGTAGCGTTGAGCACTATTTCCTTTCCATTTTAAAAATACTCCTCATGCTCAATATTAGACCAAAAAGTCAAACAATGTCTCCTTGCTGCATTTCACAATGTCAACCAGCTCTTATGAGTGCTGTCATCTTCACTCTCCACAATTATGTGATCTCTTTATAAGAATAGTCAAACCATGTGGAGCTTGACACTTATGATCATCTACTGGACTAGTGCGTACATATTCAGAGCAACCTGCTGTGGGATATTTCAGCATTCCTCTGTATCAGCAGCACTTCATAACAGAGAAAGCACAAACTAAGACACTTTAAACTGTAAAGTTTAAACTGTAAAGCTCCATAGTTTACCCCTTTTCATCATGTTGAAACTGGTCCTAATTATCTCCTGAACATATCTTAAGTTTCTTTTCTAAGAATCCTATCATGTTGAACCCCTCTGTTTCAGCCATGCTCAGAACATATCATTTTAGTCTGACCTTACTTTTTTGAAGAAGTGGATGTGACCAAGATTTCCAGCTCTAATGTTTACTTTGGCTGCACAGACATGCTTTGACATGCTGCTTCTCCTGGAGTCAGCTGTGGGCTGAACAAACACCTACCTGGCTGGAGCAGGAAGGATATGTCTCATGTTGGGAGGGGGGTTGTAGTTTGTCATAGTCATGTGTTTTTGTATAGAGCTAATACTTGAGTGTCTGTGAGTGGTATTCAGTTGGAAATGCACTCACAACACAGTGATTCAGGTTGAAATACACAAGCAACACAATAATTCCCATAATCTTCAGCCTGTTTATAGTAATGTGTGTTCCGTCATGTTCAAGTCTATTTACTATTGAAATGAACTTCACACAACCCCACTTTAAACACACTGAACAATTCCTCTGGGAGTGGATGTCCTTGAAAGCAATTTTTCATTACTTGCTCTATTAAATCAGTGATGTTCATGTTGACATTCTTGTATTAAGTTTGTTTGTGTTTTGTCAGGAATCATTCAGAATTATGCCTGCTGTCACTTATTGTTTTAAGATTGAACATTAAAACTCTACCTCAAACCTTGGCATTAAACTGTGACCTTACCCCATCTGAGGGTTGTCTATGACGTCCAGACTGGGCCTGTAATAGATGGCAGGTCTGACGTTTGCTGTGAAGCCAGAACTGGAGGGCTGTCTGAGGTACCTGATGAAGTTGACCCCACTGGCCTCTGAGACAGTCATACAACAATAACCATTAGAAAGTGAACCATGGCAACAGTGATTAGTTATTTCTGATTATGAGACACACTTATAAACATGCTGGATCCCCACCTTTGGAACCGTAGAACTCTGTGTAAGATGTACTGTTGAGTTTGTCTCTGGCGTGACATCGTCTGCAGCCTGTTGCTGCAACAGTCGGCATGACTATCCTCCTCTGTTCATCCATCTGTGACTGCTGTAATGGAAACTTCCTCTGACAACAGTGATTGATAGAAAAATCCTCCAGCTTGTGCACAGCGCTGTAACCACAGATAAAAGCAGCAAAAGTGGTGTTACTTCTATAGATTGACGATTGATGACATCCAGCAGAGCTCAAATCTCTCTGAGAAAATGTGATCGCAGTTTAATATAACAAGTGCTCCCTCAATCCAAGGCTGTTTGATGGAGGGAAGAGAAAAGGTATGAGCACTTTAGTGCAGTGAGGCCAGGAGTTCACAAAGAACAGAGCCAAGAACCATCCTGTGGCATTAGCCAAGAACAGATACTGTATGCCCTTATGTCCGACTGCTTCCCATAACTTTCTTTCCCAAGCAGTTAATCTAAAAAACACTTTCCTTAATGGTGGAATTAGAACTCCATGTCGGATAAAATAAGACTCAAAATAAGAGCAAAAGCAGCCATAATTAAATCTTTCTTGACCACAATTTTAATATTGTAATAAACCTTTAGTCTGTGGGCCTTGTCCTTTGGAGCAGGAGGAAACGACAGTAGGAATAGACTGCTCATACAGAGATTAGCATAGATGCTAACAGCTTCAATAGCGGTTTAATCAGTTCTGGCATACTGCTGTACAACCCCATTCACAGTTAACTGCAGTGCATTGTGTGCCGACACCTTAACAGATGCTGCCCACTGCAGACCAGGAGACCCCACAGGAGCTGCAGTTTTAGGAGATGCTCTGACCCAATCTAGCCATCACAATTTTGTCTGTCTGTTAGCAAGGTTGCACAAAAGCTGGACAGATGTTGCTGAAATTTTCAGATCTTGGTAATGGCCACACTTAAAAATGATTAGATTTTGGTAGTGAGCCAGATAATCACTAATAGTGAACAATCATTTTTGCTAAATCACAAATTTTTAATGATATTAACATGATTCCGAGTGCTTGGTGTGGTTTTCAGGGTTTAGGAATCATTATGATGGTAACTTATCATGGAACTATTGCTTATAGATCCAACAGCAGTATGTGAGCTACCTTGGCGGAGGTTTGCACGCTCCGATACGCTTCTTACTGGGAAAAAAAGGTTAATGCAATAATTTTGCCTTCCACAATATACATTACAGTATTTTAAGATAACTTTGATAAATTTTCTGTGCAAAAAATTTTAATTTGATATTTTACTTGTCTTTCTATGAATTATCTTTCCAATTTGCGACCCTCACACACACTAAAATGCAGAATATATGGTTATTCTACCTTATAAACTTTCAAAATAATCCTCTGGCTTCAAGCTGCTTTCTTATAGCCTGCATCTCTAACCATTTCTGATATTTGTACTGAATTTTTGTGTCAGCTCGTGTTTTTAAGCTCTTAAAACTCACTGTGTTGAGCTGCAAAGCATTTGTCGCTGTTGCTTTCAAGACTGTTTTTGGAGACAAGAAGTGTCCAAACAAATATTTGTTTAAGTGTTCACTTTGAACATCCATATTAAGTGTTTATACACCGGTAGTTCTAATTAAAAAGTTGAATTTGAGAGAAAAAAAATAATCTGAAATTCTTCATCTGACCAGGTCACTTCTTGAACTGGGTCTATGACAAGTGTCCTCTGTAGTTCGTATTTTTCAGATGCAAGAATCAAAAACTCTACACACATCACAGTCTGTTCTCTGAGATAGCTTACTGATGGTGATAGTTTTTATTGATAATCAGTAAATGTAAACATTGGTGCTTTTGGTTTCAATTAAACAAGCAAATGGGTGTTTTTACATGCTTTGAGTCATGAGAAAAATTCTGCATACTGGGACGTGAATCTTACACATATGCCCATTTGCATTTAAGTTAAGAAGATATGTTCATTGTGTATGTAAGAATTTCCCTCTAACATTTTGTTCATCAAATTAACATTACAACACACATTTCAAAATAGCAGCTATTAATCTTATCAACAAGTTCCCTGCTAAGATATTTTTGTCCAAAATCAGCACCTCTTGTGACCCACCTGAAGATCAGGACCACAATTTGAAGAACACTGAGTCAGCCTGTGTTTCCTTTGGCAGTAAAAACAATTAACAAGAACTTCAGAAGTGTGATTCCCCAGACATACCTGCAGCTCCAGGGTTGTTAGTTCATCTTTCTGCCTTGTCATGGTAAACAAATCTTTGCTGCTAGGAGACGCAGAACATCACACGACGTCATGAGTGCAAGTTTTTCCTCCAAGCACCTTTAAACCTGCTGCTGACTGAATTACACCTGACGCAGTTTGTCTTGGCTCTGTGTCCTTTTCAGAGACAAAGTTTGTGTGAAGCTTTTGCAAACGCAGGAGGAGAATTATCTCCGTCCCTTCAGCACTCAGTGTTTATTTAATAACTTTTCCAGTCCTCAACAGCAGCAGAGAGCAGAGTTACCGAGTCTCAGCTGACTCTGGTGCCGCTTTGCCTCTGAAATTAGCGGGTAAACGCGGGTTTTTTCAACGCGGGTTAACCCGCTGGCAGGGGACTTTCCCACTGCCAGCAGACCCGGGTCGCCAGCAGTCGAGCGGCGTGGTTGTTTTTTTGCCCTCTGGTGCGTCAAGGTGATGTCATCACGTAGATGACATCATCAGCACGCCAAAACACGTCCATGTAAATAATGGAAACAACCAAGGAAGCTGTGGACAAACCAGCCAAACTCCAGTATCCTTTACATTGTCAGACAGTGGTACAAGTAATCTAAAATCAACCACTGAATTAACCACTTACTAACTGTACTTAGGTGATCAAAATCTGACATTTGTTGATATTAAAATGCTGTGAACATTCCAACATTGTAATATAACTGAAAAAAAAACAAAAGGTTAAAAACATTTATTTTACATATCAATCTATATACAATTCAGCACGTTACATATTTACTGTTTATTTCAAATTGCGTCTCTTTAATAAAGTTAAACATTTACATTTTGTTTGTCATTTCATACTTTTTTTCCCAAGATATTTAAACAACTTATTTGTTTTTTGGTAGAAATGCTTTCTCCTTCGTTTTTCGTGGTTTGTTCCCACTGTCAGCACTAACCTCGCAACAACTTCGCAACAACAAGGCTTTTTCTTTGTTTTTGGTGGTTGGCATCCATCCCTCTGGTGAATTGCCACCTTGTTTCCCCAAGACTTCAATTGTAATTAGAAGATCTGAAAGACTATTTTTTAGGCCCATGTAGAATAATTTATTCGAAATTACATTATAAATACTTTCTGGTATTTAGATAAAGTGTGACACATAATATTATGATGCCTTAGGCTAGGTTTCACCTTGGACTAAAGTGAGTTGGTGGCGGCATGGTGGTGCAGCAGGCAGTGCATGTGCCTCACAGCCTGAAGGTTGCTGGTTCAGTCGTTCAGTGCATTTCTGTGTGGAGTTTGCATGTTTTCCATCTTCCTTCCAAAGACCAAAAATATGCCCATTAGGTTGATTGGTGACTCCAGATTAGCCTTAGGTATGAGAGTGAGTGTGAATGGTTGTCTGTCTCTATGTGGCCCAGTGATCGACTGGCAACTGGTTAAGGATGAACCCAAACTGTCACCCAATGTCAGCTGGGACTGACTCCAGACCCCATGACCTGAGAGAGATAAAAAGAAAAGATAATGGATGGATGGATGAAGAAATTTGCTTTAGGTTTCTTGTGAATCCAAACATATCATGCAGCTTCTAATAGATGTAGTGAATGTCCTAACACAGACATAGTTATGGCCATATCCCTGTAAATAAAAATGCAAAATACTGTAAAATCAGTTAATCAAAGTATTGTTTTAAGTGTTACTTCTGCACATCTCTTTTTAAATTAAATAACTGTATCAAACATACATAAATGTAATCTTTACTTAGAATACACAGTTTTAGAATCAACATCAGCTAGTGAAGTGTCACCTTTCAGAAAGAATATTTTTACATAGAGGGTAATGTGGACAGCAAAGACTTGAAAGTTTTACTAAGATGAATGGCTTAGAGTTTAAGATACATTCATATTTCTTTGCTGAAGGAAATATTTATTTTTAGAAAAAAGAAGTTGACATTCAGCCCTCAAACCAAACACTCAGTTCATCCATGAGTCCACTGGATGGCAGTGTGATGCCACAGGGACTGTGACTTCAGTCCGGCCCTGAACCAATGCAGTTATGTAAAAGTGATGCATGGCTAGAAATTTGCATCAAATCATGATAAACACTTCATCTCAGACAGGCGATTTCTTTCACCGCTGTTAGCAGGGGAAACTGTCTGAACAGCCCATACATCTACACCCCAACATCTACATAATCATCTGAATTTAAATCCCGTACTCGGTGTTTAAAGGGCAGTCTAAGCGTGACTGTATAGGCTGTATCGCTCGGTAATTTAGTCATAAACTGATATACATAAACTTCAGATAAAAGTGTGACTTTTATTTTACTTGCCTGATTTTGAAACCACGCATCCCCTTTAATACCAAGTTTGAGCCGGTACGGATTTCATAGACAAAGAAAATAACAAATGTGTCTGTTTATAGCCTTTTCCATAACCAAATGCTATACAATAACTAAATGTATTTTTAAAATAAAACTTATTGTAAAATATATATTTACTTGTTTCAATCAGAAAAGACAATACTTCAATGTTAGGCTGTGTTACTTTCCAATTCTTGAATCATATTCACATCAACAAAAAAGATGTCCTGATAGATATGTGCTGTCACATCTTTGACCAAAGTATAATAAAGTATTTATGGGGAATTTTAAATGCAATTCTGAGAGACAGTATTAATGACAGTATTTATTTAAATCAAACTATCAACTGAGAAAATACCCAACTTTTAATGCCTGTGTCATCAGGGTCAGATGTAATCATTGGTTATCTGTCCATCCACTCTTTATAAACACAATCTATAGCACACTCAAAGATGTTCCAAAATTTGTGAAAGAGATCATACTTTGCCTTTCATCATATCCATATATTTATTTTTAGGACTGCTAGCGTATGTCCACAATCACTAATGTTTACAGAATCTACTTTTCATACGAGATACTCATTCAGACCGCTATTATTGCGAACTCTTAAGACTCAAGCATGACCTTATTACATTTGAGGTCAAAGGTAAGGGTCACTGATTGTTATGATCATCCCTAGCTTGTAACCATGGAAAGTTTTAAGGGCTTTAGATCAAGCTTTGCGTAAATGTTCACTCTGATTCAAGGATGAACTGCTGTGGTTTTGGTCAGGGAGCATCATGTTCATCAGTTGCTTGATAAAAGCAACATCTCAGGAACATTTTGAGAGATTTTATTTTTTCTTTAAACTTTGCACAATTATCCACACTGAATCAAGGATGAAGTGCTCAGTTTTTGCTGTACACCCTTTAATTGCTCAGTTAATCAGCAAAACTAAGGGCGTTTTCACATTAGGTCCACTTGTTTCGAACCGTGCTGCGACGCGGTTTGCCATGGGTTCGCCCCCCTCCCCCTCCCCCGCTGGCTTGCATTCACACTGGCAATATCGAACCATGCCCGGGCCCACTTGTGTATTTACTCAGTTTGAAACAGCAGGGGGCGATATGCACGTAACTGGTTACCAAACCTGCTACGGAGGAGAACGAAGAAGAGACTACCATGGTAACCATTTCCTACACCAGACAACCAATGTTTACGTTTCGCTCTCTTCTACATTTTCCTTCAAGTGTGTTTTTTATATTGTGTTTGGGACGGCATCAGCGACCTTCTGGACCCTTCTAAATCATCGTAGTCCTCAACCAGAATAAACAAATCGTCAAACTGAGTAAACAAAAGATTCAACCGCGGGATTAACAGCAAGTAATGCATCAAAAGTAGATCGGTTCGAACCACTTTGTTTCACACCAGTGATACCGCACCAAAAGCAGGGAGATGGAGCGGATCGAGACCACCCCTTCATGGAGGTCTCGGACCGGCTGATTTGGTGCGCACCAAAGTGCGGTGGTTGCATTCACATTGACACTAACGTACCAAACCCTGGCCCAAAACTTCTTTGGTGCGCACTAAACGTGGTTGGTGTAAAAATGCCTCAAGAGACTTATAGCAGGCACCATCTGCTGGAGGTTTCATGTACTGTTACCTTCTGTGGGCCAAGTCTCTAACCTCATGTGGCAATATCCGATTGGTGGCATCTGCTTGCTTGACTTCCTGATGAATGCTTGATGCTGAAATATGGGGACGTGTTGTTAAGGTCTACATGACCACGCTGTTAAAATAAAGACATTTTAATTGTGTAAAGAGACTGCCTTGGAGTCTTTTCTGTTTGATTCATTGAATTTGTGAATTTGACGCCAAAGAGCAGCTCAAGCATGTTTATTCTGAGCCCTTTTTTGTGTTTTACATGTTATTGGATGTTGCCCTGATAATGTGAAGTATGTGCCATAGATATGTGAAACAGTCCAGTTAAACAGACCGTTTGTTTCCTTCTTTATACATGCCAGACATTTCAGTTACTCTGCCTCCTCTACTTGGAATGCCCTCCAATCTGAACTGAAACTGGCTGAATTTGTTTCTTTGGAAGCCTTATACTCCTCCTTGAGAAACCGACAACATTAATCCATCAAACAGTGCCTGTGTTCTTAAATTGTTTCCCAAAATAACTCCTGCTTTTTATTGCTTGTATTTTAATGTCTGTTGCTGTACCCTGTCTCTTTTGTCTACTGTGACATGTGCTGCTGCCTCTCTTGGCCAGGTCGCCCTTGTGAAAGAGGTCTCGACTTCAATGGGTCTTTTGCCTGGTTAAATAAAGGTTAAATAAAATAAAATAAGCATTGACCAAAACTGGATGAAAATGTTTCTCAGTTTCTGTGAGCTAGAAGAAGACTTAAACTATAGCAGACAAGAATACCTCAAATTTGACCAAAAAGTTTTCTTCCCTTAAGACTGTGGCTCAATCCAATAAAAGTTGCTAAAACAAACACTGCTGTGAACTCTGTAAGCACTGTTATTTCTTTCACTGTTTCAGTATTAAGTGGGTCTCTGCAGTGTTTTTCCACGACTCTCTTTAAATCCTTTCATTCTCACTTCCCGCTTCTCTTCTTATCATCACATTTCCTTGGACTCACACTGTATCTTCACCTCTGTCACATCTCTTCTGCTCTTGTTCTTCCCTCCATCTGGCCAGCATTGGCAGTCACTGGAGCCTATCTTTACCAAGCTGTTGCTTTCATTGCTGTTCCACAATTTCTCCTGCTTGACATGCTGTCGAGGCGAGCCTGGAACTGCTCATTATCTTCTCTAAAAAAAAAAAAAAAAAGTACATGGGAACGCCTGCATCATTGAAAGTGACAGTCTCATTTCCTGCTTCTTTTCTCTTAAACACAATGTGCACATTATTGGCATTTCTAATTCTGATTTCAGAAGGATCCATACAGCAGGAACAGACCGGGTGTCTATTTTCATTCCAGTCAAAGACTGCAACAGATGATTTCTCTTATTAGAATAACTTTTCCTGGAGAGTCACAGAGGAGAAGCTGATCAGTGGAGACACCTGCTGTACTCGCCTGCAGCCCTCCACGTGATGGTTTACCTCTGCAAGACTGCAATCTGATTAACAGCTAAAAATACCTGCTAAGATCAGATTCTTTTACAAATTGCCAGTAATACTTCATTAAATCTCTTATTAAAAAGACTTCATTAAAAAGACAAATTATACAGTAATATAGTAATATAATGACCAAGAGAAACTTTATTTTATACAAGTATTTCCATGCTTTATTGTATTTTTCCCAGTATACCAGTATTTTGAAATTAATTTTAGTAGATGCCAATTTCCACACTATTATACAGGCATGTCCTGTTTTAAAGAGCCCAAGTCTCTCATGACTCAACCAGTTAATCTAATAGAGTCTTTCCTGTTTGTTCATGATGGTGATGCATTTTGTGCCCGAACGTTACGGCCAAAACTCACACATTTCTGCCAACAGTAAAAACAAATTGTCTTGTAGTTTATTAAGAAGACTAGACAAATACAGTATAAGCAATGTCTTTACGGGTGTAGGACAAAGAAGTTATCAGCTTCAAGACAAAGGAATGAGTCCACACACTGTCCAGCTCTCAGTGAGAGACTATTTTATACAAGTATGACTTTAAGTAAAGCCTGTCATCAGGAGCTGAACAGTATGTGGATCCCATAGTCCATTTAACCATTTATAAAATATATTACAAAAGAGTTTTGTCTCCTTACAAATAGTTTAGATTGATAAAATAATTGGCCAATGAAACAAATAATAACAAAGGTTCACACAAGGTGACAAGGTGCAGTAAAAATATTAAAAACTATAGTAATAGTAATTATAGTAATGTTTATTGTATTTATCCCAGCCCTTCTCTTTGTTTGTGGATGTTTGTCTTCATGTTACTACGCTGATGTGCATCAGTGTGCTGAAAATGAAAGGTTTTTGGTGAGCAGCAGTAATGCTTGTGAACAGTATTTTTTAGACCACCACTCAGTGTAAGGCTTATGCAACAATTGCCCTAAATTAATTGCATCTGTAAATACTAAATTCATTTTTATGTTTTGTAATGGTTCATTCAACAGCACGGAGAAACTTTTTAACTAAAATAATGTTTTTAATTCCAAAATATAATTATTATTATTTATATTATTATGATTTTTCAAATGCACTCTATCAGAAAACCTAAAAAATCAAGCCCATTATTATGTCTTGAAGATGCCATTAGGTAGTTAGTTGCCTGCATTCCTGAACAGAAAAATTAGCTTAAATGGTCATTTATTTCTGTTGCTTCAGGGAGGTCCTGTGAGTTGACTCACATTTGGGTTCAAAAAGGTTAAAGGTTAAGGTTAAAATGGTAAAACATCCAGATCTCAGTAAGAATAAGAGCCCACATTAAAGCATGTCATGATGCTGGATGGTTTTCATGTTTTTATATTAGCTGATCTAATGCATTTGTTAAGCACATGTGTAAGAAGTGCTAATGTTGCTAATGTACAAATACAGTATCTACTACACTATGTCCCCCTGATAATGAAGTTTTATGTCTCTATCTGACACGTTTTTTTAGAGCTCATGCCTCTTGATGGCTTTCTTCTCCACATGGGCTCAGTCCACTCTGATTGGTTGACAGACACTCTGCTGAACAACATGTGGCTGACAACTCTGCATTAATTCTATAGTCTCTGCTCTGCACTGGACTTCCTTACCTGAGTCAATTTGCTTGAAGTGAAGGCAGAGGAAGCATGTTAAACACACTAAAGAGCATATAAAACCTCAAAAAGCAGAATATAGAGTGGTGCAAGAATGAGTTCAAAAACAAAGATGTGGTTAAGCATTTAGCAGTCCTAACCAACCAAATTCCCAAAGGAATCTGGATTAAGAACATCTGAAATAAGGTCCTTTGTGGACACACACACGAGATTTAAATGTTTAATGGGAAAAACTAAAATGCCTCTGATGTAACCTGCTTTTAAATCTAAAAAACGTTTTTAGATGCAGTTGCTGTACTAACTGCTAACAAGGACATTTCTGACTGCTTAATAATCAGTTATTCATACAATACTGCCATAGCTATTAGCACCAACTTGATCAGGTCATTTAATTATGAGGAAACTCTCAAACAAGAGGTCCAGATAAAGATGTTTTAATTTGGAAATATTAGCTGTTTCTAAGTCAAACTGTCATGTTGTTGTCTCATGGTAGCTTGCTATGGGTTTTCACTCTCACTTTCATTACATTTAAGCTTGAAATATCATTAAAAGTAGCTATGTTTGTCAAGATTATCACAAAAAACAGAACATGTAAGTTTCATAACTTCATTCCTACGGAGCTCATTATCAGAGATAAGCCAAGACAGTGACAAATCCCATAGGGTTTTATTTGGTATGCAGTCGATGGATCCAGTGCGACGCCAGCTCCTGCATTGGCCTACAAAATGTGTCATCCTTGCACCACTTTGTAAGCTCTTTGAAGTAAAGCTGCTGTGCAAGAGAAGAGGGAAATATAGAAAAGGACATAAGGAAGTGATCCAAGTCACATGATTCCTGAACAGTGGGAGACAGGGAAGGTTTCCACATTTTTGACAGTAACACTCTGAGCACTTCTGTTTTTGCATTTCTTTTTCTTATTGTGTCTTATAGGTACAGAACAAAATATCAAACAAGTAAGTCATCAATAGTATTAATCTGACAATTGGCATTGTCATGTTTCCCTTCAAAGTAACATGGGATTTTTTTAATACCAGTGACATTGTGGTCACATGAGCACCCATTGACCAGCTGATCAACCATCTGACTGCAGGGTGTCAGCCTTCATTAAATGCCTCATTTTCAGGGCTGATGGGTCCTGAAACCATTGGACTGAATCACACTTACAGTGTCTGACCTCCACTCAATGGAAATGAAGCCCTTCAGCTGAACACTTACTGGTTCTGCTTTAAATTTCTGCATTCATACACAATGCCAATAAATGGGCAGTAAATATTGGCATAAATGTTCACACCTGCTTTCTATTTTCTAAGCTCTTATCTTCTAATAGCATATGTAGATAATGTACATCCATACAATGCAGCTTTTGCAACAGTTTGAACTTGGGATGGCAGAGAGAGCTTTAAAGAGGAGGAAACGTGGGTGCAGTGCTTCTAAAAATAGATGAGGTGATGCAAGCAAGGGTCTCCCGTTGTGTCAACGTGCTTGGCTTGCCTTTAGCCGTCTGCTGTGGTCCAGGAAGGGATGAAATCCCTAGCCCCCCCTCGTCTGCAGGGGCACGTCTGTGTTTCCTGTCCAGCTCAGCTCCTGATCCTCCGTCTCTCTGTCTGCTCAGTAACATGTTTCTATGTCTACAGTAGAATAGCATGGAATTAATATTTTCAGAGACATAAAGAGACAGCTCAGGCGCTAAGACCCGTCTTTGTGTGTGTCAGGTCTCGGAGGAGCTCTCTCTGCTCCACAGCCTCACAGTTCTCAGCTTTATCTTCTGTCTGCTTCCTTTTTGACTTCTCTACTTAATAGGCAAATCTGGCAGGGTTGGTTTGGGCTAAATTGCATTGTCATCTCGTTCTATTTCATATTTTAGTCAGCTTCGGTGTGTTGAACTGTAATGTTAAGAGGGGGCTGTGATCAAGATGAAGGGGATTTGGGCATAAAATAAGATGTTGACAGTCAAAATAGATCCTCCTCCTGACGTCTACAAGACAGGCTATCCTGTAACCCCAGGAGAAACTGATTACATTAGATAAAAACACAATCTTTTCTCCATCATATTGTTGTTAAAAGAAACCCCTTTGAACATTTAATGAATTGCTGTTTATGTCTGGCAGATTAAACCCGCAGCACGCACACAGATGTTGGGCTGACATGCAGCATCAGAAGGGAAGCAGACTGTAAGAACAATGCAGGAGCTAATTAATGAGAAAATCTGTCATCCTCCTTGAAACAGGGATGAAAGATTCCTTCAGAGTGTGGCGTGTAGCTCTGAGATTCATTTACCTTCATGCTGACTAATGTGTTGCTTACAGCTCAGCTCCTCTATACATTTTAATTGGTGTTAGGAGCAAAAACAACCACAGCAAATTACAGCCTCTGCCAATTTGACGCTGGAACATATCAAACCAGACTGCTTTAATTACAGTGTCTAATTATTTCGTTACATTTAGTCACCTCCTACATGTGCCCAGGATACACCTTTGACACTTCATAGTACACTATACATTTCTTTAAGACTTGAAAATGTTAGCTTTATGAAAACAGTTCAAATATGTCTCTTTTCTTGTGTTTGCAGAGAAATCTTAGGATCAGCCCAGTTTTAGAAGGAAAGTGTAAACCAGTTGTTAGCACTGAGGCCTAGTTAGTTAATTCGGCTGTCAGGGGTGCTCTCAGACAAACAGAACAGCAAATGAATCAAGCTGTAGTGACCCAGTCACTCCCACCCACCTTCTCTGTTGTTTAAGCTCTTTTTCTTCACCCTGACATTCTGATTTTGTATGGTTAGGTGGACACATTTTACGCATGATTGAAAACTTCAGGTGTTTGATCCAGAACTTGTAAACACCAGCAGGAATTGACCTCCACTTACCTTCGCTACCCTCTGTTAAAGCTGCCCTCATCTCTGTTGGCGAATGTTTAGTCTGCACACCTGTAGACTCCTGTTGTATGTCGAGGAGCTCTTTTGGGGATGTGCAGTTGCACATGGTGAAACGGCATATGCAGCCGCTTTATTTGGCAATTGTTGAGTTATGTCACAATACATTTGTACAATGATCAACAGCGCCAAGCTACTTTAGGCTAAAGGTGTTTTCACACCAACTATATTTAGTGCGCACCAAAGAAGTTTTAGCCCAGGGTTTGGTACGTTAGTATCGATGTGAATGCAACCACCGCACTTTGGTGCGCACCAAATCAGCTGGTCCGAGACCTCCATGAAGGGGTGGTCTCGATCCGCTCCATCTCCCAACAATTGGTGCGGTTTCACTGGTGTGAAACAAAGTGGTCCGAACCGATCTACTTTTGATGCATTACTTCCTGTTCATCCCGCGGTTGAATCTTTTGCTTACTCGGTTTGTTTATTCTGGTTGAGGATTACGATGATTTAGGAGGGTCCAGAAGGTCGCTGATGCCATCTCAAGCGCGATAAAAAAACACACTTGAAGGAAAATGTAGAAGAGAGTGAAACGTAAACATTGGTTGTTTAGTGTAGGAAATGGTTACCATGGTAGTCTCTTCTTTGTTCTCCTCCGTAGCAGGTTTGGTAACCAGTTACGTGCATATCGCCCCCTGCTGTTTCAAACTGAGTAAATACACAAGTGGGCCTGGGCACGGTTCGATGTTGCAAGTGTGAATGCAAGCTGGGGGAGGGGGGGGGAACCGCAGCGCAGCATGGTTCGAAACAAGTGGGCCTAATGTTAAATGCCCTAAGTTTGCCTCTGGTCAGCTTACTATCTATGTGTTATGTCTACATTCGCCAACCCTGAAAATCTGTCCAATAAGTCAGGAGCCTGTCGGGGAACACCATACTACACAGGAATGATGTTTCTCTCCACTTTAGATGCAGGGAACTGTGCTGAACACTGAAAAATTAATCATAGGAATGTACTTTCACCAACACATGAATTCTCAACATTGGTCAAACTCATTTAATATACATGATGTGTGTATATAGCATCAGACGTCTTTATTAAACAGAAGCCCAGTTGCGTTTGGTGGGAAAACTTCACATCATGAAAAGGAAAACATTTAAAGGACTTCCTGGTTCACACTATGAACTCACAAAGTACTCTTCAAGTGAGTCAGGAAATTCACTTTTTGAACCATTTTTTAGTTATGTGAATTTTTTCCATGAGATGAAAAAAGTGTATTTGTTGTGCAGTAAAAACAACTGAGGGAGTGACAGAGTCCTGAATTCTTAAAGAGAAGTGACACTGAAGGCAGATTAAGGAGACAGTGGATCTGCATGTAACATTTAGACGTCTACTTACAGAATCGGGAATGAAGTTACAGGAGGAAGTTTGGTCAACAGACCAGACAGAAGGCAGAGAGTAATGGTGGGACATTGCTGGTAAAAAAGCACTAAATCTAAATGAGAACAGCAGCAGTTGCAGTTGACTACACTTCACTGTATACAAATCTGGACAAATATTTTAACTCCTACTACTCTAAAGTTTAGAAAACATACCACTGCAATAGGTAGTTTAATTATTGGTCATGTCAAACATAAGCTGTTAGAGCAGAGTTATTGGCATCACTCTGCCTTCAGAAAACAAAACAACTATTAAATATTTCAGGCTCCTCTTTGAAAAAACTCTTGCAGTTACCAGGGTGCTGCCCACAATCAAAAACCAAATATATGCAGACTTTCTTAACACCCTTAAAAATAAGAAACAAAAACAAATTTACAGTGCTCTCTCTGAATTGCATGTGGGATGTTACAACTTTAGCTGCCAAAGCAAAAGTTTTAACATTTTTGAAAAATTTTCTAAAGGATTGTCAGTTTTGTCCGGGCTGCCAGTTGCCCACCACTGAGCTAGAGAATGACTCATCGAAACTTTTAAGAAGACACACAACTTGAGAATAGTTCTGTTGACACAGGGTTTGTTTTCTGTTTTTGATATCACTTCTCCCATCGTCATCTCATTGGTCATAATGCTCAGTCAGGTAAAACCGCAGTCTGTCAAACCTGTCATTTAATCATTGGATGATTCCACGACTGTGAGAGCTAATCTGTCAGTGACCAATGAAAAAAAAAGAAACAATTGCATTGTCTATCCTCGTAATAAGCTTTAAACACAGTCTTATCATCCAATTATTGCACAGTGACTTAATGTCTACAGATTTTTATCAGGTAAATTAACACAAAATGAGTCACAGCACAAAGAAGAGCATTGATCTCAGAACACAGGAGTTGTAAAAATGATTCTTTATTACGGAACAAAATCAGAGCTCAGCTCCAAGGCTCCATCCACCCAACACACTCTGTAACACTGATGGGCGGAGGAGAAACGAGAAAATCAACCAGTTAAGATCACAGTCCGCTCGGCCAAAAAACAGGAGAGGCTTCAAAAAACATGGAACGCAAAACCGAAGTGCTACCGGGTTTGACCTCGAGATGCCCTCGCACCGCCCCGCCCCTGACCCAGGTTCAGACTGCACCGCCTCTCTGCTGCCTCCGAGGGCTCTCCCAACCCCACATCCACCCTCCCTCACTGCAGGTTAAAGGCTGCCTTGACCAGGCGCTGACCTGCTGACCTTTAAGAGTCAGATGAGGCAGGCATATGGGGCGGGGTTTGGAGGAGTGGAGAGGCACTTTTGAAGGTCTTTACTCTGAGTCTGTTGGTTTGACATGAACGCAGACAAGTCGTTCTGGTTATTATCATGGCTCCAGTGGAAATGTCTGCCGTCCAGTCTTTTCTTTCAGGCTACATGGAAGTCTAATCATCTTAAAAATGCTTCTCAAGTCGAGATTTGGATGGAATGTGTTAAGTTTTTGAGGAAATGAAGTGAAGCAGGAGGGAGAGGACATCTGCAGAGGTCGCCCAGTAAGAACCCATTACTATACTAATACAGGGACAATAACAGAAGTACTACACAGATATGTACAGAGCAACCAAGCAACACATCAGAATACCAAGTAATAAATCTGGAGTGGGATAAGGGGGAGGTTATCTACAAAATGCACATGTCCCACTACTTTTACATGTCATTGGTCCAATCTTTAAGGCTATTCTCTTGGTCTTGCTACAAACATGGCAGCAATGATGCCACCACAAATGGATATTTGAGTCACAGGTCTGTGCTTGGCTTAAGAATATGGCTGCTTTGTGTTTCTGCAAGCTGAGCTGGCAGCTGCCCTTCTCCTCTGAGACAGAACAGATAGAAACAGATTAAAGAGAGGACATACAGGTAAACATAAAGGTATGACCAAGCATAAGCTGCATGGGTGTTTATTTTTCAAGTGAGAGCTGAATCCTTCTCCAGTCCACAGAGGTCTGCAGAAAAAACAAACAAACAAACAAGGACCTACAGAAGCGACCCGCAACCTTTTCTGGACCACATACCAGTTTTGCTTAAG
The DNA here is from genome assembly GCA_036419115.1 of Scarus forsteni. NCBI lineage: Eukaryota > Metazoa > Chordata > Actinopteri > Labriformes > Labridae > Scarus > Scarus forsteni. The sequence continues at coordinate 4,560,711 of JAZDUH010000245.1, read as the reverse complement.
ATGATATTTTCATAGAGCTGATGTTTGAAGGGATGATTCAGATTCAGACAGCTTTATTAGCCTTAAATAGACGAGTTTTTGCCATACATCAAACCTTTATGGTGATTTGATAAATATTGCTTTACATAGTTTAAGTTAGGATACATGACAGCTTACTGCAGCTTTCATTTCACTTAGACTTCGCATTAGAAATAGTTGTATTTTATAAGAACCTGCAATATTGTATGCATAAATCCAGTTTCTAATCAGTGTTATTTATATGAAGCACGGTCCCTGCAACATTTATTAACTAAACTGTCTGTCCCGGTGACAGAAATAATAACAATTAATGTCACTGAAGGACAGAGTCAAATGGATGAATGCCTGCTGCCAACCAGAGGCCTGAGGTTGCAGTGAAATAGGTCAGCAAAGAAACAAACACACCACTCACCATGAAGCAGGATCAGTGGGAACCACAGGCATGTTTCCCTAAAAAACTGACCTGAAACAAAATCTAAATATAAGTTTAACCACTGACCGTGTAGAGTCGTGACATTGAGCTGAGTGTGTTGGGATTGTGCTGGCTTAAATTTTCCTTTAACATATTCAGGATGATTGTTGTAGCATCTTCGGACATATTCAGCTACGGACATATTCCTCAGTCCAGTGAGACCTCCAAATAACTGATCTGTGCTGTCACACTTATGGCCCCTCTTTTACGGGGTGCCAAGCATCCCAAGACAACTCTGAAGGGTGGAGATAAATACACGGCACAAAAACTGCTAATTCACATGTGACAGCAGCTAACAGGAAAACACACAGGGTGCTATGTAAAAGAAAGCCATGGCTTTAGAGTGATTTGTTCACTGCTATTGCTCTAAAGAATATTTTCACAAAACAACGCTCCATGGAGGACTAGAGTGCTGGAAGTCCTCCACTGTTGCTCTGTCTTAGCAGCTCTACTTCAGGTGCTTCACTGTGTTGCGCTGCTGTGATGTCACAAAATGTGTTGCTGGTGCTAGTGCGCTTCCGCTCACTAAACCAAACATAGCCACTCGGTGGAGATGGTACTGAAATTAAGCAGTGAAACCTGCCTGGTCAGGCTGTCAGTTTTCCTAAAAAACAAACTCGAACGGTTTCCAAACGTGCACCCAAATAATTGAAGGTATACGGTTATTTCCACTGGTGCACTCAGCAGTATAACTTGGATTAAAAGCCAATGGTTGAGCCCGCAAATTTGATGTAGAGGCCGAATGAGTAAACTGCTTTGCACATCACTCACACACAGCCTGGTCTTTGATTTTAAAGTTGCCATCAACAGTGTAGAGCCCAAAATACTACCACACAGCGCTCCTCGCTAGGTGTGGCAACCCTTTGATTTCTAAGGTCAAGAGGGCGGCTGATGTGGCTGACAGTCAAGCTGCACTGAGAGCGCCCTCTGTTGGATGAAACGGTCCACTGGTCCAGGCGCCCTGATGTGCAGCAAAACTCAAATTTTACATTTGAGTATTTATTTTCTATTCCATTATGGATATTTATCCCAATATTGAAACAGTTACTTGAATATCCAATATAAGATGACAGCCTGTGATCTCTTTTAGTCGGCAGGTTGCGTGCTGGTGCCAATACTACAACAGTACAAGATTTCAATATCCACCCGTACTTTCAGATCTTTTCTATTACTCAGTGACACAATCCATTTCAGAACAAAATTTGAACAACTTTTATATTGATGAGGAAACGATCATAACTCTACTTGACAACAAGCTCAACAACTTTAAACTCAAATATCACAGATTCTATACATCTGGCAGCACATCTCGTACATTTTTTTAGTGTTTAATCATCAAAGATGATTTTTTAAATAGTTATTGCCTCTCTTTTGTCTTGGGAAAGACATTCATGACAGTTTTTAGTGGGATTCCTCGTCAGTGAAACTAATAACGGTCTAGGCCTGGTGGTTGGGAACTGCTGCTCTACAGTGACGGATGAGATCTGCAAATGGACGAGGAATTACAGATAGATGAGGAAGGCATGGATTACTGGAAAATTAGACCCTGCTGGTGTACACATTACCAGCCTGATGTGGGAGTAAATGACCAATCGAGCAAGAGGAAGTGGAAATCTATACATGGTGGAGGATTAAAATGAAGAGTTGTAATGAAGAAGCAGAGGAGACACAGACGATGAGAGAGTGAGGAAGAGAGAAAGAGGGCATCTGCCAGCCTCAGCGGACAGTCATCCTGTACCTTAAACACACTCTGCGTCACGTTAACAAACTACACCAGAGAGAAAGAGAGAGAGAGAGGAGGGAGGAGGGAGGCACTGCACAGAGATCACTAGCACTACCATGGACGGACACACACCTAACATACACGCACACACATACACACTACTGCACAGGGTCCCGGTCTGCGTTCCACTGCACTCTCCTGGCTGCCAGAACCTCGCTGTGTCTCGTCAAGGCAAAATAAGAAATTAAAAAAACAACAACCGGTTTTAACAAACAAACAGACGAGAAAAAGAACAACAAACACTTTTGGTTCCCACTGGCGAGAATTAAAAAAACAAACAAACCATAAACGAAACCTAGATTATAAAAAGAGCCAGTGGCACCAGGATTTACAGAAAGCATTTTCTCAATGACTGGCTTTTGAACAGCTCTACGCTTTTTCTTTTAGTCTACCAAGTATATACTATTAACCTTACCAGGCAGCTAAAATCTATACAGTACTGTCATTTTTCATATATTTATAGATATTTATACACTATACAAAGTTGGCAAAAATACATAAATAAATACATTAAATTAGATTGTACACATCACAATTGTGTGTCTTAAGTTAGAGCACTTTTTGTTGAAGAAGTGAGCCGTGGCAACCGGAGAAAGGAGGTGAAGAAACAGGAGTGTTACCCTCCACATCCCTTTAGTAAATGGGAGTCACAGTCGGACTCAGTGAGTAGATTTTTGTATATGGCGGTAGCTTGATTACATGTATTGCTTATTACCTACCTGATTTAAATGTCCGCGATATGGCAGGAGTTAGAGGCACCTCTAACTGAATCACAAAGTCTATTTACAACCAGCAGGGAAAGAAAATATTCTAGAAGGGGGAAAAAAGGGAGGAATATTTATTTTCAGTGCATCGATAGACAGATTGTGTGTGTCTGTGAGTTTTTCATCTCCCTGTGAGACTTCCTCTGAGGGATGGTATTGCAAATGAGACAGGACTATTTCCACTGTCCTTCCTGCAGACAGTATCTGCTCTACTGTTTCACGTCTGTGGTGGAGAAAAGTCAGAAAAGTAAAACCAAGTGAAACCGATAAGCTCCATCCCTGCGCCACACGCACACCCAGCAGGACCTACAAACAGTAGCGACATATTGAAAAGTGGAGGAGTGGGCGGACAGACACCTGCAGAGGGCAAAACTGGACTACAACCTCACGCAATTATGGAGTTTTTCTGGATGTGGCAGTGGGCTGAATGTGCAGTGCTGTGCAAAAGCCTTAGGCCACCATAGTTTTGCTTTAGCAAAGCTTCAGTGGATTTACATGCAGTCTTTCTGATGTGTTGCAAAATTTCCTTGAACTTGCATTTCCCAGCGCCTCTACAGCTTCATTGTAAAGTAAATCTATAAAAGAAATGAACCTTATTAACATAATGCTGATGAGAGAGAGCAGTACTCGGATATTTCTCACGCTGAAATCTAAAACTCAAAACCTCCCACAGGTAAAACTAAGAATGTGTTATAGATTAGATGAACTATATGTCTGAAAGTCTGTGTATTTTAAACCTTTGGACCCCAAATTACCACATAGTCCATCAGTGCAGCCCTCTGTCGGCGCTGCACTCTCTAGAGCAGATTTTGCCTTTTTTCATCAGTGTTTGTCATGTGCAAAACTCAAAGAGCATATGGTTCATTTAATGAAAAAGAAAACACCACAGGCCGCTGATAGTTCATCCTGTCAGTATATCAAGCAAATGAAAACAGGAAGCAAAGAGCAAATCAACCTCTGACAGGAAAGGTGACCTGCTGTTTCTATGTCGGTGTCTTTATTCCAGTGAGTACGTGATGAAGCTGCTATAGTCTGCTCCCAGTGAACGAGGGTGAACTCAGATAGAACAAAGCTGTGAGTTAGGTTGAATGCTGCAGACATCTACCGGTACTTTGTTGTATTTGCAGGCCAGCCATTATCAGTGTAGAGGGAAAGATAGCTAAGTCCAGCCACAGAGCTAGTCAGTTTGGCAACATCAATTTTCTGATTTTTGATTCAATCTGCTTGTAAAGGTCAGAGTTGGCCTCTGCTTTCCGTCGCTACCCTCAGTCACCTGGACTCCTGTTATATGACTTGAGGCACCCATTTGTTTGGGACAGCTGTCTTTCGTCCTCTCGGCATGGTGTCAGAAATGGCATATGTGTACATGGTTTTCTGTTAGGCTCTGCTAGGCCAAAGTTTAGCTGAGCATTTGACAATGTTTAAAATCTGTCTACAATTAGACATGGGGCTGTCAGAAATCATTATAGTCCACGATCTATTTCAGATCTATTTGCTTTAGATCTAGAAACACTGCAAAATTGACCCTGGGGACATTCTTTTACCAAAATTTTGATGATTTATCATTACTCAACGCTAGCTGTCACTTTTCTATTTAATTTTCTGTTGCGGTGATCCCACTGCTCCCATGATGATCAGTATAATTTTACTGAATTAACAACAAACTTACTTAGGACCCTAATCATGCTGACAAATAAACCATTCCCTAATAAGCTGCTTTTTAAAAGAAAGGGCAATATGGACTGCATGTGATTAATATCTTATGGTGGCTTTAGGTTTTGCACAGCACCATTTGTCTGTTAACAAGGCACAGGGCACATTTTGGACATTTGGAACGATTAATTTTAAACTCCATCGCCATATCTAAAATGAGTAAAATCCCTGATTTCCTCTTCATCTGAGAAATAGCCGCTAGTCGTCTGGCTCTAGCTCTAATCCTGGGTCTCTCTTGCTCATGTTTCGAGTTCTTACAAAGATCTGACTAAGCAGACGACAGGCATATTATTTGGCGAGTTCATGGCAGTCACTTGTGCTTAATCATAAGTCTAACCCCTCCTATTAGGAAAAAAAAGAAGAAAAAAAAAAAGCTGAATCACAAGCATGCAAATCGTCTTTACGGGGTCAGAAGGATTCGGTACGTCCTTTTACTCCCTCCCCAAAGATACATGCCCGTCCCCATGTGTGGCCTCCAGCAGAGCAATAATGACTCCAAATTCAATGAGGAAGGCATCATCAGTGTCAGTACAGGGCCAATCCTGTCTAACACAATGGCATTACAGTAAATCCCCATGCCTATAAGCAGACAGGGTGAGATGTGATGCCAAGCGACCGGGGCAGACAGGCTCCACAGGGAGGAGAACAGTCCTCTCACATAACTGAAGGAGCTTTTTTTTCCACGTTTGTAGTAAAAATACAAAGATATTATGTGGCACAATGAATGCAGGCTACAGTTGGCGCCACACATCTATCAGTCTGATACCTAAAGGTGTAGTAGGGGGGTTAAGAAAGGGAATATGGCAGTGTTGCTACAGAGGGCCCAGGATGTGTCAGGTATCACTCCTTTCCTTTGGTTTCTCCTGCCGCGACCTCACGTCACCTCCAACAAAAATACAGCAGACATCAAAAGCCCTTATTCAAGAAGGGCAGGTATAATCAGCTTCAGCGTCATCAACATCACCACTGTTAGTCATGAATATCATTGTTTTCTTCATCATTTCAAGTGACAAATGAAAACTTGGCGTACAACAAATGTTAATTTTCACCAACGATATTTACATAAAGTTTCCCAAAAACAGAAGGTTTTCTCTTATCACATTTTTGTAAAGAAATAAACCCAAACACAAGAACACCAAGCACACATACATACACACTGACCAACAGTCAAATTTGAACAGAAAGAGAAAATATATTATTACTCATTATTGTTTTTCATAATCATCTCCTTACCATTCAAATAATGCTTTCCTGAACCCTGATTGGGAGGAGTCGCATCAAGTTTTTTTTCACCTGATGCTTAAAACAATTGAAAGGGTGAGTCGGGGGGAGGTGAGGTCGGTCTGCGCAGGGCGAGATTTGCGCAACCACTGACCGGACAAAAAAGACAAAAGGTGAGCGAGGCGACTCCTGCGCTGACTCAGCCGTCATAATATGATTCAGCAGAATAAAACCTCAGCTGCAGTCCCTCCAGGATGAGATTACTACAGGCTGATTTTAATCCAAACGCACACACACCTAAAGCACTGTGCACCCTTAATTTAATATTGCACAAACTACAGCATCATGGGCACCTTTCCAACAGAGTGAGTCATTGACGCTCATCTTAAAAAAAAAAGAAAAGAAAAAAGGAAAAGTCCCATCCATCAAAGCAAACCAGCGTCACAGAATAACGGCTGAGGGTAAGACAAGGACAAACAACAGCATCAAGCTCCAAAGAATATCTTACTAATCTTTCAGCAAACAAGTGTGACCCCTTCAGCCAATAAAGCTCTCACTTCCTCAGAAACTCAGCGGAGAGAAGACCTGATGGTGACAGTGATACATTTGGTAAAACACATTCATGAATATTCATCTGAGAGACTATAAAAGCCAAGAAGATGGAGTGTTAGCATGTTACCGTGATGTCGATGTTGGGCACAAACTGACTATCTCCATTTTTATGATTACGTTTTATTCACAAATCAGTGCTACTGGTCACCTTTCATGTTAGTGAGTGGATTTTAAATGTTTTTAACCAAATAAAAGTTAAAAAAAGGTCATGTAAATAGAATGACACAACATATATTCATTCAGCAGAAGTGCATGGCAATTTTGAAGGTAGGGGGTTTGTAACCAACAGCAACACTGAGCTAAACTCCATTATGTTATTGTTCTTGACAGTATTTTAGGTTTCTTTTTTTCACATTTAAACAAACAAAAACTTTTAAAAAGCAATCAAGTGTCATCATGTAGGAAGATAAGCAGAAATGTTCAAAGATCATGAAGTTAGAGCCACCTTAATGAGGTGATTTATTTAAATTGTCAAGGTCTTGTGTCAATTCCTGATGGCTGCGAGGGTGGACTCAAATGTAAAAAAAAATGGAAGGTTTTCATATACAGAGTATAGCTGATAGTGCTGTATTCTCTATGTGGCTTCTACCAGTGGTACCAAACTTTTTTTGCCCAGGGCACAACTAAGAATAGGCCCAAATCTCTAAGCACACCAAATCAACAAATATGGTTTCTGAGCTGACTTTTAAAACATCATTATGAATACATACAAGCTTTTAAGTTGTTCATTAATGAATATGCAATACATCAGGTTTTTTTTTTCAAACTAACATTCAAAAGACATTTTTAATATGAATGTCTGATATACTTGGAGTTGGATACGCTACACATTTTTTATTTCTGGGATTCTTAAAATGGCCCACAAGGTAGTTTTCAATCTCTACTTAAACCTAATTGTTTTGTTAATTGCAAAAATCTTTAAGGACTTCGATATATATTTTAAAGTTACAGCATTTGTATTTTTATTAAAAAAATAAACAAATCTAAAGTACTGAAAACAGCATTAGTATAGTGTTAGTAATAACGTATGATTGTACAAATTTCGAAGGCTAACCTTGATTTGTCTCCAGGCACACCAAAGTGCCCTGCCACACTGTTGGAGAAACACTGGCTTGGATCCTCTGTAGGAGCTCCTGCCTCTTTAAGACTCCCTTCCCCACGTGGGCCAAGAACTGGTTAAAATGTACAGCACTGCATGGCACCAAATTGTCAACAACTCTACTTTGCTGCTAGGCTTTAATCAACCACAAAACAAAGGTATGACCTCACACTGGTAGCTCTATTCAGGGGGGCAGGGGGATAAGATGTTTTGGCAGCTGCTGGTGTCAGGGAGAGGGAGAGGTCTCAGTGCTGCAGAGTGTATGTCTTGTTCAGAGAGGTCATATCTATAATTGCCTCTGATCCATCTTAGACATGTGTAGCATCCTTATGAGCTGTGTCTATCATTCAGCTTTCCAGCAGTGCTCTAATGTTTACTGTGGCTGCACAGACATACCAAGACTGGTTCCTTCTTTGTGTCCAGTGTAAGGATCAAACGCCTGGCCTGGAGAATGTCTCTCATCCTGGAGAGGTGTCACATTACTCTGAATGACATGGATGAGGGGAAAATTTTAGACCACTTTTAAACACATTTACTGGAAAGTGGTGCTAACAGCAGAGAGATTTTCTTTTTTTTTTTGCAGGATGATAATATTGTAGACAGGCAGTAGATAAACAATTTTTAGAGAAAACCATCAGAGAGAGTATTTTGCATGTATGACAACTTTAAGGATTTCGATGTTGCATCAGACTGTCGTTAGCTATAAAGCCAGTAGCACTGAAAACTGCCATTTCAACAATTTCTTAAGCAGCTTTTGTTCAGTATGTGCACATTCTGTCAATGTCAAAACAATCTAAACTGAATGGGTTCAAAAGACTATTCTGTTTATGCTCACAAAATTAATTGCAAAGTGTCCAAAAACTTGCACACTCCATAAAACACTCAGTAGTCCCTAGCATTATGTCTTTTCACAGCCAGTGAGTCAAACAGCAGCAACATTATAATGGATGGAAAGCTCAGAGCCAAACAGCACAAAGCAGAGAGCAATTTCCAAATCCCACTTTTATTACAGTGCCACCTGTCTCACACCTCCAAACGTACTGTGTGCTGTTGGCAGCAGCTCTCTCAGCAGTGACCTTCAACTATCCTGAGCTCATGAATACAGCAAAGCAGAGCTGCAGATGCTCCCAGTCAACACTTTTACTTCAGACCAACTCTGCGTACCATCTCCTCTTGTGTTTAGCCTCGGCTCTGTCTCTCATCAGCGTCTCATTCCCTGATGAAGCCAACTGGCTTCTGCAGGTGTGGATAATTACTGTCTGATTAAAAAGGTTTCACTCAAGACGACGCGCACGGCCAACACTGCCCACAACTTTGCCACAAAATTAAGAAGCTAAAAATAGGCTTTGAAACTATTTTTCTCAATTTATTAAATGTTCCTCTTAGTTAGTTAGTGTTTATGCTGGAGGGGATAGTCTGTCTGTTTTAAATTAGACTTTGGAAACTGCTGTTACAGACACACACAAAAAAACATTGTGTGTAACTAAAAGATTCTCACAAGAACATCAACTCCAGATAAGACAGCTATACTATAGTAATACAACAACATCAGTAAGATATTGATGTTGGCAGATCACAGCTCAAAATGTTGCTAAATGTAATGCAACATGCAAAAACAGATGTACATATCTCTATACCTGATGTTTCAGCTAGCATAGCAGAGATTTTGAATTCATTAAAATACGAATGTAGCAGTAGAGGCAGTGGTGGGTCGCATTACTTTTAAAAGTTCCTGTGGCACATACTAAGTAATCCATTACAGCATTATCAACTGAGAAAAATAATCAATTAGATTACTTTACAAGCTGACCATCTCCTTGAACATGAATTTTGAATATATAGCATATCAGAAAAAGTCTAAAAAAAGAAACAAAAAAAAATATTTCACTAAGAATGACCCAGAGTGAAGAAAGAGGACATGCATAATAGATTAATTTAGCTGGTTTAACAGTTTTTGGTGGGCTTTAAAAGAGTTTAATGTGGACTGTGACACTATTGAGTTTGGGAGGGACTAGTCTGCTGAGTTCTCCATTTACCATGCTCAATAAAACAAGCATTGCTAAGATATTTTCAACTTAACAATCACAGCTACCTATAATTAAACAAAAGAGACAAATATGCCGTATATTATAAAAAGACGGTGTTTAAACTCAATTAAAAGTACAAGCACATAATTTACTGAGCTTTCAGCTGATTTCAGAAGAAGTTTCAGAGCATTTACTTTTATTAAATTACATTGAGCTTTTATTTCAACATCTAGTTTACAAGTACATTTAAACAGGTCTAAAAGGGAGTTTTACCATACAGTTGCAGCCAACTTTAGCCCCATGTCATTTAAAAATATCACTATTTCAATATAGTCCCAGCAGATTTGGTCATGCTTTATTTAGTGTTGTGAGTTTAGGGAGCCACGAAACCACAATTTGCTCAACCCAAACTTAAACTAAAAACAATAAAATAAATAGACCAACATTTAAACAATTTTTTAATCTTAAATGAAATTTAACCAAAAACCTAAGTAAACTTTGAAAAATCAAAGTCCCAATCATATCTAATCTTGGTTGAAATGAAGTAATGCATGATGATAGTTATCTTTTTTTTTGAGGATTTCACTCAGTGGATATGTTTTTGTACACACAGTGCAGTTTTTCTTTCTCATAAGTTTTAAAGGCAAACACTAGCACACTTTTTTTTCCATTTGAGAAGCAGCCTGTATTTCAAAGCACTCAGTGTTGTAATTTTTAAAAGCCTTACCCTGTAGCCCCGCAGCCTCTGGTTTACCTTAGAGGATCAGCTGCATCGCCCTGTGCATCAAGACACTAAAAATAAAACCATATCCTCCAGTTTACAGGGTCACTGATGACTAAGCTTTGTAAACTCCTGTAGCACAGCAATTTATCACCGCTTGTGCAACATGTAATCTTAGTGAAGGGAACTGGCAGAGCTTTTTTGTTGACTCATCACTTGCACACCTGCGCATTCAAACCACGATTTGTTTTCACAGCTTCACTGGCAATCGCCCACTAATTATTTTCCTCCTCCCGACTGACGGGCCTTTATCCCTCTGTCTGTCATCCTCTTGGTTTCTAATGAGAGCGTCCATGTTTTGTATTACTATTAGCGAGCATTAACTCTGCAAACAGTGACTCGCACCGGTCCAAAGAAGCAGAAATTGCTCCTTTCTGACCACCTAATGGGAGTGTAATGTGCTGTGACACCGCAGGCAGTGGCTGTCAAAATAGTGGGCCCTGTTTCACGGCTGGCCAATTGTTCTGAAGGGTGCTGGACTGGATCAGTGCATTTTGGGAGCCAGCACCGAGGCTCACGAGTAGAAGCACAATGCCCTAGACACGGTGTGCTTATCAGACTGGCTCACATAAATATAAGACGAGGACTAACCTGGTGCAGATAAAATTATATAATCTGTTTAGAGACGGTCAGGTTACCTAATAATATATTTGTTGCTTAACTCAAAGTCAGAGGAAAGCAAAACTTATAGCAGGACAGAGTTGGTAGGAACTAAATTCTGCTTTAGAAGAGGCAGTGATGCTCGATAAGACAACAAATAAGTGATTATATTTCCTTCTAAAGTGGGTCTAATTATAGAGATGTTCTGGAGTTAGACACCCATTTAAAAGCTGCTCCACTAAAATAATTCCTGAATAGCTGACAGGATTATGCGCCATGAATATAAAAAACATGCACAGAGTGACAGCTACATTAGCAGAGACTACACTAAGAGAGTCTGTGTGAGCAGCTTTAATGACTGATGGTTTTCATGTTGCTGCTTTATGATTGGTTCATTCATGTTACAGAAATATCAGAGCTAAGCTGAAGCCCCCTGACAAGCAGGGTGGCTGCCAGTACACTCTGATGTCCTGAAACACTCTGAGAAGATACATTTCATTTGCATCTAAAGTACCTCATAGAGGCAGATCAGAGCTTCATCCCGGGCTGGCTTGGCAGGACAACTAATGTAAGTAGCTTTTCTTTACAATATGAGGGGCATGGCTCCATTTGAGGTTTGTCAAGATGATACTTTGTCTAAATAATCCTTGTTTGTGGAGTCAATTAAAGATGCCCTGATCAATCAACACTAATCAGGACTCGCCAATATTTGTAAGAAAAAGAGTTGATTAAAGCTAATGACTGTAGTCAGTGATACTGATCAGCTGTGAGTGTTTATCCAATCATCCATTAGCCTCCTGCAGCTCACTCACTTGGTTTTTAGTCCTTTAGGTCAAAAATATTAATCGAGTTTCAAAGTCATAGGCGACTACTCTTACAACCGTTTTATATGCTAACAATTTGACAGCAAGCTAGGATGAGAAGTATAGTTTCATGTAGAGTTATTTCATTTACTACAGTCCAACACCTTAAACTTTAACAGTTTGATTTTCTTGTCCTTCTAAGTCCAAATAATTAACAACAACATCCTTACTTATGGATTCAAAAACCAGATCAAGTTAAACTTTGATAACTAGTACAGATAATCTACATAATTGGCCTTTGTGTTCATCAGTATCCTCCTCATCTATTCTTTCTGCTGTTTCCTATATGCCTTGCAAATCAAAGGTTTTATGCTCTCAGCAGAGGCAGTTATCAAAACCAAAACCTGGAAGTTAAGATGGGATCATGGTACACAGGAAACACAACTGGTCCAAATTTGGGGCTTATTTTCTGTTGTTGACTACACAGCATCCAGCATTAATGTGATTATAATCAAGGGATTAAACACCAGAGACATTCAGAAGCGTATGTCTGTGCAGCACAGTATTAAATACTAGGAGTGCAAGGTGTTTGACATTGTTGACTCTGAAAATCTGTGTTTTCAGAGTCTGACTTTTTTCCCACACAGGTAAGCCACAGGAAGCAAAAAGGGAATCAATTTAGAATAGGATCAGTAAGCAAAACCAATAATGGTATTGTTATCAATAACATCTCATAATACTAGATGGTGACTAGATGATGTTCAATTAATCACATTCCCTACAAGCCAATCAGATGATGTAATAAGCGGGCCTACAGCCATGGTGCAGATTACAAAGTGTGAGTCCCTTTGTGGAAAAAAAACTCTTACCAAAACATGATGCAAGTGGAGCATAAATATCCTTCCTATTGATAAATGCTTTTAGTATTGTTAGTCGTTTTTCATTTAATAAAGAAATGTAGTCCAGATCTGATGAAACTGGTACTGAAGTTTAGCATTTATGCTAATCTCTGTACTAACAGTCACTTCCTGCTGTTGTTACAATTGTAGCTGCAACCGCTTCCTGCTCTAAAAGGGGCTGATTTGGGCTTCACACAGTTGTAGATTGGAGCAAGATGCATTAGTCTGATTACAGACATTGGACCAGGCAGATCCAGCTGCACTGCAAGTTCACAACACAACAGAAGAAAGCCCCTTCAGTGAGCAAACCACTAACCAATCTAAGGCTTCCATCACTATACTCTTTAGACTATGGCACCATTATGGAGGAGAGAAACAACAACTGTGCAGATGTTTGAGGATTTACTTTTTTCAATAGTATGCCCACAAATAAAGTGGAAGTAAAGTACTAACAAATTACATTATAAAAAACAACACATTACCACTATGCTTTAGTTTTAGGTAACTCCTTCCAACAAATACAGCAATCCGATTCTGCTGATAGATTAATCTTTAATGTGATACTCCCAACACTGAGCATCACAGGCTCACACAGCGGCTTCCTGCTGATCAACACATAGTGCAGCAGCACTGTTGTGTTCTGCCTCTATGTGACAATCACACAATCCTGATCTTTCTGTCCCCACCATCCTGACATTTCAGACACTGACAACCGCCACAGGGAGTCTGGTAGCTGACACACTCTGAACACACACAGCCCCTCACGCAAACAAACCTGTACACAGGTACACTGAGGACAAAAAAACTGAGGCACAGAAAGAGGAGGATGAGAGCCCTACACCCGTCCTCTGTGTCCTCCACTTCATCTCAGAACCCTGAAATCACAGAGCCGACGTCTCCTCTCCCCAACTGCTGCTCACCCTTTCAGATTCTCCTCCCTTAATTTTCACCAGTACTGTAATCATCATCAAAACTATCATCAGCGTGATTATTGTTATTACATTTTCAAAAAGTGCAGAGAGAATTTCCCTGTGCCCTCGTTCAAGAAGGCAGGGCAGTAAAGGAGGATGGGGAAACAATGGCAGTAAGAAGAGCAAGAAGAGCACGAGTAGAGAAAGAGAAAAGAGAAGAAGATATCTGCCCGGTCGGGATTGCGATGCCCCTGTGAAAACACACACACACAAAAACACACACCCACACAGGCACACGTTTGGGCAGCACACCTTACAGTCCAAACTGGAGGAGATCGATCCCAATCAGAACAAAACAAGAGCACAGGGCAGCACAAATGATTCAAAGCATCAATAAACAGACACGTGCACTAACAGCACACACTTTGCCATGTTTTCACATTGGAAGAAGGTTTTAAATTGGTTTTCCTCAGTTGGTGATGCTGTGAAAAGTGACATCATCGATCACAGGGGCTTTGTTTGGTGCGTTTCTCTTTTGGTTTTTCATCTTCTTTTTTCTCTCTCCATGTCAGGGCTTATGTCTGGAAAAATCAGGAGCGATCCTTTTCACAAGTTTTGTAGTGTTCCCAGCTTTCCCAGTTTTGGAAAGTTCAGTTCAGTCTGTTTGTTTTTCTTTTTTTTAATCTCTATTTTCGTTGGAGCTACAGCACAGCACCCACAGCACACAGACGACAAGGAGGGGCACAGGAAAAGCGTCCAGAGAGAGCAAGGGGGTTAAATCCACTAATATTGTGCCAGAGGAGGAGAAAGAGGGGACAATAAGGAAAAAGAAGAGATTACAGAGAGTAAAATGAAGGGAAAATAAGGGCTAAAAGGAACAGCAGTATCAAAGATTCAATCTTGGTTTCACACACTAGGTATTGATTGCTTTCAGCAACTTTAGCCTGAACATTAAACCACTTTTGAGTAAAATAAGAGAGGACTGAAAGGAGAGGAGGGTATAGTACACTTAAGACAAATGACAAGGAGGTGTCAAATGAGGAGACGGAGAGGGAGGGGACTAGCAGACAGGCTATGAATAACATACTGTATACTAGTCATGTGTATAGGGGGCTCTGCCAATCTCTACGCCTAATATATTCATATGTATATGTACATATAGTACATACCTTAGAGTATCGTGTACCTGGAATAGTCATACAATAGGATAATATGAGATTAGACCACTATTTAAGATTCTCTGTGATCCCGCGGGACTGGCACCTTGAATGGGTTGGGGGGCTGCAGTGCAGTTCAGAATCATGGGGCCGACAAAGGAAGTGAATATCAGACCTCCACAGGCAAAGTGCATAAGGACAGACAGACGGACAGACAGTCAGAAACAGGGGAACCATTGGCAAAAACGTGGGACGCCAAAACTAAGACACAGCTGTATGAAGAGGAGGAAAACAGAAGATTTTGAAAGAAAAAAGATTTTAAAGGTTTAAGAGAGCAGATGGCTAATTGTACCCGTGTTTCGCAGCCTGGCAGCAAGTCAGTCTTGTGCATAAGGATGGGAGTGGGAGGAGGAGGACAAGGGAAGCAGAGAGGAGGGGGAGTAGGAGATAAGGAAGGGGCCATGGAGGAAGCTGGGCGGTGCGATCAGGCCTTGAGAGCATGCCACTGGGCCACGTTAGTGCGCGGCCGAGCAAGCATGTCTTTCCAGTGCTTCACCTCTCCTGGTCCACTCTTCCACGATAGGTAGATCTAAGAGAGAAGCAGAGAAATGGACAAAGATCATCCCCACATAAATTTGGGATCTTTTTACTCCCTTAGTCAGGACAGAAACCATGTGTCTTTCAAAATGTTTGAGCTATGTTTGACCTGCAGTACGCAGGAGGGAGCAGAGGAACCAGTTAGAAGGTAATGAAATGAAAGAGTTCGCCCTCTCACAACATAACGAATGGATTTTAAAACATATTTTGCCATTGAAACCTTAATCAATGAAGCCTATTTCTTGGCCGGGAGCGGTTACTCCCTGGAGCATGGTTGCCTGGAAACTGCTCCCAGTCTAGAGACAGTCCAGCACACAACCTGCCATAAAACGGCAAAATGTCTCTTACACACTTCTGACATTGAGCAGCGCAACAAACAAGGTATAATGTGTTCAATAGTTAGCCTTTGAAATGCTGGGGGGGAGGTTTTGTTGCTGTTGTTTAGCATGCAATTTCCCCATGGTGTCAGTGGCCCCTTTTTTATGAGAGAGAGCTATTACTGACCTCCACTGTCATTACTCCTTTAGTTTTGATTTATTATAGCATATTAATACAGTCCAAATGTGTGATATCGCACTGCATTATGGCCTCAAAAAAGCATGAGAGGTCCAAATCAGTGTTATCCTGGAGGTGTAATTTCAGTAATTTCATCTGAAAACAAATTTTAATTGTATAAAGAAGTCTAATCTGAAAACAATGAGAAAAGTAAAAATGAAGTCAAATGTGTTTAATGCAAAATTGCAGCACCAGAAGGCTTCCAAAGTGAAGTGAGGCTAACATTAGCATAATTAGCTCCACAAACTTTCAGTTCCAACATCTTAACATTTACAGGTCAGTGCTGAACATGGTTACTCTGGCTTAACAGCTATAAACTCATGTGGCGCTGTCAGGCACAAACTTGCCTGACAGCGCCACCCACTCACCAACATGGAAGGCAACCAAAAGCACTGCTTAATGAAGCTAGAAAGAACTCAGAGAGCACAAACCTCCACCAAGGTAAAAGCAATAGTTCCACGATAAAGTTAGGATCATAATATTTTTCCTTAACCCTGAAAACCCATAGTCTTATCAAGCTGGTCTTCATGGCTGTGGCAGTAGTGTTTGAATGCTGATTGTTAAAGGATGATCAGAAATGCTTGCAATTGGGTCCCTGGCCATTTTTGTAGTCCTTATTAGCAGTTAGCTAGCAAGTGCCGATTTGAACACTCAACAAAGCTTTATGATCCAAAATTAGGTAACATCAGATGCATTTTATTAAAATCTCATGTGCATGTGTTCACAAACCTTACTTAAGGCACTTATCTGAAAACTGCTGTTCTAAATCCCATTTACTCTGGAGGGATTAGAACCAGGAGGCCGTGAATGCTGAAACTGACTTCCATTGACTTCCACTGACTTCTCTTGGACTCACTCCACTACCAGTCTATACCGAACCTTTTATGTAGAACACGCTGACTGTGAACCACATGGTTTTATCCTTACAAGAGCAGCTTCGGTGGGTAATACTGTAGCTATATTTCACATATTTTCCATTTGTTTTGGCTGTAATTTCAATGTATAAGTGAAGAACTTTTTAAAATCTCTTTTGTTTTCTTGGGGGTTGATGTATGCAGGATTGCATTTTGATAATAATTCAAAGATAACTGCAACTTCCACTGCTTATGAGGAAACCTGTCAACGTAGAAAAAATAGTAAGACTATCCATCATGTCTTGCACTGTTAAGAAATCCTTGAAAAAATTGTGGATCTGCATTCAGATTTGAATCACAAAAAAATTGTATTACTTCTATCTTTTGCCAAGATGAGGGTTGCAAAATTTCCGGATGTTGAAAAGCTGGAGACTTTCCCTGGAATTGATGGAAATTTAAAGGAATACATTGGATATTTAGAAATAAATGGGCATAAATCTGGAATTGAAAAAATTGAAGGCTATGTTAATAATTATAGTTGGGGAAAACATACTGTATTTCAGCATAGTCTTGGTGTCTTTGCTATTCCTCCATCACATGCACACAGCACACTGCTTACTGCAAGGTTATTGAGGCCACGCCCCCTCATGCGATGGGTATTCTTCTATCACACGATGATTGTTGACCCCGGACTATTTAAGCCACACATTTTAGGCCATCAACAACATAAAGTAAAGATGAGATTCATTGTTCAATAAAGCACTTAAAATCTGATAAAGTTCTACTTGTAACTAAATCTGTTATTATTTTGCATTGATGTCTGCATAAAAAAATCTATGTAACTCTGTTTGGATATGATACAGTTAATTCAAATAACCCCCATTTTCCAGTAAATTCCCATAAATTCTCATCATTTTCATGGAAAGTTTCCAAATAGGAGTGTTTCTAAAATTTCTCAGCTTAACATCCAATGAGAAGTTGCTGAAAAGTGTGTAGAAATGTACAAGAAATGTCCTCCCACTTCCAACTCTAGCCTTGGCCAACATTACCTGAAATTTTCATCAACATCTATTCATGATGTTTTTAGTTATCATGCCAACAGTCACACAGACAAAGGCTAGCAAAAACACCTCCTTGGCAGATATTAAAACAATTTGATAAATGATTGACTGGAACTGTTTTATATGTTGCAGAAGGGAAGGGAGGTTGCCATATATCTGAATATTTTTTGTGTTTAAAATGTGTTCAAGATTGATTATTGGGAAACGTGGCAGCCCTAGAATAAAATGCAAGTTTTCTTAATATTTCTCTCTGTGCTTTTACAGTTGACAACAACATCGTGAAAGCTGCCATGGTAAGGACACCTCAGTGCCAACTCTTTCCTGTTTTCTGAATATTACGAAGCCATACCTTGCCGATAACGTCATTGCGGCTGAGCCTGTCCTTGTCCATGACGGTGATGATGATGGTGGTCTCCCTCAGCACATGGGCGGGCACATCGAAGGGGAAGGACTCGTTGAAGACGGGATTCAGACAGCGCTTCATGGTCACCGTCTTCTTCTTCTCTACGCGCTTGTCCTTGTGCATCAGCCACACCTTCACGTATGGATCTGCAGAGAAGTGGACACAAAGAACAGCAGTTTACATCAGAGCCAGGATCAAGATGCCCACGGTGGGTCACGTTTGCAATTACCCTCTTAATTGTTAAAGTCAGGGAAGGCAGCGGGGAAGAACATACCTAGTTTGAGCTCAAGGTCAATACATCCCCTGAGCAGAAACATACAAATGAGGAGGTATTTATGGAAATAGGGCCTGGGATTTGTACCACCAGTTCTGGAGCATTAGCATATTCTGTAATGCGAACAGACACTGCTAATACTACAGCAGCAAAGTGTAATTCTACAAAATATGCCACAATGAGTCTCACAGTGGGACCTGATACTCTACAAACCAGAATCAAGCTGAGTTGACACAGATTTGGCCTGCAGGCAGAGGATCCTCATTGATATACAGGAAGAGAGAGAGGAGAGGGAAGAGGGAGTTGCTGGGGGTAATGTCACCTTGCTGCCACAGCTTTGGGACAGTAAGTTTACCAACATGCAGACAGGGGCTGTTTGCAAAGCCTCAGAGCTTCCAGTGTGCAGAAGGGTCAGAACAGAGCAGGCTCAACAAACAAGGAGAATTCTCTACCTGAGGTGCCCCCGATATCCATGGCTTTGAGATTGCGGGCTTTAATGATGTTCACAGTGATGGTGTTGGCAGTGGGATTATAGCACAAAGACAGCAGCAGGTCTCCTCGTCTCCCCTGAGGAACACACACACAAACACAATAGAGTGTGAATCACCCAGTCCAATATCACACTTCATCGGGGAATAACAAACTCCAGATTACTCACAAGCTTGTTGTGTAATCTTACAACACCACCCTCTCTGCTCTAACTGCTTGTGCCAAACACAGACAGTGCAACGACCATGCCCGCTGCTCATCCTAATTTCATGTCAATCAACTGCACAAGCAAATGAAAAGCAATCATCCGATATGTTTGAATAAGACTTGATCAAAGAGGTCTGAATGAAAACATGTTGGTCAGCATTTGGGCAGATGGTCATCCCTCGCTCTCTTACACTGCCATCACTGCAGGGCTTGAGCTCCTTCCAGAAGGTCTTTATCTGGCCCAGCTCCACCTTGTTAAGGGGGATTGACACTTCTCCAATGGGGTCATTCCTGCTGAAGCGGTCGTAGTCCAGCACCTGAAGGTAGAGGGTGCGCTCTCTCACCTTCTCATATGGGAAGCCTGCGCAGAGACAGAGGGTGAGAGGAGAGCAGAGTTAGACAATGTGAAGAACATCTTTAGAGAACAGAGGAGACCGACTTTTCTGCTTGTGCTAACAGAGAGTAGTTTAACCTCGGAGCATTTAAAACAGTAAAACCTCTGCTGATTTCAAGTCATTATTCCTTCAGTTATCTCGACCGGGGCTGGAAAACTGGCAGTCTGGGGCCACACACAGCTCTCATTTCTGTAAGTGCTACTCACAAATCAATAACAAATATCAATGCATTTTAAGCCTGGAGAAAACATAACAAACTCCGTCACGGAAATGTAAAAGCATATCTTTACAATGTTCAGAGAAAGCCGATTTCATTTTTTGATGTAAGAAGCAGTTGTGTGCTTTAGTTTCTTTGAAATGCTTGAATATGCATTAAAATGAATAAAAAAAACATTTTTCAGTGTGTCACACTGAAATAACAGCGTAGTGCAGGTGGATAGGGCTGATTTAATGTCTTATTCAGGTAGATCCAGTGACTTTTTGTACAAAGATTAGAATAGATGTGACCAGCTTTGGTAGCAGCTTTATCACATCCAGACAGCATGTCTTTGAAGAACAAATAACACTACAATCTGTTCTGTAGAAAAGATATTTTCATTCCACTTTCTCACATGTTTTCTAGAGAGTATATTCTACAACTTTTTTTCTGTCCTTTACACCGCAGCAGTAGTGCCTGCCTACTACACTGTATGATTGGCCTGCTATTGATGTGATTGATGTAACAATCTTCCTATCACCTGCCATATGTGCTGTTGAAAGGTACTGCCCATTCCCAAACATTTTCTATGGGCTCGATCGCAGATGAACTTGTGACATATGTTGAACAGTCCTTCTAGTGTGTCAGGTTACTACAAATAGCCTTGCAGAGCAGACGGACCTGCCTGAGTCATTGTCTGAAATCTTGCATGTCAGTCTTGCCAACTTCTATTGTCCAATGGCTTTATTTGGCTAAATGCTTAATGGTCCAATCAGGAAAGAGAGGCGAGAGCTGTGTACGTGAATGCAAAAGGAAGTGACTGTATGTTTGAAAACAATGGCGGCCTCTGAAGCGGTCTCATTATCTGCGCATTTTTTAAAATCAGAAATTGACTCACTTTATTCTGTGAAAGAGGAGCAAAGAAAATGACTTGAAGCTTGTCTTATGAGAAATCATGTTTTTGCTCTTCTCCCAACCGGGGATCACTGCTGGGAAACTGGGAGAGAAGGTGTAAATCCTCCATGGATGTGCCGGTTAGTCTATGGTCGTCATGGTTACTCAGTGATACATGGCGAAATATGCTCTCCCCAGAAGTTTACTGGAAACACTTGGTAGGGATTGTCTTTTGACAAGGTTCATGCCACTTAAAAGTGTTAAATGATACATCTGTGTGGTATAATTCAGCATAAGACGATAGTCTAATTTAGTTTAAGCTAACGACTAACAATAGTGCGAGCTGCTACATCATACTTGGCAGTGTTGCTTGACGTGGATTGGTCTGTGATGAGTGTGACAAGCTGAACGATCATCCAGTCACAAGCTGCAGTTGTTTTTGAAGGTTCTGCCTCTGGAAACATTTTGGAACGGCTCTTTCTCAGATAGACTAATGAAAAATTTTTGTGGTGGATATATGGAACTGGCGTGTCAGGTTATATTACAAAGGTAGTTTAAATAAACCTGAAGTCTGTGCTTCTGTGCTGGTCATGGCATATGGTACGGATCAGAATACAGATGCAACTCCAGATATTTTAAGAGGTTGTTAACATCCCACAATAGGACAGGTGTACACATCCTTCGTCATAACTGACTAATAATAGCAGGATTGTGTGGGGGTTTGTCCTCTTAGAGCACTTATATGTCTTCTATTAAAAATGTTATTCAATTTGTTACAAAGAATCAGTGAAACATCATTTTGTGGCTAAGTCATAGCCAAATGATTTCAAAGCTCTTTTGTTTCTTAATGCTGGGGCATCCAAACTATGGCCCAGGGCCAACTGCTGCCCTTGGGCCATTATTACATGGCTCTTAGCAATTTCAGAAAGATAAAATTCAATTTGCCACACATTAGAACATAATGTTTTTGTTTTGGACTGATGCTTAAAAAGGAATTGTTTATGTTAGCAAAGTTGACGGTAGAATGTAAGCATCAACTTTGCTAATGTGCTTTACCTGCATCATCTCAAAGTCCAGTGTATGACGCATGAAGTGCTAAACATTTTCAAGCACCAGCATACATCCAAATCTTAGCAGCTTTAAGCAGTATGCTTTTGTTTTGTTTCTAATTGTGGAGATTATATGCGAGTGACTTCCCTCTCGGCTATACAGAGTATTTTTTCACTTCCTCATCCTCATGTTTCCTACATGAAACATGAGGATCACACATATCACAAAAAAGATGCAGGGACTTCTCTGTACTGAACACCTTAACTTTAAAGAGCATGATAGTACTATTTCTTTTACATGCATCTGTTCTTTAAATGGAGACTTTATTATTGCAAAAACTGTCCAAGTCTCACACCTTTTTGTGAATTTTCAAACAATTCTTGAAACTATTTTTGTGCATTATGAACCAATTCCATGCCATTACCATGAAAGCTTTTAATGAAAAAGAAAACATGGAATAACTACCTCTGTTTTTTAAGCATATTTTGAAGGATACAACAATATCCAGAATAAAACCCCATGCCGTTTTTTCAGATGTGACTCTAGATGTTCTTATTCTCAATCAGAAATTGACTCTTAAATCAATTTATAGATAACACAAATCAAACACCGGGACTGGGGGTGTAGATTGTCTGATACTACATTTTCTGCTTTGTTTGTACATTTCAAAACAAAGTTTATAAAATGTTAATTAGTCAGTTTATTGATATGCTTGTGGGCACATTGCTTTTCTTTGAACAGTGCAAGGCTAGCTGTTTCCTCTGTTGTTGAGCAAAGCAGCTCCTGGCTGTAGTTTCTTATTAAACATATTGAATGTGAGAGAGGTATTGATGGTCTTTTATAACTCTCACTGACAGACAGAAAAAAAACACATATTTCCCTACAGAATAAGATCACGATAAGATCTTAAAATGAAAATCAGTAACCACAGGCATAATAAGCTGATTAATAAAATAAACAGCTATAGTTTTTTTCTGAATTAGACTCTTATGTGTATTATGATTCACTTTCAAGAACAAAACTGTTTGTCTTTTTGGACTTGTGAAGGTATGACAAAAGTAATTATTGCCTTTCTGCTGGTCCTTCGTACTATGACTGACTCAGTGGATTATTTTGAGAAAGCGACTGTGTACTGATTATGACTGCTGCAGAATGTACATTACAACTGACTGAAAAATAGAATGACAGCACTCTTACTAAAATGGCTCAATCCATCCATTAGCTTCACTCCTGCACTGCTATCCATTTTGGGGTCACATATTCGTTCATTTCTGATGACTGCTGGGGTATGTTTACAACCACTAATGTTAAAAAAATGTCTAGTTTTCATTTACAAGGGACTTCTGATAGTGCCATATATTCAGACGCTCTGCTGAAGATCTTGCCCACTTGAGATTCCCTTTCCCATTTGGGTCCAGTCCACTCTGATTGGTCAACTCTGTCAGTTCAGCACTGCTTGACACCATGTTGTCAACAACTTGACATTCATTGTAATGTCTACCCTCTGCATTGGGCTGTCTACTGCAAGTCAATAAGAATCAAAGTACATCACACTGGTAGGTCTATTCAGGGGGCTGAGGGAACAAGACATTTAGGTAGCTATTGGTGTCACAAAGAGAGGGGGGAGTGGGATAGGTCTTAAAGCCACAGACTTTTTGTATTATTCATAGTAGTGCTCTATAACATGGAGGAGGCATACTAAACACACTAAAGCACTTAAAAACAGGACACGACCTCTTGAAGTAAATCAAATGTGAAATTGGATCAGAGACGGTTAAACCTTGAAATGATAGCAGCTACTAGATTTACCAAAAACCTAACAAGCATGTTTTTGGTCTCTGGGAGGAGTCAGAGTACTTGGAGTTAATGTGGGAATGCTCAGGAAGAAGCTGCAAACTCAAAACTGAAAGGCCCCAACCAACACTGGAATCAACAACGTTCACAGCACTACTTCTGTCAGCACTGTGCAGCCCTTCAAAATGACCACTGTATTAAACTAAGTGTCCATATTTTGATCAATATGGGCTGAAGTTTCAATCATGTCTGAGAAGTGACGCAGCTGACTGCCACTGGAGGCCATAGCTCCACTGAATAAGCTTCCCCTCCATGCACTAATGCCCAGATGAAAGTCTACTGAAACTTTAGGTGGTATCCTGTTGAGGAAGAACAGATAACAAAGAAAAAATTACAATTGGCCAGAGCAGTGCATTACCAAAGTTTGCACATACACAGCTCATCATTTCAACAGTGATCCACAGTGCACAAGATCTCCCATGCTTTCACCTTAAAGGATAAGTTCGGTTTCTACAGCTTTCACATGGTTTATAGTGAAATTCGTCCATCATATTCAAAGTTCTCCTCCACAACATCTTCATCCGATAGATATTCGTCCATTTTGCACAAAACTCAAAGAAGGAAGTCCTTGTGTAGCCGGCGGTCTTCCCCTGAAACAATGAGCCGTACTGCACATGCGCAGAGGCAAACGTAAACAAAGTCTTCAGTTCAGAGGTCAGCACAGTCACTGGAGCGACACAGACTGTAATGGAGGAGTAGCGCGAGCGGACCATGATGAAATATTGGTGAAACTAATGATATTGGACGATTAATGCAGTTTTAAGAGCGGCACTATACATGCCCCGTGTGCTACCATTATACAGATGTCCGCTGCTCGATTTTGGATCTAAATATCTCCCAAAGCACTGTTTGGATCAGGAAAGCCTTCTGGGTGAGTATATTGTTCTACTTCATTCTATAAACAATGTGAAAGCTGTAGAAACCGAACTTATCCTTTAAGACTACTTAACCTGTCTGTTCTTCAAACCCTGATCAATTCCTGCTCCTTTTTTCTGCAAGCCTTGTTAATCAATCAATTAATCCCGTTGTCAGGGGCAGTCGGCAGAAATCATAACAAGACATCAGAGATGTAATCATAGCCATAGACAGGGGGTGGCAGTGGTCAAAATAGTAGCTTAATTCTAAAAAAAAAATCTGCCTACTGCACAACATTGAGAACCAGAAACTTGTAGCATCTATGCAGCATGGTGTTGAATATCAGGAGTGCCATGTATTTGATTTTGTTACCACTGAAAACATATGTTAGTTAACATTTAAACTCCACAGGGAATTTTTTCAAGAATCTGATCAATAAGCAGATCCAAAGATAGCATTGGTGTTAATAAAATCTTGTAAATCTCCATCCCTAGTAGTACCAATATACAGTATCTGTTTGAACTAGGGCTGGGTTAAAAAAATCGATTTAATCAATTTGAATTGATTTTCCTTTAACTGGTTCATAATCGATCCTTAAAATCCAAAGATCGATCTTTTAACTTGGGTAGTTTTTTCTTGGATGTGCAGAGAAGCAGTTTAGCGTTGCTTTCTACTGAACAAGATCTCATGAGATGTTACTGCAAACAAACATGGTGGAAGCACTATATGGGCACCACTGGCAAGTTTAAAAGCTGATGTTTGGATGTACAGTATTTTAGATTGAACAAGTACACAGGAAAATACAAGTTGGACAAAAACAAGTAATATGCAGAATATGCATTAATGCATATCATTAAAAAATGATTAGTGTAACTCCTTTGGGTTTAGTTTTTCATGTTAAAACAAGTTTAAATTATGTACCAGGTCAAAAGGTCACTTTTTAAATTTACAGCACTATTTTAACAAAGATATCCCAGACTGAATAAATATCGAATTGAATCGTGAATCGAATCGAATTGATCCAGAAAATCTGTATCGATACCCAGCCCTAGTTTTAACTGCTATTTTTTAAACTGCTAACTAATATGGGAACTTAAAAACAAATACTGTAGATCTCTGAAGTAGAGAAAGGAAATCAAACAGACCCTCGAATAGGAAGGTTTCATTCCAGTGGGGGTTTAGGTTCTTCCTCTTGACCTTGGTCTCCAGCTTGTGCTTTTTGTCGGGCAGCAAGTAGATTTTGACAAAGGGGTCTGATGTGCCAGAGAAGTCCTTGGCTGGGAGGTCCTGGCCCCTGAGGACCTTGACTGTGAGGGTCGTGTTCTGGAAACTGTAGCCGATGCTGAACTGGATCCGGCCGAGCTTCTCGCTGATGGGCCCTTCACCATCGTCATCCTCTGAACCTGGAGACAGCTGCGGGGCCACAGGAGTAATCAAATCAGCGTGAACACATTCAACAGCAGCCATTCACAGAAAAAAAAAAAAAATCAGTTCAAGGGCACACTTTCTGAATCACGTGCACACAGACCGTGACAGAAAGAAGCTGTGAGGGGAGGAGAATTTGGAGCTGCGTTTCCACCACAGTGCACTGGAGAAGCTGCTTAAAGGCAGAGATTGGTCTGACATTAAGAACACTGAGAGTTTTATTTCCGTTTTAATGTTCTTAAGAGGCAGGAGGTGCTCAGATTGAAGATAGAGGAGCTTTAGACCACCCATTCTCTCTTCCAGCCTCTACAACTTTATCGCTGCAGTGCTTTAAAAGGCCACTATCTGATAGTCAGTAGAAGAGAGAAAGTGAGAGACTAACAGATTGAAAATGAGAGAGAGAAAGCTTGCAATTGGGGCATGGAGAGAAGTAAACACAGCTCAAGGTTGCAGCTGTCTTTATACTTCCCTTTCTCTCCTTGTGGCACCTCCGTTTTCCATTGTTGTGCTTCTGGAACAATAGCGCCGGTTGTAGTGAAGCATCATGACAACTTTGTTATGAAGCCTCTACTCAAACAACGTCTCACCTGACATAGTTATTTCAATGCTTTAGGGAAGAGCGTCAGTTTCAAAGTGACAAACAGTCTCTCACTCAGCTTTTGTCAATATGGGTTTTAGAAGTGACACGCAGAGCATTTGTGAAATATTCCAAGTCTCATTTATCAAACGGCATGAGTCACCTTGGATGGCTTGTCTCGCTTGATTGTCACCGTGGGACTGCCTGTGTTGTTTTTATTTTTTCCTGTTATGGCTCCTTTTATTACCATGTGAAGCATTGTTTGGCATTGAGCGTGACTCTGCAGTGTGAGTCCTACCTGGTGACTAAACACTTCCTTGTGCAGAATACAGCCAAAAATATTTGGACACATATTAATTACCTATTCATTTTAATTATCACACCTCGATGAGAGCTCTTTTGTGAGTCGCTCCTGTGATAAATTAATAATCTTTGTTTTTTGCTGTAGAGTGATATGCAGGACCCTTGGAGTCACAACCTATAAGTGATCTGAGCACCTGAAAAGCGTTTTCCTCTCTCTCGCTTTCTCTTATTTGACTTTGAAAACAAAACAACCACAAAACTTGTTTTTCTTGGTTCGAAAAAGTGAAATACTATTCCTGTCGATCTGTACTGCGGAGGTCAACAGGGCAAGCTTACTCATCTGCAGACAGAAATAGCCTGAAACAAATATGATGTTTGAATAGCATATGCAAAGAGCTACAGCACTGAGGGATCTGAGCTTTCAGGATCATTCTCTTTGTCGAGAATTGGCTGTCTTTGTGTTAGCGGTAAAGGTGTCAGAATTTAACAAGAAACTTTACTGTGTATTAATATGGTCAACACAACTCTGTTCAAACATGAAGCCAAAACACCATGAAGATTAAAGCTGGTATAAAGTCCAGCCTGTGGTCAGTTTGCAGACTGTCCTCCTCTACTCTCTCTCCCTCTTTCCCAAGCCTATCTTGTATCTCTCTCTTCTTTCAATGAAGGCCTAAAATGCCAAAATAATAATCTTTTTAAAAAGAAGACATTATGCCTGAGAAGATGAGGACAGCTTCAAGAAGCTGATGAAAGTGGTGGACTTCAGGTACAAACTCAAACAGAAAACAGATTTCCAAACATAGTCCTACTGCATCTACTCCTCAACAAAGATTACAAATGTTACTACAGTGGATTCATTTTCTCCTATAAAATCGCATATTGATATTGTATTTTCTAACACTGAAAAGCATGATTAGTTACCTTAACAACAAGCTACAACTTGTAAGGACTGTACATCCATGAAATGAGCAACACAGCTAAATGTGTGGGTAGCGTCCAAAAACAGGTGCCATATCTCCTGCTGCAGGAAGCTGGTGTTCTGGTGTTCAGAGTAATAACATTATTTGGTGTCAGACCTGGTTCCGTTTCCAATCTAAGGACAACAGTTGATGGGATAACCTAGAAAGATGACACCTCAGGAAGATTGGTTCCTCGCCATTGCTTCAGTGAGGAACCGTGGACTTTCTTCCAGTTGCAGGGGATTTTTGCACATTATTTTGGGTGCTACTCACATGATAAGCCATGTTGTTCATTCCACAAATGCACAATCCTTACAAGTTGTACCCAACAGGAAAGGTGACAAATCAAGGCGCAAAATAATCCATCAAAACAATCTATTTTTTATTCTCCTCTCTACTGTGTGCTGTGGAATGATGATGACGGCTCCTTTAATCATTTAATCCTTGAACTGGTCCTGAGGGGTAAAACATGAAAAGAGGTGATGGATCTGTGATGGTAGAGAGACTTACCATCACCATGTCTCCAGTGAGAGAGTTGGCCAGGTCAGTCACTGAGGAGTGGCCATCGGCATCAGGAGGCTGGCCTTTGGGGCTGTTGGCTGGCTTGTTGCCCCTGCAACGAAAACACAGTTTGACCCAGAGGGAAAAAAGACACAGACATGTGCTGAGACGCTAACTCCTCTCTGGAGAGAGAGAATGTCAGACCACACAGGAAGTCCAACCTCCACCTGTTTGGTGCTTAAAAACCGCCTATCTGAAACAACCAATTGAGTCCAAGTTTGCCTTGGATAGATGTCACTTCAAAGAGGATTGTGCTTTCTCTCTAACTATCGTGAATGGAGCCAAATGAAGTCTGCCAGATATTCCACAGATTAATGGCGGGCGCTAGAACTGAAGACATTTGATGTGGTGAGTTGTGTTTGATGAAACTTGGAATCTGGGATGGCTGTACATATGTCCAGTGTGGCAAATATCCAATCTCTAACAAGAAGTTACCTCCACCAAATAAACACACTGTCAAAGAAAATATATGCTGAGCTTCTTTAAAATGAAAAGAAACCAGAAATTATCATTATGATGTACTTATTCCCTCTAAAGACAGAAAAAGGACACACATGTATAATGACATGTATAGCAACATAATGTCAGTTTAGACACATTAGACAAACATTTAAAGCAACATGTAGAGGACGCTGAACAGGACAGATGCTGTGTTTATGTGTTTAAATCTCTCAGTTGTAAAAAATCTTAATCAACAACACAAAATAAAGTAAAACAAGAACGAGAGAGTAGAAATCTCCCATGGCAGAGCTGGTTCTTAGGTACAAATGTTAATAGATGTTAATTTTGTTATGGGAATAAGGTTAAAATAGGACAACATTTTGGGAGAAGAAAACCTCTATGTTCATACATTATGAAAACAAGAAGAGTCACAAAGTGTAAAAACAGGAAAAGACATAAAAGATAAATAAATTCAATGAAAATAAAGAAAGTGTGAGAAAAGATAGAACAAGGGAGAGCAAAATGCTAGAGTCCTGGCTGGTGTAATGTGAGACATTGGACAGAAAAACACTCCATAGATGGCTGTTGAAGGCACATGGAGCAGCTGAACACAGAAACACTGTTAGGCAATCAACAAACAGTAAGTAGAGAAGAACAGAAACACACAGAAAAGAAATGAGCCGAAGCAGAGAGGATGCTCAAGTTGCACACAAACACACTTGACAGAAATCATAAAGACTGTAGATAAGATAAAAGGTTCAACAAGAAATGAAAGAAATAGAAAAAGCAAGCTGAAAATTATTTATCAGTACAAGAAGAGATAACAATATCAGCATGAACACTGAGGTTACGAAAAGAACAAACAAACAGAGAGTGAGACTGTAACAAACACCAGCACATTAGAGAGAAAGAACAGAGCTGCAAGAAAAGATAGGGAATGAAGGAAGGAAAGCCTGGAAACACAAGAGAGGCTTAGTTTGGTCAGTCTGATAAGTATCAAAGAATAAGAGACAAAAAATAAATAAATGAAAGAGCTATGCAACACACGATTTCTCCAACAGGAGAAGAAAAGGGGCGAGCATGCTGAAGGGAGAAGAAAATAAAGAGACGATAAATACAAGTCACCAGGATAAAAGGAGGGCAAGAACCATGTCTTTTACATGGGGAACTCAAAATAAAGAATGAGCTCGAGAATGAGGAGAAAAAAGCAAATATATCACACCAACACAGTTTTGTCAGGAAAAAAAAACAATAAAGGGACGAGTAGTAAGAACATAGGAAGAGCACATTTAGAGTGTTACAAAAGAGGATGTTGGTAGAAATGGAGTAGAAATTATAGGTGAATCATTTCGAATCTAACCTGATTTTCAAACTTTTAAGCAACACTCTAAAAGTGTGGAACAGGGTCACAGGGGCCAAAGCACGAACTGGCATTGGCTACATGTGCATATATCGTATATGCACGTAGATGTCACTCAGAGAGTGAAGGCAATGCCTCGGACGGGCAGGAAAACAAGGAGCTCATAGAAAGTCTGTCTGTCTGGCCAGCAGTCTCTGCCGAGTTTTTTTATTTTACTGTTTTGTAAATTGCAAATCCGGATGAGAATTGATGTTGAATGCAATAATGTGTACATTTTTGCAGAAGACAAGGACAGAACTGGAGGAAGGGGGGAATATACTGACAAATAGACAGACAGAAAAAGCAAGCAAACAAGACAAGCAAACAGAAAATCACTTCAATCAGTAAAGGAATCGCAGCGAGACGGTGGGAGGAAGGATGTTAACCACTTTTACAGGGAGAGGAAGGGAATATCCATCAATTGGTGTTAGTTGTATTAGCTGCCAAGGGAGGTAATTGCATTTTCAAGGATGCGTTAATTATTTATTTCTCTAAACTGCAGGCAACATGTGCAAAAGGCAAGGGAAAAGGACCGGGTAAACACTAAAACCAAGATCTGAGGACCTGCTCAAAGGAGCTCTAAAGCAAGGAGAGGGACTAAAGGTTTGAAGTAAAGCAGCACCTCCCTCCTCCTCCACCTCCCAACTATTGATGGAGGAGTGTGGGCTTCAATTATTCATTCCCTTCATGCTTCATTCAGAGGTTCAGTGCATTCTCAGGTAAGAGCTAGTGCAGGCTGGGGAATGGCCTCTTCTACCAACACCTGAGACGGTCCTCTGCTTCAGCGCTGCCTCCAGGCTGTATACACCGGGGCTGCAGAAAATAAGACGCTTCCTCTATGTTCTGCAGTTGAAAACAAAAACTGGTTTGGATTTATGTAAGTGCGAAAACAGTGAATTAACTGTTGCATAAGGGAATGTTACATGTGATGCTTTTCTGTTCGGCTCATGCCTGCAGTTGTCTACAGTGTCCAGTGGGAGGCAGAGTGTACTCGAGTTCAGATCAGACTCTCCCACAGCTAAGGCACAGAAAGTGGGCTGTCGGCATGGCAACGGCTCTGGAAACACACATTATAGGTATCTAGAGTTTGGGGTGTATTTGAGAAGAGGTTACTGGGAGTGGGCGCAAAGGGTGAAGGGGAAGGGTGAGTTTAAAAGGGGAGCAGCAAACAGGCAAACACACTGAGAACAAAAAAAAAGAGGAAGGTTTAGGATATATGACAGGTACGGGTGAGAGCCTCGCAGACACACACATTCACATGAACACACCCATGGAGGCAGGCGGGGCCATTTTGGGTTTCACCGTCCTGTGATACTATCCTGTTTTTGTTTACCTGACCGAGGGCCAGCAGCTTGAAGAGAGGGGTGGGGGGGTGGACACTCCACTTCTAGGCTGGAGAGAGACGCGAGAAAGAAAGCCCAACCCAGCTCCCTTCTTTTCCATTTTTTTCATTTTCATCCCCACCCCTCTGCAAACATGTCACACTCAAGCAAACACGTCCGCCCGAGACCATGAAGTGATGTATTTCAATGTCTATTCTCAATTTCATAACCGCCCACTATATCTATCATTTGTCAGGGGCCACAGCATCATGCACAGTCAAATCGACAGCAGTGAAGCATGGCGCTGCTTACATAACTCACCATCCACATGAAACACATGAACATTCACACTCGAGTCAGCCAGTCTTCCCTTCTGCTTCGCTTTTTCGTGCTGCCGCCAAACACTCTGCTGCGACATATAAATATGGATGCTTTCACTGTTAACTAATTGCTTCCTGCAACTTGGAGGTGGAAATGAGTCTAAAATAGCATCATTTACTGAAATCCCATTTCAGGAAGAGGCAACAAGGGAGGTGCTTCATTCTGCCTTCTGTCTATCTGCCCTTTTTTCACTCAACTCCTAATGGAAAACAGAAAACCACAAGACAATTCAGCCCCCGCCAAATGCTGATCTTTATAAGCCCTGTCATGTCATTTCAATTTCATTAGAAGCTGCTATTTAGATGTTTTTTTAATAGAATGATTTTCACTGGGGTGACCAGCAGATGCTGTTTAGAAAAAGACACAGTCAAGCAGAGCTAATATGATTACTTTTAGATATAAAGAAGAGCTTAACCTCTCTGTCACCTTTATTTATGTTTCTGAGCACAAGAAAATTAGATAAACCAAGGTTTCCCCAACCGTGCTCTACCAAGGATCCCTATAAAGCAGGGTCTTTACCTGTTTGATGGTCTGCAGATGATTAAGTAACAGGCCACACAGAAGTATAAATAAATACTTAATTTACCAGTTTGGCTTCTTCAGCCTGTGGTGTGTTGTCTTTGAAAAGTAACCTGATTATCTTACATCTCTCTGTTTCAATTCTCAGCCCTTTCCCCAGTGCATTTCATAAGCACCACAGCAAACTCTGTCATTATTACAGATTTAGACATTCACATTGAGATGTTTCTGTTTTGCTTTAAGTGGAGTAAATCATGTTTTGAAGGAGCTTCACATTTATTTCACCTTTACCCTCACAGAATACTGTCTCAATTGTAATAATTACCGCTGCTTTTCCAAACATGGAAGTAAATTGTGATATAACTCATGAGATGACTCCACTCAGAAAGACAAAGGAAAGAAAGATAAATGAACAGGGAAGACTCCTGCTAGAGCCTGTACAATATGTTGTACAAAAATTCCAGCTCAATTGATCCTTTGCCCTTTGGCCTCACTCTGTTTGTGCTGAGTGTTTGGCTGATTTTGTCCTAATTCGAAATGAACTGCTCCAGGGGTAGATTGGCAGCAAGCCCAGACTACCTCTTTAAGGCAAGCTCAGTTTGTTGTGTGTACCCCAACAGTAATCAGTTGTGGTGTTAATAGTTTCACAAACCAACAGTGCTTAACACAGTATGTCCACTTGTATCAGAACAAGTCTCCCATATTATTTATATAAGATGTGAAGTAAAACTAGAGGAAGTTACAGGATATTTTCATGTAAAGACAACAAGACTTCAGAATTTAATATTGCAAAGATAATGCATGTGTTTGTCTGTGTACACCTTTGAGAAGTTTAATACCTCTACATTTGTATTAAGCTCAATAAAAATCTACATTTTACATCAAGGGGAAAATTTATCAAATATTTATTTTGTTATTTTGAAGGAAACTGTGTGACCCCCTTAGTTTTTCACCAACCCAACCCAACTGGTAACCACTGTCCTTAACAATGTCTCTTGCGCAGAATGGACTCATCAGACATGTATTTTATAAAATTAACTAAAACAACCACAGGCACAGCTGACAATCAGTTTACATGTTTACAGTTTGCAACAGTAAACCATGTTTCTGTGTGGTGTTTATGGAAACAGGCTTCATCAGTGCTTCACATTCTTGTTATTATTTATCTATGTAACTTAAAGGGTCTATGAGGAGAATCTACCGGCGACATAAAGACTCTGCTACCCATGAGCATGTGCTGCCACTGTCGTAATGCTGCGTTCCAGTAACCTCAGAACTGGGAGTGACATCATCTCCGACTTATCGGAGTTCCAGTTGAAGTCGTAAAAAAACATGCCGATCTACCAGGCTATTGTTAGCTGTTGTTAGCATGCCTGCGTTGTTGTTCACAAATATCATATGAAGAATGTGATTATCACTATGGCAGCATTTTTGTAAATATAAGTCTAACAATACGATGTATACAGCTGATCTAGAGCGACACACCCCAGTCAGAAGTGCAAATAAATTGATTATTACAGGAGCTAAATAACTGTTCACACTGGGGGCATCCATCTTCGACTGTCAACTCAGGGGTGGCGAGGTTTCACCGAGTTCCCAGTAGGAAATTCCGACTTCGGGGGACGTTCTAGTTCCAGTTTCCTACTCAGAACTCGGAAATTCCTACTTCTGACAACAACTGGAACGCACCAAAAGACGTGTGCAAGCCAAAGCATGTGTTTGTTGTGATGCTAATAAATGCAGCTCAGACCTTCCTCAGAACTCTGCATTGCTTTACAACTTCTTTTTTCAGGATGCAAAGTGACGAGGTAATGTATCTCTTTCTAGTAACCTAGC
Organism: Scarus forsteni; assembly: GCA_036419115.1. NCBI lineage: Eukaryota > Metazoa > Chordata > Actinopteri > Labriformes > Labridae > Scarus > Scarus forsteni. The sequence continues at coordinate 4,526,444 of JAZDUH010000245.1, read as the reverse complement.
GGTAGTTTTTGATGTGTGACAACAAGCAATTTTTGGAAAACTTAGTATCGTAGTTTTGTAGCTGGCTATATATCGCTACTTACAGCCCAGTGCTCTAAGACGTGTCCGAAAAATATAAATTTGCTCTAGTTTTATTTTAATTGTCTTGTTCCTGAAGTTGAGTATCCAGGCCAGTCCAGCCCTGTCCGACCTGACCGGAAGGCTAACGAATAGCATTTATAGATAACCTATTTTGATGCTATAAAACTCATTTTAGAAACTCCTCACAGTCCCTTTAAGTCTGTTTTTCAATTTTATAATCTTGAATAGTAAACATTTTGAGTTTGTCATTTCAAGAGGAGGCATGTTACTACATAAGAACATAAACTATCTTATAAGTGTCAAAGTCCTGTTCAATTCTGATAGGCTTTTGTGATTTGACTAAATGTTTGCATTTATAAATAGTAAGATTTTTCATTGACCACTTACAACTAAAAAAAATCTTATTTTTTTCCCAAAGTTGGTCATGAGATGAGTTTTGTTTTATTCCACCTCATATAATTCATCTTCAACATTAACATAGCCTTATTCAGCTAAAAGAAACTGACAAAACATGTTTAAGTCCATTAACACTCCAAACACGAGGACAAAAAAATGTTTTGTATTCAAGGTTTTACTCTGCTGGTGCAGATGTGCCACCTGTTCTGACGTAGGGCACAGGAGGCTCAGGTTAATGCTCCAAAAAGCTCCTCACCCCTACCCCCACCATCATCCATCCATCCATCTGTATGAAGGAGATGAGTTTGAGCAGCAGTATGGACGTGCTGACTGGAGTGCTGCCTGCAGCCCCCATAACGCATGGCTGTGCAGAGTACCGTAAGTACTCTCTCGTCTGTCTCTCTGTGAAGAAAGATGGATTTTAAGCCTGAATTTTCTCTCATGCTCCTGTGACATATGGATGTACAAATGCACTCCCCTCCACCTTCTCTCTGTGTGTTTCTTCTTTTCTCCTCCAGCCTCAGTTCTATCTACTTTCCCTTTCCTCTAAACTAAATGCATCTTGGCATCCTTCCGCAGTTTGTTTGGGGAAAAATGGTGGCCACAGGGAGCCGAAGCCTTGGAGACAGTCTGCTCCACAGTCCCCTCAAGACTCCGTTGATTAGTCGGGCCTGTAAAGCTGCTGTCACAGGAGGAGCACCGTGTCAGAGCTAGCTGAGCATAGCGTAATCAATTTCCATGTTTGTGCACAAATACAAGCACAGATTCTATCAACTGGAAGAATTAAAGCAACACTTTTGCTTATGTCTAAGAAAACTAGACCTGGAATTCACACCATACCATATTTACATGAACTCAGAATGACCTCGCATTACATTAGCCCGAACGAGAGACTGTGCAGTAAATGGCCTCAGCACACATCCTCCACCACATTAAGACTCAACTGCTCCTACTCCCGATAATGTGGTTAGGGCATAAAACACACAGTCATGACGTTAAATAAACAAACATTTGTCCCAATTTAGGTAAAAGGTCATGCCCGCTATAAGCTCTGTTTGTCTTGCATGTCAACTTAAGCACTCTAATATGTTCATAAATTATGAAGCAACATAAAATATGGCCCACTTGGAAATTAACAGACACTAAGAGAGCCACAGAGCGCTTCATGTTTCAGAGGCAGAGAGCGTGCATCCATATTTATTGATATCTGCAACATGTATTCTCAATCTAGAAATAACTCTTGCTGGCTTACACAAAGTGACGTAACATGCATGGATGAATAATTGAAAGACCACAGGCAAGTGGATTGAATGTTAATGTAGCACACGCATAAGTCCCGCCTCAGTTTTTCTAAGCCTGCAACCTCATTGGGTAGCTCGCCTGCTGTTCAGAGAGAGATCTAGATTCAACGCTCTTGGGGATTGTGGCTTCTCTTTATAGCAGCACTGGAGGAGAACCTACAGTAAAGGTTCACTGACTCGCAACAGAATTGTTTAGTGAAGGCCAATGAGGCATTAAGGAGCTGCTATAACATCCTAATTAAGCTTTTGAAGATCCAGCACCTATGGAACGTCTAAAAACATCTCAGCATGTGTGGCCTCAGGATCAAACAACATTGTTTTTATCATCCGAACCTCTGCTGTTGAACTGCTCAGCCTTCCCCTCCCTCCTCCCTCTCCCCCTGTAGATTTGTAGCCTTGGTTATGAAAGTCTCGATCACGACCGCCGACTCTGCCGCAGCTCAAGCCGTCACTCAGCTCCTGCCCCACTTCATAAACAAATGGCCGCTCAGGACAATATCAGCCACTGCGCTTGCAAGGTCAGCGTCGGAGCGTAACAAATATCAAGCACTTTAACACCTTCTCATGGCCAGTGGGGAGAATAGTGTGCTTGTTCAGCTTGAGTTCAACAACAGCCAAGCAACAATGAGGCGTAAACACATGGCTGAGGTCTAAATGAAAAGCCTCTTGGTGGGTATTTGTTGAGCACTTAGCACACACATCCTTAATTGAAAGAGTTCTTGGCAAATCTTAATGCAAGGTCAAGACTGTTTCAGTGACCTGTGCTGAATAGATTTGTTGACTGTTCAAATAAAGTGGCATCAGAGCAAAGGCAGGAAATGTCCATTTAAAGATACCCTTCCTATCTACGTAAAGAAAGATTTGGTCAACCTTGCAGTGTGGATGGATCTGCCTGATTCAATATCAGCAACCAGATGGGTCCATCCTGCCACACTCCAATCTACAGCGATTGTGAGCGACCCAAAGCAGCACAGCCAAATCAGTGTCCTTTCCAGAAGGTGGGGTGGGAGCTTCAAGTGAGATGACAGCCATCCTGTGTTTTTGGGGCTCTTCTGTTTTTGCAATAAGGGTTGCTATCTGAGAAAACAGGTGGAAAAAGATGCATTGCAGTTGTTCAAGTAGGGAACTTAAATTGGAAATGCTAGCAAGATCCAAGTTTACTGCACTGAACCATGCCAAAATGTATTGGTATTGATTGTTGGAAACAAACCAGTAATGCTAAGTAATTGGTTTATTTTCAGACTCAACAAAAAAACAATTAAGATATGACACTGTGTCTGATGGTGTGTTGCACTAGTTTTGTCAAAAGGTTTCATCAGTGGCAAACAGTGCACAATCTCCTCTCTTTACACTCCCACCAATACATGTTTTTTAGAAAATTTTGGATATTTTCTGCTTTTACAAGCTGGAGCGGTAAGAAATTGAATATAATAACAAAAGGGACAAGAGAGAGGAGGGAGGCCACGTAGTAAAGAACCCAAGCCTGAATTTCGACACACAGCAACTGGAGGCAAACTGCTCAGCTAATGGTACCCAAACGCCTCTGTTTTTGTTCAAGTGAGACGAGAAGGTGCAGCAGCATGTGTCTGATTAGACTGAAACACAAGAAAGCTAAAAGAGGTGACAAAAAGGCAGCCACTGGTCCACAAAAAGGGTAAAATGACCTGTCACTGGAAACAATTTAGTTCTGGAGAGTCAGACTTTCAATAAAGCCAAGTAATTTGCAGAAATTGTTACACAGTCACAGCCGCCCATCAAGGCAATCATTTAAAATTCACTTACAAAGTGGTTTATATTCTAAGTGATCTCAATATCGATCAATATTCATGATTATAGTTTTGGCCAGTATCCAGCAGCACTGGTGACCAGCATGTCAAACAACTTTATGGGAAAAAATCCTTCGCTTTCATAATGGTCTGGTTTCTGTAGGTCATATTAAAGTCACTGTTAACTGCAGCCTGTATTATAACCAGCTAAAATCTCCTCACAGGAGCTTCAAGTACTGGCATATTATCCTCTTTACTTCTGTACTTAAACATCTTGTGAAGGGTTTGAAAAAGCCTTATTTTAATACATAATCTGCAAAGTTAATGAGGATTTCAGATAGAAGACTTTACATTTCTGCATTATTGCTTGGACTCATTGGGCCAGACTTTGAGAGAGCAATGCCATGTCATGTTTTTATTGTACCATACAGCTTCTCAAAGTGAGTGCTAATTAACAGATTTTTTTTCTTTGACACTAAGCATGCATAAAAGTTTAAGTTAGCATCATTGATGTAATTTTACAATATGGAATCTCACTTGGGGAAAAAAGCTAAACCTGTCAGCAACAGAGCCTGGCGGAGTCTTCGTCATTCCTGGTCGGTCACTAAACACCAGCTGAATTTAAAGCTCTGATCAATGATTCTTATGAAACAGACTGAAAGTAGCACTGATGCATCATCTTGACCTTTGAAAACAAACTTGATTGTCAATTTAATGTTCAAGTTTTCTAACAATTTGTTTTTTAGACCTGCAAATGCTGCGATGGGGTAGGTGCAGACAAATTGGCTATCAGCATGCTGCAGAAATAACACCCTTTTTGTTGCCATAAAGATTAAATTGTACTTCTATTTCTGATGAAACTGGCATACTAACAGAAGTATGTAACCACAATCATCATACATTTGTAAATATTAACTTTAAAGAAGAACCATTCTTAGCACTGCTAATGTTAGTCACTTTCTGCTAACCTATTTGATATTGGTTATATACAGTACAGTACAGAAAGTCCCTCATTGCAGCAAAGTAATTTGCAATTGTTAATGCTACTTGAAAAAATCACTGCAAATTCTGTGCACCTCACTTTCTTGTCCAATCACTCCAACATTCCTGAAATGACTGACATTTTACAATTGAAAGGATGTGCATCAAGAAAAGCTTACAATAACTCCCAAAATGGTTGCTAATGTTTCTTAAGGAAGCTAAGCAATACTAATGACTACTATCACTTTTTAAATTCAAGTTTGGAGAGGATTCCTAAAACACTTAAAACAGTTGCACTTAATTTGCCAAACAACTTGCACTTGTGATATCAATGATAAAATAAAGCCTTTTTAAAAAACTTGCTGCAAAATCAGGATTTCTTTGCAGCAACAACCCCAAAAAAATTCAGCAAAATTCTGGAGTATGCCAGCTTTCTTGCTGTTTTATTCTGAAATATCTGGCCAAATTCAACTCACGATGAACTGTTATTAGGTTCATTTCTCTTGTTTAGTCTTTGTTTGATTTGGATGGCATTCACACTTGTGGCAAAACAAACTCTGGTGCACTTGGAAGTGAACTGAAATCCCATTAGAGACCCTAACCCTGTACACGTTATCCTGTTAAGAACACTTGTAATTCCCAAAGAGAAACAGCACTGAAGACTGTAATGTGCAATCTGTAGCAATAATCATGATTTTAAGTCTGCGGTGTCCCGATCCTGCCACACCTCATACCACAGGATAACCAGACTAACTAATCTATTAAACACAAACAGATAATCAGTGCAGTAAGGGTAGTGTGTGCCCTACTTGAGCAGTGAGCAAGCTGGTGAGTTAACGTTTGTTAGCAAAGTTTTTGAGACTTGTTGCTGGCAAATATAGAACAACAGCAAAAAATTTGTTGCTAGATAAAACCACATCATTGACTGTGGCAATGATAACATTATCCTTTTTGATGTTTGGATATGTGTGTGTATTACATAAACTGTAAGAAAATATGTACATGCATGAAAAAGAAAGTCTTTATAACTGTTTGTACGAGAGCAATAGTGTGCATTTTTATGTATATTTGTAAAAGAAATTTGAATGAAAAAAGTTATGTCTAAAGCATGTGATGCATAGTGGTTTAGGGCATGTTGGTCTATAAATTGGTATTTTAAGGATGCATGTTCTTGGCACAAAGCCAGGAACAGGTTGTAAAGGTGATGAATTATGTGCCTTTATTATACATGGATGTATTTTGGGTGTAACAGAGGTCAAACCAGTCAGCATGTTTTCTATCATGCTTAAATCAGTGTGTGCCAGCAGCTGGGTTTTGCTATTTGCACAGTGGATTTGGTTGTTTAGTCTGAATTTTGGATGGATTATTCAATTATAGTCCTTTTACTGAGCCACTATACTACTGCGCTATATATAGCGCACTGGATAGCCTGTTTTGTTATCTGTGAGCATAGTTATCATGAGATCCATTAGTATGTAAACAAATATTAGAAATGAAGAACTGTGTTTATTGAAAATCCTTAATCGTGTTTTTTTTTCTGTCCAAGAGTATTACGTGCACCAAATATCAGGGGCATATAGCACAAGATTTGCGCCTGACCACTCCTCATCATCAGACAAACGCACCTATGTGAGCACAGGATCTTTTGTTACTTCAACAATATGTGCAAATGGTGTATACAAGACAGTTGCAGCATAAATTAGAGTAGACACCTGCACGTCATGCCAAAACACTTTGCGCTGGTGTTATGTGCAGCCCTGCTTCTCCTGTGTCTCCTTGGTCCTCCTCCTTCCTCTCCTCTGGTGCACACCTGAGAGCAATCTGTGCTCAGGGAGAGGGAGGGGTATTTAGAGGAGCTGAGAGAGGAGCCATGTTGGATTTGAGGCACACACACAGACCTGAGGAGCAGGTTTCCAAGCACTCCTCCTTTGTTTTCTGTTTTCCTGATTTAACAGGTAGTTTTGTTCCTCCTTTTTCCTCTTTATTTCCTCAGCAGCACTGGGTTGTTGGGTTTTGTTGTTTTAATTTGGGCTGGAGATTGTCAGTGGTCCATTTTTCTTGGTTTTGATTATTTTTTTGTTTAGTTAGTTTCTGGTCAGGCAGTTTAGGGAGAGGTGAGAGGTGCGATGGCCCCTTCTGGGTTGGCCTGCTCATTTTCTCCTGTTTTGTTCATGTTTGCCGACAACTCCAGCCCCTTTTGGTTTATTGAGTTCATTCCTCATTTGAACTTTCTACTTTAAAATAACAATAAAAAGCAATCAACCTTGTCTTTTGTGTGGCGTCCTTTAATATGTTTTGGTCTTCCTTTGTGGTCAAATTCGAGCCAAGTATTTTAGTGGTAAGGAGACCGTAACAGCTGGGCATAGGGCCCTCAATTGCGAATGTGTTTATTTGTGTGAGCATTATTGAGAGAGAGAATGTGCACTGTACTGAAAATGTACTGAATATTGTAACCCCTCTGGACAAACTTTTGTGCACCGTTACACCTCAAAGGTCATCAGAGTTTCTTCAACCCAAATTGAATGAAATAACCTATACAGTGAACCCGTTTGTTTAAATAAGTAAGGGAAGTAAGCTACCTCCGGCACCATCAGCATATCAACTGTGCTGAACAGCCTTTTGACTTTAATCATGAGGGAGAGAGACTTTATGTTGATGATGCTAATGCCGGAGAGTCACATAAACTATCCACATCCTCTTCACCTGCTTCATGTTAGCCTGAAATAATTCATGAGCAACACGATGTCCAGTCTTATAAATTCAGAGGCTTTGATGTGAGTGATGCAGGTATGGAGATGAGTGATGGCCACATGAGAGACATGTTAGATGTAAACGCACAGGCTGTGATGATATGGCTGCACGAGATGGATGGAAGTGCTGCTTTGTCTCCGACTCAAGAGCCCCGTTTAGAATGAGCAATATGCCAAGAGTGTGATTGATTAAATCACCGTCAGACATCTGTGAAGTCAGCACTAACACCACCACAGGGAATGATATACTCCCAGCAAGCTTATAACGTGCATCTCTAGTATACAGTGGGCTTTATATGAGCCTCTAAAATTAGCGTCCAATTAAACAGCAGCTAAATAATTTATTATTCTTTTGTTTTGTAATATATCACGAAACTAACAATACAACAAGTGGCTCAGGTGGAATTAGTTTGAAATCCAGGAGGAGAGCTCACTAAAAGGCCAAGACATTAAAGCTTTTGTTATACTCAAATCATTTTCTAAACGTCCACGCTCTTCATTGTTCACAGAGTGTAAACTGACAGTCATCCCGATGTGACTGGAAGAAATGAAGTGAACCTCAGGTTAATCTAAAATATTCCACATCGCACTCAGTCACTGCTAATCGGGGTGAGTCTTGCAGGCCACGTGCTGGACTGAGCGGCCCCGCAGTTCCTGCTCGCTGTTTAGTCTATTAGTGGATTTCACAACCCATTTAAAGAGGTTTTCAGGTGAACACAAAGGCTGGAAAAGCCAGATGTAATGTGCAACGGCAAATTACACAGAAAATTGCACTCCTCTGTGGCTCTACGAGTTTTCATGCTAATCCTGAACAATGGGGAGAGTTTTGATGTTCACAAAAGCGACACTCTGTCTTTAAAGAATACTCTTATGCTTGCTTGAAACCCCATGCAGAGCTGGGTTGGCACAGGGAAAATGCCACAGGATGCTGGGGGGCAAAACACCACAACTAAGCAGACAAACTGAAGAGACCAGGCTGTTCCAGACCGTCTGTAATGGAGAGCAACTCAAATGTACTTTTTATATAAATGTGCTAATTAGTTTAAAGGAATCAGTGCTGTCATGCTGGAGACAAACCAGATAATCTCTCAATCCCACACATGTGGCATCAAACTGCAACAGTGCAGTCAAGATTACAAAACAGTTACCATCTGTGTTGTAACAAAGCCGTAGTTTTAAATCAGGTGTCAAATTGATTAAACAGTTGTGAATGAGGCGTAATTGCTGTGACAAGTAAATCAGAATCTGCTCGCCCTTCCCTGCCATTCTCTTTCAAGGTGTGCATCATGTAATGTATCTCCAAATTGTCTCTTATTTGTCACAGAATCAAAGTGGGGTTAAACCGGGCTAATTGGGCTGCTGGGGAAATTGAGTGTGCTGTATCTGCAGACAGCTTGACCAAACGTCGGGTTTTCACCGCAGCTCTGTGGTGTTATGAGCTGGCACGACGATCACGATGATCATCCATGTCGGCAAATGAACAGCACGAGAACAGTGTGGAGGGAGCTGTTTGTTTTGCAGGACACATCCGCTGCGCTTGTTTGTAGGTCTTAAACTGTTTCACCAAAAATATATAAATAAACAAAACTGTTCTGTTTCCTGAACAGCATGCAAAACTAATTATTTTGGGAGATAGGGAGATGGGAGTGAGAGAACTGCATCCTTATAGATGAGTGGAAATATTTTGGCTTCGAGAGTGTAAGGTGGCTGGCGAGGAAAAGGTTTATTTTTAGCAGCATGTTTATGTAAGTGACTAGCATGTTGTGGAATAATGAGAAGGCTCTCTGGGCCCCTCGGTGGAGCTACAGAGACGAGACTCTCAGAGCAGCAGAGGGTGATTGAAGGGAGCTAATGAGCAGGAAGGGAAAAAATAACACAGGAGTAGAAAGGGCTGGGATAATAAAAGCATGAAAAACACAAAGGAAATATGACAATTACCAATGGTGGGTCTGTGAATGGTAGAGAGACAAACAAATAGAGATGAAAATGGTCGAGGAGAATGTCTTAACATTAGGAGAGATGATCCTTGTGGTCAGTAAAGGTAGACCACTGGCATGAGAAGACCCTGTTTCATGTGTTAGAGCTTGTTATTGCTCATCGACCTCCATCAGTATTGCTTTATCCCTTTATTCACCATTATAGGCTTTTTCTCTGTTTGGATTCATAGTCAGCTCTTGCTTTTATTTCTGAAAAAGGGCTCTGCTTCTTTCTCAGAGGGTGAGCTGTGGCACAATGCACTCAAGTGCCATGACTAGACCAGAAACTCTCAAAAACAAAACTACTCTCCTCTACCTAGAAATCATCTCTTGTTTTCCTTCGATATCACACCCTCCTCGTCCTTTCATTTGCACTCCATTCTCGCGCGTACAACAAGCACTCGTACATTATCTGGTACCTCTTCTCAGGAGGGGGCTCCTGATTGGCTGCTGGTGCTGCCTGCGCTGTTTCCTGCATGTCGGGGAGATTGGCAAAGTCATCTTGCTCAGCCACACCTATGGCCAGAGCCAGGACCACCATCTTCCCCTCACTGGGTCCCCGTGAGAAAAAAATACAATAAGACATAGAGAGAGAGGAGAGCAGATGCAAAAGAGGATAGGGAGATCGGATATAAAGAAAGTGTGGTGCAGGGGGGAGAGAAGAAGAGAGGTCATTTCAGGTGAGGGGCATGGGAGCAAAGAGACAGTGGGACAATTAGAGACTGGAGGAAGCAGTGATAGAGAAAAAGTCATACATTTGCATAAATAAACACGTCCCAACAGTAAGCACTTTGTCCAGGGAAGGATATTAGAAGATACCTTAACCTCAAAGGCCAAATTAATAAGAATGTAATGAATTTAATGAAGTGGTGCTGAAAACAGCTGCAGACTGTGTTCACATCATAAATGCAACGAATAATTAAAGGATGATTAGTTAATGATGGTTAATGGATGTGATATTCAGCAGCTTGTGTATCAGCCTCCACACATGTTAAAGGTATAAACATGCTCTCGCACTCAAACCACGCCACCCACACTCACACTGTTTCCTGTCAGGATATTTTACCTGCCTTCTGCTCTCCCTCATGACTCACCTTCTCCATCGAACATGGCCACCATCCTTCTCAAGAGTTAAAATTTAATTAAGCCTCATTAAGGAGATCTGGACTAATTGTTTCTATTTGAGTGACACAGTGTCTTGAGGTGCTCGGTGTGTGTCACTGTTTCTGGGTCACTGCTCTCGCACTCTCCCTGTCCGCACTCCTCTTGTTCTATCTTCTCAATTCTGCCACACTGGCTCTCAAAATCCCCCCTTCCTCGATCCTCATCCCTATCCCCTACTCCTAATTCCATGCCTCCTCGTCACTGCCTCATTCCCTCCTTCCGCTAACAGCATCCACACTTCTACAGCTTAAGCCTCAGACTGCCTTACAATACCTCAGAGAATACCTCCACTAAGAAAAGATGGTGCTGCCAAGCTGTGGGGAGATATCACCCAACACCTCACAATTTCATCTCTTTTATAGTCTGCTGTCAGCTGTCAAAGCTTTTCTCACGAACCATGAAGTCTTGTTTAATAAGATCATTCTTATACGTCTATATGTGGCTTCATACCTTTTGTGCCCTGACCTACACCAATAACCCCTCCAGGATTTACTCACCCCTTAAAATCAATTGATTCTTTCAGCCTATTTTTTAGTTATACTGACAAACTTTTGATAATGTTTAGCTCCAAAAATCAACAGCTTTTTCATTACTCTAACCTATTATCAGCCATAAAGCAGTTTCTTTTCTCTATTCTTTTTTGGCCATAGTAGTCATCTTTTATGGTCAATAATCACCATTTAATGATTAGTTTCACCTATAAATGTCAAAATGAACAACACATGGGCCACTTTGTCATTATCTTCTGCCAGCTGTATTTGTAATCTGTTTAATAGCAGCTTTAAGCTAACCTTACATTGTTTTATCCATGACTTTAAGCTAACTTGTCCAATATACATTACCTACTCCTGTTGGCTATCCAAAAATGCTGCCATCACTAGAGACAAAATCGTTAATTTTTAGTAAAGTTTTAGTGTAGTTATTGGTTTTTGTTTCCTCTGACTAGCTGACCAGCTGGTAGCAAAAGGATACATACAGTAGCCTGTATCATAACATACTTAAACCCTAAACTCTAGCTTTGTTTACAAAAGTTTATAGGTTGTACAGAATCTTACTATAGTGTATGGCCCAGTAGTGTTCGAGTAGCGTTAATATAAGTACGCTGATCATGAAGCTTTTGGGCGCACCATGGATTGCTATGTACCAGCTCGCACCCATCCCTGGATATCTTCCCCCAGGGATAAAGATAATTTAAAGGCACTCACATTTACTAGTGCCACGGGCCTAAAGCAACCCCAATTCAAAACAACTGCATTAATGCCTTAAGCCAACACCTTGAACAATCTACATAGTATTAATGTTTTGATTGTTTCGTTTTCACGAAATTAGGATTTCATTTAGAAGACGCTAAATGTATGTCTGAGTAACTACTAATCTCTCTTATGACTAGCTTCACCAGCTATACTCTGTAATCAGTGCGACACCTTTCATCTAATACATTTTCTCAAAATTTTTAAACTTTGTCTTATGGTTAATAAAAAGAAGAACAAGCACCACAGTTTTGGCTGAGCTGCATAATGTTCACTATAAAAATTCTGGTGCTCATCTCTGTCACAGTCGGGTCTCTGATTGGTGGAGTGCGGTCTCACCAGTGTAATTACCAGTCAGATAACGACCCTGACTGATCAAAAAAGTTTCATCACACACAAAAATACTTGGTTCTCTTAGCTGAAATAACCCTAGTGCTCTTGCGGTTTAGTTACTCTTTAATTAACCTAATTTTTTACAACTAGCTTATTAGACTTCAACATTTACTGACCTTTTTTGACCACTCTTCTCAGCTGCTGAAGGTTACTTCATATTCTTTGATCATTCTGGACTTATCAACTGAGCTTCTCTTTATGACTTTAATAGACCACATGCCACTGAGGTTAAGAGCCACCGGTCTATATGATAACGGCCTAATGGTGCGGTGCTTGTTTTGAGACTCTAAGTGTAACAGTTATTGGATCCCTCTTTTCCCATCCCCTTTTAAGTAAGGGCATTTACACTTAAGGATATTGGTGAAACACTTCAATCAATGCACTGGACATTATGGCAGCAGAGGCGGGTGAGAGGACAGTCACTGACACTGAGATAAATGATTGGTCTTAAGCCAAAAAGCATGAAGACCAATCTACCCAAGAGTACCATTTGGGGAAACAGCTCTAAAGGCTAGATATCTGTGTCAATCACTACCACAAACACATTCACTGAGCAATGACTCACCCAGAAAGGGAAACTGGCCAACACTGAGATTAACTGGCATGAACAACGGGTCATGTCTTTAACTTAGCTGCTTTGTCATCCATCAACTAAGTTGCTACTGTTAAAGAGAGGGAAATATAATGATGACCTCAATCTCACATTTACAATGATAAGTGCTTCACCGGACTATTATGGGCAATACTCTCAATGACCTTGATGAGGGCATGTGTTGCATGGCTAATGCTTGGCCAGCCTGTGGCATGAGGTTAGCTGTGTCATACTTTAATGCCTGCAGAAGCTTGAACGCACATAAAAAAGATAAACGAATCTTGCAAAGCTACAGTAAAACAGGTTCAGTGCAGAGGAACATTAAACACATGTACCTTGGCAGTATCCTTCCTCGCCCTTCATCACCACACTCTCTCCTTCATCTGCCCCCACTCCACTCCTGCCCTGAAGTAACAATATGTCGCAGAAGTAATGGTGCTGGTGACACAAGATCAATGCTTCAGGGTTAACACAAATCTACGCACAGCTGCTTAACCTTTGTTCTTGTACTGATGCACAGCGACACGTGGACCGTGTGATGTACAGATGCTGACACACACACGTCAGCCAGACAGCAGCACAGCTACACACAGATTTACTATCAGCATATAGCTGGGGGGCAATTTTTAGCAGCAAATAGTCATGAAAAACAGATTATTTTTAATGTTGAGTCGGCCAGTAAACATTTCTGTGCCGTCTAAGGGATGGCTCCAAAATAGCATCTTTTAATTGAGTGGGATGGTGTGAAAACGAAATATATTGTGACTTTTTTGACACTGTCTCATGAATATTATAAACTAACACTGCAAGCTCTGTCCTGTAAGGACAATTGCAGCAGACAGGCTAGTGCCATCCAAACAGATGTTACTGCTTAGCAGAGCATACAGTGTAAACATTGAACAATTTATCACTGAAAGGGGTAGAAATAGCTCACAATATGCTGCAAGTTCCTTGCCATTTTCATGCACGTGGTGTCATTTATTCTAAATTAGGAAAATGTATCTCTTTATAAATTGCTAAATAAGATGCTTTGTAATTTCTTCAGCTGATCACTGATGCAGCACAAATGGTAAAGCTATAATTGCTTACTATGTATTAAATTCTTAAACACTGAGCTAAGCTGTTTTTTAAAGGCCCATTAAACATATAGAGTGTTACATATACCACCTCAGAGGATAAAATACAACAGACATAATGAATAATTGCTAAATCAGTGTATAATGGATGACGCCTTGAAAAGATGAGATGTTGATCATCTCCTGCACACCCACTGAAAGTCAACATCTCATTTACATCAATAAGTCCATACTTAATAACATATATAATCAATTTTTCCAATAAGCTGAGCCCTGACCTTCTCATTTCATTCTGCCTTATCATCCTGCATTACCATAACAAACTATCACATGGAAGACTTAACCATGCTATACATAGTCTCAGAAGGCTTTAATACTGGAAGAAACTTATACATAATGACCACAGACAAACAGAGTTTATATTGTATGTAGAGAGAGGTAATATCCTTCCCTGGATTGTTGGTGCAAATGGAAAGAAACAGCAGAGGATGGGCAGGGAACCGAGAAGGTTAAAGTAAGATCAGATGAGTCAGTATTTTCTAACTTAAAGATTATGAATAAACAGTCTCCAATTAATTTAAGGTTATGCATTAAACCTGTTAAAGACATCTTAACTTAATTAAAATATATATTATCCTAATATAAAATAACATTAAAAACAACACAGACAGTAACAGAAGCATGAGCATGTGATACCACGGACAACTTTGCAGAGATGTGAATGTGGGTGAAGAGACTCACAGGAAGGATTTGACGTCCAGGCCTCTGTTCTTCATCTGGTCCATCATGTAATCCCAGCTGCCAGGATTGGCACGAGAGCGCCCTCCAGCTCCACCTCCCCTACAGCAGGATGCCTTTGCACCCGCTGGGCCACCTCTTGCCCCCCGGATGCTGCCTCGTGTAGCTGCACCCCCACCCTCACTGCTGCCTCCCCCTCCCTCTCCTTTCTGAGCACCCCCTCCACCACTGCCACCCCCTGGCTGCCCGGGTGCAGTGTGCAATTGTCCCAAGCTCTGGGATGTGGTGGGTGGATGGCCTAGACCTGGGCCCGGCGGGTGGATGAGGGGCTGCTGTAGGCTCTGTTGGCGCAGCAGGGTCCGGGGCCGGGTGGGGATGTGCTCCAAAGTGGACGCATAGGACAAGACTGGATCCCCAAAGCTGGGAGGGCAGAGGAGAAGGGAAGAAAGAGAGCGAAGAGAGGGCCAGGGCCGGCACAGGACAGGGTGATGGGGAGGGAGGAAGGAGCCAGAGGGTGTGTAGGAGGAAGGAGAAGAAGAAGAAAAAGAAGGAGTAGGAGGAGAGCCGTGGCAAGAGGAGGTTAGTTTTTCAGGGGTGATGAGGTCAGAGAGGAGACAAGGTGGCACAGGGCAGTAGGAGGAAACAGTGAAGGAAGTCAGGTTGACGTCAGGAAAGATACAAGAAAGTTCATCCAAGCAGGGAGTCGACGATAGTGAGGGTGAGGAGGAGGGTGAGGTAGGAGGGGGAGTGGTGTTGGAGGAGGTAGAGTTAAGAGGTGGAGACAGGAGGAGGAGGAGACAGAAAGAGAGCACGGTGAGGCAGCAGCAGTAACAGCAGTAGCAGAAATAGCAGTAGAATGTGCAGCCCGTGTGATCGCTGTGTGCGCTGTGTTGCTGATAGGCCTGCGTGTAGCACACGTGCGCCGACTGGGAGCTCCGCCTGCGTGTCTGCAACCGTTGCGAATGCGCTTTGCATGTCTGCCGGGTTTGCTTGCGTGAGTGTGCATTTCGCGTGGGCAGCAGTCGGATGTTGACCCTCCGCAAGGGCAAGGTGCAGTCGCTTGCAGGTTGGCTACGGCGTGGTGCGTGCAAAGCGGTTTTGTTGCTTCCCGGCCTTCTTGATGACGTCTTTTTGGTGTGATGAGAGATCCCCATTTCCCTTCCTCGTCATTCAATTTTTTCTCATGTCTGATAGCCTCGCTTCTCTTCTCTCTTAGTCTTTTAAATACATGCTACATCTCCAGAGACATCCCGACAGCCAACCAAGTCCTACAGTGCTGCTCCCTCCCTCTGTCGCCCTCCTAGTTTTCACTCCGCCTCTTTGCAAATGACTTTTAACGACTAACTGTTGTCTTAAAAGTTTCAGAGAGTGTTACTTTTCCTTTTCATATATATGAGACACCCCTTGTTTTGAGGGCTTAACTGTACCCTGAAAATTCTATTTCATCTTCTTCCAATTCACTAAATTTATCCTCTTCTCTCTGGGATCGCAGTGTAACCCAGACTACTAGAACTGGGTCATGAGAGAGAGCTATTCACATCAGTTAGGGGCCTTTTTATGCTGCCTGGCATACTTTACCTTACCAAATCCAACATAATGCTTTTAGTGTGCAATCCATGAAATGCAACATTTGGAAATAAAAAGATAAAACATTGAATGGTTGGTTTTACAGACATGGAGAAAAAAGTTGGTACAACAGAGGAAGAAAATCAGAGGAATAGCTCTACTTGGTGACAGAAGATGGAGGAAGTGATAACGGCTGAGGGTGACAGAAAATGGGGTGTGAGACACAACACAAGAGACACAGACACTTATAACAGCCTGAAAATAGAATCCAATTATAGGAGGGGAGAGGGGCAAAAAGGGGAAGAGGAGGGGAGAAGAGGAGGACTGAGGTAGCGATGAACGTAAACGTGATATGGAGGAAGAAATCACAGGCATGAGGTGCTGAATGAAGGTGTAAAAAATCAACAAGCACAAAAATTAACAGCTTCATTTGAGCACGCTAAATATCGACTCTAAATCAAGTCAAACATCATGGCTGCGGGAGACGTGCAATCAGTGAGCAACATGCAGTTCACATTTCGGGCTAAGTTTTAATTAAAAGCCTGGCCGGCGTTGTATGAGACACTATTTCAGGCAGAGTGTGAAAACGAGACTATTTTTGTGTTGCATTTTTTGAGAGTGCACTTGCAGGCAGTGCAGTTCGCCCCATAAATAAATCATACTCTTCTGCAGAGTCACACAGGAGCAGCTGGGGTTTGAGTCGGTGTGATACAGGCTCCAGCAACTATTGTTATCTTCTCAGGATGACGCAGAATCACATCTCCTCGGCTCTCACACCTTGACATAAGCCAACATCCTCACCGTGAAGCCTTGAGCTGCACCTTCCTGCTGAACTTGACCTCAAAACCTGATTCATTCATTCAATCACAGAAACTCTAACTTGTGGGAAAAATAGTGCGTTCCAGTTGTACTAGGAAGTCGGGATTTTTTTATCTGAGTGGGAAATCTCATCTGGAACAGCCCCAGAGGTTGGAATTTCCTACTGGGAAGTCAAGGGATCCTCACCACCCCAGAGTTGACAATAAAAGATGGCTGCCCCCGTTGTAAACAGTTATTAAGTTCCTGTAATATTCTGTTTATATGCACTTCTGAAGAGTGTTTGTTGCACTAACTCAGCCGTATACATAGTATTGTTCCATTTATATTTATGGAAATGCTACTATAGTTTTATTTATTGCACATATGGTATGTGCTAACTACAATGCAGGGCGTGCTAACACAGCTAACAAAAGCCAAATAAATCAGCACGTTATTTCTGACTTTGTAACTGGAATGCGGATAACTCTGAGATGACATCATTCCCAATCCCCTCTTCCCAGTTCCGATGTAAATCGAACGCAATATAGCATTTGTGAGAATTTGTTTGTTTTTAAAGTGAAAGGTACAATACAGATTTTTGCACTGAAATATCAAAAGGAATTTTAAGACGAGTGCCGCTGTATGCACAGTATGTGTAAGCCAGGGGTCTCTCAAGTTAATAAAAGCAACCACAGACAAGTTAAGACATTGTTACCAAGTCATCCATCCTGCCTTCACTGCTCATTGTTTTTTTAAAATAAGAACTCACCAAAAACATCACTCCATGAGGTGTTTATACAACTATAAAACCAGCACTTTCATTTCTTGGAAAAACTTTGCATATTGTGGAGCAAATGTTTGTTTTTTAAAACTGCTGCCTTCACTTGAAAGTCCAGGCATATTTTCCCTCCTTATGAGGAATGTATCCATGAAACCAAAATGTTAGTTTATTTTGTAGTGAATTCACATCATGGATTGACATTCTTGTTGATCCGAGTCCTAAGTTTTCAAAGAGAGGTAACGCTGAAGGTAGACTCAGGACACAGTGGATCTCCATTCCACTTGTAAACAGCTATTTACATAAGTCAGGGGTGGAGCAACAGGAGGAAGTACGGGTGACAGAATGGACAGCAGGTAGAGATTAATGCTGGTCCATCACAGGTAAGCTGACTTATTTGTCCAGTAGCCATACAGGTGCCACATGTACCAAGCAAAAATGATTCATGTGCACATTCTAATACAGTGGATGATAGTGTGCATGTGGTTAACATAGCAGTCTGCCAAAAAGAGGAAGGTGCTGAAATAGTCAACAACATGCCTACCACTTGTCTCTGTTCCAGTGGGAATAGTAGCCTGCTACTCTTTATGGCTTTCAGTCGCATGACTAGCACAGCGAGATGGACAGCAAAAATAGTTTCAGCAAGCACTTTCTGCTATGTGGAGTTGCAGTACAAGCTTTTTATTTTTAATTTCTGCATGCATTTTTACATTCAATGAAAACTGCAGAAAAATAGAGTGACTAATGTAAAATATGGAGCATAGCTCATACAAGCTGGCCTGCCACTGCTGGCAGCTAGCTGATTGCCCCTAAGCTACTATTGGCTAAATGTTCTCAGACTACCTTACTTAACCAGCTCTAGCCTGCCTACTCTTCAATGCTCCGGCTGCAAGCTGCTTTTGCAACCGCCCTCCACCCCAGCTCCTTTTTTATGTTATTCTTTGACTTAATCAAAATCAGCTGCCATATATGCTTGCTCTGTGGGAACTTTGCTGCTTTTCTCCCTGCCAATGCTTTCCTTATGGGCGCAGGGAGGACAGGAACATGTGGTGTCCTCTCTCACAACGTGACAGCTTAGTAAAAACACCTCTTGGTTTATTTTTTCGATGGGATAGAATACCTATTCAATACAAGTAAGCAGTGGAGGTGGGTGGAATTGGCACTGTTTATTATAGTTTTGATTGAGAGCCCCCTGGCAGTGGAGTTTACATAGATACGTTAAAATGTTTGCATGTGTCTCTGTCCAGTTTTGGAACTCACTCATTGGGTCTCAGTCCTCCGGAGTGCATGTGTCCCTGGACGGTCTGCCACCTCCCGGCCTTCACTCCCTCTGTCACCATGCTCTTCACGCTGTCGCTGCGATAAGCACCCCCCCCATCATCCCCATGCCCAGTTGCTGCCCCCTTCTGACCCCCTGACACTGCCCCACTGAGGGACAGAGACAGGGGTGCGGAGGTCCCACGCCAAACAGAGAGTACAGAGGAGAGAGGGAGGATAACGACAGGCAGGGGAGAAAAAAGACCAAAGAGTGTGAGAAAAGACGGACAAAATACACACACAGAGACATAAAAAGGAGAATAGATTGAGCAACCACATGGCTAAGGAGGTAAGACAGATCAGTAGAGTGTGTGAGGGGGCAGGGCCAGTTTTTCCAGGCCAAGTGAGAGGCAGGTGGATGAAAAAGGTCTGGAGTCCAGTGTGGAGGAAGAGAGGGATGGGGGTGAGGAGAGCAGGGAGGGGAGGAGAGGAGGAGGAGGAGGAGGAGGAGGAGGAGGAATAAAGAGGGAGCCTGTGGAGGGTGGAAAACCAGCAAGCGGTCGCTCCTTGGGGTCTGGAGGACCAATACTACAGCTGCCAGCATTCACTAGCAGCAACAGAGTGTTGACTCCAGTTATTTAGCTCTTTTCTCTTATTTGTTTGGACATTTGAGGCTTGAAATGTGCTGCTATAAAGGCCAATTCAATGGCTGAAACTTAGAGTGGGACTTAAATGTCTCATGAGTGAAAAGGAAAAAAAAATCAGAGAGGACTCATTATAGAAGTCATGTGGGTATTTTTACTTAAAAAGTGCATACTTTAAATGCCAGTTTTACTTTGTTCTATAGTTCTTTGTGAGCATTAATTACAAACCCCAATTGCAAATAAAATTGGATGTAATATAAATGTTAATAAAAATAGAATGCAATGATTTGCTCATTGCTGTCAACCTATACTCAGTTGAAACACAGTAATGACAATATACTTACTGCTCAAACTGTTCTTTCATTTCCTCGTAAATTTTCACTTATTTTGAATTTGGTGCCTGCAACATGTCCTAGAAAGCTTACCACTGCTAAATCACATCTCCTCATAACAACACTCAGTAAGTGTTTGTGAACTGAGGATAGGACTTATTAAGGCTCTGTACGGAGAATTCTTTCCCATTCTTGCTTGATGCACCACTCCAGGTGTTCAACAATCCATGGTCTCTGTTGTTGTATTTTACACTTTCTGATGTGCCACAAGTTTTGAGATGGGTTAGACTGCAGAAAGGCCAGTTTAGTACCTGCGCTATTGTACTCTGCTGAAGCCAGGCTGTTGTAACACGTGCAGAATGTGTCTTACCGAAATAAGCAGGGATGTCTCTGAAAAAGACATAGCTACAGTTGTGCAAGTTACCTATGCCATGGGCTATAACATACCCCCACACCATCACATGCTCCTTTTTGCAGTCAAGCTCAGAGGACACGATATACTCCCAAAAAAATCCCAGTTTCAAAAATAATATATAATTTAGGCTCATTGGACAACAGAGTTTAACTTGCACTTGTAGATGTAGCGACAAACTCTGTTCACTGACGAGGATTTTCCTAAATGTTCCTAAGCCCTCATGGTAATATCCTTTACAAATTGTTGCTTTTTAGTGCAGTGATCGCCTGAGGGATCAAAGGTCACTGGCATTCAATGTTGCTTTCTGACCTTGCCGGTTCTGTGCAGAGATTTCTCCATATTATCTGAATCTTTTGATGGAACTACATACGGTATATGATGAAATCCCTAAACTCCTTGGATTTTGTGTTGTGTTGAAATGTTCTTAAACTGAAGAACTATTTGCTCACACAGTTGTTCACCAAATTGCGGACCTCACCTCATCCCAGCTTGTGAATAACTGAGCCTTTTAGGGGTGCTTCTTTCAAAACTAATCATGAAACTCTTCTGTTTCCTGTTTGCCTGTAGAATTTTTCAAACTGATGTTTTTTTAGCATTCCTCAAATTTCCCAGTCTATTGTTGGACCTGTCACATCTTTTAAAAAAAAACATATAGCCGGCATAAAATTCACAATCAGTTCATATTAGCAAAGAACGAATTAAGTTTTCAAGTTTGAACAGTAAAGATCTTGTCTTTGTAGGGTATTCAATTCAATGTAGGTCAAAAAGTATTTGCAAATCATTGTATTCTGAGTATATATACATCTTATCATGTCCCAACTTCACTGGAAATGGGCTTTGTATTTGCCACAAGATTCCCACTTAGCATCCCTGACAGTAAACATAAGGGATAAACACCTGCGCACCAGAGTAGAATCCATTCAAATAGCAATCAGATCATATTGATCCCCAAAGAGATCAAGAATAAAGGGTGTTGTCTCTCCACTTATATTTTCTCTCAAAGAAGGTTTCAGGTTTAAAATGTCATGTCTCTTCTGTAAGCAGTGATGATCAAAAATAAAGCACTGCAGTGCCCTCTGGTGACATGACTACATTTCATTAATATGCATGTTGCTCCTGCTCCAGGTGACACAAAATAAAGAGGCACAGAGGAGATTGTCACGTAGTGTGAACGTGTGTGAGACTGGCGGAGGAGGAGGAGGAGGAGGAGGGTGCTTTCACTCGTATCATGTCCCTTTGAAGGTCACCTTTCACATTTAATTCTGACCAATTGACCTGACAGAGCATGTGGATAAGTCATCAATCACAGCAACAGCGTGGACGTCACTGCAGGAGTAACGGTCAACACAGGAGACGTGGGCCTTGTGTATCGAGTTGGGCACAAGGTGAACGCTCTTAATCTATATCAAAAGTGGGATCACATAAATATCTGAGGCCATGAATCACTAAAAGCATTTACAGGAAAACAGCATTTAGATATCAATCATGTTTTTGAATGAACTCAACCAAGGAAAGAGGAGATTTATAAAAATATACAGCCATACGTTATTTGACAGCCCAGTGAAACAGGCTTTAAAATTCTGTCATTTTGATTCAACACAACACTTTGTTTTGCAGACATGGAGAAGAAAGTGATGTCTAATAATTATCATGATCAGTATCAATAATGTCATGAAAGGGTTATTCAAACATAAGTTTCAAGACATAATATTTTCACCTTAAGGATTTTTTTTTACTGTTTTGCAAATATAAAAATGTTTAATGAGGGGTTTCCTGGATTTGGAAGAGGGGATTAATAGATGGGAGACATGATCAGAGGGGGGGGGGGGGGGGGGGGGGAGGGATCAGTGCTGTTTGTGCACAGGTCTCACTAGTTTATGTTAAGATCCCCCTGTGCCTCTTGCACTTTGATAACAAAACAGTGCACTTTAAATACAAGGGGACCCCGATGTAAGGTCATTGAATATCCTCAAGGCAGAATGACAGCACATCTGTGACACATAGCAGTTTCTCAAATGCACTGCAAAAAGCTGCAGACCTCCACTCTCGAACATTTTGGCTGTGGCTTCTCTGTGCAGCCTCCATCATTGTCAGATCAGGAAGTGATAAAACAAATTACAAATACGACAAGGAAGGCACCTCTGGTTTTGACTCAAAATATTATTGTTTAGTAAATATGTTATCAATAGAAAGAAGTCAAAAATCATCCATGGTCAGTTTTTAAAGATATCAGTTGATTTAATTTATCCAAGTAAAGTAAATTAAGTTAAGTAGCTTTGTTTGTTTTCTTGTTCTTTTAAAATGTGTGATTTTAAAACAGCACTTTTTGTTCAGTTTATTTCCTGGGTGGTATTGCACTTAAATACCTTTTCATAACATCTTAGTAATACAGTATATAAAAAGTAAGATGAGGTCAAAATTTTCCATCAACTTTTTTTTTTCACAGCATTAAAATTTTGACTTCAGTACTAATGTGGGTTTAGTTTAACAATACTCAATGCTGAAATAATGAAATAATCAGAAAAACGAAAGTTCCCAAAGTGTTGGTCACATTTTGAAACTGGCAGCTTAGAAATACAACTTAGAGTAAAAACTACATTAACAAATCAGTTCTAGAATACTGCAATCATGAAAACTTGAAGTTGCCAGCATTAAATATATTTTTCAGTAAACAAAATAAAATGTATTTCCTTTGTTTTATAAACTTAATTAAAGTATTTATCTCAACTATCTTTATTCCCCTGGATCACCATTTTTGATACCCTTCACAACAAGGCGGAGGGGAGTACACCCTCTGTCTCCACTGGTGCTTTAACTACGACATCTATCAGCACAGTTGGCTGTAGGTCATCAGTTAACCTGTTCACCCATTACACCAATACACCAAGAAAGTTATGACGGTTCACAGTGAGAAGTTTTGTAGATATAGAGTGTAGATGATGCTAATGCCGAGGTCTGACCTCTGGTCATCAGTTGCAACAAATATTTGAAGATGACATTGAATTTTGGTGTTTTTGTTTTATGTTTTTACTCTCAGAATTACCGCCATGTTTGCAGTTTACTTTTAACACAATGCATGGTTACACACAGCCTTAGGCCATTTTGTGCCCTCTAATGGCATCCTCTGGCTTAACTGTCTAATGCTGATTATCCTTTTTTGTCATTGTGGGAGGCTAAAATCCTGATTGTTATTGAAACTCACTTGATTGCCAAACACTAGCAGACACTGGGGGAGGCCAAGGCCCCTCGTAAGAGCAGCACCACTAGGATAAGTCCTCAAAGCCAGAATTTGATGGAGTAGGTTCGGTCACCTGTTTGATGAAGGGGGTGCAGAATCATCACAGAGATGGACAGCTGGTGATCTCTAGGGAATCTCATACCGGAAACATTTTTCAAGAGTCCCTCTGCCGTCAGCAGCGTACCGTCTCTATTTTTTGGTGTGCATCAAAAAGTGTCCTCTGTCTTTCTCTGCTAAGAGTTTTATAACTATGAGTAAACTGTTTCCAATTTAATTAAAAAGTTTTTCATAGATAATACACTTGTGATGAAAAGTATTTTGCATTGCTGCAGGGAAAATTTCACCTTTTTTTGATCGCTCTGGACAGAGGTACAACTGGTGAAGGCTGGCCATGATGGAAAAATTTGACAGACAATGAAAGACAACCTTGAGGGCTTTATTTTACTTTTAAAAATGACTTTTCAAAGCTCTAGCGCAAGGATTCAAACCAGACTCCCAGAAATCAGAAGCCGTCATCTCCAGGCAGAGTTTAGACAGCAATCCATTTATCCGCCGCGCTCTTAAGCACACTACTGCCTCCTCCTCTCCCCAGGCAATTTAACTCACAGTCCTCAACTGCTTGGTCTATCAAAGATGACCAGTTATTAGAGAGTTTATCAGACGGACGCTTGGTAGCAGGATGTCAGAGCTTAGAGTCCTCGTGGTGCCCAGAGGGAGATAACTATGACCTTGCTAAAGCTTTATTGGATTCAAGTGCTTAGTGAGTGAAAAAACTCACCTTTATTGCATCAGGTAAAAACACTATTACCTTATCTCCCAATATGATAGACAGCAGCCACAGTTCAAGTGCTCCAGAGTTAGTGCAGTACACATTAGATAAGGCTGATGGGGTCAGAGAGAAGCCACAGATGGATGTAAACCACAGGTGAACACTGGCACCACACTGCAACCTGCTTTAACGGTCAACCCTCCACAATAACATCAACAACAACAATAACAAATTTCAGTTCACATGAGCAGGACAGGGAGATACACAGATCACAGAGAAGGTGTGTTAAAGTTTCATGTCAATAAAGGAGAAAAAGGCTACGAGGGTTGTCCGTCTCCATGGTTACACCCCATGGGAGAAAGGTGAGAGGTTAGCGATCAGGAGTTAGTGGGAGCGGCAGGGCTGTAGGGAGTGGGGGGGCGTCTGAGCGCAGTCTCTCTGTTCATTAAAAGGTGACGGTATGTGAGGAGCGGTGGCGGGAATTAGCCCGGGGAAGCTATCAGGGCTCGACGGCACGCCGCTGTGGTAATGGTGGGGATGCTGTAATGTGCGTGTATGACATTTCCTTCGCTCACAGATTATGACTAATCATTTGTACCCATTTCTGCCCTCCGGTGTGCTAACATGGTTGGGTTTTTTATTGATGCTGTTTTACTATTGTTGATGGAAATCACATTTAAAAAACAATAGTGGGTCTAGAAATGAGAGGCTTATGTAAATTGTAACTCTATGACATTTATAGAATGGGCATTTTGTAAAAGGCTTTTGGCTGAATTTTGCCATCTTCTCAGGATAAAATATTCCCCCCCAGGACAAGAAAGATAATGGAGAGGATTAAAATAGGTGAATGTAATATGAAGTCAAGCACTTTATCTATAAATGTGTTTACAAAGAATACATGTACCATCACCTTTTGCATCAGTCCAGTTTACATAAAGTATTCATCCAAACAACACTGGATGTAACTGATTAACATGTCATTATTATTTCTTTTTCTTCCCTGTTGCTGCTGACTTTTTCAGCTTACTAAAAATATCCTGGTTTGTTTAAAGCTCTCTTTGTCATTTCCATGTAATTACCTTGTATTTAAATTTAATATCGCTGCTTTTGCTTTCTACTGGTGTTTTTATTTAATAATTATAGATATTTTAATTCCCTGTGGAGTAGAAGTAACATGTCCATGTTCTCCAATGGTCAATCCGTTAAAATATTCCAATCTCCAGTTTGACAACTGACAAGTCACAGTAGCTGTGTCTCATTTAAGGGGTGACATCCTTTGCCTTTAGAGACTGGTTAGGCAGCAAGTCAAAGGCTGTCCCATTTCATAGGCAATACAACCATATTCATCAGCTAACAGAGGGTCCATCTCTGCATCGGGGATTGTAAGAATGCAGCAGTGATCTTCTATGATGTCCTTCATAGCATAATATTCACTGCAAACCACTTTTTTAAAAGTTTGAATACTTCATCTCTTTTAGTGTTAGATGCATCTTTGCTGGACTCACCTCACTGAATATATTTGGTAAAAATAAATGACTACTGAAAACTTTTTGATAGAGACCAGTGTTCAACTTGCAACTGGGCCACATATTATAACTGGGGTCGTGGGTCATGCTGGCAAAAACTGTCCAGCTTGAATTTAATGGCCAGGTTATCATTAGCGGTTCCTTTTTTGTTTGTTAAAAATCACAGCCTTTCAGGCTTTTCAACAGCTGGATATTTTTAAAGGCACAGCTTTTCTTTCCTTTACACTTTTTAAAAGTATATGTCACTAAACTTACTTATTTGAACCCGACTCTGGACATAGCATGTCCATGTGTCCTTGTGCGAGACACTTAACCCCAAGTTGCTCCCACTGCTCCATCCATGGTGTGTAAATGTTTTATGAAAGGGTAAGGATGTGTTAGCATGTGCTGTTGGATGACTTACATGAGGATTTCAACCATCAGTGAGTAAATGTGAGAGCGAATGGATGTGAATGGTTAGATATGACCAGCAGTGTAAAAGTGCTTTGAGCAGTCAGAAGACTAGAAAAGCACTATAAAAGCTCAAGTCCTTTTACAAATTAGCAAGAGTTGTTGTGCAGCAGTTCAAATGAGCTGATGGGCTCCCATGCTCAAGAGCAATACATGCTTGATGACACAATATTATTTATTCATATATTAGGTCAACTGAACCTTAGTCAAGCTCCGCCCTTTGCAGGAGGTGATATTCTACCAAGTCCCACCGTCCTAAAAAACTGCAAATCTTAAAGTTTATAAGAATTTTTTGAAGCTCCATGGTCAAATTATCATTTGGGTCTGTCTAGTACAAATACAGAAATGGTGAATGACCTTGGTGATGTCTCCTGACATTCACTGTTGACATCAACAAAATGATTTATCATTTTTACTAAATATTCACTGAGCACCAAATATTATTAGTTTTATAAGGTCTATGAAGGTTTTCTTGCGACTTTCAGTGTTGGAAGAACATTCTGATGATTATTTCACCAATGCATCAAATAGACTCTGACAACACAGAAGTTGACTGACTGGGTAACCCTGAAATAGCTGGTTCTGAAAAGGATTTCTCTGGTTCTGATTTGTTGGTCAGTGGACTGATCAGAAAGCCAACAAAGGTGAAATAGCAAGCAGAGATATTTACTATTTGTTATCGTAAAAGAATAAGATTGCTGGTATATGAGCCCCAGCAAAATACTGTATTGTGTTCAGTTATATCCATGGCATGAAGTTTGTGTAGCTGTGTCTAATTAGTTGGTGGCTTTGCATGAAAAAGGTGCCGTATATAAATCAGTGCCCAACTCAACTACTCCATTTAAAACATTCTGAGCACGACTCTGCTGGAAAGTCTTAATTCAAATCAGCTTGTGCGATATACACAAGCCCCTTTCTAGGCTGCTTCCTTTGAAGGGTGCTGCCCCTGTAATGAGACACAGCTGGTGACTACACAGATAGAAAAGGGAAAAGGTGTGAGGAAGAGAGAGGTACGGAATGCACTGGGGTGAAGGGAAGGATAAAGAGAAGGTGGCACAGCCCCTGCCTCGTTACAGCCCTGCTCAGGTGGAAGGCTCTTACCAACCTTGGACCAAGACTCACTTGAGTGTGAGGCGAGGATCTCCATATGGGGCATAGGGAGAAATGTTTAGTACGAACTCCTTGGGTGGATAGGAGCTCCACCTCTGCTGCACTGTGCTGCTGTCATTGTTATTCCAAAAGTCTCTGTCTAGATCACTGGGGCCAAAGAGAGAGACAGGTCAGAGCAACACAACCATGGACAGCCTTGGCACCCACCAACTGTTCACTCCAGGCGCCTGCTGCTTCTGGACATGATGGAGGAAGAAGGTCGCCCGTACGGCTGCGGATTCAATCCCAAATTTCTTACCAAAGGTTGGAAAAATAAGAACAGCACATTGGTTTGATTAATACAATAAAAAGGGGGCAGCCTGGAGGAGAAAAGCATTCACAGAAGCATTTTAAAGCAATGCGCTTCAGCAAAGACAGAGAGGAGAGAAGCAGCGAGAAAAGAGGAAATCAATCTGATGAACACACACAGCAAGTGATTACATTCTGATCATTTAGCATGGCACCACTGACAACACACAATTGAGTAAACATTCAGGAGTCTGGCCCCACGTCCTCGGCGCGAGCATGAACACGTGGGACACAAGGCAGAGAGATAAATTGCAAAGAAGAGGAGGAAAAAGGGAGCAGAGTCACTGTAAGAGTCACACAGTAGCTGTAAGCACAGGGAAAGAGCAGAAGAGAAAAAAGCAATGCACAAAGAGAGAAGAGTCTGAAGCTGGAATGATTCACAAAGCACACCAATCAGCTGGAGCCAGTGAGAAAGAAATCGCCAAATTAAGAGACCAAGGACATCAAGTCAGAAAAAAACATTTGCATATCCCATCTTTAGTGCTTAAAACAGTCATTACAGGGATTAAAAGTCAACATGGACACTTAAATATGACTGAGACAACAGCCAGCTATAAGAGAGGCAGTGATGAGCAGGTTAACAGGCATTTTGTGGAATAAAGTATCGTACTTAGTATTACAAAGCTGACATTTTCTGGTGCTGACCTACAGCCCTGTTTCATCACAATCGGAGAATACCTTAATCTTAGACAGAGCCCTGGAAGAAATGTTAGATCAAAAAATCCTGCCAAATATTAAACTCCAACACAGCACAGAGCTCAAGCCCCTCTCGTGATTATGAGCGAGCAGAGGCGTGGCTAATGCCCTGCACTTAGGGGACAACTATCTGCCTGCACATAAGATAAGTGCAGGAGCAGACTGGATCAACCAAAAGCTTCACAGGTAAGATAATGTGGATTTAATCTATGCTGATTAAATCACTAACCTTTCGTTTAATGTCTGCCCGAACATGCTCTAGTGGATATCAGGGCGTATGAGATAAAAACCTGCAGGCTTCAGTTGCTGCCTGGTTTGTGGAGTGTATGTCAATGGACTCAAACTGAACCCTATGTAGTTCATTATCATTAGATTATTCTTCCCAAACCAGTTACTAGGCACTTACTTGATGGCTTTCTTCTCCCCTCGCCCACGTGCTGAGTCTGGAGTGTCTGCCGTCTCCACTCCTGGCTTATTCCTCTTCCCCTTGAGCCGAGCAGAGGGAGGGGATGGCAGAGAAAGCACAGATACAAAAGGTTAGTTGGGATTTGTCCTTTGAGGCTGTGTTTTTGCTGTCCTAATTTGAAGTGTAAATGCCTCTCCTATTATCTCAGGAACACTGTGGCACCGGTCCTCTGCGTGATGGTCTCCTGATCACACTCATCACAGCCAAATCAAATCTGCTGTGGAGAGTCATTTCTCACTATGGTAATCATTCACACCACCCTGAAATTTACATGGCAATACCCTCTTTAAGGTAATTCCCTTGGTGCTCAAGAGAGGCCTCTAGAATGTCCAGTGCCAGCCTGATTATAAACAGCTGGAGCATGACCTGACGAAACCATGAAAATAGTGACGATTTAAAGATCCCTGAAAATGAGAGATGCTGAGCGAGTTCTATTGGAAAAGCTCATTACAGTCTATGGTGTTTCACACATGTCATAGTGCAGGTAATCTCCACCGACACTTGGCAATAAATTGCACAGGGAGGTGATTCAAAGTTCTCAAAAATATCACAAAGTTTCCCTAAAAGTGACACGCTGATTCACATCGAGGAGTATCTATCCAAAAAAAAAAAAAAAGAACAAGTGGGAGGAAAGCAAACTGAGCAGTCATCGTGGCTTGGCCCAGACAATTGGATCTTAAGTTGGCTAAGGGCAATTTGCTGTGGTTGGCTTGCTCCTTGGGTGATAATCATTAGGTCTGAGACAGGAGAGCTGGACTACCGACGAGGCAGGCTCCCTGCTTCCTCTCCCTCTTGTAATGAGCTTCACTAGCCTTCTGGCACCAACCAAACTTTGCAAAGTTGCAGGGCTTCTCGAACTCTGTCATCTGGGGGTCATCTATCATATTAATTATTTTAGTGGCGCATTGACTGTATAAATGAAGGGCCAATGCAGATACCAAAGTTTAAAATAACAACTTAGCAAATGACAATTTTTTTCACGTTTACATCTCTTGGGCAATTTTCCCACAAAACCAACATTTTCTCTCATGTTTAATCCTGAAAACAGATCAGAATTTATCCAACAAGACGGGCTCTTCTGCAGATAAAAAGTCCTCTCTGAATCACTAATTAGGTATGCTTGATGCCAGAACTGAATTGAAATGAAAAAGCATACAAACATCTGGAAATATTGCTCGTTCACATCATTTTCATTCACTGATGAATGATGCTTGTATAAAAGTCAAGTCAAGTCAAGCCAAATTCATTAATAAAGCAACATCAAGAAGACAGTAGTTGATCAAAGTTCTGTTCATAAATTACATAAAAAATAGTAAATGAACAGATAGAATACAATAAAAACCATTAAAATAAAAAATAACACATTTTGAATCTTCATTGATTATGTGTCCATTTATTTTCAATATTTGATGCAGCTATTAACAGTATTCATATATTCAAACACAAAAAACAAAGACATTGCCCTAAAATTACTCTTCCAGACCCCTTATATTTTTATTCTTGCCCCCTCCATTGCAGTGGTATAAAGTAAACATAGCCATCATTTAACATTACTCGTATTCCACCTGCCATCATAAACACAAACCCACTGAGCTGAGCACTAAGCATGAAGAGAACACACACAGGCAATCAGCCAGAGGTTATATACGAGGGTCTCGCAGAGTCTGGACTGACTCGGATCTATATGAAGCACGCATTGCTTGGAAATAGCAGAGGCGTATGAAATGCAAATTATGCAACAGCACGTATACAGGGAGGGCCTGAAAACCAGCTGAGGCCGACTCCATAAAGTTCCAGATAACACTGATCTCATTTCTAACAACTGTCCACACCTTGACAGTCGGATATTGGAGCTGTAGCCAAAGTTGACAAAAGCACCACTGAGCAAAAGTGATAAAGCCCACAATGGCCCTTCTGAGCAAAAATGATATCAATCGAACATGATGAAAACAAAGCCGCTGTTCTGTTGTATAATCAGCTCTAACCTGAAACAGAAAGGTCAATGAATGAATAAACATGCTGCAAAAAGGACAACTAGTTAAACAGCTGCACACGAGAGGAGTGTTTGTTATCAACACCGACTCCTGGATCTGCTTTCTCTTTATAGACTGACAGACACAGAAGTGATGAGTATATGAGCTGAAAACATCAAAACATGTCAGTTTATGTTGCCAGCCTTCATTATAGATGCCATTCATGATCTTTTACAGTCTGCTTCAGGCTTTTGAAGGCTACTTTGATGTTGTCCATGCCGGCCCAGTGCAAGAAACCACCTCTCATTATTTTCTGCAAAACACAAAAGTGAATACAACCAAACATCACAGCTTCAAACATCTGCACCTCCAAGATGTCTCCCACATATACAGATGCACACAGCCATAAATTTTCTTTTCTTGCTTTAGGGCTGAATAATATGTTGTTTTACCAATGCAACTGCAATGCATATATGTGTACTAGTCACATTGCAGGACATTTAAAAAACACACAAATTTATCAAACCACCTGTCATAAAAACAGGAAATTACAAATATTTTGGAAATCTTTCTAAAACTTGCATACTCAGATATGAGCTGCACTCTGAGCAGTCAGAAAAACACTAAACCATTAAAACTAGTTTTTTTTGTTAAGCAATGCATGAAATTAACTATAATTTGACATTTTAACCAGGAAAAATAATGTACATTATTATATAATTCTGGTTTTTTTTGTACAACAGTGAACTTGAAAATTTATGGATAACAATCAAAAGTATTTCAAGAATTAAAAATATTTGGAATCAGGAACTTCAACATACTGGTGTATGAGTTATTGCAGAAACCTAAAAAATGTTTTGGTAATTACCAATGTTGTTTATTCAGGGAAGTGGTTGCATAAACCTTATATTAGGTGGTAGTCCTTGCTAAGCACTAGACCATGGGGAAAATCACTACATCATGGTATCACTATATTTAGTGGTATATGGCAACAATGGTATATGGATTCAAGGCCACAAAGTATCAGTATTGTTTAAAGTAATGGTTTCCAACGTTTAATTAAGCTTTTGGTTCTATCGAAGTAAAATTATTCCTGGCAATAGTAAATCTTGCAGGACGATCTTGCCAAATTCCAATACTCTACATTTTTAAATGCTTAACGGCCCAATCAGAGAAGAGAACCGGAAGCTGGCGTGAAGACAACAGGAAGTGACTGCATGTTTGAAAAAAATTGCACCGCATGAAACGACATCCATAGATAAGACAATATCTGCAGTTTTATCCAAAATGGACTCTATTTGTTCTTTAAAGAGGAGCAAATAAAAGCTTTTCTTATGAGAAGTCACGCTTTTGCCCCTGGAAACTGGGAGAGATGCAGAAATCCTCCGTGAATGATGCCGGCTAGACTATGGCAAGCATGGTTACTTAGTGATACAAAATACGCTCTCCTCTGAAGTTCACCTGGAGAACCTGGTGAGGATTGTGGTTGACGAGGTTCTTGTCATATATGGGTAGTGAATCATACATCTGTGTGGTATAATTTACTGTAAAGATGATAGTCAAAGAACTGAAACATAGTTCAGAAACAGTGCTGCGCTGCTACGTCATATTGCATATTTCCATGGCAGATATATGGAAACGTCTGTCTGATGTGTCAGGGTAGACAATAGTGCTGTTGTGTCAATGGCGAGGATTGGCAGAGGTAATGGTCATTGTGCAGAGTTGTGTGGACTTTCTTTGGACTTTTAAAGGGACATGAGAGATGGAAATCACACAAGAGGTTTGTAAGAATGATACAGGATAATAAAATGCTGCCGTTATATGGCTCACCTCACTAGGCACCATCCAGGGAAGGTAAAGCCAATGACTGTAAAGCTAATTCTGAGCTAACCCTGCTGAATAACCAGCCAACACCTGATATGTTTAGTTTGTCAAAACTGCCTCCCAATTCTGAGCTAGCTAAGAAAATAGCTCAAACCATTAACTTTATGTGCTAAGATTCAAGAACGTGGAAAGCAAGGGGTTTTGTTACATGCCAGTAGGAGTCAAGATGTGTGCCTCTGCATTTATTCACCGATACAGCAGTACTGAAGCTCTACAGAGCAGTGAAGCTCAAAGTAAAGGAGAGGCTGAGCACAGCAGAGTGGGTTTTAATAACTTGGACAGTTGGGCAGTTGACTCTGCCTGGGAGTTTCACTCCAGTTTTAATAAAACTGAAATGACTTGATGAATATACTGAGGCTTGTTTTTTAAATAAATTTGATATATTTTGTTTAATTTTGGCTCCAAATACAGCCAAGAAAAGGTTAAAAAAACACAATACAACACAACCGTAAAATACCAAATAATGGCCGGGGCATTTATTTGTTTCAATTACTGAGCAGACCAGCTGTTTATTTGGGACCAGGCGACTATTTGGAACAGGCGTTTAATTCCTTTCCCACAAAAATCTTGCATGGCAAAAAACGAAAAAATGTGGTAAATGTAATCAAATTATTTATTACACCAGTATGAATATCACCCTTACAGCAAGATTACAGTACTGTAGTTATACTCTTGTCTTCTTCTTTCAACTCAGCACTCTCTAAACACTCTTAAAACTGGTAAGGATCTACCTCAAGTAGTAAGTAGTGTTTTGTTGCTGCATCGGGGCCATGGAGATAAGCAGTAATGTATTGCTAACTGACGTGTCCTGCCTCCTGACGTTAAGGGCAAATAACATGCAGCGGCAGTGTCTTCTTCTTTGGAGTTGTGAAGCCCTAGTGTGCAAGATTCCGGCTTTTTGCGCTCTAGTGCCCTCTGTGGTCGTTGAGTGTAACTGCACTGTCGTGAAACAGAGCGCCGTACACCAACGTGCCTTTTGTTTACATACAGAGGGAGGAGAAGCCGACAGGACGTCCAGAGAGACAAATAAACCATGTGGACTGTTAGGGTACAGTCTGATAATGTTTCTTTTCAAGTGTGCACTGTCAGCTGTGAGCTCAGCGTTCACGTGTGTTCTGTAACTTCAACCACAGCTCTTAGGCTGTGCCGAATATTTCACAACCAGCGTTTATTTGGAATGGGCGTCTATTTGTCAAAATGTACTGCTACACTCTGCATTTATTTGGAAAC